>OW121753.1:20700326-23200326 GCA_933228765.1 Miltochrista miniata | reverse complement strand
AATAAAAACTTCTACACAATCCGGACCTCTATATGAGACATATTTATTTTGAGATGGATCGTGTGAACAGCATATATAATATCCAAAGCATGAAGGTTGGTGTTTTCTATAATTACTAGTATTCTCTGATATTCTATCAGAGTAACTTAGTAAAAGACTTTCAAAATCTGCATATATAACATAATTGATTTTTTGTTGTCTTTCAAAGTTTGTGAATGTAAGTTTACTGTTCTCTTTAGGTAAACTTATTAAAACTTTTGAACATTCATGACTTCTATATTTTGTTTCACGGGTAAAAAATTGTAAACATGATTCACATAAAAATAAATTGCCTTTATGACTTGTCACTTGCCGTCGCACTAATTGTAGCAAACTTTTAATGAGACAGTAATGACCTTGTCCTCTGCTTTCGAAATATAATAAATTAACGTGTCTAGGCTTTCTTATATTTGTTAAATATAAAGGCCCGCACACATTTTCATTATCATCTATACCATAAACATTGATACTTATATTATTGTTCGTTTCAAATAGCTTAATGTCATCATATGAAACAGGGAACGACATGCCATTAATATTAAATACAGAACTATAATGTGGGTACGAACTAGTTCTGCATACATTTCTTTTAACTGGAAGTCTGCCTTTGCTCATGTTCATCCTCGGAAGAGGATGAAAAAATGCTAGCGGTTAGTTGCTTCGACCTGAAAACAATGAAACATAGGTTTTGTAAGTTATATGAATTATTGAAAGTACAAAAGAGGAACTGAATTGACAAGTCAAATAATTTTAATCGTTACTAAATTATTGGAAAAAATGTACAAAGGTTAAGAGTGTAATTGAGATAAAGTTAATTCATCTACACGTCCACTGCTAGGCATGGGTATCGGCATGGGGATACTAATCTCATGACATGTTACTGTTCGTCACTTGTTGTATACATTATTTAATAAATAATACTAGCAGAACCACAAATAACCAATTTTGTGTGGTGCTGTGTAATAGAGGCGAGCCTACCATTTACCAGACACATTTCCAAAAGCCTGACATTGCTCGTTCCGGGGTTCGAACCCGGAGCTTGCTCCTGGTATTGCAGGTCGCATACACTACGCACTGCGCCACCGAGGCAGCCTAAAATATTAGTACATTTTAAGTGGAATTAAATAGGTACTTACATTTTGGTTAGTGTAGCTTGATTTATTTGAAGTTATTGAGGACTCTGGACTTCTTCCTGAGATGATCTGATAGCAAACAGTGTTCTTAGCCTGTTTATATACTAGTCAAAATCACGTCATTACAAACCATATTTGGAAAAATGCATTCTTGCAAAAATAAGCCCATCGGTAAATATGTAGACGAGCGTTTAAGTTGCAGCGTTTTCTTTTTTTATATAAAATGTTGTTTTGTAGTAACTACTAAGTATTCATATAAATAAGTACAAATTTAAATAATATTTATTATTATAATTCACGACTTGTTTTCAACAAATCATGCAGAAACATGTTTAGCATACTTACTTACGTTTGAGCTTTAAACGTAGCGTTTTTTACGCACGTCTATATGTATAGAAACGTTTTATTCAGGTTCTCATTTCAACTATCAATACATTCAATGAGATGGAACTGTTGTAAGAATTTTGAACCTTATTGAATAAAAAAAAAAAAACTGTTTGAGTGTATTTAAGGGGCCCCAAAATATTCAAATACCATTATAAAGTTCGCTGTTAACAATACAATGTCGGTGAGTAAGAAATAATTTAATATTATTATATTGTTAAATATAATTTCAATGTCCAGCTATTAAACTAGATGCTTCTTTTTACAGGACTCTGGTGAAATTTTCGTGACTGACCGTACATACTCGCCTATTCCTGCTGATGAGATTCTACATCAAAAAGCGGTCAATTATGTTGAAAGAGAGCGAGCATTTCAACCATTTCAATTCGAAGTGTCCCCGCAACACGCCAGCAGCAATAGTAAAAGAAAAGCAGATGACGTCGCTGTGTATTCATACATTAAAAAGCCGTTCAAAGGCACTCAAAAGAAAATAATACGTATACAAATTTTTGACTCTGAAGACTTCACAAATTCTCAATGTGACTGTAATGCCAGTCTCTGTGCCCAGTATGTGGTAGGAAATATATTTATTGATGATATTTACAAAAGTGTAAAGGATATTATATGTAAATTGCATAAAAAATTGTGAATAAATAACATAATCAACATCTGTCGTTTTAATTCTCTACGAAATATATATTTACTGTGTTTGTCCGCGATGGACTCCTAAACTATTTAACCGAATTGGTTGAAAAGTGGTATGCAAGATAGGATACTTTTAATTTCAAGAAAAGGTTCTTGAGGGAAATGGGAACGGGAGGTTTATTACACTCTCTTAATTGACGCAAGCGAAGTTGCGCGGGACAGTTAGTTATATTATATGTATATAATTTCTCACCTCAGTGAGGCTCATGATGGGTACAAAGAATGCGAGGAATGGTTGCGGTGTCATGTTCGATCGGTCTGCTTAGTAACATAGAGACAAGTTATGAGTATCATTATAATTGTATGTTGTTGTCCATCATCACGCACTTGTCCTCGAAAGGGTAGGCGGAAGCGTACTACATGCTAACATTTCACAATTTTTAAACAAAGTTACTTATTTGAAATGCATAATGTCAATGCATTGGAGTGTAAAGGGATCACGCCTAGTGCTCCGGGTTAGAGCGACCGCGCCTGCAAGTGCTGCACCTGCTAACGAACGAACGAGTCAACGATGTACCCATCCCTACGAGTGCATGCTGATTGTATTTACTATGCGAAATAAGTGAGTGTTCACCGCGTGAGTGTTTAAGTTATATTATGCTGATAGGTACAATATTACATAAAATTATCACGATATAGTATTATTTTAAAAGGGTGTAGTGCGGCCCTACCAACAGGGTGTAGTGGAGCCCTACCAACACCTTTGGGTCCAAGTCAACTTCACGTGCAAGCTCGTACACCTGCTGAACAACGGACAAGGCTCTGACGACTGCGGTTCACAGCACGGCGATGGGCTCACCACCTGTTATCCATTGGGACCAAATTGTATACGGTGAAATGTGGGCCGGTATAGGCCTCTGCCTACCCCTTCGAGGATAAAGGTGTGAGTATATGTATGTATGTATGTAATACTTACATGTTAATTTTCGATACGAAGTGCATTGATCATATTCTTCGATACAAAATGCATTGATCATATTTTATTAGCGAGGTTCAAGACGAGTAGAAAGGAATGCATGCATCATCAAGAGGAATGCAACAACATTGCATCACACTACAAGGTACAAGTAATGTTTCCTACTTAGCAACAGATTAGTTAAGCGACACTTATTGTAATTAGACTATATATAAACAATGATTCAACTGCATGTCACCTGCTAATGTTTGATTGGGGTTTATAGATACAGCACGCGAGCGAAGCGAGAGTATGTGCTGTATCTATAAACCCCAATTATACCCTACTGAAGTTACACTATCCCCGGGTCACATAGGCTATATTCCCTTACTATATACCACGGGAACGGGAACTACGTGGTGGGATGGGAACTATGCGAGCGTGACTTCACGGCTTATGAGATAGGTACTGCCTGGTGATAGAGAGACGGGCAGCGGAGTCTCAGTAATAGGGTTCCGTTTTTACCCCTTTGGATGCGGAACCCTGAATGTTTTTCGTCCAAATCAAGCAAAATTTTACCTATGCAAGGTAATTAAAACTTTGGTTGGAGAATCATGTTGACAGTCGTTAGTCGAAGGATGAATACCCTGATAATAGTTGGTTTTATTTGAATGAACCGTACACACTTAGAGCGAGTTCGTTAATTATTCCTGAACAGCCTGTGTCTAAGTCTACCGGTTCAACTTTTTATACTAAACTTTAATTAATCAACATGAAGACAATAACACAAAATCAATCTCTGTTGGACATCAAATAGGAATGACAATGTCAATCGGATTTAACGTTCAAAAATGTGTTACTATTAAAAGTAATTTAAATCAAAAATAATGAGTAAGTTTTTTAAGGAGTATTGATAACAATTCTGGAAAAAAAATTCCCCAAATTATCTTACATTCCCTTTTTAGCTCGTTATAGTATAATTTTTTATAAAATACGAAACACATCTTTAATCAATAATATGCTATAAGCCGAATTTGAAGTAGATCAGACCAAGGAATCACGTTGTCCCATAAAAACTTTACCCTTCTTTTTTATACCCTTGGAGGTGGAATTTGCAAAAATGGTAAAATTACTTTCTTCAAATTGTAACAAAGATCGCTCGTGCTGAGTTTCATCACCGTACCATGAACCGTTTAGGCAATAATTGATAATAACTTTATACGACTATATAATAGTTCTTTCATCTGCGATTCGATTTTGATGAAAAATAGCCTAAAGCCTCCCCCGAGTTGAGCTTAATCTTTTTTTGTAAACAGCAAATGAATCCGTTCAGTATCTTCGGTAATCCTGACGCTCATACAGACAGACAGACAGACAGACAGACAGAAAATAATTTTAAAAACATCATTTTTGTGCTCTATTGGTGTTTTTATACCGCCCCCGCTACTTTTTTTTTAATTTTATCAATTGTACAGACACACGATTTCTACACTCTGATTATAGTATAGATAGTATAGATTACATTGAAGTCGGCGCCAAATAAACCCATAGGTTAAGTTAAGTAGTACTGGCACCAACTTCATTATTATAATTATGATAAAATCTGATAAATCATAATAACATACTCGTATTACTTTGTACTAAGTAAATTTTATTTTTAACCGACTTCACAAAAAGGAGGAGGTTTTCAATTCGTCTGTATGTATTTTTTTTATGTATGTTAAGCGATATTTCCGTCAATTATAGACGGATTTCAAAATTTCTTTTTTTGTTTAATAGGGTTTACTTCTGAGGTGGTCCCATTTTCACCAGGTCAGGATCTGATGATAGGATCAAGGAGAAAACGAGGGCAACCGCCGAAAATTGTAGGGACAACTAGTGCGCTTGTTAACTTTTTAATTAAGTGCTTCAATGTTCTACACTTTAATGAAGGTCTGGAGTCGACCTGATGATAGAGTCGAAAGACAGACAAGGGCATTCCTTAACAATTAACAGCAGTTACCTTGTGTTTGGGCTTGATTGATTTGTATTGATGAGAACTTTACACCTAGATAGATATATTTTTCGGTTCACCCGTCACTGAAAACAATGAAAAAAAATTTTTCAATAAAAAATAAAACCGACTTCAAACAAATCCTGAAAAATAAAATTTACTTAGCACAAACTAATACGTATTTTGATTTATCAGATTTTATTCAATATCATATTGAAGTCGGCGCCAAGTAAATCCATAGTTTTATGTAGGTATTATACATGGCACCAACAACAGGATTTGTTTGAAGTCGGTTTTATTTTTTTGTTTTTTCATTATTTCAAGTGACGGGTGATCCGAAAAATATATCTATCTAGGTGTAAAATTCTCATCAATACAAATCAATCAAGCCCAAACACAAGGTACCTAACTGCTGTAAATCGCTAAGGAATTCTCTCGACTGTCCTTCGGTTCCATCATCAGATCGACTCCAGACCTTCATTAAATTGTAGTACATTAAAGCACTTAATTTAAAAGTTAACAAACGCACTAGTTGTGCTTACAATTTTCGGAGGTTGCCCTCAATTTCTCCTGGATCCCATCATATGATTCTGACTTGGTGGAAATGGGACGACCTCAGATTAAGTAAACCCTATTCAGGAAAATAAAAAAAAATAAAAAACGTCCATATTTGACGGAAATTTCGGTGAACATACATAAAAAAAAACATTCAGACGAATTGAGAACCTCCTCCTTTTTTGAATTCGGTTAAGAAATAAGGTAAGAGATTTATTTGTAATGAAGATTTGACTATTATTTTTTTAACAAATATATTATATTTAACTTCTTCGTCATAACTAACTTCAAACTTAAGAGATCCAGCTTAAATTTTAACAAAATCGAGGTATTGTTTTACAAAAAAAAAGTTATATTTTATCCGTAATCGTGTTTTAGCTTAGAGCATAATTTAGTTTATAAACTGAAATTGCTTGTGTTATAAAGTTAATAATTCATTAGACCTCACGAGTCCTGAGATCCAGATTAATATAAAATTCTATTAAGCGTCATACGGACTTTTAAGATTGAACGTGTAAGTATGATATTTTGTAGACAATAATTTTGTAGGGGGTAGGAGGACCCCCGCCAGATGAACCGACGGCGACCGCCACGAACTGAAAAAGGTCGCAGGGACTGACTGGATGCGGAAAGTGCAGGAGCGTGTATTGTAGTGAAATTTGAGAGAGGCCTACGTCCAGCCATTGGACTGCCATTGGCTGATTTTTTTGATTGAATTTTGTCTACAAAATACAATGAACAGTAGGTTACAGGAGGAAAAAAAACAGTAGGTTCGTAAACGGTATTTCTTTCGTACAATCAAAATCAAAATCAAGAATGTTTTATTTGCATCACAAAATTACAATTTATATTTTAATGGGCGCCTTCTTTTAGGGATGACAATGCCTGAAATAGAAAAAGTCACGTTAACATTATGAAATTTTGGTAGGCCGAAAAGCTCAGATTTCATAGGCCCAGCAATGACTGACTAAAGTAAATACTACTACATAAAAGCTTGTATACATACTGGAAAAAATTAGGAACTTAGAGAAGGTAATCTCTTGCTAAAATAGGAACAATATTAATATAAAGAAGGAAATTACTAAAATAGGAACAATGTGTGAATATCACATTTAACAAATAGTTGTGTGTGATTGCGTGAGAGTGTGTCTGTGCCTTGATTGTGTGTGTACGTATTGTCACATTAAGTATAATTAAATGTACCCAAACAAGAGAGAGTAAAATTTAACTAGTTTACAACTGTTAGATAGGGTTAAACTTTATCTTGTCTCATAGTTCAAGCTTTGTTGTGATTGATATGAACACCATAATCCTTATGGACGTTTTCAGGACCAGATTATGTTTACTCTTGATGGCGAGAATAAAATGACGTTCTATACAAAATTAAAAAAATAAATGGTAAAATTCAATATAAATTAATGAACCTAATACTTACATAGATGTTACAAACTTCATTAAATACGCAGCGACGGGAGCTTTATCATACTTTATAACTAAAATCATAATGCGATCATTAATCCTTTTATTAAACACTGCTATTATGGTAATATCGTCTCAAGATCCTTCATTTTAACGACCTATAAAGGAAGCTTATAGCTGCTATAAAGTACTTATGTTGCTATTCTCTTTGTGTAAATCCAATTTCGTCTTCATGCTATTATGTTGACTGTTTACCTCGTTTCTGTGTAAGAATTTAGACTAAAGCTATTCTAGACTAATATAGATGATACCATTGCTCTAGTATAAATAACAAGAGTATATTTTTACGAGTTTTAATTAATTATGTTGTTATTTTTTAATGGTGATTATACATACCTTCAATCAACTTCACTTTCACTCTAAAACTATTGTAGCAGAGTTGCCATTCTTATAAAATAATAAAAGTGGTCGCCACAACCGAGCGATTCAATAGATAGTTTCTCACCTCGTGATATTATGTTTTCCTCTCCTTACAACCTCTTATAAAAGGAAGAAAACTTAAGTTCATCAAATTATTTACAAATTTCTTGACACGAATTTATTGATACGTAAATATTTTTATAGAACAAAAGAGATAAAAAGTAAGTTTGTACATTTTTCTGTGTGACAAAATAATGTAGTCACCAGTTTGTAGGCCAGTCATTGCCCATTTGACTCAAGTTATTTGCATCCCAACACCACATCAAAGGGCGTTCATTAATCACATGACATAGACCGTTTTTTGTTTACAACCACCTCACCCTGTACTTTATGTCGGCAGCTCGTTGCCCTCAATACTAGAGTAATAATGTACCTATGAAATTTAAAGTCAGCTTTAGGATACTATAAATGCAGGTCGACGGCCATCACAGTTTATACTTATAATAAAAGTCTAAACCGTGAATTTCAATGTGTAAAATAGATTTAAAAATTCAAGTACCAATCATGTACTAATGTTTCTCATTTAAAGATTTCGAATTATTATATTAAAGACATTTTAAAATTAAAGAACAATATTGACCACAATCATCCTAAGCTTTGATATTTTATTTGCCTGCTCTTAAAGAATGCACGATATAATTATTCGTTTATGGATAATTCCATTTCCAAATTCAGTTTGACATCTAAATGTTTAAAACATTTAATAGAACGTAAAAATTCTACATGTTTTTGGTATAAAAAATCTCTAAATATCTTTGAGATAGAAATCCTTTCGTGAAAGTAACAGCCTTTATGAATGACAGAATTTAATATTAAAGGATCTTCGTTTGATCAAAACTCATTTGTGTTGCTGAAAATCGTAAATTTGGATAAAAGCTTCTTGCATAAATGTCATACCTATTATGATGCTTGCTTGAGTGTATTACCATGTTCTGAAAGATCTACCTCGTTTTATCAGACAACAGTTCTATAGAAGTTATTATGTATAATTAATCTTCTTAAACGAAGTATTAGCAAAAAAATTAAGAATACACAGGCTGCGCATACATTATGCAGCAATACACGTACATCACAAACAAGTACCTACATACTCTATTTATAGATAGACGATCATCTAACTAGACAACTTGTGTGCGTGCCAAGTCACCGGTGGCTGTACGTAGTCAGCATCTATGTAAACTGTGGTCACTGTTCATTTACCTAAGCGTATCGTCACAGACTGTACAGTGAACATTCGAGTACTGTTCGTATATTCATAGGTGAAAATGAGTAATTTATGAACTTCCTCTTTTAATACTGAATTGATCACATATAGCTTTAGAGTTTTCTAAAAACTAGTCAAGTAAGTCGTAGAAATTTGAGAAAAAAATATTGTTATTATATTTTTGAGTCATTAGAATATGATTAAATAAAAAGTTAATCTTATAACCGTATTATCTGTTACCTCTAAAGTAGTATTGCTATAAAAGAAAAAGTAGCCACTACTAACCTCATCTCGTAGTGTAGATTCGAGGAATAATACTCTAGAAATTAAATAATTAAACACTTAAAATATAAAACTGTTTTTTTTCGTCTAAAATGGGCACTGCTGCCTCATAGTAAGAGAATTTTTTTAATCTACAAATTTATTAAAACAGCGTTAAATTTTATCAATCATAAAATATTTTTCGCCTAAATGATATTACCAAAGATTATTTTCGGGTGTTCATTTGTCTGTTAATCTCGGTTCATATAAACACAATCACATTTTCCTATAATTCCCACATGGTAACCTTAATCACCTATCGATGACATTAATTTTGGTTTGGTTACGCCGCGCAATTGGCGTGCAGTCATTAAAAACAAAAACCTCAACGATTATGGTGATCTGCAAAATTACAAAAAAAAAAATCAATTGGTATTTTATGGCAAACATTAATTTTAATGGCTGGGGCTCTGAAATGAGCTCTTTGTGTACAACTGATTCTGACTCGCTAAATAATCTATACTAATATAATAAAGAGGAAAGATTTGATTGTTTGTTTGTTTGCATCGAATTGGCTCCGAAACTAATGAACCGATTTGAAAAATTCTTTCAGTGTTGGACAGCTACACTATCCCCGGGTAACACAGGACTTATTTTATTCCCGTATTCATGTGAATACGGGAATAAAATACTTATATCATAAGTTATTTGTATTATTCTTAACAGATCTTAACGTGCCTGAGTGGGGCCGCGAGCTATGCGGGTCACTTAATACTTTAAGCAATGGTAATCAAAACTAAAAACTTCAACAGAAACATACAAACATGATTCAGAAGGTTTAAATTCTTATTTTTACAGCGTCGTAACCCTCAATTGAAAAACGTATTACTTAGCCTACAAATAATGACTATATGTGACAATTTGAACACAAGTTTCTTCAGTTCAACCTCTGTATTGATAGACAAGTCTATCATCATTTTGCTACACATGAAGGAAGTGCTGCAATAACGAACCACAAGTTGCTACTAACATTGTACTTGAATACCTATAACTAGCCACATGCATCCGTAAGACAATCATACTCAAACCACGTAACTAGAGCTCTACACAAACACTTATAGGTACAGGTTTGAACGACTGCGTCTCCGTAGATAGCCGACGCCGGCTACGGCTCGTAGCAGCTCTACGCGACGTGTCCGAGCCATTGGTTTGGAAACATTTACTCGATTGGACGGAAGGCACACGCTTTAGTGGTGACGGAATTCTCTTGCTTGGCCAGCGAGCGCCTGATTTGTGTACTTACTTCATTTATTGCAGAAGGAATTTGCACACTGACTGATTTTCCTTATTGGGTCGTCCGATACACTTTGTACGTTAAATTAGTCAGTCTATTTTGATATCATTAGAGCCTGTTCAATAAGCATGTAACAATAAATTAAAGCCGAGAGCTTTAATTTGTTACCTTTATTGTGTTTGATATTGTGGTCATCATATCTTTTTCTTTATACCATGCAGATGGCATACAAGCATACCTGATCAAAATATTGTGTAATATACTTACTGTGTAATTTAATCTATATATATAAAAATCAATGCCACTTTTCGTTGTAATTTTATAACTCAAGAACCAGCTCACCTATCCAAACCAAATGTTTAGGCTTTGTTCGGACTGTTTAGTAGATGGTTTATGTGCAGTTTGCAAAAAATCGGTCGAGCGGTTCCTCATTTATCATGCAAACGAAGTTGCGCGGGTCAGCTAGTATACTATACTTTCGTGATGTAATTGACCATGTACACTGTATTGTAAACAAAACCAAAGGTGTATCAAGTATTATGCTATATACATTATGAGAAAAATTTTCTTTTCGTATTTTAATTTAAAATCAATAAAACATAAAAGCCGTTAACAGGAGCTCGATGGTGCGGGTATTTAATAAAAAAATAAAAAAGAGATTCGGTTGGCCGGTCATCTATCACATCCTGAGTCATAAGCTGACTTTAATGCTGGGTCACTTCAGACCTTTTTGTTGACGTTAATATTACTTTAAAAATTACAAAGTCATCGGGTGCTCTTTAAATGAAACGTCAACGTCGGGATAAATGTCTGAATATTTACAGCGCCCCATGAGCTGACGTCATACTGTATTTAATCAACGTTGAAATACGAGCATAACACATTTTATATTATTTTGTTGCTTTTCTACCACGTTAATTAGTCTTCGTTCGAAAATTCGCAACCCATGGCTCCATTGAGACTGAAGTTATTGTCTTCAAATATTCAATTTTACTGTTATTGCTTGTTCTGAATAAATCTAAAGCTTGGGGCTTACACGTTCTGTAAATACAGTCTATGTTACTAATCTTTATGACTTTATATAAAAAGCATTAAACGCTTTCTTAGTTATTTCTGTAGATAACACTTAAAAATAATCTATATGATGTTTATTTACGGTAATTATTTTTTCAACATACATACATATAGTCACGCCTTTATCCCTAAAGGAGTAGGCAGAGGCATAGTATACGGCCACATTTCACCTTATAGTTTTATGTCTATTTTTTCAACAGTGTTATTAATAAATACTTACTTTCATTTTAATTATTTGTCTCGAACAGGGTGTGTACCTCAGTGTATAGCTATATTTATTTAATCTATGTGATGCTTATTTACGGTAATTATTTTTTCAACAGTGTTTCAAATTAATAAATACTTACCAAAAACTTAGCATTTTAATCATTTGTCTCGAGCAGGGTGTGTACCTCAGTGTATATCTATACAGGGCGTCCCACGGCTATGCCACATGGAGGGAAAGTACATAGCCGTGGGACACCCTGTATATTTTAATCGAAGATACGAACACAGCAAGTGTATTCACCGTAAGCTGCCTTATAGAACCACCTTACAGAAAACAAAACTATATCAATATTATTTCCGTGCCAGTAAATAACATCTAAAGCAGCTGAGAGTATCGAATGGAAAAGATGTCACAGTATCGATTCCTTTGCATTCACGAAACGTTGAGTTTTCTTTACGAGTTGATGCAGCGATATGCAAATTTTAAGAGCCTTTTCTTCTCCAGCAGCTAAGTATAAAAACAATATATTTATACTTAGCTGGTTTTGGTTTCTAATCAGGAAATGACATTAAGATCCGCTTCTTTATTTTTATTTATTATCTTTAGTATGATCTTGCGGAATATTTGACAGAAGTGGCCGTGAGTTTTCTTGCCATTTTTTTTCTCAAAGACTCTACATATTATCTTGCTAATCTGGGAGTAAATATAAAACAAAGGGCATAACATTCGAAGGTGTTACTTTGTGATATTTTCATTTCCAACTCTACTTACTCTGTCCTCATAACTAGTTCTAAATAAATTGTGTCATAGTCTTGATTAAGTACGTCATTAGAAATAACAGCTTATACGCCCTTTTCAGTGTGATTTATATCTTCAGTTGGCTGGTGACTTTTTCACGACAGCAAAATTTTTGGATAGAGATTAGATTAGATGTAGCATTTCAGCGAGTGGAAGTGGGTGACCGTGCCTGATAGCAGAAATTAAAATTTCAAAGCGAATTTTTATAATCTGAATCTGTACTAAGCTAAACGTAAATATCTAAAGATATATTGGTACTAAATTTTAAAAACCAACAGAAACAAATCACTAAACTTCTGTGAAAGCTCTAAAGATAGTGAAAAATGTATTTTCTTTCACAAAGCGCATAGCGTAGGGGACATGATATATTGTACGGATTCCGTTTGGCTCAATGTGCATTTGCGAGTCCTCCATATCAGTCTCGTGATTCGAAAAGCATTTAATTTTGTTTGTTATTCTAGACGCGCTATTTGTTTCTTTGTTACTTACGGAACGTATTTTTATAATAATATACATGCAGTATGCATCATAGTTATTAGTTATCATAGTTATTATGTGTATACCTAACTAAGTAAAGTAAATAAAGTTATTAAATGGAACAAAACCAATTGGTGAACCTTCCTACCTCTTTTTTTATACATGTGGAAAGTTCATCATGGATGCTATGCCGGACTCTTACCGACTAAAAACCAACACGTTCCCTTCTTACTGAAGGATATCCCCAGGATTCGTAATTTCGTACCCCTTTGGGAAAAGACGAGAGGCTAAGACATTTTGTCAATACCTATTGGTGCGGGAACTTGTTGACTTCTGCGAGATAAGATGTATTGTGTAACATGCGCACGCATCCATACCATTCTTCTAACCACAGAACATTTAAAGGAGGTGGAGGACCTCTTTAACTGTTCTGTAGTTCTAACGTGTTTAACGAAAATTTTCTCATGTCGTTAAGAATACGTAGTTTACCAAGGGACATATGGATAAAAAATTGTATAAGTCATTATTATTGGGCATCAGTATCGATTTCTTAACACCCCTGATAGAAAATTTCCCAATTCAGATATTCAATGTACGGAATTTATTCCATTATAGTTTTATAACAATACAGTTATGTAGGTACAGTTGAATACATTTTTCACTTGCTATTTCTATTCATGAGAAGTAATTGCCTTGATCTGTTACAATATAACCCTTATTCCCATTTTTCACAACTCTGACATTTCCTTAAACTTTGTGTAACGGGAAATCGCTTTAAAGTATGGTGACAAGGGTAATGTCTATAAGATAAGCGGAACATTGTTGAATTGAAAAGGGTACAGATAATCAATCGTGTACACGAAATTCGGGTTCTGGCATAATACAATACATGCTGGGTCCAAGTAAACCTTGATTATCGAGTAACTTGTTAAGATTGTCAATAGTAGCAGGTATATAAATAATGTAGTTAAAATAAATATATCTTCTGAATTAATTGTAAAGGTTTTATATTGTAATGTCAGAAAAGATAATGCCTTTACTTAAAAATATATTAGCCCAAAATACCCGAAATCGAAATAACTTATTATTCCAGTACATCTTACTGTGCAATTGTCTCAGATTTCAGAATACCGAATGTGTAAATTATAAAATAATTAATTATCTTTAAATTAAGAAAATACATAGGTAGGTACCTGAATTTACACATTAACAAATTTTGGAAGCCATAGCAACAAATCTTTAATTACCTCTCTAATTAATAATTTCAGCCACCAAACAATTTCAATACATATAATAAAATTGTAACAGGTCGCTGTCTGTACAGACGAATTTGAGAATGCATGGTCAATCCGAAACGAAATTGCTTTGCACTGAGAATTGACGCCATCTCTCGGATAACATTGGAAGTCAAGTATCTAGCGTTGCTGATTTTTTTAACACCTCACACAACGCGATTATTGTCAAAATAGCAACTTATTTATCTTTTGAGTGATGTAAATATGCCATCTAGTACATTTTTTGTGCTTCTAAGGTGTATAACCAATATTATATTTGAGTAAAGTTGCGCCATCTAGTGGAGTTTTTGTAAATTTGGACTCAAATGTGCATGGGATTATAGATCTTAAGGGGCCCATGCAATATTGGAGGTGACTGTACATGGTAGATAAATAAGAAAAAATATTATAGGGGGCTTTATGAACACAATAGAACCCAATACTATGATTTAAAAAAAAAACTGTTTGTCTGTATGTCTGTATATCTGTTTGTCTGTACGTTTGTGCACGCTAATCTCAGTAACCACTTAACCTTATTTTATGTCAATTAGTTTATAAATAAAAAAGTTATAGGTATCACTTTAAAGAATCAAACATAGACATATGAATCTCAAAATGGGTAAATCTAAACTGGCGCGGGCGTGTGAAGAAATACTCTTCTTTCATACACCTTACGTGACGTAAACGAAGTTGCGGGATCAGCTAGTAAGGAATAATTTTTCATAAAGATTGCAATGAAGATACCTTTTTTGTACACTTCGATAATAAAAAAAAAACCAACTTGTCATACCCAGTAGGTTATGGTTATATTTTTATGACCATAACCTAATGACTATTTTTTTTTTTTTTTTATACCACTAAGGTGGCAAACAAGCATACGGCCCACCAGGAGGACTGGTGGTCACCGCAGCCTATGAACGTTTGCAACACCAGAGGCGCCACACTCGCGCTGCCGACCCTAAAAATATATAATATTAATATTATTTATTATTTAATATATATTATTTTAAATAGGCAATGCAAGTTTATTATATCGCGCATAGTTAATAAATGAATGATTGAAAAATAAAGATTGATTGCCACTCATCCTTTTTCATTTTTAGTCTTAGTTTACTTAGGTTTAGTCTTTTATACAATTTCTATTAATTTGTTTCTCGTCAAGTAATACAACTCTTTACATAAATTTACTTACGTCATATTAAATATTGTTATAATCAGTAGGTATCTAAAGTTTTCAAAATGAAGCAACATTTTATGATAATAAGTAGGTAAAAAGAAAATGCGTTCCGTAGAATGACAACCATCTTATAGCTTAGCTAGTACTAAATTGAATTCACTGTTTATATGAATTTGCAGATGCGATTACAATATTAGCTAAACCATAATCATTGTTTTGTCATCGTCCAATCCGATTAGGTATTCGGAACCATGTTCGGTTTAGTCTATGCATCGTCACAACCAGTGCAATCAAGCAAAGTGTCTAGATAACAAATAGTCTCCCAACTCGCACTATTCATAGTACCCACTAAAACCGATTCTCCAATAGTGATGTCGAAATTTGATTATAGTAGTAATCTTAAGACTCTTAAGGGGTACGTATTTGAATACCTAAAATTATAATACCTAAAGTTAAATAACCTAAGTTCAAAATACCTAAAATCTAAATCCGTAATGGTGGGTTGACCTAAATTTAAAAATACCGAAAGTTTAAAATGGCTAAGTATTTGAATACCTAAAATTATAATACCTAAAGTTAAATAACCTAAGTTCAAAATACCTAATGGTTGTTTGACTTACGAAATAATATGTGGTACGGCTTAAAGAAAAAGGGACACTGCTCACCCCGACCCGGATAGGTTAGGTTAGAAGGCTAAGGATGGAGCGGAGTGGAACGGAGCTCCCGCCTTAGCCTTCGTGGTTATTTTTTTTTATAACCACTCATACAAGGATTGTCTGCTCCAATCCTGAAGTTCCAAATCCTTGTATGTGTGGTTATAAAAAAAATAACCTATCCGAGTCGGGGTGGGCAGTGTTCCTTTTTTTAAAGCGCTGGATGCGGGCTGCTTTAGATCGATCATTCTGATTTGGTATATCAACCTTTGTTGTTTTAACTTTAAGCATTTTAAACATTAGGTAATTAGTCCAATAGGTATTTCAAATTTAGGTATTAAGTACTTAGGTATTACTGGTTTAGGTATTTTAAACCATTTGGTATTTAGATTTTAGGTATTTTGAACTTAGGTTATTTAACTATAAGTATTATAATTTTAGGTATTCAAATACGTACCCCTCTTAAGACTATGTTTTTATTTTTTTTATTTTTTAAAGGACGGCGAAACTTCGTTTGCACGTGTGTGTACAGACTTGTCAAGTCCAGACTTGTCAAGTCACTTGATCATCTCCGGGACGCATCACGCTCTCATAAGGATATTACAAGCGATATTGAATAGATTCCCATATTATGTATTTAATTATTTGTAAATAGATAAATAAATAAATAAATAAATAATTATTCACGGACATTTCACACAACGCTATCTGATCCCAAAGTAAGCTAGGAAAAACCTGCTTGTATTATGGGTATCAGATCACCGATATTAACACTTATATACTTTTTAAATTTACATATTATACATAGAAACACCCAGACTCTTGAGACAAACATTTATGGGTCACACAAATATTTGTCTCCGGTGGGAATCGAACCCATGACCTCCAGCGCCGCAGGCGGTATCACTACCGACTGCGCCACAGAGTGTTAGTCGTCGTAGTCAGAGTTTTACACAGCGATAGACTCACTAGTATTACGTACTCGTAGTACAAAAACTAAAGGTGGAGTATGGGCGTAGGTTGAGACGTACGCCTGCCTACTCTTTCTTTGATAAATTTGTTACGCTATCTTTGTACGCATGTATATTTATGTGAGGTTATGTTTTAGTCTTACACAATAGCTAAGTTATAATCCTGGGGCATTCTTCCGAGGGCTTACTCGGGGCTCCCAACCGTAAGCTGTTGGGTGTTACGTGAGGTTTTTTAGTCAGTAGGAGTCCGACATAGCATCCATGAAGAATTTCACCTCACGCTAAAAAAATGGCTTAGTTATAAAGGCGATAAAACCTCTAACTATCAAAAATAACTAACTTTACTTTCATCGTAGTATATTTGGTACACTATTCCTAATACACATGATTCATTATCATCGTTTATTTCCGATATTGCGTCTGATAGCCTTTATATATTGTGTACACTGCTCTGAATTCCATTGAAAGCTTTTCTATGTTTGATTGATACAAACAGCTTTTCTTCTCAAATGTGATGCCTGGTAACAATGTGCTTTGTTTTGGACTCCTGCAGTAAGAAATTATGTTAAAATAAACCATTATTTATTTATATTAGGTATACTTTTGCATGTTTCATGGACTCATTATTTGGAAAACAGACTATATTCAATAAATAAAAATAAACTGAAGTGTGTTGACTTTAATCATTTAGTTTTATTTGGAATTCAAACTGTTAGCTAGTTAGGTAGCTAGTTAGAAAGTAATTTATGGGCGGCTTCAAAAATTTCAACGCGGGACGTGGTGACCTGCGCCTGTCCATTTCTTTCTCTGCCTACCCCTTCCGGGATAAAGGCGTGATTATGTGTATGTATGTTAAACTGTTAGACTACTAGTTAAGTATTTTTAAGTAAAATAAAATATAATAGCCTGGAGCGGAAGCTCAGTGCGCTCATAAAAATATAAAAAAATACTTTCCAAGTAAAGAAAACCGCAGCACAGATTGTAGAAGCAAGCGCTAAATACGCCACGTACAAACTGTAACTCGTGGCGATGTTGTCATAGAAAAAAAAAGAGTAGTACAAGGAATCCTAGCGTAAAACGAACTTTAATTTTTGTTCTAGATTCTTCGGCGTGTACTGAATTGTAACAACAGCTGTAAATACGAGTATAAACCCTATTAATATTATAAAAGCTAAAGTAACTCTGTCTGTTACGTTTTTACGACTAAACCGCTGAATCGATTTAGATGAAATTTCTTAGGAGATAGTTTGAGTCCAAGGGAAGGCTACTTTTTAACTGACTGGGTAAAAGGAGGGTTATGATTTTACGTGATAACGACTTCCACGCAGACGAAGCCGCGGGTGACAGCCAGTATTCGATATGACCGTTTTAGGAGTCCGTGGTAAATGTAAAACCCTAGTTTCGTCATCTTTTTATCTGTTCACAGTATTATAAAAATATAGCCATAAAATATCCATGCCAAATTACAGCCGCAGTACCACCTACCTAGTATATAATATTGAATATTGAATACAAGACTTACCAAGTCCTGTATTTATTTGTATACTCATGAGGTGGCAGATAAGCTTACGGCCCACCGACATTGAGTTACCGTAACCTATGGACATTTGCAGCACCAGAAGCTCTACACACACGCTGCCGACCTGGGTACAAGTTGTACGGATACTCTCGGAAGTAAATGCCACATAATAGTCACGTGGTGGTCACCCATCCATGACTAGCTGTAGTAAATGTTGCCAACTAACAGTGATCGTTTATAGAACACTGAGTCTTCGCTTCAAATATATATATTTTCAAACACTTAACTTTAAAAAATATTTATTTATTTTATTTATTTATTTATTTATTTTTTTATTTATGTACACACAAGAAATAAAACAAAAAACAATATACAGAGATATAGGTACAATGGTACTGCTTATTTCTATAAGAAATATCTACCAGCAAACCGGCGAAAGGAGAACAAGAAGGAAAAATAACGTTCAAAAGTGTGTAAATAAAGGAATAGGTTAGAACTAAATTAATATACATACAAATTAATAAAAGAAAAACTATATAAATCTCAATATGTCATTGATAAGTACAAATATATAAATATGTAAATAAATACGGTATAGATAACATAATATATACTTACATAAACTAAATAAATACATAAACAGGTTTATAGTGTAGATATATATTATAATACTAGCTGAGCCCGCAACTTCGTTTACGTCACATAAGGTGTATGAAAGGAAAGGTATTTCTTCATCAGAGTCATCAAGCAGCGTCTGAAACTGCCCTGTTTTTTAAACAATTCAGTCCACGCCACGCGAAAAATAGTCTTAATCATTAAGCTCTTTTATGATTAAGCCAACACGCCAGTTTAGGTTCACTCACATTCAAAGAAACCCCTACAATTAAAATTTTCAAAATATGTGATTCTTAAAAGTGTTATAACTCTTTTATTTCTAAACCGATTTACATAAAACAAACGCTAAATGTTAACTGGAGCAAACCTCAACACAATAAAAAAAACCGCATTGCAATCGGTTGAGCGGTTACTGAGATTAGCGTGCACAACCGTACAGACAAACAGATATACAGACATACAGACATACAGACAAACAGACAAACAGACAAAAATTCTAAAAATCATTGTTTTGGGTTCTATTGCGTTCATAAAGCCCCCCTATAATATTTTTTCTTATTTATCTTCCATGTACAGACAGCGACCTGTTACGATTTTATTATATGTATTGATTCACTGACTTTCCTTCTAAAGGTAGTGATAGTTTTACTGTCTCTGATGTTAGGTGGTAGTGAGTTCCACAATCTGACCGCATGCACAGTAAAGGAATAAGAATAGAAATCGGTTTTGTGTCTAGGAAGTTTGAGAAGAAGGCGGAGGTTAGTCCTGCAGGGAGCGTCGGGAGAGCGTGCAAATGAGAACCGCTCCCGCAGATAGTATTGTTATACTCGTAGGTGCAGTCTTATTTCTTTTAGAAATTCCAAATCACATTATCGGAATTTCTGTATTTAAAATGTCATCTGATATATATCTGAGTCAATCTATCTGAAACCACGTGGTATATCTTTGGACGGGTGACCCTTGGAACTGGCAGTAATACAGGCGGTCTACATTTACCAATAGTAAATGTTAATTTTTTCTAGGGCAAGGGATATCTAGACTGCAGAAACTGTGATCGGGAGGCTCTCCTGGACGCGGCCATCGTGCAGTCCTGGATTCCGACAGCGGACAGGCCTGCCGATGTTGATACCGAGGTGGAGTGGTTCGGGAGAGCCATGTCGCACATCTGCGATGCGGCGATGCCCAGGGCTAGGCCCAGACCGGCAAGGAAACAGGTGTACTGGTGGACGCCGGAAATCGCGCAGTTGCGCGCGGATTGCGTTACCGCGCGCCGCCGGTACACCAGGTTTCGACGGAGGCGTCGCCGCCCAGACGATGCGGCAGCCCGAGAGACGGAGCTCTACGATGGGTACAAGGAGGCCAAGAGGGCCCTCCAGACCGCCATCAAGCGGTCCAAAAAATTGGGCCGCGAAGAGCTGATGGAGACTCTGGAGCGGAACCCGTGGGGGCGCCCGTACCTCATGGTAAGAGGCAAATTACGCCCTAAGGCGCCCCCACTGACTCAGAGTCTCCAGCCGGAGCGGCTGGAGGGGGTCCTGGACTCCTTGTTCCCGTCGAGAGCGGAGGAACACATTCCTCCGCGCATGGCTCCGTCTCAGGCGCCCAACGCGGAAGGCAGCGAGAACGACGTGCCCGTAGTCACCGAGGGTGAGTTAGGGGCGGCTGTCCTGCGGCTTAAATCCCGCAGAAACACCGCCCCTGGACCCGACGGCATTCCAGGCCGTGCATGGGTCCTGGCTCTCGAGGAGCTTGGGCCTCGACTTATGGGTCTTTATAGCGCATGCCTCGAAAAAGGCCAGTTTCCCAAGGTCTGGAAGACAGGGAAACTGGTCTTGATTCGAAAGGCGGGGCGGCCGGCAAATTCCCCATCAGGGTACCGGCCGATCGTGTTGCTCGACGAGGTGTGCAAGCTCTTTGAGCGCATTATTGCACAACGCCACGTCGGGCACCTCACACGCGTGGGGCCTGATCTGGCGGATAGCCAGTTTGGCTTCCGTCAGGGACGCTCCACCGTGGACGCGATCATGCGTATTAGAGGCCTGACGGAGGAAGCAGTCTCACAGGGTGAGGTGGTGGTGGCGGTGTCCCTCGACATCGCCAACGCATTCAACACCTTGCCCTGGAGCTGCGTCAGGGAGGCGCTTATCTATCATGGAGTGCCTCCCTACCTCCGTCGAATTGTCGGGGCTTATCTCTCCGAGAGAGCCATAACTTACCCGAGCTGGCTAGGGCCGGGTCGGCGAGATGTGTCGTGCGGTGTTCCACAGGGATCGGTGTTAGGACCGCTCCTGTGGAACATCGGTTACGACTGGGTGCTGCGTGGTCCGTTGCTCAGAGGGGTCGGCGTAACGTGTTACGCCGACGACACCCTCGTTACGGCGCGGGGAGCAACGCACCGTGACGCAGCACTTAAGGCCACGGCAGGGGTTGCTCAGGTCGTAGGTCGGATTCGGCGGCTGGGTCTCGAGGTCCCCCTTCACAAATCTGAGGCTCTGTGCTTCCACGGACCTCGGATGGGGCCACCTGCGGGATCCAGCCAACAGGTAGGGGGCGTCAGCATCGGCATCGAGCCCTCGATGAAGTATCTGGGGCTCGTACTCGATGGCCGGTGGAACTTCGGACATCACTTCCGAAGTTTGGTCCCAAAACTGAGGGGAGCATCGGCCGCACTCGCGCGGCTGATGCCCAACATCATGGGGACCCAACGCTCCCTACAGGAGACTGTACCTGGGGATCGTGCGAAGCATGGCCCTATACGGGGCTCCCGTATGGGCGGAGACCCTGACGGCCATCAATGTGGCTAGACTGCTGAGCCCGCAGAGAGTGATGGCCGTCAGGGTGATAAGAGGATACCGCACGATCTCCGGTGAGGCGGCATGTCTCCTAGCCGGGACCCCTCCATGGGACCTGGAAGCGAGAGCCCTTGCGTCACTGTTCAGATGGCGCAAGGAGGCGCTGGAGTGGGGCCAAAGGCCGGCTTATCGAGAAATCGAGGCCCAGCGGTCCCTACTCCACCAGGAAACCACGGCCTGGAGACATGGAAGGTGCGACTTGAGCAACCAAAGGGGGGATTCGCCACAATCGCGGCCGTCAGACCGGTCATGGACGAGTGGCTGGAGAGGAGACACGGTGCTCTCTCCTACCGGTTGACACAGATGCTTGCCGGGCACGGTAGCTTCGGTAGGTATCTGTGGCGGAAACACCGGGAAACCACGGCCGAGTGTCAGCACTGCGAGGACCGCAGCGATGACACGGCGCTCCACACACTGGTGGAGTGCACGGCGTGGGCGCAACAGCGCCAGGTCCTCGTAGTGGGTTTGGACGTGGACACTCTCTCGCTCGAGACCATGGTGCGAGCCATGCTCTCCAGCGGGAGTAAGTGGGACTGCGCCGCCTCCTTCTGCGAGCAGGTCATGCACGTGAAGGAGGCGGCGGGACGGGTACGGGAGAGAACTCTCCCACCCGAGTTCCGCAGTCGGCGGCCTGGGCGCCGCCGACGTGTCTTCGCCGAGGACTATCGGCCACCATGACCGGGGACTTGAGGACGGTGACAGGGCGGCTCACCGTCCTTACAGAAGCAGGCCCATGACGGCAGCGTGACGTGAGTGAGACAATTCACGCACGCCCCCCCTTAGAAGCGGGATCACACCCGAAACCCCCCAAAGACGCGGGATAGCACCCGAACCACCCCTGGGCGAGGCCGCAGTAGCGGCCGTGGGTCTGTTGGGAGTCCTGGGACATCCTTCCGAGGGTTTACCCGGGGCTCCCAACCATAGACTGTTGGGCGTGACGTGAGGTTTTTTAGTCGGTAGGAGTCCGGCATACCATCCATGAGGATTTTCCCTCACGTTAAACAAAAAAAAAAAAAAAAAAAGACTGCAGAAACTGTTGTTTATGGACATATAACATCTGTCCTGACTGTTGAATTTTTTGCTTGAATTACAGAGTCCTTTTTTGATTTTATTTATTTTTAATTCATTAATGTATGACCTAGTACAATGCCGTGAGACGAAGCCGGTCAGGTTAATAATAATTAATATTGTGGAATAGTAGGTACAAAAGTCGATTACAATATTTGCAGCAAGTTCCAACAAGTGCCATCAATCGACAGTATAAATAAAAAATATTGATTTTCCTTCGTAAATAGTGCTCAGTGACGGCAATAGGTTTTCACCCTTATACTCGTATGTAGGACGAACAAAACTACGGGAAAAGTGTGGGTGTGTAGTGTGTAATATTAGTCACCTCTACCTAATCCCTTAGGGACAATTTGCGTAATTGTATAATGTGTAAGGTATTAAGGTTGCTAGTAAGGTTTTGGTTACCTATTCATCCATAATGTATAAACGTATTTTGCACGCAAAAGACAGCATTTACGCAATGTAACTTCTTAAGCCTATACAAAATACATTTTCGTCAGTACATTTTGCTCAATAATTCAAGGTACTGGTAATAATATGAACGTGACTCGGCAACGCGATAAAGCAAATATTATATCAAAATATGGATACCTATACATTATTTCTAGAGTATCGTGCTCGATATTCCACAATATCCAGTGGACGAATCGCTTGATCCTGCTTTTAGTTCTACAAACATACGCAATCTAATGGAGTCCATTTCTGTTCTGAATATTTTATAGAAGGTCTAAATAAATATCACGTAAAATGTAAGTTTGTCGAAAACTTTTAGATTAGTTACATTTGTACTATATTCGACGTTTCTTACATTCATTAGTTTAAAATTTTGAACTTAGCACAGCTGTTCTCTATGCGGTCACAGCGTTAAGTGCCTTAATCTTTAGTCAGCTCTGAGATGGGCTACCGTTTGTGCTTTTTGTCGACGTTCAGCCTGTTCGTTTAGAAAAGGCAATAAACTCACTATATTGGGTACACTTTTACAGGGAACTAAATACAAATTCAGAAATGTGGGGTTCCTACATCATTTTCACAAGTTCCGCTTAAGTTTTTCGTGAATCAGGTTTCACAAATGTTTCAACGCTTTAAACACGCTAACCATCTCAATATAATAGTGTAACCACTTCATTAGTATGATAAACGGAAAATTTAAAATAATAATAAAGGGTCCGACAACGGTCTATACGGATATATCAACATCGTTGGAGTTGTTTCTCTAAATAAACAAGGATTTCGCCACAAGTATAATACAATTTTCTATAAGGGTTTTATCACAGTTCGTGAACTCATGAGTGCATTATTTGCTCACGGGATAGAAAATCCTTGTTTGAGGAAATTGCCTGCGATCGGATTGGATGTCTTGGCTACGAGTCACCGAGCGCGACTATCATTTGTATAGAGCTTAGCTCACAATCCCATCAGTTTCTATTATGTACACTTTGTAGATAAGCTGGATGGATACCTATGTCAGTGAAAATATGTCACCCTTCATATTTATGATGTTTGTTTTAAAAATAGAATGTGTTATTTTTTAGCCTCCTTCGTGTTTACTCATTTTCCTGGTCAGTAATGTTAAATTGTATTACATTTTATGTCTGAAAAAAATCTTATTCATAAAATAATAGAATGTCGGATGTGATTTTGATTTTGATGTATGATAACTGGATGATATAGAGACAGATGGGACCCTAAAGACGTTTGCATGCTGCTTTCTGATGAAATAAAATTGACTAAAGATGAGGGGATGAAATTTAAATACTAATGTGAGTTAAATTCAGATTTAATATTTATTTTTATCACTTATAAATTATTCAGTTAATTCAATCAAAAACCAATCTAAAAATTATCTTGGTAATTTACATGACGACAAATTTACTTATCTACAAGTTACAACTTCACAAGTCAGTTAGCTATGCATAGAATTTTATATTTTGTTACATCATCAAAACATGTAAGCAGCTAGCTGTGAAGATTAAAATATTTAACCAAAATTTAACCACAATCTTACCAATATTATAAATGTGAAAGTTTGTGAGTGTGGATGTTAGTTACTCTTTCACGCTCGAACGGCTGAACGGATCTGGCTGAAATTTAGTAGGTACAGGGATACATTATAGTCTGGAATAACACATAGGCTTCTTTTAATCCCGGGAAAAAGTTTTTTTTTATTTTTTTTTATTCTTTATTGCACATCAAAATATAAAAGAAATATAAAAACAAAATACAGTACAAATATTACGCTGTACAAAGGCGAGCTTAACTCATAATTGAGTTTTCTTCCAGCAAACCTTGGGGTTATAAGTTCCTTTGGGAAGAAAATTTATAAGTTCCTTTGGGAAGCGGGAACAAATTTTACGCGGGTAAAACTGCGGGCATCAGCTAGTAAAACTGTAATTATTCATATTAAATAGTCTATATACGATAGTCAAAATTAAGTTTTAACATTGTATAGATTCAGATATCGACTAAGCAAATGTTTTCGTCGGTAGTTCTAAGCCTCTCAATGTCTGTTTGTGAATGTACATCTCTCGCCGATCCTTGATTACATACAGGACTAATCATGGACTCGATACGCCGTCAGCCATTGTGTAGTGCGTAATTATTCAGTGGCTTAGATAGCACAGGCTGAGCAATAACATGCTAGTGCTCTTATGACTACCAATATACCTAGTTGCTTTGAACACTATGATTTATACTGTTAATGTCACAGAGTGCATTTACAGTATTGTGAAAATTAAGCTTCTGCAATCAGCTAGTAAAATTTATACAGTAGTCGGTAAGCAACCTTCACATTCTTAAAAAACCAATCCGAGAAACATTTTTCCCACATCTAAACACAATGAAGATAAGGAAGCTCATAAAATACTCATTTAATAGCTCATTTAATATGTATCTATATGTTTCTAATTTCTATAACCTCTTGCTCCCTGAGTAGTTAGCTATGCTTGCTCCAAATTATATATAATGTACCTGGCATTACTGCAAGCAGAGTCATCGTACGGTAATACCACCTCAGACAATTGGGTATTGTAATTCTAAATGTAGAGCTCTCTAATAACTTCATTCTATGGAACTACAAACGAAAATGATTGTACCTAAATGGGGGAAACGGTTCAACCAAAGCTACTGTAATATTCCGTGTAATACACAACTCCGAGTAATGTATCCTTTAATACCTCCAGAATTAGATCTTTGACATCTTAGAGAATGTGGTTTCTGTAAATGGAACATCTCATACAATCTCACGTACAATATAGTGCGGTTTTAATTATCGATATCAAGACAAAGATTAAGTACTAAAAGCAAAATTAGAGCTTAGTAATATGTACCCGTCACAATACAGATCCCTTAAGACCAAAGTTTGTGATTCACTCGCTAACTCTAGTTGTATGTTTAGGAAAATCTTTGGAAGCACTTCCAATTTGAGAACAATTTCAGTTTTCTTCGTAGAACTATGACAGTTGTAATGTGTCCTCCTTTTCAGAGGAATTTACTTCGATCTAGTAGAGATTCTAGTATTATGACATAGACAAATAGTATTTATTTATTTCCCACAGAATATTAAATTTTTGCTAAAACTTATATAATATAAGTAATTACCTATTTATTTTCCACAGAATATTCTATTTTTGCTCAAGCTAATACATATTATTTGAATATACTTTCAATCATTAATTTCAGCTGTCAATTCTTACTAAATTTATGAATGCAAAAGTTTGTCACAGTTTGGATGGTGTGGCGTGCATGCGTGTGTGAATGTGTAGGTGCGTAACTTAAACTTTATATAAATAAAACAAACTTTTCTCGAATTCTCAACTTATTTGCGTTTTAATGTTCAGTTCAGTTTTGAGTTCAGTTAAAGGTCTTCTGTTATTGGTAGTTAAATAAAGACCTTCACGAAGTCATTTCCAATTGAATCACCGGAGACCAGCGGTCTTTACAAGATCCACGGAATAATAGCGTAGTGGTATTTATACTCGATCCCCTCACCACGCGGCTTGAAGTTACTAGCATGGGATTTAATTTTCGATTGATGCAGATCAACGTTTGTCGTGGAGTGCGTGAAAGTACTTTAGTTTAAAGGTATTTTCCATTTACAGTTAAATTGTTGAGCTCTGCGTGAGCACTTATCCTAAATTAATAGTGGCTTTATTTCTCGTAAATCCAGCGACTGGCGTTACACAATATGAAGCGAGAGATTCGCTCAATCTGAGTTACACAAACCCGTCTAAACGAACAACTTAGATCCGTCTTAAACAGAATCTGACTTAAACCGAATAAAGGATAATATGCATACTTTTCTTAACGAACAGTATTGTGTATTGTACAAACATTTGTACCTAAAATAAAAATATGGATTAACAGCTATATAGCTGACCGTTTAGTGGTGATACTAGTGTGCTATTATATCAAATTGTAATTTACTCATACATGTATCACCGTGCTTGATAAATGAAAGCGTTCCCGTTTTTTTTTAACAGATTTCAAAAAAGGAGGAGGTTACTCAATTCGACCGTAAATGTTTTTTTTTTATGTTTGTTCGCGCAGAACTCCGTCGTTTATGGACCGATTTGAAAATTTTTTTTTTCGTTCAAAAGTAGTTACTCCCAAGGTGGTCCCATTTTAAGGAAGTCAGATTTTAAGAAATCGGAGGTAACTTTTAAAAATTGTAGGGGCATCTAGGGAGTTTGTAATTTTTTTTGTTAAGGGCTTTAAAGTAGTACAACTTAATGAAGGTCTGGAGTCGATCTGATGATGGAGACGAAAGACAGTGGGGAGTACTCCCTAACGATAAACAGCAGTTACCTTGTGTTTGGGCTTGATAAATTTGTACTGTCGAGAACTTTACACCTAGGTAGACAGATTTTCAGTCTAGATTTTTAGACTAGACTAAAAATAGTAAAAAAAAAATATTAACAAAAAAGAAACCGACTTCAAACAAAAACTAAAAACTGAAAAATAAGATTAAGTTAAGTTAAGCACAAAGTTAGTATGTATATTCTGATTTATCAGATATCATTAAATATAATACTGAAGTCGAAGAAGTGTAGTTCTATTTTGGTAAAAAGTTGTGAGCAGGGCATAATACCAAGTCAGGTAATTTATGCAGTCCCTACTTAAGAACCTTAAATGTCGTCTTATGCTATTATACCTACGTAATTAGCTAACTCGACAACGAATACGAAACGAAATGTGTGATCTAAAACCAAATTCTATTCCTTATTTCTTTCTTTAAATAAAAAAAATGCTAAGTAATCCTTTTAACAATGTTCCGCAACAGCACAATTGGTTACCTCGATGCTGCAATTAAAGTGAAACCACCAGTGAAAGCTAATGAACTAGAAGGAATTGTCCACAAGATATTTGTCTCCGAGAAAAACATCCGACTACTTATTTATTTACTGTTTCTTAAGAGAATGTTTACAATTTTATAAGACTCACATTAGACAATGCGCTTTCTCTCGATTTCTTTTCTACTGCATTACATAAATTTGTTTTTATCAATACCGTATTGAAAAATATTTACATAAGAGTGAATTTTTAGATTTTGGGTCAAATCAGCTTTGGGTTAGAATAGGTTATCAGGGTTGCAAGTCATGCGAAAGAGGTGGGTGAATTGTGGGATAAAATTAAATTGGGCTTTAAAAATACTTAGGACCAGGGTTTAAATGAAGCAAGGTCGGTACCTAGTTTCTATAATGTAGGTATCTTAAGAAGGTAACTCAATGAATCAAAAACCAGTGGAGTACGAGTCGGTACCAGATACTTTACGGTGTATCCTAAAACATACGGTACATTTTTTTCCCGTGTTCTGTGACAACGATGAAAAAAAAAAAAAATTGAGGTCATATACCTTCTCGAAGAGTTTCAATTAAGTGACATTTATTTAATTAGTGAAGAAATTCCAAGCTCCATCTATTCTTCTGCTTTTCAATCCCAGAATACAACTAAACTCCAATTACCACAAATCAACAAATTTCTTCTCTTACGACTATGATAAATCTGATTCTTGATTAAAGTCATTTTTTTTGTTTTCCAGAAGAGAAGTCTCCTAGAGAGCGTTTCAAAATTCGCTGAGCCTTGTACAGAATCGTCTTGCCTGAGTCACACACTCAAGACCGACGTCGTAGCTAGGGTATGAATTATTCAGCATTATGATTCTGCTGCGAAAAGTAATTAAGTGTTCCTTCATAGAGCTTCACTTGCGGCTAGCTGCCTGTTAATTAATCATCCTACTCGTTGCTTTTCTCTCCATTTTCATAAATAGGAAAATAACGGCTGTCTTTTAATATCCTTTTTTCCATTTTCATTATTGAATAAGCGAATAAATTGTCAAGAGTTTTAATTAAAATCATAGTTAAGTTTTTGTTAGTGCTTGGGTCGTCTTAAGACTTATAAATAAAGTTGATGTGCAAAATAATGTATTTGTTTTTAATCTGTGGTGTACTCATTATTAGCTAGTATCGGTGGTTTCAGCCCGCGGACATAGTCTTGCGTAACTAAACTAGTATTTACGATTCCCTTGACTACCGATGAATCATAGTGAGTTAATCTATTTAGCTTTTTTTGTATTATCTAAACAACTCCTCTATCTAGTCCCACAGCCATATTAGGTACACAACAGCGTTTATGTAAACATTATTTATTAAAACTTAAGCGAACTCCTACTCAAAGTGCTTATAACACCGACTTGTTAAAATACAAATGTCTAATGCGCAGTCAATGACTCTTTGAAGTTGTTTAATGCGTGTACCTAACTTACATTAATATTTGTCATAACGTCCATTAATTTTACGTCGGTAAAGTTTTGTATGACAACTTCTGACAGAACTTTTACTAAAAAGTCATTAATTATTAATATCATAGGTACGTTTAAGTTTAATTTATGTTCCTAAGTAATATACAGCCTTAATATTGCCAACATCAGCAGACAGTTATTTGAAATAGCATATTATTTGTGTTAAGACATGAAACATCTTGATTTTGAAAATTGTTTTTGTTTGGGTTTGGTTTATCTAATGAGCATCATGTTTAAATAAGATAATAAACAAATAAATCATAGTTGGTATTATAGGGTAGAAGTAACTTGCGATACGAAATACAATTTTGAATGATTTGCTATCCCATTTATCCCATAAGTCTGGGTAACGTTGTTTGAGACTGTAGCGACAAAATTGTAATTACTCCTGAACGTATGCGGATCTAAGCTACATTTTATATTCTTACTTAGAAAGCTGCTCTGAAAGCAAGTAGAATTCAGTTGATTCTAAAACGTTTAAAGTAGGTATAGCAAAGAACAGGAAACTAATGATATTTGTTTGTCGGCAGTGATTAATGACAACGGTCTCAAGGATTGTTCGAGCGGGATGAGTTCTGAAGAAGCATTCAAAAAGCGAGAAATTAACTTTCGTTGCCTCGCTTTTCGAACACCCGTCAGTTTGTTTTCACGTAGGAGTTACAGGTTTTGTAACATTATTCATAGGGAATATTTAAATGTATTTTTTGTACACAACATTTTTTTTAATAAATGGGTTCCTAACTAACCAGATCTAAAATGATGTTTTTTTTACGTGTGATCCTTTATGGATGCTATGCCTGACTCTTACCGAAGGCTGTTAGGTAAGATACGTGTGGGTTTTAGTCGGTAGGAGTTCGGCATAGCATCCCTGTAGGATTTTCCTCATGTAAAAAAAAAGATTCTTAATGACTACAACCACACGTTGCCCCACCACTGTCTACAGCCAGGAGCCCCAGGTAAGTGCTCTGAAGGATGTTCCAGAGATCTAAAATTATCCTCTCTTAAAAACTTTCAACAATAAATTGCGGTATCCACACACTAATATAATTTTTTTTTTCTTTTTTTTTCTAATAAATATTCACGGACATCTCACACAACGCTATCTGATCCCAAAGTAAGCTAGGAATAACCTGCTTGTGTTATGGGTATCAGACCACGGATATTAATACTTATATAATTTTAAATACATACTTATCATACATAGAAACACCCAGACTCTTGAGACAAACATTAATGGGTCACACAAATATTTGTCTCCGGTGGGAATCGAACCCACGACCTCCAGCGCCGCAGGCGGTATCACTACCGACTGCGCCACAGAGGCAGTCAAAGTCACTTACAGGCGCGGCGGCGGTGTGAAACATGAATGTAGGTTGCGCAATCTATTAAATACTAGAATGATTTTACTCTGGGCAGTGTGTGATTTTTATACTTGAATTTACTTGAATAGACATTTTTAGAGACTGATACCTACTTGCGACCCAAATATTGACAAAATGAGTTCACTAAATTTAAAAATTTTCTCGGTATTAAAAAAAAGTATTTATATTTTAAACCCCTTTTCAATTACTTAATCTAAGATAGAAATTAATATAAATTGATTTAGACGGTACTATGATCGTTTTACAACAATTTTCAGGTATAGTTGAAAGCATTTTATAAAATATAGGTATACCACAAAATCAAAGTTAGACCAAACAAACCACAAACATTAACTGCATAACAATTTCATAACTTTATAAACAAGTCCTACTGCCGCGAACATGCTGTAGGCACTTATTACAGTGTCATTGCGTTATGTAATTCAACCGAACAGAACATTTTGCGGCAGCTAAAACTAATATTTTCGTGGCATTCTGCTTTAAATATTATCCGTATAATTTGAATAACACCACTTGTACTGCTTCACAATATTTACCTTTACATTACACCTGGCCCGTTTCGCATCCCGGCATTTCCAAAGACTTATAAAGGTAACTTTTTCAAGTAATCTTTTTATACTCTATTCTATGGTCAGGTTTAATGTAAATAAATATTATAAACAAGTAGTGGTATACAATTATGTTGCCATCAATCAACAGTATCAATCTATATATATATATATATATATATATATATATATATATATATATATATATATATATATATATATATAAATCAATGCCTTGTAAGATTACCTTGTAGAGAGCAACATTGGATCTGTTGGAGTTGTAGGTTAGCATCGATCATGTGAACTCACAAAGTTCACCTCATTTAGTGGTAACTATAATAGTTTGAATTTACTATAAACGATGACTTTACAGTAAAATAAAAAATGAAATATAATGCTAATTTATAAGTAAAGCTTTTGCATTCGCTGAGATAAATACGATCATCTCAATTTCACTCGAATATAATGCTCAAAGCATTATTGATAAGCATGTTGAACAATACGTAAATATGTATAAACATGGTGTGATTTTGGCTAAAATGTTATACCTCTTGAATTTCCAAATTAAATAATGTTATGTTTTAGTACATACATAAAAAAACTGTATATTATAACCGTGTGGTCATGATTTTATGACTTTGTAACAATATCCACTCCAATCCACGGAGGTAATACATTCACACATAATTATTAAAATACTACCTAGTTGATGTCCGCAGCTTCACCCGCGTAATAGTTGGTTCCCATCCCGCTTCCGATGGGAACTTATTCCCGGAATAAAAAGTAGCCTATGTGTTATTCCAGACTATTATGTATCCCTGTACCGAATTTCAGCCAGATCCGTCCAGTCATTTGAGCGTGAGAAAGTAACAAACATCCACACATCCACACTCACGAACTTTCGCATTTATAATATTATTAAGATATTCACACAAAATGCTTCAGCGTAAATCGTGCGTGCATCGTATCGAACTTGTTTGACATAGTTGAAATATTCCCTTTTGTCAGTAAATCACGGTTAATTTTAAACAATGATGAAATCTGTCGAACTGCCAACATAATGTATCGGAATAATGCATTCATTTTGAAGTTACCACAATATCGACTGTGGAAAATAATGAACGAAAAGTGAGTTTTTTTTAGTTTGATGTGGAAGCAATGTTCTGGCTACTTTTGGTTACACCACTTGTTTTTTTTTCGTGTGTAAATTTGTCATGGATTCTGGAGTCCTACCGACTAAAACCACATTGTGCCCTACCACTGCCTACGACAGAGAGCCCCGGGTAAGATCTCGAAAGTTCAAAAATATTACTTGATTGATATAGACTTATATTTTTTTGGAAGGGACTAAAGACGAAGAAATTGAATACACACTAAAATGATTATGTGTGTATTCAACTTCAAATTCATACGAAATATTGAAAATAAGATTACGATGCTATTATTATGTTGTTGTTTTTTTGTAATTTAAATTTATGTAAGTTTAAAATAATCCGTTAGATTGTAAAATCTCGATGGTTTGCAATATCGCTAGTTAGGTGGCAATTTAACGGTTTTTACAATTTATGTGTAAAAATGGTGTATATGTTTAATTACTGTGATATTATACCTTTTAAAACAGATATAAATACAACGACGATATATCAACTTTTAGTTAATCAAACAATTTTGTTTATTAGAACTCCTGGGAGAGTAGTACCACAAAATAGTAAGGAACTTCTGCACATTATTATTTTCTAGTAGTACCGAGATTGATACATACATATGGTCACGCCTTTATCCCCGAAGGGGTAGGCAGAGGCATATTATATGCCCACATTTCACCTTTGTATAATTTGTAACACGAAATAGGTGGTGAGCCGTATTGCCGTGTTAAAATGGACAGGCGCAGGTTGTGACTGCCTGCTGTTGAAATGAAGCTTTCAACTTAGCTTAACGACTGCCATTTTACTGGCAACCGGGACCAACGGCTTAACGTGCCTTCCGAAGCACGGAAACGCTCAAATAAATGTCACAAAGTGATCACATGGATGGTCACCCATCCATGGACCGGCCATAGTGAAAGTTGCTTACTGCAGTGATCGTTTACAGAACACTGAGTCCGCGGGGCCACGAGCGCTTCCCGAGACACCGAGATTGATATATTACAATAATATATTTCCTAATAGAATTCTCACTGTCTATAACACATCGAAGTATCATATCACGTTGAGGTAAATTGTCATAACATATCAAATGATACGCTAGCAACATTGTACCATGACACATTAGTACCTACCTATTGTGAGAGAGGGAAGGGTAGAGGAAAACATTTTGTGCGACCCATTATGATGTTCTAATTTGCTGTTATTGATCCGGAGAGATAGCGTAATTTTCTTACAATATATTGCGAGTGGGTATTTTAACATTATTGTTTTCCTAATAAATAAAAGATAATAATTATGGCGCTACATAAACAAACATCACTTTTGTAAGATTATAACTTTAGCAATTTAAATCTATGAATAGAAAAATGATATGTATGTCATTGTAAAGCAAATCGTGCCTCATAAAGCGCATTTCGAAATATTTATTATACTAGCTGATGCCTGCAGCTTCGCCTGCGTGAAATTTTGTTCCTAGACTATAACATATCCCTATAGGCACCAAATTTCAGCCAGATCCGTTCAGCCGTTACAGCGTGAAAGAGTAACAAACATCCACACTCACAAACATTCGCATTTATAACAATACCTAGTTAGATAGATTTCTGATTAACAAATTCATAATGCATAATATAATGAGCTTAGAAAATTTATTTATGAAATATATTTCTTAATTGTTTGCAGAAAATTGTCTGCTGGTCCTATAGTCATTTATAATAAACCAAATGGAATTCTGTTCCTATTTACAATTCTAGTCTATAATCTATCCTTGAACTAAATTTCAATCAGATATGTTTAGCCGTTAAAGCGTGAAAAGGTAACAAACATTCATATATCTAGATATCTGCACATCCACATTCACGAACTTTCGCATTTACAATACAAGTAAGGATTATATTTTCTGTAGTTAATTCTTTTTCAGTTCCGAATATAGTTGATTGTTCCCAGCAAACTTCTGTCTTTCTGTGTGTATGCGAAATGGAAAATGTAGGTACTGAAATAGAATGACTCTCATTTTATGTTATACTAGCTGACTTCACGCGGTTTCACCCGCGTAGTTCCCGTTCCCGTGGGAATATGGGAATAAAATATAGCCTATGTTCACCGAAAAGAGTGTAGCATCCCAACAGAGAAAGAATTTTTCAAATCGGTCCAGTAGTTCCGGAGCCTATTCGTTACAAACAAACAAATAAACAAACAAACAAAAAAACAAATCTTTCCTCTATATAATGTTAGTATAGATTTAGGATAAAAATTGTGAAAAAAACTCAACATGTTAAAAAATATTGAAGCTGAGTTAAAACATGAATGATAAAATTCTAAATGAAGTAATTGAAGAAAAGTAAATAACTTGATAAATTATACTTTAAACCCTCGTCATAATCAATCTGTTTACTATATTGATTAGGCTCGTTCTAGTTTGTATACTTACCAAAATAATTCATAACACTCATGTCCCGTAATGGAACTCGACCGTTTTCAAATTGTGTAATAGCATGCCTCTCCATTAGTTCTATCTTAATTAGGAGCCATCGGGGAAGATCTCTAAAGCCAAGTTGGCCGCATCGGGATGGTTAAATCCCATCATCAAAATTCTAGTCACGCGCTTCTACAGTTTGTATGAGAGTGCCCAATGTCAGCGCGCTGGTGTCCTCAAATTTATAATCAAGGGATCGAAAGCGCTTAAATACTTAGTATTTGGGAGCAGCACTTAATAATCTTGTTGTTTTGTTTCTCCCAGGTGAAAAAGGGTAGTTTAATTTTAAGAATTTAAAAGTAGGTATTCATTGAATATTCTATGTCTTACTTTTATCACTGAATGAATACTTTTATGAACAGACTTACGAATCACGAAGCAATTAGGTATTAAAATATCCATTTACCCGTGGTTTAAGTTGATTAGATTTTACTAGCTTAGGATGTAATAAATACAGAAGGCTGAAATATAGAGTGAACTACTCGAAGTAAGTTATAAAAGAGTACTTTGTACTGCTCGTTCGCTCTAACTTTGCCGCTCGGCTCCATACTAAAGTCGAATTTTTAATTAGACGAAGTAAATTGACAGCAACTATTGTCACTTCTTCATACAATGTTGCATATTTTCTATGACGAAGCGACATTAGCTTTTTTTACAATTCGAGAGACGAAGTAAATTAGACAATTTACTTCGTCTAATTAACAATTAAGCAAGGCAAAGTTAGAGCGAACGGGTAGTAAGTTTATTTCGATTAATAAGAGCAACGAATTATTCTTTGGTAGTTTAATTAGTGATAGAATAATTTATAGAATTTTATGTTATGTAGGTACTGCAAAATGTATGTTATTCTCCAAGCCTTGAGTCGGTAGTGAATAGAAATCACTTCCCTCGCCGTCTTTGAGACCTTAAGGACTTAAGCCAACCTAATAACTTTACGCTTCGAGAGAAAAAAAAAGGAAGAACAAGATAGCTCTAGTTAATAAAGGTTATAATGCCTAAGGAGATTAAAAATGTAATTGTTCAAACGTAAAAATACACTAGATTTGGTGGTATAGTTATATTATTTCCTAGCCAAGTAATGTATTGCATGCTCGAATCAAATTAGAATAAACCATACGGACAATTCAATGGATCTTCTCTCAATGAATTAGGTATGTAATACTCTTCAGACTCAGCTCAGTGTTTATTAGAGAATAATTGTTTATTTCCTTCTACTGTATTGCAGCATGATTGTGCTTTTTACAATGCGCTTTTATAAAACAAATCCCTTTAATCCAAAATGTAAATAAATCCGATGGAAAAAGACAAAATACTATGTACGAGTAGTTTAACTTTTGAACATTTTATGGAGTAGCTGCGTAGCATTTGATTAGGTTAGTTAATTCTAAAGTACGATTATTAATCTCAGTCAGTAAAATGACAAGTGCAACTGTCACTTATACTAAATTTAATACTGAATTTTCATTCAAGAAATGTTTAATGTTACTGACTGAAATTAATAATCATAGTATAAGTGATTTTACTTTCATTTTCTTCAAATATTTATTTACGCGACATTATCGTGTTTACCTCAAAACTTTTAAGCCAATTGCGGGAATTCGCGAGTCTTCACAAGGCAGTTTCAGTTGAAATTAACTACGACCTAAGTCCGCAATTGGGTTTCTAGTCACGAACAAACTGTATTTAGATGAGCGTACCAATGTGTACAGCTAGGTCGAGACTGGATGAATCAGTTTGCGCAAAAGTTTTTAATTTAATGTGATTGGGTTTCTATTATAATTATTGAGACTATAATTGAACTGATGTAACTACATTTAAATTTAGGTACACATTAATATCATGATCATGTTCAATTTATATGCTATATGATGTCGGACTGAAGGGCACCCGCCCTTCAGTCCGACCCCCCCCCCCCCTCCGCCCCTCATAGTTAACGGTGAAATGAGCATCAGGGACTCAAACTGACGTAAAACCACATGGTGCTCCCGGATGGCACGTCCGAAAGGAAATCTCTGAAAACATGACAAGCTTTGTAACCAAACCCCTATTGATTTTTGGTACTAAAACTATATAAGCTGCTGCGTGGAAAATTTTCTACTGGTGTGGCCACCAAAAAACCACGTGGTTACTCGTGTGAAGTAATGTTTATTTACCACGAATATTTTTGATGTTTTTACCAGGTTGGTATGAATATGTCTTGTGAAATGGTTAAAAAATGTCCGAGTTGAAGATCCATTATATCTAGCATATATAAAATGAAGATATGGGTGAACAAACATGGCTGAAACAATCTGAACCAAGTTACTTTATGTCGACACGATAGCTGCGACACAAAATCTTAATTTTATAGAAAGTTCTTTCAAATCCTAGTCCAAGGCAGCTGTTATCTAAGTAGGAAGCGTTCTGTATGTCGAGCTAGCGTAGATAGACCGATAACAGGACGCAGCTAACGGTAGTGCATAGAAATGGGCTCTATTCCAGCAGACTACGCTATCGTATATTACACGTATTGTACTTAGAAGCATTTCATGCTTATTTCAAGGAGAATAAGATGGGTCGCTTGAGAATTCTTGTGAAATTGATTTTTTTTTTTTTGTATAAAGTGTACGCTATCTTAGGTAGATAGGTACACTTTAGACTATTACAATCTAGCTTATAGGCTAATAAGTAATTTTATGCTGACTTAAACTTCTATATAATACTTATTCTAAGAAAAGAATCCATTGATTAATCTTAGAGTCTGATAAATTAATACACTTTGTTCTTGTGTTCTTAAACAGTAAGCACTAAAGACACTTATTATTCTCACTAGGCACTACACTAACTCAAAGGGCTTAGTTCTTTTGAGTCTTCTTTTTAAGTCCGTCCAATCGAGGAGTTGAATTGCCTCCGGATTGTCATGGTGGAGCAGTCTCTTTTCATGAGCTTCTGCGAAACGTTGGATAATTTTGTCAACCGGCTGTACTTGAAGGTCCCGGTGAAGGTCATCATTTCGAACGTACCAAGGTGCATCAACTATGCCCCTTAGCACTTTATTTTGGAAACGCTGTATGATATTTCTGTTGCTCTGTTTAGTGCAGCCCCACAGCTGTACACCATATGTCCATACCGGCATAAGGACTTGTTTGTAAAGTAAAAGTTTGTTTGGTATTGACAAACTTGATTTCTTTCCAAGCAGCCAATACATATCGTTATAGCGTATGTTGAGTTCTTCTCGTTTTTTCTTAATATGTGCCTTCCACCGCAACTTTGCATCAAGTGTCATACCTAGATATTTTGCTGTATTTGCAAACGGAATGATCTTTTTGTTGATATAAACTGGGTAGTAGTCAGCTGATTTGTTAGTAAAGTCAATGTGAGTCGATTTTGTTTCATTGAGCTTGATGCGCCACTTTTTGGTCCATTCAAAGACTTTTGTCACTGCGATTTGCACATTTTGCACGGCTTCCTCGCGAGTATTTCCAGTTGACATTATGGCGGTGTCATCGGCGAAAGTTGCAATGAGACTGTTTTCTGATTCTGGAATGTCACAGGTGTATAATAGGTACAAAACCGGCCCTAACACGCTACCTTGTGGTATTCCAGCTTTTATTTCCTTAAGTTCTGAGAAAGCATTTTCTTGCCTTACTCTAAACATTCTGTTAGAGATATAAGACTTTAAAATAGCTACAAATGGGGAAGGCAGCATCGAACTCAGTTTATGTATTAGTCCTTTATGCCATACTTTATCAAAAGCTTGCGCGACATCTAGGAACACCGAGGAGCACACTTTTTTTTCTTCTAATGCATTTTCAATAAGTTTCGTGATCCTATGTACTTGATCTATAGTGGAATGTCTCTCCCTAAAACCAAACTGGTGATTAGGTATTAGAGCTTTTTGGTCAAGTATAGGTTTCATTCTTTTTAATAGAAGTTTTTCGAACAATTTAGAAATTATAGGTAGCAAAGATATCGGCCTATAAGATGTTGGTTCGTGTGGCGGTTTTCCTGGCTTTGCTATCATTATGACTTCAGCTACTTTCCAAACGGCTGGAATATATTTCAATCTTATTACTGCATTAAATAGGTTTGTTAATTTCACCAATGCTTTTCGTGGGAGATGTTGTAGTACCTGACCTGTAATAAGGTCGTAGCCTGGCGCTTTTTTCACTTTCATGCTTTTTCTAATTTCGAATGCAACTTCTTTTGGGGTTACCAATTTTATTTCCGACAAATCTTGTTGGCGTTCGTGGTACGGCAAGTCCTCTGATGATCCTTCATTTGGTTGAAATATTGATTCTAAATGTCGCGCAAATCTTTTTGCCTTTTGTTCATTGCTTACAGCCCATTTGCCGTTAGTTTCCCTTATGGGAGGAATGGGTGTAATAGGTGCTTTGCATTTCCTCAACGCCTTCCAGAGTGAATAATTGCTGGTGCGGTCACTAGACAAGTGTTCCAGTGAAGTGGCAATTGAGTCTTCTTTATAGGCTTTAATAGTTTTAGTTAGCGTTTTTGTCAAGCTATTTAGTATATTTTTATCGGAGGGTGATCTTGTGTGATGCCATTTCTTTCTCTGTCGCCGTTTTTCGGCGATTAGTTCAATGATTTCTTTAGGATATATATTACCTTTACTCCTTGTCATTAAAGCAGGTGTATTTTCCCATGCCGCCTGCTGAATATCCGAAGTAAACTTGTTAACCTCAAAGTCCAATTGAACTTCATTTCGGAGGGGCACATTGAGTTTGATTTTGGATTCTAAGTCAACCTGGAAACTTGACCAGTCTGTTTTTGAATTGACTAATGATTGATAAGTTTCTCTGAATAATATTTTCACCAAGTTGTAGAGTTATCGGGGAGTGGTCAGAATTCATATCAAAACCTTCTTCAATGGTCAAATAGTTTGACGATATATTTTTAAAAATAAAAAAATCTATCAAATCTGGCAATCTATCTGGATCCGTTGGCCAGTAAGTCGGTTTCCCAGTTGATATTACGTCGCATTTGATTTCGTTCATGGCACTTCGTAGTTCTCTTCCCTTTGTTGAAGTTAATCTGGAACCCCAGTACGTGTTCTTGGCATTAAAGTCACCCCCAAGAATGAATCTATTGCCGAGTTTTTGCAAAAAGTTAACGTATTGCTCTTTTTTGATCTTATATCTCGGAGGACAATATATTGCTGCCACTGTTAGCGGATAACGTTTCGTTTCAACGCATACCGATACTGCTTCGATGTCACATTCTTCATGTATCATGGATTGATAGTGAGAAATACTTTCTTTTATTATAACGGAGCTACCTCCCCTAGCATTATTGTATGGATGTAAAGCATGATATGCTCTATATCCATTTAGCATAATGTAGGACTCGTTTGTGCAATGGGACTCGGATATCAAACAGACGTCGATATTTTCGTTATCTAGGACTACTTGTAACTCATGTTGATGTTTCTGTAGACCATTAGCATTCCAAGTCATAATTTTCAAGGTTTTATTCATGACTGTTGCTGAGATGTAGCTCTTTTAGTGCTATTTTCAATTGTTTTTAAACGTTCATCGAACGTGATCATGAGTTGTAGTACCTGATTTAATTTCACTTCAATGTTTACATTGTCTCGAGTTGCATTATTGCTATTACGTGCAATTTCTGCAAATGAAGCGTTTCTCGGCTTATTTTTGCTTGACGGGCAAGGTTGCGGCGGAGCCGTGACCTTAATAGGTTTTGTCGTGTTTACATCGATAGTTTGTCTCGGCAAATGATGAGGGTTCTTTGACATATTTTTATTTTTGAAATTCTGCAATTCCTTGGCTACTATACATCCCCTATAGTTAGCGGGATGAGGTTCACCACAGTGGACACATTTCGGTTTGTCAGTGGCGGGCTTTTGGCAATCCGTTGTTAGGTGCTTGCCAGTACATTTAACGCATCTCGGCTCTTTAGAGCAGTATTTTTGCGTGTGGCCATAGGCTTGGCACTTTTTGCATTGGGGTATTAGTTTTGGAGTTTTTAGGGGGTGGATTTCCACCTTACATCCTAAAATATAGTTAATTTTGTAGATATTTTGGATATCTTCTTGATTATTGAAGCTGAGCATAAATAAATTTAGAGGCTCCTTGTTCCTCCAACTGAGTTTATTTACTGCAGCCTCAATTTTGTACCCCTTGGATTGTAGATCTTCTACAATTCTTTTGGGTTCGCACGTATGATGCAGTTTTTTCGCAACTACACGTATGGGTCTATCTTGTTTGTTTTCGTAAGAATGCCACGAACAATTATTGGTAGACAGATGTTTAGTTATTAACCTATAGGCTTCCTCGTTGGTGACATTCACCTTAACAGTGTCCCCGCTTAACATTTTGACAGTAAAAAGGTTACCTGACAAACCTTCTACCAAAAAGTCGTAAAATTTTTGGTAGTCTCTGACGCCATCTACCATTATTGGTGGTGGCAACAATGACCTTTTAGGTTTTGGTTGTCTTGCATCCTCACAGTCGGATGCTGACTTGGATAGGGGGGAGGGTGTTGTGTTGAGTTTCCTTTTTTTCCTGTTCTTAACACGAACCCACTCTGTTTCTTTGGCTAATTCCTCCTCATCTGTGCAATATTCCACACATTTTGAGGAAGAATTTTCGGTTACCTGTTTGGTGGTAGGTTGAGAAGTTTGTTGTTGTTTCAAGAGTTCCTCAAATTGTGCCTTTAGACACTGGAGTTGCTCTTGCAGGACTTTAACTTGTTGTTGCAGTTCTTCATTGGCTGCTTTCTCGTTGCGGTAATACGTATACAACATATGTTCATTCTCTGTTTTTAACTTAATACTAGGCGGAGTTGAAGCCATTTCGAACACGACACTTTGATCACTTTGTTAGTAGCGTCACACGCGGAAGTAGGTCATGATGACGCGCACTGCCGTCAGTGGGCACTGGTAGCGGCGCGGGCGGCGCTAACTGTGCACTTTTATCACGTACGAACGAGCACGAGAGTGTTGCGTTCAACACGTCTGCTTTGGTTGGAGTCACGGACAGCTATGAAATAAATATTGTGAAATTGAATACCTATTTACAATCGACTTCAACGCTCATATTTATTTTCCAAAAATTCTACTACCTACAGGCGGTATGAGCCTCCAGAGGCGTAATAGGTATAAACTTACTCTCACTGGAGTTTTTCGTAAAACATATAAAAAAAAACTAATTCAGCACTGACTCTCAAGACTTGTTAACGCTGCTATATTTCTGTCTATTTTCATCCATCCAAGTATATATTACGGTACAGACGTAAAGTCTTTGGTCATTTTCATGACCGAGTAAACCGTAAACTTTTATTATAACTTGAACCAAAAGTATAATCACCCCCATGACGGCGATGATAGGTAAAGAGTTTCTTAATTTTGCACTGGAATCTAATGATAACTACACTAGGTTTAAACGGACCGCTTGTTTTAACAGTTTTGGTAGATAAAGGTTAATGTCAACTCCACCTGAGCCATAATATCCATACAACAAGATATTTGTGAGGCATAGTTAGGTACAATAGGCCCACTCGTCCGGATGAATTTCACCGAATAAATCATAAAAGTCGCACACAGGCCAACCGGACGGAATTAGCTTTGTTAATTTCTAATTTGTTTTGTTGCCTCGCTCGTTGGAATTATGGTCGCTTATTGTTTCATGTGAGTAGGTATACCTACGAGTACAACATTATAATGCGGCATGCATTATAAAATTTTGATGCCAGAAATGATATTACCTTTGTTATGTTGCTAGTGTAATTTCGTGTTGTTGAAGGGACTTTAGTGAAGTAGGTAAGTAGGTGTTACAAAAAGGAAAGAAATGCGTTTGTTTCATTTTCTAAGTTAACATGGGAAAGAAAAAGACGTTTTTGACTTTGTGAGACTCTTGCTCTCTGTAAAATAGAAAAGGGATATTTTTAAATGCACATCTGTTTAGTTTTTCTGCACACTAGGTAACTCCACTAATTTACTGAATGCAAACCAGAAAATTAAATGCTGTGCAAAAAACCAATTGATTAACTAAACATGTTTTACTTAAAGAACTTAAATATTACTCAGAACGAGATGACCTTTTTAAACGAATTCACACAAAAATGAGGTTCGTATATGATTTTAAAACAGAAATACGAATTGTATATCAAAAATACTAACTTGCATTCTAAATTGTACAATCTTATAACGGAATAGGCTAGGTTAGGTTAAACTTTTATTTTTTTGATCAATAAAATTAAATTTTCTAGAGGTGACTGATTAAATTGGGGTTTTATTTAGAACTAGCTGTTACCTGCGACTTCGTCCGCGTGGAAATTATGTTATTAGCAAAGTTTGAACCGTATTCTATTTGAGCCTCTAGGATAAGTCGTAACCAAAATGTGGGAACAAATTTAGGACATCCTCCAACTTACCCGGGGAGTTATGCGCTAGATGGATTTTTTTAACGTGAGGAAAATCCCACATGAATGTACTATGACTCCCACTGACTAAAAACCACACGTATCCTACCTAACAGCCTACAATTGGGAGCCCCGGGTAAGCCCTCTAAAGGATACCCTAGGACTGCGCTAGATGGATAGGAAGAGACCTCATGGTTTTAGTGGGTCCAAGGCTGGTATGACGTACGTGTTTATTAATTAGCCCCTTTAATAATTAATTATAAGAGTAAGTAGTATGGTGAAGCGCGAATACGAAACGTTTGTTAGATTAGGGCCACAGACTGAAAACATTACGCATAATCGAATGAGTTGAGACGATAACACTAACGCTAACGGTAGCCAGTAAATGGCAGTCGTTAAACCAAGTTGAAGACCTTATAGATTTAATAATTTTCAAAAGTAGGCAGTACTAACGCCTGTCCATTTCAACACGGCAATGCGGCTCACCACCTATTACGTTATGTGGGACAAATTAAAAAAAGGTAAACATATAATATGCCTCGATACGCCTTTTGGGATAAAGGCGTGACCGTATGCATGTACTTATTATGTTTAAGGTGATTTAATTTATGTACACAAGGCAACGCAATTAAGTATGCAGGCCACACTAGTAACACGCATGTGTGTGTAAATCTAACGAGTGTATTATATTACGTTTCTATGTGTGCGTGTTGTTAGTAACTTGTTTTGAGACTCTAAAGTAAACTAAAGCAAAATTGACAGTCAAAACTATTATCATTATTATTTATATTGATTCTACCCACATTAAATAACACAAAAGTGATCACAGTTCGTCAAGTGTGAATATTATTTTACCCTCAAAGTAATGATTTACTAGACGTAAACAGACTGGTTCTGACTACTGTGCTCATCAATAATTTTAACTCTTTTATGAAAAAAGATTAAATAAATGCATCATTTAACTACGCTTTTAAGAGCTGAAATAATTGTTTTGTATGAGCAAAATGTTTCAATTACTGAAATTTCAAGACGATTAAATATATCGGTAAGTTAAAGATTATTTATTCAAAAATATTTATATAATTATATTATAATGTGCATAATTTAAAGTATAATTACGTTGTAAATATTATTTTAAATTATTTTGTGATATTGTTCACAGAGAAAAACGGTGCAACTGTGGGTTCATCGACATGGTGCTTTAAGGCACATAGATTGTCTTCGTCCTGGCCGACAAGCTACCGTATACACGGTGGCTAATCCACGGCATCGAGATGTTGTTGCCACACACTTGGCGGACCCTTTCGCATCGACGCGCACCACGGCTACCAGGCATGACATATCCTTACAGACCGTCAGGGTTCATTTGCGCGCAGCAGGATTAAGATGTCGGAAGCCAGCTAAGAAGATTTTATTGTCAGAGAAACATAAGCAAGATAGGATACAATTTGCACGACAATATCTGGACTTTGATTGGTGTAACAGTGTAGTGATTTTTAGTGACGAAAAATGTTTTAAGTCAGACAAGGATGGTCGTAAAATATTGTGGAGGAAAGCGGGTGAACGTTATTCCCAAAATAATGTCGTTCCATGCAGGTCTAGTGGACGCATCACTTTGGGTTACTGGGGCTGGATGTCATCGATGGGACCCGGCGAGTTAGTGGAAGTAGGGGGTCGGAATAACAGTAAAGGTTACCTGGATGTTTTGCAAAATGTCATGCTACCAACTTTGCGTGTTGTTTATCCGCATGAGCACATTTACTTTGTGCATGACAACTGTGCAGTGCACCGTGCCCGGCTTGTGCAAAATTGGTTAAACACACAAGAAAACTTTACTGTCATTGAATGGCCCTCTAAAAGCCCTGATTTAAATCCCATTGAAAACCTATGGGGGCATATGGTGCTCAATTGGGATTCATCTAAAGTGAGGTCTAAATCGAATCCGTTACTTCCACTTGGGAATCATTTCGTGGCACTGACCTGTGTTGGAATATGGTTGCTAACATGACAACAAGATTGCAACAAGTAATAGACAGTGATGGTGCACCTATTGGCTATTAGTCTGTGATGTGATATTTAGAATATTTTGCTTTTAAAAATCTTAATAAAACTATAAATAAAAAGTTGGTGCTACAAAAGTGCCAATAGAAGTAGTTTATTATTATTATGTGAATGATGTTATTGTTGTTGAGGTTAGAGGTTATAACTAGATCATAATTTCTAACTTGATAACATGTTGATTCATGTCACTAATTAATAAATTACTTACTACAAATGAAAAGCATTACGACTATTCTTGTCTGATATTGTGTCAGTCTGATATTAACACAACATCATTACAGAATTTTATATTACATATTATAATAAGTATAAAGAAATTGTTTTATTTTCCTTCTTTGTTATTTTATATTATACTAGCAGACGTCACGCGGTTTCACCCGCGTAGTTCCCGTTCCCGTGGGAATACGGGAATAAAATGTAGCCTACGTTCACCGCAAAGAGTGTAGCTTCCCAACAGTGAAAGAATTTTTCAAATCGGTTTTGTAGTTCCGGAGCCTATTCGTTGCAAACAAACAAACAAACATACAAAAAAACAAATCTTTCCTCTTTATAATATTAGTATAGATATAGTAATATTATATAATCTATAATAACCTATAATTATATAATATTAAATTATATATATATAATATTTTTTAGTAATATTACCATTATTACTAAAAAAAAATATTTTACAAAAACGGCAAAAAGAGTTCAGCACGTTGCGCAAGGATTTGATCTCGCGACACTTACGAATACGATGCAGATTTAAATCCGCCGTCTTAGACAATTTGCTACGAGAACTTATGTGATTGAAGTAAAATAAGCTAACTTAATCGCGCACGGGTGATGAGTTTCATTCGGCTTAGCCGAGCTTAGACGAAAACGCCCGAACAAGACATCATGATGCCCTATATTGTAAAAGTATACGATGCTGGTGCGAGCGTGTCAGTCACGCACATAGAAACGTAATATAATACACTCGTTAGATTTACACACACATGCATGTTACTAGTGTGGCCTGCATACTTCATTGCGTTGCCTTGTGTACCTACCCATGTCACTGTAGCCAAAGCTCATCATTTTTAAGTAAAGTTGTTTTAAGAATGTTCATTATAAACATCGTTTGTGTGGCGTGTTGGTTTAATCATAAAAGAGCTGCTTAATGGTTATGGCTATTGTAAAATAATTCAGTCCGCGCCGAAGGCGTGGACTGAATTGCTTTAGAATAGACTTAATCTTTAAGCTCTTTTTTGATTAAGCAAACAGGGCAGTTTCACACGCTGCTTGATGAGTCTGATGAAGAAATACCTCTCCTTTCATAGATCTCATGTGACGTAAACGAAGTTGCGAGGGTTAGCTAGTCTATACATATAGTAAAACTGTTGAGGGTCGAGAGTCTACTGAAGCCGAAAATGAAATTACATTTTTCATGTGTGTCTGACATTGAAACTCGTGTGAAACAATCCTTAAAGTACTCCCTTTACGACACTGATTTTTTTTTTGGAATCGGACCACGCATTTGGAACTTACGATGAAAAAACCATTTATCCTATCATCCCCTCTCCCAAAGGAACCGCGCAAAATATCGGTATCAAAAGTATCCTAGAACCTTCCTCGGATCATAAGCTCGGATTGTACCAAGTTTCATGCAAATCGATTCAGTAGTTTTGGTGTGATACTTATTCGGGATACAGACAGACAGACAGACAGACAGACAGACAGACATGAAAAATTAAAATTACATTTTCGGCTTCAGTATCGATTAGAGAACGCCCTACAATTAAAATTTTCAAAATATCTTCCATGTACAGACTCTCGACCCTCAACAGTTTTATTATATGTATAGATGTATAGATAAACGATGTTTCTAAAAGTAAATTAGGCAATGGTTTTCCTTAAAAAAGTTTTAATGTTTTTGTTGAAATAGGGAATTGTTAGATATACAATTTTGATAATAGTTATTCGTTCAGTAAATCAGTTATGCAAATACCATTAATCAGTATAATGAATTTGATTTATTTAGTGTGCATAATTAGTGTGCAAGACAGTATTTTTGGTTTCACTTTGGAATATTTAGTTCAGAAAAAGGGAATATACAGAAATCGATTTAAATACATGCCTTATAAAATACCTATATATTTCTTGGAAGTTTTTTGTAGTACCCGATTTTAATATTGTTTTATTTTGCTGGTGCACTTTTGGGGTTTCGTACCCAAAGTTACTAAAACTCCGCTTTCTGTCTGTCACGAGGTACAGCCTGGCGTCATGAACCGTGAAAGATAGACAGCTGAAATTTTCACAGGCGATGTACTTCTGACGTCACAACATGAAATATTAAAAAAACCTGTCAAGTACGAGTCGGACTCGCGCACAGTACCAAAAAACGGCAAAAAAAAACCTTTGTTGTATTTAAGCCCCCGCAATTCCCACTTTGTTTCTAATTTTAGTATTTGTTGTTAAAGCGGCAAAAGAAATTTATCATCTGTGCATATTTCAGCTCTCTAGTTATGACGGTTCTTGAAATATGACCTCGTGATGAACAGACAGACAGACGGACAGTGAAGTCTCATGAATAGGGACTCGTTTTTACCTCTTCGATAAGTAAACCTTAAAAATTAAGATTTTTTCAAAATTTGGTACAAAGATAGACAATAACGTAGATTGACACGTAGACTAATAATTAATTTGTACTGTCGATAACTTTACACCTAGATAGATAGATTTTCAGTCTACACGTCACTAAAAATGGCGAAAAAAAATTTTAAAAAAAAAGGAACCGACTTCAAACAAAACTAAAAACTGAAAAATGAAATTTACTTAGCACAAAGTTAGTATATTCCGATTTATTAGATACCATTAAATATAATACAGAAATCGGTGCCCAGTAAAACTATATACCTAGGCTTAGGTAGGCATTATTAATCTCTCTTATAGTCATATTGGCGTAGAGATTAGATAGTCGTAGTCCTTAGTAACTAGCTAAAGCTACTTAACAATTGTTTTGCCAAATTTCTTTGAGATCGCAATTTTTTATCAACTAAATGATGACGGTTGGTCAATTTTTAGCCAAAAGGGGTTATATAATCTTCATGAACTTTCCCAGTGTAGTTATACTACTACTAAATGTACTCCCTCTTATTTCGTCCCTGCGTCGAATATTGCTCTCACCTTTAGGATGATTCCGAGAGGTACTTACTAGACGCGCTTGACGCTGTGCAGAGATGAGTGAAACGTGCTATTCCAATCATTGATTGCCTTAAGGTGACGAAAACCTCGAACCGTTGCCGTTGGTGCAGCAACGGACCATAGCGTCTTTAGCTGCATTCTACCGAATCTATCACGGCGAGTGCTCTGAAGAGCTCTTCATCCTAATCCCTCTCCTTCCCGATTCCGAGCAACATGTGCTGGGCAGAGGTGCCACTCCTACACAGTGCAAAGAATTTTAGCCAGAACTGAGAGATTCAAAAGATCGTTTCTCTGTCGAACTCTAAAAAATTGGAACAACCTGCCAATGAAAGTCTTGTTGAAATCGGCTTAGCCCGTTGCAGAGATTAGCCGGACTAAACAGGCAGGTATACAAATAAAAAAATTGAAATGCATAAAATGAAATGATTTTTTATATGCATTTTACTTTTATATGAATTTACCGAGAAGCTTTTGATTTAGAATTACAAAAAGACACTTCAATTTTGCATAAATGTGTAGCTTTATCAGCACGTACAATATTTTATTTCCAGATGATGGTTATTGACAAAACACATTGTATTCAGTATTGATATAATACAATAACCGTACTACAACATGGAATCTGTTTGTTCAATCTATTCACCACTAAGCCCATTTCAATAGTACGTACGTTACTTAAGTGCTGTGAAAACAGTGGGCAGGATTATTTCAAATATATTATTATAAAAATCATGACGATATGGTGTTTTGGATTATTGCAGTCAGACTAGTCGACTAGTCAGTCACCCAGGTGGAATATACGATGTATCGCAGGTACGAAGTGCGATACCATAATCCACGGTTTGGCTAACCTTAGGTATTTAAACACTACTTAGAATGTAAAACGTGAATTCAAATAGTCTATATTTGATAGCGGCATCTTTAACGGTTACTTAAACTATTCTGAGTACGGATCGATATTTTATGCAAATTTATAGATTAAACTAGTATTAAAGTTAGCGGGATATTTACGATGTATTGTTGAGAGTTTCCGATATTATAGAATATACGCTTCGTAATTTAGTGGCACGGAAAAATTTTCTTTTGAAAACCAGTGCTATGGCAATATCCTATGCCTCTATGAAAGACATTGCTGCATTGAGGATACATGAATACAATTGAAAATGTAGATAGATAATGTTCATGAACTTTGCTTTTAAAAGCATTAACTGTTTCGCTGCCTCTGTTAACAGGTGGAAATGAGTTTCACAATCTGACCGCCTGTCTATGAAGGAATAAGGGTCTACATATGTACCCTGACGGCCAGCAATGAGGCTAGATTGATGAGCCCGCAGAGATTGATGGCCGTCAGGGTGATAAGAGGATACCGCACGATCTCCGGCGAGGCGGCATGTCTCCTAGCCGGGACCCCTCCATGGGACCTGGAAGCGCGAGCCCTTGCGTCACTGTTCAGATGGCGCAAGGAGGCGCTGGAGCGGGGCCAAAGGCCTGCGTCTCGAGAAATCGAGGCCCAGCGGACCCTGCTCCACCAGGAAACCCTGGAGACATGGAAGATGCGACTTGAGCAACCAAAGGGGGGATTCGCCACAATCGCGGCCGTCAGACCGGTCATGGACGAGTGGCTGGAGAGAAGACACGGTGCTCTCTCCTACCGGTTGACACAGATGCTTGCCGGGCACGGTAGCTTCGGTAGGTATCTGTGGCGAAAACACCGGGAAACCACGGCCGAATGTCAGCACTGCGAGGACCGCAGCGATGACACGGCGCTCCACACGCTGGTGGAGTGCACGGCGTGGGCACAACAGCGACAGGTCCTCGTAGTGGGTCTGGGCGTGGACACTCTCTCGCTTGAGGCCATGGTGCGAGCCATGCTCTCCAGCGGGAGTAAGTGGGACTGCGCCGCCTCTTTCTGCGAGCAGGTCATGCTCGCGAAGGAGGCGGCGGGCCGGGTGCGGGAGAGAACTCTCCCACCCGAGTTCCGCAGTCGGCGCCCTGGGCGCCGCCGACGTGTCTTCGCCGAGGACTATCGGCCTCCATGACCGGGGGTCTGAGGACGGTGAGAGGGCCGCTCACCGTCCTTACAGAAGCAGGCCCATGACGGCAGCGTGACGTGAGCACTCACGCACGCCCCCCCTTAGAAGCGGGGTCACACCCGAAATCCCCCATAGACGCGGGATTGCACCCGAACCACCCCCTGGGCGAGGCCGCATTGGCGGCCGTAGGTCTGTTGGGAGTCACGGGACATCCTTCCTGAGGGCTTACCCGGGGCTCTCAACCATAGGCTGTTGGGCGTTACGTGAGGTTTTTTAGTCGGTAAGAGTCCGGCATAGCATCCTACGAGGATTTTCCCTCACGTTAAAAAAAAAAAAAAAAAAAAAAGGGTCTACATATGTTGCAAAGTTGTGTTTTCGAGGTTATAGTTGTTTGTTTAGTGCTAATGACGATACAACACAGGATAGAAACAATTTCAAATTTAACTGAACTCACACGTTTTATGATTGCACAGAGTTTATGAATGCATACAATGATAGCAACATTAAATAAGGGTAGAAAACACGTAAAGGAGGAGGTTCTCAATTCGTCTGTATTTTTTTTTTTTTTTATAGTTTGTTACCGGCAAATCGCTTGAAGGAGTTAACCGATTTTGAAAATTCTTTTTTTGTTTGAAAGCTGGTGCTTCCCATGTGGTCCCATATACAGGAAGTCAGAATCGGATGCTGGTATTCTGGAGAAATCGAAGAAATCCCTCGAATCGAGGGAATTTCTTAACGATTTATAGCAGTTATCTTGTGTTTGGGCTTGATTAATTTGTATTGGGGAGAACATTACCCCTAGACAGATATAATTTCAGTCTTACCGTCACTGAAAATCATGAAAAAAAAAAGTTTTTAACAAAAAAAAAACCGACTTCAAACAAAAACTAAAAATTGAAAAATAAAATTAACTTAGCACAAAGTAATAGGTAGTATATTTAGTTTTATATCAGATATTATTGACTGTAATACTGAAGTCGGTGCCAATATTTCTATGAGAGATTAATAATAGCTACCTAAACCTATAGTTTTACTTGGCGCCGATTTCAGTATTACATTCAATAATATCTGATATAAAACTAAATATACTACCTATTACTTTGTGCTAAGTTAATTTTATTTTTCAATTTTTAGTTTTTGTTTGAAGTCGGTTTTTTTTTGTTAATTTTTTTTTTTATCTAATTTCTTACCAATAGTACAAATGGGAAAGTTTGTGAGGACGTGTATCTGTATAACTGTTTCTTTTTCACGCTCTATCGGTTAAACGAATCAGGTTTAAACATATCTATTATAGGCATAGCTAATTTCAGAAAATTAGTTCAGAATGGCTACGGCTAATTTTTACAATATAAGTAAGTTTCCATTGAAAGCGAACACGGGAACACAATTCACGCTGGCGGAGCCGGCGCCGTGTAGTACACTCTTACGGTTAATCTTAATAAATGAACTTCAGATAATAGATATGATATTTGTCTTAGTTTTTTCGTTCCTTTTCTGAGGGAATAAAGTCGTGAAAGAAAGTAAACGAAAATGTAATGAGCTATTAATGTCTATTCCTAATGAAATATGAAACAACAGACCTTTACACACACAGGTGATGATTTTCATGTTGAAGAAGAAACTTACAACAATATAATTTATTATTTAATAGGTACGCCAATGTTTTAGTTGCTTTAACAGCAGAACTCATATTCTTTTTTTCATCATCAGCAAACAGCACTTCTATTTCTACAATAAGGAACAGCAATTACTAAATTATTATTATTATTAAGTGGATTAAAACACCTTTAGTAAATTTTTCATAATTCTACCATCACTAAAATTACGTGAAAGCATGTCAAATTGATTATCGTGGACTAAATCTTTGTTAGATGTTTGTACATTACATAATAAACAAGTTCCGTTCATCCATTTGACTGTCTAATCGACTAATCTATCGACTAATGGTGCTGGCCCTCTGAATGAGCGATGACCAGGCCCACGGTTGTCTACATCATTAAATTAAAAGTTTTCGTGTTTGTAAACCATTAGTAATATTCGCGGTCCCTAAAATACAATCTATGGTTGATACAAGGCTCTGGTTGGCTAAGTGGTTCCACGAGACCTAAGTTTTGTTTAGGTGGTTATAAAAAATAACATCAAATTTACCAAGTGACTGGTGGTAACTTGGTGGTCATAAAAAAAATAACCACGAAGGCTAATGCGGAAGCTCCGCTGCGCTCCGCTCTCGCCTTAGCCTTCTAACCTAACCTATCCAAGTCGGATTGAGCCGGGTTAATCCTGTAGTGTACATATTTTGAGAAAGGGACATTTTGAGAAAAGGACATTTCGAGAAAAGGACATTTTGAGAAAAGAACATTTCGAGAAAAGGACATTTTGAGAAAAGAACATTTCGAGAAAAGGACTTTTTGAGAAAAAAACATTTCGAGAAAAGGACAATCTGCGAAAGGACATTATGAGATGAGACCATAGAAAATATGGATTGTTGCTTTTAGTTGAACACGATAGTCTCCAGATTCACACTATAATAAATATGTTATAGTTCCTGCACTGACTATTACATCAATTTGAAAAACTAGCAGCTTAATAGCATGTCTAAAAAGAAAATAATATTCTTCAAAAGCTTTTAGCACGTTCATAATAATATTCAACATATTATGCAGACCTAGTAATTACCTTCTACAAGCTTTTCTTGGCCTCTGCTCAGAGTGTTTGAATTTGCAGCAAGTCAAATAACTTTCGTAGAACTTTGTGCATTTACATACTTACACAACACGTTAAGCTAACAACATAACTTGTTCATACAAGTTCAATGTAGATACTGACTGTAACTTATTTATTTATTTGGCTCCGTCTCCATATTTGGAATGTGCCCCCGTTCCCGCATTACATTGTGAACTTATTCTCGGGATAAAAATATCATTTTATGTGTTAATCCTATCCCCGTACAAAATTCAGCTGGAACCTCCAACAGCCAAGACGTGGTTTTACTAAGCCATTCATTCTTTGCAGCCATTAAAGCGTGAACAGGTAACAAACATCTAGAATTCCAGACACACACACACACACTCACATACTTTAGCTGTAGTAGCATTGAACTTGACAGCGCGTCGCGAGCAGGTGATTTGTGGGTCGCCTACAAAGACAATGGTTGTGGTGAGTTTAATTTTATCAGGCTATTGCGAAACCCTTTATAAAATACGTTACTAATTTTAAATTTTACCGTACCTACAGATGACAATAATTCTCTCTAAGACCAAATAATGTTTACCCTTTATTGAATGACTAACAAAATGTAAAATAATAGCATGACTTGAAAGTCTCTACGCCCGACTGGTACTAAAACCACAGGGCGGAAACTCCATACAAAAATGATCGTTTTCACCCACACATATACATGTAATGTGAATGCTTGAATAGAGCTTGAATGAGTGTGTGAGTATACTAGGGACACTAGCCACAAATTAGAGATAGTACATATGGAAACTTCGTGTATGTACTTTTTTTTCACACCTACCAAAAAGTCGGTTGAGGAGCGCCTGACCTCGTGTCTGTGGATGAGTTACATTAACATATAATGTGTGTCATTGAATGTGTCAAAGATAATGTGAATATTCACTACGCGCTGCAAACATGTACCCACTCCACATCATTTTTTCTCATCAATCTCAATGTTTTCTTATACATTGAGATCACAAATTTGTCAAAGAGCACATCAATGTTCTTATTTATTCCACGGCTATTAGGTAATCTTCTTTAAGACAAAGAAAAATATTCATCCGAAAAGTTACGAATAAATATTTTTATTTTATCGCGTGCCTTCACAAAACTTCTATGTTCATTAAATCAGGCGAACATAAAACATTGTTTAAGATTTGGAAAGTTGCTAAATTCTATATTACTAAACACACGTTGAAAAAATCTATGATTTTTTGGATGGACGACAGTTGCTCACTGGGATTGTGACGCTACAGTACACGGATTTTTAAACCATACGCACACTGTATCTTAATAGTTTGAAACTCCCACTGGACCTACCGCTGGAATGTTGGAATGGATGTGCTCGATGAAATGGAGTCGCAGCGTGCAAGTTCTACACAATGACATCCAAGACTCCTGAGAGGTCCTTCTCCTTGGCTCTCTAAGTCAGACAGACTACCGTAAATTATATCAGATCCAGATCCAGAAATAGATCAGATATGAGTCTGTTAAACTTACGGGACAAACTAACATTAAACTACTGTATTCCATACTGAGCAAAAGTCTGTACAATTTTTCACAAGATCAATAATAATATATGTAGGTACCTTTATTATTATTTTTGGCATAGACCAATAAGCTGGGGATATTTACATATATCTACTTAGCAAGTAGAACGAGAGTCACGATAGGCGTGTGAAATTAATTACTATGCAATAAAGGGGGGATTAAGAGCAGGCTGTAATAAAATGAAGCCATCGATACTCACGCTTATGGCCAGTCGTGAAAGTAATTATCCTTAATTCTGTTTTTATAGCCAATGCAATAATAGATGTATGATTTATCTCATTGTGAGTATCTGTTAAGGATCATTATTTGCTTTGTGAATGAAATCTTACTAATATTATAAATGCGACAGAGGATTTTTCTAGATATTTGTTACTCTTTCACGCTCTAATGGTTTAATGGCTCTGGCCGAAATGTGGTACAGTTAGGTTTGTATTTCTGCTCCTGTTTATTATGGCATGGCTTGGGAACGTATTCTTGTCCAGGGAAAATAAAGTGTTATTCCATTATAATCTATCTTTGTACTAAACTTCAACCAGATTCCTCTGCCATTAGAGCGTAAAAGAGTACAAACATCCTTACACACAAACTTTTGAGTTTATAATATTAGTAAGAATTGTCTAAAGCAAGAACCTTTGTTGTTTTAATACCAAGGAGCAGATGTTTTCATCAGTGTGTTGGAATGAAATAACGTTGAAAGGTATTTCGATTTTACTTGTTATTCCTTGTAAAATTCTCGTATAGGTAGGTCATGAATTTGACATAGCCCCACACGATACTGCCAAGCTTACTTCATGCTACATTTACTGAATACTTATTACTGTTAAGTAAAAACGAAACCGAAGCGCGCGTACCCCCATCAAGGGCTTTTAGTGAATTACGGTGAAAAATTACTTTCGTATCGGTAATGATATACGATATTTTTGTGTTGCTGTGTACGATTTTCTTGCTTGCATACGCAGAAACTACTGATCAGGTATAAAAAAATATTTCACTGTTGGGAAACTACATTATCCCTAAGTGTCATAGGCATGACATAGCATAGAGATAGGGAATATAATATATTATATTCCCCTATTCCCTCATGAAAGGAAACTACGCGGGTAAAATCGCATGACGTCCGCCACTATTGTATATAAAAATCCTGTAATTTTACTTAGTAACTGCAAATATGCATAAGCTCGATGTGCTCATGTATGTACCTGTGGTAATTTAAATATGGTTTTTTACTTTAAGGAAAACGACTAAACACGTCCCAGCGACGTTGACTATAGTCGATCGGGGTGTCTTGGTACGAGTAAGATAGAAACCTATGAACATTTCGTGGATAAGTAGTTGCTTCCAAACAGTAAGGCAACTCCTGCCTCAGATCGCGCTATCTTAGAGCAGTGGATTATATCGTGAGAGTCGCTTCGCGTCGATCGTGAGCTTATCTAATATAAATTATATATACCACGATACCTTGTGAAATACTTAAGCCCTACTTGTTTAGTGTAATTTTAACGATCAGCTGTTAACCATTTTACGGTTTGTTTTGAGATGGGTTTGCGTGCATTCCACTTACAATGGTAACCGCAAACGCACGACAAAAAAAAATTGTGAAATAAGGTAAAAGTACGTAAGCACACCTCTCCTTTCCCATTCTGGTATTAAGGCGTAATACGTATCATAATATAATTATGAATCAAACTCAGCTCCTGAGCAATCGATAAAATCCACCAACATACGCAGCCCTATACTTGTTCAGCTATCGTAAACAGTCAATAAAAATAAAGAAATAATTTACTACATGGGACTACGAGATTCGTTAAATGGCATTTTATTGCTTCACAGTCAACCTGCAAAGACAATTCACACGTAAGCGATAGTGCTCAGGTGGACCGAAAAGCCTTACCTTCCCTCTAGCGTGTTAAATACATAATGAAATTACTTTGCGACTTGCGACAATACCGAAGGCAGCGGTGGTAGAGGTGTATTTTCATTTCATATTACCTTCCAATATTACATGTGAAAGCTACAGGAGACATAATAACAGGTATTTTAATATGGTGCACATAAATTTTAAATGTTTTCCAAGTTGAATTTAACTACTTCATATTTTATTTGGAGCATGAGCATGCTAAAACGTTTTAGTGTTTCAACTTTAAGTTAAGGCGCTAAGAAATGTACTGTAGAAATATATCCGTTAAAAATGATCTCTTTACAAAATAATAAACACGTTATTTATTTTATTATGTACTCGTACTCACTCAATTCTCATACTTACTTAATTAATAGATAGGTACATTTTGAGGGCATGGACGCATTCTACTGAATACAAATATTTTCATTTTTTATTTATATTGATTAGGACAACTTAGTACAGATGAGACTTTAACCTATGGTTTTCACCTATCTAAGACAACGATACGACAAACTCAGCTACAGAACCAAGTTTTTAAACTAGTTCTTCGCTATAACATGCTTCTAACATTGTGTGACGTACAACTGTTCATACACGTCTAATCAAAACTGAAAATATCTACTTAAAAGCCAGAACTTTCTGAAACAGTCTTATTGAGATTCTTCTCCTTTTTTTGAAGTTAGTTAAAAAAATGTTCTAGTTTCTGTGAATGGGAATATTCGTTCTGGTCACTTAACCAACCAACTTCAAAAAAAATAGGTAGTATTTTTTTCTACAGATAGTGAGTAAGCTTTACAATAAAAAAAACATTTTTCAATAAAAAATAAAACCGACTTCCAACAAATCCTGAAAAATAAAATTTACTTAGCACAAAGTCAAATGTATTTTGATTTATCAGATTTTATTCAATATCATATTGAAGTCGGCGCCAAGTAAACCCATAGGTTTATGTAGGTATTATTCATGGCACCAACTTCAATACTATATTGAATAAAATCTGATAAATCAAAATACATTTTACTTTGTGCTAAGTAAATTTTATTTTTCAGGATTTGTTGGAAGTCGGTTTTATTTTTTATTGAAAAATGTTTTTTCATTATTTTAAGTGACGGGTGAACCGAAAAATATATCTATCTAGGTAAAAGTTTTCATCAATACAAATCAATCAAGCCCAAACACAAGGTAGCTGCTGTAAATCGTTAAGGATTTCCCTCGACTGTCTTTCGGTTCCATAATCAGATCGACTCCAGATATTCATTAAATTGTAGTACATTAAAGCACTGAATTAAAAAGTTAACAAATGCACTGGTTGTCCCTACAATTTTCGGTGGTTGCCCTCGATTTCTCCTGGATCCCATCATCAGATCCTGATCTGATTAAAATAGGACCACCTCAGAAGTAGACCCTATTCAGGAAAGAAAACAATTTAAATCCGTTTATAATTGACGGAAATATCGGTGAACATACATAAAACATTGAGAACTTCCTTTTTTTTTGAAGGCGGATCTATCAAACTAGGTGCAAAGTTCTCATCAATACAAATCAATCAAGCCCAAACACAAGGTAACTGCTGTAAATTGTTAAGGAATGCCCTCGACTGTCTTTCGACTCTATCATCAGGTCGACTCCAGACCTTCATTAAAGTGTAGAACATTAAAGCACTTAATTAAAAAGTTAACAAGTGCACTAGTTGTCCCTACAATTTTCGGTGGTTGCCCTCGTTTTCTCCTGGATCCCATCATCAGATCCTGACCTGGTGAAAATGGGACCACCTCAGAAGTAAACCCTATTCAACAAAAAAATAAATTTTGAAATCCGTCTATAATTGACGGAAATATCGCTTGACATACATAAAAAAAAATACATACAGACGAATTGAGAACCTCCTCCTTTTTTTAAAGTCGGTTAAAAACAGATTTTACTTGATCTTCCTTTATTTTAAGATACTAAGTTGTTTAAAAGAAATTGATGCTTATTAAAGACTGTTGCAGTTGGTATCATAAAATACAGGATGATTTTTTTTTTTTTTTCACATCTCCTAGGTTCGATTCCCGGCTCAAGCAGGTGATTTTAAAAAAAATTTTAATTGCAGTTTTACTTACTTTTGAAAATAAAGGAATGTTTCCTTTCTGCAAAACTTGCCATTATCAATATTAAGGGTACTTTCCCTCCAACTACCGTCTTTAAATTCCACCCTGTATAATTGAATGTTAAAGCCGTTTGCGGTAAAAGCATTGCAGTATTAGGTATGAAATATTTTGTGTTCAGAACAGAGGAAGATAATGCGTCGGTTAATGGAGTGTCGCCGTTGCAGCCACGCTTCTACACTAAGCGACTTTTCCCATTACTGGATTTGTAAACGTGAAAAATAAACGTGTTCATATCGAACGTGACATTTTATTATTAACTTAAGAGAATTGTAGAACAATTTGGAATACGAATGTAGGTTTTCTGTATTCTGAAAAAAAAAAAGGCTAATAGAGCAATAGTACCTATATCTACCAGGCCTACTGTTCTTTAAATATTACCTACTATTGTTACCTACCAAATCTATACTAATATTATAAGGGGTGCTAGGTCGGGAAACCTCCTAGTGTGCTTGGTCCGGTTTTCTATCCCTTCGGGCTATATGCCCGGTTGGAGTGACAATTGGACTAAGACGGTGCACCCTGGAACATCGGCTAATGGGTGCGGTGTGCAGCCCTCATTAGTCGATGTACTAATATCCCGGCAAGCTGACCCCATGGCGAGGGGGTCGCAGTTCGGTGGGCCTGCTAGGCCCACGGTGTTGCGTTGCATCTGCAGCGCAATACAGCGTGGCGGACGCCCCAATGCTCCCGGCTTTCTGGCTGGTAGAAGCATTGGGACGGTTTTTCGGCCGTCATTTGACGGAGTTGCACGGTGGTGTGTGTTGCTGCCGGCCGCGAGTAACAGCGCGGCCGACAGCAGCAGTGCTTGGCTGGCATCGCTTCGCCACATTTGCTGACGAGGCGATGGCGGCAAAGTGAGAGGCACTGCACGGGAGGGGCGGGAGTTTGGGTAGATGCTCCCGCCCTATCGTGCAGTTCGGGGGCGCCGCGGTAGCCAGTCACTGCGCGCCCCGGATTGTTTCTTGACCGTGGGTGTAAGGTCGGGGGACCCCACCCACCAACGGTCACACGGCGGTGGGCACCTTCCCCGTGTTCCGGGGGTGCCCATTAGCGCACGCCTGCGCCAGCCGCTCTCTGTCTCCTCTATTACAGAGGGGCGCTCGAGAGCGGTGCAGGCGTGGTCTTTTCAGCTCCTTAGGGAGCTTTGGGGAGCCGCCCATCTGGCTCCCCCGAGGAGAGCCCCGAATTAACGGGCGCCCCTAGCCGGGTCGACGTGAATAATCTTTTGATACCCCTCGGCCCGGCTAATGGGTGAGGAGGAACACCGCGGGGTTTAGTGGGTAGGACGGTCCATTCCGGACCGGGCCAGGAGTCCCACACACCATCCCAGCTGCCCCCGCAGCTGGGATGAAGGCGCATAAATGCGTACCCCGCGTAAACAAAAAAAAAAATAAAAAAATTTTATAAAGAGGAAAAATTTGTATTTTTTTTGTTTGTTTGTTTGTAACGAATAGGCTCCGGAACTACTGGACCGATTTGAAAAATTCTTTCACTGTTGGGAAGCTACACTCTTAGAGGTGAACATAGGCTATTTTATTCCCATATTTCCGCGGGAACGGGAACTACGCGGGTGAAACCGCGTGACGTCCGCTAGTATAATATAAATATACTAATCGCTAAGTGTCATATACATAAAATAAAACATAATTATCTACAAATATACAAGAAAACAGAAAAGAAAATTTTATGGTACATTATAATAATTTTAGGTATACTAAATAGGCAAAACCTTTGATGTATGCGGGCTTTTCAGTCTACAGTGATCATATTTCGGCAATCCCATCTTGGGTTTGCCGAACTAAACGCTGCCTGCTTGGGAAGATAACGATGTAAATGTCAATCTGTGTGGGTAGCTACATTTAAGGGTATCAAAGTTCCAGGCAGGGATTATAAGGGTCTAAGATAAGCTTCATTTTTTATAACATAATGCAGTAACCCACCCGCTTCTTTTGTAGAAACGTTGACAAGTCGAATTCTTGAAAATGTTACATTTGTAAAAAATATTTAAGGGTCAAATACTAAAAATATGTAGCTATTTATTTTGGTGTGCCATACAGTTTAGTTTCAGTATGGTTCAATACCAAACAAGTGCAGTTCTTCATTATGGTTCAATAGCGCATTTTGAAAAGCATTGTCGTAGTTTAGGCAAAGGTTGAAGGTTCAAGCCGCGTCTGAACCAAATGGTCTTTTTACAAAAATCGAATTATACAGTCTTCTACCAACAATTAATTACTGCTAGTAAAAAAACCTATACATAATTATTATTACCTATACATAATTAATATTATTTAAATAAGAAACAATACTTTAGAAAGGTCCTAATTCTTTTACGAGTATCAACTAACCGTCTCCCTACTACAGATAGACCAAAGTGTAGCTGCGACATGTTTCTATGAAGAAGAGGTTTGACTAAAATATCAGGTAAATAAATAAATAAGCCTGCTCTTTCAGAAAATATAAAACAAAAAACCGACCAAGTGCGAGTTGTGAAGGGTTTTGTAGCAGCAAGTAACATAATATAAAAGTTCTTATAGTTTGTTGTAACTTTGATTAATGTTTTAACACGTTCGCAGTGTGGTAGTGATTTTTGTAACCGAAAACTGCGGTTTATGACATATTAAAAAAAAAAGTACCAGCTCTATCTCGTTCAAACCAATTTTCGTTGGTAGTTCTTATGGCAATGTACATCATATCTTCTTTTTAGATTTATCATTCTCTTAGTTTAGAAGTTAAAGGGGGGGGGGGGGGACACACATTTTTCCACTTTGAAAGTGTCTCTTGCGCAAACTATTCAGTTTAGAAAAATATGATGTTAGATACCTCAATAGTATTTTTGAAGACCTATCTATAGATACCCTACAAGAATGGTTTTGATGAAAAAAAAATTTTAAGTTTAAGTTCTGAGTATGTGGACCCCCAAAATTTACTGCTTTTTTTCTAGTTTTACATAAGAATCTTAATGCGGTTCACAGAATTCATCTAGTTACCAAGTCTAATATCATAGACCTTATAGTTTCGGAAAAAAGTGGCTGTGGCACACGGACGGACAGACAGACGGACAGACACACAGACAGACATGACGAATCTATAAGGGTTCCGTTTTTGCCATTTGGCTACGAAACCCTTAAAATCGGGATACTAATTTGGAATTGGTATCAATGTGACATGAAATCGTAATAAAATTTAAATGTAAACACAGACAGGGATAAAAAACTCGCCGGTTTCTTTCAAATTTGGTACTTAAAAGAAATATCTAGAAAAAAATCGCATTTTTAATTTCAATTCTCTTTCTAAGTTTAGTATTCATTTTGAACTGTTCCTTCCGTATACCTTAAATTTACCTAAGCACTAATGTAGGCTATTAGGAAGTTCACCAATATCTCCAGACCCGAGCCTATTTTACTTGCAAATGATGCTCCTGCTTATCCTATCCAACTATTCTAAGTGCACGGCAGTGCGCAGGCCAAATTCCAGCAACAGGCCGCGCACATACTGTACACTATTTACGCTAACCGTTTCGACCCGCTTTTGACCCCCCTGTAGCTCATTACCTATTGCAAGTACAGAGATAAAATTGTACCTACGTAATCATATACCAGTACTTAAGTAGTAGGTATACTAAATTTCATAGATATAGCTTCTGTAGATCCTGAAATCTCTGTCGGCGGCTCATCCGGCAGAAAAACGTCTGTCGGAGGTATGTTTCAGAGCCTAATATCTGTACCTAGATATATTCGAGCAAAATGCAGAAACTACCAGATATTTTCAATTCAATTTTTACTTGGATGGAAATAAAAGGTCACAGCAACACTTAAATTACATTATATCACGCTTCTTAGCAGGCAGTGGAAAATAAAATTCTGTACTCCAATTTAACTCGAGCTCAAATTTCAGATGATTTGCCTTCAAAAAAAAGTTGCTCTGAAGCGCAAAATGACTTTTAAAGTTGACAATGGACGCGGGCGAAGCACAAAAAGAAAAAAATCGGTACGATTTCTTGAAAAAAAAGTAGTGAAATCCCACCAAAAACATACCTGTTAAAAAGGGGGCCAAGTTCCTATCAGATTATCAGAAAAACTGAGGCTTGTTACTTTTATTATACGAGTACAACCGAAATTTTGTTTGAGTTTAGCTAGCTTTGCTTTTTTAAATAGAAGAAACTATTTTCCAACGGTGCTGTCATGAGGACCCAAAATTTTACTAGGTATTAAACTTCTCACAGGTTATTAAACTTTTGAAAAGTGTTAATTCGAGGTAGGTATTCAAGAATTTAATTAAAAAAAACATAACATCCGATCCTGAGAACTTCATTCCCGTAGACTAAATGGTACCGTATCAAAATTGGTCCATCTGTTGGGCCCCTAGCTACGGTTCCAAAGACAAACGGACACACACATTACGTAGAAATACACAATCATATTAAACTTATTTTATTATACCCCTTGTTTTTGTCGAGGTTAAAAAGACATTAACACATTTCATTTCCATTTCAATGACAGAACCTGTTTGATTGCAAACACTCAAAAATTGATTATCTGAAACTTTTAAATCGTTGTAATAAATGAGTTTCACTGAATATTTACATAATAGGTACAACGGTGATGAATTACTAGATACTAGTTCCCAAAATTATCAATAAGGCCTATCACCATACTGAAATGATTTAGACCTACGCCCAGAAGTGGACTGCGAAAGGCTGATTTGATTGATCGTTCGAAGTGTGCATAGTCAGACGTTTTAAATTACTCGAAAGTTACGTTGTAAGGTTACTTACGTAGGCAGATTACATGGCATGGCCTAACCTACATACATATATGTACATTACAGGTCAAGCTAATAAAACCGTGTTGAAAAGATAAAAATAAAAAAGATAAAAATTTTCAAGATTTTTTTTTTCAATTTTTTCAAGATAAAAATTATAATATAACTAGTGGTTCCCTGCCACGCTTCGCTGTGACCTATGAGAAATGAGCAACAAACCAAAGGATGGGTATATTTCAAAAAAGTTTAATGTTGAGCCGTAACCAAAATTATGAATCTTCCAGAAAATCCTATTAACATCCAAATCAATAGAAGCTTCACTTGAAAAAAATATCTATTCTGTGATCAATGTTCAGTTTTTAAAACATCCTGCGCACGCTTCACAAAAATAAATTCACACTGATAATATTTCCCTAACGCGCCAAAACTTCTTCAAAAATAACATGCAAAACATATGACTTCTTTTTTAGGTAGGTACGCTCTATTATTATTCTGAATGCAAGGTACCTTCTAAATAGGTTGTTTAAAATATTTTGTTCTGAAACTGGTAGAATATAATTTAAAAAAACGACCAGCGCCATCTATTGGTAAAATCACTTTTTTAAGCTGTTTAGTTCTTATTGCTGTTATGATAAAAGTGTATAAAGTAGTCCAAAAAATCATCCCTGTATCCTGTTGTATATCGTGTCCAATGTTGAGCTCAATCGATTCAATAAAAAATTGAGGTTTTTTTTTATTTTCTTTTTATATTCGGCTCGCCAAATTGACATCGCCACCAGCCTGATGGAAAGCCGTGGCGCATCTAGCGATTGGGGGCCACTTCTTACGGTGGTCCTTAAGTTGGCGGCCCTGTGATGTGCCTCTTCACGCTCCTCTTAAAGAACCCGGATTGTAAGATGAGGGAAACACGTGTGCGGGCTGGTCGTTCCAAGTTTTTATAGTTCGACAGAGGAACGATCTTTTGAAACGCTCGGTTCTGGCGAAGATTCTCTCCACTGTGTATGAGTGGCATCTCTGCCCGGCACGCGTTGTTCGGGATCGGAAAGGGGATGGTGGGATCAGGTTAAAGAGCTCTTCAGAACATTCGCCGTGATACATTCGGTAGAAGGCAGCCAAGGACGCTATGGTTCTTCGCTGCGCCAATGGTTCGAGGCCTCCCGTCACCTCAGGATAACCAATTATTCGGATAGCACGTCTCTGCATAGCGTCAAGTGCGTCCAGCAAGTACCTCGCAGAGTCATACCAAAGGTGAGAACAGTACTCGACGCAGGGACGAATCTGCGTCTTGTACAGTAAACATCTCTGATGTGGCGTGAAGTACCGTCTCACCTTATTTAGGACTCCAAGTTTCCGCGAGGCCAGCCCAGAACAACTCTCTATGAGGTTTTTGTGATTGAGCTCACGCCGGACGTCTATACCGAGGATCTCCAGGTTGTCTTTTAGTGGAACCGTAATGCTCTGAAGAGAGGGTAGGGGTAGGAATGGGGACTTCTTAGCTGTAAACGCACACGCCTGTGTTTTTCTGGCATTGAAGTCGACCAGGTTGTCTGAACCCCATTGGGCAATGTGACCCAGGTCCCGGTCGAGATCCACCACAAGTTGCCGTCTCTTTTCCTCTACGTCACCACGCCCCTCCGCTGGACGGCCAGAATAGCTCCCGTGCAGAGTACTATCATCCGCATAGCATGAATGCACCCAAGGGTCAGCATGTCATTGATATGCAGAAGAAAGAGAGTTGGGGACAATACCGATCCCTGTGGTACCCTGGCATTTACCTGCAAAAAACAGGAAGCCTGACCATCACAGAGAACCCGTATACGTCGCCCATGCAGGAAGCTGGCCAACCAGCGGCACAACTGAGGCGATAAACCATATGCCGGCAGCTTGGAAAGAAGCGACCAATGAGGTTTTAAAGAGTACGTATACGCACACAACATTTTTATATATCCAGATTTGCAGGAAGCGGATAATTTGCATCTTCTGAGGTTATGAAATAATACCTACAGACAATGAAGTACGTAACCATCTTAAAGTAAATTTACCCTCACTTCAAATTAATAAAATCAAAATTACCAATTCATACCCTTTCTACAGAAAAATCTTTGTTATATCTTGAATAACATAGATCGTTAGGAGTTTTCAATCTGCTATTTAAATTCTCTGTAACGACGAACAAAAATTTACTCTTCGCACCACCCGCCGTCCCTTTGCTTTCTAATTGCCTCATAAAACAAAAGGAATGAACCGTTTCACTGTACCAGTACTGCCATTTTGCAAAAGAGTTCCGTTCAGTCTCGTGGTAATGTGTCAATTGTTGGCTTTAATACTGGTAGTACTACTATGTGTGTTTTTTTTTTTATACCACTAAGGTGGCAGACAAGCATACGGCCCACCAGGAGGACTGGTGGTCACCGCAGCCTATGAACGTTTGCAACACCAGAGGCGCCACACTCGCGCTGCCGACCCTGTAAAAACCTTCTTAGACCCCTTTTGAAGAACCCCATACTGTAGGCGTTTGGGAAAACCGAGGCAGGAAGATCATTCCACAACCTAAGCGTGCGCGGAAGAAATCCCCTATCGGATCTAACCGTGCTCGAACGCTCCGGAAGTAGGGTGTGAGGATGAAATCCCAGTCTATGGCGAGCGGTGCGATGATAGAACGTAGCCGTGGGCATCATGTCAAACAATTCCTCAGAGCAGATACCATTGTACAGGCGGTAGAACACGCATAAGGTTTCCGATGAAAGAACAAATTGCTAGTAGTTTTGCTGATAAAATGAGACGAAGCAAGTTTAAAGAGGTATTACTTGAATTTGTGTGACAGTAGCAAGCAGAGTCTTTGAACCTTTCAATCAATAGTTAAAGTTGTGTTGTATAAATACACCTTTATCATGTAGGTATTATATTGATGAATATACATAATGAAGCGCTCGTGGCCCCGCGGACTCAGTGTCCTGTAAACGATCACTGCAGTAAGCAACATTTACTATGGCCAGATATGGATGGGTGACCACCACGTGGACCACTTTGTGACATTTATTTACGAGCGTTTCCGTGCTTCGGAAGGCACGATAAGCCGTTGGTCCCGGTTGTCAGTAAAATGACAGTCGTTAAGCCAAGTTGAAGGCCTTACGGGCGGCTTGAAAAATTTCAACTGTGGGTCGTCACAACCTGCGCCCGGGTCGGCAGCGCGTGTGTAGCACCTCTGGTGTTGCAAACGTCTTTAGGCTACGGTTACCAACCTTTCGGTGGGCCGTAAGCTTGTCTGCCACCTAAGTAGTATAAAAAAAAAAAAAAAAAATGGTTACAACCATGTAGAGACCTTCACCATCAACACTGCAAAAATAGGTTTGAAATAACATGAATGAACTTGATTTCATTATTTTTCAACTGGATTTCAATCAAAAAGATTATTCATTTTGGTGGTATTATTTTTCTAATTGATTACTTATATTTTATTGTTTAATTTCACTGTATGAAAGTGATGACATAATATTTTTGAAAAATAATGCACTCGAAATATAATTAACTAGCTGACCCGCGCAACTTCGTTTGCGTGATAAATGAAGAACCGCTCGACTGATTTTGTGCAAACTTCACATAAACCATCTACTACATAGTCCGAACAAAGCCTAAACATTTGGTTTGCATAGGTGAGCCCGTTCTTGAGTTATAAAATTACAACGAAAAGTGGCACTGATTTTTATATATTAGGTGCTTACATATGAAATTGGCGTTTTGTATAGGAGGAACAAAAAGTCGAATATTTTTAAATATAATATATTTAATTAATCAAAGTATGAACCATTGTTTTCTATGCATTTTTGCCATCTCATAGGTAGTTCATTGATCCCTTTACTAAAAAAACCAGTCGGACGGGAATCAATAAAATCTGTGAAGGCGATTTGGACTGCCCCATCAGAGTTGAATTTTTTCCCTTGCAAGAAGTTGTCCAAATTTCGAAAAAAATGGTAATCTGTTGGAGCAAGATCCGGGGAGTACGGAGAATTTTTTTTTGGACATTCCAATTGAAGCTCTTCTAATTTGGTAGCCGTCTGTTGTGCAGTGTGTGGTCTAGCGTTGTCGTGAAGCAGCAGTGGCGTGGAGCGATTGACCAGCCTAGGTTGTTTAGCCGCTAGCTTTTCCATCATGGTTTGCAATTGCTGACAATAGACATCAGCCGTAATAGTCTGGCCAGATTTGAGAAAACTGTAATGAACAATACCGGCACTAGTCCACCAAACGCTTACAAGTAACTTTTTTGGGGTTAATTTTCGCTTGGGGCAGGATTTGGCTGGCTGGCCAGGATCCAACCATTGCGCTGAGCGCTTTCAATTATCGTAAAGAATCCATTCTTCGTCACAGGTAATGGTTCGGTTTAAAATACCTTCATTATTGTGCCGGATCAGTAATGTAACGCAGCAGTCGACGCGCTTTTGCCGGTTTGCTTCAGTCAATTCGTGAGGTACCCACCTTTCAAGCTTTTTAATCTTCCCAATTTGCTTCAAGTGAATTAAAACAGTTTTATCACTAACACCGCAGCCTGCAGCTAACTCGGACGTGGTTTGCGATGGATCCGCTTCCACAATAGCCTTCAATACTTCATTATCAACTTGAGTCTCAGGCCGTCCACGGGGCTTGTTCTGCAGGTCGACATTTCCTGAACGAAAACGTTGGAACCAAAAACGAACTGTGTTTTCTTTTGCAACATGACCGCCATACACATCATTCACCCTTCCAGTCGTTTCCGCAGCACTAGTGCCACGGCGGAACTCGTACTCGTAAATAATGCGATATTTTAAGTTTTCCATTTTGTAAAATGAGTGACGCAAACAGAAAAAAACAGAAGAAAAAAACAAATGAATGACGGTCATCGAAGGATAAATACATGAGTAAATAGCTGGGAAAATTTGAATTTGGAATTCCTTACCAAAGAGGAGAAAATCGTAATTAAAGTGGCCAGTACGAAAAACGCCAATTTGATGTGTAAGCACCTAATATATAGATAAGACATTTGTAGAATTTTAATGAATGTTATGTCTACCGACATACATAATTCTAGTCACGCCTTTATCCCCGAAGGGGTAGACAGAGGCAAAGTATAGGCCCACATTTCATCTTATAGTTTTATGTCCCACGTAATAGGTGGTGAGCCTATTGCCGTGTTGAAATGGACAGACGCAGGTCGCCGCGACCCGCAGTTGGAATTTTTCAAGCCGTCTATTAGGTATAAGGCCTTCAACTTGGTTTAACAATTGTCAATTTACTGACTAATGGGTTTCATTACGAGTTTTCCTTCTCTACGCAATGGATCTTTATGCGAAAGTGTTCCCTTAGTCGCCTCTTACGACACCCTGGGAATGTATTGGGGTGGCGACATTTTGTACTCTTACCCGTCGCAATACGGGACCCGTCGCCACACATATCTACCTAAAACAATAATAATAATAATTTATCTGTGTTACACAGTTTATTGTAAGGTTTTTGGTGAATATCAAAAACCGTTTATCTCAAAAGTAGCTTTTTTAAGATACTACTATTCAGAGTGTGATGCGTGGATAACATTATCTACTTTGACAAAGTCATAGTAAATATAAGTCGCCTTAAGAATTGAGCCTGCAAAAAGGTGAATTTATCTACAATTTTAAGGTGACAGTTATAGCTTTCACAGCTGCGTCGAGGCAGTTGAATGCCACGTTAAATAATACAAAGTGTAAAAGTAATATTATGTACCCTATCTAAGTAACTCCCACAAAAGATTCGTATTCATGTAACCAAACACGCTTACGTGTCTCTTGGGAGAATCAAAATTCACTAGTCAGAAACAGGTTTTGGGATCCTTGACGTCTGCGTGTAGAGAACATTAAGCTGATGCTGTTCTTTATTACTTTGGAGGAACTGGCTTTTGGCGCGAAATTATTAAATGATCCTCACAAAGGGAGATAACTGACTATGCAGTGTGACTATTATCTTAAGTACTGAAGTTATATAAAATTAATAAGGTCTTGTGTAATATGAAGTTTCTTTGTATTTACCTGTTGTAATGTTACGTATTTTGAAAGGATGATGATGAACGTTGTCTTTCGGGGGGTAGAGATATCAGTTGAGCCTGGAACGGTTATCCGAAACTCGTTTGTTCGAATAATCTATTGACAGAATCATTTTTGACAGACGTCTCCTTTCATAGAAAGCACGGTTGGCAGAAATCACTACTCGTAGAAAGCACGGTTCGCCGAAGAATCCTTCCATAGAAAGCACGGTTGGCAGAAACCACTATTCGTAGAAAGCACGGTTCGCCGAAGTATTGGTTGATAGAATCATTGTTGTACAGATGTCATGGTTATTCGAAAACACCTTAGGCAGAAATCTCTGTACATAGATAGCACGGTTCGCCAAATAATTTATTGATAGAATCATTATTCATAGAAGCCTTGGTCCATAGAAAGCGCGGTTGGCAGAAACCTTTGTTTATAGATAAAACTGCTTCTCTAGAATAGGTATTTTCTCCAAACATTTTTTTAAATGGATTGACAAATTAATTTACAGCAAACATTCGTCAAATCATGCCGCATTTTACTCTCAGTCAAAAATCACGATGTAACTCACACAATTCACTCATGAAAGAAAATTGAGCTATCTGGAAATGGAAACTCACTATCTACGTTCACTCGGCCACTCACAATCCTTTTTATTTCCATAGCAATATAATTCAATTTGTCTCATAACATTCCCCCTAAGTGTAATTGCATTTCGTTATACATAATTTGGGAAATTCTCTTCACCGGGAGCTAGCTCTACGATGGTATAATTAGATACGTCGTTAATTAGACGGCAGCTCCACAAGAGCACTCAGGCCGCCTTCGTTTACGTTCGTATAAGAACTAAGCACCGAGCCATTTTTAACCAGCAACTTAAAATGAAATGAGACTCTTTTACTCACTTACTTCGATTTTTAAAATATCATCATCATTACTTAAATCGTAAAACTTTACACGGGTAGTAAGGCCAACAGCGCGCATGTTATAGGTACCCTAGACTGAGCTAAGTGAAGCTAATCGTGATTCCGAAGTCCTCGATAGTGAGTAGGTGGCGAGTAAACGGCCAGCTTAACCAGAAGCTTTGTCTGCGTACTAAGGTTTCAGACTTCATCATCTTGCTAGTCACTTACTTACACCTTTCATTTATTTAGCTAATACGAAAATGAAAGTAAGTGTTTTGGGTGCGACTACCAGCCGACTGCCAAACTATACCAGGAAAGTATAAAATATATACGGGGTGTGGGGGGGTTCTACGTAGCGCGCATGATCTTGACTTTCAGATTATTAATACCTTTAATTCATTAGTCATGGCTGGTATGATAAGCCAAAAGCCGACTTTACACTTTCCTTTGACTCAGTCAGTGAGAAGGCTTAGCAAGTAAATAATTACAATACCGAAAATTGTACTCCAAATCTCGTTCAAACACTTTAGACTAAGACATCATATCAAACCGAAAATAACTGTTGGCTATCTATCTCAGCTTGTAAGATAAATAACCAAAATATTTTTTCAGGGCGAGGGTATGGAAGAAAGCTATTTTCTTAATGGAAGCATAATGAAAAGGAAAACTCAATCAAGCGCACAAGTCGTCGTGATTTCTGCACCTAACTTCGAGAGATATATTGCGGGTCCGTACTCGTCATTAGCTGGGAAATACCACATAGCCCGCCCAGCATTCAGAATTCTTTTCAAATAACTTTTTAGGTAACTATTTCTAGAGAATACTGATTTAAAGCTAGGTACATTTACCCATCTATTATCCGATTTTTTACAAAAATATAAAGTACGTAGGTACATACTTTTATTTTTAATTAATTAATTTAGATATAGACATACCGTTTGTAGGACGCATGTGGCGACGGAAAGGAATACACAATGTCGCCACCCCAATTCATCCTTTGGTCATAATAGGGGACTAAGGGATTCAGTTACCTTGATTTAAAATATTTTACCTATAAAGAATACTGATTGAGAGATACATAATCTATTGGGTATACCGTCACAATACCAGAAATTATAATGCCTTTACTCAAAATATCGTAGCCCAAAATACCCGAAATCGAAATATCAATATTCAAAAGGCAAATATGTAAAATACAAATAATTTAAAATGCCTTACGGTCGAATAACCGAAACCCAAAAAATAAATTTATCAAATACCTTATCCTAAAATGTTCAAACACAAAATACCTTTTTTTAACATGATTTAAATCCTACATGGATGCTATATATCTGTGAATGGTTAACACCCCGACTCAGAGTATCCCGACTTGGATAAGTTAGGTTAGCAGACTAAGGTGGGAGCGAAGCGAAGCGGAGCTCCCGCCTTAGTCTTCGTGGTTATTTTTTTTTTTCGTTAGCCCACTGTAGTACTTTTGTAACTCTGAATCAAAGTGTTATATCATTAGGTAAATCCTACATGGATACTATGCCGGACTCCTAACGACTAAAAACCACACGTATCCTACATAACAGCCTACAGTTGGGAGCCCCGGGTAAGCCCTCAGAAGGATATCCAAGGACCAACAGACCTACACCTACAACTGCGGCTTCACTTAGGTGGGGGGGGGGGGGGGGGGGGTTGTAAATAAGTTAAAGCCAAATAACAAAACGTGTAAGTGACAGTGACACATTGTATTCTATTTTCGGTATTTTAAATTAAGGATATTTGAAAATTTGTATTTTGAATTCTGATGTAATAATTATTTGTATTTTGAATTTAGACATTTTACGGTAAGGTGTACTGAAATAAGGTATTTTGAATGTTAAGGTATTTCGAATTCGGGTATTTTGGTCTAATGCATTTTAAGTAAAGGCATTTTGATTTCTGGTATTTTAATATATCGCTTGCTTACTGCAAGACCGACATATCTCAAAATCACAAGATTTTCAGATTACAATAAAAAAGAAGTCTTTTATTAGCATATTTTTCAGTACTAGAACGTCGGAAAGATAATTTTACTCGATGACGCTAGGTGGCGACAAACGTCGTTTTTGCACGCTGTTGGTGGCGGCATCGGCTTGTTTCAATATAGTGCTATCTCAGTTACGCCAAAGTGGTCGACGCGGGCGCACGCGTCTTGTTCCTCAAGGATGTCATATTTGGAGTTAAAATGTTCTTGCAACAAATGGTAAGAACTATTTTCCGATTAATCCTTTAGTACAATATATAATTATTTTGAGGTATGACGTTATTACAATAAGGAAATAAGTTTAAATATTTGTATTATTAAACAATATGACGTTATTGCTTGTAAAACTAAGGATGTGTTTGTAATATTTTATGTTAAGTCATTATTGTAATTATGACATTGCATTTTGTAATTTAAAACGAAGTGTCACATTTAAAATTAAACCGTCCTAGCAGAAAATATTCAGATTTTATAAGTATTATGTAAAAATATGTTACTATAGCAAGAAACGAAAAGTGTTTTTTTCAATTTCTTATTGCTCTTTTTCCATTCTAGGCGTCTCGCAAACAACTACAGTTCTCAACACTACACTACCAACGACAATTTCTATTAGTCCTGAAAAAAAAGTAAGGAAGCGCGCTAGGAGAGAGGATCAATGGAGGCAAAATATTTTGACAAAAGCCAGAAATATATAAAAATCTTTCATTTGTTTAACTGTTTAAGATTGGATGCGAATGTTACGAAGACGTTGAAGTCGTGGCTAGGGCTAGCTCAATCAGCCGACCCGTCGGCACTATACAGAGCCTCTAATAACTTCGGAATGACGTTTAAGAAGCCGGCCGAACTCTATAAACATCTAAGAGTTACTAAAATGCACGTCTGGCAAAATCAAGAGACGAAATCGTTCAAACTCTTCCAACGGATAAAAATATAGCAGAACTTGAGTCACGCCTCCAATTATACAAGAAATTCATGATGGGTTCGCAGACTGGTAGAGTGGGTTTGAGTAGTATCCGGGGACAAACAGATAAAGTCGTTACAAAATCCTTTCTGGAACAGGATGCGAATGAAGCCTATAAGGTGCACGCGATGAACCTAGAGATGCAGAACGAGTGGCTTACTCTAGGCGAGTTTTGTATTCCCATGGCCTTGCAGTGGCGTACCTTGTTCTATGACTGGTCGCCGGGTTTGCTTAGATTCTATCTGAACGCGTTTCAGTTGATCCTCTCTAACCAAAGTAATCTGGTCAGGTGGGGGAAAGCCACAGATAAAACTTGAGAAGCAATTGGAACTGCTAGGCACCTGCTGGTGGGTTGTAGGACGCTATTAGACATGGGTTATTACTCACGCCAACAAAAGGGTATTGGAAATCATACGTGAGGCTGTCAGTTTACTAGAGCCACAAACATAAGAAATAAAATTGCGTTTGTAAAGGAAGGCTGTTCAAAGAAAGTACCTCAAAAGCCATACTCAGTTTTGATGGCTGCCGCCGATTGGACCATACTCGCAGACACGTATGAAAAACACTACAAAATCCCGGAGAATGTATGTACCTCGCCATCCAGACCCGATATATTCTTGTTTTCAAGGATACATAAGCGAGCAGTGCTCGTAGAGCTCACGGTGCCGTGGGAGACCAACATACCAAAGGACAACGCCATTAAGATAAATAAATACTTTGACTTGACCAATGAGTTAACAAAAATGGCTATGCGGTTAAACTCTATTCCATAGAAGTAGGAGCAAATGGAATTCCAGCTAAAGCCCTGTATAATTTATTTTAAGACCTTGGATTGCCAAGAGCTTCAGTAAGCTCTTTACTAAAACGAATATCCAAAGCGGCATTGATAGGGTCTTACCAAATCTGGTTGGGCAGGGGAGGGAATAGTAAGGTGACCACCCTAAACCTACTCAAATGGGTCGCAAGTTCCAGACGCCGTCGGGGTGTTCCCCCCTGTGCCACGCTATGGACCCGGCGCCCGCACTTAGAATCCATGGAATGTTAAGAATAAGGTCTCTAACTGATTATAGACTGAAATTACAAGACTGTTAATAATGAGTACCTGAGATATGGTTCACATTTGTGTTAAGAATTGTGTTTTTAAGTTTAAGCTTAAAGCGTCTATGTTACTTTTTTCTTCGAATATTTTTTTATATTTTAAAGATTTGATTATGCTGATTTTATAATGTTTTTAAATATTACAAAGAATGTGCCTAAGGTATTTGCAATAAGTAGTTAGTAAGTAAAGAAGTTTTATTGAAAGTTGATTTAATTTAGTTATTTTTGTATTTGAAAATAAAAGTTTAAACCTGCAGAGGCTGTCTTATTTCAAGGTAACGAATTCAACCTTTTTTTGCAATACCGTCATTATTTGTTTTAGATCGCGAATTCTTGCGTATTTTGTGGTGTAATAATGACTTATTTTGAGAAAATACTTTTAATATTTAGCGTTTTTCTGCAACAATGACACATGTGAGGACTATATTACTATGTTTTAAAACTACTTATAATAGGTAATATTTATTTACTTTTTAATATACGATTTTTAAAGTACAGTAAAACACTAACACATTGTAACACAATGATGTTACTCACCAACTAGCGCGAGGTAGCTATGCAGAGAACTCTTTCCCAGGGCGCCTTGTTACAGAGTTTCTAGTGGGTGCGCAAGGGAGGCCAGGGCTCTGACGAAAACAGCCAATAGGGTGTACACACATATATTTATACAACACACAGTTCACTACAGAGACACTGAGATAGACAGCATAGACATACATAAGACAGTTAAACTAAAAAAAAAACAGTATAGGTTTAGGTACTAGAGGTGAGGAAGTAAGTTAGGCGGCTAGGCTACACGTATAAGTATGGGTGACAAGTACTGGCCTTCTAATCGAGCCGAGAGCGACCCCGTACGTTGTCACAGCCAGGTGGAGTTGGCAGGCTCCTCTCGCAACAACCTCACTCGTGTGGTCCACGTGTTTTCGGGTGTGGTTCGAAACCGTGGCTGACCAATCCTTCCCCGTACTAAAAAACCCTGTTATGACAAGTAAACGACAAATTAAGATGCTGATTATGTGTATAGACAGACGAAAATCAACCCGCTTAGCAACAATAAAGAACAACTCACCAGTTTCCTGGGTAAAGTTAGGTTAACACAAAATGTCACTAACGAAGTTACTAATTTTAGTTGTAACTTTAGAAAAACATCAATCAGAGCTTGAGATAATCGAAATTAGAGGCTCAAAAGATAATTGGCAAAAGTCGCGGAACCATCAGTCCTCAAGCGCTTCTCGATTCTTGCCTAGTCATCTGTCATCGATGTCCATAGACTACCTGTCACTCGCCAACCAAAGACAACTCAAGATAAAAATAGAAGACGATGAATCGACTACTTAAAGGAAAACACAAAACAAATGCTACAACATGACATATGGTTTCCCAGTATTTTATTTGTAATATAGACGAAAAAATCAAATCGATACTTTAAAACCGCTCTCCTGTAAAACTTCATTTTTTTTGTTATGACATTCTTGCAATAAGCAAGCGATATAACCAATCTATTGTCCTGTTTTTGCAAAAATATAAAATAGGAACATATTTTTATTTTTCATTAATTTATTTATTTTACTTTATTTATTTTTTATTACGCACTTCTTACAGTCAATTCAAGCCAAGTCACACTCTGTCAGTTTTTTTATTACTCTTCCAAGAGGAAATCAATGGATTTAATTGCTTTTAAATAAAAAGTTTTTTGTTCGTTGCCATTGTTTTGCAGATACGGGTACCGTTTGTAGATGGCGTGTGGCGACGGAAAGGAATACACAATGTCGCCACCCCAATTCATCCCTTAATCGTAAGAGGCGACTAAGGGATTCAGTTACCTTGATTTAAAAACTTTTGCGGATAAATTATAAAAGTAAATCAATTGTTTTGTATTTATTTTTATTCAACTATTTGATTTAAAACAAAAGTAGTATAAAAATATACAATGGAATCGTTATTTTCGATTGATCGTCATTTTTCTGTCATGCATTGTCCAATCCATAGTATATATTTTATTTTTCCGAGGATCAACTCGATTATGTTTTAAATCATTTTGTAGTCTGACATTTTGAATAAAGTTGGCACCATGTTTCAGTATTTCATTTTATTTTTTACAGATTTTACTTTTGAAAAGTTCGATATCAAACTTACAAAGGGAAATTATAAATGTTCTGTTGAACCGTACACCTCTACAGATTGCAGAATGAGGCAGTTCAGTCTTTCAGTAGTCATCTTTAAGGTACTAGTCTGGCTTAATGGTATCAGATATTAGAGATCAGAAAACGCATCATGTTGTAGACTATCCAGGGCGTCGTCAGGGCGTTATTACTTCCCAGCGAAAATTTAATATTTGACTGAAATATTAGAATAGTTATCATCTATGTTTGGTTCACAATATCAGTGCTGTGCAATAAACTTGTTGTGACTGACTTTCAACTTAATGTGATATTGCTACGAATAATCGAGGAGCTAAGTTTAATCAAAGATAATAAAAAAGTATGGCTTAGTACAAAACGTGCCCAAGTCGTTGTTATAATTTGAATCCTATTTTAGTTCTAGTGGCATAAAACAGAATCCAAATCATTCTAAATATTCAAAAAGACTCCGAGAATTTTCCACTCTTACCGCAGCATAAACGCCCGGTTGCATTCAACACGTCAAGCTATGGAAGCCAGAGTAAGCTGTCACTAGCTGCAGCAGATTTGATATTGCAGGTTAGTTAATTTATTATTCTATACTATATAATTTTTCTCTATATCTACATTCTAAAATGTAGAATATTCTCAGGCCCCCACTTCTCAATATTTTCGTGCTCACTTTCAATCAGGCAGCCGTATCCTTGTCTACCATCATAAATGCTATCTTCGTGAAATCAAGAATTGTAATACATGATGGTTTTATAATTTTCAGTCAAAGTATGACTTTTTGGTATTAACCAGTCTATTTAAAATTATCTATAAAGTGTATCAAAAAACACTCATGAATTAAAATTACTAACAAAACAATATCTTCTACTTAAAACTTACATTAACTTCTCCAATAGTTACATAAAGCATGTTATTTTTACAACAGAAAACCCGAACATAATGCTAACCTATTTTAAAACTAGCATAAAATCTTTACAAAAATAGCTTCCATAGAAAATGAAACATTCACTGAAATTTCCCTATGTTGAATAATAAGTCACGTTCTGAACACGCATTTCCTTCTGAAATATACAACGCCGTTTTTATAAAACCGTGTCTCATTCCAAGTGAATTTAAATAATGACGTGTCTCTGGTTTTCTTTTTAGATAATGCTGTGGAGCAAGTTTAGCGCTACGCTAACCTCCGGTGAGGATAGCAGGGTGGCTTGGTGGGACTGATGGGTTACCCATTTAGGGTTCTCGAGTCTCTTTTTTCAGGTATAGCACTTTTTCTTAACTAGGTCGCGGAGTAGGATAAACTTTGAGTTATTGCAACCCGGCGAAGGAACGTTCTATGGCACCCCACAATTTCCCTGAGGAGTCGTCATTGAACCCCATTTGGAATCAGAAAGGACTGAGAACGGTTCTGTAATGGGCGTATCTCGAGCTAACACGACTGCACTAGGTCACAAATGAAAAACGCATGGTCGCACCACAACTGCGGTGACGAAGTTCAATATTGTTTACTGACGATAAAAAAGTGCTGAATGTCAAAAGTTTGTTAAACAGATTCTTCTGTTTTCAACAACTCTGTAACCAAGATGAGTATCATCCTGAGGCCTCAGAATACATTAACTAATGTAACACGCATTTCTATTTTTCTGTGATTATACTAAAACTATGCACTGTAAATAGCATGGAAGAATGTTTTTAGTGTCTGAAACTAAACTAATCTAGACCGTACAGGAAGTGTGCCATAAAACTCGTATACCTACCTATTTATAAATGAAATACAATCAGAAACAATCTATTAAGTTTAATTACGATAAAGCTTGTCCCGCTTTACGAGTTTCAGAAATTGATGTCCCGCGTTTTAATGGGTGTAAAAGAGTAATACAATCCTGTAATGTTTGTGAAAATAACTGTTCTTAGGGAATTTCTGCGACTTTATAAACTAATTAGACATTCGTTTGTCGTCGGTTGTGTCGTAGGAGCTCACGACAGAAGATTGGAAATTTAGAATGTCTTAAGTGTGACAGGATATTATTAAAATATCCACGAAATTAAAATTCTTTCCGCCATTTTCTGCGTTCTATTGGTTTCATTTTCTAAACACAGTATTAAATTTTTCCCTGCCGCATTCTAAATTTCTATTCTTTCTATAAAATTTTGAGCTTTCAGTTATAAGTACCTCCTAATAAATAGAGAGAACAGATCGTTATTGTGTAAAACGTTCGTCATAATATCTACTTATTAATTACCAATAAATTTATTATTTTTATAAAAATAAAAACACTAACTGCTAAATGAACGGAGATCTTGGTGGTTGTATTATTTTGCCATCAACTCTCTTGAACCTAATCAAGTTCAAGAATACTATAGCCACCTTGCACTAGATCATGGAAGAATAAATGTGACACGTTTCTGATAGTAGCTCTGTGAGTCGTGAGACCGGGCTAAAAAAATATTTCCTTTCAAAAGGCAAGATATAACAAAATAAGTTGATCCCGTTTCCTACCCGCACATGCAAACGACAAGGCAATTTCATAACCCTTACTATACAAATCTGGTAAACTTCTCTATCATAATATTAAACGATGCCCCAAACTAATGTACAAAACATTCTAAACATCCCCCACCAGAATATGTTTGGGTAACTTCGTAATGTCATAAGAAAACATCGAGGAAAGTGATTCCAACAAACTAAAAGTAGTTACCAGCCGCCCAATATGAACGGATATTGGAAAAAGATGGTAATATGTGCCAGTTGCCGGATCATGGTTAGTAGGCACTAATTTTCCCTGGATGCAATATCGGGGTTCATTGCGATAAAACCATAAAATCGCTCAAGGCGAGTATCTTGGGTACGATATTGACCTCGTAGCATTTTGCCGAGGAAGCAGATATCTGAGGCAATTTCAACATCGTAAATGATGTTTATCGTGGCAGCTCTCTGACCCTCTACCTATGAACACTTGTCAAATACCACTATATCGCTTTCTGTACACGTATTAGAGGCCCGTATAACTCTGCGACATCACTACAGAATGTGCGTAGAAGACAGTATTGTACGAAATATATTGGGGATTGCTGTCTTAGCTTATCTTTGTAGATAATATACTTACATTTCTTTGGTACGTGTAGTTGTCATATAACTCCTCCGACTTGACTAGGTTGACTTGTTTGAATTTTTCTAAGTATATATTTGAATGGTCCATGGATGGTTTGAAGATACAATTAAACCCGTTAGAAGGCGCCCTGATTGGAGCTATGATTCATGAAAATGAGTATTCTTGGTTCAACTTTTCATTTCCTGGGATAAAGAATAACTATTTCCAAATTCGTATAGCCGTTAGAGCGTGGTTGAGTAACAAACATCCAAATATCTTCACAAACTTTCGTATTATCATGCTCTTTATTCAATAAAATAACTTATATAATACATTTTTAAATATAGTTATAAAAAAAATACATTTAAAAATATAAAATATAGTATCCCACCGGCATCGGGTACAGGGACCAAGCTACCGGTGGTCAGGGCTCCAGAGAGAGGAACCTCCGCACAATGCGTGCCGTGTCCAGTAACACTGCTTTTTGCATCACGCCCTTGATCCAGTTGCCCAACGCGAGCCTCTGAAGGTGTTGGTCGAGGCTCTTAGCTATAAGACCGTTAGCGGAAATGACTATTGGAACCATGATTGCCGTATCGACTTCCCACATGTCGACAATCTCGCGAGCTAAGTCCACATATTTTATTTTTTTGTCGCTCTCAGCCTTCACGAGATTCTCGTCATGGGGGATTGTGATATCAACAATCATTGCTCGCCGCTCAGATCGATCTATTACCACAATATCAGGCTTGTTGGCTACAACAGTCCTGTCTGTGATAATAGATCGATCCCAGTACAATGTGATATGACCATTTTCAAGAACTGGCTCAGCTACATACCTGTAATATGGAACCTCGATATCCACCAGGTAATACTTCAGAGCAAGTTGCTGATGGATGATCCTGGCTACTAGGTTGTGCCTGTGCAAGTACTCGCCGTTAGCAAGACGAGAACAACCAGAAATAATATGCCTGAGGGACTCGCCAGGAAGATGACACGCTCGACATACATCAGTCGTACCATCCCTCAGTATATATTTCCGGTAGTTGTTCGTCATGATAACTTCATCTGCAATTGCACAGACAAAACCCTCGGTCTCTCCAAAGAGATCACCGAATCGTAGCCAGGCCACAGAGGCTATAAGGTCTACATGAGATCCATGCAGAGCCTTATAAAACCTACCGTGGAGCTCCTTGCCCTTCCATATCTCCTGCCGGTCATCAACACCCAGTATTACAGGTTTGCGCCAGTTCTCTTTCGCCAAGGCAAGCGGGGTGAGTCCAGTATCCACTTTGACAACATCCCGATGCACATCCGCATTCATGTGGAGAAAATATTCTCTAAGGTTGCACACCTCGCGGTTATGTAGGGTTTTGGCATTCAAGAAGCCTCGGCCGCCACATTTCCGCGGGATGTACATCCTCATCACCGATGAACGCGGATGATGCATTCGATATGATGTCAATAGTGTACGAACTCTCCTGTCTAAGGCATCTAGTTCAGTTTGAGTCCACTTGAGTATGCCAAAGGAGTACATCAAGAGTGGCATGACCCAGCCGTTAAAAGCAAGCACCTTGTTGCCGCCCGATAAAAGACTATTCAATACTTTTCTCAGGCGACTCAGGAAACGTTCTCGCAACGACTGTTTCATGTCAGCTTCATTGATGCCCAACGCTTGTGACATACCCAAGTACTTATAGGTGTCAGATACGAGGAGTGATGTCAGATGAATGGAATCAGAAAGCTGAATACCTTCCGATTCCACTATCCGTCCTCGCTTAACATGCATAACTGCACATTTATCCACACCAAATTCCATTTTGATTGAATTACTAAAGTTCTCAGTAACCTTTAGTAAATCAATCAAATGAGAATTTGTTGTGGCAAATAGCTTTAAGGGGCGGTTATAGCGCACAAGTAGGCATTTGGCGCTCCCCTCGCCCCGGGCGCGAGACACACCGCGCGTCGGCAGCGGCAGTCAACTCTGATGCCACAGTATACAGTATAGTAGAAAGAAACAGCATGCTAACTTTGTTTGACGTAGTAAATGCATCTAACTTTATTAAGTGTAGTGATTTATTAGTTTCGTAAATAAAAATAAAAGAGTTAATCGTAAATAAATTATGTATATTATACTATTATTTTTAAGCTAAAGAGTTTGTTTGTTTGTTTAGTTGTTCTAACTCTAGAGTCTAAGAGACTGCTAGTTGAATTTCAAGACTTTCTTAACAGAATGTCCATTTTTGAAAAATACCAAGATATATAACATCACGCTAAGGCGAATAAGAGCTTAGCAGCAACGAAACATTTTTCGACAACTAGGATATTTCATTTCTTTTGAGAGTTTCCGTTGCGTACGTTTGCTACAGTTGCGTAAAAAATGTAAATTACATAATAGCTGGTCATAAAAATTACTAAAGTTTTCTAAAGTTGGTATGCTAAGTATGAATCACGGGATCATTGTGCAATCCAAAATGGCCGCCGCGGTGTAATCACAAAATTTCATGATGGGTGTCGTTTAAAGGGTTTTTTGGTATGCTGAGTACGAATCACGTACTAATTTTGCAATCCAATATGGACGCCGCGCCGTAATCACAAAATGAAATGATGGGTATCGTTTAAGGGGTTTCTTGGTATGCTGAGTACGAATCACGTGATAATTTTGCAATCCAATATGGGCGCCGCGCCGTAATCACAAAATTTCATGATGGGTATCGTTTAAGGGGTTTCTTGGTATGCTGAGTACGAATCACGTGATAATTTTGCAATCCAAAATGGCGGCCGCGGTGTAATCACAAAAATTCATAATGGGTATCGTTTAAAGGGTTTTTCGATATGCTGAGTACGAATTACGTACTAATTTTGCAAACCAATATGGCCACCGCGCCGTAATCACACAATTTCATAATGGGTATAGTTTAAGGGAATTCTTGGTATACTAAGTATGAATCACATGATAATTTTGCAATCCAATATGGCCACCGCGATGTGATCACAAAATTTCATGATGGGTATCGTTTAAGGGGTTTTTTGGTATGCTGAGTACGAATCACATGATAATTTTGCAATCCAATATGGGCGCCGCGCCGTAATCACAAAATTTTATGATGGGTATCGTTTAAAGGGTTTCTTGGTATGTTGAGTACGAATCACGTGATAATTTCGCAATCCAAAATGGCCGCCTCAGTGTAATCACAAAATTTCATGATGGGTATCGTTTAAAGGGTTTTTGGTATGCTGAGTACGAATTACGTGATAATTTTGCAATACAATATGGCCGCCGCGCCGCAATCGCAAAAATCCATGATGGTTATCGTTTAAGGGGTTTTTTGGTATGCTGAGGACGAATCACATGATAATTTTGCAATCCAAAATGGCCACCGCGCCGTAATCACATAATTTCGTAATGAATATCGTTTAATGGGTTTTTTTGAATGCTGAGTACGAATAACATGATCATTTTGGAATTCAATTTGGCCGCCTAAGCTATTTAGGCCTATTTGCGCGGAGAGTCGAGTTAAATATATAAATATAGAGTTAGTAAGCTCTGAAATAAATAAATAACTTCTTAACTCTGACCACGTCTTGCACAGTTGCAAATTGGCACGCGGTTAATTAACTCACAGTAAACCGAACAAGTTTTTTAGGCTGTCGTTCCATGCAATCCAACCACACACAAATGTTAGAACGAAGAATGGAACATGTGTCTCTATCTCTTTTACACTACAGTCTGCTACGTATGATTTACGATACTACCATACTTACGATACTACCAGTTACGATACAATCATAAAATTTTGTGATTACGGCGCGGCGGGCATATTGGATTGCAAAATTATCACGTGATTCGTACTCAGCATACCAAAAAACCCCTTAAACGATACCCATCATGAAATTTTGTGATTATGGCACGGTGGCCTTTTTGGATTGCAAAATTAGTACGTGATTCGTATTCAGCATACCATAAAACCCTATAAACGATACCCATCATGAAATTTTGTGATTACAGCGCGGCGGGCATATTGGATTGCAAAATTATCACGTGATTCGTACTCAGCATACCAAAAAAACCCTTAAACGATACACATCATTAAATTTTGTGATTCTGGCACGGCGGCCATATTGGATTGCAAAATTAGTACGCGATTCGTACTCAGCATACCAAAAAACCCCTTAAACGATACCCATCATGAAATTTTGTAATTACGGCGCGGCGGCCATCTTGTATTGCAAAATTAGTACGCGATTCGTACTCAGCATACCAAAAAACCCCTTAAACGATACCCATCATGAAATTTTGTGATTACGGCGCGGCGGCCATCTTGTATTGCAAAATTAGTACGCGATTCGTACTCAGCATACCAAAAAACCCCTTAAATAGCTTCAAGGAAATAAGTAATCTGCATTATGTAACCTTCTTTCTTTGGCCGGGTAATGTGTACACTGTTTGTTTTCATAACTTCATATTAATAAGTTTGAACCTGTTTTAAATGCAACTATTTTAGTTTTTACCTTCCGACAACACGTTTAGATAATTGTATGTAAACAAGTCAGTTTTTGACAATGTCACAAGTGTCACTAAAGACAGCACAGCACGTATGTAATGCTGTCATTTACCTCTTATCTGTATTTTTTTTTTTCTTCGCTATTTTATGGCAGGGTTGCCGGCATACGGCCCACATCATAACAAACCAAGAAAAGAACTATGTTATTTCTGAAAGTTTATTGGTTCAGTGGGTACTACTTTTATGGTTCCGTATTTATAGTGTTACATGTCGCCCGGTATGAATTCTATTTTTCTCTGATACTATTGCAACTTTTTAATGTGATTGTTTTCTTTTTATTTGTTTAGTTGATTTAATTTTACAATTAGTAACACGCAACCGGCGGGTGGACATATATGACCTCATAGAGTATATTTTATTATTATATCTATAAATTTATATAATATATATACATATTCTTTGTATACATATAGTATATTAGCGTTTCATTCAGTATAATATTGGATACACATTATGATTGAATCAGATAGTGAGGAAGGTAGCTTTTTGTCTGCCAGTGGCCTGAACGATAGTTTTAGCAGCATACCATCTCTAAGTGATAATATTAGGGCACAGTTTTCAGACGTTCCCAGGAATTTCAACGTGGTTTACATAAACGCCCAAAGCGTTCCTGCTCATTTCCCGGATATGCTGGCTGCTTTTGACTCAAAACTTATTCATGCTATTCTCATCTCTGAATCATGGCTCAAACCTTGTCTTCCATCTTGTTCTTACATTATTCCAGGCTTCCAGCTCATTAGGAATGATCGTGAGAATGGTCGGGGTGGCGGTGTGGCTATATACTTACGCTCTCAAATACCTTACAATATAATTGACATATCGCCACAACCACCTTCGCCTAATTCAGCAGTTGAATATTTGTTTCTAGAGCTGGAGCTTAACTTTAAAAAAGTTCTTCTAGGTTTGTACTATTCACCATCAAGGCAGGTAGACTATTTTTCATCGCTGGAGCAAGTTTTGGAATCTTACTTACCTTCATACAGTCACTCGATTTTAATTGGTGATTTCAATACTTGCCTATTACTGAATGACTCTCGTGCTGCCTCCCTTAGGCGTGTCACAGAATCCTGCAATTTGTCTATACTACCACTTAATGCTACTCATCATTTTCCAAACTGTAAGCCTTCGCTTCTTGACCTTGCTATAGTTTCTTCTCCTAATCATGTTGCAAAGCATGGACAATTCTCTGCCGATGCCTTTTCCTTCCATGATCTGATCTATGTTTCATATAAAATCCGGCCTCCTAAAATAAAACCTAAGACTATAATGCAGCGCAATTTTAGTGGCATCAACATTGTTAGACTTCGTGAGGATGCTGCAAATATTTGTTGGGATCCTCTTCTAAATTCAAACTGTATGGACACTAAAGTCCACATATTCCAGACTAAGGTTACACAGCTGTATGACGTTCATGCTCCGGTACGCACAATTAAACTTAAACATCTACCATCTCCGTGGCTCACCGAAGACATTAAAAAACTAATTGCGAAAAAAGCTGCAGCCAAGTCTAGATATAAGTTTAGATCGACTCAGGAGAATCACGATAAGTATGTGGCCATCAGAAATCGCTGCAACAAGGTGTGTAGGAACGCACAACGCCAGCACATCCATTCCTCTATCGAGAGAGGGGACCCAGCAAAGGTCTGGAAATTTCTCAACACATTGGGAGTTGGAAAGTCACGCCAAGACACTATTCCCGGACACTTAGACATAAATGCACTTAATGCCCATTTCTCTTCTTCGCCACATTTTGACGGGCCCATTAAAACAAACACATTACAATATCTTTCCACTATTCCAACGCCCAAATATCCTCCCTTTGTTTTTGAGCAATTGACCGCTTGTGATGTTAGGAGGAGTATATTGGGAGTCTCATCTAATGCCGTAGGACAAGACAATGTGAGCCGTAATATGATTATACCCATCATAGATGAGATTCTTCCTGTCCTGTGTAATATCTTTAACTATTCTATATCCTTTGGTATTTTCCCATCAGCCTGGAAAGAAGCGCAAATAATTCCTATACCTAAAAAATCCAAACCATCCTCCTTCTCAGACTACCGACCTATATCCATTCTCCCATTCCTCTCCAAAGTTTTAGAGCGTCTCATACACTCTCAACTTAGTTCTTTTCTTAATAAAAATGCTCTGTTAAATTGTTTTCAGTCCGGTTTTCGCCCTGGACACAGCACTACTACGGCATTGGTTAAGATAACAGATGATATCAGGCAAGGCATGGACAATGGAAATCTCACACTTTTAACCATATTCGATTTTAGCAGTGCTTTTAATACCGTAGATTTTCACGTCCTGCTTGGTATACTATCCTCCATTAACATATCTCCAACGGCTATTGATTGGTTTCGCAGTTACCTGTTTGGTCGTCGGCAGCGTATTCGTATTGAAGAATCACATTCTTCATGGAGTAATACTGCTGCTGGTGTTCCACAGGGTGGCGTTTTATCTCCGTTACTTTTTGCTGTTTTTATAAGTTCCATCTCAGATAAGCTCAGTTCATCCTACCACCTTTATGCAGACGACCTTCAGATCTATACACAGGCCAATCTTAATGTTCTGTCACAAGCCATCACTACGTTGAATCTGGATTTACAGCGAATCAGTGCGTGGAGTAGGAGTTATGGACTTGTGGTTAATCCCAACAAAACACAATTCATTATTGTAGGAAGCCCGGGGCTGGTGTCAAAAGTGGACTTGTCACAATTACCGCAAGTGGAATTTGAAGGGACTGTCTTACCAGTACGTGACACACTAAGAAACTTGGGGATCTATTTCGACAAGACATTCTCGTGGAAACTCCAGCTTCAAGAAACTAGTCGCAAACTGTTTGCTTCGGCGGGGTCACTACGAAGGCTACGGAACTTTCTTCCGACGTCTACTAAGATTGCGCTTGCACAGTCCCTTCTCCTCCCTTTACTTGACTACGCCGATGTCAGCTATCCCGATCTAACCGAGGAGCAACTTGATAAGCTTGAGCGCCTCCAAAACTTCTGCATAAGATTCATTTTTGGTTTACGCAAATATGATCGCATATCTTATTTTCGTGACAAACTCAAGTGGCTCCCTATCCGCCTTCGCAGGAATGCTCATATTTTAAGTATGTTATATAATGCTCTATTTAATCCCAAAGCTCCAACTTATCTTAAAGAACGCTTTTGTTTTTTAACCGACTTCAAAAAAAGGAGGAGGTTCTCAATTCGTCTGTATGTATTTTTTTTTATGTATGTCAAGCGATAATTCCGTCAATTATAGACGGATTTCAAAAATTATTTTTTTGTTGAATAGGGGTTACTTCTGAGGTGGTCCCATTTTCACCAGGTCAGGATCTGATGAAGGGATCTAGGAGAAAACGAGGGCAACCACCGAAAATTGTACGGACAACTAGTTTGCTTGTTAACTTTTTAATTAAGTACTTTAATGTTCTACACTTTAATGAAGGTATGGCGTCGATCTGATGATAGAGTCGAAAGACAGTCGAGGGCATTCCTAAACAATTTACAGCAGTTATCTTGTGTTTGGGCTTGATTGATTTGTATTGATGAGAACTTTACACCTAGATTGATAGATCCAACTTCAAAAAAAAAAAAGGTCTCAATGTTTTATGTATGTTCACCGTCAATTATAGACGGATTTGATTTTTTTTTGTTGAATTGGGTTTACTTCTGAGGTGGTCCTATTATAACCAGGTTAGGATCTGATGATGGGATCCTGGAGAAATCTCGATTTCAATCAACAATTTTCGGTGGTTGCCCTCGGGCAACCACCGAAAATTATAGGCACAACTAGTGCGTTTGTTAACTTTTTAATTCAGTGCTTTAATGTACTACCATTAATAAAGGTCTGGAGTCGATCTGATGATGGAACCAAAAGAGATTCAAGGGAATTCCTTAACGATTTACAGCAGCTACCTTGTGTTGGGGCTTGATTAATTTGTATTGATGAGAACTTTCACCTAGATAGAAATATTTTTCGGTTCACCCGTCACTTAAAATAATGAAAAAAAATTTTTCAATAAAAAATACAACCGACTTCCAAGAAATTCTGAAAAATAAAATTTACTTAGCACAAAGTAATATGTAGTTGATTTATCAGATTTTATTCAATATAATATTGAAGTTGGTGCCATGAATAATACCTCCCTAAACCTATGAATTTACTTGGCGCCGACTTCAATATAATATTGAATAAAAAATCAGATAAATCAACTACATATTACTTTGTGCTAAGTAAATTTTATTTTTCAGAATTTCTTGGAAGTCGGTTGTATTTTTTATTGAAAAATTTTTTTAGTAACACAAATCCCATGACTTTGAGATCGTCTGAAAACTTGAGACTGGATATGCCGACGCATTCCACAAACTTTTATGACAAATCTTTTACCGTTAAAGCCATTCGCCTTTGGAATGCACTGCCCTTGAATATTAAACAGGCTCAAACACTAAATTCATTCAAAAATCTAGTTAAAAATCATTTTCTTCCTATTTATCAATGAAACTTATGAATTATTTTCTATTTTACTACTTATGTATGTCTATTCAATTCTAAATATAAGTATCTATTGTTTTTGTTAAATAATTTATTTAAGTTGACTACAACGCGTTGCTTGATTGCACTTATCATTTATGTCCATCCAAAGGTTGCCTGGAAGAAATCGCATTAAGCGATAAGGCCGCCCATTGTACATTTGATTATGTTCCTATGCATTGTGCTTCTAATAGATTATTTCTTTTGTAACTATATCGGTGTACAATAAAGAATTATCTATCTATCTATCTAAATGCGAATTATTTTAAAACTTCTGATAAAAAGATAATAAACAGCCTTTATTATTGGTTAGTAGTTACCTTACATACTCCATATCTTCATCTGTTTCACTTTACCCAGATATTGCTTGTTGAATTAAAATGCACTAATAATTTTATAGTTAAAACAAAAACGTACGATGAAATGGGTAAGTATTCTACAAAGTGAATCCTAGAGTATTCTAGGAAGTGAATCTTAGAACACCAACCCTCTTTAAATGATATACTTCATCATTTTTATTCGCTGCAAGTTTGATTAAAATTTTGACTGTACTAAATTCATTCGTAGTGAATTTTTACTAACAACAAACGAATAGGATCTCTACAAGAACACGAGAAGCATATTTACATGCTAACCCATAAAATACGCATTATGATGATGAAGTTGCTACCTACCAGTATTATAGTAGGTAATATAATTATGTGAAACTTTAAATTATATTCAAATAGAACACTACCCGCATCGGCAAAAAGGACGAGGTTAGCTTTTTCTGATTGCAAAAAGATAACGTTCCTTTCAATACAGTAATGTAAAAGGAATCTACTGTGTGTAATCTTTACACACAGTAGATTCCTTTGAATGTATCTAACTTTCTTTACAGAGTGGATCCAGTATTTGACTAAGAAGAAATATTGAGATTGCGAAAGTGTCTTAGTTTTACTCTTTTTCATAAGAAAACTGATCTTATGGTTTTAGTTTTAACCGGATATGCGTTCAGGAGATAAAAATTCTTGACATGCGGACGAAAAACAAAGTGAACCTTTAAGACTTCTGTATTTTTCTTTGAGGTGTGGAACCCTAAAAATATTTTCTTAAGTAGGATGTCATACCGTACTATGTAAAGTATCCATACTAATATTATAAAGCTGAAGAGTTTGTTTGTTAGTTTGAACGCTAGGATCTCAGGAACTAGTAGCACCTTATAAAGTACCATGACACGATTACAAAATTGTTTAAAAATCTGACACACATAACGTTTTTAAAATTACATGAAAGAAAAGCTGCCTCGGGTTCTGTGGCTGAAATTATGCGTTCAATCCTAAAGAATGGTTACAGTCAACACCGTATCGTGTGGTGTGGTGCTATTATAAAAATTGTCTTGTAAGCTTGACATAATGACTATAATCGCCTGCTGTTGTAATTACCTGTCTAATAATTTAAACAAGCAATTATTTTTCGAACCCTCTCAGAAACTGCTCTACGGTACTGATGCAATTTTGGTCTTCCTTTTTTCGGAGTGAAAATCCTTCTAGAATGCTGCCGGACTCTTACAGACTAAATCTAGCGGTGCCTTACTCAGGACGGTGAGAGGGCGGCTCACCGTCCTTACAGAAGCAGGCCCATGGCGGCAGCGTGACGTAAGCAATTCACGCACGCCGACCCGAAACACCCCCTGGGCGAGACTGCAGTGGCGGCCGTGGGTCTGTTGGGAGTTCTGGGACATCCTTTCGAGGGCTTCCCCGGGGCTCCTAACCACAGGCTGTTGGGCGTGAAGTGAGGTTTTTTAGTCGGTAGGAGTCCGGCATAACATCCATGAGGATTTTCCCTTACGTTAAACAAAAAAAAAAGCGGTGCCTTACTCCTTCTGCCTATCTACCTACTTCGCCGCCGGAGCCCCCCTTTTATCTATACATTGACTTCTCTCCAAAAAATATTATTGAATAAGCGATATGAAAATAAAAATGAAAAATCTTTATTCATATAGGTGGAAAGTAACACTAATGAACGCCAAAATGATTGCTTCTACATTTACTGCTAGATTCGCATCGCTATGGGTAGAGCCGGAGAGAAAAGAACCTGGTAATAGATATCGTGAGTAGTCTGTTTCTAATTTTCAATATTTTTTCTTTAAACGTTTTCTCAAAAAAAAATTCTATTTGTTATAAATCATCTCGTAGATATTATAGTTAGTTGCACTGATTCGACATTGAGTAGGTATATAATTAATAAAATTAGGCTTACAATAATATTAAGTATGGCATGTTAATGGTGTATGTTGTTACGGTTATTATATTTTTGACTGGTAGGTACTTATACCTTAACAATTAAAAAATGTTAGAACTGACTATGAAAAACTAAAAAAAATATATTGTTGTATAATTATGATTGTGTAATGTTGCAGGTTTTCTGTTCATGCACTACACTATTGCATTGGGTTTACCTGTAATAATAGCTGTATGTTGTAATAAAAAAATATAAAATATAAATATAATATTAATAAATATTAATGTGTTAGTGCTGAAAACTGAACGTTAAAATAATATTAAGCTTCGTTAATAATAGGAAAATTTATTTTTATTAAGCGATTAAACATTGTATTTTCTCTCAACGTTTAAGTTAGTAACATTATCTACGTAAACTAAGTACTAAGAAAAGGTATCTTCTTCAAAATATTGATAGAGGATTGTCCCGTACAGACGTACCTACACCTTCGAATGTTTATCCTCCACATACCTGTCAACATCTTCTAAGTTTTAAAATTAAAGAATATTATGGCGTTGGTCAGTGGGAGATCTTACCCTCTGCGCACATGAATGTCAAAACAGCTTTATTTATTTGGTTATTATCAAAGTTCCAAATTTAAAAAAAACGACTGAAGCAAATAAAACAGAATTTCACTTGTTCAAACGTTATGATTAATTAATATTCTTAAAAGTAATCGGTTTCGAGTAATTAAAATAGATCTAGCAATAATGTGGAATATGGACTCGTCTATTTTCCTCGTCGTGATCAAGTAATGAAGGCTGTTGCGTTGATTAATTCTCTAAAACGTACCCAATAATCGCGTTTTCACTCATCACATCCCTCACTTCCCCATACAGAATAAGTGAAACAAAAATTTAAAAGTTTGTGCGGAATGGAAAATTGTTAATCGGGTCACGTGCGTTGCTGATCTAATTTACTGTTTCCCAAAAATACTGCTACCATTTATCGACCAAAATTAGTACTACACTTATGCTTTCATTCGCCGTTCGCATAATTTTTGAGTCCCCGTGCAGTTCTTAGGTATTTAGTAAAAAGAACAGCTAATAATATAATGTGTTCAGGAAGCTTGACGCTAATAACAGTAACTCGAAGAATCGAATTTCGATTAAAGTACACCCTATCTATGGCTTGTTCACATTTTGGAAAACGAAACACTAGGTTTGAGTTATGCCAAGCACATATAACGCAAACGATCGGCCGTGCCTCGCCGCATACGAGATGTGCAAAATGATCGAATACAAATGTTCTACTCAGATATAACATTCAAGGATCGAGGAGTTTCAGGAATACTGCCCAAGTCTGTTTTAATATATTTGTTGTATTAGCATAATGATCATTTTAACTGTAGATAAAACTCATTGACTGTATTATGAGTAATATTAAAATCTAAGATTATTGATTATAGATATTATAGATGTGCAAAAGGAAGCCTCTAGCCTTCTTTGCCAGCTAGTGCGCCATTTATGAAATATTTATAGACTCCAGAAGACACCTCGTAACCTCATTTGCCTCTCTACATTACGATAGAGAGTTTTGACGCTGAAATAAACACACATACAACACACACATATATAGTATTATACCTACTCGCACCTTTATTCCAGAGGTAGTACTACTTATTATTATTATTATACTTATAATTATTATAGGATTTGCTGCTACTCTTATGCTTTCGTTTGGCTTACATTACATTTTACTTTTTGGAATTTTGTGTAAGATCTGCTTTATTCGTTACTGAGAAACATTATAAAACTTCAAAATATTATATTACCCCCTGACACATATAGTGCTATAGATGTTTTAGCCACATCCTTACTAACCTTTTTATCCTACCAACCCTTGTTAAATTATATCTTTGCCATACGGTTCCATTTGACGACCCAGGTGCAGAATTTATATATGGTTAGTGGAAGTGTCATTTTCCAAGTCATAAAATTATAATATAAACCGGGAGTTATGTTCAGTTTCTCACTCACGTTCTCTACAATATCTCACAGAAACGTGTTACTCTATTCAAGATAATATTCGTAACTTATATGTTTTTTGGTATAGAATACTTTATATCCTTTAAAATTGGCATTTTTATACTACTAAGGCGGCAGATAAGCATACTGCCCACCTGATGGGAAGCGGCCACAGTAGCCTATGGACCCGGCGACACAACAAGCATAAAGAATTTATAAACACTTATTTTAAAAACGAGATTCCTTTTATATGAAACTAGCTGACCCGCGCAACTTCGTTTGCGTCATATAAGAGAGAGTATATCACACGTTCCCATCGCATTTACTCCCATCGTGTTGGGTTTACTCACGTAGTTTAGTTAGTAGTGTGTTTGTAAACTGTTCATTTATTGGACGGTAGATATTTGTTATCTAATAAATACTTTAAGGGGTTGCATTCTCAAAAGTCTGAATAACTTGTGGCTGTAACGGGAGAGAAGTCTCCCACACGAGTTCCGCAATCGGCGGCTTGGGCGCCGCCGACGTGTCTTCGCAGAAGACTCTCAGCCTCCATGTCCGAGGGCCTGAGGACGGTGAGAGGGCTGCTTGCCGTCCTTACAGAAGCAGGCCCATGACGGCAGCGTGACGTGAGAGACTCACGAACGCCCCCCCCCCCCCCCCTTAGAAGCGGGATCACACCCAAGACCCCCCAAAAGACGCGGGATAGCATCCGAACCACCCCCTAGGCGAGGCCGCAGAGGTAGCCGTGGGTCTGTCGGGAGTCCTAGGACATCCTTCCGAGGGCTTACCCGTGACTCCTAACCGTAGGCTATTGGGCGTTACGTGAGGTTTTTTAGTTGGTAGGATTCCGGCATAGCATCCATGATGAATTTTCCCTAACGTTAAAAAAAAACGTGAGGCTACAAATCAGCGAGTATGTTTTAACTATTCAATTTCAAAATCTATGATATCTTCGTAATCAGCATTCCTCACCAGGGGCCATAGTTCACGTCGGCTACGTTATATTTTAATTTTGATCCCATTTTTGTAATTATACAAAATAATTATAAAAATTGTAATTATACAAAGGTGAAATGTAGGCATATCCAATATGCCTCTGCCTACCCTTCGGGAATAAAGACGTGACCATATGTTTTGTAATTAGCGTCTCAAAATACTATGAACCCGATACTCGTATTGATATTTTGAACTATCAACCCTATTGGGGACTTTTCCCCCAGGGGTAGAATTTTCAAAAAAGCAGAAACACGTGCAACAACTTTAAGAATACATCTGTGAATTTTGGAATAAAATAGTCTAACTTATCTTGTTTACCTATACAAACTTTCGAGCCCCATTTCACCTCTTTCGGGGATGAATTTTGACAAATCATATCTTAGTGATCCCTTAGACTATATAAGAAACTTACTAGTCAAATTTGGGTATTCTAGTTAGTGTTCAAGCACAGTGTGGATGTGAAACTATAGATATTTTTTTTTTTTTTTTATTTTATTTATTTCATCTCAATAACACGTTATCCACTAAAATTTAAATACGATGATAGCTACAAAAGTAATATTACTGTGTCGCTGCTATCAACGCCCTCCTTATAAATGTAACATAATTGCAATCACACAATGTATGCAAACTAAACGAATAGTAGCGTATATTGGAACCTATTAGAATTATACAATTTAAAACCTATGTAAATGCGAGTGTGTGTGCGTGCGTGTGTATGTGTGTGTGTGTGTGTGTGTGTGTGTTTGTGTGTGTGTGTGTGTGTTTGTATGTGCGTTGTGTATCCGTGGGTATTTCCTTCTGTAAGACTCATTCATATTAGGTTTCCAATCGGTATCAGGTCCTCGGTCTCCGAATAAGTAAGGGACTCCAAAAACTCTGCAAGCATGATTTGCAATTTATTCGGTGATAATGGATAAATGTTCAACAGCTTGTTTAATTTATTGTACAAACTGCAACTGATATACCGAAAGTGACGACCTGCAACATCCGTAGTACGATGCAGTATCGGGCAAACCCTGTCGGACCGACGCCTATTTGAACAGTGGTCCTTGTTGTAGGGAAGCTGTTTATGTTTGCGAAGTACCGTGCGCAGTATGTACAATTGTCTTAGCGACAGTACCCTGCAAAGTGAATATAAGGTGTCTGTGGGAAACCTGATAGGCTTTTTAGACAGGACTTTGAGAACCGCCCTTTGGGCCCGCTCTAGGCGCAGCATTGGAGTTTTATGAGCTCCCCCCCAAACTGTTATACAGTATCCCATCACCGATTGTCCCAGAGCAAGATACACAGAAATCATCAAGTCTAGGTCGGCAGCCGCTTTCAGATTTTTGAAAACATAGATCAACTTTCGCACCCGCCCTACAGCTGAGTCTATGTGAGCTTTCCAATTTAGGTGATTGTCTAGTATAACTCCCAAATATTTAACAGTATTGGTACGACGGATGATTGGGCAACTACAATTTAGAGTACGTTCAAGTTGCTGACAGACATGGGCTCTGACAACGAGCGGTTCTGGGGGTTGACCAAAAATTCCGGGAGAGAAAGGGATAGCCATCGTCTTGGCAATATTTAGAGTCAGGAGATTTGAAGCCAGCCATGCCATAACGCATTCTAGGGCTCTCTCAGCATTATTATATGCCTCCGACCAGTCCCCTCCGTGAACTACAAGTGCCGTGTCGTCAGCGTAAACCAGGATATCGGTATTTGCAAGAGACAGCTGACACAACTCATTTATGTAAATGAGAAAGAGAGTTGGTCCAAGTACACTGCCCTGGGGTACACCGAAGGTCACAATCTGCTCATTGCTAATGTATCCCTCAACTTTTACAACCTGTTTCCGGTCGTTAAGGTAGCTCCGTAATATTTCCAATGATTTGCCTCGAATACCAATACCCTCCAGCTTGGAAAGCAGGATAGGAACAGAGACGGTGTCAAACGCTTTTGATAGGTCTAAGAAGATACCAAGAGTTTTTTGTTTATTATTAAAATTTTGAATTATTTTATCTGTTAATTCGATTACTGAGTCTTCAGTGGATTTTCCTGCTCTGAAACCAAATTGATTGGGAGCTAAGATGTTAAGTTTCTTTATGTAATTGATTAATCTAATGTTTATCAGTTTTTCTAATATTTTTGAGAAAGTCGTTAAAACAGATATTGGCCTATAGTTAGAAACATCGCCTCTGTTCCCACCCTTGAATATTGGGTGCACAATCGCCGTTTTATAGTTGTCCGGGAAGACACCGACCGAGAAAGATAAGTTGCATACATATGAGAGGACAGGGATTATTGCGTGCCTAGCAGCCTTTATTATAGATGCAGGAATTTGGTCGTGACCCATGGCACATCCGTCTTTCAAGCCCAGAATGACTGTCTCCAGCTCAGCATAGTCAACGTCATAAAGTGCCATTGAATCGACAGGGCTTCGTCTATAATCCTTAGCAATTTTGCTTTGCCAATTGAGGCGTGAGGAGGATTTATAGAGGTCTGTTTGTGTGATTTTTTGGGCTAGACTGTTCCCAATACCAGCAAAGTAGGTATTCACTTTATTTAAAGTCTGTAAGGGGTCACTGGAGGACTTTAGCAGGTCTAGAGAAGACTTCGACTTGTCAAGGTTTGCGATCTCACCTATCAACCGCCATGTCCGCTTAGGATTATTTTTAAATTTATGGAACTCCTGCTTTTCATAGTCAGTTTTAACCTTCTTTAGAAGTTTATTACAAAAAGTACGATAGCGTTCAAATATTTGTTTATGGAGATCATTGTGTGGTTGTTTTCTCCAAGCACGATGCAGCTTGTCTCTGTGGCGAATGCATCTTAACAGCCCCGGCGTCATCCACGGCTTAAGAATGCGTTTTCGGCTTGGAATCGCTACGACACGGGAGTGACACTTGATAGAATCTGATATAAGAGACACCAGAGCGGAGGAAGCCAAGCTAGGGTCAGCACAGTTATATATGTGCGAGAAGTCAGTTTCAGTGAGGTCTTTTACTACTCCCGGTATATCTATTTTGGTAACAGATTTCTTCTGCAAATGGCTGAATTTTATGTTTTGGTTACAAAACAGAATTATAGGAGCGTGATCCGTAATAAGTGAATTTAAGACTAAAGTTGTGACAGGATTAGGTGACCTCAGAATGACATGATCAATGCATCTACGTTTTCTGGTTGGAAACGAGTGAGCAGGCAACAATCCATGTGAGGCGGTGGCATTGAGATATTCGTCGGCTCGAGAATCTGCATAGCCCTGTACTATGTTTACATTAATATCTCCCACAATAGCCAATGTTTTGATTTGCCGTAACCGACACAAGACATCATCAAGACTGGCAATAAATGGAGAAAATTCTCTGTAAGACGGGGAGCGATACACGGCTACCAGTGCCAGGTCCTGCGTCCTTAACAGCAAGCAGGTGGCGTCCTGAAGATTAACCTCCTCGACAGTAATATTAATATCATTATTGACATATGCAATAACGCCGTCATTCTGATTTTTGTAAGAGGAAGTATGGGCAGAGAAACCGGGTATGCTGGGGATGATCGGACATTTACTCAACCAGCACTCGGTCAGCAGAACTACATCAAGCGAGTAATTTAACCTGTTCATCAAAACTGAAAGGTCGTTAAAGTTTTGATTTATGCTCCGAATATTCAAATGCATTATTTTTAGAGTACCATTGACGTTATTCAAATAAGTGCTGCTTTGCTCTGGTGAGCATCTATATGAGTTGGAGACAGTAACAAAATCAACCTCATTATTGATACAGAGCATATCATCCATACCCAGTAGTGAGGTGAGACAGGGGTGCATGGTACTTGACGCTAAAGAGGTAACCGGCACATACAAAGTTATGATGTGTCGTGTTTGGTGAGTTTTATGTAATACATAAAACTCACCAAACATTCAACACATATACAACGAGCCAGCAACGCAATTTGCTTTGGACTCTCTCGGTGTTCTCGTATGACTCACTCGAACAATCATTCTCTGTCGTGAATGGACTAACTACGACACATCATAACTTTGTATGTGCCGGTTACCTCTTTAGCGTCAAGTACCATGATAACTTGTGGCTGTAACGGGAGAGAAGTCTCCCACACGAGTTCCGCAATCGGCGGCTTGGGCGCCGCCGACGTGTCTTCGCAGTAGACTCTCAGCCTCCATGTCCGAGGGCCTGAGGACGGTGAGAGGGCTGCTTGCCGTCCTTACAGAAGCAGGCCCATGACGGCAGCGTGACGTGAGAGACTCACGAACGCCCCCCCCCCCCCTTAGAAGCGGGATCACACCCAAGACCCCCCAAAAGACGCGGGATAGCATCCGAACCACCCCCTAGGCGAGGCCGCAGAGGTAGCCGTGGGTCTGTCGGGAGTCCTAGGACATCCTTCCGAGGGCTTACCCGTGACTCCTAACCGTAGGCTATTGGGCGTTACGTGAGGTTTTTTAGTTGGTAGGATTCCGGCATAGCATCCATGATGAATTTTCCCTAACGTTAAAAAAAAAACGTGAGGCTACAAATCAGCGAGTATGTTTTAACTATTCAATTTCAAAATCTATGATATCTTCGTAATCAGCATTCCTCACCAGGGGCCATAGTTCACGTCGGCTACGTTATATTTTAATTTTGATCCCATTTTTGTAATTATACAAAATAATTATAAAAATTGTAATTATACAAAGGTGAAATGTGGGCATATCCAATATGCCTCTGCCTACCCTTCGGGAATAAAGACGTGACCATATGTTTTGTAATTAGCGTCTCAAAATACTATGAACCCGATACTCGTATTGATATTTTGAACTATCAACCCTATTGGGGACTTTTCCCCCAGGGGTAGAATTTTCAAAAAAGCAGAAACACGTGCAACAACTTTAAGAATACTTCTGTGAATTTTGGAATAAAATAGTCTAACTTATCTTGTTTACCTATACAAACTTTCGAGCCCCATTTCACCTCTTTCGGGGATGAATTTTGACAAATCATATCTTAGTGATCCCTTAGACTATATAAGAAACTTACTAGTCAAATTTGGGTATTCTAGTTAGTGTTCAAGCACAGTGTGGATGTGAACCTATAGATAAATTATTCTCCTTGTAGCGTAGTGTCGATAACCAACCATACGTAACACGGCGAGCAGCTAGAAATTTCCTCGTAACACTTTTTGGTACTCGTAGTAACTTCTAAACGGAAGGTGCGATTTGAATGAAGTAAAAGGGAATTTACTTCTAGATAAATGCCCTTGTAGGTAAAACTGTATATTTGGATAAGGGTAAAAATCGTGATTCAAATTTCAACTACTTTTGTTCCTGTTATTGCAATAATTACATTTGGTAACACAAAAACAGTTGTAGTGGAAATACTATAACAGTTACATACATCGCCTTGCGGACTTTATTGTAGGCATTAAAAAGACCTATAAATCTATTGTACATCATTTTGTTCTATCATCAATAGTTTTCGCAGCGCACGCATTAAAAGATATTAATAACTCCATATTTTTTTACAAATTTGCGATTTTCTTACGGATCTCTAATTTTTTTGAAAATAAATTTAGCCTTTGTTACTCAGTGATAATGTAGCTTTCTTATGGAAAAGGAATTTTTGAAATCGGTCGAGTAGTTTTGAGTTCATTTGTTACATACAAAAATACAAATATTTCCTCTTTATAATATTACTAGCTGACCCGCGCAACTTCGTTTGCGCCACATAAGAGAGAGAGTTTTACCTGTTCCCGTCGCATTTACTCCCGTCGCGTTGCGTTTACTCCCGTAGCGTCTCGTCGTTAATATTCAATACTACGTGTGTGTGTGTAAGAGAGAGAGAGAGAGAGAGAGAAAGGTTTCTTAAGAACTTAAGAACAATTTCGTTTATGAAAGAGGTATCCCGTGGCATTATTGTAGAAAAAAAGTGATTGCCATTAAAATGGTTATTGTGCACCAACCTAAAGATAGACACATGTTATCGCGCAAATTTTTTTTTACTTTTTTAAGAGAAACAATTTTGTAGTACATATTATTTACATAACTATAAATATATACGCAGCACACGCAACGAAGCTCTCAAGAGAAATAACTTTTCCCCCGTTTTTGAAACATTTACTATTACTGCTCCGCTCCTATTCGTTGTAGCGTGATGCTATAGCATATGACACTCCACAATAACGTAGCTTTCTATTGGTGAAAGAATTTTTAAAATCGGTTCAGTAGATCCCGGGATTACCCCTTACAATTTAACAAACACACAAACTTTACTTCTTTATAATATTAGTATAGATTATAGTAATATAGTATAGATAAAGAAGTATAGAAGTATAGATAATCAGCTTTAGTATTAATGAATTCAACCCAGATGCAATTATTTGTGGAGCTATTTTAAAACTTTTCAGTATCGACCAGAATGAGCCTATTAAATTTAAATTAAACGAATGATGGCTTAAACGAATTATTAACTTGAGTTTATTTAAAGATTTCTATCTGGCGTCTACATACATATGATCACACCCTTTATCTCCAAAGGGGTAGGCAGAGGCATTATATGCCCACATTTAATCTTTTACATTTTTTTTGTCCTACGTAATAGGTGGTGAGCCGTATTGCCGAGTTGATATGGACAGGCGCAGGTTGTGAGGACCCGCTGTTGATTTTTTTAAGACAACCATAAGGCCTTCAACTTGGCTTAACGACAACTATTTTACTGGCAACCGGGACCAACGACTTAACCTGCCTTCCGAAACACGGAAACGATCGCTAATAAATGTCACAAAGTGGTCATGAGGAGGTCACCCATCTATTACCGGCCATAATAAATGTTGCTTACTACAGTGATCGTTTACATAACAATGAGTCCGCAGAGCCACGAGCGCTTCTTGGTAACAATGCTGCTAAATTATTTATCAACTGGCTAATACCTACTTGAGAGAGAAATTTAATAAATAAAAGACTTTACTCCGAGATACATGTCAAAGCCCAGCCGTAACTCTTGAACCAAAAACCTTGTTTTTGTTTTAATGGGACCTACTTTTATAATGTAGGCACCCACACAGAAGGTTTTTTTTTTGCAAATTCCACCCCGGTAACCTCCCAAATAGGGGGTTATACTTTGCCGAAGAATATCACGGGCAAAGCTAGTAAATGCATAAAATATTTTGGATAATCTACGTGACAAATTTCAACTCTCAAACGATTAGCACAAAGTAATGAGCCGGGGCAGTAATGGTGCACATTCTAGATTAACTCGATGCCCGGTAGTTAAGATAAACGGGCACCCGGAAACCGACTGATCGGAAAGCTCAATCACGATTATCTCGTTCAAATGATTTGCTAGCAGTTAAACCGTTGATTGGAGATCTTCTCCAAAACAGTAATTCTGGACTCCTATTCCACTTTGTCAACATGTAGCAGTAGACTGCCACGGGCTGATTTGATGCCATTTTTACACCTATAAGTCAGGCTCGGTTTACATTGACTACTCATTTGGTGAAGTGGTAAGAATAGTTTGTTTGCATCAAATACGCTCCAAAACTATAGGGCTGATTTAAAATCTTCTTTGACTGTTGGGAAGCTACACTATTCCTGGTGAATATAGGCTATATTTTATTTCCGTATTCCGACAGGAACAGGGAAATAAAATGAAACGTGGGTGAAACCACAAGACGTCCTCCAGTATCCTAAGCAAGCAGGTGGGAATAAAAATAATTGTAAGTATATAATTTCTTAAAAACAATGACAAATAGATTTTCTTATAGATCCTTTTCGCTAGTAAACGAAAATCAATACAAAAACCTAATACGCTCGCAGCAATTGGGACAGGACAACATTGTCGGATTACATCTACATTATTTTGATTATACAACATAATACAATCACATGAAACAATATTATAAGCGATCATAATTCTCAATCAGCGAGGCTACAAAACAAATTAATAAAGCTAATTCTGTCCGGTTAACCTGCACGCAACTTTTATGCTTTATCTGTTAAAAATCATCCGGATGAGTGGCTCCGTTTACGCAGACATACCTATCAACCATACAGCCTCTATACAGAGAATTTCGCCTACTACCTACTCCACAGATATGGATATTGGCACGTTGAGCGTAAAACATGTCTCAGGTGGAGTTGATTGCCTTTATTCGCCAAAACTGATAAAATATGTCTTTCGCTCAAACTCAGCTGTTGTCGCTAGTACCTATCTGTTGTGATATTATAAAACTTCTGCATATACCTCGTCTCTTTCAAATCCAAACACACTGAATCAAGATTCTACTGTATAAGCTTGTGATATGAGACTTATATATGAATATGATATCTATACAACATAAAAGTTTTTCGGATATGGTGCCCCCGGTTGTCAGTCATATTTTGATAGAAGTAGGTACGTTTGTACTGATTTTGAATTTTAAGGATTGAGTACGAGTGTCTAGTATATCTCTGTCTAGCTCTTAGGGAAAGCCGTAATAAAATGTTTGATTATCAAAATACATAATAATATCAAGTAACCGCTTAATGCCGGATATTCAAATATTTGCTGAAACCTGTAGGTAAATAATTTAAATAAAACGCGGTACCATTATTTGTGTTAAACGTCACTATCGATCGTTCTTTTTCTAGTTATTCACCCATCATTATCGTTACACTTAGTTTTAAATTAATTTGCACACCCAGAATTATGTCAAAAATGTTTACTTATTCAAAAATATTACGATTATTGCTATTTTATTATGCTGTGTGTTTATAAATATTGTTCTCCATCCAAAGGTTTTCTGGTAAAAATTGCTGTTTGTGATAAGGCCGCCCTTTATACGGCTTTTTCACGATATTTATGTACCATAATTTTATTTACTTGCCGCACAATATAAGGTATAACATAGATAAATACTTGCTTGATGTTGTCTAGTCATATTATTTTGCAGCTAGGAAACTGAATCTAACGTGCTTAAACCGGATCAGTGCGAGCCGTGCGCGGTATTAAACGGATCTTCTCAACAACGAGTCCTGTAATACTATACAAATTCAGCTCCCTGAACTAAATCTTAAAAAATAACGTTTTAACAAAACACAGCTGCATTTTATGTAGATTTTATATTGCTCTTTGATGGTTTTGTTCGCTACAGCTTTTTCTTCCCACTTTTGCTTTCAAAGTGGGTATGAACACAAATAAGTCAGAAAAATATTTAATTTTCGCATTTCGTTCGGAACAGAAACAGCAGATTTTATTTCAACTTTTTAAATATCGTACGTAACATCTGTGACTGTGACCCATTTTGTAACTATTGGATTCAGACGTTTTGTCCCAGTTTGATTCCCAATAATTTGTTTTTTGAAATTTCCGTTGCTTATTTCATAACAATGACATGTTGTCCATTGACGGCATTCATTGTTATGCAGACGACAGTACGGGTGACACATGTTACACGGGCCGTCCCGGTATCTCTCGAGCTGTAGTGGAGGAAAGTCGTGAAAAACTTGTGTCCGAAATCGAGGCTACTCTCTCTAGAGTGTCCGATTGGGGAAGACAAAATCTTGTCCAATTCAACCCCACCAAGACTCAAGTATGTGTATTCACTGCTAAGAAAACCCCATTTACTGTGGCGCCATAATTTCAGGGCACGTCACTCACCATCTCCGAAAGTATAGGGATCCTTGGTGTTGAGATCTCCAATGTCGTTCAGTTCCGAAGTCATTTGGAGGACAAGGCCAGGCTGGCGTCCAAGAAGCTCGGAGTGCTCAGTAGGGCGCGGCGGTACTTTACTGCGGCTCAAACACTGCTTCTCTACAAGTCGCAAGTGCGGCCGCACATGGAGTACTGCTGTCACCTCTGGGCGGGGGCACCTGAATACCAGCTTCATCCTTTTGACTCGGTGCAAAGGCGTGCTATGAGAGTTGTCGGCGATCCCATACTTGCAGGTTATGTGGAACCTCTTAGTGACAGGAGAGACTTTGCTTCTCTGTGTGTATTCTACCGGCTGTATAACGGTTTGTGCTCTGAGGAATTGTTTGACATGATGCCTACGGCTACATTCTATCATCGCACCGCTCGCCACAGACAGGGTGTTCATCCTCACATGTTGCATCCGGAGCGCTCGAGCACGGTTAGATCCGATAGGGGCTTTCTACCGCGCACGCTTAGGTTGTGGAATGATCTCCCTGCCTCGGTTTTCCCAAACGCCTACAGTATGGGGTTCTTCAAGAGGGGTCTTAGAAGGTTTTTACAGGGTCGGCAGCGCGAGTGTGGCGCCTCTGGTGTTGCAAACGTCCATAGGCTGCGGTGACCACCGGTACATCTGGTGGGCCGTATGCTTGTCTGCCACCTTAGTGGTATAAAAAAAAAAAAAAAAAAAAAAATGAATTATAAAATAAAATAAATTAATATTCACGGACATTTCACACAACGCTATCCGATCCCAAAGTAAGCTAGGAATAACCTGCTAGTGTTATGGGTATCAGACCATGGATATTAATACTTATATACTTTTAAATACATCCATATTATAAATAGAAACACCCAGTCTCTTAAAAAACTAAAAAACCAAAAAACAAAAAAATTAAAACAACTCTAAAAATACTCTTGAAGATACTAATTGATTTCTCTAAATTACTGCATGTAAGTAATTTAGAGAAATCGTGATTATCTTCAAGAGTCAGTTTCAGTGTTTAGTGCTTATAAGTAATGAGTAAAGTCCGCTAGTTGGAATTTTTGGAATATGAATAAATTTAGTTTTCATATTGGTGAATAAATTTTACTTTACATTACTATCGCTTGTTTGGGAACGAATACCGACAACTCCAAGTCATCATCGTCCTCCGAGCCTTTTCCCAATCTAGTTAGGGTCAGCTTTCTTTTTATGTTAGATGCATTGATGTCAAAGCCTAGTTTGTAATTTGCAGAAGTGTGAAATTCGATAGGGTCAATCATCGAATTTCACACTTCTGCAAATTACGTTATCCACAATGTGTAAACAACATTATACCAGTAAGTGTCATTACCATTATGCCCGCGGCTTCGCCCGAGTTGAAATTTGTTTAAAACACAAAAAGATGTTGTTGAGTTAGCTAATTACGTAAAATTATATATATTAAATTAATTATATAGGACAGAAGGTCCCTTATGTAGGGACTGAATAAAATAACCGACTTGGTAATTACATGAATGTGAATCTCACTACTTTTTACGGTAGAAAAAGAGTTGCGAGACTTGGTCTTTTTACAAGTAATGTTTTTGACGGGATAAGATTTTACAATTTAGAGTGCAAGTTAGTATTTTTAATTAACAATTCGTATTTTGTTTAAAAAATCATTGTTTGATTCTTGGTGTAAATTCGATAAAAAAGAGCATTTCGTGTTGTGTAATATTTTAGTTTTTTTAGTAGGACATGCTTAGATAATCAATTTTTTTTTTTTGCACAGCATTCAGTTTTTTGGTTTGCATTTAGTTAATTAGTGGAGTTACCTACTGTGCTGAAAAATTAAACAGATGTGCAATTAAAATATCCCTTAATTATGTGTAAGTTGGTGTGCATAATGGTTTCATATTTATATTAGTGTGATTACCTTGCTTAATTAAAAGACAGTCCTTCCAAACCTAACCCGAAATGGGAACCTTTTCTTTTAATGTGTGTGGAAAATCCTACAGGGATGCTATGCCGGACTCCTACCGACTGAAAACCACACGTTTCCTACCTAATGTCTACGGCTCGGAGCCCCGGATAAGAACCCGACATACCTGTCACAAGTAATACATTGAATTAGATTGTTTATTGCCTAGATACCTATTTTAAAACATTCTCCTCACGTCCTTACCGTGAATATGCTGAACTAATGAAGGCCGAATATTATAACAACTCCTCTAAAAGGTACCTGAAACTTATATAATTTTAAGGTACCTTTACTTGTGTGTACTGAGTAAGACTAAGTACACATGTACTTAGTCTTACATTCCAACATTCATTTTTGAAAGATAAATTATATTATAACATAAACACGATTGTCTAATTATCTTTTTGCAACGTGCGTCGTCTTATTCCATCGTATTTTTCATCTTGCGTACATACAGAAAAAGAAATAGTCATATTAATAATACTCACGAAGGCGGTAAGATGTGAGCGGTTATATATTTCCCCGCTTAGTGTATGTCATTTCTGGGTATACGTATACTCGTAACGGTTAATATTACTTCTCGACCCGTGAAGGACATACATATATTCCTACTTTCATTAAAACAACGGAGTTCTTCCTTCCCGGTACCTACCTAAAAATAAGAGGTCAAACAAGTTCATTAGTTTTTATTATTATTTGGGTTGCGTTAGCGGAAAGGCTCAGTGTAAGTAAAAAGAACAGAATTCGAATCACTATCCTAATAATATTATAAATGTGTAGATGTTTGGATATTTTGGTGCTTATTATTAAATCACGCTCTAGCGGCTAAACGAATTAAGGGAAACCTCAGTAGTAGCCAACGTCTGTTGGGAATCCTGAGGTCTTCCTTCCGAGGGTATACATGTTGATTTTAAGTCTGTAAGAGTCCGGCATAGCACCCACGATGGATTTCACACATTTAAAAAAAAATTGACACCTGGAAACTGGAACAGAATTTCTAACGGGCTAAACCGCGGGCACATCTAGTAGGCTATAAAATTATATCAGCCGATGTGAATTTATTCACTATCTTGTTCTTACATATATCAAAGAACGGATGTAGACTACGAAAGCAAATTAAACACATAATGGCAAGTATATACAGTCAGAAAAGACTTTAACTTTAAATAAGGAATGCTATTTCAGCTGTCTTGTAACTCTTCAGTGACGCATGTGCTCCTTTTATTGGACGGAGGATAAACATAACTAAGTACACTGTTCGTAGAAACACACAGATAATGGATGGGAGGGGAATCAAAAGTGATATTTTCTCATCGTGACATATGGCAAGCTTGCAACAGTAATGAAAATTTCCACTGTCACAGCTTCTCATTACGTAAAAGATTCTTTTCAGGCAATATATAAGAACCGTTTTGTAAAAACGCATATCTATCTAAAATATTTCTAGTAATTAAAAGTTCAAATTAGCGTTTGTTAACTTAGCGTGTCTAATAAATTAGCTTAACGTGATTGCACTGTTTGAAATGACCTGAATTCTAACCATAATTTTATTAACGTTCATGTTACTACTACTAAACAGTAATAGCCAATGATTTTCAGTATTTGGATTCAAACGAAACTACTAAGTAGATTGAAGCACTTAAACTACGAGTCCTTTAGCTTAATCTTATTCCAGTTCAGTAACGAAAATCCTTAAAGGGAACTCCTGAGACGGGATTAGTTAGAAATATCAAGAAAATACTTTTCAGGAAATTGCATCTGCAGTAAACGTAACCAAAGCCTGCACTCATTTTTAACCGACTTCAAAAAAGGAGAAAATTCGTCAATATGCTTTTTTTTCTATGTAGGTATGTTAACCGTTTTTTCCGTCAATTATAGACGGATTTCAAAAATTCTTTTTTCGTTGGATAGTGTTCACTTCTAAGGTGGTCGCATTTGCACCAGGTCAGGATCTGATGATGGGATCCAGGAGATATCGAGGGTAACCAATGAAAATTGTAGGGACAACTAGTGCGATTGATAACTTTTTAACTAAATGCTCTAAAGTGCTACAATTCAGTGGAGTCGATTCGATGATAAAGTCGAAAAACAGTCGAGGGAATTTCTTAACTATTTACAGAAGATACTTTGTGTTTGGGCTTGATTGATTTATTATGATGAGGACTTTATACCTAGATAGATAGATTTTTCAGTTCACCTGTCACATAAAATAATGAAAAAGTAATTTCCAACTTCAAAAAAAACCTTGAAAATAAAATTCACTAAGCCTAAAGTAATATGTCTTTTGATTTATCAGATTTTATTAAATACTAGCTGAAGCCGCAACTTCGTTTACGTCACATAAGGTGTATGAAATAAGAGGTATTTCTTCAGCAGACTCATCAAGCACCGTGTGAAACTGCCCTGTTTGCTTAATCATAAAAGAGCTTAATGATTAAGGCTATTATAAAACAATTCAGTCCGCGCCGAAGCCCACACGCCAGTTTAGATTTACCCATTTTTAAATTCTTATGTCTATGTACGATTCTTTAAAGTGATATAACGTTTTTATTTATAAACCGATGGACATAAAATACACACTAAATGTACTAAACATTTAGTGTGTATTTTATATAGGAGCAAACCTCAACACAATAAAGAAAACCGCATTGCAATCGGTTAAGCGGTTACTGAGATTAGCGAGCACAAACGTACAGACAAACAGACAAAAATTCTAAAAATCATTGTCTCTTCTTCTCAATCTTGCGTTCTATTGCGTTCATAAAGCCCACCTATAATATTTTTTCTTATTTTTCTTCCATGTACATACAGCGACTTGTTACGATTTTATTATAATGTAGGTAAATAATACATATATATATTATATTAATTATGTATATAGCGCCGACTTCAATATGTTATTTAATAAAATCTGATAAATCAAAAGACATATTTACTTTGTGCTTAGTTTTTATTTTCAAGTTTTTGTTTGAAGTCGGTTCTATTTTTGTTCAGTAGTTAAAAAGTTTGTGAGCGTCTCATGGTTTATATCTAAAAGCTAAACTTTATGTTGAATAGTCAATGACAACATTCATAATAATCACAATAGTTACTTTACCATCAGAAATAATATTAGCAAAGTAGATAAATATTAAGCTAGCTAAGCAAAGATTTTGATGTTGTTCGCTTACCTGTGTGGATAAGTGGACATAGCTGTGATACAACATGAATGGAAGTATCTAAAAGCATTACTATAAAAATGTTATAGCTTCACACAACACTGAATCTTCTTGAGGATATGGCTGATTATAGAAAGCTTTCTTTTCCGAACAAATTGCCGTAAAGTATTTCATGAAAAACATCACTCTTATAGGCAGGGGCTTTATCATGTAGTTATACAATCTTGTTAGAGTAGTATCCAGTCGATACTTGAGTTCTAATGCTTACTATACTTTTTTTATTATGCTATTAGCTAGTAAAGTCGTCCAGTTGTGATTATGATAATAGTTGTACTAATTTAGTATGTAAAATATTACACGCCCGAGAAAGGATTTGAATTTGCGCCTATTCCCAGTCCAGGGAATCACTTTAGACCGCTTACCTTTCGGGCGTCTCTCGCAGCTATTTAAAATATTCCACCTTAAAGGTATCTACGTCTTGAGGCAGAGTAGGCATCATATAATAGGTCTCTATGTAAGTCTGTCCAAATACCGGGTCTCTTAAAAGAAGAAAATGAGAGACATTATAAAATTTGTTAGTTTAAAATGGGATATTTATAAATGCATATCTATATAATTTTTCTGCACACAAGGTAACGCCACTAATTAACTGAATGCATACCAGAAATCTGAATGCTGTGCAAAAAAACCAATTGATGTACTACTTAAAAACTAAAATTTTACACAAAACGAGATGACCTTTTTAATCGAATTCAAACCAAAAATGTGGTTCGTACACCGGATATAAGGTTACCAATCATAATAACTAAAGTTGTTTCAACTATTTTTAAAACAACTACGGTTGTTTCACCTATGTTCATTACGCATATTGGTCGACTCGACTACTCGTTAATTCACATAATTTCGAATAAACTATAATTATTTGAACTAATGGACGATTAATATAATGTTCATTTAAGATATTGGACATGTTGACTACGTTTGAAATACCTAATGCTAAAGACGATTATTTATGTTCCCGATTCGACCCGTTTTAAGGGTTTCGTAGCCAAATGGCAAAAACGGAACCCTTATAGATTCGTCATGTCTGTCTGTCTGTCTGTCCGTCCGTGTGTCACAGCCATTTTTCTCCGAAACTATACGGCCTATGCTATTGAAACTTGGTAACTAGATGTATTCTGTGAACAGCATTAAATTTCTTATATAAAACTAGAGAAAATATTGAGGTTACTAACATAATTTTTTTCTAAAATGAATAGTCTGCGTAAGAGACACTTCGAAAAAGGGAAAAATGTGCCCCCCCCCCCCCTCTAACTTCTAAACTAAGAGAATTTTCGGTTAGAAAAATCACAAACACTGCGAACGTGTTAAAACATCAATCAAAGTTACAATGAACAATAAAAACTTTTATATTATGTTACTTGCTGCTACGAAACCCTTCATGGGTGAGTCCAACTCGCACTTGGCTGGTTTTTTTTAATAAAGTATAGTCAAGTCTAACTACCGAAAATATTATTTCCAAGTGAGTGGAAGGCAAACTACAAAACAAAAAAAATTACCACGAAGGCTAGGGCGGGAGCTCCGCTCCGCTTCGCTCCCGCCTTAGCCTTCTAACCTAACCTATCCGAGTCGGGTACTCTGAGTCGGGGTGTTAACCATTCACTTATAATAGTTAACACCTCGACTCGGATAGATTAGCTTAGACAGCCTTCGTGGTTATTTTTTTTTGTTTTGTAGTTTGCCTTCCACTCACTTGGAAATAATATTTTCGGTAGTTAGACTTGACCATACTTTATTAAAAAATGCATTATGTTACGTACCCCTGAGTACTGAGACTCGTAATCGTACAATAAACTCGTAGGCGAATTGATTATTATGTATTTCATACATAGTTCAATCATAGTGAATCGTCCATTATTTGTTTCGACCAGTAGTTACAACAAAAATAGGTGAAACGATCTTTAGGTGTTGTTCAGGCGTTCCTAAGCTGTCCCCGCAAACGCAAACGAAAATCATCGTCATCGTGACGTCATCGATACGTAATGACAGTACAAATTTTATCTTCATTCGAACTATATACTACCTACCATAACGTACATGGAAAACTGTAATTTTTCACTATTTTATTATACGCATTAATCAGTCGTCTGCGCATCATTTCTTCAACCCCAAGCTGAACCCTCAACATATGGTCCTTCGAGCCGGATCTAAATATCGACACCAGCGCGCATCGATCGTTGGGGGTACCAGCAACAGCCGTTACGCTTCAAGAAAAGCTGTTCCAAGGAGTTGAAGTATCGGACGATAAGCAGCCCTTGCAGTATTCAAGACCAAGGAAAGCCAGGAGTAAAGGAGTGTACGCGTAAGCAGACGAAAGCCGGTTCCACACCTGATACGCGCACAATAGGTACGGCCAGCCATCCTGCCCATCTCCCGCTTATCTCCCTTTCTAGTGTCTAATATCGTGCTATTTAACTAATTACAGTGTTCGCCTAGTTACCTGTGTACGTATTTGCTACCCCATTCGCATCATTGGGTTTCACAGCATCACCGTAAACTGTAAGTACCCCATATTTCTATGCTTACCGCCAGAATGACCGAAGAACCGAAAGATCTAGGTAAATCCCGCGATAAATCCCCTTGCAAAACCAGTGAAAGTGCACTTACGCTTGAGCTGATTAAAAAACGTGGTATTATTAAGGGTAGATTCACAAGATTCGCCAATTACCTTTCTACGCTAGAAGATGATATTTTGTCTAGTCAGAAACTGATTGATTTAAAATTACGCATTAAGGGTGCTACTGATTTGTTTAGCGAATTTAACCAAATACAGAACCAAATCGAGGAATCAGTTTCGGACTTCGAGGAACAGTTATCGCAGCGTGATTCATTTGAAAATACTTACTATTCAGTGTTATCAAAGGCTGAATACCTGCTTCTTAAGAATAAGGATGCTGAAAGTTCTAATAAATGCGGTCATCATAAAAAATCGGTTAAGCTTCCAACTATTTCTATGCCCACCTTTGACGGCTCATATGAACAATGGCTGGAGTACAGGGACACGTTTTTATCATTGGTTCACAATTCCACAGAGCTTAGCGATATTGAAAAGTATCATTATCTCAAAACTTCCCTCAAAGGAAGCGCAGCACTCGTAATAGACTCGGTGGAACGATCTAGTGATAATTACTGTGTGGCCTGGGAGTTACTCCTCAATCACTATAATAACAGTAGGCTATTGGTGCACAATCACGTTAAGTCGCTTTTCAGTATGCACAATGTTCACAAAGAGTCCTCAGAATTGATTAGAAAGTTGATAGACACTGTACTTAAGAACTTACGGGCTTCAAAAACATTAGGTGAACCCACAGACTCGTGGGATACGCTGGTTATTTACATAGTGGTATCTAAGTTAGATAACACAACGGAACGCGAGTGGGAGCAACACAAAGGTACATTATATTCCATGAGTGGCGATCCTAAGGCAATAATTAGGCTTAGTGATTTAATTAAGTTCCTAAAAGACCGTGCCGATATGTTGGAAACGTTACAGGTGTCACATAGCAAAGCTAGTCACTTCACAAAAAATAATAACACAAAAAATACACCGAATCATTCTAAAATTCACTGTAACGTTTCCACCAATAAGTTACAAGAACGTCATTTACGAAATCACTACAAGAAGGTTTGCTTGCTATGTAATGCGAGTCATCCACTATATGCATGCCAAAAGTTTCTTGATTACACTTTAGATAATAAATTACAATTTATAACCAACAAGAAACTTTGTATAAACTGTTTACGTTCCGGTCACACAGTAAATGATTGCAGGTTTGGGACGTGTCGCTTAAGTAGCCAGCAACATAATTCTGTAATTTGTCACAATAATAATCAGCCTATTTCACTATCTACTCGGCGCACTCAAAACGAAAGAAATGCAATGACTGCGCTCGACACGCCTGAATCCCTTCCCGTCTCGCAGTCGCCGGTCGCATCTTCATCACTCTTATCAGTAGATATACCTATAATTCAAACTAACAATAAACGCACTAGTGTTGAATGCACTCAGGTAGGCATAGCGAGACCGGTTCTTTTGTCAACTGCGTTGATCGAAGTGGCTGATCATTGTAATAAGTATCATTTAGCCCGTGCATTACTTGATAGCGGCAGTGAGCGATGTTTTATCACGAAATCTTTATGCGATTTACTACAAACTCCATTAATACAGTCCACTCAAGAGATTCGTGGTATAGGCAACTCAATCACGACATCCTCACAAATATGCAACATAAATATAAATTCACGCGCTAACGCATACTCCACGCGATTACAATGTTTCGTGTTACCGAACATTACATCGGCGTTGCCTGCGACGTCGACCCAATGCGTACTAGATATACCAACGCATATACAACTAGCGGATGCGTGTTATTATGAATCTCGGAACATAGATATTTTAATAGGCGCAGATAAGTTCTGGGATTTATTAAATACCAATAAAATAAAACTACCTAGTGGGCCTTTCTTATTGGACACTAAATTAGGCTGGATTATATCCGGTACTATTTGTTCCCTTACGCGTTATGATAGGGCTATTCACTGTAGTTTCTCACAGTCAATTGATGCGCAACTACGACAGTTCTGGGAGCTCGAAGAAGTACCCAAAGGTCTGCGATGTACGCTCACTGACGAAGAGCGTGCTTGCGAGCAACACTTTCTTAGTCACACTAAGCGTTTAAGTGACGGAAGATTTTGCGTACGTATACCTTTTAAGCAAAGCCCTGATACGTTGGGTGAAACTTACTCACTGGCCGAACGTAGGTTTTTAGCGCTTGAAAAACGTTTGCTTCGTAATGCTGACTATAAAGCGCTTTATAGCGAATTTATTCACGAATATATTCGCTTAGGTCACATGAAGCGCGTTGACACCTACGGAGTGCCCCATTATATTCTCCCGCATCACGGCGTCTTTCGACAACATGCCGTCACCACTAAGCTACGAGTTGTATTCGACGCAAGTGCCCCATCTAGTAACGGTATATCTTTAAATCAATTGCAAATGGTTGGGCCTGCGATACAAGGCGATCTTTTAGCTATCCTGCTACGCTTTAGGCAGCAAAGGTACACAGTTTGCGCAGATGTGGAGAAGATGTATCGCCAGTGCCTGGTAAGTGAGGATCAAAGGGATCTCCAATTAATATTGTGGCGCGACGATCCCAAATCACCAATAAGCGTATATCAGCTACAAACCGTTACTTATGGGTGCGCGGCATCAGCGTTCTTAAGCTGTAGATGCCTCAAACAACTCGCAAGCGAATGCTTAGATTCTGACGTCACAAGAATTATCAACGAAGACTTTTTCGTTGATGATTTGATTACAGGTTGTAACCACAAAGAAGAATTGTTAGAAATCTGCCGTAGGGTTGACAACGTTCTTCAATCAGGTGGTTTCCCACTTCGCAAGTGGAAATTTAATTTTCAATTAGATCCTATCTCAAATGATAATGCGCATGAGTTTTTAAAGGATTTAAATTTAGGTGAAAACATACACTCTAAGAGTCTTGGCTTAGGGTGGCATAACTTAAGCGATGAATTTAATTTTAGTACACAATTTTATAATGATAATAAAAATATTACAAAGCGTTATATAATGTCCACTATAGCCCAGATCTTCGATCCTCTGGGACTTCTTAGTCCTGTTATAATCACAGTCAAAATCTTATTGCAATCCCTGTGGCTTCTAAAAATAGGTTGGGATGACGTAGTGCCTAGTGACGTCATGCGCACCTGGGAACGATTCACAAGTTCCCTGCACATACTAAACGATATACGCGTACCACGGCATGTCATCGGCGCTGATCCTGTGCGATTAGAGCTGCACATCTTTACGGATGCCTCGCAGTCTGCCTACGGAACCTGCATCTATGTGCGTACCATTAATCGCGACTCGTCCGTTGGAGTGAGGCTATACAGTTCCAAAGGAAAGGTTTCGCCTTTAAAGCCTGTAAGTATACCACGGTTGGAGTTATGCGGAGCCCTATTAGGTGCTAGGCTTTTCGCTAAGGTTCGAGAATCCCTGCATTGCAGTTTTGATCGCATGGTATTCTGGTGCGACTCAACAATCGTGTTGGGCTGGCTGCGAATGTCTCCCAATCTATTAAAAACCATTGTCCAAAACCGAACGGCAGAAATACACGAAATAACCGGAGACCTTCCATGGTGTCATGTAAAGGGTACAGACAACCCGGCCGACTTGGTGTCTCGTGGTATAAGCCTGGAGGACATACAAGCGTCCACTTTATGGTGGGAAGGTCCTTCATTTCTCCGTGACCCTGAGTTTGACTGTGAACAATCTATAGCAACCTGGTCCACTAACGAGACAGTCGTTGATTTACCCGAAACTAAGCATGTACTAGAAGTTCACTCACTGGTTGTCACTGCGGACACATCCTTATTTCCATTTGAAAGGTTTAGGCAATATAATCGTATGAAACGCGCCTGTGCTTATGTGTTACGCTTCATTTTTAACACACGCCACAGCAGCACTAGACGTCATGGACCTCTTTCAGTGGATGAACTGAGGGACGCAGAGGTAACTCTGGTTAGGTTAAGTCAAAGGGAATCTTTCACGGAAGAATATAATTTATTAACTAATAAGCGTAGTTTAAGAAACAAACATAGTTTAATTAGTCTAGCGTTATTTATTGATTCTGACAAAAATATTCGTGTAGGTGGCAGAATAAAACATTCGCCTTATAACTTTGATAAAAAACACCCATATTTAATATCGTCGAAGCATTGGTTTTCAATATTATTATTTCGTTATGAACATAAGCGCCTACAGCATGCGGCACAGCAAGCATTATTGTACAGTATTAGGGATACACATTGGCCGGTAGGCGGTAGAAACTTTGCTAAACGTACCGTACATAACTGTGTAGTTTGTTCGCGATTGAGAGGTAAATCCTTAACTCCCATCATGGGAGATCTGCCGCAAGAGAGGATTACACCTACCTACCCTTTCTTTCGATGTGGTGTTGACTATGCTGGGCCAATGTTCATATTGAGTCGAAAAGGCAGAGGCTCGAAGCTAACAAAGGCTTACGTTTGCTTATTTGTATGTTTCGTGACTCGCGCCGTACATTTAGAACTCGTCAGCGACCTCACTACCGATGCCTACCTATTGGCTCTCAAGCGATTTATTGCTCGTCGTGGTCAGCCAGCTGAAATATTTTCAGACAACGGTAAGAACTTCGTGGGTGCTGCTAACGAATTTTCAAAATTTTTGTCGAAGTGTTCTGACGATGTAGTTGGTTATGCGACTAGACAAAATATCAAATTCTCTTTCATTCCTGTTCGTGCGGCACATTTTGGTGGGGTGTGGGAGTCTGGGATACGTAGTTGTAAGCATCATCTGGTTAGAGTAGTAGGTAACGCGCACTTGACTTTCGAGGAATTTAGCACGATATTGGCACAGATCGAAGCCATCCTAAATTCACGTCCCATTAGTCCTATGTCTACCGATCCTAACGATTTCCTTCCCTTGAGTCCTGCTCACTTCCTGGTTGGTCGTCTCCTAACAGCGCCTGCGACTGAACAGTTGTCCGACATTCCGGTTCATCGACTTACCCGCTACCAGCGAATCGAGCAGCTCCGACAACACTTCTGGACAAGGTGGAGCAAAGAGTACGTCTCTGAAATGCAAGTTCGTCATAAATGGCGTGAGAATAAGGACAGCTTACAACCCAATACTCTCGTGGTCATCAAAGAAGACAACACTTCACCACTTAATTGGAAACTGGGACGCATTCTGTCCACAATGCCAGGAAAAGATGGGATTTCCAGAGTGGCCAATATCCAGGTGGCCTCAGGCGTCATTCGTCGCGCATTTCACAAGATATGTCCTTTGTTTAGCGAAGACCTTGACCAAGTCGAGAAGTTGGATGCAGGTGCTTCCAAGGCCGGGGGTATGTTCAGGCGTTCCTAAGCTGTCCCCGCAAACGCAAACGAAAATCATCGTCATCGTGACGTCATCGATACGTAATGACAGTACAAATTTTATCTTCATTCGAACTATATACTACCTACCATAACGTACATGGAAAACTGTAATTTTTCACTATTTTATTATACGCATTAATCAGTCGTCTGCGCATCATTTCTTCAACCCCAAGCTGAACCCTCAACAGGTGTTTTAATCAGTAGTTATTTTGACCGTACTTGTTTTGAAAATAGTTGAAACAACTTTAGTTATTATGATTGGTAACCGATATAAGATTTGCTAAACAAACATGCGAATTGCTTATCAAAAAACTAACTTGCACACTAAATTTTACAATATTATAACGGAATAGGTTAGGTTAGGTTAGTTTTTTAATTTTTTGATTAATAAAATTTGATTTCGTAAGGATGACTGATTAAATTGGGTTTTTAATTTGAATAAAAGATGTTCCTTAAAGTAAATTATGAGATGGTTTTCCTTAAAAAAATTTTAGCAAAGGAATTTTTAGATGTAGGGTAAACCACCCAGTCGTTGGCACTCCTCCAATTATTGGCACTTTAGGTAATTTTGCCCATTTCTAACAGAAAAAGAATGCTATTTTACTTTTTAATGCATACCTACAACTACATAATGGGCAACACCGAACTGAAATAAACTAGGTTTCCCTTATTTTTCGAAATATACTCTTAACTAAAGTGCCAATAATTCATTCTAAAAGTGCCAATAATTGGGTGGTTTACCCTACTATTTTGTTAATAGTGATTTGTTCAGTAAAATAGTTCTGCAAATACGATTTAACGGTATATTGAATTTGACTTATTTAGTGTGCAAGTCAGTTTTTTTGGTTTAACTTTGTAATATTTTGTTCGAAAAAAGGGAATAAACTGATATCGATTTAAATACATTTAAACTATTTATAGTAATTTTTGTATAAACTCTAAAGTAAACTGCGTTATTTTAATTTCATGAAATACATGTTTCCTATATTAATTTTACTCTTTAAATTTTCTTAAATAAATAATTAGTATACAATAGGGGTAAGGGAACAGTAACCAGCGTGGTTGTAATGCAAAAATTATACAGTTAAACCGTTTTGAACACGCTAGGTACTGGGCGTTAGCCGACGAGACGGTTGCGTGACCTTAATGAAAACGAACTTTATAATTAATTATTTTTACAATCAGTAACATTTTGCTTATTAATCGGCAACATTACTATAATGATAACTATTAGATATCGGCATGTAACCCTATGCATTAAAGATTTTGAATCATGTCGTCTTTATTTTGACTTTCTAAGACCGGAGACCAAACACGAATAGCCTAGTAAACGAATAACTTGTGGATGGAAAAGTCGAAAGCAGAAACTTTGACTTAGGAACTTTTTTTGGACTAGTTAGGAGATAAACATACTAAAAGTCCTGACCCCTCCGAGGTGAGCCCGAGGGGGAGGGGGGGCACAAAGAAGGTCCCGTTTTTTGGTTTTTTGCTTACTTCTCAAAAACAGTGCTTTGTACGAAATTATATTGTACCACATAACAAAAGCTAATTAAATTTTCTACAATTTTGTCTTTCACGCTTTGTATCTATCTCCAATCACTGCCTAGCTATGAGCTTCTAAACGTGGTCAATTTTCAAAGCGCGCATTGTAACAGTAATCCCACCAAAAACATCCCTGTTGAAAAGGAGGCCAAGTTCCTATGGGCTAATTGTTCGCCTAAAAAAGGGTTGAAATCCAATCCAATGCCAAGTTTAGATGTACTTTAAAATAGATCATAATCATCTTCATCAACAGCCTAATCCACTGGTAAACATTTGCCATTCCCAAGACTCGCCACCACACTCAGACCTCCACCTTTCGAATCCAGCCATTACCCACCACCGCATTCACGTCAACGGTCCATCTGGCCGAAATTCACTTTACCATACACCCAACTTAAAATATGGTGTAGTTGTGAAAATACGTAGGTACCTACTTGGTTAAAAATATCTAAAATAATGTTACTTCTAAATTAGAACTTGGCAGGGTTTCACGTACGTAACACTTGATTAATTGTATAATTAAATTTATTATGCAAATAATTAAATTAACCTGCCAAGTTCAAATTTGGGTTGAAGGAGCTTGAAGGGTTAATAATATTCATGCAAAATTTTCAGTTTAATCAATCCAATAGGTTAATCCCCAATTTACATAGTTTATTAGCCTTCTGCTTACCCCCAAGGTTATTTAGTGTGATATATAAATGTATATTAATGTCATTACATTAAAATATAGCTTATGTTTAGAATATAACCGGCCAAGTGCGAGTCGGACTCCCGCACGGAGGGTTCCGTACCAAAAAACAACCAAAGTCGTACCTATTTGTTGCATGGGAGCCCCCCTTTTTTCTGTTTATTTGACGAGATAGAAAATCCTTAATGGATGATATGCCAGACTCCTCTCTCTCAACAAGACAAGCTCTCGAAAGGATGTCCCAGTAAAGGTCCATTTTGTTTCAATTATTTTTTTTTTATGAAAATACAATGCTCGATATTCTGTGAGTATTTCAAGCGTCTACTGGTTGCTCTCATTACCTATTAACACAGAGCAACGCGCGCCTTAGACAGTTCGCGTTGCTCTATAGTGTTATACAACGCGCGTCTTTAGACAGTTCGCGTTGCTCTATAGTGTTATACAACGCGCGTCTTTAGACAGGTCGCGTTGCTCTATAGTGTTAACTATCCTTGTATAGATCCTCTACGGTAGGTTCAGTAGATATATATTTCAAAAAGAGTTTGTGAACTCTATGTTTAATTTCTTTTTCAGAATATTGATGACATTTGAATGATGACATTATAAACACGATATCTACGTCTACAACATAAATTGTGTGTTTGTACGTAAATTGTTTATACTGGAGAAAAATCTAAAATATGGACTATTTGTTTACTATTTCCTATGAAATAGCTATTTTTAAAATATTACACTTACCTAAAGTAATCTGCTGAAAGCGTTGTTCACTTTTTAAAGAACAAATATTTACGATGAAAGTCGAAAAATAAGTTAGTATGTGACCCGTATTATGTTCAATCATGGCGACACGAAATTAATTTCATTGAGCAACATTAGGTGTGCTATACCTCCTAAAGTATTCATTTAATTTGCATGGTGTAAAGGGAATGAATGATCTTGATGAAATGTTCAAATTAACTAACGTATTTAAATTGTGAAGGATACCTTATTACCGAATATATAAGACAAAATCGCTAAAAACACGTTTGTTGTATGGAAGCCCCCCTTAAATATTATTATGTTTTCAGTATTTGTTGTTACAGCGGCAACAAAAACACATAATCTGTGAAAATTTCAACTCTCTAGCTATCACCGTTCATGAGATACAGCCTCCTGACGGACAGACAGACAGACAGACAGACAGACAGACGGACAGTGAAGTCTCATGAATAGGGTCCCGTTCTTTACCCTTTGGGTACGGAACCCTAAAAAGGATGACTCACGCTACGCCGTGCCGGGTCCGAGCCGAGTACCGGCCGCAGCAAGGTCAATATTATATATATTTTGTGTAAACAAACTCACGTTAAACCATAGATTTAGAATTTTTCGCGCTAAATCTATGCGTTAAATCGAGCGGCAACTGAGTGACAGCCGAACTATGTCCCGCCTCGGCTCGCCACGGCCCGTTGCATGAATACAGTGCCGCCGAGCTTCGCCCGAGCAGTCATGAATGCAACCGGCTCGGTGACCGTGCTACGGCCGACACTCGGCTCGGACCCGGCACGGTCTAGCGTGAGTCATCCTTTAGAATGCTTACGGATCTCTAAACTACTGGACGGATTTGATCCAAATATTTCACGAATATGAATAACAATATTCAATGTGCAGTATTGACTTTTCCATAATTTGTATGTATAGAGCATTTGATTGACATAAATCAAAACATTGACAACATCTTTCTCAAACCTGATTGAGTTTTTGAACATGACATGTGTGAAAATAAAAAGTAAATTAAATCAAAAGAGTCCTCTCATCACTAAGAAGTATTGATACAAATTCGAATCAAAACCCCCCGAAGGAAACAATTGTAACCCCCTTTTAGCCATATTCTGGAATTAATTTCAATAAAATTCGAAACACATCTTCCATCAATTATGTTAGAGATGATTTATGCGGAATCCTGTGGTCCCATACAAACTTTGTTACCCTTTTCCAACTCACGCTTGACCGATTTCTTAAATTTCTCAATTTTTCGTTAATCTACATATAACACCCGATCTGTGTGCCAAATTTCATAACGCTAGGACAATTGGAAGTGGCCTAGAGGTTTTGATGACCGGTCAGTGAGTGAGTCAGTCAGTGCCAAAATTAGCAATATTCACAGGGTCATATTTCAGGATCTACTGAAGCTACATCTATGAAATTGGGTACACTGCCTTAGTACTAGTATATAATTAAGTACGTACAATTTTATTTCTGTACTTGCAATAGGCACTGAGCTACAGGGGGGTCAAAAGTTGGTCGAAGCGGTTCGTGTAAATAGAGTACGGCATGCGCTCGGCCTGTTGCTGGAACTTGGCCTGCGCACTGCCGTGCGCTTAGATTTACCAAAATCATAGTTTTTTTTTAATGTGACATAAATAATTATATGAAAGTTTTAAAAATTAGTATACCTACCTATTATGAAAGTTATGAAAAAGTTGCCGATGAAGTTTTCATAATATAATTTTAGTAAACAACGCTGTATTATTTGTTCAGATAAATAGGTAAGAATTATTCTACACACCTAGACTCTGATAAATTTACATTGAAAAGCGTATTTCACTTAAAATTTAACAAAAATGCCACGTTTTAAATTTCTTTTGCGGGCGCAAAGGTACGAGAATTATCCTCTCTTTGTAATTCTAATTTAAAAACCAAGGAATTCGTTTTTTATTCATAAGTTTTCTACTCTAAAGCCAGCAGAGCATCCTACTCGTTTGAGATGAGTTGTGATGTACAAAATTAAAATTTATTTTAATACTATGTAGGCACTTAGATGTTTCTATTAAAAAGATGTTATTTGGTGTGTAGGCAGTCAGAGAAAACATAAAAGGGAGTTATATTTTCATATCTTGTTCAACATGTCGTAGTTCAAATAGTGCACAAAGATACAAAGAAGGAAACCGATATAACTTAATGCTTATCACAAGTTTGTACCTACATAAGAGTCCATATGACGCCAAATAGACTATTAATTTGATCTAGATCTCGGACTCGTAAGGTCTACTGAATTAAAATTTGAACACAGACAACTTCAGTTCATGAACTAAAAACGCTCTAGGCTCGAAACACGATTACTGATAAAATCCTCGATAGATTTTTGTGTTGAAAATACCTCGATTTCGTGAAATTTTAAGCTAGATCTCGTATGTTATAAGTTGTTTTTGTAATATAAAACATTTATAAGAAAGACAATTGTAAAATCTTCATTTGCACTAGAGCATTTTTTTCATATAGGTTATAGTTTTTTTATAATTAATTTATTTCGTTAAAAGCGCACGAAAACCGATCGCATCTCTCTCTTTCTTGCACGCTAAAATGTATATCTGCTATCTGCTTTTAACAATTTGGCGTCTGGTAGGCTCTTAATGATAAACTTTAGTCAAAGTTCCTTTATTGAATAAACTAAATTACAAATAGATAGATACAGATCTAGTTCAGGAGCTGGATTTTCATTGCGAAGGGTCGATATTGGATACATTTTCCCGAGTGTCACACTTTTATGTACATTTGGGCTGCGTTCCTCATTGCCGATTCAACCCTTGCGCGGTCGAACAAACTAGATTAGCCAGGGACATGTTCGCTCACAGGGGAAATAAATTGATTTTTATTTATTTTCTTCTGTTCGCAACTCGCGTCTGCTATAAAGGACTACAATGAAAAGTAATGTACTAGAGAAGGAGCGCCAAATATTGTATTTTATTTTATAAATTATGATAACTATCGAACTTTATATTCAAGCGGTCGTAGACCCGCTGACTCAGTGTTCAGTAAGCGTAAGCTGTTTATTTTAGTTGACTAGCAGTAGCGTGCGAACTGGTTGAGTAGTGTACATAGATGACACAGTAAAAATATTGGTAGAGTATAAATTTACAAGCGAGTCACAGGTATTGAGCGATTCAGTCACATTAAACATAATATATAGGTACTGTGACTCAGTTTTATATAAGCCAAACTTCCGTCTGGTATTTTTATACCTATTCACATTAAAGCGCTCGTGGCCCCGCGGACTCAGTGTTCTGTAAACGATCACTGCAGTAAGCAACTTTCACTATGGCCGGTCCATGGATGGGTGACCATCCATGTGATCACTTTGTGACATTTATTTTAGCGTTTCCGTGCTTCGGAAGGCACGTTAAGCCGTTGGTCTCGGTTGCCAGTAAAATGGCAGTCGTTAAGCTAAGTTGAAGGTTTTATTTCAACAGCAGGCAGTCACAACCTGCGCCTGTCCATTTAAACACGGCAATACGGCTCACCACCTATTACGTGGGACAAATTATAAAAAATTAAGGTGAAATGTGGGCATATAATATGCCTCGGCCTACCCCTTCGGGGATAAAAGGCGTGACCATATATGTTCACATAGGCATCACATAAATATTAGCAAACACGTTATAATAAATTGCACGTTCATTGCATAACTTTTGAATATAGAAAGAAAACTTATAAATTTATGTTATAACGTATTTTTTTCCAAAGAAAACGTTAAATTTCACACTATTCTAACTCAAGAAGGCAGATCGAACTTTCGTTATTGGATGACCACGCAATGTTGTATTTTTTATCAAGGCTATGAAAAATCCATCAAAAGTTTTTCACGTCGTTAGCGATTCTCGGCTCTTAACAGCAAAATAAGTCTGACGACGCTCACCACATACGTGTCAAAATCGATAGACATATTTTGCCTGGGACCTTGTACTGCTCGTTCGCTCTAACTTTGCCGCTCGGCTCCATACTAAAGTCGAATTTTTAATTAGACGAAGTAAATTGACAGCAACTAAGTCACTTCTTCATACAATGTTGCTTATTTTCTATGACAAAGTGACATTAGCTACTGTCAATTTACTTTGTCTAATTAACAATTCGGGTATACGCCTCTACGCCAGCGGCAAAGTTAGAGCGAACGGGTAGTAGCTAAGAGATGTAAAATCTATTACAAAAAAAGTAATCTTGCTAATATTATGAATGCGAAAGTTTGTGAGTGAATTTGTTACTCTTTAACTCTCTAACGACCGAATGGATCTGGCTGGGTACAGTGATAGATTATAGTCCGAAATAACACACAGAATTTCTTTTAATCTCGTTAATAAATTCCCATGGGAAGTTAGAACGGGAACAAAAATCTGCGGGCATCAGCTAGTCTAATATAAAAACTTCTTGAATATAGGTTAAGTTCTAAACCAAGAAAATCAAGTACGGCGACTCAGCTTAGTTACCTACCTATCCGATTTGATCTCAGGCAATTTTCTCATACAAGGATTTTGTATCCCTTGAGCCGAAATGCACTCATGTATTCATGATCTAAAATGAAAATTTTATAGAAAATTCAATCCATATTTTGATACAGAGGTTAAAAGTTTTGAGCAGTCTTTGGCATTCTTTGAACTTGTCAATGTACCACTAATTAGTAGTTCAGCGAAATCATACGGCGCCGGCGCGGTCGGAAAGGCAACTGAAAGGTTAACTACCTACCCCTTATTACAAAAGGTTTAGGGGAAATAAAAAGTGACCAAGTCCGAATCGTACTCGCACACAGAGGGTTCCGTACCTAAATACACATAACGTATGTACAATACCGTACCTGTCAGTTTATAATATTAATTGTAGTCGACTATATTTTGTTTTAATAAAGACGTTTGTCTTCTTGTGCAATCTCCCTTCGACTGTTCAGATCTGTGTCTGCGTGGCGCGCGGCAACCCGCATCTGTCCGCGTCTGTGTACCCCGCGTCCCGCGGCGCGAGCGGCGTCGGCTGATGTTCTTAAAATGGCGATTTCTCATAACTTTTCTATGGTAGCCATTTAAAATACTTACCTCACTGGAATCGTTATGAAACAAGCTAATGATAAAATGATAGATAAGACCAGTTCTGCCTTGTAATGTATTACTTATTTCTATTAGAAAAAAGAATTTGTAATTTTTCAACAGTTTTCTCTACAAAAATTGTAAAAAAAAAAAAATGTGAAATTCCAATTTTTTTTTTTTAGTTTTTTAAATACATCCTATTTCACAATTTTCAACAGACACAATACAACTTGTCATACATTTTTTTTTTATTTACAAGCTTTTCAAAATATGACTCATTTCGGCGACCCGACCGCCGACCGCCAAAAAAAGGTTAAGTTCATGCCATGATTCTGAGAAAACTGTGCTTCAAGTGGCTTACATTCTTTTTTTATTCGTAAGTATGGTCCTTAAATTTTTTTTACACAGAGTTTTGTTTGACAAACGTGTTTAGTTTATTAGAAATCGAACAATGAACCAAGCACTTAAAAAGAGGGCCAAAAGGGTGGTCGTAACTTTGTTTTTTTTTGATTTTTTTTTGTGTATTTTTTTTTCATAAAAATTTACAATCTACAGCTACATGACTTTTCCTAATCGATAAACATAAAAAAAAGGTGTGCTGCCATACAAATATATTTCAGAAAGAATTATTTGAAATTTGAAAGTTTTGCAAAAAATGATCGAGAATTTCGACCCAATTTTACACAAAATTATTGAAATAGATTTTACATTCAATGCTTGAAAACAATAAAAGAATACATAAAAATACATAAAATAACGATAGATTGTCATCATTACAGTATTTATTCTTTGTATTTCATCCAAATGTATGGGCTTGGCGCCGCGCCGCCGTGACGCCGACGGCGCGTAAAAATACAATGAATGTTCGTTGAAAATAGCTATTTTAGGTACAAAATCTTTATGAAATACACCATCTACGAATAAAAACTCTAACCTAGTCATGATTTTGTTAAGTTTTGAAAGTAAAAAACACCAAACACAAATGTAATTACACGCAACACAGTACCGGTCGTCGTCACTTAGCCGCGCGGAATGGTGCGCGATGGAGGGCGCTTTTTAAACGAGAATCATGAGGTGCAGCTGTGACAGACAGACATACAATGTACTACATACTTGTCCCGTTTCTGTCTAAGAACACTCCATAAAAATTTGAGCAGGATCGGGATAGTACAGCCTGAGCTAGAAGAGCCCGAACTGTTTGAAGGAAAAGTGTTCAAATATTGAACATGGACAGATGCGGGGTTTTGGAAAATGTCGCTTATTTTGAAATGGACAGTTGAAGGGATCTTACGTTGACTTCAATAGTATGAAGCTCGTATTCACTTGTTTTAATTTAAAAAGAACTGAGAACTGTAACGATAAAAAGTATTGATTTGTTAATCGTAGGTAATATTTCAATCACCGTCACTATCTAATAAGCACCTTGATAACACATAAGACATATTTGTAAACAACATAGAAATAACCACAGTTTAAATTTAATACAAGGTGTACGTTCACTCGTGTCATGAATGTTATGATACTTATTATGCATACACCCAGTAACAATGCTCACAGGTTCAGGCGATGGCATACCTACAGTGACTGCTGTAAAGCGTAAGTGAGCGTAGTTTCAGAAACAGAAAGCCCATTTACCTTTTGTAGAGGCTTTGTGCTCGTAGACCGTCGGGTTAAATGCCGCGACGTAGTGGGACAATATAGCTCGGACCTTTTTAAAATGGCTTCCATTTTTTCATTTGACGAGCGTTTTCCAAAATAAAATGGTTTGGAATTGAAGAAATTGTTTTGTGTAGTCGAAGACCTGTATATATAGTCCATGCATTTTCTAATTTTGTAAAAACTATATAAATAAACATACATGCTTAGTTTGTTAGTAATGCAAATTTTAAGTACGTAACCATAATACATTGATAAAGTTTGCTGATTAATAATATCGTTCTGTACTTGAGCCTTACTAATATTATTGGCAATAGTGAGGCAATGCTACATCGTTGAGAACATTATAAATAAAGATTCTGGTATAAGCAATGACATAAACAAAATACACTCGAGAGCAATGAATCCGGGTCACTTAAAGAATCCTAAAAATCTCGGAAACTAAAAATGCTAGGTTAATGCAATAAATTGTATTTAATAGACAATGTAATACTCCTTAAATGAAGGTATTAAAACTTCTTAGTTATTGTAAAGTTATATCATAAAAAAATCAAATTTGAAAAAGGGCCACTTTCGAAGATGGAACTACGAAATTACAGCATTTGGTGTTGCTTTTGTTTGTAATCTGTCATTTATGTGGGTACATAAACCATGTTGATAGTGCTCTATATTCATTAATCAAGCTGAAATTATGTCGCTTACGCCTGAAGAATGCACCAGAATACTTACAATGCTGGAAACCGGCCGGAGTCAGCGCGATACAGCCAGGACTGTCGGTGTGTCGCTGTCAACAGTACAAAGAGTTCTCCGACGTTACGAAGAAACTGGTTCTAACCTACGCAGACCAGGAACGGGCAGAACCAGGTGTACCACAGCACGAGAAGACCGATACTTGGTGAACACCATGCTTCGAAATCGCTTTCTCACAGGAACTGAACTCACCAATCAGTTTCGACGCCTCGGAGGAAGTAACCCAAGTGCATGGACAGTAAGACGTCGGCTTGCTGAATCTAACTTAAAACCCCTTAGACCTGCAAACGGCCCTAAACTGGAGCGTGGGCATCGTATTTCGAGACTAAGGTATGCCCAGAGCCACGTAAATTGGAGTATTGAAGATTGGTCAAAAGTTATGTTCTCCGACGAATCAAAATTTATGCTCTACAAGCACGATGGAAGACACAGAGTGTATCGAAGACCAGGGGAAAGATTCAAGCAAGCATGCATCGAAGAAAAAGTAGCCTACGGTGGTGGGTCTGTACTTGTGTGGGCCGGAATTTCTTCTGAAAGTCGCACAGAGCTGGTGATCATAGAAAACGGCTCTTTAACTAGCGTAAGATATGTGGAAGAAATCCTCAATGATCACGTTGGTCCATTTATGGTCAATTTAGGTGAGGATGCTATATTTATGCATGACAATGCCCGACCTCATACAGGTATGATTGTGAATGACTACCTTCAAGAGATGAACATTACTCGTATGGAGTGGCCAGCGCGCAGCCCGGATATCAACCCGATCGAGCATGCTTGGGACGAGCTAGGCAGATGCGTAAAACAACGAAACCCTCCCCCAATCACGCTTCGTGAGCTCAAAATTGCTCTCACAGAGGAATGGGAGAATATTCCCCAAAATCGTATAAGGAACTTGGTGTACAGCATGCCAAACCGCGTAAACGCAGTAATGGAAGCACGAGGAGGCAATACGAAGTATTAAAATTCAAGAAAATCGTAATAAAGTTCAAAAATTTCATGTTTCCTATTTTTGTTTTAAGGAGAGATCAGCAGTTTTTTCTTTATGTAATTTTGTGTTAATAAAATGTATGGTGACTCATATTTTTTTTACTTTCATTTAAGGAGTATTACATTGTCTATTAAATACAATTTATTGCATTAACCTATCATTTTTAGTTTCCGAGATTTTTAACATTCTTTAAGTGACCCGGATTCATTGCTCTCGAGTGTAATTGACTTTAAATTTTCGCTCATGACTGACCTATGCTTTTGCTTTTAATTCACAATTTGTGGTGGATTCCTTTAACTAGTAAAAAGCAACAATGAAATTCTTGAGTTGAAAACCGTTACTTCCCGTTGCTTTGCAGAGAACAATATTTTCCAATTTAAGCGACAAAGTGCACTTAGGTCGGCTTGTCTGAAACCAAAACTTTGCCATTTGAACTATAAGAGCCAGCTGCAGCTGGGGAAAAGAAAACTTTTTGTGCTATATGTTTTGTGGACTACACTGTTCAGGCATTAGAAAGAATATTAGTTTACTGATAGGTATAGAGAAGTCGTTTGCCAGGCAAAGTTGTACCTATCTTTATTTATTAAAAACACTTTACTTTACTTTCAGGTAATGTGATTTCAAGTAAGGACAACAAAATTAAATTCTCTTCATGTTACTAAGAAATAAAGTGAAAATAGAACCGGATGAAATCAACTAAATGAAAGCCATTGAACAAGGGATATAGTCTTGGATTTTCTACATGTCTAAGCCTGGAATATACTTCGTAATTTATGGGGATCTTACCCCATACGCCCCTTCAATAGAGGCACACGCGTTACACTTATATTCGAAGGTGTATTTATGGTGTTAATAGTAAATTCTGAGTTGATTTTGTAAGTACCTAGCAATCATTTGAAATTAAGTTACAGATTGCAACTAGAATTTAGTGTAAAGTTAATATGAATTGAGTTAATTGAAATAAAATATTTGATCTGTTTCTCTTTTAGTCAGTTTCATATTTTTAATCCGGGTGCGGAAATAACCCTCTATCACTCAAGAAATGGGATTTAATTGATTTTTTGTATTTAAATTGACATCAAAAAAATAAAATACACGTATTTCTGGATTATTCATTTTTTTAAATATTTTGGGAAAAAAACTACAAGAATAAGGAGTGTTGCCTGTAGGTAACACTGCGGCAAGTGGCCATAATTTATGAGCATACTGTGTATTAGGAAAGATGAAAATATCTTAGGCATTTTCTGGTTTTGGTGTAATATAACGCCACCCCGGATGTCTCCTGTCATACATCGTGTAAAAACTGCGGTCAGTGACTACGTCTCTTCTCGTCGCTTTTGGTAGTACTTGCTGAGCAGGTCATTTTTGCTTTTTAACTTGAAACTCGTTTTCCAGCGTCCTCCGTCTAGACGAACTAAGATTTTTATGAAATTTATAAAGGGCCCTGAATCCTACTGGCGCATCCCTCCTCTTACAGCCCTGAGTTCTACAAGCGGAGCGAGAAGAGGCACATCGTAGGGCCGCCAACTTGAGGACTATCGTCAATTAGCCATGTCGCTTTTGTGGATCATATTTGCTCATACACACAAATGTCCACTTCATGTTGGACTCGACTGAATGCTATATTCAAAAAGTCCGCTACTGGACATATCATGGTACAGATTTTCTCTTGGAAGATTATTATTATTGTTGGTGAAGCGCAAAATTTGATGGATTTTTCCAAATTTGTTCGACGTCATTGTTTCGTTTGGAAGAAGGTTTCCAAGTATGGGGCTATAGTGGTAACTCTAGTGAATATTGGCCAGATTTTAGGTATACCTCAGCAATAAAATTATTGCCCTACGACAGACTTATGTAATCGGAAAGTCCTGTAGGATCTTTGGAACTGGATAAAACTTTATCTACTCAATAATTTACGTGATAAGTTCTTGTGAGAAGACAGAAAAAAACTTGTATGGGTATGTCTAACTCAAGTAGATCTATCAATCGGGGCTCTTATTTTTCGTAACTATGAGCATGCATAAGCTGTTCTGGCAGTCAATTCTAATTGTTTTTGCTTTCCAGCCTAAATTCAGCTAAGCAGGCTTTCCTGCAGCATCTTGTCGTGTTCTCTTGGCTTGAGAGGGTTCTGCAGTACTGTCGTGTAGCAATGCAACTTTCCAACTAGAAGAAGAACCTTCATCATTACATTATAGGGTTTATTATCGATTCTACATCAATATCTATCTCTGGATCCTCTTCTTCGAAATTTTCCAAGTCAGGACCAAAATCAGGTTTGGCGAGGCTATCACCATTAAAATATAGACCTCCTTCAATATCAGAAGCATTATGCAGCACAAGATTTATGTCATTGTTGCCAAGAATCTTCTACGAGACATTCTAAAACACAGTAAAAAGTACAATGAACACCAACCAAATATGACACTTTTGCCTAATGTAGCCTACGGTCTACAAACAAGATTTGCTCAAATAATCAAAGGGGGATGACCACTGCCCATAGGCACTTTGGCCATAGGGTGCCCACAGAAAAAAGTATATGCAAATGGTAGTATACCATACCATCATTGAATTACAATTGTAAAGATTTAAATAAAAGATAGAGTATAGAAAATAAAACAGTTTTTATTTTAACAAAAATACACGTTTAAAATCGATTTTAACTGCTGCTGAACATGATTTTAAAACTCAAACTACATACTCAACTACACGTTGTTGTACTGATGGTAACAAATATGATATTAAAGTTCTAAAGAGAAAATATAAAGATATCTATTTTTATATTTTTTTTTTCTTCTTGTATTAATTACTCGTAGATAATTAGAATGTCATCTAAAAATCCTGCAGGAGGAGATATATTAATCTCATGCCGTACCCACCCTAAATACCATATTAATTACAGTCATAACATGGGCACAGCATCCCACTGTTCGACGACCAACAATGCAGTTGCAACAATACTGTTGGATAGCGGTATGACCAGTCTCATTATCGCTTACTAATATGTAGACGAAGTATATTTTACTGCTTATGGCGACTAGCAATTCTTGCTCTAATTAATAAGCAGTTGGGACCAAAGCTCAAACCTTCCATAACGCTACTTCTAGAGTCATTGCAAACTTCAATTCGGTAACTACCATTAGCACGTGTGTACTCACCATAGTAGGAGCGTGCTTGTTTTATTTGGTAGGTTCCACATGCAATTAATATTAGATCATTCTCAGTCAGTATGGGAAACTGTGTAACATTTTCGGTGTTTACATTGATATTTATGAAGTCTGCCCTTGCTCTATTTAAATTGTGTAGCCTAACATATTCTGCAAGATCATTGTTCCTGTACATCTTGCGATGAACAACTTGAAGGATTTGAGCTGCATCATCCCTGTCCCTTACTTTGGTGTGAAACTTATTAATTAAAGCACCTGCTATTTTAAAGTCAACCATTAAATGTGTGGAGGCCCGGTTAAAATAATTTTTGCATATTTTCTTTCAATAAGGAAGCAAAGTCTTCAATTTGTTCAGCGCTGAATATTCTTATTGGAGTACCTTGGTCCAAGATTAAGTCCCAGTTGTTAGTCCGTATGTGACTTCGGCAAATCCTACAATTTGGTGGAATATAATAATTATAGTTGCGAAACAAATCTACTCGCAACACAGTTGGAACAGAGAGCCGATTAGGTTCATTACATCCAGGTACAAAACATTGATTTTGTGTTAATGCTGCTCTTGAATAATTAGGTAGCAAGATACCATTAGAGGTGACATTATCTGCAGGTCGTTCTTGTGGAGGAACATGGAAATCTTCTTCTTCTAATTGAACAGGCGCACTTACTGAGATGGAGTCCTGCTCAGTAGAATTTGATGTTGCTCGGTCAGTCCTTCGCCAGCAGTTGTGACAGAGATGAGCCGTTGGTGGGAGCTATAACAATAAAGGTAAAGTTGTGGTTCAATATGCTTTTGGCATATTAATACTGCTGTAACATCAGTATGAAGTGTGTGGGTGTATGAGGCTTCAGCAAGACCTTTGGAGTCTAGTAAATATCACCTTTAAGTCAGTACACCTACTGATTGATAGTTGAGACTCTGGTGTGGGTTTTCTTCTTGAGGTTGGGAACATAACCATATAAGTTAAACCAAAAGGAGGCGAAAGACCACCATAGATAAATTCTTAACCGACCAAGTGCACTAGATATGCACGCATCAGCTATAAGCTGCTAGTGCATTATATAATAATATAATAATAATAGAAAGTGTAAAATCAATTCTTAATATTGTGTTACCTCAAGTGGTGAGATCTGACGGGCTACAGCATCTCTTATCCGGTTTACATGTGGAGACTCAGACTGGAGAGAGTGTGCTCTAATCCTCAGAATTGATCTGCCACAGCTGACGCATACATGTCCATGACCAATAATGGGTACATCCTGACTGGTTGGATTTCTTATTTGATTCCATGCGGCGGTCCAACATGCATGACATACCACGCTTTCGCTTGATACCTCTACCTAAAATAAAAAAAGAATATGTCATTAGTTACCAACAGAGATCAATAACTAAATTACTTCTAGGCTGAGACTCAAATACTTTAAAACATGAACATAAACGCCTACCTGTTGCTGCTGTCGCTGTATGAGATCTCGAACTACTGCTATTTCCAACACATGTCTCCGCAGTCGGTTAATGTTCAAACCACAATTAATGCACCGTAAATGCCCTCTTGGCACTACAGCTCCAGAAGATTGTGAAGAACTCGAGCCTGGGTCATCGTTCAAAGCAGCTAATGTCGTATCCAAATTCGTGCCAGGGTTATCGTGAAAAGAAGCAGCGGAGTCCATGTTAAAGCCGTAGTCGTCAGGGTTAGATGTATCGTCGTGGTCCATATAAAATGCTATTCGTTATTATAAGATTTACAAAAGTGAAACACTAGCGTACGTACAGTATTTGAAGTTTGAAAATCTTCTGACAGTTTTTTGAGTTTTTTCTTAGTACATGCCGATGTTGCAACATACAAAATAAAATATTTGTAAATCGATTTCTCAGATTTCGCTAGTAATCGATTCATTAAAAATATTTAAGAAATATGTATGTATGGAACTGTAAAAAGACATTTCTTATTATTTTCTATTCTATTATTTGATTGATAATGCAAAAAAAAACTACAGTTCTGCCTCTAGGGATATTGCAACTTATAAAATGAAATAATCGAAATCATTTACTTTTCCTAGTTCATCAAATGATTAAATATGGTACTCAATAGTAAAAATATTTTCATTTTCCTATTTTATTTATCAATTTATATTCATTCAATAATCAAAAATAATCGTTATGTAGTTTACTGCCACTTTTAGAATCGGGTAACATTACGTCCATGCCAATACGCTGTCGATGCTGCAACATACAAAATAAAACATTTACAAATCAATCGATATCACACATATTTCTCCATTAATCGATTCACTAAAAATATCAGTTTCGTTCATTTAAAAAATATGTGTGTAAGTAACTGTAAAAAAACATTTATTTTTATTTCCTATTTTATTTACTGATTTTTTTATTGATAATGCTAAACCCAACATTGCGCAAAAAAGTTCTTTTCTAAGTATTTACTGCCTCGAGGGATATTGCAATTTATAAAATAAAATAATCGGTCATATACTTATCTCGATAATTAAATTATTAAAAATAGTACACAATACTAAAAACATTTACATTTTCCTATTTTATTTACCGATTTATTATCAATAATGCTGAATTACAAATATAATCGATAATAATAATCGATAAATATCGATATGTAGTTAATTCCTGATTTTAGAATCGGGTAACATTACGTCCACGCCATTACGCTTTGCAAAAAGTAAACAGGAAATCGTGAAGGTACCTTAATATTTTAGAACATTGTTCCTAACTTATGCTGGTATACGAATAACTAGATAAGTAATTAAAAATAACGGCTGTTTTTTTGCTATATACCATATTCTTGGGCGTCTAATGGCCATATTCTGACATCCCCCTTTCAACATAAAAACTCGTCAAAAACACGTCAAAAACAATATTGTACAGTATAATTACGACACTTACTTGTCTAAGTTTTCAATAAAAATCTTAAAACACAAGAAGCATACTATATTTATCACACTTTTAAATCGGAGTCGACTGCTACTTTTCTAATGCTACTAATAATAAATATCAATTTGCGAAAAGTTATGCCACCTAGGTATTTTATTCAGTACCAACTCGTTAGCTGAGAGTGTAAACCAACAGCTACAGTGCGTTACACAGGTACAGATATTAAAATGTCAAAAATATGAAACTATGATACAGAGGGATAAAAGTATATTTAATGTAAATATTGTATTGTACATATTTTATATCTAAGAGTAAGTTCTAAAAAAATCAAGGATTATATAAAGCATGAAATAAAACAAAAAGAATGTGGTATTTTATATTTAGATACATTTTGTTTCTGTGGATTAGTCTAAAAATACAGCATATCACTTACATGCGTAATATTTTAGAGAAGAAACCGTCTGTTTAATTCAAACATTGAAAAGCTTTCAATGGATTTTACAGCTGGTACAGCAATGCATGGAAACGCTATCGGACTCAATAAAAATATTTCAAGGATTTATCTGTAAAGGTGTAACAAAATCACAATCATGTTGAGAACCTGTGTTTATTATCGTAATAATAAATTCTGTAATCATTTTTTGAGAAGATGAGGTCTTTATTGGAGATAAAATTATTCATCGATTGGAGAACGCACTACAATTTATTTTTTAATAATATTTTCCGTGTACAGATTCTTGAACCTTTACAGTTTTACCATGTACCTATGTATAGAAAATCCATATTTTAGGGTATAAGGTAGATCAAAATAGGCTCACCACGACAATTTCATTTTAGGGTTTTAGGTAAGGAGACTTCGCTGTCCGACTTTCTGAATCGTGATAGCTAGTGAGCTAAAATTTTCAAGATGATAAAATTTTTGTTATTGTATTTCTGATGTAATATTGTTCTGTTGTAATAGTGGCACGGCAACTACATAATTCCAAATTCAGGTAAAAAAAAATTTTTCAGTAAAAAATACAACCGACTTCCAAGAAAACTTGAAAAATAAAATTTACTTAGCACAAAGTAATATGTATTTTGATTTATCAGATTTTTTATTCAATATCATATTGAAGTCGGCGCCAAGTAAATTCATAGGTTTAGGGAGGTATTATTCATGGCACCAACTTCAATATTATATTGAATAAAATCTGGTAAATCAACTACATATTACTTTGTGCTAAGTAAATTTTATTTTTCAAGTTTTCTTGGAAGTCGGTTGTATTTTTTATTGAAAATTTTTTTTTCATTATTTTAAGTGACGGGTGAACCGGAAAATATATCTATCTGGGTGAAAGTTCTCATTAATACAAATTAATCAAGCCCCAACACAAGGTAGCTGCTGTAAATCGTTAAGTAATTCTTTCGAATCTCTTTTGGTTCCATCATCAGATCGACTCCAGACCTTTATTAATGGTAGTACATTAAAGCACTTAATTAAAAAGTTAACAAACGCACTAGTTGTGCCTATAATTTTCGGTGGTTACCCTCGATTTCTCCAGAATCACATCATCAGATCCTAACCTGGTTATAATGGGACCACCTCAGAAGTAAACCCTATTCAACAAAAAAAATTGAAAGCCGTCTATAATTGACGGTGAACATACATAAAACATTGAGACCTTTCTTTTTTTTTGAAGTTGGATCTATCAATCTAGGTGTAAAGTTCTCATCAATACAAATCAATCAAGCCCAAACACAAGATAACTGCTGTAAATTGTTTAGGAATGCCCTCGACTGTCTTTTGACTCTATCATCAGATCGACGCCATACCTTCATTAAAGTGTAGAATATTAAAGCACTTAATTAAAAAGTTAACAAGCACACTAGTTGTCCCTACAATTTTCGGTGGTTGCCCTCGTTTTCTCCTAGATCCCTTCATCAGATCCTGACCTGGTGAAAATGGGACCACCTCAGAAGTAACCCCTATTCAACAAAAAACAAAAATTTTGAAATCCGTATTTAATTGACGGAATTATCGCTTGACATACATAAAAAAAATACAAACAGACGAATTGAGAACCTCCTCCTTTTTTGAAGTCGGTTAAAAAGTTAACAAACGCACTAGTTCTCCCTATAATTATATTAGCGGTGATTGCCCTCGATTTATCCAGGATCCCATAATCAGATCATAACCTGGTTAAAATGGGACCACCTCAGAAGTTAACCCTATTCACCAAAAAAATATTAAATCCGTCTATAATTGACGGAAATATCGGTGAACGTACATAAAACATTGAGAACTTTCTTTTTTTTTTAAAGTCTGATCTACCAATCTAGGTGTAAAGTTCTCATCAATACAAATCAATCAAGCCGAAACACAAGATAACTGCTGTAAATTGCTCAGGAATGCCCTCGACTGTCTTTCGACTCTATTATCAGATCGACGCCAGACCTTCATTAAAATGTAGAACATTAAAGCACATAATTAAAAAGTTAACATGCGCACTAGTTGTCCCTACATTTTTCCTTGGTTGCCCTCGATTTCTCCTGGATTCCTTCATCAGATCCTGACCTGGTGAAAATGGGACCACCTCAGAGGTAACCCCTATTCAACAAAAAAAAAATTTTGAAATCCGTCTATAATTGACGGAAATATCGCTTAACGTACATAAAAAAAAATACATACAGACGAATTGAGAACCTCCTCCTTTTTTTGAAGTCGGTTAAAAATGGGGGGCTATCATAAGACATACTTGATTATTTGCCGTTCTTGGGAGTCCACGTCATAATTTCGAAATAATCTGGCCGACCGTCAAAATTCCGAATGCTCATTTCGCCGATGATGAATTGTACGAATGGTTGTATGGTCGACTGTTAAAACTCCGAATGGTCATTTCGCCGATGATCAGTTTTACGAATGATTGTATAGTGATATCGATGTTGGTTTTGGATGGTTATAAAAAAAATAACCACGAAGGCTAAGGCGGGAGCTCCGCTCCGCTTCGCTCCCGCCTTAGCCTTCTAACCTAACCTATCCGAGTCCAGGTGTTAACCATAATAAGTGAATGGATAACACCCCGACTCAGAGTACCCCGATACAATCGTTCGTAAAACTGATCATCGGCGAAATAACCATTCGGAGTTTTTACATTCGACCATACAACCATTCGTTGAATTGATCATCGGCGAAATGAGCATTCGGAGTTTTGACGGTCGGCCAGATTATTTCGAAATTATGACATGGACTGTTATCAACTAATTTAAAAGTCCCACGACCGATACGGGATAACAAATGTACTTTAGAAATGTGAATACGCTAAACGAAATTAATAATTCCTTTTGCGAAGTAGATAATTTTACAGAATGGGTACGTTGTTTGACTTTAATTAATTCGAGGCTTGTCAACGGTGACTGTAATTTCTATCGCGCGTATGTCTGAGGCATGTATCTCGTTACACTAATCGTCTAATGTTCACTTAATGTTGATTTCCTTATATACGAATACATTTGATGTTTAAACACAATATCGTTTCAAAACAATATACACGAGCAATAGAATTAAGAACATTATGATTACATATTCAATTTATGTGTTCTCTTATACAATGCTACAGTTGTCGCGCAAACTTAAAGCTTTTATAAGAAGGTGAACCGAGCCCATGATATTTCTTTGATCAAAAGACCTGACTATGATACCGGACGAATGAGGATTCAATACCTACCAAGGATCAATCTCTGTATGTGTTAAACAGTATTATTAATTGTTTGTCTTTAACACAGAATAAACCAACCGATTTATCGCATAAAGAGATTGGTTCTCAGTAGGTGTAACTATTTAGTAGTCGTTTAAATTTCGTGGTACAAGAATATTATAAGCTTTTTTTAACGTGAGGAAAAAGCTACATGGATACTATGCCGGTCTCGGACTAATACCTACGGTTGGGAGCCCCGGGTAAGCCCTCAGAAGGATACCCCAGGATTCCCACTAACAGTCATTGGCTATCACTGCGGCCTCATCTTATAGCTTAATTTCGACTAGACTAGACTAGGTAAAGTATTCTAAAGAAGTTAAATAACGTTGAATATAGTCAGAGTAACGAGAAGTAGAAAATACACAGTGCACGAAATCAGAAAGTGCTCAAACGAGTTCCACGGAACGGTTTCTCGGCTGTCGGCATTTGGTAATGATTCATTTGAGAAACTTATTTGCACGAAGCCTCCGGAGAACGATCCTCATTTGTGTTTGTATTGGGGTTGGAACGTACTGGTTACTTATATTGCTACTAATAAAACGACAAAACAAATACGCTATTATTTGTAATGCTCAATTTCATCAAGCATTATTGTGATTTATTTTGAACATGGTATACGTTAGTAGCAACTTTTATGTAATAAGTTGGGCAAAAACTTAATTATTATGAATACAAAAAACCCGACTGCAAAGTAAAATTACAACTGAAAGGTAAAAAACAAGCTCTACATTTCTTTTGTGATTTTCTTTAGCTACTTACTGTTTTACTTTGTCGTCAACACTTGCAGGCGATAACAAGCTATATATATATATATCGCATATATATATATATATATATATATATATATATATACAGGGTGAATTTTTCAAAAGGGATTGGATGGCCAAATCCGAAACTATAAGGAATAGCGAAAAATGCTCAAAGGAGTCACGAGCCCGATTTTAATGAAACTTAAAACCTCATCATTAGATTTTTGAAAAACCAATAATCCTAGCTGGGAATCGAACCCATTGATTTTGAAAAAAATACACACCCTATATTATTACACCATTCGATAGTGTTGCTATTAAGGATCATATTCTGGGAAGTAATTACATACGGCAAACTAAGGGAAAGTGCTCATCTTTCGTATTTTTCTTAAGTTTTCTGATGAATTGTTTAAAATGTAGACCATTGTTTTTAATACATAGCTGGATTCGAGACCTCAACGATCATACTGCATTCAATATTATTGTTTCCGTTTAGAATATTCCCCAAAGAATCATTCTGAGCATGATTCAAAACACGGAATAGTTACGAACTATTCTGGAAATTCGAACGAAATAAATTATGATACAAAATTTAGATACAAGAAATATGAATTCCATCAAAATTCTAAACTTTCCTTAAATTTGCCGTATATCATGACTTCGCAGAATTTGATCCTTATCAGCGACACTATCATATGGTGTAATATAAAGAGTGTGCTTTTTTTTCAAAATCAATAGGTTCGATTCCCAGCTAGGATTGTTGGTTTTTCAAAAATCTAATGATGACGTTTTAAGTTTTATCAAAATCGGGCTCGTGACTCCTTTGAGCATTTTTAGCTATTCCTAATAGTTTAGGATTTGGCCATCCAAGCCCTTTTCAAAAATTCACCCTGTATATATATATATATATATATATATATATATATAGATATAGCAATAAGTATTAATATCAGCGATCTGATACCCATAACACAAGCAGGTTATTCCTAGCTTACTTTGGGATCAGATAGAAATGTCCGTGAGAAAAAACAAAAACAAAAACAAGCTATGTCAAGCGAGTCCTGGTTTACAAAATAGCTAAATTTTCTCATAGGTTGTTCCCGCCTGCAAATGTTGCCGACAAAGTAAAACAGTAAGTAGGTAGCTAAAGAAAATCACAAAAGCAATGTAGGGCTTGTTTATTGCCTTTCATTTGTAATTTTACTTTACAGTCGGACTTTTTGTTTTCATAATTATTAAGTTTATTTAAAAGTTTTTATTTATGAGTAGTGGAGTTATTAATTTTCGTGAAGTGAAAGGACATCACCGAAATTCAACCCTACTCTTAGTAGAAGTAATACCTAGTTCATAATAAAACTCAACATGAACATAAAAATAGCTCATAATAAAAATATTTGTTGGCATAGTAAAAAAAGCACACATAGTGAACTCTAAAATGTATCCATTGTTCAAGCAGTACCGCAAATTTTTCCACTTAAGTAGGCCCCGTGAGTAATGTTGGGTGGATTTCTAACTGTTACATTTCGTTTTAACTCGGGCGACCGTAAAGCGACGTTGATAAGTCTTCGATGCGACACGTCTCTATTCGGTCTGACTGCGAGATAAGAGCTAAAATAAGTCAGAAAAGTAACCTCAATATTGCCTTCGCATGGACGTGGAATACATAACTTATATTTGAACTGCCCCTGGCCATCGTAGTTATGAAAATTGCTAACGTCAGTATATTTTAGATAGTAAATAAACTTTTTGGCGTCAGATAATTGATTGCTTTGCAGTATTATTGCGTAGCATATTTTTATTCCTCATTAAATTCAGACATTTTTATGTTTCTAAAATTATATATTTGAATTTACGCCATGTAGATTTGGTTTTATTTTTGACTAAAAAACTAAACTCATAGCATTAGATACGTGCTATGTAAATCATAAGTCCTATATTTATCCCATACGCGAAGTCCTTCTTTGTAATATACTAAACTCAGCGACCGGTAGACAACTAGAATATTCCGTGACTGTTCGTTAATAAAATGATATGAGTAAATATTGTCACTCCAATGGATAAGTAGACGCGTAGAGAGTGCTAAGAACCGTAGGCACTGTAGAATATGTCTACGTCTCTACATAGACGTAGCATACGAAGGCGTTGAGTGCTCTGATAGTGAAAATAGAACTCTAGTTTACCTAACGTACTTAAAGTAACTATATTTAATTTTGTTATAGGGTAAACCACCCAATTATTGGCACTTTTAGAATGAATTATTGGCACTTTAGTTAAGAGTATATTTCGAAAAAAACATAGCGTACGAATTGAGAACCTCCTCCTTTTTTTGAAGTCGGTTAAAAATAAGGGAAACCTAGTTTATTTCAGTTCGGTGTTGCCCATTATGTAGTTGTAGGTAGGCATTAAAAAGTAAAATAGCATTCTTTTTCTGTTAGAAATGGGCAAAATTACCTAAAGTGCCAATAATTGGAGGAGTGCCAACGATTGGGTGGTTTACCCTAGATTGTCTTTAAAGTTTTGTGACAATAGCATTAAGGACTGTAGTCGTAACACAATGATCGTAATGTTACCATGAATGATCTTGTTGATTTATTCTAACGATAAGCACTTTTTGAAGTCTACTGCTACTCCAAATACGCTGTGTAACACTTAAATAATTTTTAATTTAAACTGGAAGTTCTAGGATCACCACGGTATGTTAAACAAAGCAAAAAGCTCTTTAATTTTATATTTTACTAATCTAATAAAAGGGACATCGGGAAGTGGGTCAAAATGAATGTGTATAATTTGTTTGCACACCGACAGTCAACAGGACTGCACCGAAATAAAAGCTTGTAATGACGGTCCATATATTTATTGAATATACTTTTGGAAACATTTTGGACGCTGAATAACCATTTCCAAGGTTTGTTTTTGGAAACATTACATTTTAGAACAAATTACTAACTAGCGATGGGCAAATAAAAGCAAGCATTATCAGCATAATATCTACCGTAAAATAGCATTGTGATATTTTTGTTAGTCTATTAACTCGGTAATCGTTAATGCTTTTGTTTTAAATGACTACACGCACATTTTGCAGCGCAACCAAGACCAAAAATTAATGTCACTGTTAGGCGATTAACGTTACCGTGCTGGAATTATAGGAAATGGGAATTTTGTTGACATAAATCGACATCAACAAACGACTGAATACTCGATTGAAATCTTTGGCACCATTTATTTTGAATATCTATGCGTTTGCCTCTCATCGGGCTGTATCTCATGAACCGTAATAGTTGTTGAATTTTTTTACAGATGATGTAGGTCTGTTTCTGCTACAATAACAAATTATAAAACCAGAAAATAAATAATATTTAAGGGGGGCTCCCATACAACAAACGTGATTTATTTATCATTTTTTGGTCCGATATCCTTCTTGCGCTAGTTCGACTCGCACTTGGCCATTTTATATTACAAATAATTTAGAATGATTTCTATAAATGAATTTTTGCATGATATGCATGACTTATTAGTATTTTTACAGTTTTCGACCACAAATGTGTCATCAACTCCAATATAAAAGTCAGCTAACGCTCGTTGCTGAGGAGGCTCATCATCTTCAGTGCTTTTCACCCTCATTTCTGTTATCTTGCACCTGCTTGAATTCCGATTCACTATAATGTTCTTCCAAATTATCGACTTCCTTATTAGAGCTGAATTAGCTTGATAATTATTATTCTCGCCATCAACTTCATTCAGGCACACCCGAATATTGCTCATCTTCTTGAGAATCCGTTGTTACGTACAAAATGAACGATTATATTCATTTATTAAAACAGTCTATACTTCAACAAAGTTTAATACAGCTTTTTAGACTATTTTAAATAAAAAAATATTAAAAACACGGAAAAATATATAATTCAAAACTACTAGCGTATTTGGTCGCGCGGCTTACGTATGTAGTCCACGAACTTTGACAAGGTATTATTGTAACACATCCGCAAGAGATCGGGACATGCGCTGCACAAATGAGTCTCTCTATTATTCATTTAAAAGTATATGGAAGCACATTAGCCCAACTCTGGATTACATATGTAGTGCGGGCGACCACCCTAGGGTTAATCTTATTTTACTTTCACAGTTTTATCTATTATACGCACAATACATTTTTCACACCACTCGGCTAAAAAGTTCGACAACTACCTCCCCAAAAAATCTATTGATAGATACAGAAGTCACAAACTTTTCCATTCTAAAAGTTTTATCGATTAGCCGTTCTAGTAACGGTACTATCATGTAAATGAAGAAAAGTGGAACGGTTCGAATCGTATCCTTAATACTTGATTGCACTGGGTCATTTAAACTTATATCTATCATTGAGAATGCACTAGCCGTGAATTTATTGTTGTCTACTGGGAATACTCTCCATTAGCACAGCATTTGAAATTATGCTTCCGAGTGTAGTTCTCAGCTGCATTCATACTAGCAAAATTTCATAGTTGAAACTATTGCATAATTAGCAGACAAAATTATTATATCGCAAAGGAGAGTATGACAGTTTCGAGATTGCAGGTTATTAATCTTATTAGGCCATAACAACACGACAATACGGCACAGCACCTATTATGCGGAAAATACGGCATAGCACCTATTACGTGGAACAATTTCTAAAGTGAGATATGGGCATATAATAATAATATGCCTGCCCTTTGTAGATGAAAGGTATGTGTGTGTATGCAAATAGCTATAAGGTAAAAATATGGACGTTTATTATTCCTCTGCCTACAGTTTTCAAACTGATCAATTATTCCTATTGTGAGTTGATCCCTGTTATTTCTCACCCAATGACGTGATTTCAATTACTCAATATTATTAAAAGAGAGTTGTCACTCTTCAATGCATAAAAGCAAATTATTTGAGGAGCCATTTTCCACCGGCAGGGTATCTATTGAGAGCCGTTGACAATGCTGTCTGTCGATGGACAGAACCCTATTGTTATTCCCGGAAGCCATTATGGACATTTTCAAAGGACGATTAAAATATTTTTTTTTATTGAAAATCGTTTACCAACTTTTTGCGAGCAGTAATAACTCAATGGTGTACCGTACCCATTCAAATAAATGCAAAATATTTACAAAAGAATTTTGGACAGTTCATGTGGCTAAAATTATGGAGAAAATTTCACGGCTCTAGTGAAAGGTTTCTGCATATTTGTGTCTCGTTTTAATTTTCTAGAAGGACTAAAACATATTAATATCTTTTTCATTATCATTTTTGGTTCTGCCTCACTTGCCTCAACATAAACTCTAACTCCAAAATGTGTCTAATAATGTCCTCATTATGTTAGTATTAGCTACTTACATGTTGACCTACCACACACGATACAGAAGACCATGATTGGGACTCTGTTTAATCAATAAACTAAATCTAAGATTTCCAGCATTTTATTACTTCTTTTTAAAAAAGAATTATAAGTCCTAAAAAGATAGCCTATGCCAAGCCCGCTAAGACAATAATAATAATTAAATAAATTCTTTATGTTTTCTCAAAAATACGACACACTTCATAATGTGTCTTATTTATGCGTTTTTACAATTTATTCACAAATAGATAATTTTGAGACTGATGCCTATACTAGCCCGTATTTATAATACCTGCTTCCAGAATGTTAGAATTTACATACTATTATATTTATGAAGTGCAAAACTATAATTATTAATTTACTAGTGACCAGTCCACAATCCGTCAGAGTTCATTGAATCTCATTTGTGGTCTAGGATGACATTATAGGTGTACCCTAATATTGAAGCATCAACTATATTGACATGACCATGTCTCTGACGTAAACTACAGGGCTAGGTGATTGCAAACAAGCGCCCGTCTATGCTATGTGACTAATGAATGCAGCCTTGATGTGGTGTTGGGATGCAAATGACTTGAGTCAAACTGGGTGATGACTGGCCTACATACTGCTGATGTTAGAAATATGTTACACCGAAGTAGAATCTATGACTAAGTAGGTATTTAAGATTATGTTGATGGCGGTGATTGGATCATTGTGAAATGGTTGCTTCAATCAATCAATCAAATCAGCCTATAGCAGTCCACTGCTGGACGTAGCCTCTCCCAAATTGCGCCACAATACACGATCCCAAGTCTTCCGCATCCAGGGTTGCTTCAATTTATCTTTGATAGAAAATTAAAGTAATATTCACGGAACACTAGGTACACTAAACAAAACCTTTATGAAAAAATTTTGTTCATGTAAACAATAATAATATGAGAGCTAACTATTAGCATTTCATAAGTTCACTGTGCGTGTCCATAGCGTGGCACCCTAACGACAACGGAATCTGCGACTAGCGATCCAATGTAATAGATTTAGTGTGGCATGTAAACCAAACTATTCTGCTGAGGGCACGTCATGTATCGGTCTGATGGGAAGTCGTAGCTCACTATGATTGGATGAAGGCTTTGACGGAGCGGCATATACCTGATGAGGCGTCCTTCACTACGCAACAGCTTTGCTGTCAAAACCATTGTTTGTTCCCACATCAAACCCGTGATCCGTATAAATTCACACAGTGTTTATCTCCGGAAGGTTCATTTAACTAATTCATGCAACATTGTGCAGTGATTAACTATGTCATGCAAATATTTGACTTTATCATGGGAATACCATTTTCATGTTACCACCTAATTTCACTAAGATTGTTATAGTAGAAAGAAATCAGCTAAAACATTAACATATTTTTTAGTCCCTGAAGAACTCGAGGGCATATCCTATCCTAACACTAAGTAAAATAAACACGATACTATAAAATAATTGTTGCATCATTAGTTTTTACGCGTGTTACTTCCCTAGACAAGGGTTATTCCCAAGTCGAACAAGAAATCTGTTAGAAGTGCTCGTCCCGTATCATGTTATGTTCGCGCCTAATACTGAAGTATTAAGTGCGGTAAACATAATATGGTACATGTTTTATCCCACTGAGAATTTCTGGTTTCATATATCTTATCGGGATGCGATGGGGAATTTCTTGCTTCATAGGAATATATCTTGTAATGATGATTAACATTTCGACACCTTGACAGGGTTTCGATATTTCCCAATTCATCAAAACATTCGTAAATGAAGATAAAACAAATAGCTATCCATCTCAAAACTGAGTTAAGCGTACGGCATTTAATATAGAGTTCATTTACTGAACACTGAGCTACGAGGGTTTCATAAAACGAAGGACATTTCTACTTAACATTCATCTTAGAATATTAGTTTGAACATCGTCAAGAACAATGGGTTACCCGAAGTAATCTAAACCTTTATTAATCCCCGAGGGAAAAGGTTTAGGTGATACGTACGTCTTCAACCTTGAAGTCTGAAGTACATTACAGCACTTACCTACTTACTTAATAATCCTTTGTCTACAACAACGTAATATTATTAAAGTATTAATCTTGAAGGTATTAGTGTTTATTTTTTTTCTATTGCAGAATTATTATTAGTTATAATATTATGTGTTGGCAACATTTAGATATAAGTTTTACGTGGACTAGAAATATACTGGCAGTAAGTTTTCTTAATATTCACTTAGTGGAATAATTTTGGGTAAGTACTTAAAAGAATAATGCGTGATCATACTGATCAATTGATCATGGTATGATACTCTTACTATTCCGTCATGATCAAGTGACTTTATTCGTAAATTATTTCTGCGTAGATATCTCAGGTTATAATTATATTTTTTGGCCATTGATATTGCAATGTAAAATTGACCTAAGAATGTATGAATTTAGAGTCACCTGTTACATTGCAGATTAACTAAAAGATGAATCCTTCTTTTAGGGTTCCGTACCTAAACTGTAAAACTGGACTCTATTACTGGGACTTCACTGTACGTCTGTCTATCGGTCTGTCACGAGGCTAGAACTATGATAGCTAGAGAGCTGATTTTTTTACAGATAATAAATTTCTGTTGCCGTTATAACAAAACATGTGGGCTCTGAACGACTGTTTTCTCAGCATTCCATGGATTAACCGTGCAGGAGCCGGGTCCATAGCGTGGTACAGAGGTAAACACTGTGAAGACGTCTGGGACTTGCGACCCATTTCAGTACGTTTAAGACAGCCACCTTTAGACGAGTCAGCGCTCACCTTCCACCGTTCACAATGTTCCTTCCTCTGCCTAACCAAGAAATGTGATTTTTTTTACGTTTCTTGATACTGAAACTGCAGCGCGCGAGTCCGACTTGAACGTGTATAGGCTTTTTCATTCTAATTAGCGGCATGCTTCATACAGTTTTGAGAAAATCAAGTTACTGAGCTTTCATTTAGTCGACGATAATAAATTGTAATGGAAAGGTCTTGTAGTCCATCTAGTGGCATTATAAGAGTAATGAACCTACTCTAGTTATTCTCCCTTTTTCTCTGTTCGTACAAGAGTAATGGCTAGTAATACGTTTCTTCAAAGAGCATCGCAAAATAATGTGGCGATAATAGTGACCTTTTGCGGTCTGCAAAAATTACGAAACGAGTAGGTATATCAAATGTAGCTTAGTTCCTTTATTCGTACAAAATAGGTGATACATAGTCCTCTACATGGTACCCTGAACAATTTTTTTTGAAATATAATTATAATGCTGAATTAGTAAAATTCTTTTTCTGCAGCCAGTAGATACTTGCAAAATTTCAAATGAATTGGGCCTGTGAAAATTAGCGTTCTGAATTAAAAAATCAAAAGCATTAAAAATTTTTTTGTACGTTCCACGTGACTGTACAATCCTCTAACATATACGTCTGTATAGAGCCTTGTAATAATCCTTTTAATCCCAAATTGATTCACAGTGAATAATGGACTCAGTTTTCACCTTAAACATTGCAACTGATATAATACCTTTTGCCGAAACGGTTCATCAGTATTCAGCGGCGAAGCAATTGGAACTGCGGTGGTGCTCAGTCGTCCCACTCAATTTTAGTTGTTCCGACGGCTCAAGTTATTTGCATCACAAAAACACAATGTCGAGGGAGCACGAGACCATTAATCACACGTAGCGTCACTTCAACACAGTGTTGTATAGTTTCAACCACACGGAAATGATTCAGACGTTTCACTAGTCCGATCAAGAGGCGAGCCATTGGTTTCTTGCGACGACTCTACGAGTATGTCCTTGACCTTGAGACAACAAACTGTCTGAACAGTGTTTTTATTTGCAAAATCCTTAAATACCCTTTTAATGGAAAAAAGTGTATTATGTAACTAATATTTCCATTACATGTAATAAAAATAATCTAAGCACTTTCATTAATATAACATAATAATATTCTGCCCTTGATTCGTAGTCTTTGTTTCTACGCTAGCTACGCTAAAATTAAAACAATCTACTTGGTAAAATTTATGGTACAATTCGCTACAATGTGCCTGTAGGTACTGTTCAAATTGTCTGTGCCTATACTTTAAAAGTTTTTTAAGTGCCGGAACAAGCCACCGTTTTAATTGCACCAAGCGGAAAGGGGAGAGATGAATGGAAGGAAACGGCAGAGGCCTTGCCAACCGCCCTACATTATTAAAACTTGCCTTTTACTTCACCGCGCTCCACTCTTGCAACTGCGAGCATAATGAATCGCGTATCTCGAATAGACTCGAAATAATCTCGTTTATTAAAAAAACATCGTAGTAAAAATTGAAGAGGCGTTGAGATTTTATCTCACTGACTATTTTTTACGCAAGGAAGAGTTCTACGTATCTATTTTGAACTGAGGTGGTTTTGGACACTTTTATTATATTTCAAGATTGCAAAGGACCTCGTTAGTTTTACGGTACATACGAGTATATCATACGACAAGTCTTCTCGGAATCCGTATTCTGCGTCCTAATATTATAAATGTATAAATTCGAAAGATAGAGTAATGTAACAGGTTTTCAAACATTCGTCTTCCAGACAAGTGTTTTATTTTAGATTTAATTAATTAAAATATTGTTCGTTCTTATGAGACAAACAGTTGTAAAGCTACTAATATAAGCAAGTGTAGCTAACCCTTACAATCATAACATAGCATAATATTTTCATAATGATATTGTGATTTTAGAGGATAGTGAACTTTTTTTTACACAACCGCATAGTGATTGAAAACTAGAGGTGACCGACGCTCCGGGTAAGTTACCATAGACACATTAATTATTTAATACTACACAATAAAAATATACCTTAATATACGCTGATTGAATGTTAAAAATACCTACTTATAATAAATTAATATAAGATAAGATAAGAATAAGAATAAACTTTATTGCACACCAATGTTAAAATTTCTTATATAGATATTACATTTCTTAAATGTACAGATGTACGGCCTTATCGCTAAAAAGCAATCTTTTACAGGCAACCTTTGGATGGAAAAATACTACAAGAATCACGCTGTAAAAGGGGTAGTCATTGGTGTCATATAGAAATATACTAAATCTGCTATACGTCTCAAGTCAACATAAATATAAGAAGGTACATAAGTACCAATAAATACATAGGTAGATGTTATATACATACATACACACTAATTAATTATACACACAGATAAATAATTATTTACTTTTGCAAACACTATGAAGCTAAGTAGTGCTCCTTTACCAGTCTTTTGAAGGTGTTTAAAGACTGCGCACGCCTAATGTTTAAAGGTAGAGCATTCCACAACCGAACTGCTTGTACAGCGAAGGATTTGTCGTAAAAATTTGTGGAATGTCTAGGAATTTCTAATTGCAGTGACTCTGATGACCTTAGAGATCTCAAATGTGTGTCATTCAGGAACGTAAAACGTTCTTTTAAATAATTTGGAGTATAGGGATTGAAAAGAGTGCTGTAAAGCAAAGACAGAATATGAGTGTTTCGACGAAGACGAATAGGGAGCCAGTTGAGCTCTTGACGAAATTGTGTTACATGATCATATTTGCGTAACCCAAATATAAATCTAATACAAAAATTTTGAAGTCGCTCAAGTTTATCTAGCTGCTCCTCAGTGACATCTAGATAGCTGACATCTGCATAGTCGAGTACAGGAAGGAGAAGGGATTCTGCAAGCGCTTTTTTAGTGGCAGTTGGAAGAAAATTGCGTAATCTACGCAATGAGCCTGCAGATGCAAAAAGCTTACGGCTGGTTTCCTTCATTTGAGGACGCCAAGATAGTGTGCCGTCGATTATAATCCCCAAATCCTTGACTTCGCTGCTAACCTGCAGGGTAACACCATCAAAAACAATTTTCGGGAGGGTTGACCATTGTACTTTTTCCATCATTCGTGAGCTGCCAACCACAATAACTTGCGTTTTTGTGGGGTTTACCTCCAAGCCATACTGTTTGCTCCATTGACAGATTTGCATTAGATCTGTGTTAAGTATTGTAATTGCTGTCGACAATTCAGATAAGGGAGCCTGATTGTAAATTTGAAGATCATCCGCATAAAGATGGTAGGAAGAAAATAAATACTTTGAGATTGAATTTATAAAAATTGTGAATAACATAGGAGAAAGCACGCCACCCTGTGGAACACCAGCAGACGTACAACACCAATTTGATAAGGAATCTTCAATGCGAACACGTTGCCGGCGTCCAAACAGATAATTGTGAAACCAATCAATCACTGGTGGAGATATGTTAATAGAGCGTAATATAGCTAGCAGGATACGAAAATCCAGAGTGTTAAAAGCATTGCTGAAATCTAATAAAGTCAGCACCGTGAGATTTCCATTTTCCATGCCCAGTCGTATGTCATCAGTTACCTTGATCAATGCACTGGTCGTACTATGGCCTGGCCGAAAACCTGATTGAAATGGATTTAAAAGGTTGTGTCTATTTAAATATGCATTTAATTGGGAGTGAACGAGCCGTTCAAGGACTTTGGACAGGAATGGTAATATGGATATGGGACGATATTCGGAGAAGGATGTGGGATTTGATTTTTTAGGTATAGGAATTATTTGTGATTCTTTCCAGGCTTTCGGAAACTCAGCACAACCAAGTGAATGATTTAAAATATGACAAATAATCGGTAAAATTTCATCAATGATAGGTAACACCATCTTACGGCTGACGTTGTCATCGCCAACCGCATTTGAAACTATCGACATTATACTCCTCTTAACACCACACTCAGATAATTGATCGAACTTGAACGGCGAGTGATCAGGAATTGGAAGCGATGAAAGAAATTGTAAGGTATAGTCTCTATTTGACTGATCTATTTTAGACGATGATGAGAAATGTTGATTAAGTGAATCAATATCAAGTGAGTTTGATATTAGCTCTCGTCTTTGCTTTCCAACTCCTAATGTTCTCAGAAATTTCCATATTTTGGCAGGGTCTCCGTTCTCGACTGATTCATGAATATATTGGCGTTGTGCTTTCCTACACATCTTGCTGCAGAGATTTCGTAACGCAATATACTTTTCTTTGTTACTAGATGTAGACCGTATTTTATATCTACATTTGGCAGCAGCTTTTTTGGATTACAGATTTTTTATATCCGCTGTAAGCCAAGGAGACGGCAAATGCTTAACCTTTACGGTCCGAACTGGAGCATGCAGATCATAAAGAAGAATTATTTGACTATTAAAGTAATTTACTTTGTCATCGATCGTTTGAGCTTCCAGCAACGGATTCCAGTTTATGTTGCTAGCATCTTCACGCAGTTTGTCCAAATTCATGCCACTAAAATTTCGCTGCTTGAGGAGTTCAGGCTTAGGTTTAGGTGGACGAACTTTATAGGAGAGAAATATCATGTCATGATAAGAAAATGCATCAGCAGGATATTGACCGTGCTTAGCAACAAGGTCAGTTGAAGAAACAAGTATTAAATCAAGAAGAGAAGGAGGATGATCAGGAGCGTGGTGTGTGGCATTTAAAGGCAAGACAGACAGATTGCAGGAGTCGACTATGCTTAGAAAAGTGGACGCGCGGGAATCTTGCTTCAACAGACAAGTATTAAAATCTCCCATAATAATTGTTTGACTGTAAGTTGGGGAAAGACGTTCAACTAGATTTTCAAAAGAAGAGAAAAAGTTTAGTTTCATAGAAGGGGCGTAATAGACTCCTAATAACATTTTAATGTGAGCCAGTTCAATCTCCAAGAAAAGATGCTCACCAGCGTTTGTTGGAGGTGGTTGTGAGGATAAGTCAACAATACTGTAAGGTATGTTTTTGCGTAAATAAATCGCAACACCTCCACACCTTGAACCAATACGATCGTTTCTTATTAAATTGAAATCTGGTAAAGAGTAGCAACTGGAAAATAAGCCAGGTTTAAAGAATGATTCGGAGATGAGAATAGCATGGACACTCTTACAGTCAAATGTGGTCAGCATATCCGAGAAATGGTAGGAAACACTCTGTGCATTTAAATGGACTACATTAAAATTACCTACTACTAACCTACTTTTCAAATGTTTTCGTAAATAATTCATGCCAACATAGTAATTGCGTTGTGTATGCTGAAAATATGGACTGTTAAAAAATTTTTCAATAAAAAATACAACCGACTTCCAAGAAATCCTGAAAAATAAAATTTACTTAGCACAAAGTAATATGTATTTTGATTTATCTGATTTTTTATTCAATATCATATTGAAGTCGGCGCCAAGTAAATTCATAGGTTTAGGGAGGTATTATTCATGGCACCAACTTCAATATTATATTGAATAAAATCTGATAAATCAACTACATATTACTTTGTGCTAAGTAAATTTTATTTTCAGGATTTCTTGGAAGTCGGTTGTATTTTTTATTGAAAAATTTTTTTTCAATATTTTAAGTGACGGGTGAACCGAAAAATATATCTATCTAGGTGAAAGTTCTCATCAATACAAATTAATCAAGCCCCAACACAAGGTAGCTGCTGTAAATCGTTAAGGAATTCCCTCGAATCTCTTTTGGTTCCATCATCGGATCGACTCCAGACCTTTATTAATGGTAGTACATTAAAGCACTGAATTAAAAAGTTAACAAACGCACTAGTTGTGCCTATAATTTTTGGTGGTTGCCCTCGATTTCTCCAGGATCCCATCATCAGATCCTAACCTGGTTATAATGAGACCTTCTCAGAAGTAAACCCTATTCAACAAAAAAAAACTGAAATCCGTCTATAATTGACGGTGAACATACATAAAACATTGACCTCTTTCTTTTTTTTTTAAAATTTGGATCTATCAATCTAGGTGTAAAGTTCTCATCAATACAAATCAATCAAGCCCAAACACAAGATAACTGCTGTAAATTGTTTAGGAATGCCCTCGACTGTCTTTTGACTCTATCATCAGATCGACGCCATACCTTCATTAAAGTGTAGAACCTTAAAGCACTTAATTAAAAAGTTAACAAGCACACTAGTTGTCCCTACAATTTTCGGTGGTTGCCCTCGTTTTCTCCTAGATTCCTTCATCAGATCCTGACCTGGTGAAAATGGGACCACCTCAGAAGTAAACCATATTCAACAAAAAAAAAATTTTTGAAATCCGTCTATAATTGACGGAATTATCGCTTGACATACATAAAAAAAAATACATACAGACGAATTGAGAACCTCCTCCTTTTCTTGAAGTCGGTTAAAAATAATCAGATTTGTTCTAACAGTTGACGTTTTGCAAGCGTGTTGATGCGTGCCGGTTATGAAAAGCCGAGGAAATTTCAACCATGTACGTATGTTAAATATGAGCAATAATTTTATGAATCTGAAGCTAAATTTGATGTAGCCTGTATGTCAGTAGGTAATTAAGTATAGAATTTAGATTCTACTATGGTTAAATGGGCATCGCCATAGTAATACCATGGGTTACAATGCTAACGCTACTAATACCTTACTACGAGCCACGCCTTATCTGTAATAGTAGAATAATCTCATACACCTAGGTAGGTTGTTAGTTCAGATCACTTTGTAACACATTTGGCAACAACGCAACAGTGACCTAAAGCTCATCTGTAAAGGCTGTAATATTTATATGGCTATATAAGGGTAAAGGCTATAATAAAAAAAATAAAAAAAATGAAAAGCTATAATATTATAGTGACTAGCGTCGGAGCCACGCTAAACTACATCACCTGCAAGCAGCAACTTCATATCTTTAAATGCCTGTCCACCACATGTCTATAAAAAACTTAAGCCGTAAGTTAACTGACACAAAGTAATATTGTTGTAAATAAAGACAACCAGAAGATACCTACTATCGTGTAACAAATCACTAACCACCAACAATGCTAACACCAAAATGACATAATATACCACTCTAACCATAGCAATAATTATACAGCAAAGGAGATTTCTAGCACTTCATGAACAGATAGTTTTCATCTACAGTTATACTAGCTCATGCACATGGCTTCGTCCGTGTGAAATTTTGTTACCGTTCTTGCATATTTGATAAAATATGGAAAAAAATCTTGATAAAAAGTAGCCTAGGAATGAGTATTATAATTGGCTAAAGGATGTCCGTGGCTCCACCCGCGTTGTATCCTGTTTCCGTTCATGCACCCCATGGGAACTTATTCAAGGGATGAAAAGTGCCTAGCCTATGTATTATTATCATCATCATATCATCATCATCATCATCATATAATCATATCATCATCATATCATCATACATATAATAAATACGTAACAGGTCGCTGTCTGTACATTGAAGATATATAAGGAAAAAGTTTATAGAGGGGCTTTATGGACGCAATAGAACCCAAAACAAAGGTTTTTAAAATTTTTGTCTGTTTGTCTGTACGTTTGTGCACGCTAATCTCAGCAACCACTCAACCGATTGCGATGCGGTTTTCTTTATTGAGTTACAGTTTGCTCCACTTAACATTTAGTGTTTCCTGTCAATCGGTTCATAAATAAAAAAGTTATATTAATCTAAAGATAATGCAGCGTACGAAGTGGCGGGCTACAGCTAGTTCCAGACAATAATCTATCTAAGTACAAATTTTTAACCAAATACAGTTCAGCTTTGAGAGCGTGAACGGTTTTTGTTTAAATAATTATACGTAGTAGAGTAAGAAACATCCACAGATCTATTAAAATGTCCATCCATTCTTTCACATTATAATATATTAAGTTTTCTCTTTATACCATAATATTAGTGAGGATTACCTTTGCATTGAGATTATCCAAGTGGAAATAAAATTAACTTCCAACTATATTATTATTGTAGAGGTTTCTAAAATTTCTTTTCAAAAACTACGATAATAATTCAGAGCTACTAACAATCGATTCTAAATATAGTTTGTTTATAAAATCAAAGTTCGTCAATTATTTCTGATACACCTTTATATCAAAGGTGGCATGAAGGCAAAACAAAATTGATGGCATAAAAAACCTATATTTCGAGGTAACTGAGCAACACTAGTTTTTAGGTGGCTCTTAAGTATTATGAACCAGTTTACTAAAACAACACTAGCGCTAGCCTTATGGCCACTTCGTTATGAGAGAACTTCAAAAGCCCTACGTGAGTATAAGCAAACCTCACACATATTAGTAGTTATTGCCTTCTCTGCCCACATAGTAATTACCTACATTATTATATACCTACCACAGGTACGATATCTAAAAGGGTTTGTTTTCGTAACTTAGGTGTAAATATAAGTTATGTTCATAATATAAGGAAAATTATGTTTTATACCTATAGGTATAGTTATTCAAATTCTGTGACATAAAGTAAGACTGCTTTTACTATCGATTACTAATACTTAGAAATCGTGATGTTAAAAACTAGTTGTTCACAATTGTAAGCTCTCTAAAACTTAACATGTGAGCAAAGCTTAATAAAAATAGTTTTAGAAGAAATAGTTAAAAACCTGTACATGATTTAAAGAAACAGGATATAAGAAATATTTTTAATTGGACTGATACGCTACCTATATCGTATAGTAGTTTGCTTTTGCTATTATGTCTTTAATTTGTAAGCAGAATCATACAAGACTTATCTTACCATGACTTATGATTTCTCTTTCATGTTCAAGCTTTCACTGTGGAATTCCATTCATCTAAATGAGTGATTCACTCATAGGTATATTAACGCCCAGCCGAAACCGAAACATACATCGAGAACCATGAATTTTGTAGTTTATGCTACCGTATTGCGCAAGTGTTTTCAATATTCCATATAGCGATACGATTACGAAGCTTGATTTATACATGGGTGGCACAGTCGCGGGTTCTACTAGTCTATAATATTGTATTAAATCATGCCATTGATTTTTGTCACAGGGTAGAAATATTAATCCTCTAAATCTACTTCCCAAAGTTTATAGTCACATAATTATAAAACACTTCTTTTCAACGCTCACTAGGTACTTTTACTGATTCACATTAGAACCCCTGATTTACTGAAAATAAACACAAAGTCTCAATATTACAAAATAACTAGCTTGACAAGGTTTGGAAAATGTCCGGGTGTAAATTCTATTCAAGAAAATATTCTTCGATAAATATTTTATTGCGGTTTAGTAGGTTAAGCTACGATAGCGACTGAAACATTGAAATTTCAAGAAAATAAGAGCCAGATTCATTTCGTCGAGTTGAAAGGGAAGCCGTTTAACTCCAAGCTCAAATAATTTATGTCAAGGATTAAACTGACGATGACGTAATAAAAAGGACTCTTGTCGACAACAGAAGCTTGTTAGAAACCTTATGACAGTTTGCTGGGAACAATCAACTATATTCGGAACTGAAAAAGAAAATATAATCCTTACTTGTATTGTAAATGCGAAAGTTCGTGAATGTGGATGTGCAGTATAATCCTTATTTGTATTGTAAATGCGAAAGTTCGTGAATGTGGATGTGCAGATATCTAGATATATGAATGTTTGTTACTCTTTCACGCTTTAACGGCTAAACATATCTTATTGAAATTTAGTTCAAGGAGGATTATAGACTAGAATTGTAAATAGGAACAGAATTCCATTTGGTTTATTATAAATGACTATAGGACCGGCAGACAATTTTGTGCATTAACATCTGTGACATACCGTTAGCAGCGCCTTGTACCAGGTCCAATTTTTTTAAAGCGCCCGACCTATTGGCGTAGACACCAATAATTTTATCCTCATCGGTCTAGCATATTTATTTAATAATAATTATTATAATAGGATCTTCGAGGAAAGCTTGTCTACATTGAAGATGATTACACATCGTTTTACATACTTCCATTCTCAAATACTTAACTCGTCTAGATTTCAGCAAAGAAGACAGGTGTGTAGGGCAGGCCTGAAACATGGCTTATCTCAAACCCTTATAATCTGTACCTAGAACTTTGATCCCCTCAAAATGAAACAGACCCAAAGAGATTGACGTTTACAACGTTATCTGTCGCAGCAGACAAGCCTTTGAAACTAACGTTAGCCGAAATATAATCGCCGTGTTCTGAAATAGACCCGCATATATCATGTTTTGACGTTATATGCGTCAGAAGGAAACGTTTATGCTTAACTAGGTAGTACATAAATTATAGATAGTGTTATTTTACGATATCTTTCTTATCCGATGTTGTGTATGACTAATTTGTCATGATGTAATAAACATAACACTTAAAAAAGTATTATGACTGGGTAAATTGCTTGTTTTTTTTTTTTTTTTATTATTTTAACGTGAGGGAAAATCCTCATAGGATGTTATGCCGGACTCTTACCGACTAAAAAACCTCACGCCACGCCTAACAGCCTATGGTTGAGAGCCCCGGGTGAGCCCTCAGGAAGGATGTCCCGTGACTCCCAACAGACCTACGGCCGCCAATGCGGCCTCGCCCAGGGGGTGGTTCGGATGCAATCCCGCGTCTATGGGGGGTTTCGGGTGTGACCCCGCTTCTAAGGGGGGGGCGTGCGTGAGTTGCTCACGTCACGCTGCCGTCATGGGCCTGCTTCTGTAACGACGGTGAGCGGCCCTCTCACCGTCCTCTGACCCCCGGTCATGGAGGCCGATAGTCCTCGGCGAAGACACGTCGGCGGCGCCCAGGGCGCCGACTGCGGAACTCGGGTGGGAGAGTTCTCTCCCGCACCCGGCCCGCCGCCTCCTTCGCGAGCATGACCTGCTCGCAGAAAGAGGCGGCGCAGTCCCACTTACTCCCGCTGGAGAGCATGGCTCGCACCATGGCCTCAAGCGAGAGAGTGTCCACGCCCAGACCCACTACGAGGACCTGGCGCTGTTGTGCCCACGCCGTGCACTCCACCAGCGTGTGGAGCGCCGTGTCGTCGTTGCGGTCCTCGCAGTGCTGACACTCGGCCGTGGTTTCCCGGTGTTTACGCCACAGATACCTACCGATGCTACCGTGCCCGGCAAGCATCTGTGTCAACCGGTAGGAGAGAGCACCGTGTCTTCTCTCCAGCCACTCGTCCATGACCGGTCTGACGGCCGCGATTGTGGCGAATCCCCCCTTTGGTTGCTCAAGTCGCACCTTCCATGTCTCCACGGTTTCCTGGTGGAGCAGGGTCCGCTGGGCCTCGATTTCTCGAGACGCAGGCCTTTGGCCCCGCTCCAGCGCCTCCTTGCGCCATCTGAACAGTGACGCAAGGGCTCTCGCTTCCAGGTCCCATGGAGGGGTCCCGGCTAGGAGACATGCCGCCTCACCGGAGATCGTGCGGTATCCTCTTATCACCCTGACGGCCATCATTCTCTGCGGGCTCAGCAGTCTAGCCTCATTGCTGGCCGTCAGGGTCTCCGCCCATACGGGAGCCCCGTACAGGGCCATGCTTCGCACGATCCCCAGGTACAGCCTCCTGTAGGGAGCGTTGGGTCCCCTGATGTTGGGCATCAACCGCGCGAGTGTGGCCGATGCTCCCCTCAGTTTTGGGACCAAACTTCGGAAGTGATGTCCGAAGTTCCACTGGCCATCGAGTACGAGCCCCAGATACTTCATCGAGGGCTCGATGCCGATGCTGACGCCCCCTACCTGTAGGCTGGTTCCCGCAGGTGGCCCCATCCGAGGTCCGTGGAAGCACAGAGCCTCGGATTTGTGAAGGGCGACCTCGAGACCCAGCCGCCGAATCCGACCCACGACCTGAGCAACCCCTGCCGTGGCCTTAAGTGCTGCGGCACGGTGCGTTGCTCCCCGCGCCGTAACGAGGGTGTCGTCGGCGTAACACGTTACGCCGACCCCTCTGAGCAACGGACCACGCAGCACCCAGTCGTAACCGATGTTCCACAGGAGCGGCCCTAAAACCAATCCCTGTGGAACACCGCACGACACATCTCGCCGACCCGGCCCTAGCCAGCTCGGGTAAGTTATGGCTCTCTCGGAGAGACAAGCCCCGACAATTCGACGAAGGTAGGGAGGCACTCCATGATAGATAAGCGCCTCCCTGACGCAGCTCCAGGGCAAGGTGTTGAATGCGTTGGCGATGTCGAGAGACACCGCCACCACCACCTCACCCTGTGAAACTGCTTCCTCCGTCAGGCCTCTAATGCGCTAAATTGCTTGTTTACATCCTAGTCTACCACTACAATAATATAATTATCTACTTATATTATCATGAAAACAAAAAAGAAGAAAACTATTGCAGGAATACAGAATTTATTTACATAATAAAGGCTTATATAGTATATATTTCGAAATGCGCTTTATGAGGCACGATTTGCTTTACAATGACATACATATAATTTTTCTATTCATAGTATTAAATTGCTACAGTTATAATCTTACAAAAGTGATGTTTGTTTATGTAGCGCCATAATTATTATCTTTTATTTATTAGGAAAACAATAATGTCAAAATACCCGCTCGCGATATATTGTAAGAAAATTACGCTATCTCTCCGGATCAATAACAGCAAATTAGAACATCATAATGGGTCTCACAAAATGTTTTCCTCTACCCTTCCCTCTCTCACAATAGGTAGGTACTAATGTGTCATGGTACAATGTTGCTCGCGTATCATTTGATATGTTACGACAAATTTACCTCGACATGATATGATACTTCGATATGTTATAGACAGTGAGGATTCCATTAGGAAATATATTATTGTAATATATCAATCTCGGTACTACCAGAAAGTAATAATTTACAGAAGATCCTGATTATTTTGTGGTACTACTCTCCCAGGAGTTCTAATATACAAAATTGTTTATATATTAGAACTCCTGTATAAAAAAGTTGATATATCGTCGTTGTATTTATATCTGTTTTAAAAGGTATAATATCACAGTAATTAAACATATACACCGATTTTACACATAAATTGTAAAAACCGTTAAATTGCCACCTAATTAGCGATATTGCAAACTATCGAGATTGTACAATCTAACGGATTATTTAAAACTTACATTAATTTAAATTACAAAACAACAACAACATAATAATAGCATCGTAATCTTATTTTCAACATTTCGTATGAATAATCAGTTGAATACACACTTAATCATTTTAGTCTTTAGTCCCTTCCAAAAAAATATAAGTCTGAATCAATCAAGTAATAATTTTGAACTTTCGAAATCTTACCCAGGGCTCTCTGTCGTAGGCAGTGGTAGGGCACAATGTGGTTTTCGTCGGTAGGACTCCAGCATCCATGACGAATTTACACACGTAAAAAAATAAGTGGTGTAACCAAAAGTAGCCAGAACATTTCTTCCACATCAAACTAAAAAAAACTCACTTTTCGTTCATTATTTTCCACAGTCGCTATTGTGGTAACTTTAAAATGAATGCATTATTCCGATACATTATGTTGGCAGTTCGACAGATTTCATCATTGTTTAAAATTAACCGTGATTTACTGACAAAAGGGAATATTTTAATTAAATTTAATTATGTCTTTTATTTAATATTTTAATTATTTTAATTTAATTATAAAAAAAATTATTAATATTTTAATTTAATTATGTCAAACAAGTTCGATACGATGCACGCACGATTTACGCTGAAGCATTTTGTGTGAATCTTACTAATATTATAAATGCGAAAGTTTGTGAGTGTGGATGTTTGTTACTCTTTCACGCTCAAACCGCTGAACGGATCGGGCTGAAATTTGGTACCGAGATACATTATAGTCTGGAAGAACACATAGGCTACCTTTTATCCAGGGAATAACTTCCCGCGGTAACAAATTTTACGCGGGCGAAGCTGCGGGCATCAGCTAGTATTATTTAATTATGTGTGAATGCATTAACTCCATGGATTGGAGTGGATATTGTTACAAAGTAGAAGTAAAATTTACTTTGATTTAAGGGTCTTCACAGTCATAAAATCATGATCACACGATTATTAACACTGGGTAGTTTTTTTTTATGTATGTACTAAAACATAACATTCTTTAATTTGGAAATTCAAGAGGTATAACATTTTAGTCAAAATCACACCATGTTTATATTTACGTATTGTTCAGCATGCTTATCAATAATGCTTTGAGCATTATATTCGAGTAGTATGAGATGATCGTATTTATCTCAGCGAACGCAAAAGCTTTACTTATAAATTAGCATTATATTTCATTTTTTATTTTCCTGTAAAGTCATCGTCTATAGTAAATTCAAACTATTATACAAATACATACAAATACAAATAGCCTTTATTGCGGATAATTTATTAACATTTCCTTACATAATTATCTTAAAAAATATATTATACCTCAAAAACTACATGCAATGATTTTTAAGGATCACTAGTACCTAAATTACTTGTATTACAATATATAATTATTATTTAAATTTCATTAATTGATTACTTTAGATTATTATGATTAGATCATACATTATTAATTACTACCTATTATAATTTCAATATTATTTTGTATAAAAGACATGCATGAATTTAAAAAGATTCTAGCAATATAATGCTTCCAATTCATCATAATTTATAATTATTCCATATTCATTAATTTACTACAATTATTTATCATTACAATTCAAAATACATACTATTCTTCGACATCGGTAACATTATCCGCTTGCCCTTTGGCATAGGCCTCCCCTAGGACTTTCCATGTGCTTCTGTATCTGGCGTTTCTGTGCCATGTTATTCCAGCTACTTTCTTCACATCTTCATCCCATCTGGTTTTTGGACGCCCTTTCTTTCTTTTTCCATCTCGTGGGCACCATTCCGTGACCTCTTTTGTCCATTTTTTCTTATTATTTTTAATCATATGGCCTGCCCAGTTCCATTTTAGCTTTTTAACTGTGTATACGACATCAGTAACTTTTGTCTTGCTTCTTATGCTTGTAAGTTTGACTTTATCCCGTAACTTAAGGTTTAGAATGCTCCTCTCCATTTTATTTTGACACACTTTGAGTGCTTCAGTCTGTTTGCTTGTAAGAGCCCAAGTTTGAGCTCCGTACGTTAAGCATGGCAGTATGCATGAGTTGAATACCGTGGTCTTGTCTTTTATTGGTATATGAGGGTTTTTCAGTACCTCCTTTAGGGACCAAAATCTTTTCCAGGCGTTGCATATTCTCATGTTTATTTCCTTCTGCATAAGGTTTTCCGGTGATATAATTTGTCCCAAATATGTATATTCATCAACATACTCTATTTGATCCGCGTTTAGCGATATAGGTGTTTTTATGTGGTTTGTCATTACTTTTGTTTTGTCTAAATTTATGGTCAATCCTACTTCTTTGCTTTCTCTATCTAGTTGTGCAAGCATTACTTCTAAGCCTTGTTGGTCATCATTAAGTAGAATTAGGTCATCTGCGAATCTAAGATGGTTAAGTTTTTCCCCATTTATGTTTATTCCAAATTCATCCCAATCAATTTTCCTGAATATATGTTCCAATACTGCGGAGAATAGTTTTGGCGAGAGAGGATCTCCTTGCCGTACTCCTTTATTGATTTTAAATGCTGCGCCTTTTCTTTCTGTCTGGATTGCAGCTGTTGAGTCTTTATATATATTTCTTATTATTCTTATATACTTGGGATGTACTCCTTGTGAACTTAGAGCACTCCAAATGTGTGAGTGTTTCAGAGAATCGAATGCCTTTCTGTAGTCTACGAATGCCAAATAGTAAGTCTTTCCGTACTCATTACATTTTTGAATAACTTGTTTTATGACGTGTATGTGGTCCATTGTTGAAAAATCACTTCGGAATCCCGCTTGTTCTCTCGGCTGATTTTCATCCAATATTAGACCAATTCTATTCAATATTATCTTTGAGAATATCTTGTATAGGTTAGAAATGATGCTGATCGGTCTGTAGTTATTTATGTCTGTTCTGTCGCCTTTCTTATGAAGCAGTATTATTGTTGATGATGTCCATTGTTGTGGTATTATTTCTTGAATTAGAATATCGTTGTATAAACTTGCGATAGATTTTATTATGTGGTCTTGGCATCCTTTCAGAATTTCGTTGGTTATCCCATCATCTCCCGGAGCCTTGTTATTCTTTTGAGACCGTATTGCGTATCTTATTTCGTTTTCTAGTATTCGAGGGACAGGCTCTTCTCTTTTTTCTTCTATATATTGTGTGTTTGTATAGTCTACGTCATCATAAAGTTTTCTATAGAATGCAGTCGCTATTTCCATAATTTCAGGTCTTTTTGTTTCTTTCATTTCAGTTGTCTTTTTTTTTATGGATGGGATCCAGGTGCTATTCTCCTTTAGTTCTTTCAAAGCCTTCTTTATGCCTCCTGATTTTTCAATATGATATTGGATAGTTCCATTTCTCATTTCTTTTCTATGTGTCCTAATTTTCTCGTTAATTTGTTTGCTTAAGTATGTTATTTGTGTTCTATTTTGTTTTTTATCTTTCAAAAGAAACTTCCTGGTTTCGATAAGGCGTCTGGCTTCATCTCCAATTTTATCTTTCGTGTTTTTTGAAATGTGCAGCCTTCTAGTTACCGTTTGAAGTGCTTGCTCCAGTAGGTTGTATTTTCCTTGTATTTCTGTACTTCTGCTATCATTTAGCAACATATTCTCCAACATGGTTAGTAATCCATTCGGGATGCGGAGTGGAATTGGATAAGTTGGGACTCCTTTTTTAGTGTACGGTCTTTTTTTCTTTTTCTCCTTTAGATAGATTGCTCCTCTTACCATTCGGTGGTTCGTATTGAAGTTGAGCTTATTAATTACATTTACATCTTTAAAATATTGGGGTTTATTTGAGAGTATGAAATCGATCTCATTTTTGGTATTCCCGTCTGGTGAAATCCAGGTCCATTTTCTATTTCTGTTCTTTGGAAAGAAACTATTTAGCACTTTCAGGTTGTGTGTTTGTGCTATGTTCACTAGTCTTTGGCCATTATCATTTCGCCTTCCCGTGCTGAAGTGACCCAATGTGTTATCTTCCCCCGGTAGCCTTTCCCCAATCTGGCCGTTGAAATCCCCCATAAGGATAACTTTCTTGTGCGCACTTGCAAGGGTTTTGTCCAGATCTTCATAGAATGCGTCCTTCGAGTCCTTGGGTGACTTTTCTATAGGTGCATATATTTGAATTATGGATACAGTTTCATACCCGGGTAAGTTGATGTTTAATTGTGCAATTCGTTCTGAGATTCCAATGAAAGACTGTATGCGTTCACTATAGCATTTTTTGACAAGAAATCCGACGCCATACTGGCCCGGGGTGCTTCCTATGTGATAAAAAATGTAGCCTTCATGTTGTTCAATTTTTTCACCCAAACTATTATAGTAACCACTAAATGAGGTGAACTTTGTGAGTTCACCTGATCGATGCTAACCTACAACTCCAACAGATCCAATGTTGCTCTCTACAAGGTAATCTTACTAATATTATAAATCCGAAAGTTCTTGAGTGTGGATGTAGGTATAGAGATGTACTCGTAGTATTCATTCAGTTATATAAATTAGCTGACTCGCGCAACTTCGTTTGCGTGATAAATGAAGAACCGCTCGACCGATTTTGTGCAAACTTCACATAAACCATCTACTAATTAGTCCTAATAAAGCCTAAACATTTGCATTCTTGGGTTATAAAATTACAACGAAAAGTGGCATTGATTTTTATATATACACTAGCTGATGCCCGCAGCTTCGCCTGCGATGGCGCTGTATGTGAAAAATGATTTTCCCGCTTTTCTGTTGAATTTTTTTTCTGAATTTTCTGTGCTATAAACCTCACGGAGCCCGAGACCTATTCAACGAATGCAAAACCGTGGAAATCGGTTCGTGCGTTCTGGAGTTATAGCGTCAGGAAGGAAAACCCGACTTATTTTTATATAATAGATAGATTGATACTGTTGATTGATGGCAACATAATTGGATACCACCACTTGTTTATAATATTTATTTACATTATACCTAACCATAGAATAGATTATAAAAAGATTACTTGAAAAAAATACCTTCATAAGTCTTTGGAAATGCCGTGATGCGAAACGGGCCTGGTGTAATGTAAACAGGTAAATGTTGTGTAGCAGTACAAGTGGTGTTATTCAATTATACAGATAATATTAAAAGCAGAATGTCACGGAAATATTAGTTTTAGCTGCCGCACAATGTTCTGTTCGGTTGAATTACATAACGCAATGACACTGTACTAAGTGCCTACCTACAGCATGTTCGCGGCAGTAGGATTTGTTTATAAAGTTATGAAATTGTTATACAGTTAATGTTTGTGTTTTGTTTGGTTTCACTTTGATTTTGTGGTATTTCATAAAATGCTTTCAACTATATCTGAAAATTGTTGTTAAACGATCATAGTATCGTCTAAATCAATTTATAATTAATATCAATCCTAAATAATTGAAAAAAATTTTTCAATAAAAAATACAACCGACTTCCAAGAAATCCTGAAAAATAAAATTTACTTAGCACAAAGTAGGTAATATGTATTTTGATTTATCTGATTTTTTATTCAATATCATATTGAAGTCGGCGCCAAGTAAATTCATAGGTTTAGGGAGATATTATTCATGGCACCAACTTCAATATTATATTGAATAAATCTGATAAATCAACTACATATTACTTTGTGCTAAGTAAATTTTATTTTTCAGGATTTCTTGGAAGTCGGTTGTATTTTTTATTGAAAATTTTTTTTTCATTATTTTAAGTGACGGGTGAACCGAGAAATATATCTATCTAGGTGAAAGGTCTCATCCATACAAATTAATCAAGCCCCAACACAAGGTAGCTGCTGTAAATCGTTAAGGAATTCCCTCGAATCTCTTTTGGTTCCATCAGCAGATCGACTCCAGACATTTATAAATGGTAGTACATTAAAGCACTGAATCAAAAAGTTAACAAACGCACTATTTGTGCCTATAATTTTCGGTGGTTGCCCTCGATTTCTCCAGGATCCCATCATCAGATCCTAACCTGGTTATAATAGGACCACCTCAGAAGTTAACCCTATTCAACAAAAAAAATTGAAATCCGTCTATAATTGACGGTGAACATACATAAAACATTGAGACCTTTCTTTTTTTTTTTTGAAGTTGGATCTATCAATCTAGGTGTAAAGTTCTCATCAATACAAATCAATCAAGCCCAAACACAAGATAACTGCTGTAAATTGTTTAGGAATGCCCTCGACTGTCTTTCGACTCTATCATCAGATCGACGCCATACCTTCATTAAAGTGTAGAACATTAAAGCACTTAATTAAAAAGTTAACAAGCACACTAGTTGTCCCAACAATTTTCGGTGGTTGCCCTCGTTTTCTCCTAGATCCCTTCATCAGATCCTGATCTGGTGAAAATGGGACCACCTCAGAAGTAACCCCTATTCAACAAAAGAAAAATTTTTGAAATCCGTCTATAATTGACGGAATTATCGCTTGACATACATAAAAAAAAATACATACAGACGAAATGAGAACCTCCTCCTTTTTTTGAAGTCGGTTAAAAAGGGTATTAATATTAGGTACCACATTTTTTTGAGCATCGAGGTAGTATTAAAATTTAGTGAACTCATTTTATCAATATTTGGGTCGCAAATAGGTACCAGTCTCTAAAAATGTTCAATTCAAGAATAAAAATCACACACTGCCCAGTGTAAAATTATCATAGTATTGCGCAACCTACATTCATGTTTCATACCGCGGCCCGCCGCCGCGCTAGTAAGTGTGTGGATAACTGGTATGATGGACACTATGTATTGTTGTAAGTTTTTAAGAGAGAATGATTTTAGATCCCTGGAACATCCTTCAGAGGACTTACCTGGGGGTCCTGCCCGTAGACATTGGTGGGGCAACGTGAGGTTGTAGTCAGTAAGAGTCTTATTTTTTTACATGAGGAAAATTCTACAGGGATGCTATGCCGGACTCCAACCGACTAAAAACCACACGTATCCTACCTAACTTTTAACTAGTGACATGTAGCCTCACAGGCATTTCGCGTTTTGCGAAATCTTAGAATTGACCACTTCCCCTCGCTTGCCTTAACCCTGCGACTCAGTAGCTTTTGTTTTAGTGTTAAAACGACCACCAAAAAAGGCAGACGTGCCATCGGTTGTTTTATACATAAGTAATACAAATTAGAAAATCGGTCGTAGCCTGTGAGGCTACATGTCCCTAGTTACCATACAAATATTTTCGAACTACTTTACTACAAAATGGCTAACAAGTCCACGACTTCATCAAAGAAAAATATATTACACATAGAGGAGATTTTTTTTAAGCCACTGGTCCGTTTGCTAGTGCTATCACAAATGCAAAGACGTGTTGTAAGCAGTCAAATAACAAGGGAGTTGTGGGTAGTTATAAAGCGAGTTCTGGGTACGACGATATGGTTGAAGATGTCCAAAATCGGCAACATCCTGAAACCAGTCAAGGCAAACGAAGGGCATATAGTATTTGTCGGCCTAAACTAGACAGAATGACAGTGTCCACGTGTGTTAGGTGTTGCAATTCCATATGTTTGCAATGTGCTCTTTGTGTGATTTATGCCAAATTGAGCGTTGTTTTTTTACTAGATTTTAAGTAAAAAGTGTAAAATTGGCTATATGATTTATTTAATATCTATTAAAATGCTAAAAAAGGACACTATGTCCATTGAGAATGAAAATCACCACTAATTATTAGTTATAGTTTTTTTCTGAGTAATTATGAAACATTGATTGAAGTCATTTACGTTTGTTTTTTTACATATCAATAATTAAATAGCAACACAATTTTAAATCATCCATAATTAAATTTTGTCAAAATTTTACTTTTGCAGTAGTAGCCTGTAAGACTACATGTCCCTTATAGTGTTATAAATTCGTCACGTCCCTAGTTAAAGGTTAAAAGCCTTCAGTAAGAGTCTGACATAGCATTCATAAAGGATTTTCACACGTAAGAAGGATCATTTTAGATCTGGTTAGTAACCCATTTATAAAAAAAATATTGTTTACAGAAAATACATTTAAATATTCCCTATAAATAATGTTACAAAACCTAAAACCCCTACGTGAAAACAAACTGACGGGTGTTCGAAAAGCGAGGCAGCGAAAGTTAATTTCACGCTTTTTGAATGCTTCTTCAGAACTCATCCCGCTTGAACAATCCTTGAGACCGTTGTCATTAATCACTGCCGACTAACAAATATCATTAGTTTCCTGCTCTTTGCTATACCTATACTATACGTTTTAAAATCAACAGAATTCTTCTTGCTTTTAGAGCAGTTTTCTAAGTAAGAATATAAAATGTAGCTTAGATCCGCATAATTTCAGGAGGAATTACAATTTTGTCGCTACAGTCTCAAACAACTTTACCCAGACCTATGGGATAAATGGGATAGCAAGTCATTCAAAATTGTGTTTCGTATCGTAAGTTACTTCTACCCTATAATACCTACTATGATTTTGTTTATTATCTTATTTAAGCATGATGCTCATTAGATAAAACAAACTCAAACAAAAACAATTTTCTAAATCAAGGTGTTTCATGCCTTAACACAAATAATATGCTATTTCAAATAACTGTCTGCTGATGTTGGCAATATTAAGGCCGTATATTACTTAGGAACATAAATTAAACTTAAACGTACGTATGATATTAATAATTAATGACCTTTTAGTAAAAGTTCTGTCAGAAGTTGTCATACAAAACTTTACCGACGTAAAATTAATGGAAGTTATGACAAATATTAATGTAAGTTAGGTACACGCATTAAACAACTTCAAAGAGTCATTGACTGCGCATTAGACATTTGGATTTTAACAAGTAGGTGTTATAAGCACTTTGAGTAGGAGTTCGCTTAAGTTTTAATAAATAATGTTTACATAAACGCTGGTGTGTACCTAATATGGCTGTGGGACTAGATAGAGGAGTCATTACATTGTTTAGATAATACAAAAAAAGCAAAATAGATTAACTCACTATGATTCATCGGTAGTCAAGGGAATCGTAAATACTAGTTTAGTTACTACTAGTTTAGAAACCACCGATACTAGCTAATAATGAGTATACCACAGATTAAAAACAAATACATTATTTTGCACATCAACTTTATTTATAAGTCTTAAGACGACCCAAGCACTAACAAAAACTTAACTATGATTTTAATTAAAACTCTTGACAATTTATTCGCTTATTCAATAATGAAAATGGAAAAAAGGATATTAAAAGGCAGCCGTTATTTTCCTATTTATGAAAATGGAGAGAAAAGCAACGAGTAGGATGATTAATTAACAGGCAGCTAGCCGCAAGTGAAGCTCTATGAAGGAACACTTAATTACTTTTCGCAGCAGAATCATAAAGCTGAATAATTCATACCCTAGCTACGACGTCGGTCTTGAGTGTGTGACTCAGGCAAGACGATTCTGTACACGGCTCAGTGAATTTTGAAACGCTCTCTAGGAGACTTCTCTTCTGGAAAACAAAAAAAAAGACTTTAATCAAGAATCAGATGTATCATAGTCGTAAGAGAAGAAATTTGTTGATTTGTGGTAATTGGAGTTTAGTTGTATTCTGGGATTGAAAAGCAGAAGAATAGATGGAGCTTAGAATTTCTTCACTAATTAAATAAATGTCACTTAATTGAAACTCTTCGAGAAGGTATATGACCTCATTTTTTTTTATTTTCATCGTTGTCACAGAACACGGGAAAAGAAAATGTACCGTATGTTTTAGGATACACCGTAAAGTATCTGGTACCGACTCGTACTCCACTGGTTTTTGATTCATTGAGTTACCTTGTTAAGGTATCTACATTATAGAAACTAGGTACCGACCTTGCTTCATTTAAACCCTGGTCCTAAGTATTTTTAAAGCCCAATTTAATTTTATCCCCACAATTCACCCACCTCTTTCGCATGACTTGTAACCCTGATAACCTATTCTAACCCAAAGCTGATTTGACCCAAAATCTAAAAATTCACTCTTATGTACCTAAATATTTTTTAATACGGTATTAATAAAAACAAATTTATGTAATGCAGTAGAAAAGAAATCGAGAGAAAGTGCATTGTCTAATGTGAGTCTTATAAAATTGTAAACATTCTCTTAAGAAACAAATATCTTGTGGAGGACAATTACTTCTAGTTCATTAGCTTTCACTGATGGTTTCACTCTAATGGCAGCATGGAGGTAACCAATTGTGCTGTTGCGCAACATTGTTAAAAGGATTACTTAGCATTTATTTTATTTAAAGAAAAAAATAAGAAATAGAATTTGGTTTTAGATCACACATTTCGTTTCGTATTCGTTGTTGAGTTAGCTAATTACGTAGGTATAATAGCATAAGACGACATTTGAGGTCCTAAATAAATAAATAAAATAAAATAAAATTTATTCCCTTTGAAATTTTTAAAAAATTATTTAGGTCTGTCAAAATTTTTGTGACTCTACCGGGGGTTCGGAAATGCTACAGACTGAGAAGAACACCCCAAGAAACTCAGTCCGGTCCCTCTTATTCATCTTAGTATCTAATACAGTTTTATTTTTAAATGTAGAAAGGAGCAATTCGTGTCACTGCCAGGCAGTCTTGTCTTCTAGAAAGTCTTTAATGCTATAATAAGCTTTCTGGCACAATTTAAGTTTTACTAGTTTTTTTAAATTTATTAACTGACAAACCTGTTATGGCTGTCGGCAATGTATTGTACATTCGAATACAATTGCACGCAAAAGAATTGCTTATTTTATTAAGCCTAAATCTAGGTACAGCCAATTTATTCTTATTTCTTAAGTTTAGGTTATGGATATCACTATTTTTAATAAATTTACTGTTATTTTTATGAGTATATAATAAGTTTTCATATATGTGCTGTGAATACACAGTAAGGTAGATATCCTTAAACTTTTCTCTTAATGACTCCCGAAACCCCATACCATAGATAGCCCGGACAGCCCTTTTCTGCAACACAAAGATACATTCGATGTCGGCAGCGTTACCCCATAATAGTATGCCATAGGTCATGACACTGTGGAAATAGCTAAAGTAGACAAGACGCGCTGTTCTAATGTCTGTCAGTTGTCGGATCTTTTTAACGGCATAGGCTGCAGAGCTCAGTCTGCCCAAGACTTTCCCGATATGAGGCCCCCACTGCAAGTTGGAGTCTAACTTTATGCCCAGAAAGACAGTTTCATCGACCAATTCTACTTGATCATCCCTAATCTTAATACTGGTGTTAACGAGCCTAACATTTGGCAAGGTGAATCTAATACATTTTGTTTTAGTTTCGTTTAACAATAAATTATTAGCGTTAAACCAGTGGACTACCCTAGAGAGGGCATTGTTCACTTCGTCAAGATCGCGTTATCGATGTTCAACTTTAAATATTAAAGATGTGTCATCAGCAAACAAAACTACCTCGTGATCGCCTCTTATAAGGTGAGGGAGATCATTTATGTACACTAAAAATAGAAAAGGTCCCAGAATTGAACCCTGAGGCACCCCTATTGTTACAGCAGAACCATTTGACTGTTTACCATTTATAACTACTCTCTGTACTCTATCTCTAAGGTAAGAACTAATTAAATCCAAGGCTGTCCCCCGGATTCCATAATGATCAAGTTTTTGAATTAAAGTCTGATGCTGGACGCAATCGAAGGCCTTAGATAAGTCGCAGAATACACCATAAGCTTCATACGACTCCTCCCAGGCCTCATATATACACTATAACAATTTGATTCCAACATCCGTGGTAGACCGACCGCGTGTGAAACCGAATTGTTTAGTATGGAATAGTTTATTTGTATTAAAATGATTTTGCATTTGATTAAGCATTACCTTTTCAAAGATTTTACTAAACGTGGGTAGTACAGAAATAGGAAGAAAATTGGACGGATCTGAGGTGCTACCCGATTTAAACAGAGGAGTTATAAATAATAATAAATGTATTTATTCGATGTAAATTTAACATAACATAATAAATCAAAACACAAGGGCGATAATTTTAGCTATTTAACATATTATTACAAATGCTGTTGGTACTTAAAAAGGTAAACCTGAGGTATAAGTACCAGCTGCCTTCCAGTAACACAGTTTTATACACATAGGTACATATATTGATTGTGGTTTGCCCTGTACAGTTAAACAAAAATACAATACGAGTATGTATTATAGTTTGATGTCTCACTCAATTTATGTTTATACAAACAATTGTGTATGTTTGTGTGTGTGTGTGTGTGTGTGTGTGTGTGTGTTTATGTGGGTGTGTGATGAGTACAATATGTTTTAGAGGAGAGTTAGAGGTATATTCTATACTGGAGGGTGAAGAATAGCCTCTGTTTCTTCATATGAAAGGCTTAGGAGATAGCTCGTGAGTATTTTTTTGGCTTCATATTTGGTTTTCTCGTGAAAATGTAAGATACCGTTAATTTTATTATATAAGTAGCGACCTAAGAAGAAATAAAACTTTTTTCCGAAAGATGTTGTGCAAGTGGTGGTTATTGGAATCTTATATTTACGAATTGTGCGTGTCTGAGAAGATGTTATCAGTTGCGATATTCCTGTACTATAGTTATGTTTGTGTTGTTTTAGTAATATTTGGAGGATAAATATTTGACGCACTGTGGGCACTTCACAATATTCGTATAAACTTCTTGTTGGGAAAAGATAAGGTTTGAATGTGCACACCTTAAGCACCGCTCTTTGGGCTCTTTCGACGTGAATTAGGTGACTCTTTCCTGCACCTAGTTATTTTACTAAACTTCATTGAGTCAGGAAACACACCACTATCAACACAATTATTAAATATTATTGATAATTCAGGGGCAACCATTTCAATTAACGAATTAACTAAATGTACAGAAATTCCCCAGAGGTCAGCCGTTTTCTTAATATTTAAAGATTTAAAAGTTTTTATTATAGTGTGTATACTAATTTACTGAATTTGAATATTTCATTACAGCAAGGAACATTTGCTTTTAACAAGGATTCTGCTATTGGGGTAGAAGAACCTAGGGTTCTGGTCAAATCTACTGGAATTCGAGAAAAAAATTGTTCTAATTCGTTAGCGACTTCGGCATCTGTTGTAATTATGTTACCATTTACTTTAAGTTTAAAATTATTATCATTCGATTTTGCTTGGCCTCTTTCTGCGTTAATTATTTTCCAAGTAGATTTAACTTTGTCTACACTATTGAGAATTTTATTACTTATAGGTATACTTTCTTTTGGCTGCTAAGCAGTCTGCTTTAAACTTTTTTGAATAAGATTTAACATAATTTAGAAATTCATCTGTTCTATTAAGCTGTCTTTCTGAGTATAGTTCATACAGTTTTTGTCTACTTTTATGTATATCCTCAGTGGCCCATTTACTGAAGGCTGGCCTATCACCGATTGTGACTTCCTTAGACTTGAATACGGAGTTGAACTCATTGTAAAAGGAATCAAAAAATAACTTATACATTACATTTGGATCTAAGCCAGTGTCTAAAAATGGAAGTTTATTGCAAAGTCCAACTCGCATACGTTCCAAGCGGTCACTAGTTACTGGTCTACATAATATTTTACGTCTTTTAACTTTTTCTCTTGTGATCTTGAAAGATCCTTAAGTAGGGACTGCATTAATTACCCGACTTGGTATTATACCCTGCTCACAACTTTTTACCAAAATAGAACTACACTTGTTATATTATAACTAGCTAATGCCCGCAGCTTAGCCCGTGTAATAGTTTGTTCCTGTTCCCGCTTCCGGTGTCCGTAGCCTGTTATTCCAGACTATAATGTATTTCTGTACCAAATTTCATATAGATGCGTCCAGCCGTTCGAGCGTGAAAGAGTAACAAACATCCACACATACACATTCACAAACTTTTGCATTCATTTATAATATTAGTAAGACAAAAGTATCTGGTACGCTTTCATTTATCAAGCAAGGTGATACATGTATGAGTAAATTGCAATTTGATATAATAGCACACTAGTATCACCACTAAACGGTCAGCTATAGAGCTGTTACTCCATATTTTTATTTTAGGTACAAATGTTTGTAAAGTACACAATACTGTTCGTAAAGAAAAGTATGCATATTATCCTTTATTCGGTTTAAGTCAGATTCTGTTTAAGACAGATCTAAGTTGCTCATTTAGACGGCTTGGTGTAACTCAGTTTGAGCGAATCTCTCGCTTCATTTTGTGTAACGCCAGTCGCTGGATTTACGAGAAATAAAGCCACTAATAATTTAGGATAAGTGCTCACGCAGAGCTCAATAATTTAACTGTAAATGGAAAATACCTTTAAACTAAAGTACTTTCACGCACTCCACGAAAAACGTTGATCTGCATTAATCGAAAATTAAATCCCATGCTAGTAATTTCAAGCCGCGTGGTGAGGGGATCGAGTATAAATACCATTACGCTATTATTCCGTGGATCTTGTAAAGACCGCTGGTCTTCGGTGATTCAATTGGACTTCGTAAAGGTCTTTATTTAACTACCAATAACAGAAGACCTTTAACTGAACTCAAAACCGAACCGAACATTAAAACGCAAAAAAGTTTGTTTTATTTTTAAGAAGTTTAAGTTACGCACTTACACATTCGCACACGCATGCACGCCACACCATCCAAACTGACAAACTTTTGCATTCATAAATTTAGTAAGAATTGACAGCTGAAATTAATGATTGAAAGTATATTCAACATCAAAGCAATTACAGAATACCGAGTAACATAAGTGTTGAATAATATGTATCAGCTTGAGCAAAAATGGAATATTCTGTGAAAAATAAATAGGTAATTACTTATATTATATAAGTTTTGGCAAAAATTGAATATTCTGTGGAAAATAAATAAATACTATTTTTCTATGTCATAATACTAGATTCTCTACTAGATCGAAGTAAATTCCTCTGAAAAGGAAGACACATTACAACTATCATAGTTCTGAAATTGTTCTCAAATTGAAAGTGCTTTCAAAGATTTTCCTAAATATACAACTAGAGTTAGCGAGTAAATCACAAACTTTGGTCTAGGGATCTGTATTGTGACAGGTACATATTACTAAGCTCTAATTTTGCTTTTACTACTTAATCTTTGTCTTGATATCGATAATTAAAACCGCACTATATCGATACCTCTGGGCTCAAAGGTCGTAAAGGACATTTGGGCGAAAATGACTTTTTGATACAGTTTTACTCAATTTTTAATTCCCTATCGATCTGTATATTCCGTTTTACGAAATTCGCAAAAAAATGCCTTTACGACCCACATAATCTGAGACTTTAAGCCAAGTTTACCGTGAAAATATGGAAGTAAATAACACTTACCTACTAGAGTGAAATTATTTTGGTAGTAAAGGAAAATATAAAGAAAGTTTTGGGTGTAAAACACATAAAAAATTTTAATGGTCCTATACTCCCTATAAGTCACCTCAAAAATATGGATGTAAAGGACATCAGGACTTGTCCTGATGTCCTTTACATCCATACTGCTACTTGTAACAGTGTGTTAAAGTGAGTAACTTTAAAAGTGAGCTAGATACAATCGACTTTGGAGACCCACAGGGTAGCGTGCTTGGCCCAACGCTTTTTATAATGTATATGGATAATATAATATGCTATGCCGATGACACTGTTGTTATATTTGATGGTGCAAGTTGGGCTGAAAAATTTACAAAAGCCGAGTTGGGCCTGGGGCAAGTGTCAACATGGTTGCGTTATAATTTAGTGACACTGAATGCCAGTAAAACTAAATATTATGTATGTTTTCATAAAACAGCTAGATCGGCCCATTACACATCTCTTGGTATCAAATTACACTACTGCAAAGAAATGAAAGACAGCATTAAATACCTTGGCGTAATTATTGACGAAAACTTGTTAAAAAACACACCATCGTTTTGTCAAACGGAGTGCGAAAAACCGCAAATATAATGAAATTTCTTCGTTCTTCAGCGCCAACGGACGACCCGAAATCCGTTTATTTTGCCCTGAGTCCTCCTGAGTCAGTCGGCCGTCCCGTGGAGTCAGCGCTGCTTTGCAGGGAGGGCTTCATCATTGAGATTACATTCCATACATTGATGTCGCCTGCATCCACAAAGCCCGCCCCTTGTTCGGGCGTGAGTGCGCCGTAGCTGTTCAACAAAAACAGGCGGCTTACCGCGCCTGGATCAGGGCTCGGTCTGTGCGCGACCAGAAAGTGGCCCGCCTCAAAGCAGCGTACAACAGAGCCACTAGGTCCAGTAAGAGAGCCTTCAAGAGAGTGGACGCCCAGCGCATCACGCGGCTTGGTCAGGAGCTCACGTAACATCCGACGGGCAGACGTGAATACTGGCAACTGACCAAAGCCGTGCAGGTCAACTTTTGCAAGCTCTTGCTGCCGCCGCGCCGCTGCGCTATCTTAACGGATGACTGGCTGACAAGGCCCAAGAGAAATCAGAAATGCTGGCCAATCTCTTTGCGGCTAATTCCTGGGTCAATGACTGTGGCAAGCAACCTCCCACTATCGCCGACTGTGGAACCACGATGCCGGATATTGTAATCCGGCAGTGCGGTATTGGTGCTGAAGAAGTGTGCAGCTGAATTATGTCCAACGCTAACAGGCCTGTATCGTCTTTCCTATTCGTCGGGAGAAGAGTCGAAGGCTTGGTAGGAGGCGAACGTTCAGCCGATCCCCAAGAAAGGGGATCGGTCGGATTCGGCCAACTATCGAACCATAGCTGTAACCACCGTAATCTGCAAAGTGTTCGAGGTAATTATCAACAAACAGCTCATGCGCTATCTGGAGGATCACTCGTTAATTAGCGATTGTCAATATGGCTTTAGGCCGAAACGATCAACGGGTGACCACTTAGCGTACATTACACACACCTGTGGTGAGGCTATGCACGGTGAATCTCTGGCTATTGGCCTAGACATGGCTAAAGCCTTTGATAGGGTATGACATGCGTCGCATCTTTCCAAGCTGCCGGCATATGGTCTATCGCCTCTGTTGTGCCGATGGTTGGCCAGCTTCCTGCACGGGCGACGTACACGGGTCCTCTGTGATGGTCAGGCTTCCTGCTTTTTGCAGGTATATGCCGGAGTACCACAGGGATCGGTATTTTCCCCAACTCTCTTTCTTCTGCATATCAATGACATGCTGTCCCTTGGGTGCATTCATTGTTATGCGGATGATAGTACTCCGCGTGGGAGCTATTCTGGCCATCCAGCGGAGGGGCGAGGCCACGTGGAAGGAAAGAGAGGACAACTCGTGGCGGATCTTCACCGGGACCTGGGTCGCATTGCCCAATGGGGTTCAGACAACCTGGTCGAGTTCAATGCCAGAAAAATACACAGCTTACAGCTAAAAAGTCCCCATTCCTATCCCTACCCTGTCTTCGGAACATTACGGTTCCACTAAAAGAAAGCTCAATCACAAAACCTACGTAGAGAGATGTATTGGGCTGGCCTCGTGGAAACTAGAATTCCTGAATAAGCTGAGACTATTTCACGTCACATCAGAGATGTTTACTGTACAAGACGAAGATTCGCCCCGGCGTCGAATTCTGTTTTCACATTTGGGATGACTCCGCAAGACACCTACTAGCGTCAACGCTATGCAGCGACGTGCTATCCGAATAATTGGTTGTCCTTGACGGGAGGCCTCGAACCGTTAGCGCAACGAAGAACTATAGCGTCCTTGGCTGCCTTCTACCGAATGTATTACGGTGAATGTTCTGAAGAGCTCGATTCAACCTAATCCTACCATCTCCTTTCCAAACCCGAACAACGCGTGCCGGGGCAGAGATGCCACTCATACACAGTGGAGAGAATTTTCGCCTGAACCAAGCACTTCAAAAGATCGTTCATCTGTCGAACTATAAGAACATGGCACGACCTGCCCGCATACGTTTTTCCCTCATCTTACAATCCCGGGTTCTTCAAGAGGAGCGTGAAGAGGCACATCACAGGGCCGGCAACTTGAGGAACCACTGTCGAAAGCCTTACAGACTGTGAGACTGGCCCCCAATCGTTAGATGCACCACGGTTTACCATCAGGGTGGTGGCGACGTCAATTTGACAAGCTTAATATTAAAAAATATAAGTTTATTTAATAATGTAGCCCTTAAAAATGGGTTAGCAAGTGATCCTTATGACCTAAAAATTATTACACTAGTCGATTATTACCTTATTTTCTTCAGAATTGCGCAGTGAAGTAGATTTACACCCTTCGGTGAAATCTTAGGATGGAAATTTGACGGGTGTAAAGGACTTTTATTTTCAAATTTATGGTCGTAAAGGAAATCTATCTCGGTAAATACAGCACTAGGGTATTTTTTTTAATCTGCCTTAGAAAATACTATAAATTCTAAGCACTTTCTTCCTTGGTTTTATTAAAATAGCTCAAGAAACAAAAAAGTTAGAGTACAAAATATTTTTTTTCTTTTGTTTTTTGCTTCTCCTGAAAAGTCCCATTTTGTCCTTTACGACCTTTGAGCCCAGAGGTATCGATATTGTACGTGAGATTGTATGAGATGTTCCATTTACAGAAACCACATTCTCTAAGATGTCAAAGATCTAATTCTGGAGGTATTAAAGGATACATTACTCGGAGTTGTGTATTACACGGAATATTACAGTAGCTTTGGTTGAACCGTTTCCACCATTTAGGTACAATCATTTTCGTTTGTAGTTCCATAGAATGAAGTTATTAGAGAGCTCTACATTTAGAATTACAATACCCAATTGTCTGAGGTGGTATTACCGTACGATGACTCTGCTTGCAGTAATGCCAGGTACATTATTTATAATTTGGAGCAAGCTTAGCTTACTACTCAGGGAGCAAGAGGTTATAGAAATTAGAAACATATATACATACATATTAAAATATAAATATGCACAAATTTGTTAGTATTTTATGAGCTTCCTTATCTTCATTGTGTTTAGATGTGGGAAAAATGTTTCTCGGATTGGTTTTTTAAGAATGTGAAGGTTGCATACCTACTACTGTATAAATTTTACTAGCTGATTGCAGAAGCTTTATTTTCACAATACTGTAAATGCACTGTGAGACATTAACAGTACAAATCGTAGTGCGAAGCGCTCGTGGCTCCGCGGACTCAGTGTTCTGTAAACGATCACTGCAGTAAGCAACTTTCACTATGGCCGGTCCATGGATGGGTGACCATCCATGTGATCACTTTGTGACATTTATTTGAGCGTTTCCGTGCTCCGGAAGGCACGTTAAGCCGTTGGTCCCGGTTGCCAGTAAAATGGCAGTCGTTAAGCCAAGTTGAAGGCTTTATTTCAACAGCAGGCAGTCACAACCTGCGCCTGTCCATTTAAACACGGCAATACGGCTCACAACGTATTACGTGGGACAAATTATAAAAAGGTGAAATGTGGGTATATAATATGCCTCTGCCTACCCCATCGGGGATAAAGGCGTGATGATGAACCAAATCATAGTGTTCAAAGCAACTAGGTATATCGGCAGTCATAAGAGCACTAGCATGTTATTGCTCAGCCTGTGCTATCTAAGCCACTGAATAATTACGCACTACACAATGGCTGACGGCGTATCGAGTCCATGATTAGTCCTGTATGTAATCAAGGATCGGCGAGAGATGTACATTCACAAACAGACATTGAGAGGCTTAGAACTACCGACGAAAACATTTGCTTAGTCGATATCTGAATCTATACAATGTTAAAACTTAATTTTGACTATCGTATATAGACTATTTAATATGAATAATTACAATTTTACTAGCTGATGCCCGCAGTTTAACCCGCGTAAAATTTGTTCCCGCTTCCCAAAGGAACTTTTTCCCGTGATTAAAAGAAACCTGTGTTATTCCAGACTATAATGTATCCCTGTACAAAATTTCAGCCAGATCCGTTCAGCCGTTCGAGCGTGAAAGAGTAACTAACATCCACACTCACAAACTTTCACCCTTATAATATTGGTAAGATTGTGGTTAAATTTTGGTTATATATTTTAATCAAACCCTAGTGACATCTTAAATCGTTTTTACTCTCCATTTGTCATCAATAAAGAATAAATTGGCAACCGGGACCAACGCTTCTTTACAAATGCAACAAACAGTCACCCATTTTCCTATTTAACTATAATATGGAATTGTAAATAAAATAAAGTATTAAGTTCAGTCGCAATTTTTACACAAATAATACAAAAATTTGTCTATCAAATGCAAACTTTCCATCTTCTTGTGAAAAAGAATTTGTCAAAGTGTCACTTTATTTCCCAAGGGGGAAAAGCTTTGTGCTTGAGGCTCTCATTGTAGTACCCAAATATTTCCCGCAAAAGACGCAATTTTATGCAATGGTTTCATAAAAATACGTAGTTTATGCAGACGACCTTTCATATTGCTTCACAGCTAGCCACTTACATGTTTTGATGATCTAACAAAATATGAAATTCTATGCATAGCTAACTAACTTGTGAAGTTGTAACTTGTAAATAAGTAGGTAAATTTGATGTCATGTAAATTACCAAGATAATTTTTTGATTGTTTTCTGTTAATTTATCTATAGATACTAATATTATAAAGAGGAAGGATATGTTTTATTGTTTTTTTGTTTGTCTGTTTTTTTTTATATTTTATGAAACCTTTAATCATCTCTATTCTATAAATATATTTAATTTACAAGGTGATTACATATTAAATTAACAATGTACATTACATAAACTATGTTTGTTTGTTGGCTCCGGAACTACTGGACCGATTTGAAAAATTCTTTCTCTGTTGGGAAGCTACACTCTTTGCGCTGAATACAGGCTATATTTTATTCCCGTGGGAATACGGGAACTACGCGGGTGAAACCGCGTGACGTTCACTAGTAATTGATAAAAATAAATATTCAATCTCAATTTAACTCACATAAGTATTTAAATATCATCCAGTCATCTTTAGTCAATTTTATTTCACCAGAAAGCAGCTGTAAACGTCTTTAGGGCCCATCTGTCTCTATATCATCCATTTATCATACATCAAAATCACATTCGACATTCTATTGTTTTATGAATAAGATTTTTTTCAGACATAAAATGTAATACAATTTAACATTACTTACCAGGAAAATGAGTAAACACGAAGGAGGCTAAAAAATAACACATTCTATTTTTAAAACAAACATCATAAATATGAAGGGTGGCATATTTTCACTGACATAGGTACCCATCCAGCTTATCTACAAAGTGTACATAATAGAAACTGATGGGATTGTGAGCTAAGCTCTATACAAATGATAGTCGCGCTCGGTGACTCGTAGCCAAGACATTCAATCCGATCGCAGGCAATTTCCTCAAACAAGGATTTTCTATCCCGTGAGCAAATAATGCACTCATGAGTTCACGAACTGTGATAAAACCCTAATAGAAAATTGAATTATACTTGTGGCGAAATCCTTGTTTATTTAGAGCAACAACTCCAAACGATGTAGATATGTCCGTATAGACCATTGTCGGAACCTTTATTATTATTTTAAATTTTCCGTTTATCAAACTAATGAAGTGGTTACACTATTATATTGAGATGGTTAGCGTGTTGAAAGCGTTGAAACATTTGTGAAACCTGATTCACGAAAAACTTACGCGGAACTTGTGAAAAATGATATAGGAACCCCACATTCTTGAAGTTGTGTTTAGTTCCCTGTAAAAGTGTACCCAATATAGTGAGTATATTGCCTTTTAAAAACGAGCAGGCGTCGACAAAAAGCACAAACGGTAGCCCATCTCAGAGCTGACTAAAGATTAGGGCACTTAACGCTGTGATCGTATAGAGAACAGCTGTGCTAAGTTCAAAAATTTAAACTAATTAATGTAAGAAACGTCGAATACAGTACAAATGTAACTAATCTAAAAGTTTTCGACTAACTTACATTTTACGTGATATTTATTTAGACCTTCTATAAAATATTCAAAACAGAAATGGACTCCATTAGATTGTGTATGTTTGTAGAACTAAAAGCAGGATCAAGCCTTTCGTCCACTGGATATTGTGGAATATCGAGTATACTTTAGAAATAATGTTAAAGTATCTCCATATTTTGATATAATATTTGCCTTATCGCGTTGCCGAGTCACGTTCATATTATTACGAGTACCTTGAATTATTGAGCTAAATGTAATGACGAAAATGTATTTGGTATAGGCTTAAGAAGTTACATTGCGTAAATGCTGTCTTTTGCGTGCAAAATACGTTTATACATTATGGATGAATAGGTAACCAAAACCTTACTAGCAACCTTAATACCTTACACATACACAATTACGCAAATTGTCCCTAAGGTAGAGGTGACTAAAATTACACACAACACACCCACACTTTTCCCGTAGTTTTGTTCGTCCTACATAATAAGGGTGAAAACCTATTGCCGTCACTGAGCACTATTTACAAAGGAAAATCAATATTTTTTTTATTTATACTTGATTGGTTGATTGATGGCACTTGTTGGAACTTGCTGCAAATATTGAAATCGACACTTGTACCTACTATTCTACAATATTAATTATTATTAACCTGACCGGCTTCGTCTCACGGCATTTTACAAGGTCAAACATCAATTAATTAAAAATAAATAAAATCATAAAAAGGACTCTGTAATTCAAGCAAAAATTTCAACAGTCAGGACAAATGTTATATGTCCATAAACAACAGTTTCTGCAGTCTAGATATCCCTTGCCCTAGAAAAAATTAACATGTGCTATTGGTAACTCTATGACGAAATAAAATAAATGTAGACCGCTTGTATAACTGCCAGTTTCAAGGGTCACCCGTCCAAAGATATACCACGTGGTTTCAGATAGATTGACTCAGATATATATCAGATGACATTTTGAATAAAGAAATTCCGATAATGTGATTTGGAATTTCTAAAAGAAATAAGACTGCACCTATGACAATATTTTTTTTAAGTTAAGTGTTTGAAAAAATGTATATTTGAAGCGAAGACTCAGTATTCTGTAAACGATCTCTGTTATTTAGCAACATTTACTAAAGCTAGTCATGGATGGGTGACCACCGCGTGACCATTTTGTGACATTTACTTCCGAGCGTATCCGTAAAACTTTTACCCAGGTCGGCAGTGCGTGTGTAGCGCTTCTGGTTGGCTGCAAACGTCCATAGGTTACGGTAACTCAATATCGGTGGGCCGTAAGCTTATCGGCCACCTCATTAGTGTACAAATAAATACAGGACTTGGTAAGTCTTGTATTCAATATTCAATATTATATACCAGGTAGGTGGAACTGCGGCTGTAATTTGGCAAGGATATTTTATAGCTATATTTTTATAATACTGTGAACAGATAAAAAGATGACGAAACTATAAGGGTTTTTCATTTACCACGGACTTCTAAAACGGTCATATCAATCAAACATCAAAAGAATACTGGCTGTCACCCGTGGCTTCGTCTGCGAAGAAGTCGTTATACGTAAAATCATAACCCTCCTTTTGCCCAGTCATTTAAAAAGTAGCCTTCCCTTGGACTCAAACTATTTCCTACGAAATTTCATCTAAATCGGTTCAGCGGTTTAGTCGTAAAACCGTAACAGACAGAGTTACTTTAGCTTTTAGCCCCTCTCTATAAAAATATTGCAGAGGGGCTTATGGTGAGACTTTGTCTGTAGATGTCTCTGTGACTCTGTTGCGTTATATCACGTCACTAGGTCACGTGGATCATCTGTTCAAAGTTTGAAATAAAACAAAAATGACAACGTCACTCGAATTGAACTTTCAATTTCACAGAGGGGCAGTTGGGTGAGACCCTCTCACGGTTTCTTGTTATAATCCTAGTAGGGTTTATATTTACAGCAATTGTTACAATTCAGTACACGCCAAAGAATCTAGAACAAAAATTAAAGTTCGTTTTACGCTAGGATTCCTTGTACTACTCTTTTTTTTCTATGACAACATCGCCACGAGTTACAGTTTGTACGTGGCGTATTTAGCGCTTGCTTCTACAATCTGTGCTGCGGTTTTCTTTTTTTGGAAAGTATTTTTTAATATTTTTATGAGCGCACTGAGCTTCCGCTCCAGGCTATTATATTTTATTTTACTTAAAAATACTTAACTAGTAGTCTAACAGTTTAACATACATACATACATATAATCACGCCTTTATCCCGGAAGGGGTAGGCAGAGAAAGAAATGGACAGGCGCAGGTCACCACATCCCGCGTTGAAATTTTTGAAGCCGCCCATAAGTTACTTTCTAACTAGCTACCTAACTAGCTAACAGTTTGAATTCCAAATAAAACTAAATTATTAAAGTCAACACACTTCAGTATATATCTATTAATTGAATATAGTCTGTTTTCCAAGTAATGAGTCCATGAAACATGCAAAAGTATAATATAAATAAATAATGGTTTATTTTAACATAATGTCTTACTGCAGGAGTCCAATTCTTAGAAGCTGCTGTTGACCGGGTAGTGCCGGGGCTAGAATAGTTGGAGAACCTCTAACAGTCATAAATAAACTATTTGACTGTGTAGTCTCATATCGGTTACTCTGATATCCTAATTTCTATCTAGAATAAAGGATTCAATTGATTAGTCGTAGGTGTTATCTTTGTTTACAATAGTTTTCCAACCAGATTGTCTGAAATGAAAATTATCAGTTTCGGACTCTTGATTCGGGCCTACAAGTAGTACCTATGACGTGAGTTAATATAATCGAGCAAAGTTAGATCGTGGTTGCGACGACCTAAGCATAAAATCACTATGACGAGAAACCTGAAAAATGTTCTCTGTGTATCAATACTTGGTAATATTGAACTAAGTCATCAATACCAATATCAATGAATATGTGACTTAACTTTCTTTACATTTTTTAAAGAGATCGACCAAGATATGTTTAACCAAAACATGCAAACTATGTTAAGTTAACTAACGGTTTCTATATTATCAAGAACAGCAACAACAGATTTATGTAACAGAATCGTATTATATAATAACCATGAATAAAATGCAAGTCGGTTGAAACTGTAAAATTTATAAGTATCTTAAAAGGTAGGTCTCAAGGAGCTCAATAGTAGAAGTTTTTGATTTAATATCTGTTATTTACCTCTTCGCCCCCCCCCCCACATTACCACAGATTCTCTATGTGAGGTGGTGGGAGACCTGTCGAGGTGTTTATTAAAAGGAAAGAAATAATGTTTATTAGGTTCTTTTGCAGGTTCTGCAGAACGAATGGAGTTTACAGAGCTCTCGCTTTGAGATCTGCCCTCTATTATTACCTTGTGCCATCGCGGCACCACAAACACTCCTGTTGACCGATTAAGGTGTGACAGCATCTTGGGTATTAAAAATGGTGGTGGAAGTAATATCCTCACGTTACGAACAGGCCTATCATATAGTGTTCTCCATTTCATAATAGGAATATTGTTTGTAGGCAATCTTGCCTTAGTGGTGTTTGAAGCAGGATGCTCACAAAAAATACCTGGAGGAGCTGATACATATGGTATCGGCTCGGAATGCAGTGTATGGTGAAGTCAATTTGATGTCGGACCATTACACGCAAGCTGACGAGTTAAGTTCGTCTAGGCAATTGATTTGGTCTCGTCCCTCAGGGGGGGTGGACTACAACTGCTTTGAATGAGTACAGACTGTAACACAGTACCGGTATATGATTTCGAATCATGTGTAAGATTATTAACATCTCTCTTTGATGCAGTGCAATCTTTGTTATTCTGGGCCCTCGAGCCTGTTAGAAAAATGTTTTCTAGCTGGGCTCCCAAGCGAAATCTGACGCGTCCGTGGTAAGAAGGCATCTCGGATGGAAAGCTTGTAAAATTGTCGAGAACCGGTAATTGCGGACCCACTATTGGAGTTCCACTTGTACCACTCCGTGCACTACTATTTTCTTCAGTGGGTTGTCGGTTAGGGGATTGACCGAATGTGACGCTGAGGTAAAGCTACCTCTAGGCACTGCGAAAGTGGTAAAAATTCAAAAGACCCACCAAGTTTGAATTTTCTTTAAAAGAACTAAGTTTCTTTGATTTGGAATTAAATAAATCTTCCATTTATGTCTAATATCTTTTCTTTTGGTATTGGACTTTCAGGTAGTTCTATGTCTATCGCATAACGATATGAGAGGTTTCTTTGGGAACCTATTATTGTTTTCTCCCAATTGTCTAACCATCCCTGGGTTTGAAGAGTTTTCAAGGCTATTTGTACGTGTTTGTGAAGAGTAACAGGATTTTGATGCGCAAAATGAGATTTTGTGTAGGTAGACGAGTATTTGAATACTCTTATTCTATAGAAATCGGGGCACCCAGATGGTGAGAAACGAAAATGTTTTGGGTGCGGCTTACCCGAGCGGAAGACAAGAATGTGCTCTGAGAAAGAATAATGTACACTACATCAGCTTTACCATGAAAATAAGCTTGACTGAGATGTATCTTGCACATCCAATATCGTGGTTGGAGGAAATTTGGTAAACGGAACATGCTGAAAGATAGAATTATTCTGGCTTCACAAAGGCGTACAATGTCTTAAAACTGAATTCTGGGCGGATGACCCATCGCTATTTGAAGTTAGGAAAAGTGGAGAAACCAAACTTGGTGACAAAGGAACTAGTTTTAGAGTGCCTTGAGCATTCATCTTTTGAACCATTGCACAATGTGGTCATTTCAGTTAAAAAGGAAACCTTTTTAAAAATAGTTCGTTGTATGGATTCTTAAGTATTTAAAGCAATTAGTATTCCACCTTAGTCAAGTTTTCCATAGCATTTTAACATAAAGTGAAAATTTACAACTTTGTCAGTACGGGACTTGAACAGAGTTCGGTGTAAATTTAAATGTGGGAAGGTTATCAGTTTTGAGCAGGATTCGAACCTGCGTCCTCTCGAATACCGTGCAGGACGGATTGGAGTTTCAGGATAAAGGGAATGCGGTACCCTTTTATAAATTTAAAACTTTTTGGTACTCTCGTTCCTTACCAACGTATTTTGTGCAGAGTTAACTGACCGACATAGAATGACAGGGTCATATCATTTAGTGTTTCCTTTGCTGGTGTGGGCAGAGGATGTTAGACCTCTCCTCGTCTCTTTGAGAGCCTCGAGCTCGGAAATTTCGTAATTGAAGGGACATCCTTGCATGGTTACTTAGTATGTTATCGTACGCCTGGTTACTATCGTATACCCAATTATTATAGATACACAATATTGTACATACCCCTCGAGGGTGGTAACTGGTTAGTGTTTCCTTTGCAGGTATGGGCAGAGCATGTTAAACTTCTCAGTCTCTTTGAGAGCCTAAAGCACAGAAATTTCTTAATTGAAGGGATATTTACTATCGTATGCCCAATTATTATAGATATTGTACACACCCCTCGAGAGTGGTAACTGTAATTCAGGCCTAAAAAGGCTCTTGGTACAATGGAATCTGGACTCCATTCGATGGAGATCTGATCTTGACGCCTGATCCTCTCGAAGGCTGGCGTAATGATTTGGATGAACTTTTTTCGGGGTCATCCTTTTTGGAGATCGAAGACCAAAATGCATGCCTTCCCGAGTGCCGTTGAAAAGGCTTCAGCCTCGAAAATGTATGTGTTTGAAGGCGATATTTTATCAAGGTTCATTTTTAAGAATTGGGTCTTTGACAATTCTGAGAATAATATATGAAATCAGATCTATGGGCGCAGGCCATTTGTAATAAATTGATAAAAGATTTATGGAAATCCTATTATTAAAGTAGGTCTTCAATTTTGTCATAAATATTTTCGAAGAAACTTAAGTTTTTCAAAAGATTCTCTTTGTTTAAAAAAAAAAACATAAAAGGTTTTGGCAGCAAAAGCCTTTTGGCGGAAAGAGCCTTGTCAGCTTTTTCAAAATGTAGCAGGGATTCGAATTGTCGGATCTCCCCGTTTTTGTTTAGGTTGACGAACCCAGGACTATGATTTTACAATAGTGGGTATCAGCATATTATCTCATCTAGGCAATTTGTTGCCAAAACGTGTCAATCAACCTCTTAGGTTATACTGTGTCTTAGGATCTTGGGTAACCGAAATCTCTTTTAATGCTGTCCCTATATAAAATACGAAGCAAGGATGATTGTTTCTATCATCCTCGTAAATAAACCTCTGATCTGTAAAGAAATTTACACTTGGTCAGGACCAGTGTTAGGTAAATGAGAAATAACTCACCTATTTCCATCATCCTTATCTGGTTTAGTGGAAGTCGGCTTTTTTTACTCCACCTAGGACAATGCACGTGGCGTCGCGATCGCCCTTATTTGAAGTTCGAGCTAAATGAGCTGGAACTGTAGCTATTTGACGTACCTAATACAGTAACTGGAGCTCAGAGCGCGCTTCTGAAATACTCCACTTGGAATTAGCTCACTTTCTAAGGATGGAGGATTCATTTCTATCAAGAAACCAAACTAAAAGAAATAGTTTTATGTTAGGTAGGTACCTAAAATTTAAGTACTACTTTCATGGTAAACATTTAGTTATTACTTTGACACACTCGTACGTATTCAGAAACTTGGGATGATTACGATTTTACCCATAATAGGCCATATTTTTACATGTATAGGAACATCTAGTAATTAATGTGCCTTTATGTGGGTAGGTATAAAAATATTTTGAAAATATTTTCTATATTCAGCGGTACTTACGCTGTACATACACGAAGCAAATAATATCTAAAAAAAAGTATTAGTACCTATGAATACAATCTATAAAATCAGTTTAATATTAGCTGTAACTAAAGATATTAAATAAAAGAAACTGCAACCTCGTAAGGTTTACGTGCTATTTTAAAATAATAGGTTATTTCACGTTATGACGTACCACACTCATATGTGATCGTAAAAATATGAAGTAAAAACATACCTGAGATTTAAACGAACGGTCAAACCGTTAAATATGTCTGTAGGTTCACTTACTTCAATCACAAGTCACTTGTTTTAGATTCACTGTATATTCAAACGAACGGCAAAGCCGTTAAATAATTATTTCTGTAAATTCACTTACTTCATCCCAAGTCACTTTTTATAACTTTACTAGGTATATAACTAGTAACTAGAAAAAATAAATGCACTAGCAGGTGTTCCTGCTATAACATTTTGCTACGGGAATCAAAACGCCAATGAGGACAAAATGGTCGCCATCTGCATTTATAAGTTCACAGGTGGCGCCACCTGCCTGCTGAGTCGACGGAAATACGTCATCAAACATGAGTAAGATAAGCCTACGGGTAATGGATATGCCTATCTCATTATATAAGCTTCGAATTACGGTCAAGTACTTTTAATATTCAAATAACCGCTTTCTACTACATGCATATGAATGTATATACGGTAGGTACACCTACCAAAATATATATTTTTTAAATTTTTGTCTGTCTGTCCGTTCTCCGTTCTGTCTGTTCCGGCTAATCTCTGGAACAGCTGGACAGATTTGTACGGGACTTTCACTGGCAGATAGCTTGTGTAATAAGGAGAAACTTAGTCTACTTTTATCTTACTAATATTATAAATGCGAAAGTTTGTGAGTGTGGATGTTTGCTACTCTTTCACGCTTGAACGACTGAACTGATCTGGCAAAAATTTGAAACAAGAATACAATTAGTCTGGAATAACACATAGGCTACTTTTATCCCGGGAATAAGTTCCCACGGAAATCCGCAACGGGAACAAATTTTACGCGGGCGAAGCTGCGGGCATAAGCTAGTTACAATATAAAACCTTTACAATTCATTCAGAAGATAGATTTATATTAACTACATTATTTATATAATCTACTAATATTGAGAATCTTAACAAGTTACTAGGTAATCAAGGTTTATTTGGACCCAGCATGTATTGCATTGTGCCAGAACCCGAATTTCGTGTACACTATTGATTATCTGTACCCTTTTCAATTCAACAATGTTCCGCTTATCTTATAGACATTACCCTTGTCACCATACTTTAAAGCGATTTCCCGTTACACAAAGTTTAAGGAAATGTCAGAGTTGTGACAAATGGGAATAAGGGTTATTTTGTAACAGATCAAGGCAATTACTTCACATGAATAGAAATAGCAAGTGAAAAATATATTCAACGGTACATAACTGTATTGTTATAAAACTATAATGGAATAAATTCCGTACATTGAATACCTGAATTGGGAAAATTTCTATCAGGGGTGTTAAAAAATCGATACTGATGCCCAATAATAATGACTTATACAATTTTTTATCCATATATGTCCCTTGGTAAGCTACGTATTATAAAGGACATGAGAAAATTTTCACACGTTAGAACTACAGAAAAGTTACAGAGGTCCTCCACCTCCTTTAAGTGTTCTGTGGTTAGAACATTGGTATGGATGCGTGCGCATGTTACACAGTACTTCTTATCTCGCAGAAGTCAACAAGTTCCCGCACTAATAGGTATTGACAAAATGTCTTGGCCTCTCGTCTTTTCCCAAAGGGGTAGGAAATTACGAATTCTGGGGATATCCTTCAGTAGGTAGGGATCGTGTTGGTTTTTAGTCGGTAAGTGTCCGGCATAGCATCCATGATGGACTTTCCACATGTATAAAAAAAGAGGTAGGAAGGTTCACCATTTGGTTTTGTTCCATTTAATAACTTTATTTACTTTTTATGCACTTTACTTAGGTATACACACTTATAACTATGATGCATACTGCATGTATCTTACTTCTTACTAATATTATAAACTAGCTGATGCCCGCAGCTTCGCCTGCGTGAAATTTTGTTCCTAGACTATATACTATTCATAATGATACTTGTAAGAAATTATATCTTGCCGAACAGAGTTCTCAAGTTATATTAGTAGAGTTTCGAAAGAAGATCTAACTTTCTGTTTTGGAAACTAGTTTCGAAAACAGAATTATTTTTCTTTATTGGAAACCAGGTTTCGTTAAAAGAAAAATAATTCTTTTTTCGAAACTGGTTTCCAAACTTTGGTTTCCAATCTGGCCGAAGGCAACATATCTCTGTAGGCACCAAATTTCAGCTAGATCCGTGCAGCCGTTACAGCGTGAAAGAGTAACAAACATCCACACTCACAAACATTCGCATTTATAATAATACCTAGTTAGATAGATTTCTGATTAACAAATTCATAACGCAAAATAATATGAGGTAAGTAAATTTATTTATTAAATACATTTCTTAATTCAATGGCTAAACTACTACTTGACACAACTTCTATTTTAAGCCATTGACATCGTAACTTAGTTCCTTCTTCAGGTAGTCCCAGCCTACGACGTTTGGACAAACCGAACTACTGTAGGCTTTGTCCTCCTAATACAGATGGTCCAACCAAGACCTGGTAACGTAATAACAATGTAAATTTTATCAGCTGAGCGTTCATGTTCATTGTAATGGCTCTTTTCAGTCCTGTCGAATGTAGTCTACGTAGAGGCCATTCCCGTATTTTACAAAGACCGAGTCTGTTTCCTGACAGAATGCAGTCGGCGCTATATGTAGAATAAAGTTCATGCCTTCCATGACCAGTCGCTTAGGGCTGCTGACAATGTTTGTCGTAAGGATTGAGCGTAGATGGTAACATGCAGTGGATACTACTTGAAGCGTGGTCTTTCATTTTTCTGGCTAGCCATCTTAGAATTTTATTCTTCTTTTCACAAATGTATTTTTGTCACACAAAATCTATACTTATAATAAATCTGTAGAAGTGAAAATTCTGTACATTCAAAATATCAAATAAATAAATAGCAGGGGGTGTTACTAGACCGACACCGAACCCAAAAATGTGATTTAAAAAATTTTTGTCTGTCTGTCTGTCTGTCTGTCTGTCTGTCTGTCTGTTTGTTCAGGCATCACGCAAAAACTACCGGTTAGATTACGATGAAACTTGGTATAATTATTCTTTTATAGCCTGGGCACCACACTGGGTACTTTTTATCCCGGAAAAGTATATAGAATTCAAACCAAACTTAATTTTGCGGTTTGATCCCTAGACCCAAAGTTATTATCAATTTTTGCTTAAACGGTTAATGGTACGATGATGAAATTCAGCATGAGCGTTGTTTGTTACAATTTGAAAAAAGTAATTTTACCATTTTTGCAAATTCCACCTCCAAAGGTATAAAAAAGGAGGGTCAAGTTTGTATGGGACAACGCGATTCCTTGGTCCGATTAGTTTAAAATTTGACATATAGCAATATTAACATAATTGATGGAAGACGTGTTCCTTATTTTATTGAAATTTATGCATTATCGACCTAAAAAGGGAATGTAAATTATTTTGGAGCTGATTTTCTCCGGAGTTGATATCAATATTCCTTAAATACTCTTATTTTTGATTTAAATTACTTTTTATTTTGACACATTTGTGGAAGTTTAATCCGAATGACATTGACATTTTCATGGTTTTGCTTTAAGAACTATTGGAAATATAGTTGTTAATGTTTTTAAATTTTGTATAACCAAAAATAAATATGTGAAAGCAGAAGAAAATGATGAATGACGAAGATGGCTAGCCAGGAGTAATGAAAGACCACGCTTCGGATAGTGTCCACTGCGCATTAGAATGAAAGGGTATCAGCAGCCCTAAGCGACTGGTCATGGAAGGTATGAATTTTATTCTATAGTGCTGGCTGCATTCGGTGCAGGACACAGACTCACTAAGTCTTTGTAAACTACGGGAATGGCCTCTACGAAGATCACATTTGACAAGTAAAAAGAGCCATTAAAATGAACATGATAAACCCCTAGCAGATGAAATTTACATGGTTATTAAGTTAACAGGTCTTGGTTGGACCATCTGTATTATGAGGACGAAGTCTACCGTAGTTCGGTTTTCCCATACGTCGTAGGCTTACAGTATAACTGGGACTACCTGAAGAAGGAACTAAGTTACGATGTCAATTGCTTAGAAGAGAAGTTGAGTCAAGTAGTAGTCTAGCCAATGAATTAAGAAATGTATTTAATAAATAAATTTACATAACTCATTTAATATGTATTATGAATTTGTTAATCAGAAATCTATGTATCTAATCTAACTACTATTACGAATACGAATGTTTGTGAGTGTGGATGTTTGTTACTCTTTCACGCTGTAACGGCTGAACGGATCTGGCTGAAATTTGGTACCTACAGAGATAGGTTAGAGACAGTGTAGGAACTAAATTTCACGCAGGCGAAGCTGCGGGCATCAGCTAGTTTTTAATAAATTAGCAATAATACTTCCATAAAACATATTTGGTTAATATTATACCAATATAGCGCTTTTTATTTAACTTTATGACTTTGTAGTAAAATCATCTGTTTGAAGTTTGAAGTAAAACATAAATGAAAACGTCAATTGTATTGAACTTTCACAAATTATGTGTCAAAATAAAAAGTAATTTAAGTATAAAATAATAGTATTTAAGGAGTATTGATATCAACTCCGGAGAAAATCAGTCCCAAAATAATTTACATTTCCGTTTAAGCTCGTTATAGTGTAAAATTCAATAAAATACGAAACACGTCTTCCATCAATTATGTTGGTAATGCTATATGCCAAATTTTAAGTAGATCGGACCAAGGAATCACGTTGTCCCATACAAACTTTACCCTCCTTTTTTATTCCTTTGGAGGTGGAATTTGCAAAAATGTTAAAATTACTTTTTTCAAATTGTAACGAACAACGCTTATGCTTAGTTTCATCATTGTACCATTAACTGTTTAAGCAATAATTGATAATAACTTTGGGTAAGTTTGGTTTGAATTCTATATACTTTTCCGGGATAAAAAGTACCCAGTGTGGTGCCCAGGCTATTAAAGAATAATTATACCAAGTTTCATCGTAATCGAACCGGTAGTTTTTGCGTGATGCCTGAACAAACAGACAGACAGACAGACAGACAGACAGACAGACAAACAGACAAAAATTTTTTTAATCACATTTTTGGGCTCGGTGTCGGTGTAGTAACACCCCCTGCTATTTATTTTTTTGATATTTTGAATGTACAGAATTTTCACTTCTACAGATCTATATATATAAAAATCAATGCCACTTTTCGTTGTAATTTTATAAATCAAGAACGGGCTCACCTATCCAAACCAAATTTTAAGGTTTTATTCGGACTATTTAGTAGATGGTTTATGTGAAGTTTGCTCAAAATCGGTCGAGCGGTTCTTCATTTATCACGCAAACGAAGTTGCGCGGGTCAGCTAGTTTATTATAAGTATAGATGTGAAAGTTTGTGAGTATACAAATACAAACGGATGAACGGATCGGGCTGAAATTTGGAACACAGATACATTGAATACTGGAATAACACATAGGCTACTTTTTATCCCGGGAATGAGTTCCCACGGGAAGGGACCAATTTTTCACTGGCAGAGCTGCGGGCATCAGCTAGTATTATTATAAAAATACGTTCCGTAAGTAACAAAGAAAAAAATAGCGCGTCTAGAATAACAAACAAAATTAAATGCTTTTCGAATCACGAGACTGATATGGAGGACTCGCAAATGCACATTGAGCCAAACGGAATCCGTACAATATATCATGTCCCCTACGCTATGCGCTTTGTGAAAGAAAATACATTTTTCACTATCTTTAGAGCTTTCACAGAAGTTTAGTGATTTGTTTCTGTTGGTTTTTAAAATTTAGTACCAATATATCTCTAGATATTTACTTTAAGCTTAGTAATAAATAATTCAGATTATAACAATTCACTTTGAAATTTTAATTTCTGCTATCAGGCACGGTCGCCTTCTTCCACTTGCTAAAATGCTACATCTCCTTTACTATTTTGGTAATCCTATCCAAAAATTTTGCTGTCGTGAAAAAGTGGCCAGCCAACTGAAGATATAAGCCAAACTCACTTTTTATTTAATTACCCCACTCCCGATATTACAGATTCTGCAAACAATTAATCAGAGCAGAACCTACAGTCCTAGTTTAAGCGGAACTACTTGAACTACGATTAGGTGGAACGGGAAGAGTAATATTGTACACAATGGGGTCAGTGTTCATGACAACAGGATGCTTAAAAGAGTTTCGCAGAAAGATTTCTCGTTTGCAAGCACTTTGATAACGATTCATTTGAAAAACTCATTTGCACGAAGCCTCTACAGTACAATCCTCATTACGCTTTGAAGCGTTCTGGTCACATCAGTTGTTACAGAGAAAGGGCGTATAAGCTATTATTTCTAATGGCGTACTTAATCAAGACTATGACAGCAATTTATTTAGAACTAGTTATGGGGACAGAGTAAGTAGAGTTGGAAATGAAAATATCACAAAGTAACACCTTCGAATGTTATGCCCTTTGATTTTATATTTACTCCCAGATTAGCAAGACAATATGTAGATTCTTTGAGAAAAAAATGGCTAGAAAACTCACGGTCACTTCTGTCAAATATTCCGCAAGAGCATACTAAAGATAATAAATAAAAATAAAGAAGCGGATCTTAATGTCATTTCCTGATTAGAAACCATGACCAGCTAAGTATAAATATATTATTTTTATACTTAGCTGCTGGAGAAGAAAAGGCTCTTAAAATTTGCATATCGCTGCATCAACTCGTAAAGAAAACTCAACGTTTCGTGAATGCAAAGGAATCGATACTGTGACATCTTTTCCATTCGATATGTACAGAAGTTGCTTTAGATGTTATTTACTGGCACGGAAATAATATTGATATAGTTTTGTTTTCTGTAAGGTGGTTCTATAAGGCAGCTTACGGTGAATACACTTGCTGTGTTCGTATCTTCCATTAAAATATACAGGGTGTCCCACGGCTATGCCACATGGAGGGAAAGTTCCTTAAATATTGTAGATGGAACAATTTTCTGAAAGAAGACATTAGTTTAATTTAAAAATCATTTTAAACTGCATTCATAGATTTTAAATACTTACATGGTTGAGCCGGGTATCGAACCCGTTACACGAGAAAAAATAATTACCATGTAGCGTTATCATCCCAATCGAAAGGCTTCATCATAAGGATTGTTTTTTGCTAAATAACATAGTGCCAGAAATAAAAGGAAGACCATGTATTTTAACATTTGATGTGAAATTTTGTTCAGAAAAATGAAACGCTGGCATCGCCGTAAGGACATACAACTGACATTGTCATAAGTACCTAATACTATTAAATGTACCCACTTGTACCACGCATCATTAACCTATTATTACTCATTAATTAATTATTTTTCCCGCTCATAACAGTCACAGAACAATAGACTATTTCAATGAAGACTTTCGTCCCTGGATCGGGACAAATAAGATGGCCGCCGAGATCCACAGATCTAACAACGTTAATTATTTTATGGGGTTATGGCATGTAATTAAATATAGTTTAAAAGAAATGAAAATGTCCACGAGCTACAAACAGAACTTGGACGTATTATTATAAATATCTACCACAGCAAGATCAAAACATCGACAAGGAGTAAACTAATCAGAAGAGTGGGACTTTGTATTCAACAATATGAGACTATTGTGTAAAAATGTTCAAAATCATGGTCTTCCTTTTATTTCTGACACAATGTTACTTAGCAAAAAAGAGTCCTTATGATGAAACCTTTCGATCGGTATAATAAAGCTACAAGGTAATTATTTTCCCGTGTAGCGGGTTCGATTCCCGGCTCAACCATGTAATTATTTAAAAATCTACGAATGCAGTTTAAATTATAAAAGTAAAATAATAGGTATCTTCTTTCAGTAAAATGTTCCATCTACATTATTTAAGGTACTTTTCCTCCATGTGGCATAGCCGTGGGACGCCCTGTATAGATATACACTGAGGTACGCACCCTGCTAAAGACAAATGATTAAAATGCTAAGTTTTTGGTAAGTATTTATTAATTTGGAAGACTGTTGAAAAAATAATTACCGTAAATAAGCATCACATAGATTAAATAAATATAGCTATACACTGAGGTACACACCCTGCTCGAGACAAATAATTAAAATGAAAGTAAGTATTTATTAATAACACTTATTGAAAACGACACTTGTACTATTCCACAATATTTATTATTATAAACCTGACCGGTTTCGCTTTACAGCATTTTCAAAGGTCTAGATGGAAGGACACGGTATTACTGTCTCGAAAACACACCAACATGTTGGTGTGTTCAATATGTGCAGCAAGTTCCACCAAGTGCCGTCAATCAACAGTATAAATAATATTAATAACACTGTTGAAAAAATAGACATAAAACTATGAGGTGAAATGTGGTCGTATACTATGCCTCTGCCTACTCCTTTAGGGATAAAGGCGTGACTATATGTATGTATCTTGAAAAAATAATTACCGTAAATAAGCATCATATAGATTATTTTTAAGAGTTAACAACAGAAATAACTAAGAAAGCGTTTAATGCTTTTTATATAAAGTCATAAAGATTAGTAACATAGACTGTATTTACAGAACGTGTAAGCCCCAAGCTTTAAATTTATTCAGAACAAGCAATAACAGTAAAATTGGATATTTGAAGACCATAACTTCAGTCTCAATGGAGCCATGGGTTGCGAGTTTTCGAACGAAGACTAATTAACGTGGTAGAAAAGCAACAAAATAATATAAAATGTGTTATGCTCGTATTTCAACGTTGATTAAATACAGTATGACGTCAGCTCATGGGGCGCTGTAAATATTCAGACATTTATCCCGACGTTGACGTTTCATTTAAAGAGCACCCGATGACTTTGTAATTTTTAAAGTAATATTAACGTCAACAAAAAGGTCTAAAGTGACCCAGCATTAAAGTCAGCTTATGACTCAGGATGTGATAGATGACCGGCCAACCGAATCTCTTTTTTATTTTTTTATTAAATACCCGCACCATCAAGCTCCTGTTAACGGCTTTTATGTTTTATTGATTTTAAATTAAAATACGAAAAGAAAATTTATCTTATAATGTATAAAGCATAATACTTGAAACACCTTTGGTTTTGTTCACAATACAGTGTACATGGTCGATTACATCACGAAAGCATAGTACCTATATTATATTACACAATAAGTATATTACACAATATTTTGATCAGGTGGGCTGTATGCTTGTTTGCCATCTGCATGGTATAAAGAAAAAGATATGATGACCACAATATCAAACACAATAAAGGTAACAAATTAAAGCTCTCGGTTTTAATTTATTGTTACATGCTTATTGAACAGGCTCTAATGATATCAAAATAGACTGACTAATTTAACGTACAAAGTGTATCGGACGACCCAATAAGGAAAATCAGTCAGTGTGCAAATTCCTTCTGCAATAAATGAAGTAAGTACACAAATCAGGCGCTCGCTGGCCAAGCAAGAGAATTCCGTCACCACTAAAGCGTGTGCCTTCCGTCCAATCGAGTAAATGTTTCCAAACCAATGGCTCGGACACGTCGCGTAGAGCTGCTACGAGCCGTAGCCGGCGTCGGCTATCTACGGAGACGCAGTCGTTCAAACCTGTACCTACAAGTGTTTGTGTAGAGCTCTAGTTACGTGGTTTGAGTATGATTGTCTTACGGATGCATGTGGTTAGATATAGGTATTCGAGTACAATGTTAGTAGAAACTTGTGGTTCGTTATTGCAGCACTTCCTTCATGTGTAACAAAATGATGAAAGACTTGTCTATCAATACATAGTTGAACTGAAGAAACTTGTGTTCAAATTGTCACATATTATTATAGTCATTATTAGTAGGCTCAGTAACACGTTTTTCAATAAGGGTAGGTATTACGACGCTGTTAATATAAGAATTTAAACCTTCTGAATCATGTTCGTATGTTTCTGTTGAAGTTTTTAGTTTTGATTACAATTGGTAAAAGTATTTTTATTCTTTACTAGCGGAAGTCACGCAGTTTCACCCGAATAGCTCCCGTTCCCCCACAGGAACTTTAAGATCTGTTAAGAATAATATAAAATAACTTATGATAATATATTTCATTCCCATATTCACACGAATACGGGAATAAAATTCTGTCCTGTGTTACCCGGGGATAGTGTAGCTGTCCAACACTGAAAGAATTTTTCAAATCGGTTCATTAGTTTCGGAGCCTATTCGATGCAAACAAACAAACAATCAAATCTTTCCTCTTTATAATATTAGTATAGATTATTTAGCGAGTCCGAATCAGTGCTCACAAAGAGCTCATTTCAGAGCCCCAGCCATTAAAATTAATGTTTGCCATAAAATACCAATTGATTTTTTTTTGTAATTTTGCAGATCACCATAATCGTTGAGGTTTTTGTTTTTAATGACTGCACGCCAATTGCGCGGCGTAACCAAACCAAAATTAATGTCATCGATAGGTGATTAAGGTTACCATGTGGGAATTATAGGAAAATGTGATTGTGTTTATATAAACCGAGATTAACAGACAAATGAACACCCGAAAATAATCTTTGGTAATGTCATTTAGGCGAAAAATATTTTATGATTGATAAAATTTAACGCTGTTTTAGTCTATTTATAGATTAAATAATTCTTCTAGCTATGAGGCAGCAGTGTCTATTTTGAACGAAAAAAAAAACAGTTTTATATTTTAAGTGTTTAATTATTTAATTTCTAGAGTATTATTCCTCGAATCTACACTAGGAGATGAGGTTAGTAGTATCTACGCTCTTATACTTTTTCTTTTATAACACTACTACTACTACTACTACTACTAACACTACTACTACTATTACTACTACTATATAGGTAACAGATAATACGGCTATTAGATTAACTTTTCATTTAATCATATTCTAATGACTCAAAAATATAATAACAATATTTTTTTCTCAAATTTCTACGACTTACTTGATTAGTTTTTAGGAAACTCTAACGCTATATGTGATCAATTCAGTATTAAAAGAGGAAGTTCATAAATTTTTCATTTTCATCTATGAATATACGACCAGTACTCGAATGTTCACTGTACAGTCAGTGACGATACGCTTAGGTAAATGAACAGTGACCACAGTTTACATAGATGCTGACTACGTACAGCCACCGGTGACTTGGCACGCACACAAGTTGTCTAGTTAGATGATCGTCTATCTATAAATAGAGTATGTAGGTACTTGTTTGTGATGTACGTGTATTGCTGCATAATGTATGCGCAGCCTGTGTATTCATAATTATTTTGCTAATACTTCGTTTAAGAAGCTTAATTATACATAATAACGTCTATAGAACTGTTGTCTCATAAAACGAGGTAGATCTTTCAAAACATGGTAATACACTCAGTGTAGCAAGCATCATAATAGGTATGACATTTATGCAAGAAGCTTTTATACAAGTTTACGATTTTCAGCAACACAAATGAGTTTTGATCAAACGATGATCCTTTATTATTAAATTCTGTCATTCATAAAGGCTGCTACTTTCACGAAAGGATTTCTATCTCAAAGATATTCAGAATTTTTCACCAAAAGCATGTAGAAATTTAACGTACTATTAAATGTTTTAAACATTTAGATGTCAAACGGATTTTTGAAATGGAATTATCCATAAAAGAATATTATTGTGCATTCTTTAAGAGTAGGTAAATAAAATATCAAAGCTTAGGATGATTGTGGTCAACATTGTTCTTTTATTTTATTACTTGAATTTCTATATCTATATTACACATTGAAATTCACGGTTTAGGCTTTTATTATAGGTACCTATTCTATTTTTTTAAAGTATAAACTGTGATGGCCGACGACCTGCATTTTATAGTATCCTAAAGCTGACTTTAAATTTCATAGGTACATTATTACTCTAGTATTGAGGGCAACGAGCTGTCGACATAAAGTACAGGGTGAGGTGGTTGTAAACAAACAACGGTCTATGTCATGTGATTAATGAACGCCCTTTGATGTGGTGTTGGGATGCAAATAACTTGAGTCAAAACGGGCAATGACTGGCCTACAAACTGGTGACTACATTATTTTGACACACAGAAAAATGTACATACTTACTTTTTATCTCTTTTGTTCTTTAAAAATATTTACGTATCCATAATTTCGAATCAAGAAATTTGTAGGTAATTTGATGAACTTAAGTTTTCATCCTTTTATAAGAGGTTGTAAGGAGAGGAAAACATAATATCGTGAGGTGAGAAACTATCAATTGAATCGCTCGGTTGTGGCGACCATTTTTATTATTTTATAAGAATGGCAACTCTGCTACAATAGTTTTAGAGTGAAAGTGAAGTTGATTGAAGGTATGTATAATTGCCATTAAAAAATAACAACATATACCTTTTTAAACTCGATAAAATATACTCATGTTATTTATACTAGAGCAATGGTATAGTATCATCTTTAATATCAGTCTAAAATAGCTTTAGTCCAAATTCTTACATAGAAACGAGGTAAACAGTCAACATAATAGCATGAAGATGAAATTGGATTTACACAAAGAGAATAGCAACATAAGTACTTTATAGCAGCTATAAGCTTCCTTTATAGGTCGTTAAAATGAAGGATCTTGAGACGATATTACCATAATAGCAGTGTTTAATAAAAGGATTAATGATCGCATTATGATTTTAGTTATAAAGTATGATAAAGCTCCCGTCGCTGCGTATTTAATGAAGTTTGTAATATCTATGTAAGTATTAGGTTCATTAATTTATATTGAATTTTACCATTTATTTTTTTATTTTATATAGAACGTCATTTTATTCTCGCCAGCAAGAGTAAACATAATCTGGTCCTGAAAGTTTGGATTGTGGTGTTCATATCAATCACAACAAAGATTGAACTATGAGACAAGATAAAGTTTAACCCTATCTAACAGTTGTAAACTAGTTAAATTTTACTCTCTCTTGTTTGGGTACATTTCATTATACTTAATGTGACAATACGTACACACACAATCAAGGCACAGACACACTCTCACGCAATCACACACAACTATTTGTTAAATGTGATATTCACACACTAGCTGATGCGCGCGGCTTTGCCCGCGTGAAATTTAGTTCCCGTTCCCGCTTCCCGTGGGAACATTTTTCCGGGATAAAAAGTAGCCTATGTGTTATTCCGCACCATACTTTATCTCTGTACCGAATTTCAGCCAGATCCATTCAGCCGTTAGAGCGTGATTGAGTAACAAACATCCAAACATCTTCACAAACTTTCACATTATAATATTAGTAGGATTGTTCCTATTTTAGTAATTTCCTTCTTTATATTAATATTGTTCCTATTTTAGCAAGAGATTACCTTCTCTAAGTACCTAGATTTTTCTAATATGTATACAAGCTTTTATGTAGTAGTATTTACTTTAGTCAGTCATTGCTGGGCCTATGAAATCTGAGCTTTTCGGTCTACCAAAATTTCATAATGTTAACGTGACTTTTTCTATTTCAGGCATTGTCATCCCTAAAAGAAGACGTCCATTAAAATATAAATTGTTATTTTGTGATGCAAATAAAACATTCTTGATTTTGATTTTGACTGTACGAAAGAAATACCGTTTACGAACCTATTGTTTTTTAATAAGCTTTTATTAGGTCGTCGTGTATGTAACTAACAATGTAATGGAATCTAAGGATACTAATTTAACCATCTTCCAAGGATCATAGAGTCCAGAAAATTGGCAGATGTATGTAGTTCTGATGACAATCCAATAATATGGTACTGTAAAACTGTTATGATGATGGAGCCGGAAGATAGGCACAGAAAACAAGTGGAATCTAAGGTAGCTAATTTAACCAGCTTCCAAGAATCGTAGCGTCATGAAAAATGGCAGCTGTATGTAGTTCTGATGACAATACAATAATATGGTACTATCAAACTGCTATGATGATGAAGCCGGAAGATAGGCACTGAAACTTCGATGCAAAAAGTGGAATCTAAGGTAGCTAATTTAACCAGCTTCCAAGGATCGTAGCGTCATGAAAATTGGCAGCTGTATGTAGTTCTGATGACAATACAATAATATGGTACTGTCGAACTGATATGATGATGGAGCCGGAAGATAGGCACAGAAAACAAGTGGAATCTAAGGTAGCTAATTTAACCAGCTTCCAAGGATCGTAGCGTCATGAAAATTGGCAGCTGTATATAGTTCTGATGACAATACAATAATATGGTACTGTCAAACTGATCTGATGATGGAGCCGGAAGATATGCATTGGAACTTCATGATGGAATATCGTATTATGTCTGTTTTTGGATTCGTCAGAAAAGTCTTGTACTGAACTTTGACCAGGCTTAGGTTTCAAGGTTATAACAAACCTTTTTTTAATTGACTTGTAAAAATATGCAATGAAATCTTAGGTAACTAATTTAGGCATCTTCCAAGGATCGTAGCGTCATGAAAATTGGCAGATGTTTGTAGTTCTGATAAAAAATATAATAATATGGTGCTGTCAAACTGATCTGATGATGGAGTCGTAAGATATGAACTGTAACTTCATGATTGAACATCGTATCATAGCTGTGTTTGGATTTGTTAGAAAAGTCGTGTAATGAACTTAGACCACGATTAGGGTTTAAGGTTATAACAAACCTGTTATATTTTGAAGTTAATATTGAGTGTAAATATTGACATAGGTACCTGCAGAAAATGTGTATGTATTAGAGTAAAAATGAAATATTTTCACATTAGTCGAACTCAGACAAAACACCATGTAATACAGAAATCCCTTCTAATATTATAAATGCGAAATTAACTCTGTTTGTCTGTCTGTTACGTTTTCACGCCTAAATCACTGAACCGATGTTGATGAAATTTGTTATAAAGATAGTTCGAGTTTAAGGGAAGGACATAGGCTACTTTTTAACTGACTGCACGAAAGGAGGGTAATGATTTTGTGCAATAACGACTTCTACGCGGATGAAGCCGCAGGGAACAGCTAGTTAAGGTATAAATGTTGTGACTAAAAAGTATAAAATAAATAAATGGTTTAAAAAACCCTAGAAAAATACGCTTTTATAATGCACGAAAAAACCAAAAATAAATTATGGATCGTTCAAGTTGCCTCTATTTCTGGGCTGAAGTGTAAACTATGTGCTTTTAGTTATAATATTTGATTGTAAAAGCGTGGGGCGCTAGAACAAGAAAGACTTTTATGTAAGCAAATTCCTAATTATACTAATCCTTATATAATAAAAATCCTGGCGAAAGCTGCATGAGGCCGCACAAGAGCATAACGTTTATGCTGCCAAAGGGAACAACGCCTCTTCTTTCAGGCAATTAAGTAGATACATGAAAGGAATACGTTAAAAGTGGCAAAATGTAGAGTTCTTGTTCGAGACCGAGATATCTTTGGTTACCGTTAAAAACCCGCTTGGGGATATATGCGTTTGTATTCCTATTACGTGATTACTACATATTGTACTAAATATCTCGGAATGCCGATACTTTAAGGACCTACCTATGAATTATCTAATAGAGATCCGTAACGGTAATAGGTTTGCTCCTATTACGCGGGCGTCACGAAAAACTGGCAAATGTGGGTGTTGAAAATGCGTAGGCGTGATTAACTATTTTACTTTTCAAGTAAGTATGTTATGCATTTCAATTAAAGCCTATCATCGTTAACACATTTCCGACATTTAAAATGCTATTAATAATAGCAAAAGTCATAATAGATATATAAAAGCATGACAGTATAAATTAATAGTTGAAAAACACGAGAAAAACACGCTTTTATAAATGTGACCTTATCCTTAATCTGACAAGACATCATGCAGCTTCCGCCAGGAAAATCTTTCCTGTTCCAGCGCCCCACGCTTTTGCAATCAAATATTATAACTAAAAGCACATAGTTTACACTTCAGCCCAGAAATAGAGGCAACTTGAACGATCCATAATTTATTTTTGGTTTTTTGGTGCATTATAAAAGCGTATTTTTCTAGGGTTTTTTAAACCATTTATTTATTTTTCTCCTGTAACCTACTGCTCATTGTATTTTGTAGACAAAATTCAATCAAAAAAATCAGCCAATGGCAGTCCAATGGCTGGACGTAGGCCTCTGTCAAATTTCACTACAATACACGCTCCTGCACTTTCCGCATTCAGTCAGTTCCCTGCGACCTTTTTCAGTTCGTGGCGGTCGCCGTCGGTTCATCTGGCGGGGGTCCTCCTACCCTCTACAAATTATTGTCTACAAAATATCATACTTACACGTTCAATCTTAAAAGTCCGTATGACGCTTAATAGAATTTTATATTAATCTGGATCTCTGGACTCGTGAGGTCTAATGAATTATTAACTTTATAACACAAGCAATTTCAGTTTATAAACTAAATTATGCTCTAAGCTAAAACACGATTACGGATAAAATATAACATTTTTTTTTTGTAAAACAATACCTCGATTTTGTTAAAATTTAAGCTGGATCTCTTATGTTTGAAGTTAGTTATGACGAAGAAGTTAGATACGATATAGGGTAAACCACCCAATCGTTGGCACTCCTCCAATTATTGGCACTTTAGGTAATTTTGCCCATTTCTAACAGAAAAAGAATGCTATTTTACTTTTTAATGCATACCTACAACTACATAATGGGCAACACCGAACTGAAATAAACTAGGTTTCCCTTATTTTTCGAAATATACTCTTAACTAAAGTGCCAATAATTCATTCTAAAAGTGCCAATAATTGGGTAGTTTACCCTATTTGTTAAAAAAATAATAGTCAAATCTTCATTACAAATAAATCTCTTACCTTATTTCTAAACCGAATTCAAAAAACCGGCCAAGTGCGAGTTGGACTCGCCCATGAAGGGTTTCGTAGCAGCAAGTAACATAATATAAAAGTTCTTGTAACTTTGATTGATGCTTTAACACGTTCGCAGTGGTAGTGATTTTTCTAACCGAAAATTGCGGTTTATGACGTATTAAAAAAAAACTAACAGCTCTATCTCATTCAATCTAATTTTCGTTGGTAGTTTTAATGGCAATGTACATCATATATTTTTTTTAGATATATCAATCTCTTAGTTTAGAAGTTAGAGGGGGGGGGGGGGACACACATTTTTCCACTTTGGAAGTGTCTCTTGCGCAAACTATTCACTTTAGAAAAAAATGATTTTCGGAACCTCAATAGTATTTTTGAAGACCTATCTATAGATACCGCACACGTATGGGTCTGATGAAAAAAAAAATTTTGAGTTTCAGTTCTGAGTATGGGGACCCCCAAAATTTACTGCTTTTTTTCTAATTTCATATAAGAATCTTAATGCGGTTCACAGGATACATCTAGTTACTAAGTTTCAATAGCATAGGCCTTATAGTTTCGGAGAAAAGTGACTGTGACACACGGACGGACAGACAGACGGACAGACAGACAGACAGACATGACGAATCTATAAGGGTTTCGTTTTTGCCATTTGGCTACGAAACCCTAAAAAGGCGGAGGTTCTCAATTCGTCTGAATGTTTTTTTTTTATGTATGTTCACCGAAATTTCCGTCAATTATGGACGTTTTTATTTTTTTTTTATTTTGCTGAATAGGGTTTATTTAATCTGAGGTCGTCCCATTTCCACCAAGTCAGAATCATATGATGGGATCCAGGAGAAATTGAGGGCAACCACCGAAAATTGTAAGCACAACTAGAACGTTTGTTAACTTTTTAATTAAGTGCTTTAATGTACTACAATTTAATGAAGGTCTGGAGTCGATCCGATGATGGAACCGAAGGACAGTCGAGAGAATTCCTTAACGATTTACAGCAGTTAGGTACCTTATGTTTGGGCTTGATTGATTTATATTGATGAGAATTTTACACCTAGATAGATATATTTTTCGGATCACCCGTCACTTGAAATAATGAAAAAACAAAAAAATAAAACCGACTTCAAACAAATCCTGATAAATAAAATTTACTTAGTACAAAGTAATACGAGTATGTTATTATGATTTATTAGATTTTATCATAATTATCATAATGAAGTTGGTGCCAGTACTACTTAACTTAACCTATGGGTTTATTTGGCGCCGACTTCAATGTAATCTATACTAATATTATAAAGAGGAAAGATTTGTTTTTTTGTTTGTTTGTTTGTTTGTTTGTTTGCTTGTAACGAATAGGCTCCGGAACTACTGGACCGATTTGAAAAATTCCTTCACTGTTGGAAAGCTACACTCTTTGCGGTGAACATAGGCTATATTTTATTCCCATATTCCCACGGGAACGGGAACTACGCGGGTGAAACCGCGTGACGTCCGCTAGTATTGAATAAATCTGATAGATCAAAATACTTTGTGCTAAGTAAATTATATTTTTCAGGATTTGTATAAGTCGATATAATTTTGTTTTAAAGATTATTTTTCCTCATATTAATAGCTCTTTCTTAAACACTGAAATGTATATCTGCTATCTTATTTCAACTGATTATCGTTATACGTACTCTAAAAGTGCTATTCATTGGTTTATCTAGTCTATTTATCTAGTTCCTACACCTTTTTTAGCTTGTGACCATTGATGTATATCAACTTTAATATTACATCGGATTACATAAATTTTGGACATTCAACGGGTTTCACCGGCGCAGCTGCAGAAGTTCAACTAATTTCATTTCGACATGACAAGGGTATTAGTTGGGTCGGACCTTTTTATAACCCAGGTTACTTCAAACCGGCCTTTATAGTGTACCCGGATAATTGTCGCTGAATTTAAATTAAAACACAACGGACCTAAAACCTCTTGCAGTTGGTAGTTTCTAAATTTATTAGTAGAAACATACGATACATTTGAAAAAAAATAACGATTAATTATATGAGTGTTTATCACGTCGGGGTCACCATTTTATAGCGTGTTCGTAGGGAAAGACAGAAGTAATGTGCAAACTTTTATATACTGATAATTACTACTGTCTATTTACAGATCATGATACCTAAGAAAGAGACAACTGAAACAGTAGGCTTAAGTTGTGTCTTTTTCTTAGGTATAATAATGAAGGTATTATATGAACACCTGGTGTTTACCCGTGTTGTAGTTAATTACCTGACTGTCAAGTTGACGACTGTTATTTCAAGCTCCTGCGTATATAATTATGACTAGATACATAATCCTGCATAATTTAGTTATGCAGATGTTTCTACGCAATATTTATAATAGGAAGATTTAGTGAAATAAAAGTAAGATATTGTGACAATGACAATTTTAATGTTATGTTTTCTAGGAGATACGAGGTAAAAAAAAAAAATAACAGTACAAAATTTTCTTATAGTACAAAAAACATTTCTTTCGCCTACAACAATACAAAACTGAATTGATACAAAGCTAAGCTTCGACAGCTGTCGTTTTTAAGCTTCACTTGCCACAGATAGCACTATTAAATTATGCAATATAATTTGTCCTGAATTAAAACCTTTTTAAGTATTCTTGAAAGGTATTCAAGCCTCGGTAAGATTTAAGTTCGTCGCTGCTTGCGAAACTGAAAGAGATAAGAATAAATTGCGCTAAGCTGGTGAATTATCGTCGTCTCTTTATGCGGCTTCAGCCCGACTTCATCCTATAGGAGTGAAACATAACTTAGGCGTGTGTGTGCCCCAATTTACTTGAATTCGTAGAATACCTCGCACGGGTTCAAGTGAGTGAAGTTACTAAGACATCATTAACTCGACAATAATCGTAATGTAATGTTCTTCGTAGACCATCTGGTTGGATTACAAAGCTTTATTACAAATTCCATTGTAACATTACTTTAAGAATATTAAATTTAAAAGTGTACTTACTTCAATATGAGTTATAAAGAAGTTTAAAAATTATATCATACCTACTACCTACTGTCATTCCAAATACATCTCGTTTCCCTAAAATATCTACCATTGTTAGCAGCACTAAGCGGGCTCTAGTGAATTAAATCATTGAACTGCCAAGTTTTTGCGCAAAGATTAACTGCGTCTTACAAGCTGAAAGTATGTCAATGAGCAGGTGCTCAGAAAGTTGTTAATTACTTACGAAGAGTTTTTTTTATTACGTCCGCTTTTAAAGCGTAGACACGAATTATTTTCGCATCTAAAAGTAAACTACAGAAAAAGTTTACATAGTTCGGTATGTTGCAAAAAATTGAAACTGAGAGTATCTGAATGTGTTGTCATTGTCACAGATTACTTTGTTATCTCGTTGTTCATGTCATTAAAAACACGTATTTCGACAATCTGGAGGCAATAAAAGTAATAGGGCACTTCCCGTTAACCCAGAACCATGAAATTTTGCAAGTAATATCCTTTTACACCACAAATGTAAGAAAAATCTAAAACTGTACTTTTGCAACGAAATCATTAAAAAAACCGGCAAAGTGCGAGCCGGACTCGCGCACGGCAGGTTCCGTACCAATAAATGGTAAAAAATCACGTTTGTCTTATGGGAGTCCTCCTAATTATTATTAATATTTTGATTTTAGTATTGGTTGTTCTAGCGACAACAGAAATACAAAACTGTGAAATTTTCAGCTCTCTGGCTATCACAGTTCCTGAGACACAGCCTCCTGACGGTCAGACAGATAGACATACAGACAGTCAGATGGACAACGAAGTCTCATGAATAGTGTACCGTCTTTAGCCTATTTTTCTGCGTAGACTTGGAAGTTTTATTTTTACAGTTACAAGGGATAGGTACCTGAACTTAATGGTATTTATTTCCACTCTATACCTACACGCGTTCATGAGATAAAAATTCTTGATAGAAAGACATACGGACGGACAACAAAGTGAATCTATTGGTTCCGTTTTTTCCTTTGAGGTACGGAGCTCTAAAATGATATCTTTCAAGTACGTAATCAAAAATTGCGAGGTGCAATTCCTGAACTTAGTTTGAGGTAAAACTGAAAGATTCGATTTTCCTGAACTTCTTGTTCTTCGCAAACAAGAAATATTTAAGCTTGTGAATAGTTAATAACTACATGAACCTCCTCCAAATTAATATAAATATTTAGAGTTGGTTATATATTAAAATACCAGAAATCAAAATGCCTTTACTTAAAATGCATTAGACCAAAATACCCGAATTCGAAATACCTTAACATTCAAAATACCTTATTTCAGTTCACCTTACCTTATAATGTCTAAACTTAAAATACAAATAATTATTATATCAGAATTCAAAATACAAATTTTCAAATATCCTTAATTTAAAATACCGAAAATAGAATACAATGTGAATATAAAAAAAAACCATAACCTACCCAGTTTATCGCTATAATCTACTGGGTATTATTAGGTATATATTATGCTATACCAGTTCATTATAATAGCGCATAGTTAATAAATGAATGATTTAAGAAATAAAGATTTATTGCCACTCACACGTTTTGTTATTTGACTTTAACTTATTTTGCAGCCCCCCCCCCCCACCCCAGCCCCCCACCTAAGTGAAGCCGCAGTTGTAGCCGTAGGTCTGTTGGTCCTTGGGTATCCGTCTGAGGGCTTACCCGGGGCTCCCAACTGTAGGCTGTAATGTAGGATACGTGTGGTTTTTAGTCGGTAGGAGTCCGGCATAGTATCCATGTAGGATTTACCTCATGTTAAAACACTTTGATTCAGAGTTACAAAAGTACTACAGTGGGCTAACGAAAAATAAAAAAAAAATAACCACGAAGGCTAAGGCGGGAGCTCCGCTTCGCTTCGCTCCCGCCTTAGTCTTCTAACCTAACCTATCCGAGTCGGGATACTCTGAGTCGGGGTGTTAACCATTCACAGATATATAGCATCCATGTAGGATTTAAATCATGTTAAAAAAAAGGTATTTTGTGTTTGAACATTTTAGGATAAGGTATTTGATAAATTTGTTTTTTGGGTTTCGGTTATTCGACCGTAAGGCATTTTAAATTATTTATATTATAAATATTTGCCTTTTGAATATTGATATTTTGATTTCGGGTATTTTGGGCTCAGGCATTTTAAGTAAAGGCATTATGATTTCTGGTATTATGACGGTATACCTTAGAGTTATGTATCTTGTTTAATAAATAGAGTTGAAAAAAGACTAACATTAACAATTTTATTATTAATGTTAGTTATACTACTCACTAACAAGAACAATGTTTGTATTATATATAGTCCTATAAATTAGGAATGAATGACGCATGCGACTCATCATGTCATGAAACTTAGTTATTGGCTAAGTGTCCTATACCTGTAAATTTAAACATGAGAGATATAAAATAGCTGTTAAGTTTCTTAATAAATTAATTAAAAAAGAAAATAAATAGAAAATATTCGAAATCTAAGAATATCACGATTTCTAGATTAAATAATCATAAAAATTAAACGAAATAAAGACATTTCATATAAATCTTGAAAAACGAGGAAAATAAATAGAAAGTATTCGAAACCTGATGAAATCATGATTTCTAGATCAAAAAATCACATAAATTAAACGAAATGAAGACATTTTTATATAAAGCTTCAATAACTCATCACATAATATGAAATTAAGTTATCGTTTTCTCTTTAATATTTTTGATAAATAAAAACGTATAAATTTTCATAACTGAATATTTACAGTGGAAAAATAATAAGTAAACCTCTATTTCAGTATCATTTTACGTTTTAGGGAACATTTTATAATTACTATGTAGGTAGGCTTCCTTTAGATAAAAGATAAATATTTTTTTTAGTTTATCAAAGAATACTCTACATCTCTTAAAAAAACCCGGCCAAGTGCGAGTTGGACTCGCCCATGAAGGGTTCCGTAGCAGCAAGTAACATACTATAAAAGTTCTTGTAGTTCGTTGTAACTTTGATTGATGTTTTATCACGTTTGCAGTGGTAGTGATTTTTCTAGGCGAAAATTGCGGTTTATGACGTATCTATTAAAAATAAACCGGCCAAGTGCGAGTTGGACTCGCCCATGAAGGGTTTCGTAGCAGCAAGTAACATAATATAAAAGTTCTTATAGTTCGTTGTAACTTTGATTGATGTTTTTAACACGTTCCCAGTGGTAGTGATTTTTCTAAACGAAAATTGCGGTTTACGACGTATTAAAAAAAAACTACCAGCGCTATCTCATTCAAACCAATTTTCGCTGGTAGTTTTTATAGCAATGTACATCATATATTCTTTTTAGATTTATCAGTCTCTTTGTTTAGAAGTTAGAGGGGGGGGGGACACTCATTTTTCGACTTTGGAAGTCCCTCTTGCGCAAACTATTCACTTTAGAAAAAAATGATGTTAGAAACCTCAACAGCATTTTGGAAGACCTATCTATAGATAACCCACACGTATGGGTTTGATGAAAATAAAAATTTTGAGTTTCAGTTCTGAGTATGGGGACCCCCAAAATTTACTGCTTTTTTTCTAGTGTTATTTAAGAATCTTAATGCGGTTCACAGAATACATCTACTTACCAAGTTTCAATAGCATAGGCCGTATAGTTTCGGAGAAAAGTGGCTGTGACACACGGACGGACAGACAGACAGACAGACAGACAGACAGACAGACATGACGAATCTATAAGGGTTCCGTTTTTGCCATTTGGCTACGAAACCCTAAAAACTACCAACTAGATCTCGTTCAAACCAATTTTCGTAGGTAGTTTTTATGGCCATGTACGTATTTTTTTTTAGATTTATCATTCTCTTAGTTTAGAAGTTAAAGGGGGGGGGGATACATTTTTCCACTTTGGAAGAGTCTCTTGCGCAAACTATTCGCTTTAGAAAAAAACAATGTTAGAAACCTCAATAGCATTTTTGTAGACCTATCTATGTATGGGTACACGTATGGGTTTGATGAAAAAAGAAATTTTGAGTTTCAGTTCTGAGTATGGGGACCCCCAAAATTTACTGCATTTTTTCTAGTTTTATATGAAAATCTTAATGCGGTTCACAGAATACATCTACTTACCAAGTTTCAACAGCATAGGCCTTATAGTTTCGGAGAACAGTGTCTGTGACATACGGACGGACAGACAGACAGACATGACGAATCTATAAGGGTTCCGTTTTTGCCATTTGGCTACGGAACCCTAACTAGTATTCTGTATCTATATTATATTATACCGTAGAATATCAATAGTATTCTACGGTATAATATAATATAGATACAGAATACTAGTATTCTATTTAAAAATAGTGAAGATAAAACATGCTTTGAAAACCTACATAATGTCGTAGTCTAACCACCACAATTTTGTTATATCATTGCATTTAAATAAGTAATCCATTGTGCTAAATTTCAGCTCAATTGAATAGGTACTAAGAACTGCTTAAAATATTGATTGCCAAATCCTGTAAAAGCTTTTAAAAGTAACGAACTTCCTCATTATTAGCATTTTTATGTTTGGAATATTGTACATATTAATTAATGGCTTCAATTATTTTCGGCAGCTTAATAACATAGCCAAATCTTATGGCCGGTACTTTGTATAGTCCGTTTACAGTTATTTTACCTCTGACTGACAGCTTGTCGATCGTTTTCTGTGTGTTGGCACTGCAGTAAAGTCCCCCTATAAGTGCCAGCCTAAGACATTTTATAGAGGAGATTATAACATCCGACCTTTAGCAATAAGAGTTTTTCATGTCATAATATACTTAACCTTACTAAAACAGTGCTCTTATTACTGTACAATATTGGATTAAAGATTTATTTATTTTTTTATGAAAATCTGAAACGAAATTCTCATTACCATCACTAAAGAAGGTGTGGTTGCTGCTTCCACAACGTTCCACATCTCAATTAATGGCCACACCCGAAAAAAACGCCAGCAAAAGAAGAAAGTAAGTTTCGACTAAAAGTTAGATTACATGGGAGAAACAAAATCTTATTGGGGTAACACAGCGATCAAGATAGGCGACCTAAGTGCTAGAGGTAATATATCTCTGAACGGACTATATATATCAGTGTCATACACAAAAAGTCTGCGGTTATAATCAAAGGATTCGGTAAAAGTGGGATCTGAGAGGCCATATAATAATCGCTTCCAAAATGTCAATCAAAGGAGAGTTGAATCGGGTTAGACCAAGGATGAAACTGAAGGGTTGGATTATAAGGGTCTAATTCTCTGAGGCAAGAAGATTACTAATATTCAGAACCACAGAGTATGGCTTGAATTACTTATTTCTATTTAATACCAGCTGACGCCCGCAGCTCCACCCGCGTCAAGTTTTGTTCCGTTTCCTCTTCCCGTGGGAGCTAATTCCCGGGATAAAAAGTATTCTTGTTGTGTTATTCCAGACCTATATATACCCCTGTGTGTTATACATGATGTGTTATTCCAGACCTATATCTACCCCTGAACCGAATTTCAGCCAGATCTGTTCAGCTGTTAGAGCGTGAAAGAGTAACAAACATCCACACTCACAAACTTTCGCATTTATCTATACTAATACTATAATTTGATTTTAAATATTATGTTTGTTTGTTTGTTTGTAACGAATAGGCTCCGGAACTACTGGACCGATTTGTGTGAAAATTCTTTCACTGTTGGAAAGCTACACTCTTTGCGGTGAAAATAGGCTATATTTTATTCCCGTATTCCCACGAGAACGGGAACTTCACGGGTGAAACCGCGTAACGTCCGCTAGTATTTTATATATTAGTAAGATTCAAGTAGCTACTGGTTGGTTACATAACGTTTTTCGCTAGATTATAAGTAAAGATTAAGTAGGTTTTTCTTGTGCATTATTTATTAGCAGTCGTGACTTACGGCTGCGCCTGTGACATAATAACACATTAATATAATACTTATTTAAAATTAGAAACAATATTATACCTATCTATATTAGAATGGCCTCGTGGCCCATTACGGATTCGGAGGTCGGATTCAATTTTTTTTATAAAACATGGAATATCATCAGTCTGCCCAATCACACATTGCAATTATTGCAAAGCAACTTTGGATAAAATATAGCTGCAGAATATCAAACACGTGGTTTACAGTCAAAAAGATGACAAATACTAAAACCTATCTAACTAACACTGAAAAAAGCATAAAATGTTATTAACCTATCTAACACACGACCGCATAATTGGCATAATTATGAACAACACTCCCGCCACATCTCTTTTATTATATTTTTACGACTCAAAATATTCCGTAAATGTTGGCCATTTTAAACTCTTTCGTCTAATTTTTCACCGTATTACATGCGGTGTTTCAGATTGTTTTATTACAAACTTTTTTAGAACGTGGAGTTTTTGCATACCTGCTCTGTTTTGTTCCGTATCATGAATTCATGAAATGAAAACTTTTGCGTTTTAATTTTAAAAGTATACTCGTATTTTTCTGCTTTGGACAGGTCTATGTCTGTTGTAGTGGGTCGTTTTATTTCGAAATTATTTTAACACTAGCTGAGCCCGCAACTTCGTTTACGTCACATAAGGTGTATGAAAGGAAAGGTATTTCTTCATCAGAGTCATCAAGCAGCGTCTGAAACTGCTCTGTTTGCTTAATCATAAAAGAGCTTAATGATTAAGTCTATTTTAAAACAATTCAGTCCACGCCTTCGGCGCGGACTGAATTGTTTAAAAATAATCTTAATCATTAAGCTCTTTTATGATTAAGCCAACACGCCAGTTTAGGTTCACTCACATTCAAAGAAACCCCTACAATTAAAATTTTCAAAATATCTGATTCTTAAAAGTGTTATAACTCTTTTATTTCTAAACCGATTTACATAAAACAAACGCTAAATGTTAACTGGAGCAAACCTCAACACAATAAAAAAAACCGCATTGCAATCGGTTGAGCGGTTACTGAGATTAGCGTGCACAACCGTACAGACAAACAGATATACAGACATACAGACATACAGACATACAGACAAACAGACAAAAATTCTAAAAATCATTGTTTTGGGTTCTATTGCCTTCCTAAAGCCCCCCTATAATATTTTTTCTTATATATCTTCCATGTACAGACAGCGACCTGTTACGATTTTATTATATGTATTGATTGATGATTGATTATGTGCATATTTTAAGTACAAATGTAATGCCGCATTAAAGAACAAACTGTGACATTACAGTGCACATTTTGAACTCTTTCGATGGCTAGTTAATAATTTCATAATATTTATCTAGAAGTAATAATAATAAATAATAATAAATATTCACGAACATCTCACACAACGCTATCTGATCCCAAAGTAAGCTAGGAATAACCTGCTTGTGTTAAGGGTATCAGACCACGGATATTAATACTTATATACATTTAAATACATACATATTATACATAAAAACACCCAGACTCTTGAGACAAACATTTATGGGTCACACAAATATTTGTCTCCGGTGGGAATCGAACCCACGACCTCCAGCGCCGCAGGCGGTATCACTACCGACTGCGCCACAGAGGCAGTCAAAGAAGTATTTCTCAATCTCTAGCATTTTCTGACACCTCACATAGTTAGCTTTTTATGCATGCCTTTGACTGCTCTTTTAAGATTTTGCTGGACTGGGTGCTAATTAAATGATTGTAGAAAGTGGTTGCGTCGTAGTATCGAAAGTTGGAAGGCTTGATACTATTTTAATTCTTTGCAGAGGAGGTAAAATTGTGTCACTGATACACATTAATATGAAAATACCAATTATTGTTTTTCAATATCATTCAAAAAAGGAGCGTAGTCTCGGTTATGCTTCTCATCACATTGAATTAGTTAAAAAAAAGAATTCGTTTGGATTGCACTTGTTCAATATAGCTGTTTGTTATCTTGAAGGGAACATAAACCTACAAGTATAATAATATCTCTATAATTTTTGCGAGTGAGGACCTACCATATTTCAAATGATTGATTTAATTTTGTCATTTTGTCAGTGTTATCGTAACGGTCAGCCTCCCCAAAAATTAGATAGTACAGATGAAAACCTACATATTATTAAATTAATTAAGGCTATGCACACATAGACACCGCTCGCAGAGTTCAGAGGCACGAGATCAAAGATTTTCATAGAAGTTTTCGATACTGATTTGTGCGCGCGTGTGCGTAGCAGAGGGTAAGTGTTAAAAAAAGTACATACAGGAGATTTTCTATATCTAATTTGTGGCCTTAGTGTGTATAGTTATAGTCTTGTTAATAGGCGAGAGCGCCAAAACTACAGTACAAGGTGGATGGAAATCAAGACCTGTGACATGATCTACTTCTGTGTGGGCCACTTAAGAACGATTTCACAAACCTTGTATCAAGTCTCCTAAAAAGATCAAACTTTTCATTTCACGATTTTTTTATAGTTATAGTATTTATTTATTCAAAAAATTATTATTTTAATATTTGTTCTAAAAACGCAATACCATAACTTTGCGAATGCGGATGTCAATGTTTACTTTACTGAGGTTCTTGTTGTTAAATTATGTGATTGATGAGAGTTTATAATGGGATTTGTTCTGATTCCCATTTAATTTCCTGTTCGGATATTTAGCTGCCATTTTATAATAAATTATAAACGATTGCACAAGTTTGACGTAGGTAACTACTAAACAACTTGTGATATAAAAATATGTCAATAGTAAGTAGAATGGTGTTGATCAATGCAACTAATGACAGAAGTTGAGGTGATCCTTTCAACAAAAATCAATGCGCAGATTGCTTTGTCCCAACCGTTACACCAAGAAACTTAAATTTGTTAGGATATTCTCAATCAATTTAAATACAGACTAAAATGGTTATCTTTAGAAATGATGATATCACACCAATGCAAAAAAGACGAGTGAAGACCTGACGTAAGACGTAATACTGACTCCTCTGTCATCACATATTACGTCGAACTAAAACGAATGGTGAGCAATTTGGGCGTATACGTGTACCTACTATGCCTGCCTTTTGGGTACAAAAACGTGATCATAATACGTTTGTATCTCCTCTTTATAGTAATAACATAGAAAATCTAAGTTTAAACCTATTTAGTATTCAGAAAAATCATTTAGATTCAATAATGAACATACACCAAAAAAAAAATTGTGCCGACTTTGCTTCTGTGCACTAATTTAGTGAGTCATACCCGGGAAACACTGAAATTCACTTGTTGGGTGGTTGTATATAAAATCGATTACTATAATGACGCATGAGGTTTAAAGTGTTCGATGAAACCATTTTAATTGTAGTGGTTATGAATCTTGTGGGTACAATGCTACTACAAAATAACTATTAGTTATTCTGTGGTATAAATGTAAATACCACAGAATAACTAATAGTTATTTTGTAGTAGCATTGAACCCATTTATTATATTTGTTAACATTTTAGGTTTAGACATTGATTTCATTTAAAAAATCAATGTAATTGTGTGCCAAGACTTGTGCACTTAAGTAAGATTGACTTGAGTGGTTATTTGGGAGTGCTAGGTATTATAATAGAGTTTAATTGTGTTTGGATATTATTTGATAGATTAATTGGATTTTTAAATTCTGAATAATTGTAGTGAAATTCATTTTTCCGATGCAAATCTATATCAATGAGTCCTTTGGGGCTCATTGATATAGATTTATATATTATGTGTATACTCGTATTTTTTAAGGTCGATTAAGATTAATCGACCTTTAAGAATAAACACAGTAAAGTAAATTTAACCAGTGTAAACTTGCAATTACCATTTACAACAAAAGGATTTCTTGCTTTTACCTATAGGTAAAAGAATAATAATAATGTAATAAAATATTTATGCTATAGAGCAAGCTACGTTATATGTTCATGACCAGGTATTGTTCATTCAAAGTGCACGGCAATAAACAGCAAAATATTTATTTTACTACCTTTTGTGATAGGAGTGCAGTCAGTAAAAATACTCCATTGCCAACAGAAAGGTAATTTACATTAATATAATATTTATTCTTACTAGATGATGCTTGCAGTTTCACCCACGTAGAATTTTGCTACCGTTCCCACTTCCTATGGTGTTAAACCTATTCTCGGGATAAAATGTAGCCCATGTGTTATTCCAGACTATAATCTATCCATAAACCAAATTTAAAACCGGGCCGTTCAGCCATTAGAGCATGAAAGAGTAACAAACATTTAGACATACAAACTTTCACATTTATAATATTAGTAAGCTATGGAGGGTTATTCAGCAAATTGGAAACTTCCGAAAAGCGTCAACTAGTAAATTATTTTATGATATTTTTTACAAACATACGCCTTTTATCCCCGAAGGGTTAGGCAGAGGCATATTATATGTGCCCACATTTCACCTTTAGATTTTGTCCCACGTAATAGATCAGCCGTGACTGCTCGCCGTTGATTTTTTTTAAGCCATCCATAAAAGCTTTCAACTTGGCTTCACGCTTCTATTTTACTGGCAACTGGGACCAATGGCTTAAAGTGCCTTCCAAAGCACGGAAAAGCTCGCAAACAAATGTCACAAAGTGGTCATGGCGTGGTCACCTTTCCATGACGCAAAATGACAGATTCGCAGAATGCCAAATGTTGGCACTTACTCGCAAATGGTCAAAAACGCAAAAGACAGATTCGCAAAATGACAGAATCGCAATATGACAGATGCGCAAAATGCCAGATTTTAGTTTTGCGAGTGTTTACTAAGTTCTGTTTAAAAAAATAACCACGAAGGCTAACTTAACCCATTCGAGTCGGGGTACTCTGAGTCGGGGTATTAACCATTCACTTATAATGGTTTAAACCTCAACTCGTATAGGTTAGGTTAGAAGGCTAAGGCGGGAGCGAAGCGGAGCGGAACTCCCGCCTTAGCCTTCGTGGTTATTTTTTAAACAGAAAATAAATTACAACACGCACACACACTGTCATTCTGAGAATCTGTCATCTTCCGAATCTGTGATTCTGCGAATCTATCAATCTTCGAATCTGTCATTCTGCGAAACTGTCATTTTGCGACACCTGGCATTATGCGTTTCTGCTGTCAATTCGCTAATCTGTCATTTTGCGTTTTTGTCATAGTACGCGTAAAATTGTAACGAAAAACAACCAATGTGATGTTTCGGAATTGTCTCAGTGTGAATTCGATTTTATGAATTTTTACTTTTACCGCATGTGAATTCAAATATTCTTTTTTTCGTTTAAATTTTAATTAGAACCGGTGAATTTAAAAATGTTATAAAGGTACCTAGATTGCAAGCGCCTACGGCTATGGTCAGGCAAATTTTAATGTCGAAATATTGTCAAACCTCTTGTAACAAAATAAATAGGAATAGGCTTAAATAGTAGATAAAACGTCTACCACCTAGATCGTAACTCGACTAGCACCTGATAGCATAAATGGTCTAAAACTACCACATTTTTTTTTAGATTGCTATTATAGTTAAAGTTATATTAATGAGATTAAGTTCCTATTAATGAGAGTGTTAAGAATCTGGGTTTATGTACACATAGATTCAACCTTGAATTGGCGGGTTCAGGTCACTAAGGTCTCCCAAAGGGTGACTGGGACACTTCGGGCTCTTTATCGTCTCAAAAATTTTCTGCCAGCCAAAACCAAGACAATGCAAAAATTTTCGTCTATGGTGATGTGTGCTATTTCGACCTGAATGCAGATCTGCTCAATAAACTCGACCGGCTTCTCAATAATTGCATTCGATTCGTCTACAATCTTAGGAAGTACGACCACGGTTTTTCGTGAGGAGCTGGGTTGGTTACCTATTCGACGACGACGTAGTCTGCGAGCTGTCTGTTTAATTTTTTCACTTCTAAAGTCTCACAATGCTCCTACTTACATAAAATCCCATTTACGTCTACTTGGCTCCAATCATGACAAACATCTACGCTCTTCTAACAATCTTCTTCTGCACTGTCCAACTCACACTTCAAATCTCGTCCATTCTTCTTTTCCAGTGCGATCCATTCTTCTTTGGAATGCCCTTCCTCTCAAAATTAGGACATTGATCGACCGTTTTTCGTTTAAAAACAGAGTACGTGAACTTTATAGGGTTCCATAGGCAGAACCTTAATTTTAATTAATTTTGTTTAGTATCGTCCTGTTTGTATTTATTTATAATACATATTTATTTATAGTTATATCTATTTAATATGTAATGTATCTAAATATTTTATAATTGTAAGGTATTTATCATTTTTATTTTTTTATTTTTATATAATTATGATGTTGATTTATATTAGCTTTATAATATGATATATTTATGTACTTAGTAACAATAAGTTCTCAATATTATTATTATTTTTGTTGAAGCTTTTAATTCAGACCATGTTATTCTTATAACTTTTTTCGTCATAATTTAAGCACCTACTTTAACTAATCTCTGCATCACCTCCAAAGGTTGACTGGTAGAAAATGCCTTTGGCATTAAGTCCGCCTTTGTACAAATAGATTTTGTGCAGAAAGTTTAAATAAATAAATCAATAAAAATAGTTAAAAAGTGAACAATGCGTTTAATATTTTATATCTCTATCTAAATCTTTTGTGGTAAAACCGTTACGACTCTATTACAAAATGTGGTTTAACTATAGAACTCAACTAAACATATTGAACAACACTATTTTGTACTGTTCCACAACATTTATTTACTTTACACCTGACCGGTTTCGCCACTCAGCATTCTCAAAGGTAAAAATAACTTGATGACCATTCATCATCACACCATCACACCATCATGTATTAATTCTTTTTTCTAAATTTTTAGTTGAGTACTGTGGTCAAATCATGTTTTTTAATAAAGCCGTTATTGTTTAAGAATACAAAACAACGTCTCCCTAATGACATTACAAAAACATTCTTAACAGAAAATCCCAAAAGGAAGGTATTGAAAGACTTGTCCAATAAGCTCCCAATGATTAATGTCAGCTGACTTAGCTACTTAAGTTGCAAGTTAACACGGCTCAATAAATTTCGTAGCTCAGAAGGGACTTAAAGTATCAATCAAGACCCAATTATTAATAAATAGTACTTTTGTGATATGAGTTTCAATAATACCTATAAATTTTAATAGGAATAAAACTTCAGCGTAGAGACATTATTATTTGTGTTACATAATTTCCCCCTTCCTGGAGAGGTTTAATTGGTCATTCCTCCGTTAACTCCGTTCACTGTTTTGCTTTAGGACTGACTGGCCGAGGCCGTGTTGTTTCTTCGGGTAAGTCAATTGAGAAGGGAAATACTTTATATACCTAATAAAACCTTTCCTCTTGTACCTTATAAATTCTCTTACTCTTTTTTGACGGTGCTCTGTCATGGTTGTGTGAGACCAATGATTTGTCCTACAATGTCACAACTGGTGTTTATGGAATGCGTCACTCATTCAAGGACATGGTCATACATCAGGTAACTCCTTTATTCCCGAAGAGGTAGTCAGATACATATTATTTAAAAACATTTAACATTTTTAGTACTTATCCCATGGTTACAATACGCGTAGTTGAGTACTTACCTGTATCCTAACTCGCTAAAGATTCATAGAAGTATACTTGGCTATTCTGAGCATCAGTATAGATAGAAAACAGAATCAGGTACTAACAACATACCTATATATATATAACGAATAAGCGACAGCTCACGTATGTACGTTCGTTTGGTTGGCCCGGCCCTCCCGGAATTTACGACTTCGGAGTATAGCAATCTACTGTACTCATCACCAGAAACATATGTACCGCTTTCTTTTTCAATGTAACTCTGTATTTTTGGAGAAAAACTCATGAAAAGGTGGCCGGGCCAACCAAACGCTTTCAGCTCGGCCCCCCTTGTAACTCGAAAAATATACAGCCAATTAAAAAAACACTTGAGCTTGAGAAATGTACCCCGGCATCTCGTTATACGTTCCAAAACAGATTTTGTATATTCGTAATATCAAACGATAAATCGATGTAGAAAGGGGGCCGAGCTGAAAATTTTTGATAAGAAAATACGAACAGAAGGACAAAAGATTTTTATTAAAAAACTATAAATATAGAATCTACACATGGTAAGTATCATATGTACCGCCTTAGTTTCTAATAAAACTTGCTAAATTTAAAATAAACACCAACCTCAGTTCGTTCAGCTCGGCCCCCTTTAAACGTCTATAGCTTCTAAACTATGACATATTTCATTACAATTCAAAGAGGTTAATATTCTTACTGTAGCATCACAATATATTTTTGAAAACCTTATGTATGTACAAAGAAATCTACATAGTTTCGCTAAGTTAAGTGATAGACACAATGTCAACACTAGAAATAAAAATAACCTTGCTGTTTTTCATAGCAGATTGCACAAAACCAGCAATTCTTTCATGGGTAACTGTATACGCTTTTACAACAGGCTTCCAGACGAAATTAAAAGTATGTCCCTTAATAAGTTTAAAAGATCTGTTAAAAGTAAATTGAACTGCAGGGGCTACTATGCAATCGGTGATTATTTGTCGGATAAGGAAGCCTGGAAATGACCTGCTCTGCTGGATTCTCAAAAAAATTGTTAAAATGCCTAGTTTTTAGATTCTTAAAATTGTAAATAGAGCAAAAAAAAAGAACAACCCGCTGAGTTTCTTGCCAGTTCTTCTCAGGTGGGTCGCGTTGTGAACTGGTGGTAGAGTTTTTGTTTTGTATTCTGGACGTTTTGCAAGCGCATCTGTATAATGCCTATGTGAAATAAATATATTTTTGATTGATTTGATTTGACAAAAAAACTACTTCCTGACTCATATAAAGGAGTACTTTCCTTCTATATGAACTAAGATTCTGTGAAATTAGTATTTTAAAAGATAAATGGGATCGAAAATATCATATTGTATGTGTAGGGTGACCATGATTTAAGTGAAAATTATTAAGAAAAAGCTGCATAAATTGAGTAAATCTTTAAATGAATAAACAACTCAACAGCTTCATTTTCCCATGTATCAAAATTTCCGCAGTGTCAAAATGCCCAGTTTTACAAAATGTCCGCAGTGTTCATTTAATTACCAAGTTGGTTACTTTGTTCAGTCCCTACATACCAGACCTTCTGTCTTCAATTTTACTTTTTTTTTTCTACTAGTTGAGTAAAGTTGAAATTGATGGATACGAGTAAACTAGGTAGTTATATGAAGTTCATGAATCATGATACGATGTGTACGCTTGGGTTTTAAATTACTCTCCAGGAGGTAATTTTTTAAACTTGTCATGTCCACTTTTGTACAAATAGAAAAATAAAATTAGTTTAAGAGGATCGACTGCAGTGATGTCCCAATGCGAGTATATTGGTAGTGTCCAAGGTAGTAATGGTTGTCGAACGTTGGACCGCGCCGATGGGAGGCCATCCCCGCGCGCCGCTACTCCGCCTGCCGATGGCAGTGGCACAACAACCGAGTTGTTCTACTGTTCAGATAGACTTTATTACCGTAGTTGTAATATATTTTAACATTTTCTTCTTATTTAGGCGTCATCCTGCCCATAGCTAATAGTTTATTTTCTATAGCTTACTATAAAACTCTTTGCATCACTGTCCGTATGAACCTCACCTTTTTACAGGAAGCTCACATCCTAGGCAATCGGAAAATGTGTAGGTTAATTTTTGGAAAAAGTTGGTAAATGTATACTAATATTATAAAGAGGAAAGGTTTAATTGTTTGTTTGCATCGAAAGGGACCGATTTGAAAAATTATTTCACTGTTAGGAAGCTATTCTCTTCCCATTGAACATAGGCTATATTTTATTCCAGTGATTCCACGAGAACACGAGCTGAGCGGAAGAAACCGCGTGACATCCGCTAGTAGCTTATAAGTTACATTTATGAAGTGGCTCCTCATTCTAAACATCTGGATTCAGGAGTTTTTTGAAGTTCTTAACGAAAGTGATTTATTTTATTGATTTTCTTTTTGCATCATTTAGTAGGCATTGTGTAGGGTTAGGTACTTTACATAATGCATAGGTATTAAATAACTAACGATGTACGCGGTTTACTTATGTTTGGCAAAAAACGATATCCAAAGTGTCACATGCCAAAGCATGTTTCCCAAATTTTCATTTGGCCAAATTTTCATTTGGCAAAAAAACATTCGGCTAAACAACTTTTCGCAATTTTACAGTTAGAAATACTATTTTCTAAATCATGGTCACCTTATCATTTATCCTGTATGATATTTTCGATCCCATTAATCTTTTCAAGTACTAATTTCACAGAATCTTAATTCATTTAGAAGGAATGTACTCCTTTATATGAGTCAGGAAATAGTTTTTTCGTAACGAAACATGTCATAGTTTAGAAGCTATAGACGTTGAAAGGGGGCCGAGCTGAACGAACTGAGGTTGGTGTTTATTTTAAATTTAGCAAGTTTTATTAGAAACTAAGGCGGTACATATGATATTTACCATGTGTAGATTCTATATTTATAGTTTTTTAATAAAAATCTTTTGTCCTTCTGTTCGTATTTTCTTATCAAAAATTTTCAGCTCGGCCCCCTTTCTACATCGATTTATCGTTTGATATTACGAATATACAAAATCCGTTTTGGAACTTATAACGAGATGCCGGGGTACATTTCTCAAGCTCAAGTGTTTTTTTAATTGGCTGTATATTTTTTGAGTTACAAGGGGGGCCGAGTTGAAAGCGTTTGGTTGGCCCGGCCCCCTTTTCATGAGTTTTTCTCCAAAAATAAAGAGTTACATTGAAAAAGAAAGCGGTACATATGTTTCTGGTGATGAGTACAGTAGATTGCTATACTCCGAAGTCGTAAATTCCGGGAGGGCCGGGCCAACCAAACGAACGTACGTATGTATGCGATGTAGTTTTTGCTTCGCATTTTGTAACTAAACGTGTCTCCTGTCTGGCTATTTCGCTTAGAGGCAAGAGAGAGCATCCTATCCTATTACATATCAAATAAGTAACAGTATGCTGTTTAAAGTTTGTAAGAGTAAAATAAAATCATGCTTGCAATAACGACGTGTTCTTGCTATTGAAATGAATGTTCCACGCAATAACCTCTCGTATTAAGAGCGTTAAAGTACCATGACATTCAATATTAATGAACGATCAAAATGTTTTCAATTTTTTAAGATTTAATTTGAATTTAAAAAAAATAACGAATGATTTAATACATATTTTTCTCTACTCTACTATCAACACTTCGTACCAGCTTCTAAAAGGGTCCTCTAAACAAAATACCTAGACTCATTTGAATATTCTTGAATGAAAAGTTAGGTAGTCGCGTTAACGAATCACCTCAGTGGTTGCGTTTGAAATTGGCGCTGAATATTTTTGTCGCCCGATTGAAAATTCGTTTCAATCTAACGAACGCCGCAGTCAACATGAAATTAAATTTGTCGCTCAAATTTTAGCGTTGATTTTTCCTTGAATTTGATGTTATTGCTTATTTATCGAGTTATACGTTAAGAGGCATAATGTCGTAATATGTCATCATCACTTTGCTTATAATTTTCACCCTAGAATCTGTTGCCTAAAAGCACCCACCATTCATTGAGAACATAATTCATACCTACTAATAATGATGATAATACACATACACATACACATCTCCGGACTCATCACTCCGCTCCGCCTCTCTTCTTCGTGAAAATACACCAAACGTAGAGGCGTCGAGCTCAACATCGAGTGATGAGTATTTCTCTCCGCCGACGTCGCCAACGCCTGTACGTCGGCCGGGGAGAGGCCGGCCACCGTCTTGCTTGGGACCCCGAGGCCCACCGGCCTCGAATAGGGCCCCCGCTTCCGGTGGTAATGTGCACCGCATGCGATGGACTAATACCATTAATCAGAACGTCATGCGGGCATATTATGCGGCAACAGAGGGGGGAACTATTCGCACTGCGTATCGTGACCGTATGCTGCACTTGTTTCGTGAACTTGAACCGGCTGTCGACGTTTCCGCTCAAAGATTGTCGGATCAAGTACGTGCTATCCAACGTAATCGTATGTTGGATAGTAACGTACTTGAGAGACTACGCTTAGAGTATCTGCGGAATGACCATGTTATCTACAATCCGCCGCTAAGAGAAGAAGCTAGTATCCCAATCAACTTTGTGGTTAGTCAAAATACGGCAGTAGATGACATGGTTATATCAACAGATACTAGGTACAATGAGGAGATACTGGTAGCTTTGGAGTGTGCGATTGGGGAATATCGGACTATGCCCATTAATATTAGGCCACGTCTACCTCGATTGCCCATGCATAGAAAGAACTTGACTCTGGTGAGTACTGTTGATTCACTATTATCTATGTATTTAGAAAATAGTGAAACTCTTAGTGATACTCATTCAATCCTGTACTGCGCTGCCATGGCAACATGTCGTGTAGCAGGTGTTCCGCTTTTGGCGGAAAACCATGATACACGACCAACAAGGCCTATCGTGCCGGGGTGGCAGCGTAGGATTGAACGACGTATCACTGAGACAAGAGTACTCATCAGCAAGTTATCATGCTTTAGATCTGGGAATACTCGGCCGAAGGTGATGCGCTTTGTGAACCGAGCATTTTCAGGAACTGGAGTTAGTTCCATGGATTATGTGAATCGGGTCACAGAGCGCATTGACTTCCTAAAGCAAAAAGTTTATGCATGGGCACATCGGATTCGTAGATTCAAAAAACGCGTAGACCGATTTACTATCAATCGCAGATTCCAAAGAGACCAGAGATGGGTCTATAGAAATTGGGAACAATCTGATAAAGGTGTGAATGACGGACATCTACCGGATACTGATGAAACAAATAAATTTTGGCAAAGTATCTGGTCGGTACCCGTTAGTCACACCGAGGGTGATTGGATGTGTGATGTCGAGCGGGCATGTGAGAATGTATCAAACATGGAAAAAATCGTCATTGACAGTTCTGATGTAGCTAGTGCAGTCCGTCCGTTATCTAATTGGAAATCTCCAGAGCCGGACGGACTGCACAATTTTTGGCTAAAATGGCTACGCAGTTCACATGCTCGATTGGCATCTCACTTCCAATCTGCTCTAGAATCTGGATCGTTGCCAATTTTTATGACAACTGGTGTGACTCATCTGCTCCATAAATCTGGAAGTACTTCGAACCCCAGCAATTATAGACCGATCACGTGTCTGCCGTCGATCTATAAACTTCTGACATCCATTTTGAGAGATAAAATAAATAAACATATTAATGTCAATAAAATTATGAGTGACTCTCAAAATGGATGTAGAAGTGGGGCTCGGGGTACTAAGGAGCTTCTCCTCATTGATATGACTATTAGCCAACAAGTTCGTCGTAACCGTAAGAATCTATCAACATGCTGGATAGATTATAAGAAGGCGTTCGATTCTGTACCTCATACGTGGCTCTTAAGGGTGCTGGAGTTGTATAAAGTTGATACAACTCTATGCACCTTTTTACAGTCATGTATGAGGCAATGGAGGACCCTTCTTACATATCCAGGATGTGGGGTGTTCTGCGGTGACGATGAGCCGATTAGGATTAAGCGGGGCATCTTCCAAGGTGACAGTTTGAGTCCTCTTTGGTCTTGCTTAGCACTGAACCCTCTTAGTACTCTACTAGAGAGTTCAGGGCTAGGTTACAGATTACGGGGAGGAGGTCAGGTTATATCTCACTTACTTTTCATGGACGACTTAAGGCCGCGTGGGTCAGATTTTGAGTTTTTTGAAACAATCCTAGTCAAAAAGTAAAGGGTTTTGAAATCTGAAAAATATATATATAATAGTTAAGGATATAAGCTAAACATATTCCGAGCCCGTTACACGATCCAATAAATTTCACTAGATAGAAAAAAATCCCAAAGTTGACTCTCTCAGAATAGTTTTTTCAAAACTGTGGCTAAACTATTAACATTTTATTTATTTTTTTTGCACTCAATTAAAGGTATTAAGTTTTTATACACATTTTCCGAGCGTTTTTCTATAAACAACTATTTACATAATTATCATGAACGAATATCTACCAAACGCAATAGAATTGCGCCGCTGACGGCCGATCAGTCTCGCCCTGGCGCTTGTGGAGGCAGGACCTGTGTCAGTTTTTTTCGCAACTATTTCGTAATTATTATGCCAAATTACGTTGAAATCGCGCCACAGTATAAAAATATCAGTAATGGGCAAAATGTAATTAGATTAACCGTTACAAATACATACGCGACTCATGGTAAAAATGTGGTGATCTTTTACTTTTTAAGTGTTTTCACGACATGGTAACCATCTACCTAATGCATTAAAATGTCTACGAATTACATGATAATTTCGCAATCCAACATGGCGGCCACGCCGTAATCACAAAATTTCATGATGGGTATCGTTTAAGGGGTTTTTTGGTATGCTGAGTACGAAGTACGTGATAATTTTGCAATCCAATATGGCCGCCGCGCCGTAATCACAAAATTTCATGATGGGTATCGTTTAAGGGGTTTGTTCGTATGCTGAGTACGAATCACGTGATAATTTTGCAATGGAATATAGCCGCCGCGCCGTAATCACAAAATTTCATGATGGGTATCGTTTAAGGGGTTTTTTGGTATGCTGAGTATGAATCGCGTACTAATTTTGCAATACAAGATGGCCGCCGCGACGTAATTACAAAATTTCATGATGGGTATCGTTTAAGGGGTTTTTTGGGATGCTGAGTACGAATCACGTGATAATTTTGCAATCCAATATGGCCGCCGTGCCAGAATCACAAAATTTCATGATGTGTATCGTTTAAGGGTTTTTTTGGTATGCTGAGTACGAATCACGTGATAATTTTGCAATCCAATATGCCCGCCGCGCTGTAATCACAAAATTTCATGATGGGTATCGTTTATAGGGTTTTATGGTATGCTGAATACAAATCACGTACTAATTTTGCAATCCAAAAAGGCCACCGCGCCATAATCACAAAATTTCATGATGGGTATCGTTTAAGGGGTTTTTTGGTATGCTGAGTACGAATCGCGTACTAATTTTGCAATACAAGATGGCCGCCGCGCCGTAATCACAAAATTTCATGATGGGTATCGTTTAAGGGGTTTTTTGGTATGCTGAGTACGAATCGCGTACTAATTTTGCAATACAAGATGGCCGCCGCGCCGTAATTACAAAATTTCATGATGGGTATCGTTTAAGGGGTTTTTTGGTATGCTGAGTACGAATTACGTACTAATTTTGCAAACCAATATGGCCACCGCGCCGTAATCACACAATTTCATAATGGGTATAGTTTAAGGGAATTCTTGGTATACTAAGTATGAATCACATGATAATTTTGCAATCCAATATGGCCACCGCGATGTGATCACAAAATTTCATGATGGGTATCGTTTAAGGGGTTTTTTGGTATGCTGAGTACGAATCACGTGATAATTTTGCAATGGAATATAGCCGCCGCGCCGTAATCACAAAATTTCATGATGGGTATCGTTTAAGGGGTTTTTTGGTATGCTGAGTATGAATCGCGTACTAATTTTGCAATACAAGATGGCCGCCGCGACGTAATTACAAAATTTCATGATGGGTATCGTTTAAGGGGTTTTTTGGGATGCTGAGTACGAATCACGTGATAATTTTGCAATCCAATATGGCCGCCGTGCCAGAATCACAAAATTTCATGATGTGTATCGTTTAAGGGTTTTTTTGGTATGCTGAGTACGAATCACGTGATAATTTTGCAATCCAATATGCCCGCCGCGCTGTAATCACAAAATTTCATGATGGGTATCGTTTATAGGGTTTTATGGTATGCTGAATACAAATCACGTACTAATTTTGCAATCCAAAAAGGCCACCGCGCCATAATCACAAAAATTCATGATGGGTATCGTTTAATATATAAGCATTTATTTCCAGTTCTAACCCTCCCATTTATAAAAAAAAAATTTAAAATAATAATATAATACGTTAATGATTAGTAAAGGAAGGATTATGGTCATGGGCTAATTTGAGCCAAATAGTACTAAAATGTGAAGTTCATTAAATCTGAAAGTATTTGTAATGAGCACTCGAGATAAAATGCCACGAATGACATTACGTCGCATTCCAATGCTAAAAGGGCTTCGGAGACTCCACAAAGCTGATAAATACCGCAAATGCCCTCTTTGTCACGACAAATCCTTCCCATTTCTTTCTCAAATGGAATGTGGGAATTCTTACAACATATATTATTAGTTAAATTGTAAGATACGCCGAGAAAATGGTTTAAGAACTACCTCTATTAATAGAGTGTCTGCCTTTATAAATGTAATGGACATTGCTAGACAAAATGTAACTGACCAAGCGCTGTAGCGTGTTTCTAGGTGGCCGAATTGTTTTTCTCTTCTCTCACTTTCACTTACACCCCGTAAGTGAAAGTGAGGGGAAAAAATATCGTGTAGTGATGCTTTTATCAGATGCTAGTAGAATAATCCAGAGAAATCCCAGTGGACGTCATGAATGATGACATTGTGCAAACGTATTACTACTAGGGATAAGGTAAAAAATACAAATATGTAATAATCAGAATGAACATCTGGATGGTGATTGATGAAGCTACTTATCATTGGGAGTCCTGGGGTATAATTCCGATGGCTTACCCGAGGCTTCCAACCGTAGGCAGGATACGTGAGGTATTTTTAGTCGGTAGAAGTCATAGCATAGCATCCATGAGGATTATCCCTCGCGTAAAAAAAGGGTACCCATCAAACGGCCAAATTTTTTTGATAAACTTACTCGAGGATAATTCATGTTTACGAAGTCCCACGGGTATTACTGCAATGTAGGTACTCCTTATTAAACTTATTTTGAGTATTGTCGATTGTTACATCCAAATAAATTCATGAACTTGGTTTAATTAAATTAGGAACATGAACTTTCTCAATTAATTAAAAGTTCTAATTTGTATGCAAAGGTAGAAATAAGTTGGTGGCACAAATTAAGTAGGTACAGAGAAGAATAAACTTTGTTTCACGCAGTATAATAGAAACTTACTGATATTCTCGTCTTAGTTCTGATTTAACAAAGTATTTCACTTCTCAAGTTTGCAAAAAAATACTATAGTAATTATAATTTTGACTGCCTCTGTGGCGCGGTCGGTAGTGATACCGCCTGCGGCGCTGGAGGTCGTGGGTTCGATTCCCACCGGAGACAAATATTTGTGTGACCCATAAAATGTTTGTTCGAAGAGTCTGGGTATTTCTATGTATAATATATTATGTATGTATTTAAAAAGTATATAAGTATTAATATCCGTGGTCTGATACCCATAACACAAGCATGTCATTCCTAGCTTACTTTTGGATCAGAAAGCGTTGTGTGAAATGTCCGTGAATATTTATTTAATTTAATTATGTAGTTATTTCATTATTGATTGTGTGGATGATTCTTCTGCTGTTACTGATTTTATTTAGCAGATAATTTAAATGCTTGTTGGTTCAGGTACTTAATCTAAAACTGCGTAAAGCGTCTTACGCTACGGCTGGCCCTCAGATGGGTGCTACTTAGTGAAATTTCTACAATAAACGTTCCTGGCTATTACAACAAATACTGAATTCAGAAAAAAGAGGGGTTAACGGGGCTTCGATACATCAAACCTGATTTTTGGCGTTTTTTGACACGAAACCCTAAAACCCTATGTCAGTCACGACTCTCAGTCGGCCAGCTTTTCTTAATTATTCTATTAAAAATATTAAATTAAATTACGAACTAGCTGTTGCCCGCGATTTCGTACGCTGCATTCTTTAGATTGATATAACTTTTTTATTTATGAACCGATTGACATGAAACATACACTAAATGTTAAATGGAGCAAACAGCATCGCAATAAAGAAAACCGCATTGCAATCGGTTGAGCGGTTGCTGAGGGTATACCGTCACAATACCAGAAATTATAATGCATTTACTTAAAATGCATGAGCCCCCACTGTGGACGCGATCATGCGCATTAGAGGCCTGACGGAGGAAGCAGTCTCACAGGGTGAGGTGGTGGTGGCGGTGTCTCTCGACATCGCCAACGCATTCAACACCTTGCCCTGGAGCTGCGTCAGGGAGGCGCTTATCTATCATGGAGTGCCTCCCTACCTTATCTATCATGGAGTGCCTCTATGGCGCAGTCGGTAGTGATACCGCCTGCGGCGCTGGAGGCCGTGGGTTCGATTCCCACCGGAGACAAATATTTGTGTGACCCATAAATGTTTGTCTCAAGAGTCTGGGTGTTTTTATGTATAATATGTATGCATTTAAATTAAAAATATATAAGTATTAATATCCGTGGTCTGATACCCATAACACAAGCAGGTTATTCCTAGCTTACTTTGGGATCAGACAGCGTTGTGTGAGATGTCCGTGAATATTTATTATTATTATCTCTCCGAGAGAGCCATAACTTACCCGAGCTGGCTAGGGCCAGGTCGGCGAGATGTGTCGTGCGGTGTTCCACAGGAATCGGTTTTAGGGCCGCTCCTGTCGAACATCGGTTACGACTGGGTGCTGCGTGGTCCGTTGCTCAGAGGGGTCGGCGTAACGTGTTACGCCGACGACACTCTCGTTACGGCGCGGGGAGCAACGCACCGTGACGCAGCACTAAAGGCCACGGCAGGGGTTGCTCAAGTCGTGGGTCGGATTCGGCGGCTGGGTCTCGAGGTCGCCCTTCACAAATTCGAGGCTCTGTGCTTCCACAGACCTCGGATGGAGCCACCTGCGGGATCCAGCCCACAGGTAGGGGGCGTCAGCATCGGCATCGAGCCCTCGATGAAGTATCTGGGGCTCGTACTCGAGGGCCGGTGGAACTTCGGACATCACTTCCGAAGTTTGGTCCCAAAACTGAGGGGAGCATCAGCCGCACTGGCGCGGCTGATGCCTAACATCTGGGGACCCAACGCTCCCTACAGGAGACTGTACCTGGGGATCGTGTGAAGCATGACTCTATACGGAGCTCCTGTATGGGCGGAAACCCTGACGGCCAGCAATGTGGCTAGATTGCTGAGCCCGCAGAGAGCGATGGCCATCAGGGTGATAAGGGGATACCGCACGATCTCCGGTGACGCGGCATGTCTCCTAGCCGGAACCCCTCCATGGGACCTGGAAGCGAGAGCCCTTGCGTCACTGTTCAGATGGCGCAAGGAGGCGCTGGAGCGGGACCAAAGGCCCGCTTATCGAGAAATCGAGGCCCAGCGGTCCCTACTCCACCAGGAAACCGTGGAGACAAGGAAGGTACGACTTGAGCAACCAAAGGAGGGATTCGCCACAATCGCGGCCGTCAGACCGGTCATGGACGAGTGGCTGGAGAGGAGACACGGTGCTCTCTCCTACCGGTTGACACAGATGCTTGCCGGGCACGGGAGCTGCGGTAGGTATCTGTGGCGAAAACACCGGGAAACCACGGCCGAGTGTCAGCACTGCGACTATCGCAGCGATGACGCGGCGCTCCACACGCTGGTGGAGTGCACGGCGTGGGCGCAACAGCGCCAGGTCCTCGTATTGGGTCTAGGCGTGGACACTCTCTCGCTAGAGACTATGGTGCGAGCCATGCTCTCCAGCGGGAGTAAGTGGGACTGCGCCGCCTCCTTCTGCGAGCAGGTCATGCTCGTGAAGGAGGCGGCGGGACGGGTACGGGAGAGAATTCTCCCACCCGAGTTTCGTAGTCGGCGGCCTGGGCGCCGCCGACGTGTCTTCGCCGAGGACTATCGGCCACCATGACCGGGAGCCTGAGGACGGTGAGAGGGCGGCTCACCGTCCTTACAGAAGCAGCCCCATGACGGCAGCGTGACGTGAGCAACTCACGCACGCCCCCCCTTAGAAGCGGGATCACACCCGAAACCCCCCATAGACGCGGGATAGCACCCGAACCACCCCCTGGGCGAGGCCGCGGTGGCGGCCGTAGGTCTGTTGTGAGTCCCGGAACATCCTTCCGAGGGCTTACCCGGGACTCCCAACCACAGGCTGTTAGGCGTTACGTGAGGTTTTTTAGTCGGTAAGAGTCCGGCATAACATCCTCTGAGGATTTTCCCTCACGTAAAAAAAAAAAAAAAGAAAATGCATGAGCCCAAAACACCCGAAATCTAAATATCAATATTCAAAAGGCCAAGTACGTATAATATAAATAATTTAAAATGCCGTACGGTCGAATAACCGAAACCCAAAAAATCTATTTACTAAATACCTACTGAATCCTAAAATGTTCAAACACAAAATACTTTTTTTCACGTGAGGTAAATCCTAAATGGATGCTATATCTGTGAATGGTTAACACCCCGACTGAGAGTACCCCGACTCGAATAGGTTAGGTTAGAAGGCTATAGAGCTCCGCTCCGCTTCGCTCCGCTTCGCTCCCGCCTTAGCCATCGTGGTTTTTTTTTTTTATTTTTCTTTAGCCCACTGTAAAGTACTTTTGTAACTCTGCATCAAATGTTTACGTGAGTCGTTCAACCAATCAACATACACCTCGCCTTCGTCGGATTATTGAACGGCAAGACGCCGTTAATTAATCAATTTACTAAAATATATAACTACGTTATATAATACTTTTCAACTGCCGTTTATTATTTTCCGAGAGTTGATAAACTACCTAGAAAATTTATCAACTTACGAGTCTTGTTACTTCCCGGTGACATACACACAAAGGTTGTATAATTTATTATTGTTCCTTAAATTTGGTCTTATCATAGGTAGGATTATGTGTTACATTTTACGCAGTTATGACAGTGACACATTGTATTCTATTTTTGGTATTGTAATTTAAGGATAATTGAAAATTTGAATTTTTAATTCTGATATGATAATTATATGTATTTTAAATTTAGACATTGTACGGTAAGGTGTACTGAATTAAGGTATTTTGAATATTAAGCTATTTCAAATTCGGGTATTTTGGGCTAATGCATTTTAAGTAAAGGCATTCTGATTTCTGGTATTTTAATATATAACCGTTGCTGAGATTAGCGTGCAAGAACGTACAGACAAACAGACAAAAAATCTGAAAATCATTGTTTTGAGTTCTATTGCGCTCATAAATTTTTTTCTAATACATTTTCAATGAACAGACAGCGACCTGTTACAATTTTATTATATATATTGATGATGATTGATTTAATGTAAGATACTTAAAAATTTATATTTCCTTAAAGAGATTTTTACACGACGCGCGACGCGGTAAATCCTTTTTCACCAGAATATTTTCGTGTACCCTTATCAAGTTCTAGAAGTGAGAATTACAGCCCTTAGGTGCTGTAATTAAAATAAAGCTAATTAAAAATGAAATAAGAATGATAATGCTTCCTTGGGACACAATCTACAATTGTGTTCGTCGATAAAGTATGTATAATGGTATTGTAACGAACTTAACTTTTTGTAAGTTAATGTCGTAGAAGCATGCTATCTGGTTTCGAACGATAACATAAATTAAAATTACTACATTTACCTTTTCGAGCATTATTAGATTAAAATCTAAATATATATTACAGACTAGCTGGTGCCCGCAGCTTCGCCTGCGTGAAATTTTGTTCCTAGACTATAACATATCTCTGTAGGCACAAAATTTCAGCCTGATGTTCAGCCGTTACTGCGTTAAAGAGTAACAAACATCCACACACTCAAAAACATTCGTATTTATAATAATACCTAGTTAAGATAGATTTCTGATTAACAAATTCATATTGCATAATAATATGAGCTAAGTAAATTTATTTATTAAATACATTTCTTAATTCAATGGCTAAACTACTACTTGACACAACTTCTCTTCTAAGCAATTGACATTGTCACTTAGTTCCTTCTTCAGGTAGTCCCAGCCTACGACATTTGGATAAACCTAACTACTGTAGGCTTTGTCCTCCTAATACAGATGATCCAACCGAGACCTGGTAACGTAATAACAATGTAAATTTCATCAGCTAAGCGTTCATGTTCATTGTATTGGCTCTTTTCAGTCCTGTCGAATATAGTCTACGTAGAGGCCATTCCCTTATTTTACAAAGACTTAGTGAGTCTGTTTCCTGACAGAATGCAGTCGGCACTATATGTGCTGGGCTGCTGTAAATCTTTGTCGCAAGGATTGAGCGTAGTTGGTAACATGCGGTGTCATTTTATTGACCAGGGGATACTACCTGAAGCGTGGTCTTTCATTTTTTCTAGCTAGCCATCTTAGAATTTTCTTCTTCTTTTCACAAATGTATTTTTGTCACACATAATTTGAATAAATTAGCAATAATACTTCCATAAAGCATATTTGGTTAATATTATACCGAAATAGCGCTTTTTATTTAACTTTACGGCTATGAAGTAAAATCATCTGTTGAAGTTTAAAATAAAACATAAAGGAAAACGTCAATTGTATTGAACTTTCACAAATTATGTGTCAGAATAAAAAGTAATTTAAGAATAAAATAAGAGTATTTAATGAGTGTTGATATCAACTCCGGAGAAAGTTTGCCCCAAAATAATTTACATTCCCTTTTTAACTCGTAATAGTTTCGTAATTTCAATAAAATACGAAACACGTCTTCCATCAATTATGTTAATAATGCAATATGCCAAATTTTAAGTAGATCGGACCAAGGAATTACGTTGTCCCATACAAACTTTACCCTCCTTTTTTATACCTTTGGAGGTGAAATTTGCAAAAATGTTCAAATTACTTTTTTCAAATTGTAACAAACAACGCTCATGCTTAGTTTCATCATCGTACCATTAACCGTTTAAGCAATAATTGATAATAACTTTCGGTCTAGGGATCGAACCGCAAAATTAAGTTTGCTTTGAATTCTATATACTTTTCCGGGATAAAAAGTACTCATGTGTGGTGCCCAGGCTATTGTGCAATTTTCGTTGGTAGTTTTTATAGCAATGTACATCATATATTTTTTTTAGATTTATCATGCTCTTAGTTTAGAAGTTAGAGGGAGGGGGGGGGGGTACACATTTTTCCACTTTGGAACTGTCTCTTGCGCAAACTATTCACTTTAGAAAAAATGATGTTAGAAACCTCCATAGCATTTTTGAAGACCTATCTATAGACGTAGTATGGGTTTGATGAAAAAAAAAATTTTGAGTTTCAGTTCTGAGTATGGGGACCCCCAAAATTTAATACTTTTTTTCTAGTTTTATATAAGAATCTTAATGCGGTTCACATAATACATCTAGTTACCAAGTTTCAATAGCATAGGCCTTATAGTTTCGGAGAAAAATGGCTGTGACACATGGACGGACAGACAGACAGACAGACAGACATGACAAATCTATAAGGGTTCCGTTTTTGCCATTTGGCTACGAAACCCTAAAAACATGTTTTAAGTATGTTACGTATTACAAAACATTTTCTGTACCTACCCAAAAATACTCACAAAGGATTTTTAAAACTGTGTTATGGTTCGATTCGTTCATTAGTATAGACGCAAAAATATAGACGAACTTTACTGCGCTTTTTAGGGTTCCGTACCTAAAAAATAACAGGACCGTATTAGTGAGACTTCCGCTACTAGGTATTTCTGTTGCCGCTTAATAAACAAATTCAAGGAGGCTCTCATACAACAAACCTGTTTTTTGGCCGTTTTTCGGTTCGCAAACCGTCACCTGTGGGTCAGACTCGCACTTGGCCAGCTTTTATTATTAAAAAGCTCTTTTTCTGACTTAAGAACGGTGTGTGATATTTTTATACAATTTTTATTCGCCGAATTATGGGGTGGAAACAATGACTGGAAATGCTAGAGTATAATCAGCTTATTATCTATTCTTGAAACTAAAATAGAAATCACGTATCATTAAACCACTGTTCTAATTTTGACTATAGGCTAATTTGATAGAAGTTAATCTGCTCTTTGAATCTTTAAAATATAAGGGAATATTCCCTGTACAAAATTTAACGTCAACTACACTTAGAAATACGAGTAGATCAGGCTTAGGCTGCTCGCACATTTGTGAGCACCGTACGCGCCGCACGCGCCGTACCCGCCGCATTTTAGAATTCGTTGTATGAAATTGTATGGAACCTCGCACATTACACCGTACGCGCCGCATTTCGTGAAATGCGGTAGGCATCCGAATAACATTCTGATAACGTCATAATGAGGCGCGTACGGCGCGTGCTGGTGCTCGATGTAGCCGCATGCATGCTCAGTGTTGCCATATATACGTATTTGCCCGTATCTATACGGAAATAAAGTTCAAACCGGACAATACATAATACATGCACACGGACTTTTAAACTGAGATTCCATTGCGTGGTTCCATGATGGAACTACTGGGAGTTTTTTGTCCCAGTAGTTCTATGGAACAACTAATTTTTATACACGAGAAAATTAATCCCAATAGTTCCGGTACAGTTACAATCACAATAACATTCACCCATTTATTTGCAATGTTGAAATCCTTTAATAGGTATTCAATTTTTATTTGCAAATGAAGATCGACAAAACAAATGACGCTCGAATAAAGAAATGAAGATCGGCAAAACAAATGAAGATCACCAAACAAATGACGGTTGGATAAACAAATGAAGATCGACAAAACAAATGATGGTCGGATAAACAAATGACGATTGGCAAAACAAATGACGTTCGGATAAACGTTGGATAAACAAATGAAGATCGACAAAACAAATAAAGATCGACAAAACAAAATGAAAATCGACAAAACAAATGACGGCCGGATAAACAAATGACGATCGGCAAAACAAATGACGGTCGGATAAACAAATGACGATCGGCAAAACAAATGACGGTCGGATAAACAAATGACGATCGGCAAAACTGGGCAAAACAAACGACGCGACGGTCGACAAAACATAGCAGATCAACAAAACAAAAGACTATAAGCAATTTGATAAGATCAAAAAATACTTGCAGCCATATTTTGTAATCTAAGCAAATCTCGACCTTATGAGCATGCATAATATCTATTTATTTTTTATATATTCGTAATCGTTTTAGAGAAAAGTCATTAAGGTCGAGAATAGCTTTCACCAATTTTTTTGAATGGTTATAGCATCTAGATTACAAAAAAATGGTGCAAGCAAATTTCAACATTATGAGCATGCATAATATATCATACATAATATGCTTATAGTCTTTTGTTTTATTGATCTACATATGTTTCTTCGATCGTCATTTGTTTAACCAACCGTCATTTGTTTTGCCGGTCGTCATTTGTTTATCCGAGCGTCATTTGTTTTGCCGTTCGTCATTTGTTTATCCGACTGTCATTTGTTTACCGATCGTCATTAGTTTATTCGACCGTCATTTGTTTTGTCGATCTTCATTTGTTTTGCCGATCTTGATTTGTTTTTTCGATCTCCATTTGCTACCTATATGATAATTAATTCACTACTTAACTGTACTTTTATTCGTGTAATGGAACTACTGGGACACAACTAAAATAAGATAACAGTTCCATGGAACTACTGGGATAAAAAAAAACCCAGTACTTCCATCATGGAACTACGCAATGGAACTACTGGGATACGACGGGATCAGGAAAATGGAAAGAGAAATTTCTTAATATTTCTAAGGAAATGAATTTTTGTGACGAATCGGCCCTGCCGTGGGAGCCCTCGACGTCACTCTGGGTCGGGAAACGAATATTATGTACTAGAATCTTCCCGCCGTGATAGAAAGGTTGGGTGGTTCACGAGTAGGTAGAAACCAAAAGCAAGTACGTACACTTACCTTATGATTCACCGCAACGAGTCCCTGTTCTCACTCTGGTCGATTTCTCTTGCACCAGTTGCGCTGGCGTGGGTGCCTCGCCGATGCCGTTCACACTCACTTATAAATGTTTGATTTATTTTACTAAAAGTCACTCCCGCGGGATCCCGGTATGTTAATCTTAATTTGGAAGATAATTATTTACTTTGATGACTTATTGGAATTTTACGAAGGAAACTTGTCGCTGCGAGTCGACCGAGAGAAGCGATTCTCACGCCATCTTGAATGTCCGGTTTCGCGTTTTCACCATTGGCTCGTGTATGCTCGGTTGAATGAGCCTTGCTATTGGTCAATACGTGGAACCTTCACGAATCTAAATTGGCGGGAAGATTTGAATCGGGTCAAAAACGTTTACGTTTCAATTTGTTAATAATTTAAGAAAAACACAATCGCGAAGAGCGAACATTCCGCCCACCAAAATACGGCTGGTATTTTCCGGATACGATAAAAATAGATATATAAAAACGTGTAATGGATAAACTTATTAACGTGTAATGTGTAGTAATAAGTGTAATAACTATAACTTAGACTAATGATTATAAACATGCTAACGAGTAAGTGTAAGTTTGATTGATTATTGATCTGTGGGAAGCACTTCAACCAGCGGCCGTTTGATAACCGCGGATTGAGTGGTGATGGTTGCCACACGGAATGTACCGTCGGAACCCGTATGTAGATCGATTACCCTTCCCAGAGACCAATGTAATGGAGTTCGATTATCATCCTTAATGATGACGATTGAACTCAGTGATAATGGTTTAGATAACATTGTCCATTTCGCACGCTGCGTTAGAGAACGAACAATCGTTTGGATAAGTTGCCCACGAGTGAGTCGATGGAAGTTAACGTTAGGATGGTTCTCATCTGACCCAGAAGTCATAGGTGAAACAACGGTTAATAGAACGAAATAATTTCCAGTACCGAATAAGTTTAGTCCCATGTTAGCACGAATAACGTTATAAAGGCTACGACGACCTACGAATCTATGCAACGCCAACATGAAAGCCTCTGTTAAAAGATACGACGCAACCTTAAGATAATATACCGCTCCTGTCACCAAGCAGAGCAATATGCACAAGTAAGCTTTATCTACCTTAGTCTCACCATGATGAGTTCCTAACTTGATACGAAATGGTGCACCAAAGTTAACACCAACCACCGAGAATTGTTTGATCTGGCTTAGCCGGTATGACGGTAGATCTGTCCCAAACGATTCCAATGGCTTATAATGAGTTTTACAATCACGTATGCAATGCGAAAAACAGTCACGAATAACTTGCCCCACCGAAACCACCCAGAAACATCGCAAGAACCAGTAACGAGTCTCATAGTGTCCGGTGTGGCGATGTTTACGATGAATTGGTTTAATTAGTATGAACCTATAAGGATAATCGCAGGGGAGCAACGCTGGATGATTTCGCTCGCACTCAAAACTAGCACGGGAATACCCGCCCACCCTGAGGAAATCCATCGCGTCCAGACACAGATTACGCTTGCGTAAGGATCTGGGAGACAATCGATTTAATTCCAACTGTTGATCCGTGACTGAACGCGCTTGGACAAGCTTAACCATAAAGAATAAGAATGTATAGATTCCCCCGACGGAAGTAATTGGTCCTGGATCAAATACCAGAGGTTTACGTCAGATATATGATAGAATACGAATGCTTTTATCGAGTGACGAATAACGCTGTAAAGAATAATCGAATTGAGTCTCATCGTTGCTGCTCACTTGATTTGTAACTAGTACGCGCGATCGGCGCTCCACCGCACGCACCACGCTGTTCCCCGAATCCCGATTGAAATGTGTGAACCAATGGTCGGATGATTGCGGTAACCAGGGTGGTCCTAACCACCACCAGAAGATATGTAACAAGTCACGTGGCAACTGTCCCGGCAAGCACCCGTCAGCGGGAATATCTGCCAAAGCCACAAGATGCCACGATTCCATTGGAACACTATACCGAGTGGGACCAACCCGATCAGCTACGAACGTAGTCCAACGCGAAGAATGCGGAGAGAACAACGATTGTACAATTATAGAAGAATCCGACCGCAAATAAGTCACATGCACCGAGAAGTTAAGACTATAAGTATCGAAAACGAATCTAACAAGATCAGCTAGAACCACGGTAACATACGGTTCGCAATGGGGTAACGAAAGTTTTCTAAGAGGGGCTACTCGAGCCTTCACGCATAACGGTATAACTTGTGTATAACGCTTGGTGAAAGGTATGCGAATGTAAGTTATAGCCCCATTGACCAGTTCGAAACTATCACAAAAGTCATGAAGTTCACACGATAGAACCTGTGGACCCGTGATATAACGTGGAAACCTAAGGTCTTGTAAAGTTAATAGGTGGTTACTCAGGCCTCGCGACACCTCAGAGATATCCGCAGGCGGAGTTTTATCCGTCAACTCTCGAAGTGACCAAAGCCTCTGTAAGAGGGGCTTAGCCAAGGCTACGTTAACGGGTGATACGAGAGGTGGATCAAGGACCCTTGCAATCCCGATTAAGATATTTCGCTTGGCACATGAACGATCAGGTGGTTTGTAAGTGCGACGAGTATCGAATGTTGGATCCCCCATGGGACTCAGCACGGTGGTTGTTAAAGGTTGATCATCAGAAAACGATTTAGATTTCAGAAGGCTCTCTTCTGAAGATATATCTGATGACAATTGAGACTCTTCATTAGGTTTGAGAGAGAATTGATGCAACGATGACGTCATCGACGACGTTCGACCCAACAGCAGCCAACCGAATATAGAATTAAACGCATTGGGTTGATTGGCTGTGCGTTGATTCAATAGTGAATCAACAAAGACATCTGCACCAAACAGAATGTCGATAGGTCCAGGTACATTAAAACCTGGATCTGCTAACGGTAACGAATTGATATGAGACCAACCTACGGTTTTGATTTTAGATATTGGTTGATCCCCGCATATTGTATGAATAACGTGGAGGTCCACGTTAAACCGATATTGATTGTTAGATGCAATAGAACAATTTACTAAGCCGATAGTGCTAGCATCAACGTCTCCCAAACCTTTGATATTGGTTACGGATTGATTAGGATTAAGAGATAAGCATTGTGCAGCGTTCTTAGTAATAAAGTTGTTCTGACTGCCCGTATCGAACATAGCCCGGAACGATTGATATCGTCCGCGACCGTCCCTTACTTGAATTATAGCTGTGGCGAGCAACACAGTGGTGGCAGAATCTGGTTTGTGGGTTAACCTTGCCTTGTCTCCCCTGGCTACCAGAGCCACCGACTGCGAGTCCGATCCACCCGTATGACCATCACTGGTGACAGTCCGATCCTTATGGAGAAGGCTGTGATGTTTATGTTTACACTGGAGGCAGCGAAACACCGATATGCAATTCTTGACCGAATGTGATGGTTTAAGGCAATTAAAACACCACCGTTTTTCAATAGCGATCGACATACGATCGTCTACCGATTTGTCAAGAAATGTTTGACAACGAGTAATAGAATGATTGCTTGAACAATAAGGACACTCAAGTGGTTTGCTACTTGGCACCCTATCATTCCGAATATTTTCGATGTTAGTTTGTTTGTCCGAATTTTCGACTAAAAGAGTGTGCGTTGTATTAATGCGCTTAGCGATTGCGTGAGAGGTAGACGTCTTGAGAACATCCTTGGAGGGACGATTTTCTTTGGTAGCATCAGAGAAATGGTTATCGCGTAAGGACGCCTCACACTTGGAATGCAAAAATTGTTTTATTTCGAGATAAGAAGGAAACTCAGAATGACAATATTTCTCCTCAAATTCACGACGTATTTTCGAATCGAGCTTAGATAAAAGATGATAAACGATAACAAAGTCCCAATGTTGAACGGAGAGTTTAAGTCTCCTTAAAATACTTAAATTTTCATCAATACTGTCCAAAGTCCTACGAAACTCGACTGCGTTTTGAAGTTTGAAAGTAATGTTTAAAACATCCTTCCAGCAAGTGAAGGCTAATTCCCGCTTATTTTGATAGCGAGCAACTAAACTAGCGTATGCATCCAAGTAGTGATCACCCGTTACAGGAAATGTTCTAATAAGCGTTAACGGATCACTGCTCAAGGACGACACCAAATAATGAAATTTCTCAACATTTTTGAGTGCTGAGCTTTCATGAATAAGCGCATTGAACGTGTCTATAAATTCTGGCCACTCTTTAATTTTACCCGAAAATATGGGTAATTGAATTTTCGGTAGTCGGACTCGGGATAATGATGATGATAATGCCTGGGTTTGTTGAGAAACCCCGGACGTGTTTAAACTTGAGTTTGTTAATTGACGACGAATTGACATTATTTGAAAATATGTATCATCAAACCGTATTCGAATCTCATCATCATCACCATCATCACCATCACCACTCTCGGTAGACTCGACAAGTTCCATTATAGCAAAATGAGCGTGCTCAAACTCAGCATGATATTTGTCTAACTGGTCACAGTATGAAAGGAATAGATCGCACTGGCTATCGTCGTTCAAAGCAGACTTACCTACTTCGAGTGCCTTTAGTACACGATTCACAGCAACAGTACGTCTTCTACGTAATACGGGTAACTGTTGAACAGTATAAATCACTGATTCCAGATGCTTCGGCTTAGAACTGCTAAGTTTGCGCACTACACGTTTCGGATTAAACGACATTGTATTGGTATAAGTTTCAAACGAATGTAAACAATACCAAAATATCTATCACTAATTTCACTGAACAGGCACAAATTGTCTCAACAACGGTTGTTGGTAGGTATAAGCACGTATCGTATTAACAGTCGTAAAGAAATATACACTGTTACTTAAATAAGTATAACACAATTATTTTCTCAAAATTTCTATAAGTGTTGAAAACACAACAATAACACGAAATGTAAACAAACTTATGGTTCTGTGGTCAGACTGAACGAACAGATCTGACGACCGAATGAACATTTGGTTTTTGCTTAATAAATTTGACTTGGTTACGAGACTTTTAAACCAAATTGATATGTTTGATGTCAATAAAATTGATGATACTACGATGAACCATAGATTTCTAGACTAATAGAATGAACAATGTTATCCACTGAACGGAAGTCACTCAGAGTGAGTGAATTTATCCGTGATCCGTTCACCGTGATCATGTACCTACCTATTCGAAATTCGAATCTTTTATGGAATACCTACCTTTAAAAGTATGATGCAATTTGAGTAAAATTATGAATTTCAAACAGCAAATTATATGTTTCGGATGAATTTGTGTAATGTAAAAATGCCTATGGAGGTGAAATATAGCAATATTAGATATGTGTGTAGATAAATAATGTAATGTTAGACAATATGTATGTATGGAAATGACGCGATTTATAAGTCTGAACGCACCAGCGGTATTAATTAAATGAAATTTCGACTTCGAGTGATGATCAGGGCGAGTCCCGGGTTTCGGCACCAAAAAGATGTGACGAATCGGCCCTGCCGTGGGAGCCCTCGACGTCACTCTGGGTCGGGAAACGAATATTATGTACTAGAATCTTCCCGCCGTGATAGAAAGGTTGGGTGGTTCACGAGTAGGTAGAAACCAAAAGCAAGTACGTACACTTACCTTATGATTCACCGCAACGAGTCCCTGTTCTCACTCTGGTCGATTTCTCTTGCACCAGTTGCGCTGGCGTGGGTGCCTCGCCGATGCCGTTCACACTCACTTATAAATGTTTGATTTATTTTACTAAAAGTCACTCCCGCGGGATCCCGGTATGTTAATCTTAATTTGGAAGATAATTATTTACTTTGATGACTTATTGGAATTTTACGAAGGAAACTTGTCGCTGCGAGTCGACCGAGAGAAGCGATTCTCACGCCATCTTGAATGTCCGGTTTCGCGTTTTCACCATTGGCTCGTGTATGCTCGGTTGAATGAGCCTTGCTATTGGTCAATACGTGGAACCTTCACGAATCTAAATTGGCGGGAAGATTTGAATCGGGTCAAAAACGTTTACGTTTCAATTTGTTAATAATTTAAGAAAAACACAATCGCGAAGAGCGAACAATTTTAATAAACGGAACTTTATTTGATCGTTCATAAACTAGCGATTTGTATTTTTAAAAGATATATTTACTCCTTTCATTTTATTCTCCCTCCGCCAATAAGCAGGCTAGGACAACAATTTCTTCCATAGCTCACTGTCACAATACCACTTACTGTACCGTTTCACACACGTGTGTTTGTTCACACCAGAGGTAAAAGAAACTGCAAAATAGTTGGCAATACCAAAGATTTGCTTACGTCGCGTACGGCGCGTATGTGCGAGGCTATCAGGAAATGCGGCGCGTACGGTGCTGACAAATGTGCGAGCAGCTTTAATTTGACAAAAATAGTTGCTTTGAAAATGAATTTCAGAAACTGATTTAACATTAATTTTTAAACATAATTAGTTGATTTAGTGTATAGTAATCTATTTAGCGTTTTGTAATCTATTTCACTCATCAATTTAGTATAAACATCATCCTTTTTTAGGGTTTCGTAGCCAAATGGCAAAAACGGAACCCTTATAGATTCGTCATGTCTGTCTGTCTGTCTGTCCGTCCGTGTGTCACAGCCACTTTTCTCCGAAACTATAAAGCCTATGCTATTGAAAATTAGTAAGTAGATGTATTCTGTGAACCGCATTAAGATTCCTATATAGAATTTGAAAAAAAGCAACAAATTTTGGGAGTCCCCATACACAGAACTGAAACTCAAAATTTTTGTTTTCGTCAAAACCATACATGTGGGGTATCATTTTTTTATACAGAGAAAAAATTACAAACTCCATAAAACTAAAATAACATTGAGACTGTGTAGGTTTATTACAAGACCGCAATTAATACTTGAACCACTTAACGAAGGTTGAACTATGTACTTTAGCAAAAGATTAGCAAGAAACAACTACACTTGCGAAAAAAAGTGATGTATTAAGATTGTAATACCTATGCATATTTATTCTATATTTTAGGAAAAGGTGTCTATCATTATTATAGAATAGACGAAAGGGTTACTCATAGGTAAACAGCGCGCTGGGCTACTAAGAGATTTTAATCTCAGACTAAGTATCGTTGAGCACGATAGCAGATAAATAATAATATAAAATATATTACGAAAGAATAATAAGTTAGCAAATAAATAACGCAAAAGTACTTAGAGAAAAAATATAGTACCTAATGTGTATTTTTCTGTCCCATTTTAGGAAATCAACCAGTACTACCTTTCTCAGAAACTTCGAAGCGCTCCAATGCGGGTTAAAATTACTTAGATAAACTGTGAGGTTAAAAGTTTCAAACCCTGTTCAGTATTATCATACTCTTACATATCCGAAATATTTGGCCATCTTATTAGCGAGGGGAAGGAAATATTTAAAAGGTTGGGACACCTCTTCAAATAGCTTAAGGCATTTTCTCGGAAACCCGCAGGACTTTTTACTTCAGTAAATGGAAAGCCTTTATTTTATTGTATCTATCACATAATATCCATGGTAAAAAAACTAAATTCGGTTTATACCCTTCAAGCTCCTTCAACCCACACAAAATTTATATCGAAAATCAATAATCGCAAGCACCTATTTCCACCACCCTAAAAATGAAAAAAGATTTCTCATTTTCCAAAAAAAAATTTATTTCTCACTTACCAGTCCAAATTTTACAATTCTGCAAACGGCAACCGGATTATTGATAAATTGTTTATTTTACTGTGTATAATAATAAATAATAATGAAAACACATTATTTATAATAAAAAAACAAAACACACACGCACACACGCACTTGGTACACATGCACTCAACACAAAAAAACCTTTATTACTCTACCACCACACCATATTTTACGATTCTGTAAACACCAACCGGATTATTGATATATTGTTTATTTTACTGTGTATAATAATAAATAATAATGCAAACACATTATTTATAATAAAAACACGAAACATACACGTACTACACAAACGCATGCCAACCATGCGCAATCCACTCTCAACTTCAACTGTTCGATTTTTGTAAAAAATTCTGGCCCATTGACGTCATTTTATAAGATTCCAAAAACAAGAAAATGTTATATACTGCACATGCAATCAAACTGTTCATAGAAAAGTAGGACGTAAGGAGGCTAAATTTAAGTTTATAGTCGTCTGGGTAGGTGCGGCGACCGGTCGCCGCGCGGGGCTCAACGGAAAAGCTTGATTATTATGCGCGGCGACCGGTCGCCGCGAGGAGCTCTAAGGGTCATTGAATTACAATATTATATTGTAAAACTTCATCTTGGCAAATTTTTAAACGTAGGTAGGTACATTATAAATTATGTAAGGCACCATGTTCGCTGAAGGATTTGGCTTAGGCAATATTAGTTCCCACATTTCATCAGTATATAGTCCCAGGTATGCAGTCAGAAATAGACAAGACCAAATGGTGGATATAAAGCCTCCAACTACTATAATAAATAAATTTAGAAAAACAATATTTCTTTGAAATACTAATCAATACCTAGCCAACTACATTTTTACCAAACAAATAAATGTACAAACGGAGTCCAAACCTCCGCCCACGGCCGTGAGACGAGCCAAACGTACTCCACGTAAATGTGCACGGTAGGACTCTTCAATATGTCGGCCCATTTTCTGAAGAAATTGCCCCGAGCTTCCTACCTCCAGCGATCGAATTCCTCCGGAAGCGGCCGACCTCCACTTGTCCGCTACAAGAAACTCGTCGGACTCCAGCTTCGAGGTCCCGGGAGAGGTTTCCGGAATGCAAATACACCTACTTACTGTAATTATAAATGAAGCGTATCAGATAAAAAATGTTCTACAATACCTAACTTTTTTGACCTATTACTTTCAATTGACCTACTTACACACTTATACTGGAATTAAATTCGGCAATACTACCATTAAAAGGATTTGTCTCTTACTAATGAAGGACAAGTAATAAAATTTCCTTCAGCGTGATTTTGCCCACGAGAAAACAATCGGAAGTCTTACTAAATTGGTATTAATTACCGATTTTCCAAAAATAAACTGTTAAGTAACACAATTAAAACATGTATAGTTTTAAGAATATTTTAAAATTACACATAATACATAAATCTGTAGTAATTTGATTAGTTTTGCGAAGCTGTTCCCATGCTTACTCAAAAATAAGAAAATTGAACTTGTAAACATCACAAAGGACGTAATGATCTTCACATCACACAAATACGTGCAGATAAATATAAACAAAATGAATGTGAAGTCATCACGCTCCGCAGCATGTATTTACACACAAAAATCAACCTAATTCATGTAAAAATTATTTACATTCTTGTAGATGTTGCAGACGATTTTATACAAAAATCCGGCCAAGTGCCTGTTGGATTCGCGCACTAAGAGTTCCGTACCAAAATAGTTGTTGTATGGGAGCTTCACCTTTTTTCTGTTTTAGTATTTGTTGTTGTAGCGGCAACAGAAATACATAATCTGTCAAAATTTCAACTGTCTAGCTATCAATTGGCTGCCTCTGTGGCGCAGTCGGTAGTGATACCGCTTGCGGCGCTGGAGGTCGTGGGTTTGATTCCCACCGGAGACAAAAATTTGTGTGACCCATAAATGTTTGTCTCAAGAGTCTGGGTGTTTCTATGTATAATATGTATGTATTTAAAAGTATATAAGTATTAATGTCCGTGGTCTGATACCCATAACACAAGCAGGTTATTCCTAGCTTACTTTGGGATCAGATAGCGTTGTGTGAAATGTCCGCGAATATTTATTTATTTATTTATTTATCACGGTTCATGGGATACATTTCCATAACTAGTGACAGAGAGATAGCGATATTTCAGTAATTGGGTTCATGTTTTTAGCGTTTGGATGCGAAATCCTAGAAAGCAAACTTGACACCACCCAGTTAACCATATAAATATTCACAATAGTTGGGTAGTACACTCTTATTACTGTGATGGTGCTTACACAGTGCAGATGGACCACTAATAGAGCGCAATGTGTGTCATGCTTCATATCTATAAATGTACTGGCTTTTAATGCTGCCTTTGTTGATGTAGGGCAATTACTAATATGTGAAGTCAATTATCACCGTGTGGATAGGGTAAGGTTAATACCCCCGTGACGTATTTAGGATAGTAATTGTGTGAATAATAAATATTATATCAAATCCTCATTGAATTGCTTTCCGTCTTATTTCTATTTGCTCATATTTTCTAGATTTTACTTGAAACTATAGCCATTTAGATTATAGGAATGATTTCAATATGCCACTGCATTATGAGGTCTCAATTAACCTATTAAATAAATCTAAGAAATTCTTTATCGTTGGACATTAATGTTACGTGGTAGGTATTAGTTTGACTTCAATCTAGCTGATATTAAAAACCCGAAACGATAATTTTGTTTCGATTTTGATTGAAACTGTTACAAATTTACAAGGAATCTGAAGGAATTGCATGAAAATTACTCTTAGTTATATAATTAAACCTTAATCATGTACCGTGTGAGGTAGGTATGCATGCAGCTAACACATACTAACATTTTATTTTGTTGGAGGTTATATAGTTAGAGCTTTAGTTGAGATACAGCTAGTGAGGCAGAACCAAAAAAGATGATGAATCCAAAAATGAAAGAAATTTTGGACCTTATAAAAATTTAACGAGACACAAATATGCAGAGACCCTACAATAGAGCCGTGAAATTTTCTCCATAATTATATCTACATGAACTGTCCGGAATTCTTTTGTAAAAATTTCGAAATTATTTGGACCAGTACAGTACACCATTGAAATATAGAAAAGATTGGTAAACGATTTTCAATAAAAAAATATGATTTTAATCGTCCTTGGAAAATGTCCATAATGGCTTTCGGGAAAAAGCTCCGAAAAATTTAATATTTTTAAATAGACATACCAGTTATTTATTTGTAATTCATGCAATAATTTGTTGCTGGAACCCCTTCAACTCGCCACACTATTGAAGTTTCTTTGTTTACACATTTCTGTAAGAGTAAACTGAAATTACCACCATTGACAGCCGATTTGAGAAGAACCTGGAAGAACTTGAAAAGCTGTTTACAGCAGGTCTTCGTAAGCACCAGGAGAACTTACAGAAGGCTCTTGACACATCTGGTCCACAGCATTGTGATTTAACAACTCTCAATAGGGAGTTTAATGAATTCAAGTCGTTTGTAATGGATTCCTTGGGCCACTTGAAGACTCAGGCGCAATTGTTTTCACTGGGAGTGGACCGTCTTGAAACAAGTATGCGACGCAAGACCTTGCTGCTTCATGGCATTGCTGAGGAGCCAAATGAAAGACTGCACAATACAGTGGTCAATATAATCACCAGCAAAATGCAGTTACCACACTTTAATGGAGACATGATAGAAATCTGCCATCGTCTTGGAGCCAGTCGAGGTAAGCCACGTCCAGTTATCATTAGATTTCGCGATGTGGAGCATCGTCACTTAGTGTGGGACAACAAAACCACTTTGAAGAGCACTGGTTACACCATCTCTGAGTTCCTCACTAAGGCTAGGCATCGTGTCTTCATGGCTGCTCGCAAACATTTCCAAATGAAACACGTATGGACCACGGGTGGCATCATTAACATAATAACTCCGGGAAGAGTGCGGCACAAGATTGAAACAGCAACGGAGCTCAATACATTAATCGTGCAGTTTCCGAATGGTTCCGAAATTGATGCCACTGCGACGGTTGTGGAACCAGCTGGGCCTACTACTTCCGGGAGGGGTCAGGTTGCGCCTCCAAAGGCTGAATCCAACAAGCCAACAATGCGAAGCCGGCGTCGATAATTGTCATTGTTCATGTTACTAAAATACGACGTAGTTGTGAACTTGTTGTTGTTCGTTTTTTCTTTTCTTTATACTTACTGTCTCAGACTAGACAGTGTAAGATCATGTTTACATGCTTTAACTATTGATTAACTTTTACTTTATTTAGGGTGCCGGTATACACAATATTTAATGACAATAAATGAAAACAATTTTCAACGTTATAATTCTGGCTGTGATCAATGTCAAGTTTATTTAATTTTTTTTTTTTTTTATACTACTTAGGTGGCAGACAAGCTTACGGCCCACCGGAAGGTTGGTAACCGTAGCCTATAGACGTTTGCAACACCAGAGGCGCTACACACGCGCTGCCGACCCGGGCGCAGGTTGTGACGACCCACAGTTGAAATTTTTCAAGCCGCCCATAAGGCCTTCAACTTGGCTTAACGACTGTCATTTTACTGACAACCGGGACCAACGGCTTATCGTGCCTTCCGAAGCACGGAAACGCTCGTAAATAAATATCACAAAGTGGTCCACGTGGTGGTCACCCATCCATATCCAGCCATAGTAAATGTTGCTTACTGCAGTGATCGTTTACAGAACACTGAGTCCGCGGGGCCACGAGCGCTTCTCTCGCTCTTATTTAATGTGATAGTTTTGACACATGACAATTAATAATGGCGTTGTAACACTGTCGCCACGTAAATGTTCTATAAAGCTGGGTCCGCTCCTTCTTTTTCAGTTTTTCTTATTTCTTTTATTAAAAATGATTAGGGAATAAAATGTTACTGTCGGACGAGTTCACAACTGCGCCATCTATGAACTGTATCTCTTATACTCTTGTGTTGTTTCGCTCTGCTTACGTCTCATAACAATAGAAATCTCTTCCATTGCTTGCGGGCGGGGTTCGTTGAATACTTTTTTTTTATTAGTTTATTTTTAGGTTTTGTATATATATATATATATTTATATATTGTATTTGATATTTGATTTTATATTTACACAGCAGCAATCATCATGGAAGATACTTTTGATTCTGACCATGATGATACTTTTGTCTCGTGCTCTCCCTCTAACTCTAGTTTTATTAGTGCGGGTAGTGATAACTCTCCAGCTCTGACCTTACATGATCAGTTATTCTCTCTTTTTTCTGGTTACCCAAAAAATCTTAAATTGGCGCACATTAATGCTCAGAGTATTCCTTTCCACCACTCTGATGTTCTGGCATCCTTTAGCAGTGACAATCTGGACGCACTTTTCGTATCAGAATCATTTCTGAAATCATCCCACTCAACTATTCTCTATAACCTCCCTGGATTTGTGCTAATTCGAAATGACAGGCATGGCAAGCGCTGTGGAGGTGTAGCGTTTTATCTCCGTGACGATATACCCTACAAAATTATTACCTCATCTCCACCTATATATAGTGCGTCAGCTGAGTACCTGTTCATTGAAATTACAATCCAGCACAGCAAAGTTCTTCTTGGAGTCTTTTACAGCCCGGATCTACACGTCAACTATTTCGAAACACTTGATACTTTGCTCAACGAACATTGCCCCAATTACAACCATGTTGTTATAATGGGTGACTTCAACACTTGCCTCATCAAGGACGATAACCGAGCACACTCCCTGCAGTCCATTGTTTCTTCTGTTAACCTTAATATATTACCTCTCAATGCCACTCACCATGCCCCCGATTGTCGTCCTTCTCTTCTTGACTTAATTATTGTCTCCTCCCCTGATCACGTTGCAACCCACGGCCAACTCACAGCCAATTTCTCTTACCACGATTTACTCTATCTGTCCCTGTCTATTCGCACATCGTATTTTGACTGGTCTTTATGATCGCCATGCGCCAAAACGACGAGTGAGAGCAAAATCCATTCCAGCTCCATGGATCACTACTGAAATAAGGGAGGCGATGGGAAGAAGAGATAAGGCCAAACGAAGGTATAAACGTAATCCTACTGATTTGAATTTAAATCGCTACAGAGTTCTGCGGAATCGCTGCGTTCGCCTGTGTAGAGATGCTAAACGTCGCCACTTTCACAAGTCTCTTGATACCCGTGACTCCTCCAAAATTTGGAAATTTCTCAAAGCTAATGGTATCGGTAAGTCTTTCACAGTGAATGGTCAAGATGTTGATTTGCGTGCTCTTAATAATCATTTCTCAATTCCACCTATCATGCTTGACCCTATTACGAAGTCTAGCACCTTGCTAGAACTCTCGCTATACTGCCGGTACCACCATGTCCTCCATTTGATTTCAAGATAGTTGAAGAGGTCGAGGTTAAAAAGTCTCTCCTATCTATAACTTCTTCTGCTGTTGGAAACGATGAGTTAAGCTCTAAAATGTTCACACCCATACTACCCTCATTAATTCCTATCCTAACTCACATATTTAATTTTTCATTGATCTCTGGTTGCTTTCCTTGTGTTTGGAAGAAAGCACTTATCGTCCCAATTCCCAAAGTATCAAATCCTACATCATTGTCACAATATCGACCCATATCCATTCTTCCTTTCCTGTCCAAAGTCCTCGAGCATCTAGTGCATCGACAGCTCTCAAGTTATCTAACACAGAATAACCTTCTTAGCTCCTTCCAATCCGGTTTTAGACCTGGACACAGTACTGTGACGGCTCTTCTTAAGGTCACAGATGATATCCGCTGGGCCATGGAGAGCAAATCGCTCACGGTTCTAGTGCTACTGGATTTCAGTAGTGCGTTTAACTCCGTGGATTTTGACGTTCTCCTTGGAATTCTAAAGTCCCTCAATTTCTCCGCGGAGACTGTGTCTTGGTTCGACTCATATCTTCGGGGACGCTCGCAGTGTGTTGGCCTTAATAAATCTCACTCAGAATGGTGTAACCTCAGTGCAGGCGTGCCTCAAGGTGGCGTGTTATCTCCCTTACTTTTCTCTATTTTTATCAACTCTGCTGTACGAGTTATTTCCTCAAACTTCCATCTCTATGCTGACGATCTGCAGCTGTACCGTCAATTTTCACTCAACGAATATAGGACTGCAATTGCAGCTATGAATCGTGACTTAGAAGCTGTTAACCATTGGGCAAATTCATTTGGGATCCAAATAAATCCTAGCAAATCCCAGGCTTTGATTGTCGGTAGCAGGCAAATGCTATGTGGTGTAGATACTGCTTCTTTGCCTCCTCTTCTGCTTGACGGGTTTCCTATAGCTTACAGTAGTACTGTCAAAAATCTGGGCATTATATTTGACCAAAACTTGTCTTGGAAAGCTCACATTGATTCGGTCAGTAGAAAGGTGCATTTTACTTTTCACACGCTTAGATGCCTCCAGAGTCTTCTGCCCTTGAAAACGAAAATTTTATTAGCTCAATCCCTAATCCAACCCATTTTGGACTATGCGGACTCCTGCTACTTGGATGCTACAGAGGAGCTTTTAAACAAACTTGAGCGCTTGCAAAATTTGTGTATTCGTTTTATTTTTAATCTACGTAAGTATGATCATGTCTCACAGTTTCGTGCAGAACTCAAGTGGCTCCCTATCCGCCTTCGGAGGAATACTCGGATACTGTGTCTTCTGTACAATATTCTTTTCAACCCTTCATACCCTTCATATCTACGGGAGCGGTTTACATTTATGAATAAATCTAATAAACCGTGCAGATCACATCTCACTTTCCGTCTTAATTTTCCGTCTCACAAGACAGACTTCTATTCTTATTCTTTTACTGTGCATGCGGTTAGGCTGTGGAATTCACTACCGGCTGATATACATAAGTCTCAAACCATATTTACTTTTAAGAAAAGAGTACGAGAACACTACCTCTCCTCTTTATCATAGAGTCTAATATTTTTATGTAGTTATTATATGTTTTATATACAATAAGTATTATGTATTTATTTATGTATATATTTTTATTAGATAGTTATATATAGTTTACGTGATTTTTTTTATTGTTAACCTGCACACATATTATATTTTTTATCGGTTACATCTCCTATCTCAGGCCTACTGGAAGAGATTTCTATGGAAATAAGTAGTGCCTTTGTACTTTCTTCTCTCTCTGTAATTGTTTTTTCATGTTCTTGTTTGTGTGTACATAAATTCAATAAATAAATAAAATTCAATAAATAAATAACAATAGGGTTCTGTCCATCGACAGACAGCATTGTCAACGGCTCTCAATAGGTGCCCTACCCGTGGAAAATGGCCTCTCAAATCATTTGCTTTTATGCATTGAAGACTAACAACTCTCTTTTATAAATATTGAGTAATTGAAATCACGTCAATGGGTGTGAAATAACAGGCATCAACTCACAATTAGAAATAATTAATCAGTCACTCATCTTCGTACTCACTTCTGACCTTTGAAAACTGGCAGAGGCATATTCTACGTCCATATTTTCACCTAATATTTGCATACACTTACACATAATATGGTCACGTCTTTCATCTCCAAAGGGTAGGCATATTATATGCCCATATCTCACCTTTTTTTAGAAATTTTCCCACGTAATAGGTGATAAGCCGTATTGTCGTGTTGTTTTGGCCTAGAAGATTAATAACCTGCAATCTCAAAACTGTAGTTATTCTCCTATGTGATATAATAATAATTAATTTTGTCTGCTAAATATGCAATAGTTTCAACTAGGAAATTTTGCTAGTAGGAATACAGCAGAGAACTACACCCTGAAGCATAATTTCAAATGTTGTGCTACTGGAGAGTATTCCCAATAGACAACAATATATCCACAGCTAGTGCATTCTAATGCTAGATATAAGTTTAAATGATCCTGTGCAATCAAGTATTAAGGATACGATTCGAACTTGTCCACTTTTCTTCATTTACATGATAGTACCGTTACTAGAACGGCTAATCTATAAAACATTTTGAATGAAAATAATGTTTCGTCTTCTGCTGCACCTATCAATAGATTTTTTGGGAAGTTAGCTGTCGAACTTTTTTACCCGAGTGGGGTGAAAATAGTATTGTGTGTTTAATAGAACAAAAATTGAAAGTAAAATTAGACTAAGTAGGCATCTTCGACATACCACCCATATATAGTTTAGTGTAAAAAGCAATAAAACGTAAAAAAGTATTTAATAAAATGTTGTTTACTTTTTGTGTCACGGCCAAGTAAATACGGCAAAAGAAAGTTTATACTTGATAAATGTGAATAATATCGTTTTACGGTGGATTTCCACCATTTAATGCCTGATTCCATAATGTACAATAATGCTCACGCCTTCATACTCCATGAAGCAAGTCCCGGCGTCGTGGAAGGTCACGCATGTGCATCCTGTGCCCAAGAAGGGTGACAGGACCGACCCGGCCAATTATAGGCCTATAGCCGTCACCTCCCTTTTATCTAAGGTGATGGAGCGTGTAATTAATACACAGCTCTTGATGTACCTTGAAGAACATGACCTGCTGAAGTCGAGGCTACTCTCACTAGAGTGTCCGATTGGGGTCGACAAAATCTTGTCCAATTCAACCCTACCAAGACACAAGGTTGTGTTTTCACAGCAAAAAAGACCCCATTCACTGTAGCGCCACAGTTTCAGGGCACATCTCTCACCATCTCTGAAAGTATATGGATCCTTGGTGTTGACATCTCCAATGATGTGCAGTTCCGCAGTCACTTGGAGGGCAAGGCCAAGCTAGCGTCCAGGAAGCTCGGAGTGCTCAGAAGGGCGCGGCGGTACTTTACTGCGGCGCAAGCACTGCTTCTCTATAAGTCGCAAGTGCGGCCGCATATGGAGTACTGTTGTCACCTCTGGGCGGGGGCACCCGAATACCAGCTTCGTCCATTTGACACGGTGCAAAGGCGAGCTATGAGAGTTGTCAACGATACCATACTTGCAGGTGGTGTGGAACCTCTTAGTGACAGGAGAGACTTTGCTTCTCTGCGTGTGTTCTACCGCCTGTACAACGGTTTGTGCTCTGAAGAATTGTTTGTTAAGATGCCTACGGCTACATTCTATCATCGCACCGCTCACCATAGACAGGGTGTTCATCCTCAAACGTTGCGTCCTGAGCGCTCGAGCACGGTGAGATCTAATAGAGACTTTCTTCCGCGTACGCCTAGGTTGTGGAATGATCTCCCTGCTTCGGTTTTCCCAAATGCCTACAATATGGGGTTCTTCAAAAGGGGACTTAGAAGGTTTTTACAAAGTCGGCAGCGCGATTGTGGCGCCTCTGGTGTTGCAAACGTCCATAGGCTGCGGTTACCACCGGTACATCTGGTGGGGCCGTATGCTTGTCTGCCACTGTAGTGGTATAAAAAAAAAGTGATTAGTTGAAATTATTATCCTATGTCAATTTCCAAGCAAATATTTGCTACTCTATTATACCACAAACAAATAGTATAAGGTTACCCCACCAAAACCCCGTCCTAAAAGTAAAAAGGAGTTTCATTTTAGACCGTATCTCAAAAATATAAATATATAGCAAAACTATCTATTTATCTTTTATAACCGGTAGATCTACCTCCAAAGATAATGGTGAAGACGCCATGAATTGGAAAAAGCGCATAGATAGGTTTTTCTCTCGATAGAAGAGACATTCTTTCAATCTAGTATTCAGTCGTTTGTTAATGTCGATTTATGTCAACGAAATTTCCATTCCCTATAATTCCAGCGTAGTAACGTTAATCACCTAACAGTCACATTAATTTTGGTTTTGGTTACGCTGCAAAATGTGCGTATAGTCATTAAAAACAAAAGCATTAACGATAACCGAGTTAATAGACTAACAAAAATATTCCATTGCTATTTTACGGTAGACAATACGCTGATAATGCTTGCTATTACACTCGAGAGCAATGAATCCGGGTCACTTAAAGAATCCTAAAAATCTCGGAAACTAAAAATGCTAGGTTAATGCAATAAATTGTATTTAATAGACAATGTAATACTCCTTAAATGAAGGTATTAAAACTTCTTAGTTATTGTAAAGTTATATCATAAAAAAATCAAATTTGAAAAAGGGCCACTTTCGAAGATGGAACTACGAAATTACAGCATTTGGTGTTGCTTTTGTTTGTAATCTGTCATTTATGTGGGTACATAAACCATGTTGATAGTGCTCTATATTCATTAATCAAGCTGAAATTATGTCGCTTACGCCTGAAGAATGCACCAGAATACTTACAATGCTGGAAACCGGCCGGAGTCAGCGCGATACAGCCAGGACTGTCGGTGTGTCGCTGTCAACAGTACAAAGAGTTCTCCGACGTTACGAAGAAACTGGTTCTAACCTACGCAGACCAGGAACGGGCAGAACCAGGTGTACCACAGCACGAGAAGACCGATACTTGGTGAACACCATGCTTCGAAATCGCTTTCTCACAGGAACTGAACTCACCAATCAGTTTCGACGCCTCGGAGGAAGTAACCCAAGTGCATGGACAGTAAGACGTCGGCTTGCTGAATCTAACTTAAAACCCCTTAGACCTGCAAACGGCCCTAAACTGGAGCGTGGGCATCGTATTTCGAGACTAAGGTATGCCCAGAGCCACGTAAATTGGAGTATTGAAGATTGGTCAAAAGTTATGTTCTCCGACGAATCAAAATTTATGCTCTACAAGCACGATGGAAGACACAGAGTGTATCGAAGACCAGGGGAAAGATTCAAGCAAGCATGCATCGAAGAAAAAGTAGCCTACGGTGGTGGGTCTGTACTTGTGTGGGCCGGAATTTCTTCTGAAAGTCGCACAGAGCTGGTGATCATAGAAAACGGCTCTTTAACTAGCGTAACCGTTGAATGCCGCATGAAACCCGAGTTGCCAATCTCCCGCACAGTCGATTGCTTTGGCAACCAAGGCGGCCAACTTTTTTCGTTTGGTTCTCCTCGCACATTTTTCGATATCTATGGCTGTATGGTCGCGGGTCTAAGTCTTTCTGTATAAATTAATGTGTAGAATTGGTTATGGTACTGAATGAGATAGCTTGCCGAGTGAATGTAATGAAAAAAAAAGTCGAAATCACGATTTGATCGCTGTCATTATTTATTGTTTGTTTGGCGCCGTTCCTAGAAAGTATTATTACGATTAATTTTGAATATTTTCGTTTATTCTGTTTCAAATATTGTTGTTTTGCATTTAAAAGTATCCTGTCATGTTGTTTAACAGCTGTGATAAATATTTTCAGTGTAATTCGAAGTTAAATTTGTAAAATTTGATAAAATAACACGCGAAGGTCACCATTATTTTTTGTTGTTGTTTTTGTTGTGCAGTGCTCGTATTTAACCGATATTTGTTGAGATTTTCTCAATAGAAACTATAATCTTTTGTCGAAATACCATTTAACATTTAACATATGAATAATTTATGTGAAAATCAATAATAAAAATGGAGGGGGGTTTTTTTTAATAATTTAAGATTACATAGCCTCGATATCCCCAAAATAAACAAAAAAATAAACAAATAAATAGGCAGTAATATTTTATTTTATTTTCGGAGATTTTATATCTACAGATTATTTTTTTTTTGGTGAAAGTGAATTGTTGATGTGTATATTTTGTAAATAAAATAATTTATGTCAGAAAACTGCTTTTTATTTTGAATTACATGGTAAAATCTGAGAGTACTCCTTCATTTTCCCAATCCTAATTTTCGGCCAAATATCATAAATCCATTACACATGGGGTGTTCTCGGATTTAGTGTAGTTATTTTCGTCAGTTATCCAGCATGATGAAACAGTAAGTATTTATGTAGTACGACTCCTGTAAAAGAAATAAGGATATATTGTGTGACGTCCGGCGTGCAGCCGCCGTTCCCGCCAAAGGCGTGGGCACCGCCTATGGATACGCCGGCGTGACCACGCCACCGGCGGGATTGAGCGGGTAAGATATGTGGAAGAAATCCTCAATGATCACGTTGGTCCATTTATGGTCAATTTAGGTGAGGATGCTATATTTATGCATGACAATGCCCGACCTCATACAGGTAGGATTGTGAATGACTACCTTCAAGAGATGAACATTACTCGTATGGAGTGGCCAGCGCGCAGCCCGGATATCAACCCGATCGAGCATGCTTGGGACGAGCTAGGCAGATGCGTAAAACAACGAAACCCTCCCCCAATCACGCTTCGTGAGCTCAAAATTGCTCTCACAGAGGAATGGGAGAATATTCCCCAAAATCGTATAAGGAACTTGGTGTACAGCATGCCAAACCGCGTAAACGCAGTAATGGAAGCACGAGGAGGCAATACGAAGTATTAAAATTCAAGAAAATCGTAATAAAGTTCAAAAATTTCATGTTTCCTATTTTTGTTTTAAGGAGAGATCAGCAGTTTTTTCTTTATGTAATTTTGTGTTAATAAAATGTATGGTGACTCATATTTTTTTTACTTTCATTTAAGGAGTATTACATTGTCTATTAAATACAATTTATTGCATTAACCTATCATTTTTAGTTTCCGAGATTTTTAACATTCTTTAAGTGACCCGGATTCATTGCTCTCGAGTGTATTTGCCCATCGCTAGTTAGTAATTTGTTCTAAAATGTAATGTTCACAAAAACAAATCTTATATGTATATGGTAATTCGGCCTCCAAAATGTTACTAAAAGTTTTAATAAATATTTAGCCTGTCATTACAAGCTTTTATTTCAGTACCCTTGTCTGTCGGAGTGCAAACAAATCATTCACATTAAATTTGACGCACTTCCCGATGTCCCCTTTATTAGTTTAGTAAAATATAAAATTGAAGAGCCTTTTGCTTTGTTTACCTTTCCGTGGTAATCCTAGAACTACCAGTTTGAATAAAAAAATATTTAAGTGTCGCACAGCGCATTTGGAGTAGCAGTAGACTTCAAAAAGAGCTTCTCGTTGGAATAAATCAACAAGATTATCCATGGTAACATTTCGATCATTATGTTACGACCAGTCCTTCCTTAATGATATTGTCACAAAACTTCAAAGCCAATCTATAACAAAATTAAATATAATTAAGTCCGTTAGGTAAACTAGAGCTCTGTTTACACTAGCAGAGCACTAAACGCGTTTGTATACTATACCTATGTAGAGACGTAGATATATTCTACAGTGGCTACGGTTCGTAGCACTCTCTATGCGACGACTTATCCGAGCCATTGGAGTGAAAATATTTACTCATTTTATTAACGAACAGCACGCATAGTATGCTACTATGCGTGCTGTACCTTATAATTAAGTAAGATTTCGCGTATGAGATAAATATAGGACTTATGCTTTTACACAGACACAGTCACAGATTATAGAACTAAAGGCAGATGACGCTTGCCGTACAAGAAAGTGAGGCCAAGCCCAAAAAAGAGTGAAAGTTAGTATTCACTTCTAAAGAGTCTGTATTAAGTATTCGGGTTGTAACATTTATTTTCTATGAGTAGCAATGTCTGGTCTCTGGCTGGACAATATTAATTGAGCGTGTCGGTGCGCCATGATCGATTCATTGTTTTTTTGCTGTGGCAACAGCTGTCTCAAGGAAACGGACGTTAGTCTATTGTTTTTTTTGTGATGGACGAGAGGAATTGCGTAGCAAACTGGTTTAGAAGAGGTTTTTTCTAGAGTATTCGATAGTGAGGGTATAAATAGCCCTGCTATGAAGTTCCAAGTCTTTTTTACTATCCTCTAAGCAGCAGTGAAGTTTGAAACAACTCTTGAGTGGCACACCTAAATTTCGCTTTGGAGGTTATAAGTTCTAACCTGAGGACTTAAGGAGAATTTTCTGCGTTTTACCTAACCTCCTCGGAAGGAATTGGACTGTGATAACCGATACCCAGATTCTGGTAAGTTTCAATTAACTGTTTGCAAAGCGGGTCGATTGTCATCTTTTGCGCGGTCAGTGTCTTAATTTGTCGTTTTTTTCATGACAGGGTTTTTTACTACGGGGCTAGAGTGGCTAGTCGTAGATACCAGTGCCACATCTACAAGTTCGTGGACGGCACGAGGTACGACGACGTGGTATCGCGGACTGCACTAGCTTCACATTTGAGAGGAACCTGCCGTCATCACCTGGCAGTAATTACCTACGTCCGGAGTCGTTCTCAGCTCGCACTGCAGGCCAGTACCCCGTTATTTTGTCACCTTTCTATGTAACTGCCTAAGTACTTAGTAACAAGTAGCTGTAGACCGCCTCCGTAACACTAGTGCAGTAATTAGTACTACTCCTCTGTATATCTGTGATATTTATGTCTCTAAGTGTATAACTTCTCCCTATGTCTCTGTAGTGTACTGTGTACTTAATAAATATATGTGTGTACACCCTACCTGGCTGTTTTCGTCAGAGCCCTGGCCTACCCTTGCACGCACACTGGAATCTCTGTAGTAAGGCGCCCTGGGAAAGAGTTCTCTGCATAGCTACCTCGCGCTAGTTGGTGACTAACACTGATCATCACTGTGTTATAAATTGGCGCCCAACGTGGGGCAAATCTCTGGGTCTACTCTGTGGTAGCCTCAGTCTAGTGAGTGTGCATAGGTGGTTACCTCTGGCGAAACCATCCTGGTGTCTCGTCCGAGACGCTCCAGGACGTTAATTGGTGGTGCTAACAGCTAAGCACAAAATTATCCCTTTCGTCTTCTTCCAGCTACCTACCATCTTTGGCTGGAAAAGACACTAAATTCTAAATTCAAAAATTTAAAAATAGCTGTGATTTGGGAAAAACTTTTTGATTTTATTTGGCATACCCAGTTCTTTTCTTATTGTGTTTCTTTTCTTTGTTATGTTCCTTTTTTATGGTGCACACATATATCTATACTAATATTATAAATAAGTAAAGTTTGTGTGTTTGTTAAATTGTAAGGGGTAAACTCGGGATCTACTGAACCGATTTTAAAAATTCTTTCACCAATAGAAAGCTACGTTATTGTGGAGTGTCATAGGCTATACAGCATCACGCTATAACAAATAGGAGCGGAGCAATAATAGTAAATGTTACAAAAACGGGGGAAAAATTATTCCTTTTGAGAGCTTCGTTGCGTGTGCTGCGTAAATATTTATAGTTAAGTATTGAATATTAACGAGGAGACGCTACAGGAGTAAACGCAACGCTACGGGAACAGGTAATACTCTATCTTATGTGGCGCAAACGAAGTTGCGCGGGTCAGCTAGTTTATTATAATATTATATTAGCATAGATTAATATATTACATATATTATTCTATAGCTTCACCTCTGTGTTAACTTAGTGAATTTCACTCTGTGTGAATGTTTTTTTGAAGGTATGTATGTACCTTGCAATTTAAATATTAACCTGAACTTTGCTCTCAGAAACTATTAAAACTTTAAACTCTTTAAGTCAGCTTGTAATTTTGTTAAAATTCTAAGTAACCTTAGTTATCATACACTTGGTGAAACTTAATTTATATTCTTTACTTGGTAATTGAACCCCATCTGTGTCACTTACATTAATATAACTTTTGTATTTAAACTTTTAAATCATGGCACAGATGCAAAAATATATTAATTATCTAAGAAAGGATGAACTTGCTAACGAGCTGTCCCACATGGGAATTTCAGTGGAACCGGATGCGACGGTGACTGGTCTTCGGGGTGAGCTGAGAACGGCACACCGACTTGTCCGTCGGGGAAGCATCAAAGCGAGTGCTCCGGTACCCGCTGATGCATCGGCTGAGCTTGGAGGAGGCTCTTCAGTCAGGTGAGTTTTTGGCCAATAATAATTCTCGCTTAAGGATAACGGTCAGAGCAAACTATCTGCTAACTAGGTTGGCGCGTTGTGGTTTGGATCGCCCTGACCTGGTGGAAATTCGTGGTAGGCTAGTGAAGATCATTGCTAGGGCTGAACCCGGCAGTAATTCTGAATCCGAGGGTTCGGATGATGATGGTGATGATCCTTCGTGTCGTGACCAGGTGGAATATACTTCACCAGTAGTGAGAGAGGACCGCTCGGTGCAAGCTAGTTCAAGTAGGAATAGTTCTACATGTAACATAGTGTATAAAGAACGTCCCCTTAACTTATGTTCATTTAATTTAAAATATGATGGTTCTACTTGTGTACGTGTGTTTTTAGAGAGATTAGAGGAACTTAGATGTGCTCGGGAGGTTACTAAGCCTAGACTCCTTATGGCTTTCTCCGACCTGTTGGATGGACCGGCTTTGTCTTGGTTCCGTACAAACAAAGCTAACTTCATCTCATATGAGGATCTTATTAGTGAGCTTAGAGATACCTTTGATATTCCTGACTATGATTACCGCCTCAGGAATGAGATAAGACAGCGTACACAAGCCCGCTCTGAGTCCTTGATTAATTATGGCTTGCCAAGCCATGTTCTTAAGGTTGTTATGTAAGATGCCCAGTGAAGAGCAGCTGGACATTCTCATGCACAATATTCGACCTGACTTCTTGGACCGCATCTTCTTGGAACTGGGTTTTGATCTTGTGAGTATCAATCCTACTTTTCGTATTACAACTGCAGACAGCACTCACTTGCAATCTGGGTTGTATCTCTTTGCCAATTGAGTACAATTCGGTTATTCGAGTTGTCAAGTTCTATGTTGTCCCAGGTATAACCACCTCCATGATATTTGGTGTGGATTTCTGGCAACAATTTAAGTTAAGTGATAAATTAATTTTACAAAATATTAGCCTTGATAGTTTTTTTTTTTTTTTTTTTTTTATACTACTTAGGTGGCAGACAAGCTTACGGCCCACCGGAAGGTTGGTAACCGTAGCCTATAGACGTTTGCAACACCAGAGGAGCTACACACGCGCCGCCGACCCGGGCGCAGGTTGTGACGACCCACAGTTGAAATTTTTCAAGCCGCCCATAAGGCCTTCAACTTGGCTTAACGACTGTCATTTTACTGACAACCGGGACCAACGGCTTAACGTGCCTTCCGAAGCACGGAAACGCTCGTAAATAAATGTCACAAAGTGGTCCACGTGGTGGTCACCCTTCCATATCCGGCCATAGTAAATGTTGCTTACTGCAGTGATCGTTTACAGAACACTGAGTCCGCGGGGCCACGAGCGCTTCCAGAAGTTTTAGTGATAATAATCCTATAGAGTCTGTGTCCCTTAACGGTGGCCTCGAGGATTACGACAACCTGACAACTAAACAAAGGTGTGTAATCAACGAGGTCATTGAAAAATTCGACTCATTGAACACTGATAAGGTGGGTTTAGGTCGGACCTCACTTGTGCATCATGTCATTGACACTGGTGACAGCAAGCCGATCAAGCAGCGTTATTATCCGCTCTCTCCCCTTAAACAGAAGGCCCTGGAAGCCAAGCTGGACCGAATGCTGGAGATGGGAGTAGTGTCCCCGTCTCAGTCCGCCTGGAACTCTCCAGTGGTCATGGTGGAGAAGGCGAACGGCGACCTCAGATTGTGCTTGGACTCTCGCAAGCTGAACTCTGTGTCAAAGAGTGACGCCTACCCCTTACCCTATATCAATCAAATCTTGGACCATCTTAATAATGCTAAGTATTTAACCTCTGTAGATCTGAGTGCGGCCTACTGGCAGATTCCGTTCGACTCACTCCAGTCTGCTGAGAAGACTGCTTTTACGGTTCCCCAGAGAGGATTGTTCCACTACAATTCTATGTGCTTCGGTCTTGTCGGGGCCAGTGCCACGATGCAACGCCTCATGGACCGTCTGTTTGGTCCCGAGTTCGACAACAAGGTATTTGCGTTTCAGGATGACATAGTCTGTGTGTCCAGCACCTTTGAGGAGCATGTAGAGCTCTTACATAGAGTCTATCAGCAACTCAAGGATGCTGGCCTAACTATTAACATGAAAAAATCCCACTTTTGTCGGAGTGAACTCAAATACCTGGGGTATTATGTGGACAAACATGGCCTACAGACAGACCCGGGTAAAGTTGAGGTTATCCTCAACTATCCCACCCCATCTAACCCTAAGGAGGTTAAGAGATTTCTGGGAATGGCCGGCTGGTATCGTCGCTTTGTTAACAACTTCTCTAGGATTAGTAAACCTCTGTGCAAACTGACTTCTACGAACCTTAAGTTCGAATGGACCCCTGAGGCTGAACAGTCCTTTAACCTGCTAAAGTCAGCCTTGGTTTCTGCCCCTATATTAAAAATGCCTAACTTTGAGTTGCCCTTCCGCATTCTTAGTGACGCGTCAGCTTACTCAGTTGCTGCTGTACTGACACAAACTCACGATGGTGTTGAGCACCCTATCGCCTACTGTAGCCGTTCTCTCAACAAGAACGAGGTGAACTACAGCACAACTGAACGAGAACTTCTGGCCGTGATCTTCGCATTGGAACAATTTCGACAGTACGTCGAAAGCCAAAAATGTACGGTCGTCACGGATCATTCATCTCTTCTGTGGTTCCATAAACTAAAAAATCCCACGGGTCGTCTAGCACGTTGGAGCATGAGGCTCAGTCAATTCGATTTTGACATAGAGCATCGAAAAGGTAAAGACCACGTTGTACCTGATGCTCTGTCTCGTATCAAAATTGATTCCCTCGATGCAGTACCCACTAAAGACCCGTGGTATGACCACACCATGAATAGTGTTCGGAAGAACCCTAGGAAGTCACCAAATTATGACATTCGTGACAACCTTCTATATAGGTTAACTAAAAATAAATATTCTTTGACTTCAGACTTTGACTGGAAGCTGGTGGTACCTCAGGAGGATCGCTTGCCCATGCTCTCTAAGTACCACGATGACACACTTAGTGCCCATGGTGGCGTTTGGAAGACGCATAAAAGGTTAGCCCTAAATTATTACTGGCCCAATATGTACGAGGACGTCAAAGAATATGTTGGGAATTGCGAAACATGCAAGCAGTACAAACCCGTAAACACGTCTCGTCCCGGCCTAATGGGTAGCCCGAAGCGGGTTTCGAAGCCATTCGAAGCTATCTCCGTCGATCTGCTTGGTCCCTTTCCCACTTCGAGCAATAGAAACGTACATCTGATCGTGGTCTCCGACTACTTTAGCAAATACGTCATGTTGTGCCCTGTTCCGGTTGCCACAGGCGCTGTAGTCGCGAGGTTCATAGAGAAGAGTGTATTTCTCGTGCACGGAGTCTGCAAGATTATTTACATGGATAATGGCCCTCAGTTTGTGAGTAAGCCATTTAAAGATCTGTTATCTAAATACAATGTACCTAATATATATTATAACCCTAGGTATCATGCCCAAACTAATCAGGCGGAACGAGCTATTCGTAATGTTGTTCAAGCGATCTCATGCTATGTGAAGTCACAACACAAGTCATGGGATTCATTCTTGGTTGAGATACAGTGCGCTTTAAACACTGCAGTTAACGAAGCAACTCGTTTCACCCCTTACTTTTTGGTACATGGTAGGGAGTTTATTGGAGATGGAGTGCTATACAGGCCGACAGATATTGCGTGCCACCCTGCTTCAGTCTCTGTAGACGATCCATCAGCCTTCGGTGTCAAGCTGAGAGAAATACAACGCATATACGACCAGGTGAGGAAACATTTGAATGTTGCCCACCAGCGTAATGAGAAGTATTACAACCTCAGAAAAAGGCATGTGGAGCTGAAAGTGGGACAGATAGTTTACAAACGCACTGTTATACGGAGTTTCGAAAACTGGTTTTTAAAAAAAGAACTTTTAAAACTTCAGGCACTATGACCTTTATTCAAAGAAAGAATATAACAGGATTCTCTTGGGATCCTTAGGCAACCGCGCGATTCGGAGGATGGAGACAGACTGGCCTGTGGCAGAGCCACTGGACAGAGCAAGGGGCTGATAATCGGGAGTCAGCATAAAAGATGGTAGGACAGCACTAAGGCTAGCATAATATGGATATAACACCTCCCCCTTTAAGAGGAGACTTTGGGGTAAAATTTAAACAAAGTCTCCACTAGATCCTTGTTCTAAGTGGAGCAACGGAAGTGGCTAAATCGTCTTCATCGTCGTGTCTGTCGGTCATGGTAATTATTTCTGGAGTAGGTTGGGGTTGAACTCTGTTAAAGTTTAACTTAAACTGGAAAGGTCGGTTGCTGCCGGATTTACATAATCTTTTAAAACACAGGTAGATTACAAATAATAAAATAAGGATTGCAATAATAATTACAGTAATGGAATAATGTGTCCCGTATTTAATAATGTGAGGAGCTTGTAAGCTTTTTACATCATTTAAAAGTGATTCCAATTTAATTTTATTATCTTTGTTAAGATCATCTAAATCTATATCGTTTAAATGAATAGGGGGCACATCATTCATTAAACTATTTAGTTTTGCTGAGTTACAACAAGTGTCATTAATTAGGTTAAAGTCTGGCATATGGATAATAGGTGAAGTAATATTTAGAACATTATATTTTGGTATTGTGGATTGTGGCGTAAATTGGGAGAGGCCTACGTCCAGCAGTGGACTGCGATAGGCTCATTTGATTGATTGATTGATTGATTTTGGTATTAAAGTCGTACTTTTACAATAACCAATACAATCGTTAGGAATGTGCAATATGCCAGAACCTAGTATAATAGTTTCATACATGTTAGAATTAAGACAATCGATAGAGATCTTATTAGTATCGGATTGAACATAAATCCACTTATTATTTATCAATGGTTTCCAGATATCTAACTTTTCAAAAAGGGTTTTTGTTTCGCACTGTGCGGGTTTTTGACTGTTCACTTTCGCTAATAGTTCACTTTCACATGTAAATTTCGCGTCAGTAGAATACACGTTCTCTATATCACAAATGTAGTTTCCAGGTCTTATAACCTTGCACCGTTCTAGGTCGTCTAAAACACAATAGTGAGATTTGTCTTTGGTCATTGCTATATATCTAGATTTTGGAATAATTAAGCTAAAAGAATTAGGTTCTTTAACATTATGTGGAACTGGAAAAGCTATGCTATGAAACAATACATATTCTTTGGTGTTTACCAATGGCACTTGAAGAACAAACATTAACTTATGACCTATGAAATAACATGCTAACTTAGAAATACTTAAAATAAAGTGTATAGAATTAAGATCTAAGGTTACAGGAAGCTCGAGGTCACTTGACAAGTGTCGGTAGTTATTGGCAAGCTCTCTATGCAGTTGCGTTGGGGTTATGATGGAAGGGTGCAACAAATTTTGACCGCTAAATAGGATGGCGTTAACTATGTCCTCTAGTTGAAAAGATAGAGTTAATATAGAGGTCTCTAGAGCATTAAAGATTTCATTAACGTTGGCCATTAATAGCAGTCCATTAGTAATTTCTGAGCTGTTTCTTATATTAAGAGAGAGATTGTCAATAGCTTCATTTAAACTAGCTTCGTTTTCTACAATTTTCTGCAAAGTGTTATTAAAACATGTTATCACTGAGTTAGTGATCAAAATGTTTTCCTTCATCAGTGAAGTCAACCGATCTTCATCATACTGTAAAGAGTTAATGGCTTCATCGTATCTCATTGCGTCGTTTTCGTCTAAAGTTCCAAATATTTGTTTTAGAACCGTGCCTATACCTCCAATCCATGCACCACGTTTTGTTCTGTTATCTACTAAGTGTGAAATGGAATTAAATTCCTTATTCAAATCGTGAAAACGGACAGTTAATGGTTGTAACACGTTGTAGCATTCTGCCATAATTTGTATAATATTTGTTTGGTTACATAAATGCCTAGTAGTGTTTAATGCAAATTCAATGTTTTGAATGTGTGGTTCAAGGTGTGAGATATCAATAGGGATTAGGATATTTAATTGTACATTATTAATTTTAAGTTTGCCAAGATGATCAAAATACAGCCCAGAGCTTGAGGTGATCGGCTGGACGAACTCTTGAGGGGATTGACCTCGAACCGGTCTGTAATTAATTAATAACTAACATTAACATTAAGGTAAAATTAATTCTTTTCAGTAACTTACTAAAGGGAATAACCTATGGGTTTGATTAAATTTAAGGTAAGTAATTTAATAGTTTGATTAACTTCTAATTAATTTGATTAAGGCTAAGGTAAGTAACTTCTAGATAATTTGATTAACTTATGGTAAGTTATCTTTATTTAACTTTATATTTACAGGTCTGCACTAACGTCAGCGGGTTTCACTTGATCAAAGTGATGAGTGACGTGACGTCGGTGTGATGAGTATGAGTAAGGTAAGTGTATTGTTACCATTTATTTTGACTACTTTATAGGGTCCTTTTCAAACAGGGGAAAGTGCTTTACGTAGTCTCAGATGGTTCTTTATATAGACATAGTCGCCTACTTTGTAGATAACTGGACGTGTACGGGTATCGTAGTATCTTTTGGAAGACTCTTTTGATCTTCTTATGAATTCAAGGGCTTTTTCTTTAGAGTGTTTCAGTCTACTTTGTAACATACGGACATAATCAGGATATGTCGCGCCGGTACGTTCGTCGTAGACGGAATTTGGTATAAATGGTTTGGTACCAAAAGTCAATTCGTAAGGTGTATAATGGGTTGTAGAATGTACGGTTGTATTGTAGACGAGCATGGCTGTGTAAACGTATCGAGGCCAGTTCGTCTGTTCTTCGTTAATATACGATTTGAGATATTCTTTAAGCGTCGAGTGGCTTCTCTCTAGAGCTCCTTGAGTCTGCGGATGATAGGGAGAAGACCACAGGTTTTTTATTTTCAGGAACTCGCAGGTCTTTTTAAAGAGATCTGCTGTGAAGTTAGTACCCTGGTCGGTAAGTATTGTTTTAGGGATACCAAAAATGGATACATAATGAAGTAGACATTCGGAAGTTTCTTCTGCTGTTGTGCTTCGGATTGGATATGCAGAAGAGAATTTTGTGAGGTCATCTTGTACGGTTAAATATATTTGAGTTTCGCGGGACCTGCTTCTGGAAGAGGACCAACAACATCAAGGGATATTCTCTGGAAAGGTTCGGAAGATGTACTAGTAATTTGCATAGGTGCACGATTTACTCTTCTAAGTGCTTTGTTCTCTTGACAGGGTTTGCATTGTTTTACGTAGGATTCAATATCACTGCGCATTCCCTTCCAGCAATATCTTTCTTTAATTCTATTATACATCCGGTTGGAACTGAGATGACCTGCAATAGGAATGTAGTGGTTGTCAGCAAGTATTTTCTTGATTTCAGTTGGAGTCGGGTATAAGATGTTATTGTGATGAATTTTTATTTTAATATTAGCCCTAGAAGCCCAATCTAGGTCATTTTGACCTACACACAAACGGATATTTGCTATCCTTTTCGCACCGTTTCTTCGATTGTCGTGATTGATCAAACTAACTTAGTACGCGCCAAGGACTAGCAGGAGACATCTGTGTCGCATTGGTAAGTACCACAATTTTGTACTTATCGTAATGCTGTAGGTCAATTTTACCTAAGTTTGGTCTTTGTGTAAGTTTTATCCACTTGGTACATTTTAAGGAAAGCAATTTTAATTGGATTGAACGTTGTATTTTCTTTCGTTTCTGCCATAACATGCTAACTAATAAGGAAAAGCCATTAAATCTTAGAGATTTTACAAAAAAAATTGAGCACTAATTTGACCTCGCCATGGATGGACAAGCGACTGGAAGCACCAACTTTGAAGCTTTCGGTGTATGACAATATCAAGAAAATGCTTTAAACTGAGCCACAATCATCGTCGGCTGATCCCACAGATGAGCCAGAGCCGAATAAGCGACGCTACTGTGAATATTTTTCTTATAAAAAAGCAGTGAATTACAAATTTAGTGTGCATCAAGTGCAAAAAAAGCAATATGCCATGAACACAATATTGATGTGTGTGAAAACTGATTACAAAGTGAGATTATTGTAATAAAACTATTACTTAATTATGAAAAATATATTAGTTTGTTGTAAGAAAGACAATTTATTATATTTTTTGTTTCTTTTTTTGTTTATAAGAATTAAACCGTGAAGATCTCAATTTGTACTAAAAATTTTGATTCTCACTTATCACTTGTTATCACTAAGGTGTAATAAATCAATATTAATATTATTTTCCTTTATTTTAGTATACAATTAGCTGAAAAAATTATACATTTATAAATATTTGTAAATATAACAATATTAACAGATTTACAGGTACATTTACTTGTGTAGGTCAATTTGGCCTATAATTGGGCTTTATAGCTAGTAAAATATGATTAGGCTTCTAGGGTTAGTATCGTGAAAGAGGTAGGAAAGGATGTTGTGAATTTTGATAAACGAGTGTTTTTCAAAAGGGTTTCTCAAATCGGAAATACCTATTTCAGAAACGTTGTCATGTTGTGACAGTTGGTTTCTGATGGTTCTTAATGTAACATAAATTTCTGGGTAAGATGCTTCGTCAAAATGATGCACCTTGGTGAATAATAAATAAATAATTTTATTATTATATTGTATTCTTTCAAAAGAGAAGAGTTCTTTTTCGGAGTTCATGACCTGGGTATTTATTTCAGGGTTACTGAGGATGTCTTGGATATATGAATTGGACTCATCCAGGTCAATAGAGGTAGGAACTAGAATGGTTTTTGATGAACATTTCATTAGACTTTCGTTACATTCTTCTATGTCAGTATTAAAGGTTCGATTTCTATCAGCTATAGCTTTCAAAAATGTACCATAGTCGTCGTTAGTTGGATTAGAATGTGAGCTTGTCGACGGTTGAGGATCTGGTTCAATTTGGGAATTAGTAGAAGAGGGTTGGTCGGCTAAGTCGAACTGCTCAGGTTGAGTAGGTACAGAAGGTTGAAGTAGTTCATCAGCGATTTCATCTCTCTGGATGTCTGGAATATTTGTTGGCGAGTCTAGGTCAAGTAGAGGTACGAGATCTCCTGCGTCGATGTCAACATTTTCAGGATCTGGATGGGATAGAGGTAAGTCGTCTAAATCAAAAGACGGTGGAGAAAGTATCAAGTCCTCTAAGTCACTGTCTAGCTCATGAGTGGGTTCTGGGTTTTCCTGTTGAACCGGGTTCACGGGAAAACGAGATAGAGCGTCAGCGATGGCATTGATCTTGCCCTTCTTGTATTGGATATCGTATTCGAATTCTTCTAGCTTTAGACGCCAGCGAATGAGTCGTGACCCAGGGTCTTTACAATTAAATAACCATTGTAATGGTTTATGGTCTGTGAGGATTTTGAACCGGTGACCATATAGGTAAGGTCTGAATGTCTTAGTACCGAAAATTATGGCGAGACATTCTTTTTCAGTGACACTATAATTACTTTCTGCTTTATTTAGTGTTCGTGAGGCATAGGAGATAGGGCGATCCTGTCCAACAGGGCCCTGGGATAGTATTGCCGATATGGCATAGTTAGAGGCATCGCAGGTTAAGAGGAATGGTTGGGTAAAATCAGGATATGCAAGGATTGTGGCAGTGACGAGTTTAGTTTTTAGGGTTTCGAAGGCAAGCTCTTGTTCGTTTTGCCAGTTAAAAGGGGTATCCTTCTTCAATAGGGATGTGAGAGGTTTAGCCAATTTGGCAAAGTTTGGAATGAATCTCCTGTAATAGGATACAAGACCCAAGAATGATTTAATGTCTTTGGGTGACTTTGGAGTAGGGAATTTGGTTACGGCTTTGGTTTTATCGGGATTTGGCTGAACTCCGTTTTCGCTAATGATGTGTCCAAGATAGACAACTTCTTTACGGAGAAATTCACATTTATCTGGCTGGAGCTTGAGATTGAATTGACGAAGTCTGTCGAAGACAGCTTTTAGATTACTGATTTGGGAACTTAGGTCATGGGAGTATATGACAATGTCGTCTGGATAGACAAAACAGCGTGTACCTTGGAGACCGGAAAGACAGCTATTCATCAGCTTTTGGAACGTGCTTGGGGCGTTCTTGAGCCCAAATGGCATCCGATTGAACTGGAAATGGCCTTGAGGAACAGAGAAAGCTGTTTTGGGAGCGTCCTCAGATGATATTTGAATTTGATGGAACCCAGAAGTAAGATCCAATGTCGAGAAATATTTACTATTTCCCAATTGGTCGAGGATTTCGGATATTTGCGGGATAGGGTAGGTTTCGCCTATGGTTATGTCGTTGAGTTTGCGGTAGTCTATGACTATTCGCCATTTGAGTCTACCTTCAGAGTCTGCTTTCTTGGGGACTACCCATATTGGCGAGCTCCAAGGTGACAGGGAAGGTTCTATGATGTTCTGATCGAGCATCTTGCTGATTTGAGTTTCTACTTCCTTCTTGTGGAATTCGGGAAACCTGTAGGATTTAGTGTGAACCGGAGTATCGGTTGTGGTTTTGATTTGATGGCTAACAGCAGGGGTAAAGGTAAGTTGATCGTCGGATAAATGAAAGATATCTGAGTATTGGCTGCAGAGTTCTATTAGCGCATCGGTTTCTTCTAGGTTCAGGTGATCAAGTCTTAATGTTTGTATCACCTTGTCAGTTCGTGAACACGTGTTTTTAGGGTTATTCAACCGATAAGAATTGGGATAGAGAGGTGTGACATTTAGATTTAAGTTGGATTTGATAGTGACAGGGGATTCAGAGGTGTTGGCAACAGTGAGGTTAACGCGATTATTGTCTTTAACCTTGACAATACAGTTGGATATAAGTAGGTTTTCTGAAAGACGTTGGTCTGAGATGACTCCTTCTGTAAGGTTAGTCTTTCGGATTGAACATTCGATGACGGCTTCTGTGCGAGGCGGAATTACATAAAAAGGTTCTGAAAAGTTAAATTTATTTCTAGGGTTCCTATTTTCAAGATGTCGTGGGTATAGTCTATTTTGCAACCGAAATGAGTCAAGAAGTCGGTTCCGATTATACCATCGTAAGGTAAGCTAATATTCTTCACGACATGAAATTTATGTTTGATGAATTTCTTCTGGGTTAGCTCTAATTTGAGCTGGAAGTGGCCTTCTGTTGTCGTTGGTTCATCTCCAGGGTCTATACCCTTTAGTTTAATCGGTTCCTTTATTAGGATAGGAATTTTATGGATGCTGGATTCTTTTAAAAGAGAAATGGCGGCACCTGAGTCCACCAATAGGGATAAAGGAATTTCAGATACTTGGGATTGTAACAATACATGTGGTAACAACCTCTTGGTTGTGTCGAGGTTAATTTCGAATATTGTTTGGGTTTTAGAAGGAATAGAAGAATTAGGATTCGTGATTATGGAATTGGTTTGGGCGCTTATTTGGGGCTGGTTACCCATGTGGTCCCTATTGGATACGGAGTTATGGGCGCTCATTTGGGGCTGGTTACCCGTGTGGTCCCTATTGGATACAGAGTTATGGGCGCTTGTTTGGGGCTGGATACCCGTGTGGTCCCTATTTGATACAGAGTTATGGGCGCTTGTTTGGGGCTGGTTACCCGTGTGGTCCCTATTTGATACGGAGTTATGGGCGCTTATTTGGGGCTGGTTACCCGTGTGGTCCCTATTTGATACAGAGTTATGGGCGCTTATTTGGGGCTGGTTACCCGTGTGGTCCCTATTTGATACAGAGTTATGGGCGCTTATTTGGGGCTGGTTACCCATGTGGTCCCTAATGAATGCAGAGTAATGGGCGCTTATTTGGGGCTGGTTACCCGTGTGGTCCCTATTTGATACGGAGTTATGGGCGCTTATTTGGGGCTGGTTACCCGTGTGGTCCCTAGAATTAGTAGAATTAGTAGAATTAGTAAAATGGTAGGCGTCGACTTTGTGGACTGGTCTCGTGCGACACCGTGACGAGACTCTTATTCGTTTAAATTGTCCGGTATGAACTCAGTTGTTTTCGGGTCAATGGGTTCATCCGGTTGATCTACGAAGTTGATGCGTTTGAAGGGTTTTGATTGATTTTGGCTATTAGCCGGATATTGAAGGGTTCTGAAACGGTGATTATTAAATTCGCGTTTCTTGCACACAGAGATGTCGTGCCCAGAATTTTTACAGTAACGACAAACGACGTTAGAACTTTGAGAAACAGTGGGTTGAGCTCTTTGTGACGGATATCTATAAGAATCGGAATTGGACGTACCTGGTTTCGGTTTTGACTGGATTCTCTGCTTCGGGTCCATTTGTGGACGCTTATACGTTCTTCTGAGACTGCCAAGTTGATAGCCTCGTTCAGATTTTTAGGAGACCTACATCTCACGATGTTCGAGATACGGGGTTGTAACCCCATTAAGAAATGATGGAGGGCCAAGTCCTCCATGGCTGCGGTACGGCCAGGTAATTCTTTAACCTTAGTGTTTGACAGTGAGATTTCCGTCAAGAGTTGAGAGAGGTGCGTTTCTACGCGTAATGAATATTGGCTTACATTCTCTTGCGGACTTTGCCTGCTCTCTTGGAGATCAGTAAGGAGATGTGAGTAGTGTTTGCGCTCACTGAATTGAGTTTTTAGAAACTCCTTAAGCTGCTCCCAAGATGTGAATTCTTTAATAGAACAGGCAATTTCCGCCCGTCCGTTCAGTTGGCTTAGGATATATTTGAATAAAATAGGCCTACGGGCCTCTGTTGCAAGGTCATAAGCGTTGTCGCAATTTACTAGGAAAGAACTTAGAGTTTCCCTTTTTCCGTCATAAGGTTTTATAAATTTGAACAGAGTATTCAATTCAATTTCGCTCATCGTAAGAGCTACTGCGGTTTTCCTTGTGACCCGAGGGGACAAAATTGGTGACTTCGCAGAGTCGTTGTCACTTGCTACTTTCTCGGGTTCGGGGATAGTTATTTGCAATTTACTATCTTCTTCTTTATACTGTTTTGGCATAATAGAACAAAGAATACAGAGCTAATACTAAAAATGTTACCAACAACAAAACAATTTTTAGAGCATACACAAATTACACAAAGAATATAAAAAGGTTTAAATTGAATTGAACAAAGAGTTTGAGAATCACTGATATCTAGACCTAGTCTAAACAATGACCAAAGACTCACGACAATGTGTGGGCGACGGTGACGAATACGGCGAACAGGAACATTCCGACTGATAAGACGGTGTACTTGCGCGTTGGAAGAGACGTTTTAATTTCTCGTGGACTGGAACACTTGATGACCTCGAATGACTTGGAATATTTTGAATGCAGAATCTCGATGATTGGACACGGAGTATGGTAATTACCACGTAGATGAATACTCGTAAGTATCTTCTGACAGGTTCTTGAATTAGGACGAGATGGAAGAATTTTCTTCTTTACAGGATATAGAACAGATTCTTCTTAACTTAAATCACAAATTAGATTCGCGACGAGACACGACGTGTGCGGATTTTGATACGGATTTTGTAGTCACAGATTTCACTAAATAGCACTTGATTTCACTGGGTCACATTTCACCACAGATTTTAGGGTTCAGTAAACTTGGATTTCGAATAGAATGCAGCGCGAGTCTGTAGCGGTTGCCGGCACTGGGAATTTTCGGATCCCACCGCTGCCACCAAAATGTTATACGGAGTTTCGAAAACTGGTTTTTAAAAAAAGAACTTTTAAAACTTCAGGCACTATGACCTTTATTCAAAGAAAGAATATAACAGGATTCTCTTGGGATCCTTAGGCAACCGCGCGATTCGGAGGATGGAGACAGACTGGCCTGTGGCAGAGCCACTGGACAGAGCAAGGGGCTGATAATCGGGAGTCAGCATAAAAGATGGTAGGACAGCACTAAGGCTAGCATAATATGGATATAACAGCACGTTCTACCTGTCAAACAAGGCCAAGAACTTTACTTCTAAGCTAGCCCCTAAGTTCCTTAAATGTGTGGTGACTGCTAAACGATCCCCTTTAGTATATAGGCTGTCGGATCTGGACGGTAGGGATCTTGGGGAGTACCATATCAAGGACATCCTGAAGTATCAGGAGGAGCCGTCTCCAATACCTATCGTAACTACATAGCACTGTTTCTCTAGTTTATTAAACCAGTGCTATGTGATCATTATGTAAGAATATTTTAATCTTTTGTTTGTATTTCTATGTGTGTACGTGACTTCAAATTGTCACGTAGTAGTTTCTTCTATGCACCGCACCGAGCGTTTTTCTCTCATTCGCTCTACAATATCCTGAGAGCTTGTGTAGTGTTAGGGTATCAGCAGCGAGTAAAGGGAGCATTCGTTTTCTATGAAGGGTATTAGACTCTAGGTACTTAGCCTGTCCGGTACATGAGTCAGTGTCTAGTTAGGTGTATAAGAGGATCTTTCTTTGTTATTGTAATGGTAGCAGTCAGCTTGGGGTTGAAGTACCTAGCTGGTTGTCTTTGTTTATTAGTCAGTACGTTTCTGTTTTCTTTATTGTGTATTTCCAGCGTGTCATATCCGCAGGAAATACTATTAAAGGGGGGGTGGTTGTAACATTTATTTTCTATGAGTAGCAATGTCTGGTCTCTGGCTGGACAATATTAATTGAGCGTGTCGGTGCGCCATGATCGATTCATTGTTTTTTTGCTGTGGCAACAGCTGTCTCAAGGAAACGGACGTTAGTCTATGGGTTTTTTGTGATGGACGGAGGAATTGCGTAGCAAACTGGTTTAGAAGAGGTTTTTTCTAGAGTATTCGATAGTGAGGGTATAAATAGCCCTGCTATGAAGTTCCAAGTCTTTTTTACTATCCTCTAAGCAGCAGTGAAGTTTGAAACAACTCTTGAGTGGCACACCTCAATTTCGCTTTGGAGGTTATAAGTTCTAACCTGAGGACTTAAGGAGAATTTCCTGCGTTTTACCTATCCTCCTCGGAAGGAATTGGACTGTGATAACCGATACCCAGATTCTGGTAAGTTTCAATTAACTGTTTGCAAAGCGGGTCGATTGTCATCTTTTGCGCGGTCAGTGTCTTAATTTGTCGTTTCTTTCATGACAGGGTTTTTTACTACGGGGCTAGGGTGGCTAGTCGTAGATACCAGTGCCACATCTACAAGTTCGTGGACGGCACGAGGTACGACGACGTGGTATCGCGGACTGCACTAGCTTCACATTTGAGAGGAACCTGCCGTCATCACCTGGCAGTAATTACCTACGTCCGGAGTCGTTCTCAGCTCGCACTGTAGGCCAGTACCCCGTTATTTTGTCACCTTGCTATGTAACTGCCTAAGTACTTAGTAACAAGTAGCTGTAGATCGCCTCCGTAACACTAGTGCAGTAATTAGTACTACTCCTCTGTATATCTGTGATATTTATGTCTCTAAGTGTATAACTTCTCCCTATGTCTCTGTAGTGTACTGTGTACTTAATAAATATATGTGTGTACACCCTACCTGGCTGTTTTCGTCAGAGCCCTGGCCTACCCTTGCACGCACACTGGAATCTCTGTAGTAAGGCGCCCCGGGAAAGAGTTCTCTGCATAGCTACCTCGCGCTAGTTGGTGAGTAACACTGATCATCACTGTGTTATAGCTTTTATGTCCTCACTTTTTCATGCTCAGTTCATTTCAACAGTCATCTACATTTTTTACTTCTATAATCTGCGGATAGGGTGTTTATGCCATCACTTTGCGTTACAGAGCTCGTTTATGGAAAGGTCACAGAATCAAAACCATTGACTCAATGATATCATGGTTAATGAAGTGAAGGCTTATTTGTTATTGTGAAATGAACTTGTGACTACACACACACACATTTTCGGTTTCAATTATACCGAGAAATACTAGATTGCACTTGCCTTAATCACCAATAATTGTTAGTAGTGCATTTAAATGGAACTTAATGTAGCGATTAAAGATTCCACTTGAACTTAAACTTTTGGCAATCTACTTAATTATTGTTAAATATTCAATGATACCAGTGCTTTTTTTGACAAATCTTATTGTGAATAAGGACATAACTTTAGCAAAATAAACATGTCTGAATTAATCGTAACCATAAGGTTTGATACAAAAAGTAAAAAGAAATAAAAATATGCTACGTAATACTGCAAAGCAGTAAATTATCAGATGCCAAAAAAGTAATATTTATTATCTAAAATATACCGACGTTAGCAGTTCTCATAACTACGATGGCCAGGGGCAGTTCAAATATACGTTATGTATTCCACGTCCATGCGAAGGCAATATTGAGGTTACTTTTCTGACTTATTTTAGCTCTTATCTCGCAGTCAGACCGAATAGAGACGTGTCGCATCGAGCACTTATCAACGTCGCTTTACGGTCGCCCGAGTTAAAACGAAATGTAACAGTTGGAAATCCACCCAACATTACTTACGGGCCCTACTTAAGAGGAAAAATTTGCAGTACTGCTTGAACAATGGAGTAGACTATGTGTGCTGTTTTTCTGTGCAGCGTTCGGTTTCATATAGACTACGTAAATATTACAAAACTACGTAAATTAATACGACAAGGTTACCAAGCCATCGGGTTAAAAGTCTTAAAAAATAAAACTTAACACCAGGATAAAAATCACGAACTCATGCCAAACTGCTTTCAATCAACATTGAAAATATTACAACCCGCTAGAACAGCGGGTTGCTACTTTTCTATCACGTTAATAAGTCTTCGTTCGAAATCACCCGTGGCTCCATTGAGACCAAACCTATTGTTTACAGCTTGTGTTTAAAAAAAACATCCATTCTGAAAGCTCGTAGATAACATACACTGTAAAAAATAATTTGGCTGTGGTGCACACGAATTTGGCTTAGTGACGAAAGAATGCCGATATACACACAAAACCTAACGCTTTTCACTGTTGTTGTTTTTTATTTTAGTAAGCAGGGGCAAATGAAATCGAAATGACCAAAAATATCTGGCTACTGCTAGCTGCCAGATATAAATACCTATTTAAGGATTCCAGGACCCAAACTAACCGTAACATTGAGGATCCTCTCAAGTTGTTTTTTCAATCTTAGTTCCACCTTTCTCTATAGACAATGTCAGCTAAAGTTGCCACCGACTAAAGAATTTTAAATAGAGACTCTGATTACGGTACGATAACAATTTATCGTTCTAACACTGGGACGAGTTTATATCCGAAAACTTTCAATTTAACCGGTTATATTTTGAAAAACTTATTACATCTAATAACAACAGGTGTAAAATAATATGACAGTATACACTGTAATTGCTCAACTTATTACATAGAAGTTACTACAAACTTATACCATGTTCAAAATAAATCACAATAATGCCTATTCTTGATGAAATGGACCATTACAAATAATAGCGTATTTGTTTTGCCGTTTTATGTGTAGCAATATAAGTAACCAGCACGTTCCAACCCCAATACAAACGCAAATGAGGATCGTTCTCCGGAGGCTTCGTGCAAATGAGTTTCTCAAATGAATCATTACCAAATGCCGACAGCCGAGGAACCGTTCCGTGGAACTCGTTTGAGCACTTTCTGATTTCGTGCACTGTGTATTTTCCACTTCTCGTTGCTGTGACTATATTCAACTTATTAAGTTTTAGTGATGAATCAGTTATTTAACCAACTATAATACATATCGTATTTGAAGTAACTAACATCAATGTCAGTAATTACTCTGTAACAGATTACTTGAGTAATTAATTACAATATAGAAGCGCTCGTGGCCCCGCGGACTCAGTGTTCTGTAAACGATCACTGCAGTAAGCAACTTTCACTATGGCCGGTCCATGGATGGGTGACCATCCATGTGATCACTTTGTGACATTTATTTGAGCGTTTCCGTGCTTCGGAAGGCACGTTGAGCCGTTGGTCCCGGTTGCCAGTAAAATGGCAGTCGTTAAGCTAAGTTGAAGGCTTTATTTGAACAGCAGGCAGTCACAACCTGCGCCTGTCCATTTAAATACGGCAATACGGCTCACCACCTATTACGTGGGACAAATTATACAAAGGTGAAATGTGGGCATATAATATGCCTCTGCCTACCCCTTCGGGGATAAAGGCGTGACCATATGTATGTATTTATGTATGAGTACTAGCAGTAACTAATTACTGAGTAATGGAATTACACGTTAATCTAATAAAATTGTAACTAGTTACTCACTATTTCAATTAACGAACTCGCATAATTAACAACTCTGTCCTGTGAATTCGTCACGGCCCAAGGGGTGGATCGATTTTGATGCGGTTTTGTGATCGTAAGTCAATGTATCCATGATGGTACTTGGCTATACATTTTGAAGACCATCAGCTTAATTCCTGAGTGATGAAGGGATTTCACTAAAATTCCCATACGCTACTCATGGTAAATGTGGTGATCTTTTACTTTTTAAGTGTTTTCACGACATGGTAACCAGCTACCTAATGCATTAAAATGTCTACGAATTACATGATAATTTTGCAATCCAACATAGCTGCCACGCCGTAATCACAAAATTTCATGATGGGTATCGTTTAAGGGGTTTTTCTGGTATGCTGAGTACGGATTACGTGATAATTTTGTAATCCAATATGACCGCCACGCCGTAATCACAAAATTTTATGATGGGTATCGTTTATGGGGTTTTAAGGTATCCTGAGTACGAATCACGTACTAATTTGGCAATCCAATATGGCCGCCGTGCCGTAATCACAAAATTTCATGATGGGTATCGTTTAAGGGGTTTTTTGGTATGCTGAGTACGAATCACGTGATAATTTTGCAATCCAATATGACCGCCACGCCGTAATCACAAAATTTTATGATGGGTATCGTTTATGGGGTTTTATGGTATGCAGAGTACGAATCACGTACTAATTTGGTAATCCAATATGGCCGCCGTGCCGTAATCACAAAACTTCATGATGGGTATCGATTAAGAGATTCTTTCGTATACCAGGTACCAATTTAATGTAATTGGCCTTAATTTTATAATAAAAACCTTTTGTCATAGTATTTTCGCATTGCTAGGCCTAAACTTAATAAGCAAATATTTTTAGTTTACTACTGTAAATAGCTTAGGCGGCCAAATTGAATTCCAAAATAATCATGTTATTCGTACACAGCATTCGAAAAAACCCATTAAACGATATCCATCACGAAATTATGTGATTACGGCGCGGTGGCTATTTTGGATTGCAAAATTCGTGACTTTGTAGGGACATTGTTGAGGAAGCAGCTGGTGGACAGTCTCATACTATCAAGATTTAATTATTGTGACATAGTTTATGGCCCATGCTTGCTCGCTAAAACAAAAAATCTTATACAACGCATACAAAATGCATGTGCCCGATACTGCTTTCAGATACCAAAACTTCACCATGTAACCCCTTATATTAATGACAATAATGTACTCAAGATGGAGGTCAGAAGGCTGTTACATCTTGCCACTTTGCTTTTTGATTTATTAAAATATAAGTAACCTAATTATTTATATGATAAAATATGTTTTAGAAAGGATCATTATCCTTACTCTGTCAGGTCTGCAACCAGTGTGATATCGGTGCCAAGACACAAAACCACTGCTTTCAAAAAGTGTATAAAATATATGGCGATGCGAATCTGGAATGATCTGCCTCCGCCTATCAGGGACCTAAAATCCAAATACAGATTTAAGGTAAGGTACAGGGCTTTACTCCTACTACATCAAAAGAGTGTGCCTTGAGCTTTGACTTGACTTTACTAAACATACACACATGCCATGTATACTTACTATGGTGTCTGTCCCCTCCACTAAATGTCATTCCAGAGTCGCTTCTCTAGGTTGTTGGCACCTGATAATTAGCATCTCTGTGCATCGGGAGATCTTAGGTTAGTGTAAATACTGCTGGTTGAGACTGACTGTTGCTGTGATGAGCCTGTGATGGGAGTAATGGTGGATTAGGTTGTGAAAGTCTCGTGTAAAATAACGAATAACCTAACTTTGTTTAGAATTAGTGTTAGTTGCTAGATATTGTTAAGAATTACTTACCATCTTGGCGTGTTGATAATATTTTCCTGCAGTTTGAGATTTTTGCTGATAGTTTAATGATTATGGTCTTCTCTCGTTTCCCATAAATTCATTTGCACTAATATTGTTTGCCATAATCATCCCCGATCATAATATTTATTTGCACTATTATCATTTATACTAATAACGCTTGCCTTAACAACTCAACAGTCATAACATTTATTTGCCATAAAATGACTGTCTATAACAACATATATCATAATAATTAGTTTCCATAAGTAACACATCTCATAATGGGCTCTTGACATAATTAAAATTTGATATAGTTATAAAAATAATACATAATATTGTTAGGTCGAAATTAATTATCGTTAACACCCCGACTCAGTGCAATCCGACTCGGATAGGTTAGGTTAGAAGACTAAGGCGGGAGCGAAGCGAAGCGGAGCTCCCGCATTAAGTCTTCGTGGTTTTTTTTAAACCACCCAGAAGTGCTTAGTTAGTAGACGCCATATGAGGTTTAGTTTTAGGTTTAATTGTGAATAAATTATCTGTGTCGTATAAATGATCTTTATTTATATTATGGCGAATAAACGTTATAGAAAATGGCATTATTGAAAACGAAAATTATGGCAAATACAGTTATGGATTTAAATTATTATAACACTTGATCGATTATGACCAATGGAATTAGTGAAAGTCATTTTATGTCATTTCACGATTATGGCAACTGAAGCGTTATGTCTAATGAAATTATGGCAAATTCCAGTGTGGCATATGAAATTATGGCATTTTAAATTATGGCAAACATTAGTAAACCAATGATTATATGTAGTGATAATGTGAAACGACATTGTCTGAAGGCGTCAGGTCGCACTCGGGGTGGATCATAAAAACAGTTCTGAGGTGGTTGATAGCCATCTCAGTGTATGCTGAGTATCCATCCCTTATTGTGAACACAGCGTACATACTTAATGCAGGGAAACTATAGTATCGACTTCGTAAGAAAAATTGTATTATTATTTAACCACGTGCGACATTTGCCACGTCAGAAAAATGACACGTTGACAATTAGATGACATGTCAACAACATGTGGCGGCGGCCATAAATAGTACCTCTAGTAGTTTTTTATTCTTATTCATTTATGGATAGGCAAAGACAAAATTGTGGTTGTACATTTTTTTTTATTCTCTGATATATGTATTTTTATTGATATTTATTAATTTTGTTAATCAGTTTGATATTTTTTTTATGTGCGTTGTGATCACAAATAAACACATTTGTGATTTTCTTTTCTTTCTTTCTTTTATGTGATTCGTACTCAGTATACCAAAAATCCCCATCACGATAACCATCATGGAATTTTGCGATTACGGCGCGGTGGCCATATTTGATTGCAAAATTATCCCGTGATTCGTACTCAGCATACCGAAAAACCACTTAAATGATACCCGTCATGGAATTTTGCGATTAAGGCGCGGCGGCCATATTGGATTGCAAAATTATCACGTGATTCGTACTCAGCATACCAAGAAACCCCTTAAGCGATACCCATCATGAAATTTTGTGATTACGGCGCGGCGCCCATATTGGATTGCAAAATTAGTACGTGATTCGTACTCGGCATACCAAAAAAACCCTTTAAACGATACCCATCATGAAATTTTGTGATTACACCGTGGCGGCCATTTTGGATTGCAAAATTATCACGTGACTCGTACTCAGCATACCAACTTTAGAAAACTTTAGAAATTTTTATGACCAGCTATTACCTATGTAATTTACATCTTTTACGCAACTGTAACCATCTAGCAAGCGTACGCAACGGAAACTCTCAAAAGAAATGAAATATCCTAGTTTTCGAAAAATGTTTTGTTGCTGCTCAGCTCTTATTCGCCTTAGCGTGATGTTATATATTTTGGTATTTTTGAAAAATGGACATTCTTTTAAGGAACTTTTGAAATTCAACTAGCAGTCTCCTAGACTCCAGAGTTCAAACAACTAAACAAACAAATAAACTCTTTAGCTTAAAAATAATAGTATAATAATATAATATACTAGCTGATGCGCGCGGCTTCGCCCGCGTGAAATTTGGTTCCCGTTCCCGCTTCCCGTGGGAACATTTTCCCGGGATAAAAAGTAGCCTATATGTTATTCCAGATTATACTCTATCCCTGTACCAAATTTCAGCCAGATCCATTCAGCCGTTAGAGCGTGATTGAGTAACAAACATCCAAACATCCAAACATCTTCACAAACTTTCACATTTATAATATTAGTAGGAAGTAGGATAATTAACTCATTTATTTACGAAATTAATAAATCACTACACTTATTAAAGTTAGATGCATTTACTACGTCAAACAAAGTTAGCATGCTGTTTCTTTCTACTATACTGTATACTGTATACTGTGGCATGAGAGTTCACTGCCGCTGCCGGCGCGCGGTGTGTCTCGCGCCTGGGGCGAGGGGAGCGCCAAATGCCTACTCGTGCGCTATAACCGCCCCTTAAGCTATAAGGTGAGGCCGCAGTGGTAGCCAATGTCTGTTGGTGGGAATCCTGGGGTATCCTTCCGAGGGCTTACCCGGGCTCCCAACCGTAGGTATTAGTCCGGGACCGACATGGCATCCATGTAGCATTTTGTATTCTTGTACCACGAAATCTGGACGACTACTAAATAGTTACACCTACTGAGGACCAATCTCTTTATGTGATGAATGGGTTGGTTTATTCTGTGTTAATAGTCCAGGAGCCAGTGACAGATTTTCATGACCAAGTCCCTCCCAATCGAAACTTCGTAAAATGCATAAGGGACTTATACTATGAATACTCGCGACAGTCAGCTGCGACTCCATGGGTGGGGTGGGTAGTGGCAGCCTCCCACGCATGGAGAAAAAAAAAGTTTTTTCAGTCATTTCCTCTCATTTGAAAATTTAGCCAAGCCAAGGGAAAAGCCGTCAGCTGATAAGTTTCAGTAGGTCATAGATGCTGTTGCGTTACACCTTTCAAGGTACTAGCTGACAAACTTTCCACTGAGATACAGCAAGTTGACATTAATTTTCATTCATAGTAGCATATTTATATTTTAGTTGAGAGGAAATCATTAAAAATATTTTATTTTTTTCTCATGTTCAAAGAGCCAGCTGACGTATAATCCACCGTGTTATGGTCAGCTGAACATGTTTTTCTTTCAAAATACTACATAAACTATATTATGATAAATTTTCAAATGAGAGGAAATGATTGAAAAAACTTTTGAAACGAAGTTCCTTATCGCGCGTTGTGAAAGGGGGCTAGACGGAAAAAATTCTCACGAAAAGTTGTAACGACACTTTTTTGGAACGAAGTTCCTTATAGCTATAGTATGGAGGGTAGAGGTACCGACCGAGAGGTATTGGGGGGTGGAGATATGGGGGGAGGGGGAGGGGATGGGGGGAGGGGGGAGGGTAGGGGAGGGGGGACGGTAGGAAGGGGGAGGGGAGGGGGAGGGGGGAGCGGGGGAGGGGGGAAAGGGGGGGGGAATAAAACGGGGGTTAACAATAAAAAATATATTATTATTAATTAAAAAAAATAAAATTTTATTACAATTCCTTCACTAATTAATCGAAAGGAACTTCGTTCCATCCGGGTGTCCCTTGACACCTCTCAAGTTTTTTTTTTCTCCATGCGTGGGAGGCTGCCACTACCCACCCCACCCACGGAGTCGCAGCTGACGGTCGCGAGTATTCATAGTATAAGTCCCTTATGAGGGTTAACGCACAAATACATGATTTCACGCGTTTGAAACGTTTGTTTCTGAAGAAACTACCAATGTTTAGTAAGTATGATTAATGTGTAAGAGTAATATATATTTCCTTGTCTAAAATTAGCTCAAATCAAAATAAACGTGGCAAAACTAGGTTTTTATTAAAAACAGTGTTTACACACCTCGTTTGAAGAAATTCTACGAAACAAGGCATCTTTGCCAATCGGGTGGTATAAAATTAATTGATGTACACAGAAATTAAAGCTGCTATAAGTATCTTCGTATTGTCTTCTTTAAAGCCGCCTAAGAAAATTATATCGAAATATATTTCTTATCACCAAAACATGACAAATAAAGTTTCCAAAAAACGTCGTACTTTGATGAACTTCATCACGATTTTTGGTACACTTCTAGTTTACAAAAAGGTGATCTTTTTACATTTACAGACTGATCATGATATCACCAATTGAATACATCAGTAATATTCTAGAAACCTCTTTAAACATATCTATAATAACGTAATAAAAAGAGTCCTCAAACTCGATGCACGGGCCGCGAGAAATTAGTACCGGCCGAGGCCTTCCAGAGAGAGGAGGTATCACTTTATTTCCCGCGTTCCCAGTCAGGTATTATCGTAATATTCGAATACTTTGAGTGTGCTCAACGCCACTTGATACTTTTTCAATTTTGTCCTCGCTGGGTGATAAACCCTCTTATGCATTTTACGAAGTTTCGCTCGAGAAGAGATAATGGACCGAAAATGTGCCTGGCTCCTGGACTATGAAGACAGATAATAAATCATACTGTTTAACACATAAAAAGATTGACCCTTGGTCGGTATTGAATTCTCATTCGTCCGGTATCATAGTCAGGTCTTTTGATCAAAGATGTGTCATAGGGTCGGTTCACCTTCCTATAAAAGCTACAAGTTTGCTCGACAACTGTAGCATTGTATAAAAGAACACATAAATTGTATGTGTAATCATAATGTTCGTAACTCTATTGCTTGTATCTATTGTTTTGTATAAATGTATTCGTATATAAGGAAATCAACTTACTCTAAGTGAACATTAGACGATTAGTGTAACGAGATACATGCCTCATACATACGCGCGATAGAAATTACAGTCGCTGTTGACAAGCCTCGAATTAATTTAAGTCAAACAACGTACCCATTCTGTAAAATTATCTACTTCGCAAAATGAATTATTAATTTCGTTTAGCGTATTCACATTTCTAAATTACATTTGTTATCCCGTATCGGTCGTGGGACTTTTAAATTAGTTGATAACTTTCTACGCCTATCAAAATAAAACCTGCCAGGTGCAAATAGAATTCGCAGACGGAGGATACCGTACCAAAAACGGCGAAAAATCAAGTATGTTTTATGATAGCACCATTTTTTATCTGATTTTGGAATTAGTTGTAATAGTGCCACTATTACAACAGAATTACAATTTTATCATCTGTGAAAATTTTAGCTCACTAGCTATCACGATTCAGAAAGACGGCCAGCGAAGTCTCCTTACCTAAAACCCTAAAATGAAATGGTCGTGGTGAGCCTATTTCAATCAATTATACCTTTAAATATGGATTTTCTATAAAATTTATAATAAAATTGTAAAGGTTCAAAAATCTGTACATGGAAAATATTATTAAAAAATAAATTGTAGGGCGTTCTCCAATCGATGAATAATCTCCAATAAAGACCTCATCTTATCAAAAAATGATTAAAGAATTTATTATTACGATAATAAACACAGGTTTTCAACATGATTGTGATTTTGTGAACCTTTACAGATAAATCCTTGAAATATTTTTATCGCGTCCGATAGCTTTTCCATGCATTGTTGTACCAGCTGTAAAATCCATTGAAAGCTTTTCAATGTTTGATTAAAACTTACGGTTTCTCCTCTAAAATATGACGCATGTTAGTGATATGCTGTATTTTTAGACTACGCCACAGAAACAAAATGTATCTAAATATAAAACACCACATGATTCCTTTTGTTTTATTTAATGATTTTTAGAATCCTTGATTTTATCTTAAGAATTTACTTAAAAATACAAAATAGGTACAATAAAATATTCACAGTAAAATACTTTTATATCACCACCGGACTTAGAAATTTGAAACTGACTTAATGATAATATCGAATATTTTATTTCAATTAACTTAATTCATAATAAGTTTGCACTAAATTCTACTTGCAATCTGTAAGCTTAATTTCAAATGATTGCTAGGTACTTATAAAATCAACTCAGAATTTACTATTAACACCATAAATACACCTTCGAATATAAGTATAACGCGTGTGCCTCTATTGAAGGGGCGTATGGGGTAAGATCCCCATAAATTACATAGTATATTCCAGACTTAGACGTGTAGAAAATCCAAGCCTATATCTCTTGTTCAATGGCTTTCATTTGGTTGATTTCATCCGGTTCTATTTTCACTTTATTTCTTAGTAACTTGAAGAGCATTTAATTTTGTTGTGCTTGCTTGAAATCGCATTACCTGAAAGAAAAGTAAAGTTGTTTAAAAAATAAAGATACCACTTTACGTGGCAAATGACTTCTCTATACCTATCAGTAAACTAATATTCTTTCTAATGCCTGAACAGTGTAGTCCACAAAACATATAGCACAAAAAGTTTTCTTTTCCCCAGCTGCAGCTGGCTCTTATAGTTCAAATGGCAAAGTTTTGGTTTCAGACAAGCCGACCTAAGTGCACTTTGTCACTTAAATTGGAAAATATTGTTCTCTGGAAAGAAACGGGAAGTAACGATTTTCAACTCAAGAATTTCATTGTTGCTTTTTACTAGTTAAAGGAATCCACCACAATTGTGAATTTAAAGCAAAAGCATAGATTAGTCATGAGCGTAAATTTAAAAGTCAATTATTTTCATTGCTTTTGCCAGAATCTTTATTTATTACTAGCTGATGCCCGCAGCTTCGCCTGCGTGAAATTTTGTTCCTAGACTATAACATATCTCTGTAGGCACCAAATTTCAGCCATATCCGTTCAGCCGTTACAGCGTGAAAGAGTAACAAACATCCATACTCACAAACATTCGCATTTATAATAATACCTAGGTAGATAGATTTCTGATTAACAAATTCATAATGCATAATAATTATATCAGCCAAGTAAATTTATTTATTAAATATATTTCTTAATTCAATGGCTAAACTACTACTTGACACAACTTCTCTTCTAAGCAATTGACATCGTAACTTAGTACCTTATTCAGGTAGTCCCAGCCTACGACGTTTAAACAAACCGAACTACTGTAGGCTTTGTCCTCCTAATACAGATGGTCCAAGCAAGACCTGGTAACGTAATAACAATGTAAATTTCATCAGCTGAGCGTTCATGTTAATTGTAATGGCTTCTTTCAGTCATGTCGAATGTAGTCTTCGTAGAGGCCATTCCCGTATTTTACAAAGACTTAGTGAGTCTGTTTCCTGACAGAACGCATTCAGCACTATATGTAGAATAAAGTTCATGCCTTCCGTGATCAGTCTGCTGACAATCTTGTCGTAAGGATTGAGCGTAGATGGTAACATGCGGTGTTATTTTATTGACCAGTGGATACTACCTGAAGCGTGGTCTTTCATTTTTTCTGGCTAGACATCTTAGAATTTTCTTCTTCTTTTCACTAATGTATTTTTGTAACACGAAATTTGAATAAATTAGCAATAATACTTCCGTATAGCATATTTGGTTAATATTATACCAAAATAGCGCTTTTTAGTTAACTTTATGGCTTTGTAGTAAAATCATCTCTTTGAAGTCTGAAGTAAAACCACAACATAAATGACAACGCTTTCACAAATTATTTGTCAAAATAAAAAGTAATTTAAGTATAAAATAAGAGTATTTAAGGAGTATTGATATCAACTCCGGAGAAAATCAGACCCAAAATAATTTACATTCCCTTTTTAGTTCGTTATAGTATAAATTTCAATAAAGTACGAAACACGTCTTCCATCAATTATGTTAATAATGCTATATGCCAAATTTTAAGTAAATCGGACCAAGGAATCACGTTGTCTCATACAAACTTTACCCTCCTTTTTTATACCTTTGGAGGTGGAATTAGCTAAAATGTTAAAATTACTTTTTTCAAATTGTAACAAACAACGCTCATGCTTAGTTTCATCATCGTATAATTAACCGTTTAAGCAATAATTGATAATAACTTTAGGTCTAGAGATCGAACCGCAAAATTAAGTTTGCTTTGAATTCTATATACTTTTCCGGGATAATAAGTACCCAGTGTTGTGCCCAGGCTAATAAAAAATAATTATACTAAGTTTCATCGTAATCAAACCGGTAGTTTTTGCGTGATGCCTGAACAAACAGACAGACAGACAGACAGACAGACAGACAGACAGACAGACAGACAGACAAAAATTTTTTAAATCACATTTTTGAGTTTGGTGTTGGTCTAGTAACACCCCCTGCTATTTATTTTATTGATATTTTGAATGTACAGAATTTTCACTTCTACAGATTTATTATAAGTATAGATGTTCTCAACGATATAGCAGTGCCTCACTATTGCCAATAATTTTACTAAGGCTGAAGTACAGAGCCCAGCGGTCCCTACCTCACCAGGAAACCGTGGAGATATGGAAGGTACGACTTGAGCAACCAAAGGCGGGGGGGGGGGGGGCGTGACAATTGCGGCCGTCAGACCGGTCATGGACGAGTGGCTGGAGAGGAGACACGGTGCTCTCTCCTACCGGTTGAAACAGATGCTTGCCGGGCACGGGAGCTTCGGAAGGTATCTGTGGCGAAAACACCGGGAAACCACGGCCGAGTGTCAGCACTGCGAGGACCGCAGCGATGACACGGCGCTCCACACGCTTGTGGAGTGCACGGCGTGGGCGCAACAGCACCAGGTCCTCGTAGTGGGTCTGGGCGTGGACACTCTCTCGCTCGAAACTATGGTGCGAGCCATGCTCTCCAGCGGGATACGTGGGACTGCGCCGCCTCCTTCTGCGAGCAGGTCATGCTCGTGAAGGAGGCGGCGGAACGGGTATGGAAGAGAACTCTCCCACCCGAGTTTCGCAGTCGACGGCCTGGGCGCCGCCGACGTGTCTTCGCCGAGGACTGTCGGCCACCATGACCGGGGGCCGGAGGACGATGAAAGGGCGGCTCACCATCCTTACAGAAGCAGGCCCATGACGGCAGCGTGACGTGAGCAACTCACGCATGCCCCCCCTTAGAAGCGGGATCACACCCGAAACCCCCCATAGACGCGGAATAGCACCCGAACCACCCCCCGGGCCAGGCCGCAGTGGCGGCCGTAGGTCTGTTGTGAGTCCCAGGACATCCTTCCGAGGGCTTAGACGTAAAAAAAAAGGCTCAAGTACAGAACGATATTATTAATCAGCAAACTTTATCAATGTATTACGGTTACGTACTTAAAATTTCCATTACTAACAAACTTTATGCCTGTATGTTTATTTACATAAGTTTTTACAAAATAAAAAAATGCATGGACTATAATACAGGTCTTCGACTACACAAAACAATTTCTCCAATTCCAAACCATTTTATTTTGGAAAACGTTCGTCAAATGAAAAAATGGAAGCCATTTTAAAAAGGTCCGAGCTATATTGTCCCACTACGTCGCGGCATTTAACCCGACGGTCTACGAGCACAAAGCCTCTACAAAAGGTAAATGGGCTTTCTGTTTCTGAAACTACGCTCACTTACGCTTTACAGCAGTCACTGTAGGTATGCCATCGCCTGAACCTGTGAGCATTGTTACTGTGTGTATGCATAATAAGTATCATAACATTCATGACACGAGTGAACGTGCACCTTGTATTAAATTTAAACTGGGGTTATTTCTATGTTGTTTACAAAATGTTATCAAGGTGCTTATTAGATAGTGGCGGTGATTAAAATATTACCTACGATTAACAAATCAATACTTTCGGCGTTACAGTTCTCAGTTCTTTTTAAATTAAAGAGAAGTGAATACGAGCTTTATACTATTGAAGTCAACGTAAGATTGCACAAGAAGACATTAACGTCTTTATTAAAACAAAATATAGTCGACTACAATTAAAATTATAAACTGACAGGTACGGTATTGTACATACGTTATGTGTATTTAGGTACGGAACCCTCTGTGTGCGAGTACGATTCGGACTTGGTCACTTTTTATTTCCCCTAAACCTTTTGTAATAAGGGGTAGGTAGTTAACCTTTCAGTTGCCTTTCCGACCGCGCCGGCGCCGTATGATTTCGCTGAACTACTAATTAGTGGTACATTGACAAGTTCAAAGAATGCCAAAGACTGCTCAAAACTTTTAACCTCTATATTAAAATATGGATTGAATTTTCTATAAAATTTTCATTTTAGATCATGGATACATGAGTGCATTTCGGCTCAAGGGATACAAAATTCTTGTATGAGGAAATTGCCTGAGATCAAATTGGATAGGTAGGTAACTAAGCTGAGTCGCCGTACTTGATTTTCTTTGTTTAGAACTTAGCCTATATTCAAGAAGTTTTTATATTAGACTAGCTGATGCCTGCAGTTTTTTGTTCACGTTCTAACTTCCCATGAGAACTTATTCCCGAGATCAAAAGAAATTCTGTGTGTTATTTCAGACTATAATCTATCACTGTACCCAGCCTGATCTGTTCGGTCGTTAGAGAGTTAAAGAGTAACAAATTCACTCACAAACATTCGCATTCATAATATTAGCAAGATTATTTTTTTTGTAATAGATTTTACATCTCTAAGCTACAAGGTCCCAGACAAAATATGTCTATCAATTTTGACACGTATGTGGTGAGCGTCGTCAGACTTATTTTGCTGTTAAGAGCCGAGAATCGCTAACGACGTGAAAAACTTTTGATGGATTTTTCATAGCCTTGATAAAAAATACAACATTGCGTGGTCATCCAATAACGAAAGTTCGATCTGCCTTCTTGAATTAGAATAGTGTGAAATTTAACGTTTTCTTTGAAAAAAAATACTTTATAACATATATTTTATAAGTTTTCTTTCTATATTCAAAAGTTATGCAATGAACGTGCAATTTATTATAACGTGTTTGCTAATATTTATGTGATGCCTATGTGAACATGTATGGTCACGCCTTTTATCCCCGAAGGGTAGGCAGAGGCATATTATATGCCCACATTTCACCTTATTTTTTATAATTTGTCCCACGTAATAGGTGGTGAGCCGTATTGCCGTGTTTACGTGGACAGGCGCAGGTTGAGACTGCCTGCTGTTGAAATAAAACCTTCAACTTAGCTTAACGACTGCCATTTTACTGGCAACCGGGACCAACGGCTTAACGTGCCTTCCGAAGCACGGAAACGCTTAAATAAATGTCACAAAGTGATCACATGGATGGTCACCCATCCATGGACCGGCCATAGTGAAAGTTGCTTACTGCAGTGATCGTTTACAGAACACTGAGTCCGCGGGGCCACGAGCGCTTCAATGTGAATAGGTATAAAAATACCAGACGGAAGTTTGGCTTATATAAAACTGAGTCACAGTACCTATATATTATGTTTAATGTGACTGAATCGCTCAATACCTGTGACTCGCTTGTAAATTTATACTCTACCAATATTTTTACTGTGTCATCTATGTACACTACTCAACCAGTTCGCACGCTACTGCTAGTCAACTAAAATAAACAGCTTACGCTTACTGAACACTGAGTCAGCGGGTCTTATAAAGTAATATGGTCGGGTAATATAAAGTTAGATAGTTATAATAATTTATAAAATAAAATACAATATTTGGCGCTCCTTCTCTAGTACATTACTTTTCATTGTAGTCCTTTATAGCAGACGCGAGTTGCGAACAGAAGAAAATAAATAAAAATCAATTTATTTCCCCTGTGAGCGAACATGTCCCTGGCTAATCTAGTTTGTTCGACCGCGCAAGGGTTGAATCGGCAATGAGGAACGCAGCCCAAATGTACATAAAAGTGTGACACTCGGGAAAATGTATCCAATATCGACCCTTCGCAATGAAAATCCAGCTCCTGAACTAGATCTGTATCTATCTATTTGTAATTTAGTTTATTCAATAAAGGAACTTTGACTAAAGTTTATCATTAAGAGCCTACCAGACGCCAAATTGTTAAAAGCAGATAGCAGATATACATTTTAGCGTGCAAGAAAGAGAGAGATGCGATCGGTTTTTGTGCGCTTTTAACGAAATAAATTAATTATAAAAAAACTATAACCTATATGAAAAAAATGCTCTAGTGCAAATGAAGATTTTACAATTGTCTTTCTTATAAATGTTTTATATTACAAAAACAACTTATAACATACGAGATCTAGCTTAAAATTTCACGAAATCGAGGTATTTTCAACACAAAAATCTATCGAGGATTTTATCAGTAATCGTGTTTCGAGCCTAGAGCGTTTTTAGTTCATGAACTGAAGTTGTCTGTGTTCAAATTTTAATTCAGTAGACCTTACGAGTCCGAGATCTAGATCAAATTAATAGTCTATTTGGCGTCATATTAAACTCTGGTCATATGGACTCTTAAGTAGGTACAAACTTGTGATAAGCATTAAGTTATATCGATTTCCTTCTTTGTATCTTTGTGCACTATTTGAACTACGACATGTTGAACAAGATATGAAAATATAACTCCCTTTTATTTTTTCTCTGACTGCCTACACACCAGCATCTTTTTAATAGAAACATCTAAGTGCTTACATAGTATTAAAATAAATTTTAATTTTGTACATCACAACTCATCTCAAACGAGTAGGATGCTCTGCTGGCTTTAGAGTAGAAAACTTATGAATAAAAAACGAATTCCTTGGTTTTTAAATTAGAATTACAAAGAGAGGATAATTCTCGTACCTTTGCGCCCGCAAAAAAAATTTAAAACGTGGCATTTTTGTTAAATTTTAAGTGAAATACGCTTTTCAATGTAAATTTATCAGAGTCTAGGTGTGTAGAATAATTCTCACCTATTTATCTGAACAGATAATACAGCGTTGTTTACTAAAATTATATTATGAAAACTTCGTCGGCAACTTTTTCATAACTTTCATAATAGGTAGGTATAGGTACCTACTTAATTTTTTAAACTTTCATATAATTATTTATGTCACATTAAAAAAAAACAATGATTTTGGTAAATTACTGTTACAATGCGCGCTTTGAAAATTGACCACCTTTAGAAGCTCATAGCTAGGCAGTGATTGGAGATAGATACAAAGCGTGAAAGACAAAATTGTAGAAAATTTAATTACCTTTTGTTATGTGATACAATATAATTTCGTACAAGGTACCGTTTTTGAGAAGTAAGCAAAACCCAAAAAACGGGACCTTCTTTGTCCTCCCCCTCCCCCTCGGGCTCACCTCGGAGGGGTCAGGACTTTTAGTATGTTTATCTTCTAACTAGTCCAAAAAAAGTTCCTAAGTCAAAGTTTCTGCTTTCGACTTTTCCATCCACAAGTTATTCGTTTACTAGGCTATTCGTGTTTGGTCTCCGGTCTTAGAAAGTCAAAATAAAGACGACATGATTCAAAATCTTTAATGCATAGGGTTACATGCTGATATCTAATAGTTATCATCATAGTAATGTTGCCGATTAATAAGCAAAATGTTACTGATTGTAAAAATAATAAATTATAAAGTTCGTTTTCATTAAGGTCACGCAACCGTCTCGTCGGCTAACGCCCAGTCGCGTGTTCAAAACGGTTTAACTGTATAATTTTTGCATTACAACCACGCTGGTTCCTGTTCTCTTACCCCTATTGTATACTAATTATTTATTTAAGAATATTTAAAGAGTAAAATGAAAAGAGTGAGATGACATAGGAAACATATATTTTATGAAATTAAAATAACGCAGTTTACTTTTAGTGTTTATACAAAAATAATTTTAAACGGCATGTATTTAAATCGATATCTATTTGTTCCCTTTTTTCGAACAAAATATTACAAAGTTAAACCAAAACTACTGACTTGCACACTAATTATGCACACCAAATAAGTCAAATTCAATATACTGTTTAATGGTATTTGCAGAACTATTTTACTGAACAAATCACTTTTAACAAAATAGTAGGTATATCTAAAAATTCCTTTGCTTAACAAACATATTAAAACTTTTTTAAAGAAAACCATAATCTAATTTACTTTTAGGAACATCTTTTAACATGGAAGGTGCGACTTGAGCAACCAAAGGGGGGATTCGCCACAATCGCGGCCGTCAGACCGGTCATGGACGAGTGGCTGGAGAGGAGACACGGTGCTCTCTCCTACCGGTTGACACAGATACTTGCCGGGCACGGTAGCTTCGGTAGGTATCTGTGGCGAAAACACCGGGAAACCACGGCCGAGTGTCAGCACTGCGAGGACCGCAGCGACGACACGGCGCTCCACACTCTGGTGGAGTGCACGGCGTGGGCACAACAGCGCCAGGTCCTCGTAGTGGGTCTGGGCGTGGACACTCTCTCGCTCGAAGCCATGGTGCGAGCCATGCTCTCCAGCGGGAGTAAGTGGGACTGCGCCGCCTCTTTCTGCGAGCAGGTCATGCTCGCGAAGGAGGCGGCGGGCCGGGTGCGGGAGAGAACTCTCCCACCCGAGTTCCGCAGTCGGCGCCCTGGGCGCCGCCGACGTGTCTTCGCCGAGGACTATCGGCCTCCATGACCGGGGGTCTGAGGACGGTGAGAGGGCCGCTCACTGTCCTTACAGAAGCAGGCCCATGACGGCAGCGTGACGTGAGCAACTCACGCACGCCCCCCCTTAGAAGCGGGGTCACACCCGAAACCCCCCATAGACGCGGGATTGCACCCGAACCACCCCCTGGGCGAGGCCGCAGTGGCGGCCGTAGGTCTGTTGGGAGTCACGGGACATCCTTCCTGAGGGCTTACCCGGGGCTCTCAACCATAGGCTGTTGAGCGTTACGTGAGGTTTTTTAGTCGGTAAGAGTCCGGCATACATCCTAGGAGGATTTTCCCTCACGTTAAAAAAAAAAAAAAAAAAAAAGGAACATCTTTTATTCTAATTAAAAACCCAATTTAATCAGTCATCTTTACAAAATTAAATTTTATTAATCAAAAAATTAAAAACTAACCTTACCTAACCTATTCCGTTATAAGATTGTAAAATTTTGAATGCAAGTTAGTATTTTTGATAAGAAATTCGTATGTTTGTTTGGCAAATCTTATATCCGCTGTACGAACCACATTTTTGGTTTGAATTCGATTAAAAAGGTCATCTTGTCTTTTTGCACAGCATTCAGATTTCTGGTATGCATTCAGTTAATTAGTGGAGTTACCTAGTGTGCAGAAAAATTATATAAATGTGCATTTTAAAATGTCCCATTTTAAACTAACAAATTTTATCAAGTCTCTCATTTTCTTTTTTTAAGAGACCCGGTATTTGGACATACTTACATAGGGCCCTATTATATGATGCCTACTCTGCCTCAAGACGTAGGTACCTTTAAGGTGGAATATTTTAAAGAGCTGCGAGAGAGGCTCGATAGGTCAGCGGTCTAAAGTATTTCCCTGAACTGAGAATAGGCGCAAATTCAAATCCTTTCTCGAGCGTGTAATATTTTCCATACTAAATTAGTACAACTATCATCACAACCACAACTGGACGATTTCACTAGCTAATAGCATAAGAAAAAAGTATCGTAAGCATCAGAACTCAAGTATCGACTGGATACTACTCTAAACATACATGATAAAGCCCCTGCCTATAAGAGTGATGTTTTTCATGAAATACTTTACGGCAATTTGTTCGGAAAAGAAAGCTTTCTATAATCAGCCATATCCTCAAGAAGGTTCAGTGTTGTGTGAAGCTATAACATTTTTATAGTAATGCTTTTAGATACTTCCATTCATAGTGTATCACAGCAATATCCACTTATCCACACAGGTAAGTGAACAACATCAAAATCTTTGCTTAGCTAGCTTAATATTTATCTACTTTGCTAATATTATTTCTGATGGTAAAGTAACTATTGTGATTATTATGTTGTCATTGACTATTCAACATTAAGTTTAGCTTTTAGATATAAACCATGAGACGCTCACAAACTTTTTAACTACTTAACAAAAATAGAACCGACTTCAAACAAAAACTTGAAAATGAAAACTGAGCACAAAGTAAATATGTCTTTTGATTTATCAGATTTTATTAAATAACATATTGAAGTCGGCGCCAAGGAAACCCATATGTTTAGATAGCTGCTAGTAATGGCACCTACTTCATTATCAATCAATACATATAATAAAATCGTAACAGGTCGCTGTCTGTACATGGAAGATAAATAAGAAAAACTATTATAGGGGGGCTTTATGAATGCAATAGAACCCAAAACAATGATTTTTAGAATTTTTGTCTGTTTGTCTGTATGTCTGTATATCTGTTTGTCTGTACGGTTGTGCACGCTAATCTCAGTAACCGCTTAACCGATTGCAATGCGGTTTTTTTATTCTGTTGAGGTTTGCTCCACTTAACATTTATCGTTTATTTCATGTCAATCGGTTAATAAATAAAAAAGATATGACACTTTTAAGATACACATATTTTGAAAATTTTAATTGTGGGGGTTTCTTTGAATTTGAGTGTAAATCTAAACTGGCGTGTTGGCTTAATCATAAAAGAGCTTAATGATTAAGACTAAGGCGTGGACTGAATTGTTTTAAAATAGACCTAATCATTAAGCTCTTTTATGATTAAGCAAACAGGGCAGTTTCATACGCTGCTTGATGAGTCTGATAAAGAAGTACCTCTCCTTTCATACACCTTATGTGACGTAAACGAAGTTGCGGGGTCAGCTAGTTATCAATATCATCAATATCAATCAATCATCAATCATCATCAATAATTATAATAAAATCGTAACAAGTCGCTGTCTGTACATGGTAGAAAAATAAGAAAAAATATTATAGGGGGGCTTTATGAACGCAATAGAACGCAAAACAATGATTTTTAGAATTTTTGTCTGTTTGTCTGTATGTCTGTACGTTTGTGCACGCTAATCTCATTAACCCCTTAACCGATTGCAATGCGGTTTTCTTTATTGTGTTGAGGTTTGCTCCACTTAACATTTAGTGTTTATTTTATGTCCATCGGTTTATAAATAAAAAAATTATATCACTTTAAAAAGGGATATTTCTAAATGCACCTCAGTTTAATTTTTCTGCACACTAGGTACCTCCACTAATTTACTGAATGCATTACATTAAAAAATCGTTCACAAGCAGTTGTAATTGAAAACTATATTTCTGGGTGGGTATTTGTACCCAGCGGGGTTCCCCAGGGATCCCTGTTAGGGCCTTTATTGTTCGTAGTCTATGTAAATGAGATCGATAAATGCTTCCATCACTCACAATTGTTATGTTTCGCCGATGACATGAAAATTTTCACCTCTGTATCATCTCCAGCTGATATCGTCGCACTTCAGAGTGGCTTAGTGCGGTTTGACGACTACTGTGCTAAGAATAAACTTGATTTGAATCCTGCCAAATGCTTTGTAGTTACTTATACTAGGAAGTTTAATATACTCACATCGGAATATTATCTGAAAGGGCACCACCTTCTTAGGTGTAGTAGTATGCGTGACATAGGCGTGATTCATGATTCGAAACTCATATTTGATTATCACATCGAAAATATCATGAAAAAAGCCTCTCAAGTGCTGGGATTCGTCATGCGCACTTCAACTAATTTTAAGGAAGCTAAAACTTTTAAAATATTATATTGTACATTTGTACGTAGTATACTGGAATACGCCAGTCAGGTATGGAATCCCAGATATGATATATATATTTCACGTATAGAGAATATTCAGAAAAAGTTCATTAAGGCCATACCCAGGGCTAACGACCTTGAGCATTTGGGCGATATGACTCGCCAACATAGAGTAGCGCAACTACAGAGACATCAGAGTAAAAGAACTACGGAAGAAGAAGAAAAATAGTAGCGGAAATGCGTTCCTCGCTTCACCAAATAAACAAGAAGCTGTGAGACGGTCTCACCCGACTGCTCCTCTCTAAAACGTTTATTGTGAGAGTTCAATCCGATTGACGTTGCCATTTTTGTTTTATTTCAAACTTTGAACAGATGATCCACGTGACCTAGTGACGTAGTTTAATGCAACAGAGTCACAGACTACAGACAAGGTCTCGCCATAAGCCCCTCTGCACTCTATTTTACAGAGAGAGGCGAAAATAAATTAAAAAACAAAGGAACGTTTGTATTTCAATTTTCCTTTGTTTTTAAGTGTAGTAAAAATACACTGCAAAAAATGTGATTGATTATTAGGTAAAAATTAAATGTGACGAATTCACAAAGACGAATGTTCATAATATTCATTGTTTTACTTAAATTATTACAAATCCAGACAAGAGGGGTCTTCCACCTTCCACTCGCTTAAAATTTTTGTTACTTTTGGAACAAAATTTCATTTCATTTTATTATTACAAACAAAAATAGTCGTAAACGCAGTTGCGAGGGTCAGCTAGTTATGTATAAATAAGAAGCGCTCGTGGCACCGCGGACTCAGTGTTCTGTAAACGATCACTGTAGTAAGCTCATTCACTATGGCCAGTCCTTGGATGGGTGACCATCCATGTGACCACTTTGTGACAGTTATTCGTTCGTGTCTTTTCCGTGTTTTACGTGTTTAAGCAACGGCTTAACGTGCCTTCCGAAACTTACGGGCAACCAAGACCAACGGGTCTTGGTTGCCCGTAAAATGGCAGTCATTAAGCCAAGTAGAAGGCCTTTTCGGTGGCTTGAATAATTTCAACAGTAGGCAGTCACAACCTGCGCCTGTCTATCTCAACACGGCAATACAGCTTACCACCTATTACGTGGGACAAATTCTTAAAAGGTGAAATGTGGGGACATAATAATATGCCTCTGCCTACCTCGGGGTTATCCCCGAAGGGGTAGGCATATATATACATAAATACATACATAAATATGTAAATTATGTATGTATGGTCACGCCTATAAAGCGTGACCATATTTACTGCTCGTTCGCTCTAACTTTGCCGCTCGGCTCCATACTAAAGTCGAATTTTCAATTAGACGAAGCAAATTGACAGCAACTAATGTCACTTCTTCATACAATGTTGCTTATTTTCTATGACGAAGTGACATTAGCTACTGCCAATTTTACAGCGGCAAAGTTACAGCGAACGGGTAGTATGTATGTATGTAACTAGCTGACCCTCACAACTTCGTTTACGACGCTTAAGGTGTATGAAAGGGGAGGTATTTCTTCATCAGACTCAGCAAGTGGTGAGTGAAACTGCCATGTTTGCTTTATCATAAAAGAACGTACACGTCGAGGGCGTGGACTGAATTGTTTTAGAATCTATTCTAAAATAATTTATTTCAGTCCACGCCTTCGGCGTAATATTTAACTCTGGACTTAATCATTAAGCTCTTATATCATAAAGCCAACAGGCGCACTGTGTTGCGTCTAGTACAAGCTAGCGGGACAAAATTATTTTCTTACTCAATTCGACTTATTATGTATTATTAAAGCATTTTAGGCAATTTTAAGTAAATTTAAATGCTAAATGCATGTGGATCGACACATATTAATAATGCACTGAAGTATTGATAATGACTTCTCGTAACTTTCAACATTTTGTCTCTATTATAATAGACAATTTGTTCAATAACAAGCTGCGTCCACCTGCTTATTACACCAGTAAAGCAAATTAATGATCTTTTTATATATCTACTTATATCATAAAAAATATAAGTCAAAGATGTGAATTGTTTATTCGTGATTGTCGTGTTCGTGAATATTTATTCTTTTGTTACAGAATTACAAAAAAATAAAAATTATTGTAAAACTGAACCATGAACAGTAACTGAAGAGCAACTACTAGCTCTTTTTTTTCTAAATAATACCAATGTGAAGCAAACATTGATAAGTGCGGAGCCAGCGTTGTAGGAATCGTTCTTGACTCCTTGTTCATAGTAGACGGAGTCAAGAATCACAAATGTATTACTTGTGTTCAACGCATGCCAGTAAATGTATTACATACTTTGACATTAATCATCGTCAGCAACAACAGAGACAGTACACGAATAGACCTTTATCAGAGGTGTTGATATTCTTAAACATATGCTTATACAGGCTTTGGCCAGACGTTTCATCACAACTCCATTTACTTACCAAAGTTTACGTGCCTATGTTATGTATAACACTTTTCTATTATTTTCAACTAAATTTTTAATTCTCTTTTAGCGGCTTTTATTAAAACTTCAGGCTTCAATGAAGTTTAATTACAGTTCGAGATTGAGTGTCAAAAATGTATTCATTGAAAGGACATCATGAAGCTTTGGACTTATTTAAGCTATTTAGTGATGAAACTTCCTTCTCCACTTTCATTAAACACTTTCTAGTTTGTTTGTATGAATGAAAAATGGATTTGAAGTTTACAGAATAAGCACACAAACCAAAAATTCTTTAGTAAACTAACTTTTCTTTGGATTTTCATAGACCGACTCAACTTTTTCCATTTGTTTAGCAGCAATGCGATATCAGTCTTTAATGTAGTTCGTTTTGCAGCATTAACAAGGTCACTTGCACTTCTCAATTCCATAAGATCTCTAACTATGCGTATCCTTATTTTTACTAAAGAGTCATAAATGGATTTTTGGATTTTTATGCCGAATGGCCCTCTGATGATCTCGAAATATTAGCCTGGTGTACACATAAACTGGTTTTTATGCCACAACCCTCTGATCAAACCATATAATGTTTTCAGAACACTTCATTGTGTCATTTAGACTTTTTCGGCTTTTCGTGTATTTTTTTCAGAAAGTTTGAAGTTTTAATTTTCAGTTTTCTCTTAATATCGTCAGTAGTTTCTAATATTTTATAATTATTTCATAAAAATTCATAAATCTGACTGTTTTATTCTGTTTTCTTCGTGTTTCACTCATTCTTGGAAAAACTCCAAAGTAAAAGGTGTTCAGAAAAAAGAGCATTAATCAAACTGCGGGGCTTTTCGGGGTCTAAAATATGCTTCAATCTATACCTGAATGTTGTAGTTAGGACATATAAAAAAATCTAGCTGGATACCAGAGGATAAAAAAAGTTGCCGTCCTTTAAAGTTAACAGTTAAGGAAAAATATGAAAGATTTATTTAAACATTTTCAAACTCAAATTCTGTAAAAAATAGAAATGTTTTTTTACAAAAAAATATTATTAAATAGAGTACACACTTTGAGCAAAATGATCTATCACAAAAAACTTGTATTACTTTATTATAAATTGTAAATCAATGACGTCAAAAGTGTGCAAAAAACGTGACAAATTATTCGATGCAAATTAAGATTTCTTAATAGTGACTTCCACCCCCGATATTAAAACCTAGTAGGATGATAATCAAATCTATTCTAGGAGATTCAGGACCTATGGGGGGTTGTTTACGATTAACCATTAAGGGAACCGGTAACTTACGTCATGAATTTTGTCCCGCTAGCATGTACTAGACGAAACACAGTGCGCCGGTTTGGATTTACACTCACATTTAAAGGAACTCTTGAATTCTAGGTTTTGAGAAGTTGAGATGTCTCTAACTCCTGAACTTCCTTGGATCAATTTTCATTCAAATCAGTAGTTTCGGCGTGATACGTATTCGGAATACAGACGGACATGAAAATTTGAAATTTCATTTTGGCTTAAGTAGGTATCGATTAGAGAACGCGTTCTTTGTTTTTAAATAGCTTCCATGTTCAGACTCTCGACCCTCAACAGTTTTATTATTATGTATAGATATAGACTAGCAAGAAACTCGGCGGGCTATTCTTTTTAGTGCACTGCTTACTGTAATATAGACTTAAAAAATCATAACAAATTGTTTGAGAATCTAACAGAGCCAGCAGATCATTTCCAGACTTACTTGTCTAGCAAATAATTGAATACAATTTTTGGTCCCGAGCAGGATTCGAACCTGTGTCTTCTGGTTTGCCGGACCAGACGGCCTCACCATTGGACCAACGAGACACTGCTCTCGACCGTCAATTCTTTCACCTTATTACCTTAACCAAGTTGCCGGTAGATGGTGCCTACGTCACCCCAAGACGTAATAAGCTGAAAAAATTTACGGTTAAAATAAATAAATAAATATATTCACGGACATTTCGCACAACGCAATCTAATCCCAAAGTAAGCTAGGAATGACCTGCTTGTGTTATGGGTATAAGACCACGGACATTAATACTTATATACTTTTTAAATACATGCATATTATACATAGAAACACTCGTGAGACAAACATTTATGGGTCACACAAATATTTGTCTCCGGTGGGAATCGAACCCACGACCTCCAGCGCCGCAGGCGGTATCACTTCCGACTGCGCGACAGAGGCAGTCAAGTTGAGAGCAGTGTCTCAAAAAAGCAGTGTGTTAATAATAACTGTAATATAAGTATTTTCATCAGTTGTCTATATCCCTTAGCACAAAGTTATAATAGCTTAAGTTGTGTGGGAATGTCCACAAATATTTCTTCATTTATTTATTTTGAAATGATTAAGTACCGCTTACAATATTAGCATGACTACCTGTCGAAGTAATTTAATAAAACAATACATAAAATAAGTTCAAATGCATTATATTCTCATGTAATGCAGTATTTTTTTTTATACTACTTAGGTGGCAGACAAGCTTACGGCCCACCGGAAGGTTGGTAACCGTAGCTTATAGACGTTTGCAACACCAGAGGTGCTACACACGCGCTGCCGACCCGGGCGCAGGTTGTGACGACCCACAGTTGAAATTTTTCAAGCCGCCCGTAAGGCCTTCAACTTGGCTTAAAGACTGTCATTTTACTGACAACCGGGACCAACGGCTTATCGTGCCTTCCGAAGCACGGAAACGCTCGTAAATAAATGTCACAAAGTGGTCCACGTGGTGGTCACCCATCCATATCCGGCCATAGTAAATGTTGCTTACTGCAGTGATCGTTTACAGAACACTGAGTCCGCGGGGCCACGAGCGCTTCAAATGCTCAGTATGCATTGTGTAACTCGGGCTCTGTCTGCTACACGCATTACTCTGTACATGAATGAAAATATAACATTTTACGAGAATATTTTGCAGACCAGAGCGAAACACGTCCGTCTAGCAACACGACTCCCCCCGCACTAGATTTTCGGGCGAGCGCGGGGAAGCAAGCAATGTAATGTATTCTTTGAAAACATTTAGGTATAATTAGTTAAAACTTATACTAAATCAAAATTGAAGAAAACCATTTTAGAGGTCTATGTTTTCTTTAGTCTTTGATATAAATTTTATTATCATTCATATATCAATAGATGTCATACAACGTCTTCTTCTAAAAAACTATGGGCTATTTCAATGATGTTTTACTAATTTATTTATAATAAATACACAATTTCTGATAAAACCATCTTTTGACACACATCTTTTAGATTTCAAATCTACTTTTGGCTATAATTTTTCGTATACTAATACCGAGAAGGATATCTTCATTTGCACCTCTTTTATGCAAACTTTGTCAACCACTCCCCTTAAGTATCTATGTTATCGGACTAAAACTAGATATAGTTCATCCGACTACCTTAAACTTTGTGCTAGATTTCATATTCTGCCACTAGAACTACGTCGCGAGATAGCCGATATCTTTATTTATTATATATATTTATTATATTTTATATTTTTATATTGCTCTGAGATGTTATCCAAAATTAATTTTAATATTCCAGGTAAAGTAACAAGACACTATGTGCCTATTCAATTACCCTTAGTATTTACTAAGTATAGACAGAATGCATTTCTGTGGCGGGCGAGCAGTTCGTTGAATAAGCAGTATAGAAAGCTACAATTTGATGTTTTTGATTCAAAGACGGAGACGGTGAGACGACTACTCAGTAATGAATTTTTTTCGGCCGACAGGCCGTGATTGCGCTTTGTTAGCTTTATATTCTGAATAGTACTTTTTGTCAATGTATACTTTTCCAAAAGTTTGTATAGAAATTAGCTTAGGGGCTTGTTGTCATTTTTAGGGTTTCGTAGCCAAATGGCAAAAACGGAACCCTTATAGATTCGTCATGTCTGTCTGTCTGTCTGTCTGTCTGTCCGTCTGTCTGTCCGTCCGTGTGTCACAGCCACTTTTCTCCGAAACTATAAGGTCTATGCTATTGAAACTTGGTAACTAGATGTATTCTGTAAACCGCATTAGGATTTTTATATAAAACTAGAAAAAAAGCAGTAAATTTTGGGGGTCCCAATACTCAGAACTAAAACTCAAATTTTTTTTTTCATCAAATCCATACGTGTGGGCTATCTATAGATAGGTCTTCAAAAATGCTATTGAGGTTCCTAAAATATTTTTTTTCTAAAGGGAATAGTTTGCGCAAGAGACACTTCCAAAAATGGAAAAATGTGTGTCCCCCCCCTCTAACTTCTAAACTAAGAGAATGATAAATCTGAAAAAAATATATGATGTACATTGCCGTAAAAACTACTAACGAAAATTGGTTTGAATGAGATAGAGCTGGTAGTTCTTTTTTTAATACGTCATAAACCGCAATTTTCGGTTACAAAAATCACTACCACTGCGAACGTGTTAAAACATCAATCAAAGTTACTACGAACTATAAGAACTTTTATATTATGTTACTTGCTGCTACGAAACCCTTCATGGGCGAGTCCAACTCGCACTTGGCCGGTTTTTAGTTTTGGTTTTAGATATTGATTAACAATATCTACTATTTGGTCTGTAAGTTTCAATGTTCTCAGACACTATATTATTATTATATCATGTGGTTTATACGTGGAGACTTGTAATTGGCTCTCTGATATTTATCATATAAGGCTATTGTGTGCTATTATAAGCTGTTGGTCTCCCAAAAATAAATAAATAAATAAATAAATAAATAAACCAGAAAATTAAATGCTCTGCTAAAAAACTAATTGATTAACAAAACATGTCCTACTTAAAAAACTTAAATATTACTCAGAACGAGATGACCTTTTTAATCGAATTCACACCAAAAATGTGGTTTGTACATCGAATTTATGATTTGTGTAACAAAAATACGAATTGCATATCAAAAATACTAACTTACACTCTAAATAGTACTATCTTATAACGGAATAGGTTAGGTTAGGTTAAACTTTTATTTTTTTGGATCAATAAAATTTTATTTTGTAGAGGTGGCTGATTAAATAGAGGTTTTACTTAGAATAAACGATGTTCCTAAAAGTAAATTAGGCGATAGATTTCCTTAAAAAAGTTTCTATATTTTTGTTGAACAATGGAATTTTTAGATCGGATCGGAAAAAGGGAATAAACAGATATCGATTTAAATACATGCCTTTAAAGAATCGTACATAGACATAAGCATCTAAAAATGGGTAAATCTAAACTGGCGTGTTGGCTTCGGCGCGGACTGAATTGTTTTAAAATAGCCTTAATCATTAAGCTCTTTTATGATTAAGCAAACAGGGCAGTTTCACACGCTGCTTGATGAGTCTGCTGAAGAAATACCTCTCCTTTCATACACTTTATGTGACGTAAATGGGCTTCAGCTAGTATTTAATAAAATCTGATAAATCAAAAGACATATTACTTTAGGCTTAGTCAATTTTATTTTCAAGTTTTTTTTTTAAGGTGGTAATTTTTTTTTTATTATTTTAAGTGACAGGTGAACTGAAAAATCTATCTATCTAGGTATAAAGTCCTCATCATTATAAATCAATCAAGCCCAAACACAACGTAACTGCTGTAAATCGTTAAAAGGAATTCCCTCGACTGTTTTTCGACTATATCATCAAATCGACTCCACTGAATTGTAGCACTTTAGAGCTTTTAGTTAAAAAGTTATCAATCGCACTAGTTGTCTCTACAATTTTCATTGGTTACCCTCGATTTCTCCTAGATCCCATCATCAGATCCTGACCTGGTGCAAATGCGACCACCTTAGAAGTAAACACTATCCAAAGAAAAAAGAATTTTTGAAATCCGTCTATAATTGACGGAAAAAACGGTTAACATACATAGAAAAAAAACCATATAGACGGATTGAGAACCTTCTCCTTTTACGAAGTCGGTTAAAAATGAGTGCAGGCTTTGGTTACGTTTACTGCAGATGCAATTTTCTGAAAAGTATTTTCTTGATATTTCTAACTAATCCCGTCTCAGGAGTATTCCCTTTAAGGATTTTCGTTACTGAACTGGAATAAGATTAAGCTAAAGGACTCGTGGTTCAGGTGATTCAATCTACTTAGTAGTTTCGTTTGAATCCAAATACTGAAAATTATTGGCTATTACTGTTTATTAGTAGTAACATGAACGTTAATAAAATTACGGTTAGAATTCAGGTCATTTCAAACAGTGCAATTAATCACGTTAAGCTAATTTATTAGTCACGCTAAGTTAACAAACGCCAATTTGAACTTTTAATTACTAGAATTATTTTAGATAGGTATGCGTTTTTACAAAACAGTTCTTATATTTTGCCTGAAAAGAATCTTTTACGTAATGAAAAGCTGTGACAGTAGAAATTTTCATTACTGTTGCAAGCTTGCCATATATCACGATGAGAAAATATCACTTTTGATTCCCCTCCCATCCATTATCTGTGTGTTTATACGAACAGCGTACTCAGTTATGTTTATCCTCCGTCCAATAAAAGGAGCACATGCGTCACTGAAGAGTTACAAGACAGCTGAAATAGCATTCCTTATTATTCCTTTTAGTTATAGTCTTTTCTTACTGTATATACTTGCCATGATGCATTAATTGCTTTGGTTGGCTACACCCGTTCTTTGATATAAGAACAGCATAACATAGTGAATAAATTCACATCGATCGACAGCCGATTATTTGTATATTGGTAGTGGTTTCGCCCATTAGGAATTCTGTCCAGTTTTGGGATCCCATGGGAACGTTTTCTAATTGTAAAAAGGTTTTCATTTTATACAGGTAAAAAATCCGTCATGGATGCTATATGAAGGAAAACCCCAGGATTTCCAACAGACCTTAGCTACCACTGAGGTCTTCCTTAATTCGTTTAGCCACTAGAGCGTGATTTAATAACAAACACCAAAATATCCAAACATCTTCACAATTTATATTATTAGGATAGTGATTCGTATTCTGTTCTTATTATTTTCACTGAGCCTTTCCACTGACGTAACGCAAAAAAATATAAAACAAATGAACACGTATAGACCTAATAATTTTAGGTAGGTACCTACCAGGAAGTACCTTTGTTGTAATGAAAGTGGGAATATATATATATGTAGGTATGTCCGTCTCGGGTCGAGAAGTAATATTAACAGTTACGAGTATACGTATACCCAGAAATGACATACCTACTCTAAGCGGAGAAATATATTTACCGCTCACATCTTACCGCCTTCGTGAGTATTATTAATATGACTATTTCTTTTCTGTATATATGTAAGATGAAAAATGCGATGGAATAAGACGACGTTACAAAAAGATAATTAGACAATCGTGTTTATGCTATAATAATTTATCTTTCAAAAATGAATGTTGGAATGTAAGACTAAGTACATGTGTACTTAGTCTTACTCAGTACACACAAGTAAAGGTACCTTAAAATTATGTAAGTTTCAGGTACCTTTTAGAGGAGTTGTTATAATATTCGGCCTTCATTAGTTCAGCATATTCACGGTAAGGACGTGAGCAGTATGTTTTAAAATAGGTATCTAGGCAATAAACAATCTAATTCAATGTATTACTTGTGACAGGGATGTCGGGTTCTTATCCGGGACTCCGAGCCATAGACATTAGGTAGGAAACGTGTGGTTTTCAGTCGGTAGGAGTCCGGCATAGCATCCCTGTAGGATTTTCCACACACATTAAAAAAAAGGTTCCCATGTCGGGATAGGTTTGGAAGGACTGTCTTTTAATTAAGCAAGGTAATCAGACTAATATAAATATGAAACCATTATGCACACCAACTTACACATAAATTAAGGGATATTTTTAAATGCACATCTGTTTAATTTTTCAGCACAGTAGGTAACTCCACTAATTAACTAAATGCAAACCAAAAAACTGAATGCTGTGCAAAAAAAAAACAATTGATTATCTAAGCAAGTCCTACTAAAAAAACTAAAATATTACACAACACGAAATGATCTTTTTTATCGAATTTACACCAAGAATCGAACAATGATTTTTTAAACAAAATACGAATTGTTAATTAAAAATACTAACTTGCACTCTAAATTGTAAAATCTTATCCCGTCAAAAACATTACTTGTAAAAAGACCAAGTCTCGCAACTCTTTTTCTACCGTAAAAAGTAGTGAGATTCACATTCATGTCATTACCAAGTCGGTTATTTTATTCAGTCTTTGCATAAGGGACCTTCTGTCCTAAATTTTACGTAATTAGCTAACTCAACAACATCTTTTTGTGTTTTAAACAAATTTCAACTCGGGCGAAGTCGCGGGCATAATGGTAATGGCACTTACTGGTATAATGTTGTTTACACATTGTGTATAACGTATAATATTGATTACCCTATCGAATTTCACACTTCTGCTGATTACAAACTAGGCTTTGACATCAATGCATCTAACATAAAAATAAAGCTGACCCTAACTAGGTTGGGAAAAGGCTCGGAGGACGATGATGACTTGGAGTTATCGGTATTCGTTCCCAAACAAGCGATAGTAATGTAAAGTAAAATTTACTCACCAGTATGAAAATTAAATTTATACATACCTATTTCGAAAATTCCAACTAGTGGACTGTACTCATTACTAATAAGCACTAAACACTGAAACTGACTCTTGAAGATAATCACGATTTCTCTAAATTACTTACATGCAGTAATTTCGAGAAATCAATTAGTATCTTCAAGAGTATTTTTAGAGTTGTTTTAATTTTTTTGTTTTTTAGTTTTTTTCAAGAGACTGGGTGTTTCTATTTATAATATGTATGTATTTAAAAGTATATAAGTATTAATATCCGGGGTCTGAAACCCATAACACTAGCAGGTTATTCCTAGCTTACTTTGGGATCGGATAGCATTGTGTGAAATGTCCGTGAATATTTATTTATTTTATTTTATAATTCATGAAATAAGCAACGGAAATTTCAAAAAACAAATTATTAGGAATCAAACTGGGACAAAACGTCTGAATCTAATAGTTACAGTCTAGATGTTACGTACGATATTTAAAAAGTTGAAATAAAATCTGCTGTTTTTGTTCTGAACGAAATGCGAAAATTAAAGATTTTTCTGGCTTATTTGTGTTCATACCCACTTTGAAAGCAAAAGTGGCAAGAAAAAGCTGTAGCGAACAAAACCATCAAAGAGCAATATAAAATCTACATAAAATGCAGCTGTGTTTTGTTAAAACGTTATTTTTTAAGATTTAGCTCAGGGAGCTGAATTTGTATAGTATTACAGGGCTCGTTGTTGAGAAGATCCGTTTAATACCGCGCACGGCTCGCTCTGATCCGGTTTAAGCACGTTAGATTCAGTTTCCTAGCTACGAAATAATAAGACTAGACAACATCAAGCAAGTATTTATCTATGTTATACCTTTTTTTGTGTTGCACGTAAATAAAATTATGGTACATAAATACCGTGCAAAAAGCCGTATAAAGGGCGGCCTTATCGCAAACAGCAATTTTTACCAGAAAATCTTTGGATGGAGAACAATATTTATAAACACACAGCATAATAAAATAGCAATAATCGTAATATTTTTGAATAAGTAAACATTTTTGACATAATTCTGGGTGTGCAAATTAATTTAAAACTAAGTGTAACGATAATGATGGGTGAATAACTAGAAAAGGAACGATCGATAGTGACGTTTAACACAAATAATGGTAACGCGTTTTATTTAAATTATTTACCTACAGGTTTCAGAAAATATTTGAATATCCGGCATTAAGCAGTTACTTGATATATACTCGTATTATGTATTTTGATAATCATACATTTTAATACGGCTTTCCCTAAGAGCTAGACAGAGATATACTAGACACTCGTACTCAATCCTTAAAATTCTAAATCTGTACAAACGTACCTACTTCTATCAAAATATGATTGACAACCCGGTGGGGGCACAAAATCCGAAAATCTTTTATGTTGTATAGATATCATATTCATATATAAGTCTCATATCACAAGCTTATAGAGTAAAATCTTGATTCAGTGTGTTTGGATTTGAAAGAGACTAGGTATATGCAGAAGTTTCATAATATCACAACAGATAGGGACTAGCGACAACAACTGAGTTTGAGCGAAAGACATATTTTATCAGTTTTGGCGAATAAAGGTTATCAACTCCACCTGAGACATGTTTTACGCTCAACGTGCCAATATCCATATCTGTGGACTAGGTAGTAGGCGAAATTCTCTATATAGAGGCTGTATGGTTGATAGATATGTTTGCATAAACGGAGCCACTCATCCGGATGATTTTTTAACAGGAAAACCATAAAAGTTGCGTGCTGGTTAACCGACGTGCTGGACAGAATTAGCTTTGTTAATTTGTTTTGTAGCCTCGCTGGTTGAGAATTATGATCGCTTATAATATTGTTTCATGTGATTGTATTATGTTGTATAATCAAAATAATGTAAATGTAATCCGACAATGTTGTCCTGTCCCAATTGCGACGAGCGTATTAGGTTTTTGTATTGATTTTCATTTACTAGATAAAAGGATCTATAAGAAAATCTATTTGTCGGTTATAACGGGTGATTTTTTAAGAGGTATAGGATTTGATTTTAGAAAAATACACAAAAAAATTTAAAAATTTGATGAAATCTTTATTGGAATCGATAGAACGATCAATATAATTTAATGTTTGAAGATGATTTCATGCAAATGCTGGCCGCGGCTCCGGTTTAGATGGCCCATTCCCAAGGCCCAATTTCGGCACACTCTCTCCAACATATCAGCCGGTATATCACGAATAAATGCTTCAATATTGGCTCCCAGTGCGTCAATCGTTGCTGGTTTATCCCTGTAGACATGAGTCTTAACATGGCCCCACAAGAAATAGTCCAAAGGCGTTAGATCACACGATCTAGGCGGCCAATTGACCCAAAACGACAGATAAACTGTTCACCGAAGGCGGCTCTCAATTGGGCCATTGTTTCGCGTGCCGTGTGGCATGTGGCACCGTCTTGTTGAAACCACAATGTCAGGCATGTCCAATTCTTCCATTTTGGGCAAAAAAAAATCTAAAAAAAAAAACGAAAAATCGAAAAAGAAGTGCACGATGCACTCTCTTAACCGAGCATGCATTTTGATAGTAAAATTCTATAACTTGCAAGCGTTGTTCGTTCGTAAGTCGATTCATGGTTAAATTAATGACCAAACTGAACAAGTTTGACAATGACACAAGACACGATTCACGCGTGATCTGTCAAAAACAGTGTTGCCAAAAAGATACCAGCAAAAAAATCACCCGTTATATTAAAATACCAGAAATCAAAATGCCTTTACTTATAATGCATTAGACCAAAATACCCGAATTCGAAATACCTTAACATTCAAAATACCTTATTTCAGTACACCTTACCGTAAAATGTCTAAATTTAAAATACAAATAATTATTATATCAGAATTCAAAATACAAATTTTCAAATAACCTTAATTTAAAATACCGAAAATAGAATACAATGTGTCACACGTTTTGTTATTTGGCTTTAACTTATTTACACCCCCCCCCCCCCCCCTAAGTGAAGCCGCAGTTGTAGCCGTAGGTCTGTTGGGGTCCTTGGGTATCCTTCTTAGGGCGTACCCGGGGCTCCCAACTGTAGGCTGTTATGTGGGATACGTGTGGTTTTTAGTCGGTAGGAGTCCGACATAGTATCCATGTAGGATTTACCTCATGTGAAAACACTTTGATTCAGAGTTACAAAAGTACTACAGTGGGCTAACGAAAAATAGAAAAAAATAACCACGAAAGCTAAGGCGGGAGCTCCGCTTCGCTTCGCTCCCGCCTTAGTCTTCTAACCTAACGTATCCGAGTCGGGATACTCTGAGTCGGGGTGTTAACAAGCCTAACATTTGGCAAGGTGAATCTAATACATTTTGTTTTAGTTTCATTTAACAATAAATTATTTGCGTTAAACCAGTGGACTACCCTAGAGAGGGCATTGTTTACTTCGTCAAGATTGCGTTGTCCACGTTCAACTTTAAATATTAAAGATGTGTCATCAGCAAACAAAAGTACCTCGTGATCGTCTCTCATAAGGTGAGGGAGATCATTTATGTACACTAAAAATAGAAAAGGTCCCAGAATTGAACCCTGAGGCACCCCCATTGTTACAGTAGACCCATGTGACTGTTTACCATTTATAACTACTCTCTGTACTCTATCTCTTAGGTAAGAACTAATTAAATCCAAGGCCGTCCCCTGGATCCCATAATGATCAAGTTTTTGAATTAAAGTCTGATGCTGGACGCAATCAAAGGCCTTAGATAAGTCGCAGAATACACCATAAGCATCATACGACTCCTCCCAGGCCTCATATATACACTCTAATAATTTGATTCCAGCATCCGTGGTAAACCGACCGCGCGTGAAACCGAATTGTTTAGTATGGAATAGTTTATTTGTATTAAAATGATTTTGCATTTGATTAAGCATTACCTTTTCAAATATTTTACTAAACGTGGGTAGCACAGAAATAGGACGAAAATTGGACGGATCCGAGGTGCTACCCGATTTAAACAGAGGAGTTATTTTACTAAACTTCATTAAGTCAGGAAACACACCACTATCAACACAATTATTAAATATTATTGATAATTCAGGGGCAACCATTTCAATTAACGAATTAACTAAATGTACAGAAATTCCCCAGAGGTCAGCCGTTTTCTTAATATTTAAAAATTTAAAAGTTTTTATGATAGTGTGTATACTAATTTTACTGAATTTTAATTTTTCATTACAGCAAGGAACATTTGCTTTTAACAAGGATTCTGCTATTGGGGTAGAAGAACCTAGGGCTCTGGTCAAATCTACTGGTATTCGAGAGAAAAAATGTTCAAATTCGTTAGCGACTTCGGCATCTGTTGTAATGATGTTACCATTTACTTTAAGTTTAAAATTATTATCATTTGATTTTGCTTGGCCTCTTTCTGCGTTAATTATTTTCCAAGTAGATTTAACTTTGTCTACGCTATTGATAATTTTATTACTTATATACTTTCTTTTGGCCGCTAAGCAGTCTGCTTTAAACTTTTTTGAATAAGTTTTAACATAATTTAGAAATTCATCTGTTCTATTAAGCTGTCTTTCTGAGTATAGTTCATACAGTTTTTGTCTACTTTTATGTATATCCTCAGTGGCCCATTCACTGAAGGCTGGCCTGTCTCCGATTGTGACTTCCTTAGACTTGAATATGGAGTTGAACTCATTGTAAAAGGAATCAAAAAACAACTTATACATTACATTTGAATCTAAGCCAGTGTCTAAAAATGGAAGTTTATTGCAAAGTCCAACTCTCATACGTTCCAAGCGGTCACTAGTTACCCCTTAGAGCTCCTCGCGGCGACCGGTCGCCGCGCATAATAATTAAACTTTTCCGTAAAGCCCCGCGCGGCGACCGGTCGCCGCACCTACCCAGACGACTTTAAACTTAAATTTAGCCTTCTTACGTCCTACTTTTCTATGAACAGGTTTATTGCATGTGTAGTTTATAACATTTTCTTGTTTTTGGAATCTTATAAAATGACGTCAATGGGCCAGAATATTTTACAAAAATCGAACAGTTGAAGTTGAGAGTGGATTGCGCATGGATGGCGTGCGTTTGTGTAGTACGTGTGTGTTTCGTTTTTTTATTATAAATAATGTGTTTGCATTATTATTTATTAGTATTTATTATTATTTATTATTATTTATTATTATTATACACAGTAAAATAAACAATATATCAATAATCCGGTTGGTGTTTACAGGATCGTAAAATATGGTGTGGTGGTAGAGTAATCAATGTTTTTTTTGTTGAGTGCGTGTGTACCAAGTGCGAGTGTGCGTGTGTGTTTTGTTTTTTTATTATAAATAATGTGTTTTCATTATTGTTTATTATTATACACAGTAAAATAAACAATTTATCAATGATCCGGTTGCTGTTTGCAGAATTGAAAAATTTGGTCTGGTAAGTGAGATAAAAATTTTTTTTGGGAAATGGGAAATCTTTTTTCATTTTTAGAGTGGTGGAGCTAGGTCCGTGCGATTACCGATTTTCGATATATTTTTTTAGTGTGTTGAAGGGTAAGATATCATTGGTCTGACGTGTATTTATAAGTATATTAACATTAAAATCACCGCACACTATTAGGTGTTTATTAGTTTTTCCAAGTTTAAATAGCACTTTATCCATTACTTCCTCAAACTCACAAAAGGGTGAGACTCCAGGTTTATATACGCATACTACTATGAATTGCTCCAATTCTACGCACGATATTTCAACTGTACACTCTACAGAGAGGGACATAACATCTTTCCGTTCCTTATACTTTAACTACTTATTTAATAAAATCAACGAACCCCCCGTGTTGTGTTGACCCTGCAGAACGCACTACCAACCCGGTGACTATTGAAGCTGAACATGAGCTCATACTCCTTACGCACATGTTCTGTAAGACAAACAATTTCAATATTTTCTGAGCTCATGAACAGCTCCAATTCAAACTCTTTGACCTGCGTTAATGTTGCTATATTATAATGCACCAGGCTGATACAATTTACATTTTTTAAATTAGTTTTGTTCGGAGGACAGTTTCCCATATAGTTATGATTTGCAATTAAATTTAACTCTATCAATTTACAATTTTGGCTAGAGGGTAAATCCTCTGTTGTCCCAGAAGTTAATTTAAATTACTTGGAACCGATTCCAAAGTCCTAAATCTACTCTGCTCAAATAAAGCAGTTTTGTCAGCCAAGTTTTTGGCTATAGAGTAAAAATAATTGAATAGCAAACTTGCTATTTGTCTTTTATAGTATTTGGGTAGACAATACCTACCCTTGTGATTATTATAGACTTTATACTTGCTATGTGACAAATTTGTGTCAAATACAGAATTAAAGTCAATTACATTGAATTTATTATTATACTGACTTATTAAGTTTAAACGTAAATTCATCTTATATCTAAATGAATTTTCCGAGTCTGGCACACCTTTTATAAATGGAAGTGTGAACATTACAACTTGTATGACATTTAAGTTTAAGATGTAATTCATGTATAGGGACAAATCATCATTGTTAATTTTGCCCCTGTTTGCACAGAAAATTATTATTTTACTGTTAGCTTCAAATTTATATTCTAATATCTTTTGCATAATATCACTTGTTGAGTGCAACACTAGTTTTTTATTTTTCTTATTTTGAATCTGTGCGAGGGAAAGAGTTTTAGTGGCTATGGACTGGTGTGTTGTCTATGGTAAGATGATGGTGAAAAGTACTTGCTACCTTTGCGCTTGTAAAATTATTATAAGTTCTTTTACAATAAATTCAGTGCTTCAATATTTACCGGCTTTCAGTTACTGGAACACAACAAGCCCACGATCCAAACAACTATCAATAAATACAGTCCACAACTTAACACCGTATGGGAGCAGATTAGGTTCCACAGAGCCCGAAGAAAAGGCCCCAACAAATGGTCCTTAGAAGCCTACTATAGTTTTCCAGCGATCCTGAGAGCGGTGATTAGAGAAGCCCTGCGAAAGTTATTGTGGGTTTTTGTGCTGCGATTTTCCATTTGTTTTACAAAGGAAACACGCTTGCGGCCATATTGCAAGCGGCACATGCGAGCAGATTTCGCCTGTATCACATTTGTATAAGGACTCGTTCTCCGGAGCAAGATTTCAAATCTCGCGCGATTCATTGTTTTCGCGAGATCTTCGGCTGAACGCAAGCACGCGCATCAATACAGCGACGCCATTTGTCATTGCAGCCATCATTATTGCGTCGGACCAATAACCTGCCGCGCGCCATCTCGTGCTGCGATTCTATTGGCGCGAGCGAACTTTGTGCGTCACGACAGCGCCCTCTATTCGGAACGCCATTGGCTTTGGCATTTTGCAAACTTAGTTGTTAGACTTGTTTTGTTAGTTGCAAACTTTTTCAACTTTATCTGCGAGTTTAGAAAATAAATAATTACTGTTTATCAAACAGTGACCAGTGTTAGTGTTTAATAAGTGTTATTCGCTAAACGTTTCCCGCCTGTCTTTGTTGAATTACAACATAAACCTAAATGGACGCTGCGACGACATCCAAAGCAACAACGCGTCCCCAAATGGCGGAGGCCATGAAGAAGCTGATAGCCGCAAGAGGCTACCAAAAAGGAGCCATGACTCGCCTCAGCAAAGCTTTAAACGCCGAAGAACTCAACAAAACTCAATTAAATACAAAGAAGCAGGCGCTGATTAGCACGTTTAACGAGTACCGGCGATGTCAGATCGAAATTTTGGCGGAAAACCCGGACGATTCCGAAGACGTGGGCGAATTGGAAACATTATACTTCCTGCTTTTGGATAAGATACAGGAAAAACTCGAGGATAGTTCAGAAGAAGGTACCAATGTCCGAACAAAGTTACCAAACGTACAAATACCAGTGTTTTCAGGCGATTATACGGACTATAAATCTTTCATGGCACTATTTAGGGCCATGATACACAACGATAAGAAGTTGCAACCTGTGCAAAAATTGTACTATTTTAGAAATTTTTTGTCAGGTGAACCACTTTCTTTAATAGTTAATTTACCTTTAACTAGCTCGTCCTATGAACAAGCTTTAAAAATTATTGAAGAACGATATGATAATATAAACAAAATTACCTTCAATCACATTTATACCCTGTTAGATTTGCCTAGTATAAGTAGGTGTTCAGCCCATGCCTTGCGTACTTTCGTTTCAGATTGTAAACAACACCTAGCCGCTCTTACCAATTTAGGAGAGCCGGTGGAGGAGTGGAATTCAATGCTGGTAGCCATTCTACAGCGTAAGTTGGACCAATACACCCTCAAGGGTTTCCAGCTGGAGCGTGACAACGGTAAGAAACCCACTATATCTGAGCTTTTATCCTTCCTTGACAACCGAGCTTTGGCGCTGGAGGCTATTGAGCCCAAACCTCACATAGAGGTAAGGAAACCTAAAGTGACCTTGCTAGCAGCCCCGGACAGTTGTCTATATTGCAAAAAACAAGGCCACAAACTGTACACCTGCCCCAGCTTTAAAATGACCCTACCCGCAGAAAGAATTAACTTTGCAGAGCATAACAAGCTATGTAAGATTTGTCTTAACATGCACAACAATAAATGTAAGTTCCACTTTAGGTGCACAGTGTGCAAGAAGGCTCATAACAGCTTACTGCATGAGGAAAGCAGCGATTCAGTCAGCGCTTTAACTTGCTCGCTAGCTGCACAGCCCGCTCGCTATCAGGTATTATTGCCCACTGCCAAGATAATGATAAAATCAAGCAGCGGGAAGGATGTCCACGTCAGAGCCATATTAGACAGTGGCTCTCAAGCTTCATTTGTTTTGCAAAGCGTGGTGAACGAACTGGGGGCTTTGCCTACACTCAATAAAATGCAAATTACTGGCATATCTGGCACAAACCTACAGCTAAATAAAAACATTAATTTATTAATTCATTCATTGCATTATCCATTCAAAATAAATGTTTTATGTCATGTGGTGGATAGGATTACAACTAACCTTCCCCAATATGAGTGTGACATTTCACAAATAAACCTACCGCATGACTGCAAGCTAGCTGATGTCAATTTTGCTGTGCCGGGGCCCATACAGATGCTATTAGGTGCGGACATTCTATTCCAGGTGCTCCTGCCGCAGCCTGAGTCCATTACCAGCTGTGCCAGACCTGAGCTACCATGTCAAGCCGCACCACAACCTGCTGTCATCTCAACACTATTCGGGCACATAATAGCAGGCCAGTACCTTTCCCACAATGTGGGCCGGGATCCTAAGGTCAGTCATTGTTTACCATTACCTCAGCAAGATGGTGCTATAACATTGTTTTGTCAGTCCTGTGAAAGCACCTTAGATGAACAATTAGCAAAATTTTGGAGTTCAGAATCTATAACTGAAACATTTCCCGAACTGCCCGAGCATGAATATGTAGAAAATCTTTTTCATAAAACTACAAAACTCGAGAACAATAAGTTTGAGGTCAATATTCCTCTAAAGCTTCCTCTCAATAAAATAAATGCAGTCTTGGGAAACTCATTCAATCAGGCTTTAGTAAGATTTCTTAATTTAGAAAAAAGATTCCAAAAAGATAAAAATATCTTTTTATTATATAAAAAGTTCATAGATGAGTATGTGCAGTTGGGACATGGTGAATATTTTGACATAAATAAATACGACCTACAAAGTGATCCAGTGTATTTTCTTAGTCATCACGCTGTCATTAATAATAATTCTAAAACTACTCCACTTCGTGTAGTATTTGATGGATCAATGAAAACAAATAAAAAGGTTAGTTTAAATGATATTATTTTGAATGGGCCTGTCGTACAGAAAGATTTATTTGAAATTTTGGTATTATTCCGACTTGATAAATATTTTTTGGTAGCCGATATAACAAAGATGTTTAGAAACATTCTGGTCAATAACCAGCAGAGGTCGCTACAAAATATTTTGTGGCGCGATTCACCTCAAGATGACATTAAATGCATACGCTTAAATACAGTTACGTACGGCCTCAAGTGTTCCTCTTATCTTGCAACTAAGTGTCTTACACACTTAGCCAATCTATATAAAGATGACTTTCCTTGGGCTGCATTTATTTTAGAGAACTGTACGTATGTTGATGATACTTTATTTACTTGTGAAAATGAGAATCAGTTGAGCGATATGCAATCTCAATTGATAGCCTTATTAAAAAAGGCAGATTTAAATTTACACAAATGGTCTTCAAATTCAAATAAGCTACTTCTTAATATACAAAAAAATGAACGTTATTTTGGCGATTTGGATTTGCAAAAAGAAGGGACTACTTTAAAAACTTTAGGAATTAATTTCCAAATAAACTCTGATTGCTTTTTAATTTCTTCTTCTCCATATGAAGGGAAAAAGCATACTAAAAGAGAAATACTAAGTTACATTAGTCAATTCTTTGACCCATTAGGCTTTATAGCTCCGATAATAGTTATAGCTAAGAGCATAATGCAGAAGATTCATGCTTCAAAGGTTGGATGGGACTATCCTCCACCTCATGATATCTTAAAAATGTGGTTAGACTTTGTCTCTAATTTACAAAAAATGGAACCCATTTTTGTTCCACGGTGTATCTTCACTCAATCAAAAAAATTACAATTATTAGGACATGCTGATGCATCCAATTTAGCGTATGGTTGTTCTGTATACATTAGATACACGAATTCAAATGGTGATGCACAAGTAAATTTATTATGTGCAAAATCTAGAATAAATCCACTTAACAAAAAACTTAGTACTCCGAGACTAGAATTAAATGCAGTATTACTATTAACAAGACTGATAACGAAAGTACGCAAGGTATTACAGCTGAAAGTAAGTATCTCTAGTACCGTTCTTTTCTCAGATTCTCAGGTTGTTCTTGCTTGGTTAAAATCAAACATTGTGCGTTTAGATAGCTATGTAGCTAACAGGGTAAAAATAATACAGGAATTGACTAATGAGTTCCAATGGTTGTATGTACCCACGGATCAAAATCCAGTTGATTGTCTCTCGCGGGGTGTGCAGCCCAATGACTTGCACTCTCACGCCCTCTGGTGGCACGGGCCTCCATGTTTAAAGAACCCAGAGTATAATTTTCAAAATAATGTACCCATAACTTTACACATAAACAATACTGAGCACAATATTATAGATAGTGGTCCATCTGTGAGTCTACAAGTAAATGTAAATCAGTCTTTAGTAAGTAATATCATAGAAAAGTTTTCTAGTATAAATAAGATAGTAAGAGTAACTGCATATATTTTAAGATTCTGTTTCAATTTAAAAAATAAATTTAAAAAAATTTAGCATGACTTCTTAACTTCTGAAGAGTTACAAAATGCATTGTTGTTATTAATTAAACATGAACAAGAATTGTATTTCAAAGACAGCATTGAAAGTTTACAATGTGGTGACCAAGATACCAAGGGAAATTTAAAACCATTACACCCATTCTTAGATAAAAAGGGAATGCTTAGAGTAGGGGGACGGTTAGAAAACGCTATAGTTTCTTACAATCAAAAACACCCTATCATTCTCCCAAAGGAGTCGAAGGTAACTAGCTTGATTATCCGAAATGAACATTTTAAACTTTTACATGCTGGACCTAAATTAGTAAAAGCTAGTTTAAATTTAAATTATTGGATCGTAGACGCTGTACGCATAATAAAGAAAACTTTACACAAATGTATTATATGTTTTAGGTTGAAGGCGCAGGCTGCGAGGCAGCTGATGGGCTCTTTGCCCCCTGAACGCGTCACTGCTAGCAGAGCCTTTGAAAAGGTGGGCTGCGATTTTGCGGGGCCCATCGAGGTCAAGCAAGCGCGCATAAGAAGGCCGTTAATAACGAAAGGGTATATAGCATTATTTGTTTGCTTTGCGACGAAGGCCGTCCATCTGGAGCTTACCTCGTCCTTGACGACAGACGCATTTTTGGCCGCATTTAAAAGATTTATTGCTCGAAGAAATTTACCTACAGATATATACTGCGATAACGCATCGACTTTCAAGGGGGCAAAGAACAAATTAGATGACCTACAGCGCCTGTTAGCCAGCAAAGACCATCAAGGTCAAGTGCAATCATTTGCTGCAAATAAAGGTATAAACTTTAACTTCATACCAAAGTACTCCCCCACCTGGGGGGGGATTTGGGAGAGGGGAAATAGATCGATGAAGCACCACTTGAGACGCGTTGCTGGGAGGGCTCTGCTTACCTACGAAGAACTCAATACAGTTCTATGTGAAATTGAGTCAGTTTTGAATTCTAGACCCATAACTGCTGTATCAAATGATGTTAATGACTATACATATCTTACCCCTGGCCATTTCTTAACAAATGCACCTCTCAATTCTTTACCAGAGCGTGATTTAAGTGGAACTTCAATTAATTTATTAAAATTTTGGGATATTTGTGTTAACTTGAAACAAATGTTTTGGCAATATTGGCACAAACATTATTTAAATTCATTACAGTGTCGACCCAAGTGGCAAGACACCACACCTAACATTGAGATAGGTGCTCTAGTAATCCTGCGTGAACTGAACACTGCCCCACTGTACTGGCCTATGGCAAGAGTAACAAAAGTTTACCCAGGAAAAGATGGAAAAGTAAGAGTCGTTGAAGTGAGGGCCGCTAATGGTCACCATCACACCAGATCAGTGCACAAGGTATGTGTTCTGCCCATACAGGATAGTGATTAATGGTTTTTGGGCATTGGCCTACATTTTTGTTTATTTTATGTACCTTATAATAAACCCTTAAATAATGAGGGAAACCTTAAATGATAATTTTGTATAAATTGTCAATATTTAAATTTCAAATCACTTATAACAAATATTGTTAGTTTGACTTATGAGAAATGTTGTAAGTTTGATTTGTGTCAGTTTTCATAGTCACTGTTAATTTTTTCTTCTTTATTTGAAAAACTTGAGAATGTATCGAGGTAATATAACACTTCCTAGGCTGGAGTATGTTGAGTGCAACACTAGTTTTTTATTTTTCTTATTTTGAATCTGTGCGAGGGAGAGTTTTAGTGGCTATGGACTGGTGTGTTGTCTATGGTAAGATGATGGTGAAAAGTACTTGCTACCTTTGCGCTTGTAAAATTATTATAAGTTCTTTTACAATAAATTCAGTGCTTCAATATTTACCGGCTTTCAGTTACTGGAACACAACAAGCCCACGATCGAAACAACTATCAATAAATACAGTCCACAACTTAACACCGTATGGGAGCAGATTAGGTTCCACAGAGCCCGAAGAAAAGGCCCCAACATCACTTAATGAAGCACCCGGATAGCAATTATTAATAACCGAGTAATAACTTGAATTTAAGTTTTGTTTTAAAAATGAACTTAGATTGGTACCAATATCATCACTAAATACAATTAATTTAGTACAACGATTACTATTATTTACACTGTCACACAATATATCCACTGATGTACTGGGCGGGCACGTAGTAATGGGAACTAAGGGCTCAGCGGTAACCGGTTCACCATGAGCCTCCACCGGCTCAATTGCTCTAGGGCAGTTAATATTGCATAAGTGGTCATTTAGGAAACAATTAAGGTGCTCAGTGTTATCATTTGATGTTTTGAGTACCTTATCTATGGTTACAGAACATTTAGTAAAGTCCTTAAGGGACCATTCATATTTTTTAGTCATATATTGTAGCTCAAATTGCAAACTTTGTATTTTTGATTCTAATTTTTTGTGTGTCAGTGCAATATTTTAAATGACTTTGTTCCAGCTCTAACATTGACAATTTAGCTTGTTCTCTAAATTTTAAACCAGAACCTATATTTTTACACTTCTTGATTAACATTTTATGGAACTTTAATTGCTTTTTTGATTTCTGTATGAACTTTTTAATTTTTAGATATTTTTTTAGTTTATTTCTGCTGCAAAACGAAACCGACTTGTCCCGTTATATGGACTGTCACCTGTAAGATCTATAGTAGTCAAGTCCAGGTTTTGAGCATTTGCAGAAGGAATAAACTGCGGGATACCACTCATTAACTCACTATAAAGATTATCAGTTTTTTGAGCAGTAACTTTCTCAGCAGCTTCTTCCAGGTGTGAGATTTGTCCCTGGGCATCCCTTAGCTCCTGTTCCAGAAAGGTAGTCCTCCTCAAGGTGTTCTCATACTCGTCACTGGAACTTGGAACCTATCTACAATTGACTGAAGGTGGTCCCGCTCCGCAACAATGTCATCGTAACTTACATGAAGTCTTGATAATTCGCATTTTAATTTTTTTGTGTCATTCAGAGCGTTTATCAATAGGTTTTCATTTTCTTCTCTTTCCTTCTCCAACTGTACACAGAGCTCCGTTTTAGATTTAAGTTCCAGCAACACCAACTGAAGTTTGGTTTCCTCCTGCTGGCGGCCGAGAGCTCTGCGACTACGGGTACCTTTTTATCTGTACTATATTACTATAATAATATTATAAAGAGGAAAGACAAAAACTACTCGACCGATTTCAAAAATTCCTTTTCCATAAGAAAGCTACATTATCACTGAGTAACAAAGGCTAAAGTTATTTTCAAAAAAATTAGAGATCCGTAAGAAAATCGCAAATTTGTAAAAAAATAGATTTAGAGATATAAATATCTTTTTATGCGTGCGCTGCGAAAACTATTGAAGATAGAACAAAATGATGTACAATAGATTTATAGGTCTTTTTAATGTCTACAATAAAGTCCGCAAGGCGATATATGCAACTGTTATAGTATTTCCACTACAACAGTTTTTGTGTTACCAAATATAATTATTGCAATAACAGGAACAAAAGTAGTTGAAATTCGCATCACTATTTTAACCCTTATCCAAATATACAGTTTTACCGTCAAGGGCATTTATCGAGAAGTAAATTCCCTTTAACTTCATTCAAATCGCACCTTCCGTTTAAAAGTTACTACGAGTACCAAAAAATGTTACGAGCAAATTTCTAGCTGCTCGCCGTGTTACGTATGGTTGGTTATCGACACTACGCTACGAGGAAAATAATTTATCTATAGGTCCACATCCACACTGTGCTTGAACACTAACTACAATACCCAAATTTGACAAGTAAGTTTCTTATTGTAGTCTAAGGGTTCACTAAGAAATGATTTGCCAAAATTATCCCCGAAAGAGGTAAAATGGGGCTCCAAAGTTTGTATACGTAAACAAGATTAGTTAGACTATTTTATTCCAAAATTCACAGGAGTATTCTTAAAGTTAAATGATTAAACACGTGTTTCTGCTTTTTTGAAAATTCTACCCCTGGGGGAAAAGTCCCCAATAGGGTTGATAGTTCAAAATATCAATACGAGTATCGGGTATTTTGTAGGTAGTATTTTGAGACGCTAATTACAAAAATGGGATCAAAATTAAAATATAACGTAGCCGACGTGAACTATGGCCCCTGGTGAGGAATGCTGATTACGAAGATAGCATAGATTTTGAAATTGAACAGTTAAAACATACTCGCTGATTTACAGCCTCACGTTTTTTTTTATAACGTGAGGGAAAATCCATCATGAATGCTATGCCGGAATCCTACCGACTAAAAAACCTCACGTAACGCCCAATAGCCTACGGTTGGGAGTCACGGGTAAGCCCTCGGAAGGATGTCCCAGGACTCCCGACAGACCCAAGGCTACCACTGCGGCCTCACGCGGCTGTAACGCTGCCGTCATGGGCCTGCTTCTGTAAGGACGGCAAGCAGCCCTTTCACCGTCCTCAGGCCCTCGGACATGGAGGCTGAGAGTCTTCTGCGAAGACACGTCGGCGGCGCCCAAGCCGCTGATTGCGGAACTCGTGTGGGAGAGTTCTCTCCCGTTACAGCCACCAATAAATAAACAGTTTACAAACACACTACTAACTAAACTACGGGAATAAATGCAACACGATGGGAGTAAATGCAACACGATGGGAGTAAATGCGATGGGAACGGGTGATATACTCTCTCTTATATGACGCAAACGTAGTTGCGCGGGTCAGTTAGTTTCATATAAAAAGGGATCTCGTTTTAAAAATAAGTGTTTATATGTGTCGCCGGGTCCATAGGCTACTGTGGCCGCTTCCCATCAGGTGGGCAGTATGCTTATCTGCCGCCTATGTAGTATAAAAATGCCAATTTTAAAGGATATAAAGTATTCTATACCAAAAAACATATAAGTTACGAATATTACCTATCTTGAATAGAGTAACACGTTTCTGTAAAATATTGTAGAGAACGTGAGTGAGAAACTGAACATAACCCCCGGTTTATATTATAATTTTATGACTTGGAAAATGACACTTCCACTAACCATTATATAAATTCTGCACCTGGGTCGTCAAATGGAACCGTATGGCAAAGATATAATTTAACAAGGGTTGGTAGGATAAAAAGGTTAGTAAGGATGTGGCTAAAACATCTATAACACGATATGTGTCAGGGGGTAATATAATAATTTGAAGTCTTATAATGTTTCTCAGTAACGAATAAAGCAGATCTTACACAAAATTCCAAAAAGTAAAATGTAATGTAAGCCAAACGAAAGCACAAGAGTAGCAGCAAATCCTATAATAATAATAAGTATAATAATAATAATAAGTAGTACTACCTCTGGAATAAAGGTGCGAGTAGGTGTAATATAATTATGTGTGTGTTGTATGTGTGTTTATTTCAGCGTCAAAACTCTACATTCACGTTTCTTACGTCTATCGTAATGTAGAGAGGCAAATGAGGCTAAGAGGTGTCTTCTGGATTCTATAAATAATTCATAAAAGACGCACTAGCTGGCAAAGAAGGCTAAAGGCTTCCTTTTGCACATCCATATTATCTATCTATACTAATATTATAAAGAGGTAAAGTTTGTGTGTTTGTATATTTGTTAAATTGTAAGGGGTAATCTCGGGATCTACTGAACCGATTTTAAAAATTCTTTCACCAATAGAAAGCTACGTTAATGTGGAGTGTCATAGGCTATAAAGCATCACGCTACAACGAATAGGAGCGGAGCAGTAATAGTTAATGTTTCAAAAACGGGGGAAAAGTTATTCCTTTTGAGAGCTTCGTTGCGTGTTTCGTGAGTAATATTGTTTAACCGACTTCAAATAAGGAGGAGGTTACTCAATTCAACCGTTTTTTTATTTTTTACCGACCGATTTAGAATTTTTTTTTTCGTTCGAAAATAGATACTCCCAAGGTGGTCCCATTTTAAGGAAGCCAGGATCTGATTATGGCATCCTGGAGAAATCGAAAGGAACTTTTAAAAATTGTAGGGGCATCTAGGGCTTTTGTAAATTTTTTTATTAAGGGTTTTAAAGTAGTACAACTTAATGAATGTCTGGAGTCGATCTGATGATGGAGACGAAAGACAGTAGAGAGAATTCCCTAACGATATACAGCAGTTACTTTGTGTTTGGGTTTGATTAATTTGTACTGTCGAGAACTTTACATCTAGATAGATAGATTTTCAGTCCACACGACACTAAAAATAGTGAAAAAAAAATTAACAAAAAAGAAACCGACTTCAAACAAAACTAAAAACTGAAAAATAAAATTTACTTAGCACAAAGTTAGTATATTATTATTCTGATTTATCAGACATCATCTATACTAATATTATAAAGAGGACAAGTTTGTGTGTTTGTATATTTGTTAAATTGTAAGGGGTAATCTCGGGATCTACTGAACCGGTTTTAAAAATTCTTTCACCAATAGAAAGCTACGTTAATGTGGAGTGTCATAGGCTATATAGCATCACGCTACAACAAATAGGAGCGGAGCAGTAATAGTAAATGTTTCAAAAACGGGGGAAAAGTTATTCCTTTTGAGAGCTTCGTTGCGTGTGCTGCGTAAATATTTATAGTTATGTAAAAAATATGTACCTTTTTTTTTTTTTTTTTTTTTTTTTTAACGTGAGGGAAAATCCTCGTAGGATGCTATGCCGGACTCTTACCGACTAAAAAACCTCACGTAACGCCCAACAGCCTATGGTTGAGAGCCCCGGGTAAGCCCTCAGGAAGGATGTCCCGTGACTCCCAACAGACCTACGGCCGCCACTGCGGCCTCGCCCAGGGGGTGGTTCGGGTGCAATCCCGCGTCTATGAATATGTACCTACTACAAAATTGTTTCTCTTAAAAAAGTTCTTAAAAAATTGCGCGATAGCATGTGTCTATCTTTGGGTTGGTGCACAATAACCATTTTAATGGCAATAATTTTTTTCTACAATCATGCCACGGAATACCTCTTTCGTAAACGAAATTGTTCTTTAAAATAATGCGACGGCAATACACGCGACGACAAACCTTTCTCTCTCTCTCTCTTTCTCACGTAGTATTGAATATTAACGACGAGACGCTACGGGAGTAAACGCAACGTGACGGGAGTAAATGCGACGGGAACAGGTAATACTCTCTCTTATGTGGCGCAAACGAAATTGCGCGGGTCAGCTAGTAATCAATAAACTTAGATTTTAATATTACTCATTATACAGTCAATGAGTTTTATCTACAGTTAAAATGATCACTATGCTAATACAACAAATATATTAAAACAGACTTGGACAGTATTCCTGAAACTCCTCGATCCTTGAATGTTATATCTGAGTAGAACATTTGTATTCGATCATTTTGCACATCTCGTATGCGGCAAGGCTCGGCCGATCGTTTGCGTTATATGTGCTTGGCATAACTCAAACGTAGTGTTTCGTTTTCCCGAATGTGAACAAGCAATACCTAGGGTGTACTTTAATCGAAATTCGATTCTTCGAGTTACTGTTATCATTAGCGTCAAGCTTCCTGAACACGTTATATTATTAGCTGTTCATTTTACTAAATACCTAGGTTTGCGTGGGTTTCTATGACTATGGGGGAAACGGGTTGAAAGGAGACTTCAGTTCAAAAGTAACTTTAAGTGCGTTTAAGTAAATTATCGTCTCGCTACCTCTTATTTTACGATAACGATCAAAAATCAGGTAAGAATTGCAGTAAATTACGATGTTATAATAAAAGTACCTATCAAGTGTTATTCAATTTAGAGCGCATTTTGTCTTCAATAGGCAATAGGTTTAGGTTTAAAGACTTTATTCTCAAAAAAGACTTACAAGTCACTTACATGAGAACAATTTATAACTTAAAAGTAATTACATATTGCCGTCGTTTGTAACATACATGAAAGAAAAAATCACAGTGGAATGAATTTAGTGTTGCTTACAGCAATGGTTACCTATTCATTACATACTTGTATAACTCTGACTTAAACAATGCAAACGAGTCAACATTTTTTACATTAGTTGGTAATTTATTGTAAAGTTGGGCACCTTCAAATGTAACACTTTTCTTTCCATAATTGGTTCTCACCTTTGGCAGAACAAGCAAACTTTTTCGTCTCGTACTACGTTTATTTATTTCAGATTTTTTTAGAAATGAAATGTTAGTGTAAATAGATTTATTAAGGATTTTTTTTATTAGTAGACAAGTATTGTAGATATACAGTTGTTCAATATTCATAATTTTAGTTTTTTTTATAGACAGTGCTAGTTGCTGTTAAATATGGTAGATGAAATAATATTTTTATAATTTTATTTTGTTTTCTCTGTAGTTGTTGTAATTTAGTTTTAGTACTACTGCCCTATATTTCGATTAGATATTGTAAGTGTGGCTTGACTAAGGAATTATATACATTATGTCTAAACTTAGGTGGAATGCATTTGCTTATGGATCGTATTGGACCTATGAGTGATGATATTTTCCGTTTTATGTGTTCTATATGATTATTCCAAGATAAATTTTGCTCTAGCCTTAGACCAAGGTATTTCTCAAAGGACTTCTGTTGTAAAGGAATGTTATTTATTGATAATGGTTCATGAGTTGGTATAGGTTTATTTTTTGATCTAAATACAATATAGCAAGTTTTAGTTACATTTATTGTTAGTAGGTTCTGTTGAAACCAGTGTGATAAAGTATTTAAATCCTTTTGTGCTTGTGTAACAATGTCTTGCAATTGCGTCCCAAAATAGAAGAGGCACGTGTCATCGGCGTACAATGTCAGATGGCCGTGGAGTCTTAAATTTTGTATATCATTAATGTAGATTGTAAATAGAAGTGGGCCAAGTATTGACCCTTGCGGGACGCCATATGTTACGATTGATTCATCACTGCTAAATTCATCCAATTTGACAATCTGGGATCTATTTTTTAGATATGATTCAAGTATTTTCAGAGCTTTGCCTTTAATACCGATGCCTTCTAGTTTATGTAATAGTAGTTTGTGACTTACGGTATCGAAGGCCTTTTTTAAGTCAATAAACACGCCTATGGCAATGTTTTTGCTATCTATGTTTTGTCTAAGTTTCGTTACAAGATCAATTGTGGCAGTGGTAGTGTTACTTTTTGACCGAAAGCCGTACTGTCTGTCCGAAATGAAATTGATGGAATCCAAGTAAGAATTTAATCTTTTGTGTATAATTCTTTCCAAAATTTTCGAGAGAACTGGCAAAACAGAGATTGGGCGATAGTTGCTTGGATCAGTAACTGATCCTGATTTGTAAATAGGGGTTACCTTAGCGATCTTTAATGCACGTGGGAACTCCCCATTTGTAAGTAGGCTATTAAAACATTTTACCAAGTTATTATCTATTAAACTTTGAAGGCATTTTATAATTTTTGTTGTAATTGCATCTACACCGCTACTAGAATTGGAATCAAGTGAGTTAATAATTTGTTTGATTTCGTTAACATTACATGGCTCTAGTGAGGCTAGTTCAGACCTATTCTCGGTATTTAACTGTGAATATAATACGGGAGGTGTGTTATGAAATGCTTTCGGTATTTGCTCTGCCAAAGTAGATCCCACTGTTGCAAAATAATTATTGAATGCCATGCAAATTTCCCTTCCATCACTTAATGCTTTCCCGTCTATTATAATCTTAGAAGGAGCACATCTTTTCTTTATTTTGTTATTAGCTAAAGTATTTACGAGAGCCCACGTCTTCTTAGCCTTGTCTAAACAGGACAACTGTAATAATAAGAGTTTTTAGTACGATCAATCAAATCAGCCACAGTGTTTCTCTTGGTTTCAAATTGTTTCTTCAATACTATGTTTTCAGGGTCGTTTTTGTGTAGCATCCAGAGGTAGTTTCTGTCACGTATTGCAGTTATAATATCGCTATTAATCCATTCTTCGCATGGCGAGTTGAGTATTTTTGTCTTCTGTACTTTATTATTTTGTATATAATATTTTATCTTAGTTTCAAATAGCGAGTAATCTTCAGTTAAATTTTCCATGTTATCGGCCTTTACTGATTCATATAATTTAAGATAATCTATTGCTTCGTATTTACTCCGTATTTTTTGTGGAGGTCTAAATTTATCTATTTGTTTTTGTATAATTGCTTATGATCTGACATGGAAGAGTTAATGATGGCCATTTTGAAGTTGCAAGACTTAAGGTTTGTAAATATGTGGTCTATGATTGATTTCTTGGTGGCTGAATCCCTTGTGCAGTGAGTTTTATTAGCATTATTGAGTAATCTGAATCCAGCTTCACGAATAGTTTCTTTATAACGGCGTACCTTACTGCTCTTTTCTAAAATATTGATGTTGAAATCACCAAAAACGATAGCCCTCTTTCTTTGTTGTATTTGCTTATCAAAGTCCTCCAGAAAGTCGTTAAAGTTTGTATTTCCAGGATTATAAATCACGCCAACATCGAGTGAGTATTTCTGTAAATGTATCCACAAGTAATTGTTTCCATTTAGGTACTTAGATTCGCTTATATTATGTTTCAGGTTGTTGTGTACGTAAATTGATACACCTCCACCCTTTTTGTCATTTCGAAGGTTAAAATAATGCGTGTAGTTAGGTATTTCTAATTTTAAGACTTGATCTTCGGAAGTAATCCATGTTTCTGTTATTAAAATTATATGTATGGTTGTTGGTATAGTATATAAGATACATTTCAGTTCGTCAAGTTTACCCTGCTTTCGGATACTCTTAGCGTTCAGGTAAAAGAATGAAATATGTGATTTTACAGTATGTATGTCTTGATAGTTGGTGACTATTTGATAACTGATATTATTCTCTGGATTATTTTGTAACATTTCTATTGGAAGTTTTTTGAACTTGTTGTAATTATGGTTGGTATTCCATTTACGTATTTTATAGTAAGGTCCTTCTCTTCCTCGTTAATACGTAACGTCAATACGTACGGTAAGTTCCTCTTTTACACTTTGAAAGTACTTTTGTTGTGACATCGCCTGGTCCGAAAATATTTTAAAGTTACTAGGCAATTTGTCTTTATTCCGAAGCAATAGTTTAGCATGACCTTCATCACTATAGCAGACCTTGAGCCGCCGATTTTTTCCAGGAGTATACTTGCCAATGCGGTACACTTTGATCGGCTTAGGAATATCGCTTGATATAGTTGACGCGAGTTTCATAACATCCAGTTCATCCTTGAGTATCCTATCTTGGGTGCTAATAGAAGTCTGCTCAGGCAATCCCATGAAAATCACGTTCTTTTCTCTGTTTTTGCGTTCTTGTAATTCTCTAATTATATGCTCATTGGTGTGCATTGGATTATTCGTCGAGGACAATGATGAGACACGTTTAATTCCACTGAAATCGGATTGCAGAGATTTAATTTTAGCCTCGCCAGCCAATATTTTACTCTCGAGGGTTGACAATTTGCTTTTTATAAGTCCATGTTCGGAAGTAATTGAGGAAGTCGATGATTTAAACTCATTTATTTGGGAATTTAGCTCTTTTATATTTGTTTCTATTAACTGCTTTGTTTGTTCATTTGAAGTTTTTAGTTCCGCAATCTGGGCCTTAACTTCCACTATGCTATTACTCATTTGACTCATTATTTCTGCATCTGAACCCACGTAGCTCTCCAATAGTGAGGTAATACGTGATAATTCGGTACGTATTACAGTTATCTCATCTGAACAGTAACATTGACTTGGCAGTTTACGCTTACGATTTGTGATATGTGCCTCAGTTATCTCATCGGTTAACTTGGATAAGTCTGGTTGCGAACCGCCACCAGTTGCAGTATCCCTTTTAGTAGGTGAGCGTAGCATATTCATTAAGTATTTTTAGTATATAACGCTATTACTACACTAGCAAAATGCAGCAAAAATTTCTTTTTAGTTAGGGAATTAATATTATCGGTGTGGTAACCCCATATATGTCACAATGACACATGAGAAAAGTGAAGGTTTCAATAACAAGTATGAGGGTAGTTAATTATTTTCTTTTTGTTGTGACTTGTCACTCGTAAAGTTTATTGCAATATTATTGTTATAATTCCAGTGTATTTTACGCAAATAACAGTATCACCGTGTTCTCACTTTATGATTTGCACTTTGGTAATGTTTCAATTCACTTTCATCACTGTTTGTAAACAAAACTAATAACAATTTTGAGAGCAGGTTATACTTTGACGACAGCTTTGACTTTTTTCGGTGCTTCAATAAACGGTGTCAATGCTCGAGGGTCAGCCCCGTCATTGCATCGGTTACAATCAATTAGTGCCTGGAATGGAATCTACCTAAATAAACGAGAAATGAATTATTTCCTCTCAATTGCATTCGGAAATACTTTGCTTACGTTGCTTCATTTTATTTCCCAATAGTGATCGCAGCCACCTGGATTCTCCCATTACTCTTTTAAAATTGCAAACTTTATTGCGTCAATATTTCAGTGAAATTGCGAACCTGTTCACAGTAATAATTCAATTCAGAGAAAACTAGCCACTTTAATTTAACTAGGGGATATTCAAACGCTGATTCTTATTTAGAATACAGTAATAGTCAAATTATTTTAAAATTATACATATTACCTGGTGTGTAAACTGCCTATTTTTTTACAGACACCAAACGAAGTAAGGGAATTAATAATGTCCGATCTCTCGTTGACTGGAGGAATGTTACGTCGATTTGCTTGGGAGATTGGTTTTCAGTTTACTTGTTTATCACTAACTTTACTGAGATTTAAAAAGTAAAATTTTATTTATTATCCGGACAGATGGACCGATGACCAGAAAAAGGTCGCAGGGACTGGCTGGATGCGGAAGGCGCAGGACCGTGTGTTGTGGCGTAATTTGGGAGAGGCCTACGTCCAGCAGTGGACTGAATTATAGGCTGATTTGATTGATTGATTGATCCGTACAGCTCATTCGTTGAGAATATGACGTGATTTTAAGTTAGAACAGAAGGGCCGCCTTTTTTCAAAACTGTAACTTTCAAAGTACAACGCCCGAGAGAAAAGTATAGCAGTAATCCATACATTTTGCGTTCGACTTCTATGAATGTTTCAAGTTCAAAATTCAAATGACTTTGCCACCCTTGCACCTTGCTATATTTGTACATAGTGATACTTTTTGAATAGAAGGGATGAAAATAGAAACTGCAAGTGTTTTTGAAAATCTTGGCAGATTAGGTAAGTCATAAAGATTCTTTTGGCACGGGGGCTCAAAAAATATGCAAACGGTTTATAAGATATGTAAGGCATACTGCAGTATGGGGTTGCTCAGGTCGTGGGTCGGATTCGGCGGCTGGGTCTCGAGGTCGCCCTTCACAAATCCGAGGCTCTGTGCTTCCACGGACCTCGGATGGGGCCACCTGCGGGATCCAGCCTACAGGTAGGGGGCGTCAGCATCGGCATCGAGCCCTCGATGAAGTATCTGGGGCTCGTACTCGATGGCCGGTGGAACTTCGGACATCACTTCCGAAGTTTGGTCCCAAAACTGAGGGGAGCATCGGCCGCACTCGCGCGGTTGATGCCCAACATCAGGGTCCCAACGCTCCCTACATGAGGCTCTACCTGGGGATCGTGCGAAGCATGGCCCTGTACGGGGCTCCCGTATGGGCGTAGACCCTGACGGCCAGCAATGAGGCTAGACTGCTGAGCCCGCAGAGAGTGATGGCCGTCAGGGTTATAAGAGGATACCGCACGATCTCCGGTGAGGCGGCATGTCTCCTAGCCGGGACCCCTCCATGGGACCTGGAAGCGAGAGCCCTTGCGTCACTGTTCAGATGGCGCAAGGAGGCGCTGGAGCGGGGCCAAATGCCTGCGTCTCGAGAAATCGAGGCCCAGCGGACTCTGCTCCACCAGGAAACCGTGGAGACATGGAAGGTGCGACTCAAGCAACCAAAGGGGGGATTCGCCACAATCGCGGCCGTCAGGCCGGTCATGGACGAGTGGCTGGAGAGAAGACACGGTGCTCTCTCCTACCGGTTGACACAGATGCTTGCCGGGCACGGTAGCTTCGGTAGGTATCTGTGGCGAAAACACCGGGAAACCACGGCCGAGTGTCAGCACTGCGAGGACCGCAGCGATGACACGGCGCTCCACACGCTGGTGGAGTGCACGGCGTGGGCACCACAGCGCCAGGTCCTCGTAGTGGATCTGGGCGTGGACACTCTCTCGCTCGAGGCCATGGTGCGAGCCATGCTCTCCAGCGGGAGTAAGTGGGACTGCGCCGCGTCTTTCTGCGAGCAGGTCATGCTCGCGAAGGAGGCGGCGGGCCGGGTGCGGGAGAGAACTCTCCCACCCGAGTTCCGTAGTCGGCGCCCTGGGCGCCGCAAACGTGTCTTCGCCGAGGACTATCGGCCTCCATGACCGGGGGTCTGAGGACGGTGAGAGGGCCGCTCACCGTCCTTACAGAAGCAGGCCCATGACGGCAGAGTGACGTGAGCAACTCACGCACGCCCCCCCCCCCCCCCCCTTAGAAGCGGGGTCACACCCGAAACCCCCCATAGACGCGGGATTGCACCCGAACCACCCCCTGGGCGAGGCCGCATTGGATGCCGTAGGTCTGTTGGGAGTCACAGGACATCCTTCCTGAGGGCTTACCCGGGGCTCTCAACCATAGGCTGTTGGGCGTTACGTGAGGTTTTTTAGTCGGTAAGAGTCCGGCAAAGCATCCTACGAGGATTTTCCCTCACGTTAAAAAAAAAAAAGGCATACTGCAGTATTATAATGCAACATCGACAAAAAATAATGAAGGCATGAGTGTAGTACTAATTGTGGTCGATAAATGGTAGCAATATTTTTGGGAAACAGTAAATTAGATCAGCAACGCACGTGACCCGATTAACAATTTTCCATTCCGCACAAGCTTTTCAATTTTTGTTTCAATCATTCTGTATGGGGTAGTAAGGGATGTGATGAGTGAAAACACGATTATTGGGTACGTTTTAGAGAATTAATCAACGCAACATCCTTCATTACTTGATCGCGACGTTCAACATTATTGCTAGATCTATTTTAATTAGTCGAAACCGATTACTTTAAAGAATATTAATTAATCATAACGTTTGAACAAGTGAAATTCTGTTTTATTTGCTTTAGTCTTTTTTTTTATTTTGGAACTTTGATTATAACCAAATAAATAAAGCTGTTTTGACATTCATGTACGCAGTGGGTAAGATCTCCCTCTGACCATCGCCATAATATTCTTGAATTTTAAAACTTAGAAGATGCTGACAGTTATGTGGAGGATATACAAACGAAGGCGTAGGTATAACTGAACAGGACAATCTTCTATCAATATTTTGAAGAAGATACCTTTTATTAGTACTTAGTTTACGTAGATAATGTTACTAACTTAAACGTTGAGAGAAAATACAATGTTTAATCGCTTAATAATTTTTTTTTTTTTATAATTAACGAAGCTCAATATTATTTTAACACTATTTTATTTATATTTATTAATATTATATTTATATTTTATATTTTTTTATTACAACATACAGCTATTATTACAGGTAAACCCAATGCAATAGTGTAGTGCATGAACAGAAAACCTGCAACATTACACAATCATAATTTTACAACAATTTTTTTTAGTTTTTTATAGTCAGTTCTAACATTTCTTAATTTTTAAGGTATAAGTACCTACCAGCCAAAAATATAATAACCGTAAAAGACATTTTAACTCAACATACACCATTAACATGCCGTACTTAATATTATTGTTAGCCTAATTTTATTAATTACTAGCGGACGTCACGCGGTTTCACCCGCGTAGTTCCCGTTCCCGTAGGAATACGGGAATAAAATATAGCCTATGTTACCCGCAAAGAGTGTAGCTTTCCAACAGTGAAAGAATTTGCAAATCGATCCAGTAGTTCCGGAGCCTATTCGTTACAAACAAACAAACAAAAACCACCAATCTTTCCTCTTTATAATATTAGTATAGATATACCTACTCAATGTCGAAACAGTGCAACTAACTATAATATTTACGAGATGATTTAGGTATAACAAAAAGTAATTTTATTTAAGAATAGCGGACGTCACGCGGTTTCACTCGCGTAGTTCCCGTTACCGTGGGAATACGGGAATAAAATAATTATAGCCTATGTACGGTGACAAAGAGTGTGGCTTCCCAACAGTGAAAGAATTTTTCAAATCGGTCCAGTATTTCAGGAGCCTATTCGTTACAAACAAACAAAAAAACATTTCTTTCCTCTTTATAATATTAGTATAGAAAACGTTTAAAGAAAATATATGTTACTCACCTATGAATAAAAATTTTTCATTTTTATTTTCATATCGCTTATTCAATAATATTTTTGGAGGGAAGTCAATGTATAGATAAAGGGGGGGGGGGGGGGGCTCCGGCGGAGTAGTAGGTAGATAGGCAGAAGGAGTAAGGCAACGCTAGATTTAGTCGGTAAGAGTCCGGCATGGCATTCTAGAAGGATTATTACTACGAAAAAAGGAAGACCAAAATTGCATCAGTACCGTAGAGCAGTTTCTTAGAGGCTTCGAAGAAGAATTGCTCGTTTAAATTATTAGACAGGTAATTACAGCAGCAGGCGATTATAGGCGATTATAGTCATTATGTCAAGCTTACAAGACATTTTTTATGATAGCACCACACCACACCATACGGTGTTGACTGTAACCATTCTTCAGGTTTGAACGCATAATTTCAGCCACAGAACCCGAGGCAGCTTTTCTTTCATGTAATTTTAAAAACGTTATGTGTGCCAGATTTTTAAATAATTTTGTAACCGTGTCATGGAACTTCATAAGGTACTACTACTTGCTGAGATCCTAGCGTTCAAACTAACAAACAAACTCTTCAGCTTTATAATACATATAAGTATGGATACCTTACATGGTACGGTATGACATGGTACCTACTTAAAAAAAAAATATTACGGTTCCACATCTCAAAGAAAAATACAGAAGTCTTAAAGGTTCACTTTGTTTTTCTTCTGCCTGTCAAGAATTTTTATCTCCTGAACGCATATCCGGTTAAAACTAAAACCATAAGATCAGTTTTCTTATGAAAAAAAATAAAACTAAGACACTTTCGCAATCTCAATATTTCTACTAAGTCAAATACTGGATCCACTCTTATTATAAAAAAAGTAAGATACATTCAAAGGAATCTACTGTGTGTAAAGATTACACACAGTAGATTCCTTTTACATTACTGTATTGAAAGAAACGTTCTCTTTTTGCAATCAGAAAAAGCTAACCTCGTCCTTTTTGCAGATGCGGGTAGCGTTCAATTTGGATTTAATTTAAAGTTTCGTGTATATATACTAGTACAATTTCACATATATACTAGTACAATTTTATTTGTATTGAAAAACATCTTTATTGTACGAATACCGTTGATAAATATAGTCGTGCCGACATTATATGCTTTTTGAATGCAACTTACGAAGTCGCGAGCAACAGCTAGTAAATCATATGTCTCCGAGATATTTAGCACCTTTACTAAGGGAAGTCTGGTCCGAGATCTTTAAATAACGACCCTAGCCCTATCGAAGCTAGACACTACATTCGTTGCAATTACCAAGATGTCCAACATACCCTCGACCCCAGTGATTGAAGACTGGAAGTAATAGTAATACAAGTCAGGTAATGATAAGTACACGAGACTGTTAACTTCTATAATACTGGTAGGTTGCAACTTCATCTTATTGCGTATTTTATGGGTTAGCATGTAAATATGCTTCTCGTGTTCTTGTAGAAATCCTATTCGTTTGTTGTTAGTAAAAATTCACTACGAATGAACTTAGTACAGTCAAAATGTTAATCAAACTTTCAATCATTTAAAGAGGGTTGGTGTTCTATGATTCACTTCCTTTTTTTTTTTTTTTTTTTTTCTATACCACTAGAGTGGCAGACAAGCATACGGCCCCACCAGATGTACCGGTGGTCACCGCAGCCTATGGACGTTTGCAACACCAGAGGCGCCACAATCGCGCTGCCGACTCTTTAAAAACCTTCTAAGTCCCCTTTTGAAGAACCCCATACTGTAGGCGTTTGGGAAAACCGAAGCAGGGAGGTCATTCCACAACCTAAGCGTACGCGGAAGAAAGCCTCTATTAGATCTCACCGTGCTCGAGCGCTCAGGACGCAACGTGTGAGGATGAACACCCTGTCTATGGCGAGCGGTGCGATGATAGAATGTAGCCGTAGGCATCATATCAAACAATTCTTCAGAGCACAAACCGTTGTACAGGCGGTAGAACACACACAGAGAAGCAAAGTCTCTCCTGTCACTAAGAGGTTCCACACCACCCGCAAGTATGGGATCGCTGACAACTCTCATAGCTCGCCTTTGAACCGAGTCAAATGGACGAAGCTGGTATTCGGGTGCCCCCGCCCAGAGGTGACAGCAGTACTCCATATGCGGACGCACTTGCGACTTATAGAGAAGCAGTGCTTGCGCCGCAGTAAAGTATCGCCGCGCCCTTCTGAGCACTCCGAGCTTCCTGGACGCCAGCTTGGCCTTGCCCTCCAAGTGACTGCGGAACTGCACATCACTGGAGATGTCAACACCAAGGATCCCTATACTTTCAGAGATGGTGAGAGATGTGCCCTGAAATTGTGGCGCCACAGTGAATGGGGTCTTTTTTGCGGTGAAAACACAAACTTGTGTCTTGGTAGGGTTGAATTGGACAAGATTTTGTCGACCCCAATCGGACACTCTATTAAGAGTAGCCTCGACTTCAGACACAAGTTGTTCACGACTTTCTTCCATTGCAACCCGAGAGATACCGGGGCGGCCCGTGTAATAAGTGTCGCCCGTACTGTCGTCCGCATAACAATGAATGCCGTCAATAGACAACATGTCATTGATATGCAGCAGAAACAAAGTAGGGGACAACACTGAGCCTTGTGGTACTCCAGCGTTTATGGCCATACAGTCAGAATAGCTGCCGTCAACGACGGCCCTGATGCTTCTACCGGCCAAAAAGCTGGACACCCATCCGCATAAACTCTCGGGCAGTCCATAGGAGGGCAATTTCGTAAGAAGACCACGGTGCCAGACCCGGTCAAAGGCTTTCGAGATGTCGAGGCTCACTGCTAGAGCCTCACCCTTACTCTCGATAGCCGCCGCCCAGCGGTGTGTGAGGTACACAAGAAGATCGCCCGTCGAGCGACCGTGACGGAAACCGTACTGCCGGTCACTGAGCAGGTCATGTTCCTCAAGGTACCTCAGGAGCTGTGTATTAATTACACGCTCCATCACCTTAGATAAAAGGGAGGTGACGGCTATAGGCCTATAATTGGCCGGGTCGGTCCTGTCACCCTTCTTGGGCACAGGATGCACGTGCGCGATCTTCCACGACGCCGGGACTTGCTTCATGGAGTATGAAAGCGTGAAAAGACGTGTAAGTACCGGACACAACTCCGGACCACACCGCTTAAGTACCACCGCTGGAATGCCGTCCGGCCCACTCGACTTATGAATATCTAGGGATTGAAGCTCCCGCCTGACGTCCCGTTGCTTGAACTTAATTTCTGGCATGGAAGTGCCACACCGAGGGATACCAGGCGGAAGCACACCTCCATCGTTCATGGTCGAGTTGGAGGCAAAGAGAGAACCCAAAAGGTCGGCCTTCTCCTTGGCACTCTGGGCCAGACTACCATCCAGTCTATGTAGAGGTGGTAATCCCGACCGACAAAAGTTTCCCTCGGCAGCTTTGGCGAGCGACCAGAATTCACGACTTCCAGAAGGGTAACCGGCTAGCCGCTGACCAATTCTGCCGACGAAATCGAATTTAGCCCTGGCAACCGCTCTTTTACTGGCCCTCGAAGCGGCATTCAGTCTGCGTTTCACTTCAGAGATGCTAGGATCTGAGTTAGCGCGAGCCGTGGTCCAAGCTCTGTAGGCAGTTTCTTTCAACATCCTAGTTTCTCTACAAAGCCGATTAAACCACGGTCGTTTCCTAGCTCCTGCCGGGATCCAGCGGTTAGGAATATAACATTCCATGCCCGCCAAGATCCCCTCAGCTACTGCTGCAGCGCAGGAGTCCAAATCATCTGAAGTTAAGCAAAGCCGCCTCCACGGGTACGACGCAAAGAACTCTCGAAGTCCATCCCAATCTGCTGACTTGTAGTGCCACACATGTCGCCACTCCTTGGGCCGAGGTGGTTCAGGCCTTGCGAGAGGCACTCGCGACCGAACGAGGCAGTGGTCCGATGAAGCTAGTGGTGCATCCACTGAAGTGGTGTATCCGTCGGGCCGCGTAGTCAGCAGAAGGTCCAGCAATGCACTCTGCTCGTTCTCCCTATCTGGTATTCTCGTATGAGATTTTACCAGTTGGGAGAAACCGTAGGTCAGGGCAAATTCGTGAGCAGCCCTCCCCACAAAGTCAGTGTGCACGGAACCCAACCAGTCAATATGGTGACCATTAAAGTCCCCCACAATCACTATCTCCGCGGAAGGATACCGCTCAATAGCCCTGTCGGTTGATTGTTTCAGGTGGTCAAAAAGGCGAACTGTCTCCGTATCACCGCTATGGGACCTGTAAATGCACGCGTAGATCCGAGTGTGGCCCCCAAGATCCACGCGCGCCCATAAAGTAGACAGGTCCCTGTCTTCCAGGTCACTGAGACGGCGACAGCAGATATCCTCCCGAACGAACATGCATACCCCAGCTTGTCGCCTGAAATTAGCCTCAAGCTTATAGCCAGGGTACATCAAGTAAGATGTGTCCTTCGGGCATATCTTAGTCTCCGTCAGGAAAAATAAGTACGGCCTCGCAGATTCCAGATGGCGGTGGATCGCGTTGATGTTTGAGTGCATTCCTCTAACGTTGCAAAAGTCCACATTTAGTGTGGACGACGACGAAACCGCTGTGGAAACCTTTTTTCTCTTTAAACCTTTTGCCATGATGTTATGTGTAAGGGGATAAAAGAAGGTAGGGGGTGCCTGTGTGTCGGTGACGCAAGAGACTAAGCGAGGCTCTAATTCCCCAAAGGCAGGCACAGGTAGTGCGGTAGATTGGCACGGCGTACGGAAGGGCCCCCGGTCCCCCCCCAATGCAGTAGCCGCGTCCACTCCGGTATCCTCCTCCGGCACGACCACAGCACCAGGGACTTTACACAGGCTGCTGGTTCAGCCTCCTGGGGCGGAGATTACGTAATCCCCAGGTTCGGGTCCCGTACAGCCTGCGGGCGGTCAGCGGTCAACCGTTTCACCGGGTCTCCCTGACCGCCGTACCAATATTCCGCGCCTATGCTAGCCAATGGAGACATATGAGCCTCTGGTCTCACCGCCACCGGCACAAAGTCACCCCAATGAGCACTGGAACCCTGCTAACCGACGGAGAACACAACCCAGCACGAAGCCAGGTTACTATTACCGCGGTCTTCTGCAGGGTGGAGGTACTGCCCCAGGCGGGCTGCTCACCGAACGGAATTCCGTTATGCCCTTCCTCCTAATGTAGGCTCCTTCGTTAATCCCTAGGATATTAGATCTTAGAGACCGAATTGAAGAAGCCAAACACTGTGCCCTCAGGGTATTACGTTAGCTTCATGAGAAGTAACGCGTATCCCCTAAACCCCGAGTGGCAATAATAATTTCTGGATTCCTAGAATACTCTAGGATTCACTTTGTAGAATACTTACCCATTTCATCGTACGTTTCTGTTTTAACTATAAAATTATTAGCGCATTTTAACTCAACAAGCAATATCTAAATAAATAATAAAGGGTAAAGTGAAACAGATGAAGATATGGAGTAGGTAAGGTAACTACTAACCAATAATAAAGGCTGTTTATTATCCTTTTTTCAGAAGATTTAAATAATTCGCATTTATTTTCAGTTCTAACCCTCCCATTTAAAAAAAAAAATTAAAATAATAATAAAATACATACCTAATGATTCGTAATGGAAGGTCATGGGCTAATTTGAGCCAAATAGTACTAAAATGAGAAGTTCATAAAATCTGAAAGTATTTGTAATGAGCACTCAAGATAAAATGCCACGAATGACATAACGTCGCATTCCAATGCTAAAAGGGCTTTGGAGACTCCACAAAGCTGATAAATACCGCAAATGCCCTCTTTGTCACGACAAATCCTTCGCATTTCTTTCTCAAATGGAATGTGGGAATTCTTACAACATATTAGTTAAATTGTAAGATACGCTGAAAAAGTGGTTAATGAACTACCTCTATTAATAGAGTGTCTGCCTATAGACAAAATGTAACTGACCAAGCGCTGTAGCGTGTTTCTAGATGGTCGTATTATCTTTGGGGTGTAAGTAAAAGTGAGGGGAAAAAATGTCTGGTAGTAATGCTTTTATCAGATGCTGATGATGAAGAATTCAGAGACATCACGGTGGACGTCATGAATGATGACATTGTGCATATCTATTACTACTAGGGATAAGGTAGAAAATACAAATATGTAATAATCAGGAATGAACATCTGGATGGTGATTGATGAAGCTACATATCATTGGGAGTCCTGGGTTATCCTTCCGAGGGCTTACCCAAGGCTTCCAACCGTAAGCTGTTAGGCAGAATACGTGAGGTTTTAAGCTATTGCATAGCTTCTATCGCGGGCCTTGAGCGTGGAGACCGAATCCAGAAATTCCGTCACGAAAAAAGCATAACACTCGGCTATTCTCGGCCTCGCTCGGTCACGCTCGTACATTTCGTTTCGCACTTCATAATTTTTTTTGTTTACGTCAATTATGAACTCTGCAGTCGTTATATATTAAGTCCAAAAACTGATACTTGTACCCAGAATCGATCTTGCACCTTCCGCGTACCGATCCGCGTCGTAACCACTCGACCAAAGTTGAATTAAGAGTACTGGTCGAATTTAGAGTTCTTAATGTCAAAACAATTTTGATGCTGCGATTGAAATGCGTCATAGATAAGAATATTGACAGCACTTTGCAAATCACCCACTAACTTTTAATTCACAATTTTTCACAACGGACACGGTAATGTTTATGTAAAATAACAACGAAATTACGTGATTTTTATAGGCGAAAATTGCGGTTTATGACGTATTAAAAAAAACTACCAAATCGATCTCGTTCAAACCAATTTTCGTTGGTAGTTTTTATGACAATGTACATCATATATTTTTTTTAATTTATCATTCTCTTAGTTTAGAAGTTAGAGGGAGGGGGACACACTTTTCCACTTTGTGAATTATTTACGTAAGTGTCTCTTACGTAAACCATTCACTTTAAGAAACCTCAATAGCATTTTTGAAGACCTATCTATAGATGGAATATCTATCTATACACGTATGGATATGATGAAAAAAAAATTTTGAGTTTCAGTTCGGAGTATGGAGACCCCCAAAATTTACTGCTTTTCTTCTAGTTTTATATGAAAATCTTAATGCGGTCCACAGAATACATCTACTTACCAAGTTTGAACAGCATAGGCCTTATAGTTTCAGTGAAAAATGGCTGTGACATACGGACGGATTGACTGATTTTAAGGGTTCCGTTTTTTGCCATTCGGCACCGGAACCCTAAAAATGCTATGCAATAGGTTTACCGCGGCAGTCCCCGAGTGCCTCAAGTCTTTTTTTTAGTCTGTAGAAGTTATAGCATAGCATCCATAAGGCTTATCCCTCACGTAAAAAAAGGGTACCTATCAAACAGCCGAATTTTTTTGATGAACTTACTCGCGAGATACTTCATGTTTACGAAGTCCCACGTGTATTACTGCAATGTGGGTACTCGTTATAAAACTAATTTTGAGTATTGTCGATTGTTACATCCAAATAAATTCATGAACTTGGTTTAATTAAATTAGGAACATGAACTTTCTCAATTAATTAAAAGTTCTAATTTGTATGCAAAGGTAGAAATAAGTTGGTGGTACAAATTAAGTAGGTACAGAGAGGAATAAACTTTGTTTCACACAGTACAATACAAACTTACGGATATTCTCGGTCTTAGTTCTGATTAAAAAGATGAATTTTACTTCTTGAATGTGCAAAAAAATACTATAGTAATTATAATTATGTCTTGATAGAGTGATTTCATTTTTGATTGTGTGAATTTACCTACCTACTGCTGTTACTGATTTTATTTAGTCCGTAATTTAAAACGTTTGTTGGTTCAGGTACTTAAACTAAAACTGCGTAAAGCGTCTTACGCTACGGCTGGTCCTCAGATGGGTGCCACTTAGTGAAATTTCTACAACAAGCGCTTTTTGCTATTACAACAAATACTAAATTCAGAAAAAAAGGGGAGAAATATACATTGTTCTGGTTTTTCTTAATTATTCCATAAAAAATATTACATTTTATTACGAATTAAACGTAAGATACTTAAAAATTAATATTTTCTAAAAGAGATTTTCACACAACGCGGTAAAACCTATTTTACCAGAATATTTTCGTGTACCCTATCAAGTTCTAGAGGTGAGAATTACAGCCCTTAGGTGCTGTAATTAAAATAAAGCTAATTTAAAATTAAATTAAAATGATAATGCTCCCATGGGACACAATCTACAATTGTGTTCGTCGATAAAGTAGGTATAATGGTATTGTAACGAACATAACTTTTTGTAAGTTAATGTCGTAGAAGCATGCTATCTGGTTTCGAACGATAACATAAATTAAAATTACTCCATATACCCTTTCGGGCTCTATTAGAATAAAATCTAAGCGTCTATTACAGATATTTAAAAAAATGTGTTAGGTACGTTACGCATTACAAAAAAACTGTAGGTACCTACCCAAAAATATTTACAAAGAATTTTAAAATCTGTGTTATGGTTCGATTCGTTCATTAGTACAGACGCAAAAATATAAACGAACTTCACTGCGCTTTTTAGGGTTCCGTACCTAAAAAATAACAGGACCCTATTAATAAGACTTCCGCTGTCCGTTTGTACGTCACCAGGTTGTATCTGATGAACTATGACTAGACAGTAATAAAATTTACAGGTATGTACTTCTGTTGCCGCTATAAAAACAAATACTAAATCAGAAAATAATAGTATTTCAAGGAGCCTGTCATGCAACAAACCTGATATTTTGGCCATTTTCGGTACAGAAACCTTAGCGTGCGGGTGTGACTCGCACTTGGCCGGTGGGCCGTGGCCTTTTATTATTAAAAAGCTCTTTTTCTGACTTAAGAACGGTGTGTGGTATTTTTATACAATTTTTTATTCGCTGAATTATGGGGTGGAAACAGTGACTGGAAATGCTAGAGTATAATCAGCTTATTATCTATTCTTGAAACTAAAATGGAAACCACGTATCATTAAAACACTGTCCTAATTCCGACTATAGGCTAATTTGAGAGAAGTTAATCTGCTCTTTGAATCTTTAAATTGTAAGGAAATATTCCCTGTACAAAATTTAACGTCAACTAAACTTAGAATAACAAGTAAGTAATAAGCGAGTTTAGTGTACAGTTACTAACGTTTTGTTATCTATTTCACTCATCAATTTAGTATAAACATCATCTTTTTTTATTTAATTTTTTTAACGTGAGGGAAAATCCGTCATATAAACATCATCTTAAAAACAACTTATCTTATAATTTTTAATATACTACACATATTAAAGTGGCTGGCAAGTGCACGGTACGTCTCATGAAGTCTCATCTGATCTATAGTGATTATTTATCGAACAAGAAATTTTCCTTTGAAAAAAAAAAGCCTATACTGGTGAACTTTGGCATTTAGCCCGCTTGTACCTAATAACCTAACTCTGTAGTTTATATACAGAGAAAAAATTACAAACTCCATAAAACTAAAATAACATTGAGACTGTGTAGGTTTATTACAAGACCGCAATTAATACTTGAACCACTTAACGAAGGTTGAACTATGTACTTTAGCAAAACATTAGCAAGAAACAACTACACTTGCGAAAAAAGTGATGTATCAAGTTTGTAATACCTATGCATATTTATTCTATATTTTAGGAAAAGGTGTCTATCATTATTATAGGATTGACGAAAGGGTTACTCATAGGTAATCAGCGCGCTGGGCTACTAAGAGTTTTAAATCTCAGACTAAGTATCGTTGAGCACGATAGCAGATAAATAATAATATAAAATATATTACGAAAGAATCATAAGTTAGCAAATAAATAACGCAAAAGTACTTAGAGAAAAAATATAGTACCTAATGTGTATTTTTCTGTCCCATTTTAGGAAATCAACCAGTACTTGTACCTTTCTCAGAAACTTCGAAGCGCTCCAATGCGGGTCAAAATTACTTAGATAAACTATGAGGTTAAAAGTTTCAAACCCTGTTCAGTATTATCATACTCTTACATATCCGAAATATTTGGCCATCTTATTAGCGAGGGGAAGGAAATATTTAAAAGGTTGGGACTCCTCTTCAAATAGCTTAAGGCATTTTCTCGGAAACCCGCAGGACTTTTTACTTCAGTAAATGGAAAGCCTTTATTTTATTGTATCACATAATATCTATGGTAAAAAAACTAAAGTCGGTTTATATAACATTAAATTACAATATTATATTGTTAGAACCAGAAGTGGATAATTATTAAAAAAAAACACAAACTAGTAACCTAAAAAGATTTAATCACAAAATCGCTAAATAACCTTAAAATTGGTAACAAATAATCAGCTCGAAGGTAGGTGAATACAATCAACACAACTTACACAACTTTAGAGATAAATAAAATGACTCACGACCTCTGTAAGCACTCACTATCACCAAACAAATGTAACGTCCGCACCGATCGAGCTCTGCCAAGCAAGTGAGCGCGCGGCGGGAGGGGAAGTCGTTATATAGGAAGCGTGGATTGCTTGGTGACGCAACCTAACTTATTCCTAATACGGCCAATCCTGCTCAAAGATCGTCCTCGATCCGTGACTCAGTTGAGGGGTTCTGTCGAGTCCGCTGGCTTGCTGGCCTGTCGACAGGATCCAAGAAAGGCATGGACAGGCCTTCCCTTGTAGGTGCTATAGGTGGTTCTGGTTGGGAGTGCTCCGAGTCGTCTGCTTCATCTGCAATAGACACAACAGTCTCTGTTAAGGTAGGTAGGTGTACAGCGTCTATAACGTCATCGTTTTTAGATTTAGTTAGCTGTTGCAGTGAGGTTCACTAGTAGCTAATCATACTGTGACAGTACCCTGGCAATCGGGTTGAACATTACAGGCTAGTACTTTAACCACTTCCTGGCTAGTGATCCAAACACTACAGGTTGAAAATAAAAGTGATCATTTCCTGCCTAACGGTTTGACGTTACAGGAAGTGATACGAATAGAGATTCCTGGCTAGCAATTCGAATGCTACAGGGTCAACGTTATGAGCGACAGGTAATGTCACCTCATACGGCTTGACAACTAGTTAATACTACAGCGGCTTGCTTACAAAGCAACGCTTACGAGTAATTGTCGACTGTTCAAACAATTTACCAACGCTTTCACGGCTTGACAGTGTCAACGTTAAGGCGGCTTGGTAACAATTTACCGACGCCTTTACGGCTTGACAGACAACCTTCGTAGGTATACGGTACGACTTGATTTTCATCAACGTACGCAAGCGGCTTGACGTTAAACGTCAACGCTTAGTCTGGCTAGCGATAACCGCTACAGACAGAATACTTACAATTGAAAAACGCAGCGCATGCTTCGGGGCACCACTCGCCACGCCAAGGCACCATAAATTGAGCCGCAGCCTGCGTTGTTTTGCCGTAGTCCCCGCTGACGAGTTGCAACTCATACCGTCCGCTGGGCAGTATGTTTACCACCCGGTATGGGCCTCGCATGCCGGGGTCGAGTTGCCCTGTGGACTGAGAGGGTTTAATCACAAATACAAGGTCACCAGGGTTGAACTCACGAGGCGCACGTCTACGCCGATTTTCGCGTGCATCTTGTTCCCTTCGATTCGTCTCGAGAAGTTGACGAGCTCTTCCTCTAGCAACTTCCCGTATAGCGGAACGATTCGGTCGTGCGTCATCTTCGGCCAAGTCTCGGATCAGGGATCGGATTGCTGGTGTAGTACCTTCAGTGCCGATCAGTAGGTTTAGAGGTGATGTCTGCGTCGTTCGATGCTTGGTAATGTTTATTACCAGCTGAAGTTTCCACAGGGCAGTGGACCAGTTCACCTTCTTGTGGTTTGCTTCTACGCGAATCATATTGAGAACCGTTCTCATGTATCGCTCTGCTTGGCCGTTTGCATGGTGCATTTCTGGAGTAATATGATGCAAATTACATCCCATGTCATTGACCCACTTGACGAATTCGGCCGCTTCGAACATACGTCCTTTGTCAGTGACAATTAGCTTGGGTACTCCAAATAACGAGAAAACTTGCATAACAATCGTTTTCAGTTCACCTGCATCTTGACGGGCCATAGGAAATAGTAGGCAGTATTTAGTAAAACTGTCAACCACCACGAGAACAAACTTGTATTGTTCTGACAATGGTAATGGTCCTAGCGCGTCGACGTGAATAGTGTCAAAGGGCTGATCTGGCTTCTCCCATGAAGTTATGTTCTGCAACGGAGCACGCGGGATACGCTTCTTGCTGATACACACTATGCAGTGTGAGATGTACTTCACTACGAACTGTCTTAGTCCCGGAAACCAGAAATGTCTTAAAATAAGTTCTAAAGCCTTGTCAACTCCAATGTGTTCGTGCTCGTCGTGAAACACTCTAAGGAGGCTGAGTCTGTGTCCTTTAGGTATGTAGCACAGTAATCGTGGTTCCTCGCCTACTTGAGTAAAGCGGTAATAAAGCAGATCGTTTCGTGCGACGTACCTGCTAGAGTCTAGCACACCATCTTGCAACTTTTGGAGTAAGTCCTGAGTTTCATTGTCGCCTGCCTGTGCGGTATGTGCCCAGTTACGAGGTCGTTCTATTTGGTTAATGCTAACTATTAGGATTACGGCTAAGGTAATCTGCGTGAGGCATTAACACACCCTTTCGGTATTCGATGGTGAAATTAAAATCTTGAAGGTAAACCCACCATCGAGCTACCCTCGGTAACAGGTCCTTCTTGCGCTCGGTAGCCTTCAATGCATTGCAGTCAGTAACGATGGTAAATGAAAGTCCAATGAGGTAATGTCTGAAATTCTGGACTGCCTTGACGACTGCTAGCGTCTCCAACTCGTATGAGTGGTACTTGCTCTCAGCACCTTGAGTCACCTTGCTGAAATATGCCACCGCGTGTTTTTTACCATCTTCATGAGTCTGTAGTAAGACCGCCCCATAACCGATGCTACTAGCATCCGTGTGAAGTTCGGTGGGAAGGTTAGTGTTAAAAATAGCGAGCACAGGTTCGCTGGTCAGTTGTTTTATTAGGTCTTGACGGATAGACTCATGTTCAGGTGTCCATATGAACTCGGCTCTCTTCCTGGTGAGGTGTGCAATGGGTGCTGTCTTACGAGCGTAGTCCTTTACGTACCTCCTGAAGTAGCCTGCAAGGCCTAACAGCTGGCGCACTTGCCTGACGTTTTCGGGAGGAGTCGTATTGGCTAAGGCTTCAACCTTCCGATGGCTCGGTCTCACCTGACCTTCACTTACTAGCCGTCCTAAGTACTCGACCTCAGTAACGAGAAAGAAACACTTTTGAAGATTCACAGAAAACCCAGCTTGGGTAAGGGTTCGTAGAACTTTCTGGAGCAGCTCTATGCCTTCGGATGCTGTTTTGCTCATTAACAAGACGTCATCAACATAAACTGAAGTGTTTCCTTCTTTGATGTGATCGCGAAGTGTGTCATTTATGATGCGTTGATAAACAATTGGTGAGTTAGCGAGTCCATAAGGCATTTTGAGATACTCAAAGTGATCTTCTGGTGTAACGAAGCCTGTGAGGTGTACGCACTCAGGTTTGATGCGGATTTGGTGGAACCCTGACGCCATATCCAAACTAGAGAAGAACTTATGAGTTCCCAACCGGTCTATCTGGTCGTCAATTAGCGGAAGAGGGTACCTGTCCTTGACCGTTATTCGATTTAGTGCCCTAAAGTCGACACAGAGCCTATCAGAACCATCCCGCTTTTTCACGAGAATGATAGGACTGGCGTACTCGGAAGTAGACCTTCTTATTATTCCCTTGTCCAGAAGATCTTGCGTTATCTCCCTAACTTTCAATTTTTCTTGGTACGACAGCTTGTACGGACGATAAACGACGGGGGTAGTACTTGTGAGTTTGATCTCCATTTCGCCCGTAGTCACAGTCGTGGTTGCAGTTCCACTAATCAAAAACTCGGAGTAATTGTTCAAAACGCGTAGAAGTGACGTTAGTTCTTCGCCTTGTAGGGTGGTCTTAATGTTGTCTTCGCAAACTGACCCAACAACAGCATTTAATGCAAACGGAGTCTCAGTACGAGAAAGGTACTGTTTATCTTTTGTTCGCACATAAGTCACTCCATCGCGATTTAAAACATCAGTACCAATTATTATCGGTGCCACCATCATAGAGGAGGGTACGATAACGAGATCGGTCTCGATTGATATTTCGTCGAACTCGATGTTGACAGTGACGTAAGAGTTAGCGATTATCTCCTTATTACCGATACCTTTTAGGACACCAACCCAATGTCTGTATTTAGGTTGAACCGGCAAGTGTTTCAAAAGGGCTGTTGAAATCAACGACACGTTGAGAGCACCACTGTCTATTAATATGTCGACCGGGATGCCGTTGACAACCGCTATAGTAATGTCGCGAGAACGCGAGTAGTTTGAGGGGTCGGAACACAAGTTAACACTACGTTTGTTATGAGCCGCGGACCGAATTTTAGCAAAACATGTCTCCTCTTTGTGGCCCGGTTTTTTACAGAAAGTACAACTGTTGGTAGATGTGGAGGGTTGAGGAGAACCAGTCGGATTGTTTGGAGTAGTAGTGGGCTTATGTTTGGTAATTCGGTTTCGAGTACATTCACGACGTAAATGGCCCCGTCGGCCACAACCAAAACAATTAATGTTTGGGCCCTTGCTTGGCTTCGCCGTCGAGCGCTTGTTATCAGGTACGCGCGAGTCGGTTTTAACCCGGTCTGGTTTTTTTGTAAATCGACAAAAACGAAACTATGTCATTAGACGACAGGTTTGCATTGGCGGCGGCTGCACGCACTTGAGGGTTATCGATTCCCCTTATCACAATAAGCGTCCTAAGTTCGTCACTAAGACCCTCAACGATGCGTAAGCGTAGTAGCGTACGACGCGCGTATTCGGCGAAGGTGTCGTATTTGTCCGAGGTTTTGTTCATTGCGTCGTAAAGTATGTTCGCGAAATCTAGCTTCGATGGGCAAAGTGGTTTAAATTCTTTTGTAAAATTTGACCAGGTTCGATCGTTGGTTACCCATTCACCCAGCCAAACTTTCGCGTCACCTTTCAAACAATTAGCGACGCGGGATAAACATTCATGATCCGACCAACCATTTGCTGCTTTGGCACGATCCACCTCAGTGCACCAAACGTCGATGTTATTTATTGACGGATCGAAATTTGAAACAAAGTATTTATGCGATCTAACGGGGTTTACAGTTTTAATAGCGTCGACAAGAGCTTGTGCTATAGACGAAACCTCAGAGCAACGGGCAGCCGATGCTTGAGAATCGTTGTTCGAATGGCGTAATCGATTAACCTCAACACTTGTTGTTGACAGGGGTACGCATACTGGTTCGGTACTGGGGGTGCGGCATTTCGGGGTACGAGAACGCTCCGTGTAGTTTTTACGGCGACCCTGTCGACGCGTTGGTTCTCGTGTTCGACGACGTGACCGTTCACGTGTTAAATCACGACGACGGCGGCGGTCACGGTAAGCGTGCCTATTACTCTTAGACGTATCACTGTCACTCGAAGACAAATAACGAGAATCAGAGCGTGATCGATCGCGAGAATAACGACGCATGGAAGATCTACTTCTACTACGACAATACGAGTGACTCCGGCGTCGCGAGTCATTTCGTCTAGTACGTGGCATGGTAAATACACACAGAGAGGTTAACAAATTCCAATTACTTAAAACAACACGAGGAAAAGAACAAAAAAATTTGGTTATGTAAACAATGAACTTTTGTGTGATTGTTTCCACCTTTTTCCACTTATGTAGGCCTTTGTTCTTTATCCCACTTCTGATGTTAGAACCAGAAGTGGATAATTATTAAAAAAAAACACAAACTAGTAACCTAAAAAGATTTAATCACAAAATCGCTAAATAACCTTAAAATTGGTAACAAATAATCAGCTCGAAGGTAGGTGAATACAATCAACACAACTTACACAACTTTAGAGATAAATAAAATGACTAACGACCTCTGTAAGCACTCACTATCACCAAACAAATGTAACGTCCGCACCGATCGAGCTCTGCCAAGCAAGTGAGCGCGCGGCGGGAGGGGAAGTCGTTATATAGGAAGCGTGGATTGCTTGGTGACGCAACCTAACTTATTCCTAATAATATTGTAAAAATTCATCTTGGCATATTTTTAAACGTAGGTATCTTCAGTAAATGGAAAGCCTTTATTTTTATTGTATCACATAATATCTATGGTAAAAAAACTAAATTCGGTTTATTTAACATTAAATTAAAATATAATAGTGTAAAAATTCATCTTGGCAAATTTTTAAACGTAGGTACATTATAAATTATGTAAGACACCATGTTCGCTGAAGGATTTGGCTTAGGCAATACTAGTTCCCACATTTCATCAGTATATAGTCCCAGGTATGCAGTCAGAAATAGACAGGACCAAATGGTGGATATAAAGCCTCCAACTACTATAAGAAATAAATTTAGAAAAACAAAATTTCTTTGAAATACTAATCAATACCTAGCCAACTACATTTTTACCAAACAAATAAATGTACAAACGGAGTTCAAACCTCCACCTACGGCCATAAGACAAGTCAAACGTACTCCACGTAAATGTGCACGGTAGGACTCTTCAATATGTCGGCCCATTTTCCGAAGAGATTGCCCCGAGCTTCCTACCTTCAGCGATCGATTTCCTCCGGAAGCGGCTGATCTCCATTTGTCCGCTCCAAGAAACTCGTTGTACACATGCATTAGGACTCCAGCTTCGAGGTCCCGGAAGAGGCTTCCAGAATGCAGATACACCTACTTTCAGTAATTATAAATGAAGCGTATCAGAAAAAAAATGTTCTACAATACCTAACTTTTTTAACCTATTACTTTCAATTGACGTACTTACACCCTAATACTGCAATTAAATTCGGCAAAACTACCATTAAAAGGATTTGTCTCTTACTAATGAAGGACAAGAAATAAAATTTCCCTCAGCGTGATTTTGCCCACGAGCAAACAATCGGAATTCTTACTAAATTGGAATTTACTGATTTTCCAAAAATAAACTGTTAAGTAACACAATTAAAACATGTATAGTTGTAAAAACATTTTAAAATTACACATAATACATTAATCTGTAGTAATTTGATTAGTTTTGCGAAGCTGTTCCCATGCTTATTAAGAAATAAGAAAATTGAAGTTGTAAACATCACAAAGGACGTAATGATCTTCACATAAACAAAATGAATGTGAAGTCATCACGCTCCGCAGCATGTATAAATTATTACCACAAATATCTACCTAAGTAATTCATGTAAAAAATATTTACATTCTTGTAGATGTTGCAGACGATTTTATACAAAAATCCGGCCAAGTGCCTGTTGGATTCGCGCACTAAGAGTTCCGTACCAAAATAGTTGTTGTATGGGAGCTTCACCTTTTTTCTGTTTTAGTATTTGTTGTTGTAGCGGCAACAGAAATACATAATCTGTCAAAATTTCAACTGTCTAGCTATCACGGTTCATGGGATACATTTCCATAACTAGTGACAGAGAGATAGCGAAATTTCAGTAATTGGGTTCCTGTTTTTACCGTTTGGATGCGAAATCCTAGAAAGCAAACTTGACACCACCCAGTTAACCATATAAATATTCACAATAGTTGGGTAGTACACTCTTATTACTGTGATGGTGCTTACACAGTGCAGATGGACCACTAATAGAGCGCAATGTGTGTCATGCTTCATATCTATAAATGTACTGCCTTTTAATGCTGCCTTTGTTGATGTAGGGCAATTACTAATATGTGAAGTCAATTATCACCGTGTGGATAGGGTAAGGTTAATACCCCCGTGACGTATTTAGGATAGTAATTGTGTGAATAATAAATATTATATCAAATCCTCATTGAATTGCTTTCCGTCTTATTTCTATTTGCTCATATTTTCTAGATTTTACTTGAAACTATAGCCATTTAGATTATAGGAATGATTTCAATATGCCACTGCATTATGAGGTCTCAATTAACCTATTAAATAAATCTAAGAAATTCTTTATCGTTGGACATTAATGTTACGTGGTAGGTATTAGTTTGACTTCAATCTAGCTGATATTAAAAACCCGAAACGATAATTTTGTTTCGATTTTGATTGAAACTGTTGCAAATTTACAAGGAATCTGAAGGAATTGCATGAAAATTACTCTTAGTTATATAATTAAACCTTAATCATGTACCGTGTGAGGTAGGTATGCATGCAACTAACACATACTAACATTTTATTTTGTTGGAGGTTATATAGTTAGAGCTTTAGTTGAGATACAGCTAGTGAGGCAGTGAAATGATGATTAATCCAAAAATGAAAGAAATTTTGGTCCTTATAAAAATTTAACGAGACACAAATATGCAGAGACCCTACAATAGAGCCGTGAAATTTTCTCCATAATTATATCTACATGAACTGTCCGGAATTCTTTTGTAAAAATTTCGAAATTATTTGGACCAGTACAGTACACCATTGAAATATAGAAAAGATTGGTAAACGATTTTCAATAAAAAAATATGATTTTAATCGTCCTTGGAAAATGTCCATAATGGCTTCCGGGAATAACAATAGGGTTCTGTCCATCGACAGACAGCATTGTCAACGGCTCTCAATAGGTGCCCTACCCGTGGAAAATGGCCTCTCAAATCTTTGCTTTTATGCATTGAAGAGTGACAACTCTCTTTTAAAAATATTGAGTAATTGAAATCACGTCAATGGGTGTGAAATAACAGGGATCAACTCACAATAGGAATAATTAATCAGTCATTCATCTTCGTACTCACTCCTGTCCTTTGAAAACTGGCAGAGGCATATTATACGTCCACATTTTCACCTTATAGCTATTTGCACATACATAATATGATCACGCCTTTCATCTCCAAAGGGTAGGCATATTATGTTTTTGCCTCACTTTTTTTAGAAATTTTCCCACGTAATAGGTGATAAGCCGTATTGTCGTGTTGTTATGGCCTAAAAGATTAATAACCTGCAATCTCGAAACTGTTGTATTCTCCTATGTGATATAATAATAATTAATTTTGTCTACTAATTATGCAATAGTTTCAACTAGGAAATTTTGCTTGTATGAATGCAGCAGAGAACTGCACCCTAAAGCATAATTTCAAATTTTGTGCTAATAAAGAGTATTCCCATTAGACATCAATATATCCACTGCTAGTGCATTCTCAATGCTAGATTTTTTTTTTATATTTAGCTCGCCAAATTGACGTCGCCACCAGCCTGATGGAAAGCCGTGGCGCATCTAGCGATTGGGGGCCACCTCTGACAATGGTCCTCATGTTGGCGGCCTTGTGTTATGCCTCTTCACGCTATACGATATAACTTTAAATGATCCTGTGCAATCAAGTATTAAGGATACGATTCGAACTTTTCCACTTTTCTTCATTTACATGATAGTACCGTTACTAGAACGGCTAATCGATAAAACATTTCGAATGAAAATAATGTTTCGTCTTCTGCTGCATCTATCAATAGATTTTTTGGGGAGGTAGTTGTCGAACATTTTTACCCGGGTGGGATGAAAATAGTATTGTGTTTATTAGAAAAAAAATTGAAATTAAAATTAGACTAAATAGGCATCTTCGACTGGGCGCAACAGCGCCAGGTCCTCGTAGTGGGTCAGGACGTGGACACTCTCTCGCTCGAGACCATTATGCGAGCCATGCTCTCCAGCGGGAGTAAGTGGGACTGCGCCGCCTCCTTCTGCGAGCAGGTCATGCTCGTGAAGGAGGCGGCGGGACGGGTACGGGAGAGAACTCTTCCACCCGAGTTCCGCAGTCAGCGGCCTGGGCGCCACCGACGTGTCTTCGCCGAGGACTATCGGCCACCATGACCGGGGGCCTGAGGACTGTGAGAGGGCGGCTCACCGTCCTTACAGAAGCAGGCCCATGACGGCAACATGACATGAGCAATTCACGCACGCCCCCCCTTAGAAGCGGGATCACACCCGAAACCCCCCAAAGACGCGGGATAGCACCCGAACCACCCCATGGGCGAGGCCGCAGTGGCGGCCGTGGCTCTGTTGGGAGTTCTGGGACATCCTTCCGAGGGCTTCCCCGGGGCTCCCAACCACAGGCTGTTGGGCGTGACGGGAGGTTTTTTAGTCGGTAGGAGTCCGGCATAACATCCATGAGGATTTTCCCTCACGTTAAAAAAAAAGTATTTAATAATATACATTATATTAGTTGCGGGTCTTTTTCGCGTAAACAATTCAAACTTCGCTCACTTCTCGACGGTCTAATACTCTACGGTCTAAAATGAAACTCCATTTCTTTACTTTTAAGACGGGGTTTTGGTGGGGTAACCTTAAACTATCTGTTCGTGGTATAATAGAGTAGCATATATTTGTTTGGAAATTGACTTAATAATTCACCTAATCGCTTAGGAAAAACGGCGTGAGCATTATTGTACATTATGGAATCAGGCATTAAATGGTGGAAATCCACCGTAGAACGATATTATTCACGTTTATCATTAAATATAATGTAATCGTTCTACGTCGCATTTTGCACGTTTCAGTCAAAATAAAGACGATTGTATTCAAGAGTCAAATAAGAATAATTATAAACCTTTCTTCTACCGTATTTAATTGGCCGTGAGACAAAAAGTAAACAACATATTATTAAATAATGTTTTTAAACTCACACGACTTGCGCTACACATTATATTAGTTGCGGGTCTTTTTCGCATAAACAATTCAAACTTAGCTCACCTCTCGACGTTTCGGCTATGTTACAATAGCCGTGGTCACGAGTAGAGTCTACTCGTGACCACGGCTATTAGGCCTATAGAAAGGTTTATAATTATTCTTATTTGACTCTTGAATACAATCGTCTTTATTTTGACTGAAACGTGCAAAATGCGACGTAGAACGATTACATTATGTTTAATGATAAATGTGAATAATATCGTTCTACGGTGGATTTTCACCATTTAATGCCTGATTCCATAATGTACAATAATGCTCACGCCGTTTTTCCTAAGCGATTAGGTGAATTATTAAGTCAATTTCCAAACAAATAATTGCTACTCTATTATACCACGAACAGATAGTTTAAGGTTACCCCACCAAAACCCCGTCCTAAAAGTAAAGAAATGGAGTTTCATTTTAGACCGTAACCGTAGTACCGAAATATAAATATATAGACAAAAAGCTATCTATTTATCATTTATAACCGGTAGGTCTACCTCCAAAGATAATGGTGAAGACGCTATGAATTGGAAAAAGCGTTTAGATAGGTTTTTCTCTCGATAGAAGAGACATTCTTTCAAGCGAGTATTCAGTCGTTTGTTTATGTCGATTTATGTCAACGAAATTTCCATTCCCTATAATTCCAGCGTAGTAACGTTAATCTCCTAACAGTGACATTAATTTTGGTTTTGGTTACGCTGCAAAATGTGCGTGTAGTCATTAAAAACAAAAGCATCAACGATTACCGAGTTAATAGACTAACAACAATATCACATTGCTATTTTATGGTAGATAAAACGCTGATAATGCTTGCTATTATTTGCCCATCGCTAGTTAGTAATTTGTTCTAAAATGTAATATTTACAAAAATAAATCTTATAAACGGTTATTCGGCCTCCAAAATGTTACCTAAAGTATATTTAATAAATATTTAGACTGTCATTACAAGCTTTTATTTCAGTACCCTTGTGCAAACAAATCATACACATTAAATTTGACCCACTTCGCGATGTCCCTTTTATTAGTTTAGTAAAATATAAAATTGGAGAGCCTTTTGCTTTGTTTAACTTAACGTGGTAATCCTAGAACTACCAGTTTGAATAAAAAAATATTTAAGTGTCGCACAGCGTATTTGGAGTAGCACTAGACTTAAAAAAGATCTTCTCGTTGGAATAAATCAACAAGATTATTCATGGTACATTTCGATCATTATGTTACGACCAGTCCTTAATGATATTGTAACAAAACTCCAAAACCAATCTATAACAAAATTGAATATAATTAAGTCCGTTAGGTAAACTAGAGCTCTGTTTACACTAGCAGAGCACTAAACGCGTTTGTATACTATACCTATGTAGAGACGTAGATATATTCTACAGTGGCTACGGTTCGTAGCACTCTCTATGCGACGACTTATCCGAGCCATTGGAGGGAAAATATTTACTCATTAATAAGCTTTTATTAGGTCGTCGTGTATGTAACTAACAATGTAATGGAATCTAAGGATACTAATTTAACCATCTTCCAAGGATCGTAGCGTCATGAAAATTGGCAGATGTATGAAGTTCTGATGACAATACAATAATATGGTACTGTCAAACTGATACGATGATGGAGCCGGAAGATAGGCACAGAAAACAAGTGGCATCTAAGGTAGCTAATTTAACCAGCTTCCAAGGATCGTAGGGTCATGAAAATTGGCAGTTGTATGTAGTTCTGATGACAATACAATAATATGGTACTGTCAAACTGATATGATGATGGAAGCGGAAGATAGGCACTGAAACTTCGATGGAAAAAGTGGAATCTAAGGATACTGATTAAACCATCTTCCAAGGATTGTAGCGTCATGAAAATTGGCAGATGTATGTAGTTCTGATGACAATACAATAATATGGTACTGTCAAACTGATATGATGATGCAGCCAGAAGATAGGCACAGAAAACAAGTGGAATCTAAGGTAGCTAATTTAACCAGCTTCCAAGGATCGTAGGGTCATGAAAATTGGCAGCTGTATGTAGTTCTGATGACAAAACAATAATATGATGATGGAGCCGGAAGATAGGCACTGAAACTTCGATGGAAAAAGTGGAATCTAAGGTAGCTAATTTAACAAGCTTCCAAGGATCGTAGCGTCATGAAAATTGGCAGCTGTATGTAGTTCTGATGACAATACAATAATATGGTACTGTCAAACTGATCTGATGATGGAGCCGGAAGATATGCACTGGAACTTCATGATGGAATATCGTATTATATCTGTTTTTGGATTCGTCAGAAAAGTCTTGTAATGAACTTTGACCAGGCTTAGGTTTCAAGGTTATAACAAACCTTTTTTTAATTGACTTGTAAAACTATGCAATAGAATCTCAGGTAACTAATTTAAGCATCTTCCAAGGATCGTAGCGTAATGAAAATTGGCAGATGTTTGTAGTTCTGATAACAATACAATAATATGGTGCTGTCAAACTGATCTGATGATGGAGTCGTTAGATATGAACTGTAACTTCATGATTGAACATCGTATCATAGCTGTGTTTGGATTTGTTAGAAAAGTCGTGTAATGAGCTTAGACCACGATTAGGGTTTAAGGTTATAACAAACCTGTTATACTGGTTGAATTTATAGTCGTTCTGGACCCGAGAGGGGGTTACTCGGAATCAATAATGGAACCATTTCGGAGTGTCAAAACAGCTGTGCAGGTTATAATAAAAAAATGACTTTTATGTAATCTTTTCAGTCGTTCGAGTTGAAACATTAGTAGCGCTTCGATTATTCATTGAACTTTTCAATGAATGAGACTCCGAAACCCATAGGTACCTACGCCGCGACGCGTGCTTCCATGTGATCAGTTCATTGACCGAATGCATTCGTTTCGATAATAATAGGTACTTAGATAATAATAAAGGACTCCAACTTCTCCTTCACACTTTACACGGGCTTAGGACCGTCGGAAATACTTTAATATTGTTCTATTTTACGGTAAATTAATAAGTTTTATGTAATAATAATGAAAATAAACACGAACAAATAGGTAGGAGTATTTCCGGCGTATTTAAAAAATTGGAGCTATTTACAAAATAATCAACTTAAATACCTAGACCTACCTATTCACAGTTTATTTACAATTCCCTGTACCTTGGCAACTGCTCAAAATGGAGTACAGAACGTTCGATACACAAACGGGCACGTTTTAGGCTATTGTTTTTAGTTTATTCAATGTGTCTCTGTCACTTTTCACTATTTCAAAGGCGTCCACTATCGCACTGCGTAATTCATCACGAGATTCGTACTCTCGAGTGTAAACTAATCGTTTTATTTCCGACCACAAATAAAAGTCTAAGGGTGTTAAGTCCGGGCTCCTCGGCGGCCAAGCCACGGGCCCACCGCGGCCTATGTAGACCGTTCACCGAATTCACTATCTAGGTATTCACGCACTGCACGTGCATAATGAGCAGGACAGCCGTCGTGCTGATAGTACATATCTCGTAAGTACGCCAGCGGCACATCCTCTAACAACTCGGATATTACTGTACGTAGCATTGCTAGATATGAACTACCAATACGATGACCTTCGATAAAGATGGGGCCTATTAATTGATCGTTAATGATGCCGGCCCAAACATTAACACTAAATCGAACCTGATCATGATCGGTCCTCCCTTATTACGTGGGGATTAATCAAAGCCCAGTAATGTTCATTATGCACGTTGTAAAGGTCCACTCGCGTAAACAATGATTCGTCTGTCCACAGGATGTTAATGTTGCAACAACCACTGACAAAACGTGATCCTTGCGGGTCCATCATTTTCATAAATTGCGTGAACCCGATGAAAACGGTAAGGGTGCCCGGTAACCTACCGACGTTGCTTGGCAACGAATCCACGTGGACCAGTGCGTTCATGCGTTGTGATTGGTCGAATTTTCCCGGCGCGGTGACTCTTCTTACTGATTGGAACGTTAGACATTGAATGAAAAATCGTAGTAGAAAATAGTAGTAAACGTATTTCGTGAAATTTAAAGGAATAACCAGGAGTTCTCATTTTGATTTTGTCAAACGATGTAGATTTTGACATTTTCGTAACTTTTTATTGTTGATTTTCAAATTGACAGTGCCGATCGGTTCTGTTATCGAAATTGTGCCTAAACCTTTCCGTTCCAAAACGACTATAAATTCAACCAGTATATTGAAGTTAATATTGAGTGTAAATATTGAGTGCAAATATTGACATAGGTACCTGCAGAAAATGTATATGTATTAGAGTAATAATGAAATATTTTCACATTAGTCGAACTCAGATAAGACACCATGTAATACAGAAATCCCTACTAATTTTATAAATGCGAAAGTAACTCTGTCTGTCTGTCTGTTACGTTTTCATGCCTAAACCACTAAACCGATTTTGATGAAATTTGTTATAAATAAAGACAGTTTGAGTTTAAGAGAAGGACGTAGGTTACTTTTTAACTGACTGCGCGAAAGGAGGGTAATGATTTTATGCGATAACGACTTCTACGCGGATGAAGCCGCAGGGAACAGCTACTTAAGGTATAAATGTTGTGACTAAAAAGTATAAAATAAATAAATGGTTTAAAAAACCCTAGAAAAATACGCTTTTATAATGCACTAAAAAACCCAAAAATAAATTATGGATCGTTCAAGTTGCCTCTATTTCTGGGCTGAAGTGTAAACTATGTGCTTTTAGTTATAATATTTGAATATAAAAGCGTGGGGTGCTAGAACAAGAAAGAGTTTTTTGTAAGCATACTCCTATTAATACTAATCCTTATATAATAACAATCCTGGCGAAAGCTGAATGAGGTCGCACAAGAGCATAACGTTTATGCTGCCAAAGGGAACGCCTTTTCTTTCAGGCAATTAAGTAGATACATGAGGGTAACACGTTAACAGTGGCAAAATGTAGAGTTCTTGTTCGAGAACGAGATATCTTTGGTTACCGTTAAAAACCCGCTTGGGGATATATGCGTTTGTATTCCAATTACGTGATTACTACATATTGTACTAAATATCTCGGAATGCCGAAACTTTAAGGACCTGCCAATGAATTATCTAATAGAGATCCGTAACGGTAATAGGTTTGCTCCTATTACGCGGGCGTCACGAAAAACTGGCAAAAGTGGGTGTTGAAAATGCGTAGACGTGATTAACTACTTTACTTTTCAAGTAAGTATGTTATGTATTTCAATTAAAGCCTATCATCGTTAATACTTTTCCGAAATTTAAAAGTCACAATAGATATATAAAAGCGTGACAGTGTAAATTAATAGTTTAAAAACACGAGAAAAACACGCTTTTATAAAGGTGACCTTATCCTTAATCTGACAAGACTTCATGCAGCTTCCGCCAGGTAGGTCTTTCCTGTTCCAGCGCCCCACGCTTTTGCAATCAAATATTATAACTAAAAGCACATAGTTTACACTTCAGCCCAGAAATAGAGGCAACTTGAACGATCCATAATTTATTTTTGGGTTTTTAGTGCATTATAAAAGCGTATTTTTCTAGGGTTTTTTAAACCATTTATTTATTTTATACTTTTTTTTTACTAACGAACAGCACGCATAGTAGGCTACTATGCGTGCTGTACCTTATAATTAAGTAAGATTGCGAGTATGAGATTAATATAGGACTTATGCTTTTCTATAGACACAGTCACAGATTATAGAACTAAAGGCAGAGGACGCTTACCGTACAAGAAAGTGAGGCCAAACCCAAAAAAGAGTGTAAGTTAGTTTTCACTTCTAAAGAGTCTGGATTAAGTATTCGCTTTTATGTCCTCACTTTTTCATGCTCAGTTCATTTTAACAGTCATCTACATTTTTTACTTCTATAAACTGCGGATAGGGTGTTTATGCCATCACTTTGCGTTACAGAGCTCGTTTATGGTAAGGTCACAGTATCAAAAACCATTGACCCAATGATATCATGGTTAATGAAGTGAAGGCTTATTTGTTATTGTGAAATGAACTTGTGTCTCCAGTGTTTTATTTTCGGTTTCAATTATACCGAGAAATACTAGATTGCACTTGCCTTAATCACCAATAATTGTTAGTAGTGCATTTAAAAGGAACTTAATGTAGCGATTAAAGATTCTACTTGAACTTAAACTTTTGGCAATCTACTTAATTATTGTTAAATATTCAATGATACCAGTGCTTTTTTTTGACAAATCTTATTGTGAATAAGGACATAATTTTAGCGAAATAAACATGTCTGAATTACTCGTAACTATAAGGTTTGATACAAAAAATAAAAAGAAATAAAAATATGCTACGTAATACTGCAAAGCAGTAAATTATCAGATGCCAAAAAAGTATAATTTATTATCTAAAATATACCGACGTTAGCAGTTATCATAACTACGATGGCCAGGGGCAGTTCAAATATACGTTATGTATTCCACGTCCATGCGAAGGCAATATTGAGGTTACTTTTCTGACTTATTTTAGCTCTTATCTCGCAGTCAGACCGAATAGAGACGTGTCGCATCGAACACTTATCAACGTCGCTTTACGGTCGCCCGAGTTAAAACGAAATGTAACAGTTGGAAATCCACCCAACATTACTCACGGGCCCTACTTAAGAGGAAAAATTTGCGGTACTGCTTGAACAATGGAGTTCACTATGTGTGCTGTTTTACTACGACAGTAAATATTTTTATTATGAGCTGTTTTTGTATTCACGTTGACTTTTATTATGAACTAGTACTTTTGCGAAGAGTAGACCTTGCGAGCACCCAGGAAACAACAAATAAAAAAAAACAACGTCTGAGAAATCATTATCCTTTAGGTATATTTCAGCCAAAAATCATCATGCTCTTGACAAAAGTTGTATTTAAAACCACAGAACACTGCCAAACTTGGTGAAAACCGGTCAAGAAAATATACGTCCTCTAAGCCATACACGCAGAGATACGGATGAAAGCACTGTCGAATCGGAGACTCTTGCTCGCTTCGCTCGCTCGGTCAACTAGGTGAACCGCGCTACTCTGTTTAAGTGACAGTTCGATTTTATATACTATAATGTGTATGTATTAATAATGTAAACCTTTCTCTTGAATCACGTTGCTGAAAATCGAATTCAAATAAATGCGATTTTCAGCAATAGACACTCTACTGCACAACGAAATTTCATTGTGTAGTCGAAATCCAATCGAAATTCGAGATGGTAATCTAAGCGAACATGCAGCGGTTGCAGCGTTCGGTTTCATATAGACTACGTAAATATTACAAATCAATACGACAATGTTACCAAGCCATCGGGTTAAAAGTCTTAAAAAATAAAACTTAACACCAGGATAAAAATCACGAACTGATGCCAATCTGCTTTTAATCAACATTGAAAATATTACAACCCGCTAGTACAGCGGGTTGCTACTTTTCTATCACGTTAATAAGTCTTCGTTCGAAATCACCCGTGGCTCCATTGAGACCAAACCTATTGTTTACAGCTTGTGTTTAAAAAAAAACATCCATTCTGAAAGCTCGTAGATAACATACACTGTAAAAAATAATGTGCACACGAATATGGCTTAGTGAGGAAAGAATGCCGATATACACACAAAACCTAACGCTTTTCACTGTTGTTGTTTTATATTGACGTGACAACGTCTTATAATTCGATGGAGCCGGCTGCACGAACGAAAAAAGATGATGCAATACGTCGTTACCTCGCTCTGAGGCGTTCCATTTATTTGAATAATGTTTTCAACAGATGTGTGTTTTTATATTTCTTTTTGTTTTGTATTGTTAATTTTATTTTTATTTTTATTTTCTTATGACGTTGTCACGTTCAACCATCGTCAGTAAACCGACTTTACAGACAACCGATTTCTTTTATAGTAAGCTGGGGCAAATGAAATCGAAATGACCAAAAATTATCTGGCTACTGCTAGCTGCCAGATATAAATACCTATTTAAGGATTCCAGGACCTAAACTAACCGTAACATTGAGAATCCTCTCAAGTTGTTTTTCAATCTTAGTTCCACCTTTCTCTATAGACAATGTCAGCTAAAGTTGCCACGGACTAAAGTATTTTAAATAGAGACTCTGATTACGGTACGATAACAATTTATCGTTCTAACACTGGGACGAGTTTATATCCGAAAACTTTCAATCAAACCGGTTATATTTTGAAAAACTTATTACATCTAATAACAACAGGTGTAAAATAATATGACAGTATACACTGTAATTGCCCAACTTATTATATAAAAGTTACTACAAACTTAGTAGGGTATCTCCGACCCTGACCGCACGATACTTACCTATAGTATCAGGGCTGTCACTTTTAGTTAATTCAATCGTCGCAAATGACGGGTTAGGTTAAACAATTGGACAATCTCATACAACATCATCTAGTCCAAATTCTAGAATATTTTAGCTTTTCCTTAATTCATACACTAAACACTATTTGCATTCTTTTGAAGGTTCTATATTCGTTTGAAGTGCCATAAAGTTTCGATTATCAGATAGTCAGTGTTCACTGACTTCATACATACTTATAGTCACGCCCATATCCCAAAAGGGGTAGTCAGAGGCGTAGTATACGCCCACATCTCACCTTATAGTTTTATGTCTAACGAAATAGGTGGTGTGCCTATTGCCGTGTTGAAATGGACGGGTAGTGTTCTGTTGAAAGATACTAAAGATACTTCAAACTTCTAGTTTTATCCACAAAGAAATTATAAGGGGTCGAAAATTAACTGAGTGGGTTCGAAGCAGTGGGAGTAGAACTCGCGCACCGAGGAGGGTTCCGTACCAAAAAACGGCAAAATTCATGTTTGTTGTATCCCATGCAACTAACGTTCCCCTAACACAGACCTTTTGTGGGACAGACTAACCTTTCTTCTTCTTTTGTTACCTATCGTGAATTCGTGAATAACGATAGATAAGGATAGAGTTTAAAAATTACTGTTGAGGCATCCAAAAACACAGCAATATCGTCTTTACTTCTTTATAGGCATTGTCATATTTATCTAATATTAATATACCTGTGTGGCGACGAGGTTCCGTGTTGCGACAGGTAAAAGTACAAAATATCGCCACCCCAATACATCCCAAGGGTGTCGTAAGAGGCGACTAAGGGAGCACCTTCGCAAAAAGATCCATTGCGTAGAGAAGAAAAACTCAAAATGAAACCCGGTTGTCAGTGCAATGACAATCGTTAAGCCAAGTTGAAGGCCTTATGCTTGGCTTGAAAATTTTCAACTGCGGGTCGCGGCGACCTGCGCCTGTTCATTCCAACACGGCAATAGGCTCACCACCTATTTATTACGTGGGACATAAAAATAAAATGAGAAATGGGAGCGTATACTATGCCTCTGTCTACTCCTTCGGGTATAAAGGCGTAAATATATGTATGTATGTAAGTAAAGATAGCGGGCATATGACACATACGTTTTACGTAATCACGCGCACGCGGTTCGTGGCAACACTGATTGAACGCTTGGTTTACCAGCTGGGAGCTTTCCGACTAGTACTGATTTTTAAATGTGTGCGTGACGCGCGGCTTGTTCCGACGCGACGCGCCCGTAGGCACTACGCGCGCACACAAGTATACCGCGCTCGGTACCTTTTATTTTATTTTTATTGGAGATGCCTAACTCTATTAAACTCTGCTTATACCATGTTCAAAATAAATCACAATAATGCCTATTCTTGATGAAATGGACCATTACAAATAATAGCGTATTTGTTTTGTCGTTTTATGTGTAGCACTATAAGTAACCAGCACGTTCCAACCCCAACACAAACGCAAATGAGGATCGTTCTCCGGAGGCTTCGTGCAAATGAGTTTCTCAAATGAATCATTACCAAATGCCGACAGCCGAGGAACCGTTCCGTGGAACTCGTTTGAGCACTTTCTGATTTCGTGCACTGTGTATTTTCCACTTCTCGTTGCTCTGACTATATTCAACTTATTAAGTTTTAGTGATGAATCAGTTATGTCAGTGATTGACAACACTCACTTTACTTAGCTGGTGAACCTAATATAGTTTCATAAAATATCTAAAGAATACTTTACATAGCGCAGTTTAGTCGTAACTAAGCTATAAGGTGAGGCCGCAGTGGTAGCCAATGTCTGTTGATGGGAATCCTGGGTATCCTTCCGAGGGCTTACTCGGGGCTCCCAACCGTAGGCATTAGTCCGAGACCGACATGTCATCCATGCAGCATTTTCCACACGTTAAAAAAGCTTATAATATTCTTGTTCCACGGAATCTAGACGACTACTAAATAGTAACACCTACTGAAGACCAGTCTCTTTATGTGATGAATCGGTTGGTTTATTCTATGTTAAAGACAGATAATAAATCATACTGTTTAACACATAAAAAGATTGCTCCTTGGTCGGTATTGAATCCTCATTCGTCCGGTATCATAGTCAGGTCTTTTGATCAAAGATGTGTCATGGGGTCGGTTCACCTTCCTATAAAAGCTTCAAGTTTGCTCGACAACTGTAGCATTGTATAAAAGAACACATAAATTGTATATGTAATCATAATGTTCGTAACTCTATTGCTTGTGTCTATTGTTTTGAAACGATATTGTGTTGAAACATCAAATGTATTCGTATAAGAAAATCAACTATAAGTGAACACTAGACGATTAGTGTAACGAGATACATGCCTCAGAAATACGCGCGATAGAAATTACAGTCACCGTTGACAAGCCTCGAATTAATTAAAGTCAAACAACGTACCCATTCTGTGAAATTATCTGCTTCGCAAAAGGAATTATTAATTTCGTTTAGCGTATTCACATTTCTAAAATACATTTGTTATCCCGTATCGGTCGTGGGACTTTTAAATTAGTTGATCTAAGCGCACGGCAGTGCGCAGGCCAAGTTCCAGCAACAGGCCGAGCGCATGCCGTACTCTATTTACACGAACCGCTTCGACCCACTTTTGACGCCCCTGTAGCTCAGTGCCTTTTGCAAGTACAGAAATAAGATTGTACGTACGTAATCATATACTAGTACTAAGGCAGTGTACCAAATTTCATAGATGTAGCTTTAGTAGATCCTGAAATATGACCCTGTGAATATAGCTAATTTTGGCACTGACTGACTCACTCACTGACCGGTCATCAAAACCTCTAGGCCACTTCCAACTGTCCTAGCGTTATGAAATTTGGCACACAGATCGGGTGTTATATGTAGATTAACGAAAAATTGAGAAATTTAAGAAATCGGTCAAGCGTGAGTTGGAAAAGGGTTACAAAGTTTGTATGGGACCACAGGATTCCTTGGTCGGATCTTCTTCAAATTTTGCATAAATCATCTCTAACATAATTGATGGAAGATGTGTTTCGTATTTTATTGAAATTCATTCTTGAACATGGCTAAAAGGGGGTAACAATTGTTTTCTTTTTTTTATTTTTAGGTTAGGCAGGTTAATTTAATTATATACATAATAAATTTAATTATTCAATTAATCAAGTGTTACGTACTGCACGAAACCCTGCCAAGTTCTAATTTAGAAGTATCATTATTTTAGATATTTTTAACCAAGTAGGTACCTACGTATTTTCACAACTAGACCATATTTTAAGTTGGGTATATGGTAAAGTGAAATTCGGCCAGATGGACCGTTGACGTGAATGCGGTGGTGGGTAATGGCTGGATTCGAAAGGTGGATCTGAGTGTGGTGGCGAGTCTTGGTAATGGCAAATGTTTACCAGTGGATTAGGCTGTTGATAAAGATGATTATGATCGATTTTAAAGTACATCTAAACTTGGCATTGGATTGGATTTCAACTCTTTTTTAGGCGAATAATTAGACCATAGGAACTTGGCCTCCTTTTCAACAAGGATGTTTTTGGTGGGATAACTTTCTACGCCTATCAAAATAAAACCGGCCAAGTGCGAATAGAATTCGTAGACGGAGGATATCGTGCCAAAAACGGCGAAAAATCAAGTATGTTTTATGAGAGCACCATTTTTATCTGATTTTGGAATTAGTTGTAATAGTGCCACTATTACAACAGAAATACAATTTTATCATCTGTGAAAATTTTAGCTCACTAGCTATCACGATTCAGAAAGACGGACAGCGAAGTCTCTTTACCTAAAACCCTAAAATCGAATTGTCGTGGTGAGTCTATTTCAATATTTTCTATACATATATAATAAAATTGTAAAGGTTCAAGAATCTGTACATGGAAAATATTATTAAAAAATAAATTGTAGGGCGTTCTCCAATCGATGAATAATCTCCAATAAAGACCTCATCTTATCAAAAAATGATTAAAGAATTTATTATTACGACAATAAACACAGGTTTTCAACATGATTGTGATTTTGTGAACCTTTACAGATAAATCCTTGAAATATTTTTATCGCGTCCGATAGCTTTTCCATGCATTGTTGTACCAGCTGTAAAATCCATTGAAAGCTTTTCAATGTTTGATTGAAACAGACAGTTTCTCCTCTAAATATGACGCATGTTAGTGATATGCTGTATGTTTAGACTACTCCACAGAAACAAAATGTATCTAAATATAAAATACCACATGATTCTTTTTGTAGTATTTAATGATTTTTAGAATCCTTGATTTTATCTTAAGAATTTACTTTAAAATATAAAATAGGTACAATAAAATATTCACAGTAAAATACTTGTATATCACCACCGGACTTAGAAATTTGATACTGACTGAATGATAATATCGAATATTTTATTTCAATTAACTTAATTCATAGTAGTTTGCACTAAATTCTACTTGCAATCTGTAAGCTTAATTTCAAATGATTGCTAGGTACTTATAAAATCAACTCAGAATTTACTATTAACACCTTCGAATATAATATACCTTCGAATATAAGTGTAACGCGTGTGCCTCTATTGAAGGGGCGTATGGGGTAAGATCCCCATAAATTACACAGTATATTCCAGGCTTAGACGTGTAGAAAATCCAAGCCTATATCTCTTGTTCAATGGCTTTCATTTGGTTGATTTCATCCGGTTGTATTTTCACTTTATTTCTTAGTAACTTGAAGAGAATTCAATTTTGTTTTAATAAAATTTTTATTTAAGTTATTAATTTAAATTTAATTTTGTTTAATTTTACCTGAAAGAAAAGTAAAGTTGTGTAAAAAAATAAAGATACCACTTTGCCTGGCAAACGACTTCTCTATACCTATCAGTAAACTAGTATTCTTTCTAATGCCTGAACAGTGTAGTCCACAAAACATATAGCACAAAAAGTTTTCTTTTCCCCAGCTGCAGCTTGCTCTTATAGTTCAAATGGCAAAGTTTTGGTTTCAGACAAGCCGGCCTAAGTGCACTTTGTCACTTAAATTGGAAAATATTGTTCTCTGCAAAGAAACGGGAAGTAACGGTTTTCAACTCAAGAATGTCATTGTTGCTTTTTACCAGTTAAATGAATCCACCACAAATTGTGAATAAAAAGCAAAAGCATAGGTTAGTCATGAGCTTAAATTTAAAAGTTAATTATATATTTATGTCATTGCTTATACCAGACTCTTTATTTATAATGTTCTCTACGATATAGCATTGCCTCACAATCGCCAATAATTTTAGTAAGGCTCAAGTACAGAACGATATTATTAATCAGCAAACTTTATCAATGTATTATGGTTGCGTACTTAAAATTTCCATTACTCACTAACTTTATGCATGTATGTTTATTTATATAGTTTTTACAAAATAAGAAAATGCATGGACTATGTCTTCAACTATACAAAACAATTTCTTGTATTCCAAACCATTCTATTTTGGAACACGCTCGTCAAATGAAAAAATGAAAGCCATTTTATAAAAAGTGAAACTGCCTTGTTTGCTAAATCATAAAAGAGCTTAAGGGCGGACTTAATTGTTTTAAATTAGCCTTAATCATTTAGCTCTTTTATGATTAAGCCTACACGCCAGTTTAGAATTATCCATTTTTAGATTAATTTTTGTCTATGTATGATTCTTTAAAGTGATATAACCTTTTTATTTATAAACCGATTGACAAGAAATAAACACTAAATGCTAAGTGGAGCAAACCTCAACACAATAAAGAAAACCACATTGCAATCGGTTAAGCGGTTACTGAGATAAGCATGCACAAACGTACATACAAACAGGTATACAGAAAAACAGACAAAAATTCTAAAAATCATTGTTTTTGGTTCTATTGCGTTCACAAAGCACCTCTATAATATTTTTTCTTATTTATCTTCCATGTACAGACAGCGACCTGTTATGATTTTATCATATGTATTGATATTGATCACGGATACATGAGTGCATTTAGGTTCTTTTAGGGATACAAAATTGTATGAGGAAATTGCCTGCGATCAAATCGAATAGGTAGGTAGCTAAGCTGTGTTGCCATACTTGACTTTCTTTGTTTAGAACTTAACCTATAATGAAGAAGATTTTATAATAAACTGGCAGATGCCTGCAGCTTTTTGTTCCCGTTCTAACTTCCCATGGGAACTTAATCCCGAGATAAAGTCTATTTGTTATTCCAGACTGTAATCTATTGCTGTGCCAAATTTCAACTATATCCGTTCGGTCGTTAAAGACTGAAAGAGTAACAAACATCCACACTTACGAAATTTTGCATTCATATTAAGCAAGATTCTTTTTTTATAATAGACTAGCGGTACCCTGCCACGCTTCGCTGTGTCTTTTTTATGGTGGTTTTATGTACCTATGAGAAATGAGCAACAAACTAAATGATGGGTAGGTACATTTAAAAAAAGAATGTGTGCGTACTATTGTACACATTTAAGAAGTGAAACTTCTTCATGACCTTATTTTTCGAAAGAAATATCATGAAATATACAGTAGTAGTCCAAAAGTCACGGGACATCCTTCCTGAGGGCTTACCCGGGGCTCTCAACCATAGGCTGTTGGGCGTTACGTGAGGTTTTTTAGTCGGTAAGAGTCCGGCATAGCATCCTACGAGGAATTTCCCTCACGTTAAAAAAAAAAAAAAAAAAAAAGTAGTCCAAAAGTCCAAAAGTTCAAAAGTTCAAAAGTCCAAAGTAAAAAAGTCAAAAAGTCCAAAAGTCCAATAGTGCAATAGTCCAAAAGTCCAATAGTCCAAAAGTCCAAAAGTCCAAAAGTCCAAAGTCCAAAAGTCCAAAAGTCCAAAACTGCAAAGTCTAAAAGTCTAAAATTCTAAACGTCCAAAAGTCCCAAAGTCCAAAAGTTCAAAACTCCATAACTCCAAAATTCCAAAAGTCCAAAAGTCCAAAAGTCCAAAAGTCCAAAATTCCAAAAGTCCAAAACTCAAAAATTCCAAAACTCCAAAAGTCCAAAAATCCAAAGTCCAAAACTCCAAAACTCCACAACTCCAAAACTCCAAAACTCCAAAACTCCAAAAGTCCAAAACTCCAAAACTCCAAAACTCCAAAACTCCAAACTCCAAAACTCTAAACTCCAAACTCCAAATATCCAAAACTCCAAAAGTCCAAACGGTAAAAAGCCCAAAACTCCAAAAGTTCAAAAGTCCAAAACTCCAAAACTCCAAACTCCAAAACTCCAAAACTTCAAAAGTCCAAAACTCCAAAACTCCAAAACTCCAAAACTTCAAAAGTCCAAAAGTCCAAAACTCCAAAACTCCAAAACTCCAAAACTCCAAAACTCCAAAACTCCAAAACTCCACAACTCCAAACTCCAAAACTCCAAACTCCAAAAGTCCAAAAGGTCAAAAGCCCACAACTCCAAAAGCCCAAAAGGCCAAAAGTCCAAAAGTCCAAAAGTCCGAAAGTCCAAAACTCCAAAACTCCAAAACTCCAAAACTCCAAAACTCCAAAACTCACTCCAAACTCCAAAACTCCAAACTCCAAAACTCCAAAAGTCCAAAAGGTCAAAAGCCCAAAACTCCAAAAGTTCAAAAAGTCAAAAGCCCAAAACTCCAAAAGTCCAAAAGTCCAAAATTCCAAAAGCCCAAAGTCTAAATCCAAAACTCCAAAATTCCAAAAGTCCAAAACTACATAAGTATAAAAGTTCAAAAGTCCAAAGTCCAAAACTCTACAACTTCAAAACTCCAAAACTCCAACTCCAAAAGTCCAAAAGGTCAAAAGCCCAAAACTCCTAAAGTCCGAAGGTCCAAAAGTACAAAAGTCCAAAAGTCCAAAAGTCCAAAAGTCCAAAAGTCCAAAAGTCCCAAAGTCCCAAAGTCCAAAAGTCCAATAGTCCCATAGTCCAAAAGTCCAATAGTCCAAAAGTCCAAAAGTCCAAAGTCCAAAAGTCTAAAGTCCAAGAGTCCAAAACTCCAAAGTCTAAAAGTCTAAAAATCTAAAAGTCCAAAAGTCCACAACTCCATAACTCCAAAACTCCAAAATTCCAAAAGTCTAGTCCAAAACTCCGAAATTCCGAATGTCCAAAAAGTTTAAAAATAACATGCAAAATATATCTGACCTCTTTATTAGGTAAGTACTCTCTTTTATTATTCTGAATGCAAGGAGGCCGCAATCAAACTTTTCTTAAAAAGCATCAATCTGGTAGGTACCTTCTAAATAGGTTGTTTATAATATTTTGTTCTAAAGCTGGCAGAATATAATTAAAAAATAAACGACCAGCGTCATCTATTGGTAAAATCACTTTTTAAAGCTATTTTATTCTTATTGCTGTTATGATAAAAGTGTATAAAGTAGCCTAAAACCATCTCTGAACCTTATCCTCTAGCGGCCCACGCATAATTTCATAACTTCTCGATTACGGCCCAAGTCCTTTATAAAGGACTAAAAATATTTATCAATTATCGCCCAAAAAAAATCGTTAATAAAAGGGGTGTAAGAGGCTCTTAATGGTCTAATATTTGCACCAGGGCCTAGAAAATATTTTTAAAATAATCGTAGACTACTTAAATCAAGAAATACAATTAGTGTCTTTAAAAGGACTTTGGGCCGAAATTCAGTCATTAAACATCAAGTTTTGAGGGAGATATATGGGTACATAGGCGATCAAAGTATATAAAAAGTTATAAAAATAGCTTATAAGCAACTTTTTAGAAATATAGGACTTTTAAACGTTTGTAATAAAACCAAAATTTATGTATTGGATTTTTTTAAATTATTTTCTTTTGAATCGTAACTATTCTAAGATCATGTATTACTAGATGCCCTGCACCGATAGAAGATGAAGAGAAGGCCGATGACTATTGGAGACGTTTCCACGATGACTGTCCCTGCCATGGCCCATTTCTCTACCACGACCTCTTTATAAGCCGCATTATCAATGAGTCTAGCGGTGCCATGGGGAAATTTGGAATTCTTGGTTAATTGAGGCACGCCCATTATTTGGTGAGGGCTGAAAACCCAAGGTGGGACCTGGCCCTGGCCTTCTCAGTCGTGCATTAACTATTCTACATATATATATATATATATATATATATATATATATATATATATATATATATATATATATATTGGGTGCAGAAACTCAAATCAAATAAATAACCATACCTTATAAATAATTCAATACCTTTAAAATGGTGTATGTTTTATAATAAGAAATGTTACAGGTCTAGAATAAAATAAGATTGAATTGTTGCTTACTTTTACGACGTGATGAAAATTTTCTTATTGCACGATTTTCTTTATTCTTTAGGCAGAGAACCTAGTCGATTCATTTCGCGACAGACTGACGAGTTTGACAAATCAAACATAAAAATTCTACGGCGATAGTTTAAAAAAAAATCAACTACATGTCGCACCTTCATTTCGAAACCGTTACTAAACAAAATAACTAAATTTTACAGGAGAAGCAATTTAAGATTTTTGGCCTATTAAATACCTCATAATGAAAAACTTATGAACTTTTATGAGGTATGTCTTAGATTACTTATTAAATTATTATTTCCTTTTCAAGATGTGAAGGCACATAATTAGATAATTTAAATAATTACTGATTTATAATAAAATTAATTTTTATAGTAACACTTTTGCAATAACTTTTTTTTCAATTATCATTGAATATTGTAATGTTAGTATGAATTGAATGTTACTATGTAAAAAATGAAATTCTAGCTATTTTAAATGACAGAATAATGAGTGTGAAATATATTTAAAGACACGGATAAAATAAAAGGTAATCGTTAAAATCACTATTTATTAAACGAACGTATGAAGTACAATTATAAATGGCAAATAACTCTTTATTTTTCTTTTAATAATTATCATTTAATTGAAGCTTACAGTCACCGTATTTACTTATTTTGAATAATAATATTTGAAGATAGTTAGTTAGTTAGTTAATATCAACAGCAAACTACTTCCTATTCAGATGGGACCACCTGCGGGATCCAGCCTACAGGTAGGGGGCGTCAGCATCAGCATCGAGTCCTCTTTGAAGTATCTGGGGCTCGTACTCGATGGCCGGTGGAAAATCGGACATCACTTCCCAAGTTTGGTCCCAAAACTGATGGGGGCATTGATGCCCAACATCAGGGGACCTTACGCTACTTGCTAGGAGACTGTACCTGGAGATCGTGCGAAGTATGGCCCTAGGGCCCCGGATGGGCGGAGACCCAGACGGCCAGCAATGTGGCTAGATTGCTGAGCCCACAGAGAGCGATGGCCATCGGGGTGATAAGGGGATACCGCACGATCTCCGGTCAAGCGGCGTGTCTCCTAGCCGGAACCCCTCCATGGGACCTGGAAGCGAGAGCCCTTGCGTCACTATTTAGATGGCGCAAGGAGGCGCTGGAGTGGAGCCATAGGCCTGCGTCTCGAGAAACCAAGCCCCAGCGGTCCCAGCTCCACCAGGAAACCGTGGAGACATGGAAGGTGCGACTTGAGCAACCAAAGGGCGAATTCGCCACAATCGCGGCCGTCAGACAATCATGGAAGAGTGGCTAGAAAGGAGACACGGTGCTCTCTCCTACTGGTTGTCACAGATGCTTGCCGGGCACGGTAGTTTCGGTATGTATCGGTGGGGAAGAAACCAGGAAACCACAGCCGAGCAGGTCATGCTCGTGAAAGAGGCGGCGAGGCGGGAACGCGGGAGAACTCTCCCACTCGAGTTCCGCAGTCGGCGGCCTAGGCGCCGTCGTCGTGTCTTCGCCGAAGACTATCGGCCTCCATGACTTGGGGCCTGAGGACGGTGAGAGGGCTACTCCCCGTCCTAACAGAAGCAGGCCCATGACGGCAGCGTGACGTGAGGGATTCCCGCACACCGCCCCTTAGAAGCGGGATCACACCCGAAACCCCCCAAAGACGCGGGATAGCACCCGAACCACCCCTTGGGCGAGGCCGCAGTGGTGGCCTTCCGAGGGCTTACCCGGGGCTCTAGCTAAGTAAAAATAATATAACACTATATGAAACTAAACAGTCATCTATAAATCTTTTGTATTTGTTTTATACTTATTATTTGTATACTTATTGTAATAATACTACCACTGTTTATATACTTATTGTAATAATCCTAACCGTAAATATGAGAATCAAGTTAGTCAAGAACCAAGTAAATATTTATGTCATACGTTTATCTAGAATTTTTATTATAAGGATTATACAAAAGGTAACGGTTTTAGTATTTAATTAAAAAAAATAATAATACACATTTTAAGGTAAAAACTGTGACTAAACAAAAAAACACACTTCATATAGTAAAAATAAGTAAATAATATAGCTTAACGAGAAAGTCAACCATTCTTATATCAATAGTTACACTTTTATTATAAACTTGTACGTCGACTTCTCAAATGACCGGTGACAACTGGTTTAATAACGGTTATGTCATTAGCATTTGTTTAAAATTTTCGTTTAGTAACGTTTTAGTTTAGAGCTATCTACCGTAATATTGAGGTATTAAATAAACTGTCAAATTCATTCGGTAGTTCCTGACGATTTAAAAAAGATGGCGTTATTAACTCAATTTTGTAAAAATTTCGTTTAGTAACGGTTTCGAAATCAAGGTGCGATGAGTTGACTAGTAGTACTACGCGAACTGGTTGAGTAGTATACATAGATGACACAATAAATATTGGTAGAGTAGGGATTCATGCATTACAAGCGAGCCGAGGTATTGGGCGACTCAGTTTTATATAAGCCAAACTTACGTCTGGTATTCTTATACCTCTTTGCAAAGGTATAAATTATAAGCAAAAAGGTTTAATAAATTGCGAATTCATTACAAAACTCTTAAATATTGAAAGGAAACTTTTTGATTTACGTTATAATGTTTTTATTTGTAAAATAAAACGTTAAATTTCACACTTCTTCTAACTCAAAAAGGCAGATCTAACTTTCGTTATTGGATGACCACGCAATGTTGTATTTTTTACGAAGGCTATGAAAAATCCATCAAAAGTTTTTCACGTCGTTAGCGATTCTCGGCTCTTTACAGCAAAATATACTTAGTCTGACGACAACCACCACATACACATGTCAAAATCGATAGACATATTTCGTCTAGGTAGCCCGTAGTACTAACTTGTAGCCAAAACTCCAAAACTCCAAAACTCCAAAACTCCAATACTCCAAAACTCCAAAACTCCAAAACTCCAAAACTCCAAAACTCCAAAACTTCAAAGGTCAAAAGCTCAAAAGTCCAAAAGTCCAAAAGTCCAAAAGTCCAAAAGTCCAAAAGTCCAAAAGTCCAAAAGTCCAAAAGTCCAAAAGTCCAAAAGTCCAATAGTTCAAAAGTCCAAAGTCCAAAAGTTCAAAAGTTCAAAACTCAAAAATCTAAGTACAAAACTCCAACTCCAAAAGTCCAACAGGTCAAAAACCCAAAAGTCCAAGAGTCCAAAAGTCCAAAAGTCCAAAAGTACAAAAGTCGAAAAGTCCAATAGTCCAAAAGTCCAAAGTCCAAAAGTTCAAAAGTCCAAACGTCCAAAAGTCCGAAAGTCCAAAAGTCCAATAGTCCAAAAGTCCAAAGTCCAAAAGTTCAAAACTCCAAAGTCTAAAATTCTAAAAGTCCAAAACTCCAAAACTCCAACTCCAAAAGTCCAACAGGTCAAAAACCCAAAAGTCCAAGAGTCCAAGAGTCCAAAAGTCCAAAAGTCCAAAAGTACAAAAGCCGAAAAGTACAAAAGTCCAAAAGTCCAAAAGTCCAAAAGTCATTGAGGCACGCCCATTATTTGGTGAGGGCTGAAAACCCAAGGTGGGACCTGGCCCTGGCCTTCTCAGTCGTGCATTAACTATTCTACATATATATATATATATATATATATATATATATATTGGGTGCAGAAACTCAAATCAATAAAAATTAATATACTCCGTTAAAGCCCGAAGTCCCTAACAAGGCTCTAAAAATATAAAACTTCACGCAAACTACGTCCTGAGGGGAATTCAGAGGGACTATTGCTTTTATACTAATAAATTATAATAAATACTAATAATTCCACGAAAGTAAATAATTCGTTCTTTAATGTAATTCAATACCTTTAAAATGGTGTATGTTTTATAATAAGAAATGTTACAGGTCTAGAATAAAATAAGATTGAATTGTTGCTTACTTTTACGACGTGATGAAAATTTTCTTATTGCACGATTTTCTTTATTCTTTAGGCAGAGAACCTAGTCGATTCATTTCGCGACAGACTGACGAGTTTGACAAATCAAACATAAAAATTCTACGGCGATAGTTTAAAAAAAAATCAACTACATGTCGCACCTTCATTTCGAAACCGTTACTAAACAAAATAACTAAATTTTACAGGAGAAGCAATTTAAGATTTTTGGCCTATTAAATACCTCATAATGAAAAACTTATGAACTTTTATGAGGTATGTCTTAGATTACTTATTAAATTATTATTTCCTTTTCAAGATGTGAAGGCACATAATTAGATAATTTAAATAATTACTGATTTATAATAAAATTAATTTTTATAGTAACACTTTTGCAATAACTTTTTTTTCAATTATCATTGAATATTGTAATGTTAGTATGAATTGAATGTTACTATGTAAAAAATGAAATTCTAGCTATTTTAAATGACAGAATAATGAGTGTGAAATATATTTAAAGACACGGATAAAATAAAAGGTAATCGTTAAAATCACTATTTATTAAACGAACGTATGAAGTACAATTATAAATGGCAAATAACTCTTTATTTTTCTTTTAATAATTATCATTTAATTGAAGCTTACAGTCACCGTATTTACTTATTTTGAATAATAATATTTGAAGATAGTTAGTTAGTTAGTTAATATCAACAGCAAACTACTTCCTATTCAGATGGGACCACCTGCGGGATCCAGCCTACAGGTAGGGGGCGTCAGCATCAGCATCGAGTCCTCTTTGAAGTATCTGGGGCTCGTACTCGATGGCCGGTGGAAAATCGGACATCACTTCCCAAGTTTGGTCCCAAAACTGATGGGGGCATTGATGCCCAACATCAGGGGACCTTACGCTACTTGCTAGGAGACTGTACCTGGAGATCGTGCGAAGTATGGCCCTAGGGCCCCGGATGGGCGGAGACCCAGACGGCCAGCAATGTGGCTAGATTGCTGAGCCCACAGAGAGCGATGGCCATCGGGGTGATAAGGGGATACCGCACGATCTCCGGTCAAGCGGCGTGTCTCCTAGCCGGAACCCCTCCATGGGACCTGGAAGCGAGAGCCCTTGCGTCACTATTTAGATGGCGCAAGGAGGCGCTGGAGTGGAGCCATAGGCCTGCGTCTCGAGAAACCAAGCCCCAGCGGTCCCAGCTCCACCAGGAAACCGTGGAGACATGGAAGGTGCGACTTGAGCAACCAAAGGGCGAATTCGCCACAATCGCGGCCGTCAGACAATCATGGAAGAGTGGCTAGAAAGGAGACACGGTGCTCTCTCCTACTGGTTGTCACAGATGCTTGCCGGGCACGGTAGTTTCGGTATGTATCGGTGGGGAAGAAACCAGGAAACCACAGCCGAGCAGGTCATGCTCGTGAAAGAGGCGGCGAGGCGGGAACGCGGGAGAACTCTCCCACTCGAGTTCCGCAGTCGGCGGCCTAGGCGCCGTCGTCGTGTCTTCGCCGAAGACTATCGGCCTCCATGACTTGGGGCCTGAGGACGGTGAGAGGGCTACTCCCCGTCCTAACAGAAGCAGGCCCATGACGGCAGCGTGACGTGAGGGATTCCCGCACACCGCCCCTTAGAAGCGGGATCACACCCGAAACCCCCCAAAGACGCGGGATAGCACCCGAACCACCCCTTGGGCGAGGCCGCAGTGGTGGCCTTCCGAGGGCTTACCCGGGGCTCTAGCTAAGTAAAAATAATATAACACTATATGAAACTAAACAGTCATCTATAAATCTTTTGTATTTGTTTTATACTTATTATTTGTATACTTATTGTAATAATACTACCACTGTTTATATACTTATTGTAATAATCCTAACCGTAAATATGAGAATCAAGTTAGTCAAGAACCAAGTAAATATTTATGTCATACGTTTATCTAGAATTTTTATTATAAGGATTATACAAAAGGTAACGGTTTCAGTATTTAATTTAAAAAAATAATAATACACATTTTAAGGTAAAAACTGTGACTAAACAAATAACACACTTCATATAGTAAAAATAAGTAAATAATATAGCTTAACGAGAAAGTCAACCATTCTTATATCAATAGTTACACTTTTATTATAAACTTGTACGTCGACTCCTCAAATGACCGGTGACAACTGGTTTAATAACGGTTATGTCATTAGCATTTGTTTAAAATTTTCGTTTAGTAACGTTTTAGTTTAGAGCTATCTACCGTAATATTGAGGTATTAAATAAACTGTCAAATTCATTCGGTAGTTCCTGACGATTTAACCCTTAGAGCTCCTCGCGGCGACCGGTCGCCGCGCATAATAATCAAGTTTTGCCGTAAAGCCCCGCGCGGCGACCGGTCGCCGCACCTACCCAGACGACTTTAAACTTAAATTTAGCCTTCTTACGTCCTACTTTTCTATGAACAGGTTTATTGCATGTGTAGTTTATAACATTTTCTTGTTTTTGGAATCTTATAAAATGACGTCAATGGGCCAGAATTATTTACAAAAATCGAACAGTTGAAGTTGAGAGTGGATTGCGCATGGATGTCGTGCGTTTGTGTAGTACGTGTGTGTTTCGTGTTTTTATTATAAATAATGTGTTTGCATTATTATTTATTATTATACACAGTAAAATAAACAATATATCAATAATCCGGTTGGTGTTTACAGGATCGTAAAATATGGTGTGGTGGTAGAGTAAACAATGTTTTTTTTGTTGAGTGCGTGTGTACCAAGTGCAAGTGTGCGTGTGTGTTTTGTTTTTTTATTATAAATAATGTGTTTTCATTATTGTTTATTATTATACACAGTAAAATAAACAATTTATCAATAATCCGGTTGCTGTTTGCAGAATTGAAAAATTTGGTCTGGTAAGTGAGAAAAAAATTTTTTTTGGGAAATGGGAAATCTTTTTTCATTTTTAGGGTGGTGGAGCTAGGTCCGCGTGATTACCGATTTTCGATATATTTTTTTAGTGTGTTGAAGGGTTAAAAAAGATGGCGTTATTAACTCAATTTTGTAAAAATTTCGTTTAGTAACGGTTTCGAAATCAAGGTGCGATGAGTTGACTAGTAGTACTACGCGAACTGGTTGAGTAGTATACATAGATGACACAATAAATATTGGTAGAGTAGGGATTCATGCATTACAAGCGAGCCGAGGTATTGGGCGACTCAGTTTTATATAAGCCAAACTTACGTCTGGTATTCTTATACCTCTTTGCAAAGGTATAAATTATAAGCAAAAAGGTTTAATAAATTGCGAATTCATTACAAAACTCTTAAATATTGAAAGGAAACTTTTTGATTTACGTTATAATGTTTTTATTTGTAAAAGAAAACGTTAAATTTCACACTTCTTCTAACTCAAAAAGGCAGATCTAACTTTCGTTATTGGATGACCACGCAATGTTGTATTTTTTACGAAGGCTATGAAAAATCCATCAAAAGTTTTTCACGTCGTTAGCGATTCTCGGCTCTTTACAGCAAAATATACTTAGTCTGACGACAACCACCACATACACATGTCAAAATCGATAGACATATTTCGTCTAGGTAGCCCGTAGTACTAACTTGTAGCCGGGAGATGTAAAATCTATATATATAAAAATCTATTAAAAACTCAAAATTTACTAAATCGATTGAGCTTAAACTACTATTGGACACGATATACAATAGCCTCTAGCGGCCCAAGGTCCTTTCAAATATCCTTATTAACTTATGTCATTACAGCCCAGACCAATATTATGAATTTCTTATTTACCGCCCACGTCCTTTTTAAGGGACCAAACACATCGCACCTTGATTTCGAAACCGTTACTAAACGAAATTTTTAAAAATTGAGTTAATAACGCCATCTTTTTTAAATCGTCAGGAACTACCGAATGAATTTGACAGTTTATTTAATACCTCAATATTACGGTACTACTAGTCAACTAAAATAAACATGAATGCCACCATTTAAACATACATACAGAAAACATCTAAATATTCTTAGATCATACACATTTATATAATTTTGGTTTGTAAACACGACACCGCGACAATCGTTTGCCTACCACTACGGGCACCAAGGTCGTAAAATAGAACTGAAGTTTACTTTTTAAGGTCAGCTAAATGGCAAAAAACGGAACCCTTATAGATTCGTCATGTCTGTCTGTCCGTCCGTCCGTTTGTCACAACCACTTTTCTCCGAAACTATAAGGCCTATGCTGTTGAAACTTGGTAAGTAGATGTATTTTGTAAACTGCATTAAGAATTTTACATACAAATAGAAAAAAAAGCAATAAATTTTGGGGGTCCCCATACTTGGAACTGAAACTCAAATTTTTTTTCATCAAACCCATACGTGTGAGGTATCTATAGATAGGTCTTCAAAAACAATATTAAAGTTTTTTACATCATTTTTATCTATACTGAATAAGTACTTGGTTTGCGCGAGAGACACTTCCAACAACATGGCAAAATGCAGCTCAAACCCCCTCCACCCCTCCAACTTCTAAAATAAGAGAATGCTAAATCTAATAAAAATATAATATTACTAGCGGTACCCTGCCACGCTTCGCTGTGACTTTTTTTGGTGGTTTTATGTACCTATGAGAAATGAGTAACAAACTAAATGATGGGTACATTTAAAAAAAAAGTGTGCGTGTACTGTTTTACATACGTAAGAAGTGAAACTTCTTCATGACCTTGTTTTTCGAAAGAAATATCATGAAATATACATAGGAGTTAGTCGTCCAAAAGTCCAAAAGTAAAAACTACAAAGTCTAAAAGTCTAAAATTCTAAAAGTCCAAAAGTCCAAAAGTCCAAAATTCCAAAAGTCCAAAAGTCTAAAACGCCAAAAGTATAAAAGTCCAAAAGTTCAAAATTTCAAAGTCCAAAGTCCAGAACTCCAAAACTTCAAAACTCCGAAACTCTAAAACTCCAAAACTCCAAAACTCCAAAACTCCAGAACTCCAAAACTCCAAAACTCCGAAACTCCAAAACTCCAATATTCCAAAACTCCAAAACTCCAGAACTCCAAAACTCCAAAACTCCAAAACTCCAAAACTCCAAAACTCCAAAACTCCAAAACTCCAAAACTCCAGAACTCCAAAACTCCAAAACTCCGAAACTCCAAAACTCCAATATTCCAAAACTCCAAAACTCCAGAACTCCAAAACTCCAAAACTCCAAAACTCCAAAACTCCATAACTCCAAAACTCCAAAACTCCAAAACTCCAAAACTCCAAAACTCCAAAACTCCAAAACTCCAATACCCCAAAACTCCAAAACACCAAAACTCCAAAACTCCAAAACTCCAAAACTCCAAAACTCCAAAACTCCAAAACTCCAAAACTCCAAAACTCCAAAACTCCAATACTCCAAAACTCCAAAACTCCAAAACTCCAAAACTTCAAAGGTCAAAAGCTCAAAAGTCCAAAAGTCCAAAAGTCCAAAAGTCCAAAAGTCCAAAAGTCCAAAAGTCCAAAAGTCCAAAAGTCCAAAAGTCCAAAAGTCCAGAAGTCCAATAGTCCAAAAGTCCAAAAGTTCAAAAGTTCAAAACTCAAAAATCTAAGTCCAAAACTCCAACTCCAAAAGTCCAACAGGTCAAAAACCCAAAAGTCCAAGAGTCCAAAAGTCCAAAAGTCCAAAAGTACAAAAGTCGAAAAGTCGAAAAGTCCAATAGTCCAAAAGTCCAAAGTCCAAAAGTTCAAAAGTCCAAACGTCCAAAAGTCCGAAAGTCCAAAAGTCCAATAGTCCAAAAGTCCAAAGTCCAAAAGTTCAAAACTCCAAAGTCTAAAATTCTAAAAGTCCAAAACTCCAAAACTCCAACTCCAAAAGTCCAACAGGTCAAAAACCCAAGAGTCCAAGAGTCCAAAAGTCCAAAAGTACAAAAGCCGAAAAGTACAAAAGTCCAAAAGTCCAAAAGTCTAATCGTCCAAAGTCCAAAATTCCAAAAGTCCAAAACTCCAAAGTCTACAATTCTAAAAGTCCAAAACTCCATAAGTCCAAAACTCCAAAATTTCAAAAGTCTAAAGTCCAAAACTCCAAAATTCCGAATGTCTAAAAAGTTCAAAAATAACATGCAAAACATAACTGACCTCTTTATTAGATAAGTACTCTCTTTTATTCTGCTGAATGCAAGGAGGCCGCAATCAAACTTCTCTTAAAAACCATCAATCTGGTAGGTACCTTCTAAATAGGTTGTTTTTAATACTTTGTTCTGAAGCTGGCAGAATATAATAAAAAAAAACGACCAGCGCCATCTATTGGTAAAATCATTTTTTAAAGCTATTTTATTCTTATTGCTGTTATGATAAAAGTGTATAAAGTAGCCTAAAACCATCTCTGAATCCTATTGTATATCGTGTCCAATTTTGAGCTTAGTCGATTCAGTAAATTTTGAGTTTTTAATAGATACTTAAACGCACACAACATTTTTATATATATAGATGATAGATGATGTACAATGCCATGCAATCTTCAACCGAAAAAAATTGTTTGAACGAGATCTAGTAAGGGTTTTTTTAATACCTACGTCTTAAACCGCAATTTTCGCTTAAGTGTTAAAACATCAATCCAAGTTACAATGAATTACAAGCACTTTTATATTATGTTACTTGCTGCTATGGAACCTTTCATGGGCGACTCCAACTCGCACTTGGCCGGTTTTTATATTTTAGATTATCAGTTGTTCAGAACCCATGGTACAATGTTAAAAAAACCTTTAGATACTCCGCAGTAGATATTTTAAGCTAAACATGGTCCGCTCAACTGTGCCAGTGTCCATACATAATCGTCACGATTTTATACCCGAAGGGGTAGGCAGAGGCATAGGTACATTTTTTTGTCCCACAACTTGGTTTAACGACTAGCATGTTAATCGCAACCGGGACTAACGGCTTAAGGTGATTACCGAAGCACAGAAATTTTCGAAAATGAAAATCATTAAGTGATCAGACATAATGAAAGTTGCCTATGCAGTGATCGCTTACTGTACACTGAGTCAGCGGGTCTACGAGCGCTTGAATATATAGTTGGATAGTTACAATAATTTCTATAATAAAATACAATATATTTGGCGCTCCTTCTCCAGTACATTACTTTTCATTGTAGTCCTCTTGACAGCAGACGCAAGTTGGGAGCAGAAGAAAATAAAAAAAAAAACAATTTATTTCCCCAGTGAGCGAACATGTCCCTGGCTAATCTAGTTTGTTCGACCGCGCAAGGGTTGAATCAGAAATGAGGAACGCAGTCCAAATGTACATAAAAGTGTGACACTCGGGAAAATGTATCCAATATCGAATCTTCGCAATGAAAATCCAGCTCCCGAACTAGATCTGTATCTACCTATTTCTAATTCAGTTCATTCATTGAAAAGGCTCTTTGACTAAAGTTTAACATTAAGTAGGTACGAACTAGCATAAGTTATATCGATATCTTTCTTTGTATCTTTGTGCACTATTTGAACTACGACATGATAAACAAGATATAAAAATATAACTCAGTTTTACTTCCTTTCTGACTGCCTACACACTAATAACATCTTTTTAAAATAAACATCTATAAGTACAAAGTATTAAAATAAATTTTAATTTTTTACATTTCAACTCATTTCACACGAGTAGGATGCTCTGCTGGCTTTAAAGTAGAAAACTTATGAATAAAAAACAAATTCCTTGGTTTTTAAATTAGCATTACAAAGAGAGGATAATTCTCGTACCTTTGCGCCCGCCGCAAAAGAAATTTAAAACGTGGCATTTTTGTTAAATTTTAAGTGAAAATTCACTTTGCAATGTAAATTTATCGGAGTCTATAGGCGTGTTGAATATTTATTGCTTATCTGAACAATAATACGCGTTGTTTACTATAAATTCAATTATAAAAACTTTATCGGCAACTTTTTAATAGGTACTCAAATCGGTTACCTACATAAGTTTCGTGAGATACTTTTTTTTTACTTTCTTGTGTTTTCTTGTTATTTACCACTATGTTACCTCATTTTACAATATTAAAATATTATTAGGAAATATTGACAGAGAAAAATAAGAAAAGAAATAAAATAATATCACTGCCATTGAAAAGGGAATTCTCAAAAGTTTAACATTATTTAAAGAAGCAACCTGCTTCACAAAAATATGGTAAAGAAATATTATAAGAACATATTAAATTAATAACACAGCGACATCTAGCACGTAACAAGATAAATACTAGTTGCAATGAAGTTATTATAAGGTCTAAATCTATAGTAATACTAGCTGACGCCCGCGGCTCCGCCCGCGTGCAATGTTTTACCCGTTCACAGGGGTATAAAAAATAGATGTTGGCCGATTCTCAGACCTACTCAATGTGCTCACAAAATTTCATGAGAATCGGTCAAGCCGTTTCGGAGGAGTATGGCAACGAAAACTGTGACACGAGAATTTTATATATTAGACTAGCTGACGCCCGCGGCTCCGCCCGCGTGCAATGTTTCTCCCGGTCACAGGGGTATGAAAAATAGATGTTGGCCGATTCTCAGACCTACTCAATATGCTTACAAAATTTCATGAGAACCGGTCAAGCCGTTTCGGAGGAATACGGCAACGAAAACTAAGACACGAGAATTTTATATATTAGATTCTATGAGAAAACATTTCATTGTATGTTTGCATCGAATAGGCTCTGAAAAAACGAGGCAGATTTGAAAAATTCTTTCACTTTTGAAAAGCTACACTATCCCCAAATAACATAAGCTATATTTTATTCCCATTTTCTCACTGCAACGGAAACTACGCGTGTGAAACCGCGTCTGCTAGTACATAATTCATAAAAATAAATATTTCTAATCACTTTATACACAGAATACTTTATACACTTTACTATACTTACTCTGAAATCGCCCAAACTTAGAAACAAAATATGTTTGCGCAGAACAAAAATACTTATTGCTGCCCGTGTCGATTGAACACGGGACCATAGTCACAGCATGCTATCACGAATTTAACAGTCTTTCATCATTATTTTTAAACCATAGAATAGCAACACCAAGTTTAACGGAATCCACAAGTCATTTGGATCAAATAATTTCAAGGTGTAAAATAAATTATTCCTGAAATAGAAACATCGTGTTTGGTCTCCGGTCTTAGAAAGTCGTAGTAGTATAAAGACTACGCAATGACTCAAAAGCTTTACTGCATAGGGTTACATGCTGATATCTCAAAGTTATCGTCATAGTAATGTTGCCGAATAATAAGCAAAATGTTACTGATTGTAAAAATTATAAATTTTAAAGTTCATTTTTATTATGGTCACGCAACCGTGTCGTCTGCTAACGCCCACTCGCGCGTTCAAAACGGTTTATCTGTATAATTTTTGCATTACAACCACGCTGGTTCCTATTCCCTTACCCCTATCGTATACTAATTATTTATTTAAGAATATTTAAAGGGCAAAATTTTTGCCAATCACAAATAATGAAGGAAACATTGTATGTTACGAAATTAAAATAACGCAGTTTACTTTTAGAGTACACTCTAACATCACAGTATCTAATTTTAAACTAACAAATTTTATCATGTCTGTCATCTTCTGGGGTATCTTTTTTTTAATGAAGATACCCAATTTTTTGAAGTGAAACTTCTTTATCGGCGTTGGAAAAAAATTTGCGTCACGTCACGTCACGTCACGTCACGTCACGATTTTTGGTTACGCGCCATCTTTGTTCTGTTCCCCACCACGGTGGATTCGAATTAAGAGTACTTTATCCAGGGATAGCATGTCATTTAAGGGTTTTTGGACTTTTGGACTTTTGGACTTTTGGATGGGACATTGGTACTTTGGGTCTTTGGGACTTTGGAACTTTGAGACTTTGGGACTTTAGAACTTTTGAACTTTTGAACTTTTGGACTTTTGGAGTTTTGGACTTTTGGATGGGACCTTGGTACTTTGGGTCTTTGGGACTTTGGAACTTTGGGACTTTGGGACTTTGGGACTTTGGGACTTTGGGACTTTGGGACTTTGGGACTTTGGGACTTTTGGACTTTTGGACTTTTGGACTTTTGGACTTTTGGATGGGACATTGGTACTTTGGGTCTTTGGGACTTTGGAACTTTGAGACTTTGGGACTTTAGAACTTTTGAACTTTTGAACTTTTGGACTTTTGGAGTTTTGGACTTTTGGATGGGACCTTGGTACTTTGGGTCTTTGGGACTTTGGAACTTTGGGACTTTGGGACTTTGGGACTTTGGGACTTTGGGACTTTGGGACTTTGGGACTTTGGGACTTTTGGACTTTTGGACTTTTGGACTTTTGGACTTTTGGATGGGACCTTGGTACTTTGGGTCTTTGGGACTTTGGGACTTTGGGACTTTTGGACTTTTGGACTTTTGGACTTTTGGACTTTTGGACTTTGGGACTTTGGGACTTTGGGACTTTGGGACTTTGGGACTTTGGGACTTTGGGACTTTGGGACTTTGGGACTTTGGGACTTTGGAACTTTGGGACTTTGGGACTTTGGGACTTTGGGACTTTGGGACTTTGGGACTTTGGGACTTTGGGACTTTGGGACTTTGGGACTTTGGGACTTTGGGACTTTGGGACTTTGGGACTTTGGGACTTTGGGACTTTGGGACTTTGGGACTTTGGGACTTTAGGAGTTTGGGAGTTTGGGACTTTGGGCCTTTGGGACTTTGGGACTTTGGGACTTTGGGACTTTGGGACTTTGGGACTTTGGGACTTTGGGACTTTGGGACTTTGGGACTTTGGGACTTTGGGACTTTGGGACTTTGGGACTTTGGGACTTTTGGACTTTTGGCCTTTGGGACTTTGGGACTTTGGGACTTTGGGACTTTGGGACTTTGGGACTTTGGGACTTTGGGACTTTGGGACTTTGGGACTTTGGGACTTTGGGACTTTGGGACTTTGGGACTTTAGGACTTTGGGACTTTGGGACTTTGGGACTTTGGGACTTTGGGACTTTGGGACTTTGGGACTTTGGGACTTTGGGACTTTGGGACTTTGGGACTTTGGGACTTTGGGACTTTTGGACTTTGGGACTTTGGGACTTTGGGACTTTTGGACTTTTGGACTTTTGGACTTTTGGACTTTTGGACTTTTGGACTTTTGGACTTTTGGACTTTTGGACTTTTGGACTTTGGGACTTTGGGACTTTTGGACTTTTGGACTTTTGGACTTTTGGACTTTTGGACTTTTGGACTTTTGGACTTTTGGACTTTTGGACTTTTGGACTTTTGGACTTTTGGACTTTTGGACTTTGGGACTTTGGGACTTTGGGACTTTGGGACTTTGGGACTTTGGGACTTTGGGACTTTGGGACTTTGGGACTTTGGGACTTTGGGACTTTGGGACTTTGGGACTTTGGGACTTTGGGACTTTGGGACTTTGGGACTTTGGGACTTTGGGACTTTGGGACTTTGGGACTTTGGGACTTTGGGACTTTGGGACTTTGGGACTTTGGGACTTTGGGACTTTGGGACTTTGGGACTTTGGGACTTTGGGCCTTTGGGACTTTGGGACTTTGGGACTTTGGGACTTTGGGACTTTGGGACTTTGGAACTTTGGGACTTTGGGACTTTGGGACTTTGGGACTTTGGGACTTTTGGACTTTTGGCCTTTGGGACTTTGGGACTTTGGGACTTTGGGACTTTGGGACTTTGGGACTTTGGGACTTTGGGACTTTGGGACTTTGGGACTTTGGGACTTTGGGACTTTGGGACTTTGGGACTTTGGGACTTTGGGACTTTGGGACTTTGGGACTTTGGGACTTTGGGACTTTGGGACTTTGGGACTTTGGGACCTTGAGACCTTGGGACTTTGGGACTTTGGGACTTTGGGACTTTTGGACTTTTGGCCTTTTGGACTTTGGACTTTGGACTTTGGACTTTTGTACTTTTGTACTTTTTGACTTAATTTAAGGTGAGGTGAAAATTAAGTTTATGAAGAAGTTTCACTTCTTACGTGTGTACACTAAGTACACGCATATTTTTTTTAAATGACTTACATAGGGTACCTATAATGTTGCCTACGCTGCCTCAAAACGTACCTATTAGGTGCAATATTTTAAATAGCTGCGAGAGAGGCTCGATAGGTCAGCGGTCTAAAATGACGCGAACTGGGAATAAGCGCAAATTCAAATCCTTGCTCGGGCGTGTAATATTTTCCTTACTAAATTAGTACAACTAATAGCATAACCACAACTGGACAACTTTATTAGCTAATAGCAAAAGAAAAACCAGTGTCGTAAACATCAGAACTCAATATCGTCGATACTACTCTGACAAGATTGTGTAACTACATGATAAAGCCCCTGTCTATAAGAGTGATGTTTTTCATACAATACTTTACGGCGATTTGTCCGGAAAGAGAGCTTTCTTTAATCAGCCATATCCTCAAGAAGGTTCAGTGTTGTGTGAAGCGATAACATTTTCATAGTAATGCTTTTAGATACTTCCATTTATATTGTATCACAGCCTGCTATATCCACTTATCTACACAGGTAACTAAACAACATCAAAGTTTGCTTAGCTAGCTTAATATTATCTACTTTATTTGTACTAATATTATTTTTGATAGTTAAATAGTTATTGTAATTATTATGTTATCATTGAGTATAACACATTAATTTTAGCTTCTAGAAATGAAAAATGTGTGCCGGTTTGCGTTACGCTTACTGCAGAAGCACTCTTCTGAAAAGTATTTTCTTGATATTTCTAACTAATCCCGTTGTTCGATAACTCAGTTGGCTACACCACCCGTTCTTTGATATAAGAACATAGTGAATAAATTCACATCAGCCGATTATAAATTGTATATGGTGGTGGTTTCGCTCGTTAGGAATTTTGTCCAGTTCCCGGATCCCATGGGAACGTTTTCTAAGTGTAATTTTTTTACGTGTGGAAAATTGGTCACGGACGACTTTTACCGACAAAAACCAAGACGTTTCCTACTGTCTACGGTTGGGAGCCCCGGGTAAGCCCTCGGAAGGAAGAACCTAGGATTCCCAACCGGCCAGTTATCACAGCCGTATGGCATGAGGTGTGGTGTGAGGTAGGGGGGATTGACCTCACCTCTGCTGTTCAATTTGTATATAGACGACCTCATAGGGAGCTCAGCAACACACATGTAGGTTGTTTTATAGATGGTGTCTCTGTTAATAATATCTGGTACGCGGACGATGGCGTGTTGCTGGGGCCGTCGGTGGGGTCTGTTCGTAAATTGGTGGCAATCTGTGAGGCTTATGCGGTTGAGCACGGACTAAAATACAACACTGTGAAGAGTGAGGTTCTTGTTTTTAAAGAAAAAAGTGCTCTCTGGTACGTGTTCCACCTATTAAGCTAAACGGTAAAAGTTTGGGGGTAGTGACCAGCTTCAGGTACTTGGGGCATATTGTCACAGCTGATTTGAAGGATGACTCTGATCTGGAGCGTGAGCGTAGGGCGTTGGCGGTCAGAGGGAATATGTTGGCACGTAGGTTTGTCAGATGTTCTAGTGAGGTAAAGGTTACTCTTTTCAAGGCATACTGCCAATCGTTTTACTCAAGTGCTCTTTGGATAAACTATAGGTACCTGTCGGTCTGCCAATGCCCTGCGTGTTCAGTATAACAACATCTTCAGGATGCTGCTGAAACTTCCTCGAGACTGTAGTGCATCAGGAATGTTTGCTGAGTTACACACAGATGGCTTTCACGCTGTCATTAGGAAAAAAAAATTTTTCAATAAAAAATACAACCGACTTCGAACAAATCCTGAAAAATAAAATTTACTTAGCACAAAGTAATAATTATGTATTTTGATTTATCAGATTTTATTCAATGTCATATTGAAGTCGGCGCCAAGTAAATTCATAGGTTTAGGTAGGTATTATTCATGGCACCAACTTCAATATTATATTGAATAAAATCTGATAAATCAAAATACATATTACTTTGTGCTAAGTAAATTTTATTTTTCAGGATTTGTTCGAAGTCGGTTGTATTTTTTATTGAAAATTTTTTTTTCAACATTTTAAGTGACGGGTGAACCGAAAAATATCTATCTAGGTGAAAGTTTTCATTAATACAAATCAATCAAGCCCCAACACAAGGTAGCTGCTCTGTAAATCGTCAAGGAATTCCCTCGACTGTCTTTTGGTTCCATCATCGGATTGACTCCAGACTTTCATTAACTGTAGTACAGTAAAGCACTGAGTTAAAAAGTTAACAAACGCACTAGTTGTCCCTATAATAATTATCGGTGGTTGCCCTCGATTTATCCAGGATCCCATAATCAGATCATAACCTGGTTAAAATAGGACCACCTCAGAAGTAAACCCTATTCAACAAAAAAAAAATTAAATCCGTCTATAATTGACGAAAATATCGATGAACATACATAAAACATTGAGAACTTTCTTTTTTTTTAAGTCTGATCTATCAATCTAGGTGTAAAGTTCTCATCAATACAAATCAATCAAGTCCAAACACAAGATAACTGCTGTAAATTGTTAAGGAATGCCCTCGACTGTCTTTCGACTGTATCATCAGATCGACGCCAGACCTTCATTAAAATGTAGAACATTAAAGCACTTAATTAAAAAGTTAACATGCGGACTAGTTGTCCCTACAATTTTCTGTGGTTGCCCTCGATTTCTCCTGGATCCCTTCATCAGATTCTGACCTGGTGAAAATGGGACCACTTCAGAAGTAACCCCTATTCAACAAAAAAAAAATTTGAAATCCGTTTATAATTGACGGAAATATCGCTTAACATATATAAAAAAAAATACATACAGACGAATTGAGAACCTCCTCCTTTTTTTGAAGTCGGTTAAAAAGTAGCATCTCTTTTTGCTCGTGTCAGAGGGAGTAGCAATGGCATTCTGAGGATGATAGCATCGCGTCAGGACTGTCCCTTCCAAAACGCTTGGATGAAATTGTTAATAAGATGATTGTTTTTTTTGACATACTCAAATGAAATAAAACAACCAAACGTAATTTATCTCAAATAATGTAAGTAGTTGTATGTAATTTAATCAATCAATTAATGAATTTTAATGACATATTGTATAATTTTTATAATTAATCTCAAATGTAATTTAATAATACCTACCTACTAATGTACTTAATTTAATTTATTGTGATATTTTATAATTATTGATCTCAATGTAATTTAAAAATACTAATGTGCTTAATTTAATTAATTTATGGACTAATGGTCTGAAAATAAAATGATTTTATTTATTTATTTATTTATTTGGCTAGAACTGCGGTCTCATCTAATTCGTTTAGTCGCTAGAGCGTGAACAAGCACCAAAATATACAAACATCTTCACAATTATAATATTAGTAGCATAGTGATTCGAATTCTGTTCTATTATTTAAACTGAGCCTTTCCGCTGACTTAAAGCAAAAAATAATAAAACTAATGAACACGTATAGACCTAATATTTTTAGGTAGTTACCGGGAAGGAAGAACACCTTTGTTTTAATGAAAGTGGGAATTTATGTATGTCCTTCACGGGTCGACAAGTAATATTAACAGTTACGAGTATACGTATACCCAGAAATGACATACACTAAGCGAGGAAATATATTTACCGCTCACATCTCACCGCCTTCGTGAGTATTATTAATATGACTATTTCTTTCCTGTATGTATGTAAGAAGAAAAATACGATGGAATAAGACGACGTTATAAAAAGATAATTAGATAATCATGTTTATGTTGTGATAATTTCTCTTTCAAAACTGAATGTTGAATAGTAGGACTAAGTACATGTGTTCTTAGACTTACTAAGTACACACAAGTAAAGGTACTTGAAAGTTATGTAGGTTTCAGGAACCTTTTAGAGGAGTTATTCTTCCGTAACAATGATTCTTCTTTAACAATATTCGGCCTTCTTTGTTCAGCATTTTCACGGTAAGGACGTGAGGGGTATGTTTTACCCGGGGCTTCAAACCGTAGGCATTAGGTAGGAAACGTGTGGTTTTTAGTCGGTAAGAGTCCGGCAGAGCATCCCTGTAGGATTTTCCCACACGTTAAAAAGAAGGTAGGTATATATCTTAACACTAATAAAAAGTAAATCCATTTTTCACACCAACTCACATTATTATCATAATGTGAAAGTTGGTGTGCTATGTATTTCAATGTTTGTAACCCAATCCCTCTCCAACGGCTGAACTAACCATGACGGCAGCGTGACGTGAGGAACTTACGCACGCCCTCCCTTAGAAGCGGGATCATACCCGAAACCCCCAAAGACGCGGGATAGCACCCGAACCACCCCCTGGGCGTGGCCGCAGTGGCGGCCGTGGGTCTGTTGGGAGTCCTGGGACATCCTTCCGAGGGCTTACCCGGGGCTCCCAACCATAGACTTTTTTTTTTTTTTTTTTTTTTTTTTTTTTTTTTTTTTTTTTTTTTATACCACTAGAGTGGCAGACAAGCATACGGCCCCACCAGATGTACCGGTGGTCACCGCAGCCTATGGCCGTTTGCAACACCAGAGGCGCCACAATCGCGCTGCCGACTCTTTAAAAACCTTCTAAGTCCCCTTTTGAAGAACCCCATACTGTAGGCGTTTGGGAAAACCGAAGCAGGGAGATCATTCCACAACCTAAGCGTACGCGGAAGAAAGCCTCTATTAGATCTCACCGTGCTCGAGCGCTCAGGACGCAGCGTGTGAGGATGAACACCCTGTCTATGGCGAGCGGTGCGATGATAGAATGTAGCCGTAGGCATCATATCAAACAATTCTTCAGAGCACAAACCGTTGTACAGGCGGTAGTACACACACAGAGAAGCAAAGTCTCTCCTGTCACTAAGAGGTTCCACACCACCTGCAAGTATGGGATCGCTGACAACTCTCATAGCTCGCCTTTGCACCGAGTCAAATGGACGAAGCTGGTATTCGGGTGCCCCCGCCCAGAGGTGACAGCAGTACTCCATATGCGGACGCACTTGCGACTTATAGAGAAGCAGTGCTTGCGCCGCAGTAAAGTATCTCCGCGCCCTTCTGAGCACTCCGAGCTTCCTGGACGCCAGCTTGGCCTTGCCCTCCAAGTGACTGCGGAACTGCACATCACTGGAGATGTCAACACCAAGGATCCCTATACTTTCAGAGATGGTGAGAGATGTGCCCTGAAATTGTGGCGCCACAGTGAATGGGGTCTTTTTTGCGGTGAAAACACAAACTTGTGTCTTGGTAGGGTTGAATTGGACAAGATTTTGTCGACCCCAATCGGACACTCTATTGAGAGTAGCCTCGACTTCAGACACAAGTTGTTCACGACTTTCTTCCATTGCAACCCGAGAGATACCGGGGCGGCCCGTGTAATAAGTGTCGCCCGTACTGTCGTCCGCATAACAATGAATGCCGTCAATAGACAACATGTCATTGATATGCAGCAGAAACAAAGTAGGGGACAACACTGAGCCTTGTGGTACTCCAGCGTTTATGGCCATACAGTCAGAACAGCTGCCGTCAACGACAGCCCTGATGCTTCTACCGGCCAAAAAGCTGGACACCCATCCGCATAAACTCTCGGGCAGTCCATAGGAGGGCAATTTCGTAAGAAGACCACGGTGCCAGACCCGGTCAAAGGCTTTCGAGATGTCGAGGCTCACTGCTAGAGCCTCACCCTTACTCTCGATAGCCGCCGCCCAGCGGTGTGTGAGGTACACAAGAAGATCGCCCGTCGAGCGACCGTGACGGAAACCGTACTGCCGGTCACTGAGCAGGTCATGTTCCTCAAGGTACCTCAGGAGCTGTTAAATAAAAATAAATAAATATTTGTGGACAACGCTCCATCACCTTAGATAAAAGGGAGGTGACGGCTATAGGCCTATAATTGGCCGGGTCGGTCCTGTCACCCTTCTTGGGCACAGGATGCACGTGCGCGATCTTCCACGACGCCGGGACTTGCTTCATGGAGTATGAAAGCGTGAAAAGACGTGTAAGTACCGGACACAACTCCGGACCACACCGCTTAAGTACCACCGCGGGAATGCCGTCCGGCCCACTCGACTTATGAATATCTAGGGATTGAAGCTCCCGCCTGACGTCCCGTTGCTTGAACTTAATTTCTGGCATGGAAGTGCCACACCGAGGGATACCAGGCGGAAGCACACCTCCATCGTTCATGGTCGAGTAGACTGCTGGGCGTTACGTTAAAAAAAAAACGGATGAACTAATCTGGACGAAAGATGATCCAGGAACAGATTATAGTGTGAATTAACCAATAGGCTACTTTCTATCACTATAATTTTGATCCCACGGGCTGACGGCATGGAAACAAGTTTAAACTCGGGAGAAGCCGCGGGCATCAGCTAATACTTACTGGTATATTGTTGTTCACATTGTGTATAACTTATAATTTTAATAAACTTACCATACCATACCATAGGCCTTAACATAAATACGTCTCACTTGGAGCAGACGGTAAAATCTTAAAAAGAAAACCATTCTCAACTAAGTTGGGAAAAGGCTCAGAGGACGATGATGACTTGGAGTTGTCGGTATTCGTTCCCAAACAAGCGATAGTAATGTAAAGTAAAATTTATTCATCAATATGAAAACTAAATTTATTCATATTCCAAAAATTCCAACTAGCGGACTTTACTCATTACTTTTTTTTTTGAAGTGAAACTTCTTTATCGGCGTTGGAAAAAAATTAGCGTCACGTCACGTCACGTCACGTATTTTGGTTACGCGCCATCTTTGTTCTCTTCCCCACCACGGTGGATTCGAATTAAGAGTACTTTATCCAGGGATAGCATGTCATTTAAGGATTTTTGGACCTACGGAGTTAGGGACTTTTGCACTTTGGGACTTTTAGACTTTAGGACTTTTGGACTTTTGGACTTTTGGACTTTTGGACTTTTGGACTTTTGGACTCTTGGACTTTTGGACTTTTGGACTTTTTGACTCTTGGACTTTTGGACTTTTGGACTTTGAGACTTTGGGACTTTGGGACTTTGGGACTTTGGGACTTTTGGACTTTCGACTTTTGGACTTTCGGACTTTTGGACTTTTGGACTTTTGGACTTTGGACTTTTGGACTTTTGGACTTTTGGACTTTTGGACTTTTGGACTTTTGGACTTTTGGACTTTTGGACTTTTGGACTTTTGGACTTTTGGACTTTTGGACTTTTGGACTTTTGGACTTTTGGACTTTTGGACTTTTGGACTTTTGGACTTTTGGACTTTTGGACTTTTGGACTTTTGGACTTTTGGACTTTTGGACTTTTGGACTTTTGGACTTTTGGACTTTTGGACTTTTGGACTTTTGGACTTTTGGACTTTTGGACTTTTGGACTTTTGGACTTTTGGACTTTTGGACTTTTGGACTTTTGGACTTTTGGACTTTTGGACTTTTGGACTTTTGGACTTTTGGACTTTTGGACTTTTGTACTTTTGGACTTTTGGACTTTTGGACTTTTGGACTGTTGGACTTTTGGACTTTTGTACTCTTGAACTTTTGGACTTTTGGACTTTTTGACTCTTGGACTTTTGGACTTTTGGACTTTTGGACTTTTGGACTTTTGGACTTTTGGACTTTTGGACTTTTGGACTTTTGGACTTTTGGACTCTTGAACTTTTGGACTTTTGGACTTTTGGACTTTTGGACTTTTTGACTCTTGGACTTTGGTACTTTGGGACTTTGGGACCTTGGGACCTTGGGACCTTGGGACCTTGGGACTTTGGGACTTGGGACTTTGGGACTTTGGGACTTTGGGACTTTGGGACTTTGGTACTTTGGGACTTTTGGACTTTTGGACTTTTGTACTTTTGGACTTTTGGACTGTTGGACTTTTGGACTTTTGGACTCTTGAACTTTTGGACTTTTGGACTTTTTGACTCTTGGACTTTTGGACTTTGGGACTTCAGGACTTCGGGACTTTGGGACTTTGGGACTTTGGGACTTTGGGACTTTGGGACTTTGGGACTTTGGGACTTTGGGACTTTGGGACTTTGGGACTTTGGGACTTTGGGACTTTGGGACTTTGGGACTTTGGGACATTGGGACTTTTGGACTTTGGACTTTGGACTTTTGGCCTATTGGACTTTTCGACTTTAGGACTTTGGGACTTAGGGACGTAGGGACTCAGGGACTCAGGGACTCAGGGACTCAGGGACTCAGGGACTCAGGGACTTTTGTACTTTTGGACTTTTGGACTTTTGGACTTTTGGACTTTTGGACGTTTGGACTTTTGGACTTTTGGAATTTTGGACTTTTGGACTTTTGGACTTTTGGACTTTTGGACTTTTGGACCTTTGGACTTTTTTTTTTTTTTTTTTTTATATTCAGCTCGCCAAATTGACGTCGCCACCAGCCTGATGGTAAGAAAGCAGCGGTGCATCTAGCGATTGGGGGCCACTTCTTACAGTGGTCCTCAAGTTGGCAGCCCTGTGATGTGCCTCTTCACGCTCCTCTTGAAGAACCCGGGATTGTAAGATGAGGGAAAGACGTGTGCGGGCAGGTCGTTCCATGTTTTTATAGTTCGACAGAGGAACGATCTTTTGAAACGCTCGGTTCTGGCGAAGATTCTCTCCACTGTGTATGAGTGGCATCTCTGCCCGGCACGCGTTGTTCGCGATCGGAAAGGAGATGGTGGGATCAGGTTGAAGAGCTCTTCAGAACATTCGCCGTGATACATTCGATAGAAGGCAGCCAAGGACGCTATGGTTCTTCGCTGCGACAAAGGTTCGAGGCCTCCCGTCACCACAGGACAACCAATTATTCGGATAGCACGTCTCTGCATAGCGTCAAGCGCGTCTAACAAGTACCTCGCGGAGTCATCCTAAAGGTGAGAACAGTACTCGACGCAGGGACGAATCTGCGTCTTGTACAGTAAACATCTCTGATGTGGCGTGAAATACCGTCTCACCTTATTCAGGATTCCCAGTTTCCGCGAGGCCAGACCAATACAGCTCTCTATGTAGTTTTTGTGATTGAGCTCACGCCGGACGTCTATACCGAGGATCTCCAGGTTGTCCTTTAGTGGAATTGTAATGCTCTGAAGAGAGGGCAGGGGTAGGAATGGGGACTTCTTAGCTGTAAACGCATACGCCTGTGTTTTTCTGGCATTGAACTCGACCAGGTTGTCTGAACCCCATTGGGCAATGCGGCCCAGGTCCAGATCGAGATCCGCCACGAGTTGTCGTCTCTTCTCATCCACGTCGCCTCGCCCTGCCGCTGGACGGCCAGAATAGCTCCCATGAAGAGTACTGTCATCCGCATAACAATGAATGCACCCAAAGGACAGCATGTCATTGATATGCAGAAGAAAGAGAGTTGGGGACAATGCCGATCCCTGTGGTACTCCGGCATTTAAGTTTTGGACTTTTGGACTTTTGGACTTTTGAACTTTTGGACTTAGGGACTCAGGGACTTAGGGACTTAGGGACTTAGGGACCTTGGGACTTTGGGACTTTGGGACTTAGGGACTTAGAGACTTAGGGACGTAGGTACTTAGGGACTCAGGGACTTAGGGACTTAGGGACTTTTAGACTTTGGTACTTTGGGACTTTGGAACTTTGGGACTTTGGGACTTTTGGACTTTATTTAAGGTGAAGTGAAAATTAAGTTTATGAAGAAGTTTCACTTCTTACGTGTGTACACTAGTACACGCAATTTTTTTTTTTAACGTGAGGGAAAATCCTCGAAGGATGCTATGCCGGACTCTTACCGACTAAAAAACCTCACGTAACGCCCTACAGCCTATGGTTGAGAGCCCCGGGTAAGCCCTCAGGAAGGATGTCCCGTGACTCCCAACAGATCTACGGCCGCCACTGCTGCCTCGCCCAGGGGGTGGTTCGGGTGCAATCCCGCGTCTATGGGGGGTTTCGGGTGTGACCCCGCTTCTAAGGGGGGCGTGTGTGAGTTGCTCACGTCACGCTGCCGTCATGGGACTTTACTCATTACTTAAAAGCACTAAACACTGAAACTGACTCTTGAAGATAATCACGATTTCGAGAAATCAATTAGTATCTTCAAGAGTATTTTTAGAGTTGTTTTAATTCCTGAAATAAGCATCGGAAATTTCAAAAAACAAATTATTGGGAATCAAACTGGGACAAAACGTCTGAATCCAATACTTACAAAATGGGTCACAGTCACAGATGTTACGTACGATATTTAAAAAGTTGAAATAAAATCTGCTGTTTCTGTTCCGAACGAAATGTGAAATATTTTTCTGACTTATTTGTTGTCATACCCACTTTGAAAGCAAAAGTGGCAAGAAAAAGCTGTAGCGAACGAAACCATCAAAAAGCAATATAAAATTTACATAAAATGCAGCTGTGTTTTGTTAAAACGTTATTTTTTAAGATTTAGCTCAGTGAGCTGAATTTGTATATCTAGTATTACAGGACTCGTTGTTGAGAAGATCCCGTTTAATACTGCGCACGACTCGCTCTGATCCGGTATAAGCACGTTAGATTCAGTTTCCTAGCCAGGAAATAATAAGACAAGACAACATCAAGCAAGTATTTATTTATCTCACACTTTTTTGTACGCCAAGTAAATAAAATTATGGTACAGAAATATCGTGTAAATAGTCGGTAATCCTGGGTAGGTAAAATAATTGAAAATTAAGTGTTAAGATTAAGATGGGTCCGTAACCAGAAAAAAAAACGAACGATCGATAGTGACGTTTGACATAAATAATAATACCGCATTTTATATGACTTATTAACAGGTTTCTGGTATTTGGTTATCATTAAGGTTGGCATTAAGGTTATTTAATGTGCATTTTGATGATTTATACATTAAATTATGGCTTTCCGTAAGGGTTAGACAGAGGTATACTAGGCACTTTTACTTTACCTGGGAATCGTGCGAAGTATGGCCCTATACGGGGCCCCCGTTTGGGCGGCGACCCTGACGGCCATCAATGTGGCTAGATTGCTGAGCCCATAAAGGGCGATGGCCGTCAGGGTTTTATGGGGATACCGCACGATCTCAAGTGAGGCGGCATGTCTCCTAGCCGGGACCCTGCATGGGACCTGGAAGCGAGAGCCCTTGCGTCACTGTTTAGATTTTGCAAGGAGGCGCTGGAGCGGGGCCAAAGGCCTGCGTCTCGGTAAATCGAGGCCCAGCGGTCCCTGCTCCAGCAGAAAACCGTGGAGACATGGAAGGTACGACTTGAGCAACCAAAGGGGGGATTCGCCACAATCGCGGCCGTCAGACCGGTCATGGACGAGTGGCTGGAGAGGAGACACGGTGCTCTCTCCTACCGGTTGTCACAGATACTTACCGGGCACGGTGGCGAAGCACAGATACCTACCGAAGCTACCGTCCCCAGTACACCGGCCAACCACGGCCGAGTGTCAGCACTGCGAGGACCGCAGCGATGATACAGCGCTCCACACGCTGGTGGAGTGCACGGCTTGGACGCAACAGCGCCAGGTCCTCGTAGTGGGTCTGGACGTGGACACTCTCTCGCTCGAGAACATGGTGCGAGCCATGATCTCCAGCGGGAGTAAGTGGCCGCCCTGTTTATGTGAGCAGGTGAGGAATTCATGCACGTCCCCCTACTTTGAAGCGGGATCACACCCGATAGATGCGGTACAGCACCCGAAGCACCCCCAATGTGAGGCCGCAGTGGTGGCCGTGGGTCTGTTGGGAGTCCTGGGACATCCTTCCGTGGGCTTACCCGGGACTCACAACCATGGGCTGTTGGGCGTAACGTGAGGTTTTTTTTAGTCGGAAGGAGTCCGGCACAACATCCATGAGGATTTTCCCTAACAATAAATAAAAGACACTTACTTAATCCTTAAAATTCAAAATCAGTACAAACGTATTTCTATCAAAATATGACTGACAGCCCGGCGGGGGCACAAAAAACGTTTATTTTAGAGTAAAGATATCATGAACCATTTATAAGTCTCATAGCACAAGCTTATACAGCAAAATTTTGATTCAGTGAGTTTGGATTTAAAAGAGACTACTTATATACAGAAGTTTCATAAAACATGCTACGATGGTTCGGGCATGTGGAACGAATGGGAGATGAAAGAATGACAAAACAGATATACAACGCGAAAGTGGATGGACGTAGGAGTCGGGGAAGGCCACGACACACCTACCACGACCAAATTAATCGTGTGTTAGTTGAAGGTGATGTCAAGAGCCGTAGGAACCGACGTGCCTGCATGAAAAGAAAAATGAAAGTTGAAGAAGCAAGTGAGGTGTGTATGGACCGTGCCGTGTGGCGCTCGGTTCTTTCTGCCTACCCCGCAAGGGATTTGGCGTGAAGATAGTTAGTTAGTTAGTTAGTTAGTTTCATAATATCACAACAGATAGGTACTAGCGTCAATAGCAGAGTTTGAGCAAAAGATATTTTTTTTTATCAGTTTTGGAGAATAAAGGCAATCAACTCCACCTGAGACATGTTTTGTCTGGACGTGGACACTCTCTCACTCGAGACCATAGTGCGAGGTGTCTTCGCTGAAGACTAGCGGCCTCCATGACCAGGGCCGCAGGGGCCTGAGGACGGTGTAAGGGTTCCGCACCGTCCTTACAGAAGCAGGCCCATGACGGCAGCGTGACGTAAGGGATTCACGCACGCTTCCCCTTAGAAGCGGGATCACACCCGAAACCCCTCAAAGACTCGGGATAGCACCTGAACCACCCCCTAGGCGAGGCCGCAGTGGCGGCCGTGGGTCTGTTGGGAGTCCTGGGACATTTTTTTTTACTCTCTATAATACTCTTTATTGAATAGAAAAATAAATGTGCACAATTCACTTGTACCCCGTAACCGAGCACAATACCAGCATGATATACCTACTATGCTGACTACTAGGTAAGAATAAAAGTTCCACAACGAGTCACACTGTTACTAGTAGAGATTTGTTTTTCCGAACGAGTAACACTCATGAAAAGAATTAAAACTCGCATCGAGTAGTAGCATTGTTACTCGATGCGACGATTTTTTCCTAACGAGTCAGACTACAAGACCCAGTGGTACTAGATGAGAATAAAATGTCAACAACGGGTCACACTGTTACTCGTTTTAGGGTGACTCGTTGAGAATAATCCTTATTTTAGCGTTAAAACTCTACCTTGACGTTTCTTATGTCTGTCATAATGTAGAGAGGCAAATGAGGCTACGAGGTGTCTTATGGATTCTATAAATAATTCATAAATGGCGCACTAGCTGGCAGATGAGGCTAGAGGCTTCCTTTTGCACATGTATAATATCTATAATCAATCAACTTAGATTTTAATATTACTCATTACACAGTCAATGAGTTTTATCTACAGTTAAAATGATCACTATGCTAATACAACGAAAATATACAAATATTTTAAAACAGACTTGGTCTGCATCCCTGAAACTCCTCGATCCTTGAATGCTATATCTGAGTAGAACATTTGTATTCGATCATTCTGTACATCTCGTATGCGGCGAGGCACGGCCGATCGTTTGCGTTATATGTGCTTGGCATAACTCAAACCTAGTGTTTCGTTTTCCCGAATGTGAACAAGCCATACATAGGATGTACTTTAATCGAAATTCGATACTTCGAGTTACTGTTATTATTAGCTTCAAGCTTCCTGAACCCATTATTTTATTAGTTGTTCTTTTTACTAAATACCGTTTACGTGGATACCTGTGACTATGGCGGAAATGGATTGAAAGGAGACTTAATGTCACTTCAAAAGTAACTTAAAGTGCGTTTAAGTAAATTATCGTCTCGCTATAATACATAAAATTCACAAAAATTTTAAAAAGCATCACCTCTAATTTTACGATAACGATCAAAAATCAGGTAAGAATTGCAATAAATTACGATGTAATAATAAAAGTACCTATCAAGTGTCATTCAAATTAGAGCGCATTTCGTCATCAATAGGCAATAAACGGTGTCAATGCTCGAAGGTCAGCCCCGTCATTGCATCGGTTACAATCAATTAGTGCCTGGAATGGAATCTACCTAAATAAACGAGAAGTGAATTATTTTCTCTCAATTGCATTCGAAAATACTTTGCTTAAGTTGCTTCATTTTATTTCCCAATAGTGATCGCAGCCACCTGGATTCTCCCATTACTCTTTTAAAATTGCAAACTTTATTGCGTCAATATTTCAGTGAAATTGCGAACCTGTTCACAGTAATAATTCAATTCATAGAAAACTAGCCACTTTAATTTAACTAGGGGATATTCGAACGCTGATTCTAATTTAGAATACAGTAATAGTCAAATTATTTTAAAATTATACGTAATACCTGGTGTGTAAACTGCCAATTTTTTTTACAGACACCAAACGAAGTTGGGGAATTAATAATGTCCGATCTCTCGTTGACTGGAGGAATGTTACGTCGATTTGCTTGGGAGATTGGTTTTCAGTTTAGTTGTTTATCACTAATTCACTAACTTTACTGAGATTTAAAAAGTAAAATTTTATTTATTATCCGGACAGCTCATTCGTTGAGAAAATATGATTTGAAGTTAGAACAAAAGGGTCTTTTTTCCAAAACTGTCACTTTCACATCAGCCATGTGTGATGAACCTAATGAACTTTAATATCAGCACATGTGTGTGTTTTTTTTTTGGATGGATCGACTTGATGATGGAGTTGGATAAGATTGAAGTGACAAAGGATACGGCGCTACTTTGAATAACGAGCGAAGCGATGGATTCTAGACTAGAATCCTGAGCGTGGCAAGGTATTGAGATCCTGAGCGCAGTGAGGGGTTCAAAGTACAACGCCCGAGAGAAAAGTATAGCAGTAATCCATACAATTTGCGTTCGAATTCTATTAATGTTTCAAGTTCAAAATTCAAATGACTTTGCCGCCCTTGCACCTCGTTATATTTGTACATAGTGATACTTTTTGAATAGAAGGGATGAAAATAGAAACTGCAAGTGTTTTTGAAAATCTTGGCAGATTAGGTACGTCATAAAGATTCTTTTGGCACGGGGGCTCAAAAATTATGCGATCGGTTTATAAGATATGTAGTGCATACTGCAATATTATAATGCAACATCGACAAATAATGAAGGCATGAGTTTAGTACTAATTTTGGTCGATAAATGGTAGCAGTATTTTTGGGAAACAGTAAATTAGATCAGCAACGCACGTGACCCGATTAACAATTTTCCATTCCGCACAAGCTTTTCAATTTTTGTTTCACTCATTCTGTATGGGGTAGTAAGGGATGTGATGAGTGAAACCACGATTATTGGGTACGTTTTAGAGAATTATAATCAACGCAACAGCCTTCATTACTTGATCACGACGAGGAAAATAGATTAGTCCATGTTCAACATTATTGCTTGATCTATTTTAATTAGTCGAAACCGATTACTTTAAAGAATATTAATTAATCATAACGTTTGAACAAGTGAAATTCTGTTTTATTTGCTTCAGTCGTTTCTTTTATTCTGGAACTGTGATAATAACCAAATAAATAAAGCTGTTTTGACATTTATGTGCGCAGAGGGTAAGATCTCCCACTGAACAACGCCATAATATTCTTAAATTTTAAAACTTAGAAGATGCTGACAGGTATAGAAAGAAAGAAAGAAAGAAAATATATTAATTCTAAGCCCAATAATAGTATAAGTAGGTATAAGCATAAAAAAACAAACAAACTGAGATACTTAGTACTACTAACTTACATGTTTATGATAAACTTACAAAACTATTCTAAAAAACACACAATATTTAATATTCTTATAAAAATACAAATAGAACATCCTATTGAAAAAAAAAACCAAAAAATAAATAGATAAATATATTATAATGGGCCTGAAAGGGTTGCCACCTCAGCATAATGCTACACGTCACAAGTTGTTGTGACGTGCAGCGCTGGTTTTCAGGTGGCACCTCTGAATGACGAACGTCACGTACGCGCACTCCATTTACTACAAATTTATTAATATTACTTAATAATCAAACAAATAGTTTTATTATAAAAGAATTGAATTACACCAAAAAAATCAACTAAAATACTCGTGTCGGAAAAAAAATATAATAAAAAGTATGAAAATAAATGAAAAGAACTGGTCCATGATTGCTGATTGTGATTATAGACCACCACAAACAACAACCATAACTTATACATGCACTCTACGGAGTCTATGGCATGCACCCGCGCAGGCCACAGCACAGAATACGCACTCTGTGGTGTGATGGTGTCGCACGCGACAGCCGAGCCGAGCCGTGCCGTCCGAACGCGCGAACGCGCGGAAGTGCATATTGACATATATGTAGATATATAATTATTACAAGATAAGAATACAGACGCTTCGATAACTCGTTTCGTTCTCTCTCTTGTCGCCATGTTGTTTACAGTGAGTGAGCATCGATTAAACTGTAAACACAACATCATGAAACAATGTCCATCTCTTAAAGCAGTTTATTAAACTAAAAACATCAAAGTTGAATCGAGAATATAACAATAATGCCTGTTCCTGCTATAAATGTGTTGTGCAGTGATCTTAAGTTGTCATCATTATCATTTGTGATATCCTGCAAAGTGTGGTTATGATGTGCAAACCGCATAATACCGCTCGCTGTACTACATCAACATAATTGTGTGATGGAATGGAAGACAAATTTTCATTGTTTGACCGTCGTAGCATGCCCCCAGTGCATAACCCATTGGTAAGTTACCATAGATTATGCCCAAGCTCATGCTTTCTGATTGTACAGTAGGTGTGATTTGTATTTGGTTCTAAATGTGTTGACTGATTTTAGCGCACGTATTCCAAATACGACTAGAAGAATATTTGAAACTGCTTTGAAATCCTGCTGTTCTGTGCCAAGGCGTTAACATCAGGTGAGTTGAAGCCCTAGTCGCATACTTGTTAACGTACCTCGACCACGCCAGCCTGTCGTACAGATACTGAGGTCTGTGACTCAATACAACTCCAAACAGCAAGGTGGCGAGATGCAACTCTCTACGCTCTCTCATCTTAAGCATGTTGCCATTGCAGAGAAAAGGCGTCACATGTGCACGCGGTGGTATGTTGCAGCAAAACCTAGCACAGGCACTCTGCACACGCTGTATGAGTCGCTCAGTTCTCTTCAAAAGGCAGTTTCCAAACACTGTGTCAGCATAATTGAGCTTACAAAGAATTAGTGATTCACATAATAGAATTCTTATGCTGACATTAATGTAAGGACGAATTCTGTACAACAACTTTAACCTGTAGAAACAGCTCTGCACAGCTTGTCCAACGTGCTTCTCAAACCTCAGCTGCTCATCCATAACTAATCCAAGGTTCCGGGCTTCACTCACCCTTTCAATTGAGGAGCTGTTTATTCTTAAGTCAGGTTGTAATTGACATATTTTTTCTATTGTGTTTTGTGTACCCATAACAATAAATTTGGACTTTTCCGGGTTTAAGATTAACGAGTTTCTGTGTGCCCAGTTTGCAACATTGCTCAAGTCCTCATTTATCTTGCTTTCTGCTTACAGACACTCCGAAGGAGGAAAAGACAGGTACAGCTGAAGGTCATCTGCATAGAGATGAAACTTGCAGTTACTGATTGTATTGGTGATATCGGCGCTGTACAAGATGAACAACAAAGGTCCAAGGATCGAGCCCTGTGGGACTCCCCGGGTCGCAGGACGATGTGATGAATCATAGATGTAACCAGATATATGATCTTTAATTTGTACGAACTGTAATCTGTTACTCAGGTAGCTATCAAACCATTTAACCACCACGTTCCGGTATGTGGAGGATATACACTATCAATATTTTGATAGAAGATTGTCCTGTACAGTTTTTTTTTTTTAATTTTTCATAGTCAGTTCTAACATTTCTTAATTGTTAAGGTACAAATACCTACATTTTCACTCAACATACACCATTAACTTACTTAATATTATTGTTAGCCTAATTTTATTAATTATATACCTACTCAATGTCGAAACAGTGCAACTAACTATAATATCTACGAGATGATTTATAACAAATAGTAATTTTATTTGAGAAAACGTTTCAAGAAAAAATATTGAAAATTAGAAACAGACTACTCACGATATTTATTACCAGGTTCTTTTCTCTCCGGCTCTACCCATAGCAATGCGAACTAGCAGTAAATGTAGAAGCAATCATTTTGGCGTTCATTAGGGTTACTTCCCACCTATATGAATAAAGATTCTTCATATCTATAAAGAAAGATTATTCATATTGCTTATTCAATAATATTTTTGGAGGGAAGTCAATGTATAGATAAAGGGGGGCTCCGGCGGAGTAGTAGGTAGATAGGCAGAAGGAGTAAGGCACCACTAGATTTAGTCGGTAGAGTCCGGCAGCATTCTAGAAGAATTTTCACTCCGAAAAAATGAAGATCAAAATTGCATCAGAAGCGTAGAGCAGTTTCTGAGAGGGTTCGAAGAAGAATTGCTTGTTTAAATTATTAGACAGGTAATTACAGCAGCAGGCGATTGTAGGCGATTTTAGTAATTATGACAAGCTTACAAGACAATATTTATGATAGCACCACACCACACGATACGGTGTTGACTGTAACCATTCTTTAGGATTGAACACATAATTTCAGCCACAGAACCCGAGGCAGCTTTTCTTTCATGTTATTTAAAAAAAAATATTTTTAGTTTTCCACACCTCAAAGAAAAATACAGAAGTCTTAAAGGTTCACTTTGTTTTTCGTCCGCCTGTCAAGAATTTTTATCTCCTGAACGCATATCCGGTTGAAACTAAGACCATAAGATCAGTTTTCTCATGAAAAAGAGTAAAACTAAGACACTTTCGCAATCTCAATATTTCTACTAAGTCAAATACTGGATCCACTCTAATTATAAAGAAAGTTAGATACATTCAAAGGAATCTACTGTGTGTAAAGATTACACACAGTAGATTCCTTTTACATTACTGTATTGAAAGGAACGTTCTCTTTTTGCAATCAGAAAAAGCTAACCTCGTCCTTTTTGCCGATGCGGGTAGCGTTCTATTTGGATTTAATTTAAAGTTTTACATATATACTAGTACAATGTTACTTGTATTAAAAAACATCTTTATTGTACGAATACCGTTGATAAATATAGTCGTGCCGACATATATGTTTTTGAATGCAGCTTACGAAGTCGCGAGCAACATCTAGTCAACCATATATCCCCGAGATATTTAGCACCTTTACTGAGGGAAATCTAGTCCGTGATCTTTAAATAACGACCATAGCCCTATCGAAGCTAGACACTGCATTCGTTGCAATTGCCAAGAAGTCCAACATACGCTCGAACCTAGTGATTGAAGACTGGAAGTAATAGTAATACAAGTCAGGTAATGGTAAGTACACGAGTCCGTTACCTACTATAATACTGGTAGGTAGCAACTTCATCATCATAATGAGTATTTTATGGGTTAGCATGTAAATATGCTTCTCGTGTTCTTGTAGAAATCCTATTCGTGTGTTGTTAGTAAAAATTCACTACGAATGAATTTAGTACAGTTAAAATGTTAATCAAACTTTCTACGAATAAAAATGATGATTTAATTCAACAAGCGATATCTGGGTAAAGTGAAACAGATGAAGACATAATGGAGTACGTAAGGTAACTACTAATCCCACCCAAAACATTCCTGTTGAAAAGGAGGCCAAGTTCCTATGGGCTAATTGTTCGCCTAAAAAAGGGTTGAAATCCAATCCAATGCCAAGTTTAGATGCACTTTAAAATCGATCATAATTATCTTCATCAACAGCCTAATCCACTGGCAAACATTTGCCATTCCCAAGACTCGCCACCACACTCAGACCTCTGCCTTCCGAATCCAGCCACTACCCACCACCACCGCATCCACGACAACGGTCCATCTGGCCGAAATTCACTTTGCCATACACCCAACTTAAAATATGGTGTAGTTGTGAAAATACGTAGGTACCTACTTGGTTTAAAATATCTAAAATAATGATACTTCTAAATTAGAACTTGGCAGGTTTTCGTGCAGAACGTAACACTTGATTAATTGTATAATTAAATTTATTATATAGATATATAATAAATTAAATTAACCTGCCAAGTTAAAATTTAGAAGTATCATTATTTTAGATATATTTAGCTTATGTTAAGAATATAACCGGCCAAGTGCGAGTCGGACTCCCGCACGGAGGGTTCCGTACCAAAAAACAACTAAAAGTCGTACCTATTTGTTGCATGGGAGCCCCTCTTTTATCTTTTTATTTAACGAGATAGAAAATCCTTAATAGATGATATGCCGGACTCCTACCGACTTAAAAACCCCAAGTAACGGCCAACAGCCTACGGTTGGGAGCCCCGGGTAAGCTCTCGAAAGGATGTCCCAGTAAAGGTCCACTTTGTTTTAATTATTATTTTTTTACGAAAATACACTGCTCGATATTCTGTGAGTATTTCAAGCGTCTACTGGTTGCCCTCATTACCTATTAACACAGAGCAACGCGCGCCTTAGACAGGTCGCGTTGCTCTATAGTGTTATGCTACGCACGTCTTTAGACAGTTCGCGTTGCTCTATAGTGTTATACAACGCGCGTCTTTAGGCAGTTTGCGTTGCTCTATAGTGTTAACTATCCTTGTATAGATCCTCTACGGTAGGTACAGTATATATTTCAAAAAGAGTTTGTGAACTCTATGTTTAATTTCTTTTTCAGAATATTGATGACATTTGAATGATGACATTATAAACACGATATCTACGTCTACAACATAAATTGTGTGTTTGTACGTAAATTGTTTATACTGGAGAAAAATCTAAAATATGGACTATTTGTTTACTATTTCCTATGAAATAACTATCTTTGAAATACTACACCTACCTAAAGTAATCTGCTGAAAGCGTTGTTCACTTTTTAAAGGAAAAGTATTTACGATGAAAGTCGAAAAATAAGTTAGTATATGACCCGTATAATGTTCAATCATGGCGACACGAAATTAATTTCATTGAGCAACATTTGATTTGATTTGCATGGTGTAAAGGGAATAAATGATTTTGATGAAATGTTCAAATTAGCTAACGTATTTAAATTGAGAAGGAGACCTTATTACCGAATATATAAGACGAAATCGCTAAAAAAACACGTTTGTTGCATGGAAGCCCCCCTAAAATATAATTATGTTTTTGTTTTCAGTATTTGTTGTTATAGCGGCAACAAAAACACATAATCTGTGAAATTTTCAACTCTCTAGCTATCACCCTTCATGAGATACAGCCTCCTGACTGACAGACAGACAGACAGACAGACGGACAGCGAAGTCTCATACGGTACGGAACCCTAAAAAGGATGAATCACGCTACACCGTGCCGGGTCCAAGCCGAGTGCCGGCCACAGCAAGATCAACTAATCCTACTAATCCTACTATCCTACTAATATTATAAATGTGAAAGTTTGCGAAGATGTTTGGATGTTTAGATGTTTGGATGTTTGTTACTCAATCACGCTCTAACGGCTGAACGGATTGGGCTAAAATTTGGTTCAGAGATAGCTTATAGTCTGGAATAACAATAACTTTTCATCCCGGGAATATGTTACCACGGGAAACGGGAACGGGTACCGAATTTCACGGGGGCGAAGCCGCGCACGTCATCTAGTATCTATATATATAAAAATCAATGCCACTTTTCGTTGTAATTTTATAACTCGAGATCGGGCTCACCTATCCAAACCAAATGTTTAGGCTTTGTTTGGACTATTTAGTAGATGGTTTATGTGAAGTTTGCACAAAATCGGTAGAGCGGTTCTTGATTTATCACGCAAACGAAGTTGCGCGGGTCAGCTAGTTATATATATTTTGTATGAACAAACATTTAGAATTTTTCGCGCTAAATCTATGCGTTAAACCGAGCGGCTACTGAGTGACAGCCGAACTACTGAAAATGCTCGGAAACAACTCGGTCCCGCCTTGGCTCGGCCACGGCCCGTTGCATGAATACAGTATACAGTGATACAGTGCCGCCGTACTTTGCCCGAGCAGTCGTGAACGTAACCGGCTCGGTAACCGTAGTACGGCCGACACTCGGCTCGGAAGTCGGACCCGGCACGGTCTAGCGTGAGTCATCCTTTAGAATGCTTGCTGATCTCTAAACTACTCTACAGATTTGATCCAAATATTTCACAAATATGAATAAAAATATTTAATGTGCAGTTTTGACATTTCCATAATTTGTATGAATAGAATATTTGATTGACATTAATCAAAACATTGACAACATCTTTCTCAAATCTGATTGACTTTTTATTTTAAACATGACATGTGTGAAAATAAAAAGTAAATTAAAACAATCAAAAGAGTCCTCTCATCACTAAGAAGTATTAATACAAATTCGAATCAAATCCCCCCGAAGAAAACAATTGTTACCCCCTTTTAGCCATGTTCTGGAATGAATTTCAATAAAATATGAAACACATCTTCCATCAATTATGTTAGAGATGATTTATGCAAAATTTGAAGAAGATCCGACCAAGGAATCCTGTGGTCCCATACAAACTTTGTAACCCTTTTCCAACTCACACTTGACCGATTTCTTAAATTTCTTAATTTTTCGTTAATCTACATATCACACCCGATCTGTGTGCCAAATTTCATAACGCTAGGACAATTGGAAGTGGCCTAGAGGTTTTGATGACCGGTCAGTGAGTGAGTCAGTCAGTGCCAAAATTAGCTATATTCACAGGGTCATATTTCAGGATCTACTATAGCTATACACTGCCGTAGTTCTAGTATATGAATACGTACGTACAATTTTATTTCTGTACTTGCAATAGGCACTGAGCTACAGGGGGTTCAAAAGTGGGTCGAAGCGGTTCGTGTAAATAGAGTACGGCATGCGCTCGGCCTGTTGCTGGAACTTGGCCTGCGCACTGCCGTGCGCTTAGACCAATAATAAAGGCTGTTTATTATCTTTTTATCAGAAGTTTTTAAATAATTCGCATTTATTTTCAGTACTAACCCTCCCATTTAAAAAAAATATTTTTAAAATAATAATAAAATACGTTGTGATTCATAATAGAAGGTCATGGGCTAATTTGAGCCAAATAGTACTAAAATGTGAAGTTCATAAAATCTGAAAGTATTTGTAATGAGCACTCAAGATAAAATGCCACGAATGACATTACGTCGCATTCCAATGCTAAAAGGGCTTTGGAGACTCCACAAAGCTGATAAATACCGCAAATGCCCTCTTTGTCACGACAAATCCTTCCCATTTCTTTCTCAAATGGAATGTGGGAATTCTTGCAACATATTAGTTAAATTGTAAGATACGCTGAAAAAATGGTTAATGAACTACCTCTATTAATAGAGTGTCTGCCTTTATAAATGTAGTGGACATTGCTAGACAAAATGTAACTGACCAAGCGCTGTAGCGTGTTTCTAGATGGCCGAATTATCTTTGGGGTGTAAGTAAAAGTGAGGGGAAAAAAAATCTGGTAGTGATGCTTTTATCAGATGCTGATGATGAAGAATCCAGAGACATCACGGTGGACGTCATGAATGATGACATTGTGCATATCTATCACTACTAGGGATAAGGTAGAAAATACAAATATGTAATAATCAGGATGAACATCTGGACGGTGATTGATGAAGCTACATATCATTGGGAGTCCTGGGTTATCCTTCCGAGGGCTTACCCAAGGCTTCCAACCGTAAGCTGTTAGGCAGAATACGTGAGGTTTTTTTAGTCGGTAGAAGTCATAGCATAGCATCCAATCCATAAGGCTTATCCCTCACGTAAAAAAGGGTACCTATCAAACGGCCGTATTTTTTTGATTAACTTACTCGAGAGATACGTCATGTTTACAAAGTCCCACGGGTTTTACTGCAATGTGGTACTCGTTATAAAACTTATTTTGAGTATTGTCGATTGTTACATCCAAATAAATTCATGAACTTGGTTTATTAAATTAGGAACATGAACTTTCTCAATTAATTAAAAGTTCTAATTTGTATGCAAAGGTAGAAATAAGATTTTCTAAAAGAAAATTAATATTTTCTAAAAGAGATTTTTACACAACGCGGTAAAACCTATTTTACCAGAATATTTTCGTGTACCCTATCAGGTTCTAGAGGTGAGAATTACAGCCCTTAGGTGCTGTAATTAAAATAAAGCTAATTTAAAATGAAATTAAAATGATTATGCTCCCTTGGGACACAATCTACAATTGCGTTCGTCGATAAAGTAGGTATTGTAACGAACTTAACTTTTTGTAAGTTAATGTCGTGGAAGCATGCTATCTGGTTTCGAACGATAACATAAATTAAAATTACTCTATTTACCCTTTCGGGCTCTATTAGAATAAAATCTAAGCGTCTATTACAGATATTTTTAAAAAATGTGTTAGGTATGTTACGCATTACAAAAAAACTATAGGTACCTACAGTTTTTTTGTAACCCCAAAAATATTTACAAAGAATTTTAAAATCTGTGTTATGGTTCGATTCGTTCAATAGTATAGACGCAAAAATATAAACGAACTTCACTGCGCTTTTTAGGGTTCTGTACCTAAAAAATAACAGGACCCCATTAATAATAAGACTTCCGCTGTCCGTTTATACGTCACCAGGCTGTATCTGATGAACTGTGACTAGACAGTAAAAAATTTTACGTACTTCTGTTGCCGCTATAAAAACAAATACTAAATCAGAAAATAATAGTATTTCAAGGAGGCTCTCATGCAACAAACCTGATATTTTGGCCATTTTCGGTACACTTGGCCGGTGGGCCGTGGCCTTTTATTATTAAAAAGCTCTTTTTCTGACTTAAGAACGGTGTGTGGTATTTTTATACAATTTTTTATTCGCTGAATTATGGGGTGGAAACAGTGACTGGAAATGCTAGAGTATAATCAGCTTATTATCTATTCTTGAAACTAAAATGGAAATCACGTATCATTAACCCTTATGTTCATTTTGTATAGTATACCATACATACAACTTTAGAAAATTAAGCGACCACAATAAAATCTAAGCGCACGGCAGTGCGCAGGCCAAGTTCCAGCAACAGGCCGAGCGCATGACGTACTCTATTTACACGAACCGCTTCGACCCACTTTTGACCCCCCTGTAGCTCAGTGCCTATTGCAAGTACAGAAATAAAATTGTACGTACGTAATCATATACTAGTACTTAGGCAGTGTACCAAATTTCATAGATGTAGCTTTAGTAGATCCTGAAATATGACCCTGTGAATATAGCTAATTTTGGCACTGACTGACTCACTCACTGACCGGTCATCAAAACCTCTAGGCCACTTCCAATTTTCCTAGCGTTATGAAATTTGGCACACAGATCGGGTGTTATATGTAGATTAACGAAAAATTGCGAAATTTAAGAAATCGGTTAAGCGTGAGTTGGAAAAGGGTTACAAAGTTTGTATGGGACCACAGGATTCCTTGGTCGGATCTTCTTCAAATTTTGCATAAATCATCTCCAACATAATTGATGGAAGATGTGTTTCGTTTTTATTGAAATTCATTCCAGACCATGGCTAAAAGGGGGTAACAATTGTTTTCTTCGGGGGGTTTTGATTCGAATTTGTATCAATACTTCTTAGTGATGACTCTTTTGATTTAATTTACTTTTTATTTTCTCACATGTCATGTTTAAAAACTCAATCAGTTTTGAGAAAGATGTTGTCAATGTTTTGACTAATGTCAATCAAATGCTCTATACATACAAACTATGGGAAAGTCAATACTGCACATTGAATATTGTTATTCATATTTGTGAAATATTTGGATCAAATCCGTCCAGTAGTATGGAGATCAGCAAGCATTCTAAAGGATGACTCACGCTAGACCGTGCCGGGTCCGAACCGAGTGTCGGCCGTAGCACGGTCACCGAGCCGATTGCATTCACGACTGCTCGGGCGAAGCTCGGCGGCACTGTATTCATGCAACGGGCCGTGGCCGAGCCGAGGCAGGACCATAGATTTAGTAGCGAAAAATTTTAAATCTATGGGCGGGACCGAGTTGTTTCCGAGCGCTTTCCGTAGTTCGGCTGTCACTCAGTTGCCGCTCGGTTTAACGCATAGATTTAGCGCGAAAAATTCTAAATCTATGGTTTAACGTGAGTTTGTTCATACAAAATATACATAATACTAGCTAATGCCCGCAACTCCGCCCGCGTGGAATGTTATTCCCGGTCACAGGGGTATGAAAAATAGATGTTGGCCGATTCTCAGACCTACTCATTATGCTCACAAAATTTCATGAGAATCGGTCAAGCCGTTTCGGTGGAGTATGGCAACGAAAACTGTGACACGAGAATTTTATATATTAGATTGACCTTGCTGCGGCCGGCACGAGCCTCGGACCCGGCACGGCGTACCGTGAGTCATCCATTTTAGGGTTCCGTACCCAAAGGGTAAAGAACGGGACCCTATTCATGAGACTTTGCTTTCCGTCTGTCTGTCTGTCTGTCTGTCTGTCCTTCAGGAGGCTGTATCTCATGAACGGTGATAGCTAGAGAGTTGAAATTTTCACAGATTATGTGTTTTTGTAGCCGCTATAACAAAAAATACTGAAAACAAAAACATAATGATATTTAAGGGGGGCTTCCATACAACAAACGTGTTTTTTAGCGATTATTTATTCGGTAATAAGGTATCCTTCACAATTTAAATACGTTAGTTAATTCGAACATTTAATCAAGATCATTCATTCCCTTTACACCATGCAAATTAAATGAATACTTTAGGAGATTTAGCACAATGAAATGTTGCTCAATGAAATTAATTTCGTGTCGCCATGATTGAACATTATACGGGTCACATACTAACCTATTTTTCAACTTTCATCGTAAATATTTGTTCTTTAAAAAGTGAAAAACGCTTTCAGCAGATTACTTTAGGTAGGTGTAGTATTTTAAAGATAGCTGTTTAATAGGAAATAGTAAACAAATAATCCATATTTTAGATTTTTCTACAGTATAAACAATTTACATACAAACACACAATTTATGTTGTAGACGTAGATATCGTGTTTATAATGTCATCATTCAAATGTCATCAATATTCTGAAAAAGAAATTAAACATAGAGTTCGCAAACTCTTTTTGAAATATATACTGTACCTACCGCAGAGGATCTATACAAGGATAGTTAACACTATAGAGCAACGCGACCTGTCTAAAGACGCGCGTTGTATAACACTATAGAGCAACGCGAACTGTCTAAAGACGCGCGTTGTATAACACTATAGAGCAACGCGAACTGTCTAAAGACGCGCGTTGTATAACACTATAGAGCATAAAAAAAAAATTAATACAAAATGTACCTTTACTGGGACATCCTTTCGAGAGCTTGTCTTGTTTAGAGAGAGGAGTCTGGCATATCATCCATTAAGGGTTTTCCATCTCGTTAAATAAAAAGAAAAAAGGGGGGCTGCCATGCAACAAATAGGTACGACTTTTTGTTGTTTTTTGGTACGGAACCCTCAGTGCGGGAGTCCGACTCGCACTTGGCCGGTTATATTCTAAACATAAGCTATATTTCAATGTAATGACATTAATATACATTTATATTATAATCACACTAAATAACCTTGGGGTAAGCAGAAGGCTAATAAACTATGTAAATTGGGGATTAACCTATTGGATTGATTAAACTGAAAATTTTGCACGAATATTATTAAGAAGTATGTAAGCTTTAAACGTGGACTTCATATTATAACGCTGGAGTTGACTTAATCGAAAATCGATTTTTTTATAAAAATATGTATGAATCAGTGATAAAATGAGAATACAATGAGGAGGGGGGGAGGAGAGGGGGAGGGGGTATAAAATAATGTCATGTATACATAATGCACACTTTAAAGCTTATTAAAGAAAAAATAGGTACGGTTTCTTGAAAAAAAGTTTTTTTTTTTTTTTTTTTTTTTTTATATTTAGCTCGCCAAATTGACGTCGCCACGATGGATAGCCGTGGCGCATCTTGCGATTGGGGGCCACTTCTTACAGCGGTCCTCAAGTTGGCGGCCCTGTGATGTGCCTCTTCACGCTCCTCTTAAAGAACCCGGGGTTGTAAGATGAGGGAAACACGTGTGCAGGCAGGTCGTTCCAAGTTTTTATAGCTCGACAGAGGAACGATCTTTTGAAACGCTCGGTTCTGGCGAAGATTCTCTCCACTGTGTATGAGTGGCATCTCTGCCCGGCACGCGTTGTTCGGGATCGGAAAGGTGATGGTGGGATCAGATTGAAGAGCTCTTCAGAACATTCGCCGTGATACATTCGGTAGAAGGCAGCCAAGGACGCTACGGTTCTTCGCTGCGCCAACGGTTCGAGGCCTCCCGTCACCTCAGGACAACCAATTATTCGGACAGCACGTCTCTGTATAGCGTCAAGTGCGTCCAACAAGTACCTCGCGGAGTCATCCCAGAGGTGAGAACAGTACTCGACGCAGGGACGAATCTGCGTCTTGTACAGCAAACATCTCTGATGTGGCGTGAAGTACCGTCTCACCTTATTAAGGACTCCGAGTTTCCGCGAGGCCAGCCCAATACAACTCTCTATGTAGTTTTTGTGATTGAGCTCACGCCGGACGTCTATACCGAGAATCTCCAGGTTGTCCTTTAGTGGAACCGTAATGTTCTGAAGAGAGGGTAGGGGTAGGAATGGGGACTTCTTAGCTGTAAACGCACACGCCTGCGTTTTTCTGGCATTGAACTCGACCAGGTTGTCTGAACCCCATTGGGCAATGCGACCCAGGTCCCGGTCGAGATCCGCCACGAGTTGCCGTCTCTTTACGTCCACGTCACAACGCCTCTCCGCTGGGCGGCCAGAATAACTCCCATGCAGAGTACTGTCATCCGCATAACAATGAATGCACCCAAGGGACAGCATGTCATTGATATGCAGAAGAAAGAGAGTTGGGGACAATACCGATCCCTGTGGTACCCCGGCATTTACCTGCAAAAAGCAGGAAGCCTGACCATCACAGAGGACCCGTATACGTCGCCCGTGCAGGAAGCTGGCCAACCAGCGGCATAACTGAGGCGATAAACCATATGCCGGCAGCTTGGAAAGAAGCGACGCATGCCATACCCTATCAAAGGCTTTAGCGATGTCTAGGCCTATAGCCAGAGATTCGCCGTGCCTCTCCATAGCCTCACCCCAGGTGTGCGTTACGTACGCTAGGAGGTCACCCGTTGATCGTTTCGGCCTAAAGCCATATTGGCGATCGTTAATTAACGAGTGATCCTCCAGATAGCGCATGAGCTGTTTGTTGATGATTAGCTCGAACACCTTGCAGATGACGGTGGTTACGGCTATGGGTCGATAGTTGGCCGGATCCGACCGATCCCCTTTCTTGGGGATTGGCTGGACGTTCGCCTCCTTCCAAGCCTCCGGCACATCTCCCGAGGAATAGGAAAGGCGGTACAGGCGTGTTAGCGTTGGAGATAATTCAGCTGCACAATTCTTCAGCACCACTGCCGGTATGCCATCAGGACCACTGGCTTTCCGCGTGTCGAGTGACTGTAGCACCACTCGCACATCGCACTGCCGGATTTTAATATCCGGCATCGTGGTTCCACAGTTGGCGATAGTGGGAGGTTGCTTGCCACAGTCATCAACCCGGGAATTAGCCGCAAAGAGATTGGCCAGCATTTCCGCTTTCTCTTGGGCCTTGTGAGCCAGTGATCCGTCAGGATAGCGTAGCGGCGGCAGCGAGGGCTTGCAAAAGTTGGCCTGCACGGCTTTGGCCAGTTGCCAGTATCCACGGCTGCCCGTCGGATGAGACGTGAGCTCCTGACCAAGCCGCGTGACGCGCTGGGCGTCCGCTCTCTTGAAGGCCCTCTTACTGGACCTAGTGGCTCTGTTGTACGCTGCCTTGAGTTGGGCCACATTCGGGTCGCGCACAGCCCGAGCCCTGATCCAGGCGCGGTAAGCCGTCTGTTTTTGTTGAACAGCTACGGCGCACTCACGCCCGAACCAGGGGCGGGCTTTGCGGATGCTGGCAACATCAGTGTATGGAATATAGTATTCCATACCTAAAGCTATCTCACCAGCAACCGCAGAGGCGCTTTCCGATGAAGCCCTCCCTGCAAAGCAGCGCTGACTCCACGGGACGGCTGCAAAGTATTCTCGTAGTCCGTCCCAGTCTGCTGACGAGTAGTGCCACAGTCGCCGCGTCACCTCTACTGCCCTTGCAGGAGATGACACCTGCAGGCTGGCACGCACAACACAGTGGTCGGATGTACCCAGTGGGGCGCTAACCGACACACTGTACTGTGCTGGGTAACTCGTCAGCAGTAAGTCCAGCAGGGAGGGTTCATGGTCTGACCTGTCCGGTATGCGCGTAATCCCGCGCACCACTTGGGTCAGACCATGTGAGAGAGCAAACGCGTGGGCGGCCCGTCCCGCTGGATCGGTCACGCGGGACCCCAGCCACTCAGTGTGGTGACCGTTGAAGTCCCCCAGAAAAACCAATTCAGCGTTCGGGAACTGCACCTGCGCGTCGTCAGCCCCCTCGCTGAGGTGCTGAAACAGCCTTGTTATCCCAGCTGTCCCTGAGTGGGATCGATAGACACACACGTAGATCTGACTCGTGGAGCCGTGATCTACGTGCAGCCAAAGGACGGAGAGGGAAGGGTCCTCAAGGCAGCGCAGCCGGCGACAGCAAACATCCGCCCTAACAAACGCGCACACCCCAGCTTTTTCCCCTTTTTTCCTTTTAAAGTATTGAAATCCCACCAAAAACATCCCTGTTGAAATGGAGGCCAAGTTCCTATGGGTTAATTGTTCGCCTAAAAAAGGGTTGAAATCCAATCCAATGCCAAGTTTAGATGTACTTTAAAATCGATCATAATCATCTTCATCAACAGCCTAATCCACTGGTAAACATTTGCCATTCCCAAGACTCGCCACCACACTCAGACCTCCACCTTTCGAATCCAGCCATTACCCACGTCACGTCAACGGTCCATCTGGCCAAAATTTACTTTACCATACACCCAACTTAAAATATGGTGTAGGTGTATACTACTTGGTTAAAAATATCTAAAATAATGATATTTCTAAATTAGAACTTGGCAGGGTTTCGAGCAGTACGTAACACTTGATTAATTGTATAATTAAATTTATTATGTATATAATTAAATTAACCTGCCAAGTTCAAATTTAGAAGTAACATTATATTAGATATTTTTAACCAAGTAGGTACCTACGTATTTTCACAACTACACCATATTTTAAGTTGGGTGTATGGTAAAGTAAATTTTGGCCAGATGGACCGTTGACGTGAATGCGGTGGTGGGTAATGGCTGGATTCGAAAGGTGGAGGTCTGAGTGTGGTGGCGAGTCTTGGGAATGGCAAATGTTTACCAGTGGATTAGGCTGTTGATGAAGATGATTATGATCGATTTTAAAGTACATCTAAACTTGGCATTGGATTGGATTTCAACCCTTTTTTAGGCGAACAATTAACCCATAGGAACTTGGCCTCCATTTCAACAGGGATGTTTTTGGTGGGATCATTTTTAACCAAATTTTGTTAAGCACATGACATTTCTGAACGTTCCTCTAAACTTCAAAAATACAAATATTACTTTACCTGTCATTATTTTGAATCAGTTGCGAAAAATAACCGTCAAGATGCGTCACTCAAGTTTCTCTAAGGTAAGTTTAATTTTATTTTTATATTTCTACCCCTAAATATGGGGAATATGCAAAACGAATTTTAATACTACTGCATAAACTTCTTATTTCGGAATGTCGAATGTCAAAATTAGCATGTTGGAAAAAATTTATATGCAAAACAAATGTTAATACTACTGCATTCATTTCGTATTCCGGAATGTCGAATCGGACTAAAAGACTCAGTAGTCCGATGATTTATATTCATCTGCATCATCGGACTACTGAGCCGGAAAAGTCTCAGTAGTTCGATCATCGGACTATTTAATCGGACTACTGATACTAGGGGTAAATATGCATGTTTTTTATAAAATGAACATGGCTAAATGTTTGTTCGTACACATTTTATATAATATTCGATTGTCGCTATGACAATTAGTATGTTTTTGTCATGTTGTTTAGTAACGTATATTATACTATACAATGCCACAATTGCAGTAATTTACCGTTCGTTGGTGATGTATAGAATAATATACATTGCTAACTTAACGGGATCAATTATCATTTGAACTTTACTATAATATTTAAATAGCAAGTAGGTATGTCTGTCATATACTCAACCAATTTTACTACTATTTAAAAGACAGTTGTACTGATGTTTGACCTCGTTCATATAGTGGATGTAAAAAACGACACACAAAGTTGTGGGTTAGATTCCCACAAAAAGTATTAGGGTGCTTTCAATTTAGACGTATCGTGTCGGACCGCAACAGTACCGAAATGATGCGTTTATCGTACGGCGCACGCACGGTCGTATATTTTAATACAAAGCGCACGGTGCGGTAACAGTGCGGCGTCCGTACCGCGAACGCGCGACGACAGGGCGCTAATTTCAACAACTTTTCAAGAACATGTGGAGCGTCCTGTTGTCGCGCGTTCGCAGTACCGACGCCGCACTGTGCGCTTTGTATTAAAACCAACGACCGTGCGTGAACCGTACGAGAAACGCACCGCTTCGGTACTGCTGCGGTTCGACATGAAACGTCTAAATTGAAAGCGCCCTTATTATTACTGTATGACATTACATGTGGTCACGCCTTTATCCCTGAAGGGGTAGGCAGAGTAATCACAGACAGAATTACTATATGATTACATTTCACCCTTTTTAGTAATTTTGTGTTAGGTGATGAGCCGTATTGCCGTGTTGAAATACACAAGCGCATGTTATGACTGCCCGCTGTTGAAATTTTTCAAGCCTACCAAAAGGAAATTCAACATAGCTTTACGACTGCCATTTTATTGGCAACCGGGACCAACGGCCTTCCGAAGCACGAACGCTCGCATAAAAAAATGTCGCGCTTCATGCTGCATGACATATTTACCTATCTGTACCTAATATAATATTGTTTGGCTTTACTATGGTGATGGATATTTTGCATGTTTCTTTTGCTTTGGTTTTAGACTGCTATGAGTGAAAGAGCCAGGCGTATTTTGTCCTTAGTGCCTGAAAAGGATGCAAACTCTGACACAAGTGACGGAGCTAGTAGCGGAGATGAAACTGTAATGATTGGATCAGCAGAAAGTTCTCCAGCACCATCAATAAATTCCAGTCTCGAAAGATTAAACCTCCTAGAAACTTCTGATGATGAGATAGGAACGCATGCCAAGGATATTTATGCCGATACAACCGAAGTGCCTCTTACACCTATTCTTACTCAGGTATTTGCTAATCTATCAGAAAGTAATTATGACGCTCTACCGTCAATTTCATCCTTGCCATCTCTACCTTCAAATGAACCACTTGCATCCACGAAAATTGTGAAAGATTATAATCGTCACATGGGAGGTGTCGATTTGGCAGACATGCTGATTGCATTATATCGCACTGGAATAAGATCGCACAGGTGGTATATGAATATTTTTTCGCTGCTTTTGGATATATGCATCAACAACGCTTGGCTTTTACGTCGGAGACATGACAAAATGACCAACACTATCAGAAAGAACGATCGCCTAATAGATGATAGGTATGAAATTTACAGCGGCTTACTGAAACGAGGTCGAAGCGTTTCAGTTAAAAACTTAGAGGCAATTCCCATTCCCGAAAAAGCGAAAACAAAAAAACCGGTATCTGAAAGACCATGCGATGATGTCCGGTATGACATATATGACCATTGGCCACAAATAACCGGATATCAGAGATGCAAGTACTGCAAAGCTGGCCAGGCAAGTACTATGTGCACAAAATGTAACGTTCATCTTTGCTATGTAAAGAATCGAAGTTGTGTTTTGGAGTACCACCGCAAACATTAGGGTTTCTGAATTATTATAATTAAAATAAATTGTTTAATTATGATTAAACGTTTTTGCATCCACTGAGACAGTTATTTTTATTTAAATTCATGTTATATACAATAGTCTTTTAGTATTATGTTAAAAATTACCAGTAACTTTCCAACTCTCCCTAAACATCGCAACGTATAGCATAATATACATTACTAAAAATGCAGTAGTCACTGTACGTGTAGCAATGTAGAATAATATACATCTTGTTTTTCCAAAAGTTTCATATTTTGATTTTTTTTTTTTTTTTATCTCTTTTATAGTCCAATGAAGTTACCTATAAACATTTTTTTTACTATTCTTGAAAGAAAAATCTTGCCACGATAAGGGTTAAACCACTGTTCTGATGCTGGCTGGCTAATTTGAGAGAAGTTAATCTGCTCTTTGAATCTTTAAAATGTAATGAAATATTCCCTGTACAAAATTTAACGTCAACTAAACTTAGAATTACGAGTAGATCAGGCTTAATTTGACAAAAATAGTTATTTTGAAAATAAATTTCAGAAACTGATTTAATATTAATTTTTAAACACATTATGCTGGGTCCACATTTGTGTCATATCATCGACTAGTGTAGTGTGTAATCGTGTCGAACATGTAACGCTCAATGTGGACGGGCCTAGGTTATGCCGCCTGGTTGTGCTGTCAGTGTTAAGCCTGTCACAGACGTAGCTATAATATATTAACATATCGAGATACCTATACTAATATTATAAAAAGAAAAATTTGATTGTTTGTTTGTATGTTAGTTTTTTTTGCATTGAATATGCCCAAAAGTACTGAACCGATTTGGATAATTCTTTCATTGTTTTGATGAAAGCTCGGGTCGGGTGACTTATGCTTTATTTTATTCCCGCATTCCCACGGAAACGGGAACCACGCTGGTGCAACCGCGGGACATTGACTATTATATTATATTATAGCAAGTAATACACACGGGAGTTAAACTATAATATATTTTTAATCTCATTAGGTCTACACAATCGCTTTTAAAATATATCGAGATACATCTAATCTGTCGACATATTTTGTTCAGCGCATAGAAATTTGTTATAGCTCCGTGTGTGGACTCTCGTAAATTTAGTTAGAAGATATGTCGTAGTTTGCCTTGCTATGTTTCATATTCATTTATATTATAGTTAGGTACGTATGTGACGGGCTTTATATTGTGCTGACAGGCAGCTGCAAGTTTTAAATATCGAATGCAAGGAACGGGTCATGAAACTTTTCTTTTTTTAAAAAAAAGTACATACTTCCCGTTCGCTCTAAGTTTGCCGACCGCTTTCCCTACTACGCTTCCACACCAGCCATAAAGCCAGCAGCAAACTTGGAGCGAACGGGCTGCAGACATTATCTCATTGGTAGTAACTATGCATTTCGAACTGTGACTGGTATGTATTGTAGATAATACGAGTACATACATACATATGGTCACGCCTTTATCCCCGAAGGGGTAGGCAGAGGCATATTATATGCCTACATATCACCTTATTTTTGAATTTGTGCCAGGTAATAGGTGGTGAGTCGTATTGCCGTGTTGAGATGGAGAGGCGCAGGTTGTCACTGCCTGCTGTTGAAAGTTTTCAAGCTGCCTAAAAAGGCCCTCAACTTGGCTTAACGACTGCCATTTTACTGGCAACCGGGACCATCGGCTTAACGTGCCTTCCGAAGCACGGAAACGCTCAAATAAATTTCACCAAGATGTCACATGTATGGTCACCCATCCAAGGACTGGCCGTAGTGAAAGTTGCTTACTGCTGTGATCGTTTACAGAACGCTGGGTACGCGGGGCCACGAGCGCTTCTTGTCTTGTAGATATTAATGATATAAAAAACCGGCCAAGTGCGAGTCAGACAGTCTGACTCGCACTTGGCCTGTTTTTTCCGCACGGAGGGCTCCGTTGCGGAAAATCACGTCTGTTAAATGGGAGCCCCCCTTATTCATAATTTTACTTGATGATGCTCGTCCGCGTGAAATTCGGTACCCATTCCCGCTTCCCATGGGAACATATTTCCTGGCTGACAATAGTAGTCTCTACTATTCCAGACTATAAGCTATCTGTACCAAAGTTTAGCCCAATCCTTTAAAGCGTGATTGAGTAAGAAGCATCTAAACATCTTCACAAACAAACCAGGGAAGTACGGTGTATTTGTTACAACAACAAGTACTAAAAGTAATTATTATTAAAGCGGCAAAACTAAAACCTACATCATCTGTGATAATGTCCACTTTCTAGCTATCACGGTTCATGAGATACAGCCTCGTGATGGACAGACAAACAGACGGACAGAGAAATCTCATGAATAGGGTCCCATTTTTTTACCCTTTAAGTACGGAACCCTAAGAATCGTAAAATTAAATTAGATCTTAAAATCGGGCACAGCGATGAATTATAAAATTATTGTCACAAAGTAATCAGGTGGTGATCACCATCCAAAGAATTGCCATAGCTAAAGTTGTTTGTTTCAGTGATCGTTTATGGAACACAAAATCACCGGGGCGACGCACGAGCGCTCCAAACTCCAGTGGTTCACTCTGTACCCCGTCTCTGTGTTTGTCCCGTTCAGTGATCCTCAACGCGGGTCATAAATGCAAGTGCGGACGTCTCCTGGTGACGCGGTCGCGGACAATGAACAGCGCTGAATACCCTATGAAAGTACACACCAAAACCCATTTTCGATTTCACGACCCGTTCCACGTGTATTTGATGTGTGTCCGTATAAAAACAGCGTCTACACTGGGCATGACTACTAGTTAGTAACGCCATAAATCACCGTGACGTTTATTCTATGTCAAGCATTTTCTTCGGGTGTTCGGCATGGATAGCCCAGAAGCTGCAGTTTTCATGGTATCAAAACGCAAGTCTGACACAGTAGTGGAGAAACGTGCTGTCCAAATGTAACAAATGTGGACGCAGCATTATGTGAGTTTAGTGTATAGTTACTAGCGTTCAATGATCTATTTCACTCATCAATTTAGTATAAACATCATCCTAGAGTGGCTAGAGAGGAGACACGTTGCTCTCTCCTACCGGTTGTCACCGATACTTACTGGGCACGGTAGCTTCAGTTAGTATCTGAGGCGAAGACACCGGGTAACCACGGCCGAGTGTCAGCACTGAAAGGACCGCAGCGATGACACAGCGCTCCACACGCTGGTGGAGTGCACGGCGTGAGCGCAACAGCGCAAGGTTCTCGTAGTGGGTCCGGACGTTAACACTCTCTCGCTTGAGACCATGGTTCGAGCCATGATCTCCAGCGGGAGTAAATGGGACTGCGTCGCCTCTTTCTGCGAGCAGGTAATACTCGCAAAAGAGGTGGCTGGGTGGGAACGGGAGAGAACTCTGCCACCCGAGTTACGCAGTCGGCGGCTCGGGCGCCGCCGACGTGTCTTCGCCGGAGACTGTCGGCCTCCATGACCGCGGGCCTGAGGACGGTGAGAGGGCTGCTCACCGTCCTTACAGAAGCAGGCCCACGACTCACGCACGCCTCCCCCTAAGAAGTGGGATCACACCCGAAACCCCCTAAAGACACGGGATAGCACCCGAACTACCCCCTGGGCGAGGCGCAGTGGTGGACGTAGGTCTGTTGGGAGTCCTGGGACATCATTCATGATGGATTTTCCCTAACTTTAAAAAGAAAAAAATACTATTTATCCTATAATTTTTAATATACTACACATACTTATGATCGATAGTGATTATTTATTAAACAAGAAATCCTTTAAAAAAAAATTAGCCAACTAGTACAGTACTTACCTAACTCTGTAGTTTGGATACAGAGAAAAAACCACAATCTCCATAAAACTAAAATAAGATTGAGACTGTATAGGTTTATTACAAGACTATTACGACGAAGGTTGAATTATGTACTTTAGCAAAACAAAAAAAAGTGATGTAGGTATCAAGTTTGTAATACCTATACGTATTGGTAATGAAATTCTGGCATTCTGAGTCATTTCAGCAAAGAAAGTGTTCGTTTAGTCGCCTCTTATGACACCCCAGGCGACAGACGGATATAAGCATGTGCTACACGGTTTCAAACGGTGGTTTGAAACAGAAAATACTGATTTTCGCTTTGCCGGCTACACGGTTCAAAACCTGTTTGAAACCATCAGTTTTATAGAACGTGGCGTGAATAGGACGTCTCTACGCTCGCACCGTTCTCTACAACAGCGTCATGGCACCTTGCCTATCTAAGAACAAAAAGATGGGGGTCTTTCTCTTTTGTGTGCATGAATCTGGATGAAGCGATGATTAAAGGAGAGATTAACCCTTAGTCATAATATGAAATTAATTAACTTACTCCTTCTTTAGCGACTTTGATGACATTATTACTTTCTATCAAAGCACTTATATTATTATTACAAATATATTATTATTACTTTCTAAGAATGGATAAAGAAAGTTTTTTACGAATTATTGTCCAAACAAGACAAACATGAGACCAGATATATCTGTTAGAGAAAGGCTTATAGAAATTCTTAGATTGTCTATCTTCGTTTTTTGCAGACGCGGCGTTGGCCGTTGTGTTAATATTTTTTAATTTTGTGGCTAAAATATCCCACGCATTTTTTTTCTGAGTCGAGTCTTTGTACGACTTGCATGTTAAGTCCCAAAGGCAGGGCAAGGCTCAAGAAGTTCTGTAACCACTTCTCGTTCTTTTTCTTCTCGTGCCATTTTGAGAAGGTCGTCGTCGCGTGCCACTGCCTGCGCTCACCGCTGCACCGAGACTGTCGTTCGCGAGGTTTCAAACAAGCGGCTAGACGATTTCAAACAAGTTTTAAACCAACGCTTCTACCAGTGGTTTCAAATTTCAATAAATCTCAGGTCTTATATAATGTATATCTATACTTATAATAAATCTGTAGAAGTGAAAATTCTGTACATTCAAAATATCAAAAAAATAAATAGCAGGGGGTGTTACTAGACCGACACCGAACCCAAAAATGTGATTAAAAAAATTTTTGTCTGTCTGTCTGTCTGTCTGTCTGTCTGTTTGTTCAGGCATCACGCAAAAACTACCGGTTCGATTACGATGAAACTTGGTATAATTATTCCTTAATAGCCTGGGCACCACTCTGGGTACTTTTTATCCCGGAAAAGTATATAGAATTCAAACCAAACTTACCCAAAGTTATTATCAATTATTGCTTAAACAGTTAATGGTACGATGATGAAACTAAGCATAAGCGTTGTTTGTTACAATTTAAAAAAAGTAATTTTAACATTTTTGCAAGTTCCACCTCCAAAGGTATAAAAAGGAGGGTAAAGTTTGTATGGGACAACGAGATTCCTTGGTCCGATCTACTTAAAATTTGGCATATAGCATTACCAACATAATTGATGGAAGACGTGTTTCGTATTTTATTGAAATTTACACTATAACGAGCTAAAAAGGGAATGTAAATTATTTTGGGACTGATTTTCTCCGGAGTTGATATCAATACTCCTTAAATACTCTTATTTTATACTTAAATTTAAATAAATAAATAAATAAATATTTACGGACATTTCACACAACGCTATCTGATCCCAAAGTAAGCTAGGAATAACCTGCTTGTGTTATGGGTATCAGACCACGGATATTAATACTTTAATACTTTTTAAAGACATACATATTATACATAGAAACACCCAGACTCTTGAGACAAACATTTATGGGTCACACAAATATTTGTCTCCGGTGGGAATCGAGCCCACGACCTCCAGCGCCGCGGGCGGTATCACTACCGACTGCGCCACAGAGGCAGTCCACAGAGGAATTTCTTTTTATTTTGACACATAATTTGTGAAAGTTCAATACAGTTGACGTTTTCATTTATGTTTTACTTCAAACTTCAAACAGATGATTTTACTACAAAGCCATAAAGTTAAATAAAAAGCGCTATAATGGTATAATATTAACCAAATATGCTTTATGGAAGTATTATTGCTAATTTATTAAAATTTTGTGTGACAAAAATACATTTGTGAAAAGAAGAAGAAAATTCTAAGATGGCTAGCCAGAAAAATTAAAGACCACGCTTCAGGTAGTATCCACTGCATACCATCTACGCTCAATCCTTACGACAAACATTGTCAGCAGCCCTAAGCGACTGGTCATGGAAGGCATGAACTTTATTCTACATATAGCGCCGACTGCATTCTGTCAGGAAACAGACTCAGTCTTTGTAAAATACGGGAATGGCCTCTACGTAGACTACATTCGACAGGACTGTAAAGAGCCATTACAATGAACATGAACGCTCAGCTGATAAAATTTACATTGTTATTACGTTACCAGGTCTTGGTTGGACCATCTGTATTAGGAGGACAAAGCCTACAGTAGTTCGGTTTATCCAAACGTCGTAGGCTGGAACTACCTGAAGAAGGAACTAAGTTACGATGTCAATGGCTTAGAAGAGAAGTTGTGTCAAGTAGCCATTGAATTAAGAAATGTATTTAATAAATAAATTTACTTAGCTCATATTATTTTGCGTTATGAATTTGTTAATCAGAAATCCATCTAACTAGGTATTATTATAAATGCGAATGTTTGTGAGTGTGGATGTTTGTTACTCTTTCACGCTGTAACGGCTGCACGGATCTAGCTGAAATTTGGTGCGTACAGAGATATGTTATAGTCTCGGAACAAAATTTCACGCAGGCGAAGCTGCGGGCATCAGCTAGTGTATAATAAGATTTGAGAACTAGATTCTCAAATCTTATTGACCGAGCGAGTGAAGCAAGCGAGAGTCTCCGGTTCGACTGGACCATTTTGCTTCCGTCCGTATGTGGGTATGTATCCCGGTCTAGGGACTCAAGGGGACACATTTCTTAACCGATTTTCACCAATCTTGGCACACGTGCTCTTTGATTTAAAATACAACTTTTGGCGATAGTTTTTTTATACGGAGGAAAATGGTGGAGAAAATGGGTGAAAATTATTGTCTTGTTATTTAAAAACGAATCTTGATGATTTTTTTTTTATGATGTTTCACCCATAAAACTCCCGTTTCTGTGGGAATACGTAAATATAATATAGCCTATATTCATCAGGAAGAGTGTAGCTTCCCAACAGTGAAAGAAGATTTTAAATCGGTCCTGTAGTTTCGGAGCGTATTTGATGCAAACAAACTATTCTTTCCACTTCACCAAATGAGTAGCTAATGTAAACCGGGCCTGACGTATAGGTGTAAAAAATGGCATCAAATCAGCCCGTGGCAGTCTACTGCGACATGTTGACAAAGTGGAATAGGAGTCCAGAATTACTATTTTAGAGCAGATCTCCAATTAATGGTTTAACTGCTAGCAAATCATTTGAACGAGATAATCGTGATTGAGCTTTCCGATTAGTCGGTTTCCGGGTGCCCGTTTTATCTTAACTACCGGGTATCGAGTTAATCTAGAATGTTACTGCCCCGGCTCTTTACTTTGTGCTAATCGTTTGACAGTTGAAATTTGTCACGTAGATTATCCAAAATATTTGATGCATTTAATAGCTTTGCCCGTGACGGCAAAGTATAACCCTCTATGTGGGATGTTACCGGGGTGGAATTTGTAAAAAAAAAACATTCTTAGTTGGTGCCAACATTATAAGCGTAGGTCCCTATAAAAATACAAGGTTCTTGGTGTAAGAGTTACGGCCCCATTTTAAGAAATCAACCAGTACTTGTACCTTTCTCAGAAACTCCGAAGCGCTACAATGCTGGCCAAAGTTACTTAGATAAACTGAGAGGTTAAAAGTTTCAAACCCTGTTCAGCATTATCATACTCGTACATATCCGAAATATTTGGCCATCTTATTAGCGAGGGGAAGGAAATATTTAAAAGGTTGGGACTCCTCTTCAAATAGCTTAAGGCTTTCTCGGAAGCCCGCAGAACTTTTTAATTCAGTAAATGGAAAGCCTTTATTTTATTGTATTACATAATATCTATGGTATTAAAAACTTAATTGTGTGTAACATTAAATTACAATAATTTGTTTTAAAAATCATTGTAGGCAATTTTTTAAACGTACATTATAAATGATACGAGATACCTTTCACCCCAAAGGAGTTGGCTAATACATACTAGTCGCTCTAATTGCGTCACTATTATTACAAAGTTCCAGGTAATTAGTTTATTGGTGTGTTAAAACTGATAGCGCCAAGTGGTGGTCATAAGGCCTCCAACAACCATAATATTTAAATTAACATAGCTTAAATACACAATGTTTTTTTATAATACTAATTAAAACATATCAAACTTTTTTTTGCTAACCATTTAATTGTCCAGCGAGCCTTCTCCGCCTACGGCCGTGAGACGAGCCAAACGTACGCCACGTAGACTCTTCAATATGTCGGCCCATTTTCCGAAGAGATTGCCCCGAGCCTTCTACCTCCAGCGATCGATTTCCTCCGGAAGCGGCCGACCTCCATTTGTCCGCTCCAAGAAATTCGTCGTACTCATGCATTAGGACTCCAGATTCCAGATCCCGGGAGAGTTTTTCGGAATTCAGATACGCCTTCCCATTAAAGACGTTCTACATAAAGCACATCAGACAGACAACAACTAATTTTTTTGACCTATTACTTTCAATTGACCTACTAATACAAATACTGCAATTAAATTCGGCAGAACTACCATTAAAAGGATTCGTCTCTCGCTAATGAAGGACTAGTAATAAAGCACTCAACTTTTGTTGCTCACGAGAAAACCAATGTAATTCTTACTTAATTGAGATTTACAGATTTCGGAATTTCGTTTTCTTAATACAGTTTTATACTTGTCCAGAAGCAATGAATAATCTTTTCAAGTTATTGAAAAGGTTATTTCGTTGGATACATGAAGCTGTCTCCAAGCTTATACAGAAAAAGGAAAATTGAAGTTGTAAACCTCACAAAAGACGTATCTCCTCCTCACATTACACAAATACGTGCAGATAAATATAAACAAAATAAATGTGAAGTCATCACGCTCCGCAGCATTTATTTACACACAAGAATCTACCTAACTTATGTACAAAATTATATTTTATACATTCTTGTACCTCAATGTTTCAGACGATTTTCAACAAAAAAAAACACGCACGAAGAATTTCGTACCAAAACGTCAATAAATGACCTTTATTGTGTGGGAGATTCACCTTTTTTCTGTTTTTAGTATTTATTGTTGTAGTGGCAACAGAAATACTTAATGTATCACGGTTCATAAGATACTTCATCATATCTGGTGACAGAAAGACGAACTGACAGCGATATTTCAGTAATAGGTTTCTTATCCTAGGGTTTTTGCCCTTTGGATGCGAAACCCTAAAAAGCAAACTTGAAACCATCGAGCTAGCCATTCACAGTAGTAGGGCAGTACACTCATATTACTTGTACTTACACAGTGCAGATGGAACACTAAAGGCAGATTCGACCAAAATCGGAAAATGACTACTAGAGAATAACTTGTATTGAAGTAGTCTACATCAGTATGGTTGGTTACCATAGTTACATCAACATCAGTATGGTTACCCTGGTTACGTTGCGCTTATTAGTTGTCGGTAAAATGGAAAATCCCTTTACTTTTACAATAAGTACAAGTTATTCTCTACTATAGTCTAACTCCGTTTATGTCGAATCGCCCAAATAGAGCAGTGTTTTATATTTATAAATACTTTGGCTTTTAATGGCTCTGTCCTGGGTTCGATTCCTGGGTCGGTCCAAATATTTGTGTGATCCACAAATGTTTGTGTCGAAGTTTGGGTGTTTTCTATGTATAATATGTATGTATTTAGAAATATATAAGTATGTCTATCAGTCGTCTAGATCCCATAGCACATAGCTTAGTTTGGCCTAGATGATGTTGTGTGGGATTGTCCAAGAATATTTATTTATTTATTTAATGCAGCCTTTGTTGATATAGGGCAAAATTACGAGTACTAATATTATGTGAAGTCAATTATTACCGTGTGTATAGGGTAGGGTTTAACCCCAGTGACGTATTCAATAGTTATTGTTTGAATAATTAGGTATATCAAAACCTCATTCAATTTATTTCCGTGTCATTATGTTCATATTTCCTAGATTTGTTTTGAAACGACAGCTATTTAGATTAAACGAATGATTTCAAAATGCCACTGCATTATGACATCTATATTAACCTATCATAAAAATCTAAACAATTCTTTAAGGTCGGAAAGTAATGTTACGTGGTATTCGTCAATAATAGTTAGATGTTAATCTAGCTGATATTAAAAACGCGAAACAATAATTTTGTTTCAATTTTGATTGAAACTTTTGCAAATTTACAAGGAATCTGAAAGAAATTGCATAATAATTGTGACAAGTTATAGTGAAGTATAGTAATAGCACTACAACAAAATAACTAAAATAAACTGGCAAGTATACCTACTTAATACTAGATGACGCTTGAGGATTCGCCCGCGTGAAAATCGGTAGCCGTTCCCGTGGGAACTTATTCCCGGGATGAAAAGTAGCCTATGAGTTATTCCAGACTATAATAATGCTATCTCTGTACCAAATGTCAGCCCAATCCAGTCTGCCGTCTGAGCGTGATTGAGTAACAAACATCCAAACATCTAAACATCCAACATCACAAACGTTCACATATTTATAATATTAGAAGGATTATGTTCAATTTTGCAATGGTTTTTTAAGCTGTTGGTGCACTGAAACAGCAGACTGGATTAACATTATTAAGATTCCGTAAAAATGTAGTGCACACATTTAATTATTATGTTGTGCTCTAGAGGTTTGATTCTGAACTTGGATTGGCACATCCTAAAGCCAAGAACCATATCTATTCAGTATTCAAACATAGACAAATTTGTATAATTTTACGCTGGATTCAGTTCCGAGTAAAAACGTTTTATCAAAACAAAGATTAATGACGGCATTTTCTTAAATAGGTGAGCTATTTACAAGAGAAACACCGTTCATGGCTGTGTAGTGATTGAATAGTTGCATGTTTAGTGGTATTAAAGCAATGGGGGCTGTCGTGGCACGGTGCCATAACTTTTTCAAAATTTAAACTCTGTAATGACTCAGGAAAATCACTAGGTAGGTACGGATCTGATTGGTATCTAGTGTTTATATCCGAATAATAAACTTTATTTATTATAGTGAATCGCAAAGAAGAGGAATCTCTGTTCTGATATTTTCAATTAGATGTGTGCTTTCGAAATATGTAAGCATTTGAGATTTTATAGGTACTTTAGATATCTATAAAGACTGTACATAGTGTACATCCATGACGTAGCTGTAGTCCAACGTACATTGACGCGATGCCTTTGGCAGGAGGACGAGAAGGCTGTCAAGATCGTGAGATCCATGAACTTCTTTAACCCTTCCTACGTCAGTGGCAGCTGCTTGCCATCACCATCATCATTGTAATTAAGAGTATCAGCATAATTTCCTATGATACAAAGAGCCTCCAAGAAAGGATATTTCCATGGTGCCTGACAGTTGGTTATTTCAAATTGTGACTAACTATATTAGTGGCACCGGTTTTTGTGTCGAAACTGGTACAACCTGTTTGGTGACATATGCCTTTTTCACAAACTTTGACATGTGTTATGAAATCATGGCTACTTTTCGAAGCAATAACATATATCTACGTATAACACGATGATTCCGATTACAATTCCTCTCGTTTCTATTTCTATCCACACTACAGTTATTCGCTGCCAAACAACTAAAACTTTAATTGCGAATAAGATTCCTAAAGCTGATAAGCCAACCGTTTGAGCCCAACTGCAGACTTAGACAGAAAGTAAATTAAAGTAATCAGATTGCTTTGTTTCCTAACATTTCTGGATTATACTTGCCTAGGTACACTGTCAAAATTTGTCGGTATGCGGTTGCAACACAAGCTGTTCACTAAAGTTAAATACGACTTAGCAAAACTTCTACGACAAACCAAACTAGACTAAGATTCTAGTTTCAGCTACAAAACTTTAATTTGTTTTAAAGGACCTACCTTATAAATTCAAACATAAATAGTTGGATATAGAAAACTTATCTACTTAACTTCTATGTGCATAGTTATCTTTCGATGTTTAAATTATTATTTAAGAAAGTCGTGAACTGTGTTAAGCGATGACTTTAATAGGAGCATAGATGATTCCTAGAAACAGACAAAATACAGCTACTGAAATATTGATTATTATATAAATGTCGCTATCTACCACTTGAAAAAATGTGCGACTTGTAGAAACGGAAATAGGGAACAAAAATTGTATTCAATTGAACGAATACAATCTTTGATATTGTATTTATTCAAATCCGTCTGTCTGATTCTTTCCCGCGTGGGATAAAAAGTCACAAAATAAAAGTACCTACCAAGTGAAAGAGATTTTTTGTTTGCGCGGTAAATGAAACACTATGTTGTTTGTTCCCTGCCTTTGTGCGATCCACTTTCTCTTTCACTGAACCTTTTCATGTTATTTTATCACATAATTCAATATTGAGCATTTCGCTTACAATATTTTTACATCGAATTGATTTTACTACCTATGCTGTTATAGGTAGTAGTACCTACATTAATTTTTCCTGTTCTGTGTCATTGTTGACCGATTTCTTTAGTTTGATTAAGAATATATTTCAGTCTTAACAAAATTACTAAAGGTTTATTCAAATAACTAATCGATCAGTGTGAGAAGAAAATAACCCACATTGATTATTTTAACGTTATAATATCAATTAAAAAGAAATAAATACTAGGTACGTCCGTACGGGAAACTTTAACTTATTTCCCAGTACAGCTGACCTGTATAATAGTACCAAAACCTTTCCATAACAATTTACTTGCATGACCAATGCTAACCTATGTGATCCATCTACATTGATGATTAATTGGCTATGTATTCAAGCGTATCACGAAACGTTGGAAAAGGACAAAATCAATAACGTCGTAAATCTGTTACAAATATAATACAAAAAAACCGGCCAAGTGCTAGTCGGACTTGCATACCGTAGGTTCCGTACCATAAACCTGTAAAAAAAAACGGCTGTTAGGAAGTCCGACTTTTTTACTGATTTTAGTATTCTAGGCAACAGAAATACATCAACTGTGAAAGTTTCAGCTCTCTAGCTATCACGGTTCCTGACTGTCTGACTGACAGCCAGGCAGTACGGCGAAGTCTCATGAATACGATCCCGTTTTTAAACTTTGGGTAAGGGATCCTAAAAAATGCTGATGGACACCCTTCCGCAAAACCGAGCGACGACCTTGAAAAGGTCACAGGCAGTGGCTGGATACTAAAAACACAGGACCGTGTGTCGTACATTGGGAGAGGTCTACGTCCAGCAGTGAACTTCAGTAGACTGATATGATTGATTAAATCTAAGACTTCATCAACTCATGTGCTAATACAGTTATTTATTGAGACAATCCGTTAACTATTTAGTCCGGTAAAAGTATGTTTTATTTTGTGAAACGACCGAAATATTTTAAGTAAAGGAGACTATTGTAATAGATTGCGGTGGCGCTACAGCCTTTCACAGTCGGCTGAGTTATCGTAGTCACGGAGTCCGATTTCCTCGGATCCTTGTCATGGGTCGTAATATATTTTATATGAGCCTAATTTTGTATGCTTCTGTCGTTTGAACACAACTATATACCAACGTTTAAGGATATTTTATTTATTTTCTTCGTGATAAATGTAGCGCGTGAACATAAATATACTCTGGGGGAATATTTTCTGTATGAGAACATACCTAATATTTAGAATTTATTCATGAGAGAACGTCAAACATTTTCTTTAATGTTATGCCGATTAAAATTCTTCCTGTTTGAATGCCAACGCACATGATACAGTTCAAAAGAATACACTAAGCTTATTCAATATCATTGAATAAGAAGAGAAAATATAAAAATAGGTAAAAAAACTTTTTAAGTTAAACGGTTTTATGTTAAACATACATTGCAATGTTTAAGATAAATGTACTAAAAACCAAAAAATAATAAAATAGATACAGTCGTGGGAATTATAAACATATGCATAGACTAGACTAAAATAAAATCGTGGGGCACGTCAATTGTCTACAATCGTTGATTAAAATGTTTATTTTGTAATGTTACACTATAACTAGGCAGTTGTTCAACCGATAACGATGGGCGTGTGATAAGTACGGCTAGAATGTGGAAACAAGCTAGCAAGCTCGATTATAAGCGAGTTTTCGCGGTTTCATAGTGGTGAGCGAGTAGTACTTTTATCATATGTTTTGTCGATTAAAGACAAACTACGAGCAGTGAAACGATTCCTCGCCAGCCAGCAGTGTGAATGTCCAACGATAAACTAGTTGAAACATTTCTTTTATTTACATGGAGTGTATAACTATTGGAATTTCCATGAGCAAGAAAATAGTGAGTAATTTCCTCACCGTCTGCGGGCCAACTGCCTAACGACGAATTAAACGATTCTTCTATCGCACATTAAGTCTATAATTTGTAGACAATTGACGTGCCCCACGGTTTTATTTTTGTCTAGTCTATGCATATGTTTATAATTCCCACGACTCTATCTATTTTATTATTTTTTGGTTTTTAGTACATTTATCTTAAACATTGCAATGTATGTTTAACATAAAACCGTTTAACTTAAAAAGTTTTTTTACCTATTTTTATTTTCTAGTTTTTATTTTTTATTTCGCACTCTGTTTAATTCATTTAGTGCTTCATTATTGCAAGGTTTCTTGCCCGTTAGTTAATTGCAGTCCAACTTCTCTATACGTAGTCCCTGCAAAGATCTTACTCTACTAAGAGCCACGTAGGCTTGACCTTCTTCAAACAGTTTCGCACCTAAGTATACGACTGCGTGATCCACAGTGCTGCCCTGCATTTTATGTATTGTAGAAGCCCATGATAGTATTAAAGGCAACATTCTTCTTTCAGCCGCCCCGTAATTGTACTTAGCTGGCAACTGTATAGCTTTCGGGTGTATAAGATGTACTCCGTCTCTTGCGAAATCAATAAATTCGGATGGAAGGTACATCTGTTGCATACATCTGAGTTCGACGAAATTGTGGCCAAACGATTTCGTTGATGTAGCCTATAGCGCCATTTACTAATCCCTTTGAAACGTCAATATTGGACCGTAGCATGACTTTTGCCCCCACAAATATTTCCAGATCAGATACCTAAATTACAGATTCAATTTCTAAGGAGATTGCCCATTATTTAATGGGCCGCCGTTTCGTAACAAATAATTTTGTATGACAGCGAAAATTTGATATTAAATTGGATGGATATCGTACTTTCATAGGAAATAAAAAATATTCTCTTATTTTGTGGGGTTTTCTCTCATTCTTCGTTTTGCTGTTCAAATTAGAGGTTAGTATCGAAGCAAATGTCCATCAATCCGTCAAATCATTTTTGTCCAGAAAGGGCTAATCGTTACATGGATGAACATGGATTGAATTCAAATAAGATAGAAGTAATAGTTCCAACACTAATAAATAACCCTGAAAATGTAATACCCACCTAGTTACCTATACATCAATGTTTATATATTATCTCTATTTAATGCATAGTCGCGCCCGGTTCATCTAGTTGCGATAAAACTTTGTCAACCTATAGCTTGCACTTGCGTGAAAGTCATAGACATAATTTGAACTATTTTGAACCTGCCGGGTTCAAAATCTGCAATCTGGGTATAGGACTGTGCCGTGCGAAGCCGGGGTGGGTCAGCTAGTACTTATTAGGTTATGCAGGTTTGTGTAGGTAGAAGAAAATAAAAATGCTAGAATATTTTTAAGCAAGTTTTATTCATCTATGATGTCTATATCAACACCCTCATATTCATGAAATATGTTGTCCAAAAATGCAGCTGGCGGTTCAATGTATCTAAATCGAGCCCAACTTAGGTACCACAATGTAGTCAGAATGTGGGCACAGCATCCCACCGTACGAAAGCCTACCAAACAATTTTTTTTTTGGTAGGCTTTCGTACGGTGGGATTCTCTGCCATTTTTACATTGATGAAAAATACAAATCCGTGAAGTCGCAGCAGCCCTTTTGTATATATTTGACGATATATTAAGAATATGTACAACATTTGGAACATGGTACACTTGATATGTGGGTTGTGGTGGTGGTGTAGGGAATTCTTAAGGGAATAGCAGATTGTGAAACACTGTCTAACTGTTGTCTTGAAGTTGTGAGGACTTCCATATTCTCATGTGGTGTAACAGCACCTTCATGTATAACCTGCTGCCGCCTACTCTGATCGTACTGGGTCTGTCTCCTTACAGTTCTATACGCATTTGTCCAACAAGACAGGCAAACTTTTTGAAGTCTGTGAACCTGTAAGCAAAGAAAATAAAGTTAAAACCGACCTTAATTTATGTCATTTAAAAAAGGCTCTGAAAAGGTGTTCCGTTAATATTAACTAAGGTTATTTTACTGCATTTTATCTGCAACTAGAGGACGTCACGCGGTTTCACCCACGTAGCCCCCGTTTCCGTGACAATACGGAAATAAAATATAACCTATATTCGCCGGGAAGAGTGTAGCTTCCCAACAGTGAAAGAAGTTTTCAAATCGGTCCAGTAGTTTCAGAGCCTATTCGATGGAAACAGACAAACAATCAAATCTTTTCTCTTTATAATATTATTATAGATTATAGATATCACAGACTTGAAGAATGCTGTGAAAGAATGCCTTGAGGCATAGTATTATTAAAAGTATGACATCACTTGACATGATGAGATTTCCTTCAGGGCTATTAATTATCACTTTATGCGTCTTAGCTCTCAGTATGGAAGACCCACAGGCTAAGCACACTTGCTGATGCCCATAAGCTCGTACGGCTGCTGATTCACTAGATGAGCTTTGAGATTCTCTTTGTAATATTACAAAACATTCTTGACAAAGAAAATTCTCCACCGATATCTGCAAATAAATAAAATAAAATTATATACCTACTAGCCTAATATTTTCTGTTATGATATTGATTTGGAAAAATCTACTTTATTGTAACACATCACTGATATGGAAAACACAAGATCATGTAAAAACCTTTAGCACAATTGGTTATTGTCACGCTTCATTATGTATTTACTTAACCATTTGAACATTACTAATTTACTATTACAAATACATTTCAAGTATGTTACATGTACAGAATACAAAACTTAATTGAATAAGATATAGGTACTAACCACTTCTGGATCAATCCAGGATCGTAAAATTCGAATCATGACATTTGTTGCCTCCACGACTCGATGTCGAGGCAGAGGATGTACCAAAGATAGTGAACAATTCACACACCGTGGCATTTTTATCTAATCTACTGCAAAACCGCACATTCGACACCGAAAAGACTTTTTGTTCAAAAGTTTTCAATTTTTGACAGTTCGTATTATGCCGCACATTGATATTTGCGAATGGCGGCCATCTTCGTCACGTCAGTCCGCAGTGCGTAAAAAGATTACACCACGAATTATATCAAAGTTTAAACGCCACAAAATATATTATTCGAGTGAATGAAAAGATTGTTAAAAAAATATTAAATGATTTATCAATTTACTTAGGTAGCCATACACTTTTTACTTAGGTTTTTCAAAAAGAAACGAAGCCTGGGCGTTCTCCTTTAAATCTTATTATTATACGCCATTTAGTGGCTGCGCCCATCTTAAATATTGAGGTTGTATGGTGCATTGTATTCTTCTTGTCAAGCCCTTTTATTTGATACCCATATTGGTGGGATTGTTAAAAAATTGTTATCAGCCATTTGGTAGCGGCAGCCATCTCAGATTTCAATTTTGCATAGTAAATTGTATTCTACTTGTTGAGACCTTTCATTTGATACCCATGTTGCTGGGATTGATAAACCTAAGTTATCCGCCATTTTTTAGAGGCCGCCATCTTGGATTTCAATTTTTTATAGTATATTGTATTCTGCTTGTTGAGACCTTTCATTTGATACCCATATTGATAAAACCTACGTTAGCCGCCATTTTGTAGCGGCCGCCATCTTGGATTTCAATTTTTTATAGTATATTGTATTGTGCTTGTTGAGCCCTTTCATTTGATACCCATATTGATGTGATTAATAATGAATAATTTATCCGCCATTTTGTAGCGGCGGCCATCTTGAATTTATAAAGATAATGAATAAACAGAATTGTATTGTCATTAAAATCCAAAGTGTATACAAAATTTCAGATTAATCGGTTGACAGGAAGAGGGTGAAATTTGAATTACTAAATTTGACCCAAGAATAAATAATAAATAAAACAAACGGGGTGAGCTAAAAATAAAATAAAAACCGTTTAAAAAACCGTTTAAAAAACCGTTTAATAAGTACATGTTTATATGAAATACACTTAGAATTTATCCTGAATATTTTAATGCTTTCAATTATAACAACTTCAGAATAATAATCGAACAGATTAGAGAATTAAATTGGCATCTTTGTGGTGTGTTCAATGATATCTTCGAGTTGTATTTGTCTTATTTTTAGCAATTTTTTTATGAGTATATTTAGTTGTAAGTTAATTTTATAAAATAATTGATTTTTTATTTTTTTAAATTTTTGTTTTGGGGTTATTCCTGTTATGATAGTGGATGAATATTATAAATAAATAACTAAATAAATAAATAAATAAAATAAATAAATTAGTTGAAGCGCACTGGTAGCCCTATCCCAGTGCTACTAAACGAAAACTACGTTATACACGTAACACGTTACGTTACCAATTACCATAGTTCCTGAGATGGGTGACCTTCTATGGTATTATCGTTTGCATTTCCATGTGGCAGAAAAGCGCTAAGCTGTTGGTCCCATGAAAATTGATAGTCACGAAGCCAAAATTGGAGGCTTTATATGCTTCTTGAAAAGAATTATTCTAAGTAGCCATAGCCTGCCTACCAGTATATTTTAACAATGCTATAGGTTCAGCGCCCCCGTGTCACGACGGGAAAGAGTACAATATGTCGCCACAACAATTCATTCCGAGGGTAAGTATCGAAAGAGGCGACTAAGGGAACCCTTTCGCAAAACGTAGAGAAAGAAAACTCGAAATGAAACCTGGTTGCTAGTAAAATGACAATCTTTAAGCCATATTGAAGGCTATATTGACTGCCTCTGTGGCGCAGTCGGTAGTGATACCGCCTGCGGCGCTGGAGGTCGTGGGTTCGATTCCCACCGGAGACAAATATTTGTGTGACCCGTAAATGTTCGTCTCAAGAGTCTGGGTGTTTCTATGTATAATATGTATGTATTTAAAAAAATACATACATATTATACATAGATATATTATTATAATATTTAAGTATTAATATCCGTGGTCTGATACCTATAACACAAGCAGGTTATTCCTAGCTTACTTTGGGATCAGATAGCGTTGTGTGAAATGTCCGTGAATATTTATTTATTTTATTTATAAATAAAACAAACATTAAAAAAATATTGAAAGCGGCTAGAAGAATTTCAGCTGCTGGTCGTTGCGAACTTTGCCTGTTCATTTCAACACGACAATAGGCTCACCACCTATTGCGTGCGAGATAAAATTATAAGGTGAAATGTGGGCGTATACTATGCCTATCCCCTTCGGGAATAAAGGCGTGACCATATGTATACAGGATGAAATTTTGAAAAGGGCTTGGATGGCCAAATCCGTAACTATAAGGAATATCTAAAAATGCTCAAAGGAGTCACGAGACCGATTTTGATAAAACTTAAAACCTCATCATTAGATTTTTGAAAAACTAATTATGTGCAGGCAACTCTTCTCTGGAACGCACTTCCGCCTGAAGTCAGGACATGCACCAACCGTATCACTTTCAAAAATAAAGTACGCGAGCTTTACAATGTTTAGGAAAGACTTTCTTTATTAAGATGTAAATTTATAATTTAGTTGTACTTGTATGTTTATATTCAATTGTGTATAATGATTTTATATTATTTTTGTTATGTATTTGTTAGTGTATATATTATAGTGTATATATAGTTATGTGTGTATGTATCTATATATATGTTTATGTATATATAATATCTGTGAATATATATTTATGTATACCTATTATATGTATGGCAGTATCGTAATTGGGTGCTCGTTTGGTTTGGATCTGGCTGCGTTTGTTCAAGTTGTAACTTGAATGAGTGTTGTGGGGTCTGGACTGGGGGGCACGTGATCACACATTTTTAAATAAAAAAATTCATAACATCCTTAACCCTTGGAGCCCCTCGCGGCGACCTACCTTAAATAACCTGTCTCTGCATCACCCTAAGGTTGACTGGAAGAAAATGCCTACGGCATGAAGTCCACCTTTGTACTAATTTGTGCATAAAGTTTTTAAATAAATAAATTGGCCGGGAATCGAACCAATTGATTTTGAAAAAAAAGACACACCCTTACGAAAGACACAACCATACGATAGTGTCGAAAGTCGAAACAAGAAAAAAAGACACAACCATACGATAGTGTCGCTAATAAGGATCAAATTCTGCGAAGTAATGATATACGGCAAACTTAAGGAAAGTTTGGAATTTTAATAGAATTCATATTTCATGTACCTACATTTTGTATCATAATCTGTTTCGTTCGAAATCCCAGAATAGATCGTAACTATTGCGTATTTTCAATCATCCTCAGAATGATTCTTTGGAGAATATTCTTAACGGAATCAATAATATGAATGCAATACGATCCTTGAAGGTCTCGACTCTAGATGGGTACACCTCATATAGTAGAACTTTTTAAGTAATAATTTTATATTGCATAACAACTAATAGCATAAACCTCTTTTCGCAGAGTATCGTTTGGCATAAACTCATTTAGCATACATTGAAACCCATAAATTTGTAAGTCAGAATCATCTGTACGCATAATTTTTATATCCATAATAATCACAATGTATAATCATCACATCGCAGAAAGTTCAAAACCAGATTCATCTTTTGGTATATATTTCTTATCCATAACTATTTAAACCCAAAATATTACATATCATATGATTTACTTAAATGTCTGAATTCATTGCATTAAAAAAAAATAACCACGAAGGCTAAGGCGGGAGCTCCGCTCCGCTTCGCTCCCGCCTTAACCTTCTAACCTAACCTATCCAAGTCGGGGTACTCTCGAGTCGGGATGTTACTTTTGGAATATATTTTATTGCGAAACAAATCATTTGGTAAATGTATATTTGACTAAATAAAAATTGAGCAAGTAAAAAGTTGCCAAATGAATATTTGACGAAGTGATTAAAATGCGAAATGTAAAATTGCTAAAGATTCTTACGGGAAATAAAACGCTGCGAAAATCTGTACTCTAAATGAACGTTATGCTAAATGAAGTTATACAAAATTTTAACTATGCCAAAGGTAACTAAGCCAAATAAAATTCTACTATCTTAAATGTATGCCATTCTAAATTCGGTCATAAGCACATTATGCCTAAAAATATTTATGTCAAATATTTTTTATGCCTAATAAATGATCGATTAAAGAAGTTTCTGCGAAGTGAGTTATCCCAAATAGGTTTCGGAGTATCAAGTTTCTACCAAATAGACGGCACCCATCCAGATATGTATTGAAAACAATGGTCTACATTTTGAACAATTAATCAGTTAACGTAAGAAAAATTATGAGATGAGCACTTTCCTTTAGTTTGCCGTACAGTATATCATTTCTTCCCAGAATAACATCCGTAATAGCAACACTATCGTATGGTGTATTAATATAGAGTGTGTTTTTTTTTCAAAATCAATGGGTTCGATTCCCAGCTAGGATTATTGGTTTTTCAAAAATCTATTGATGAGGTTTTAAGTTTCCTCAAAATCGGGCTCGTGACTCCTTTCAGAATTTTTCGCTATTCCTTATAGTTTCGGATTTGGCCATCCAATCCTTTTTGAAAAATTCAACCTGTATATTTATAGGTTCGGTAGTGTTACCTCTAGTATTGCGAACGTCGAAAGGCTACGATAGCCGCTTTCCGTCAGGCGAATACAAAATTTCCATGTATTTATGGTTCATTTTAATACTACTGATGGTATTAAAAAGTGTAGTGAATTCTCTTACTAAAAGTTTTCTATTTTCTTGAAAGAAAAAAGTATTATTAGATCCCGTTGGATAAAAAAAAAATTGTATCTATATATTTCATTGACATGTAACCGTTGTTAGAATTCCTTTCACTGAGTGTTCAAACGCAAGATTTGGCATGTATCACCAACATCGTCTTGTATTCACGACACGTCGCACGTTGCGGGAAGACAAGATACAAATCCCCGTTGAGCGCAGAAATCTATATGTTTTCATGTGTACCTAAGTCACATTATACATACGCAATTAAAATAAAAAATACCTACACAATCGTAAACCATGCACATAGGTACCACTCGTATCATCACACTTTAGAATCAGTAGGTAGGATACCTTTACCAGACATGACGGCAACAACCTGACCTGTTTCGCGTTACTGTGACTGAAATGAAACTAATATTAAATTGTGGAATTTATTATTCTAGTGTTTGTTTCCATCATGATATTACAACAAGTTCCATCAAGTGACAACAATCGAGAGTATAAATGGTAGGTATACTATACAGTTTTGTATCATTGTTCTATCGTAAAAATCTATGCTGAAAAGTCACTTTTGGAGATAATATCCCATAGTTTGTTACTGCAGTGCGATTGATTACACAAACGTTGTTTGAAACCATATCAATTGAAAATAAATAGCGTTTTATTTGCGTGGTTTACACATCAAGCCTCGCACGATTTCGTCACCGTGTCGCTGTGATCTCTAAAGTCCGTTCACAGTTAAATTATAGTCTTTTTCTGGACAGCTCAGCAATCATGTAAACATGTCATGTGTTGACAGAAGTTGTCTATGATCATAGTGTTGTAACTATACTGATTCTATGTATGTAAATAATCATTGAGTTATATCTAGTTCACCGTACATTCATTTACTTCGGTATATCAATCGCCAAATTCATCAAATCATGAAATTCGGTATATCAATATATATTATGTGCAATAATTTTTTTATATTAATTTAATTAAAGGATCTTTAAAAAAAAGAAACTTTTAGAAAATTTAATAGTACATATAATCATTTATTTACAACTAGTTGTTGCCCGCGACTTCGTACGCGTGAAAATTATGTTATAATGCCAATTTGATTGCTCTCTGCTTAGCCCCTAGGATATGTAGCGTAATAATATATAGCCTATTTGAAGACCCTACCCCTAGTTAATATTTGTGCAAAATTTGAATCAAATCTATTGAGTACTTTTCGAGATCCTTCCGGACAAAGCAAATCAAACAGACAAACAGACGAACAGACAAACAGACAAAAATTTTTCTAACTACATTTCCGGCTTCGGTATCTTATGTTGAACACCCAGCGAGTATTTTTTTTTAAATATTTTCAATGTACAGTTTCGACTTTTCTATCATTTTATTATATGTATAGATAATTATATTACTTTAGGACTGAATATTTTAACCATCCACCGTCAACCGTACCCAGTCTACCCTAAAGAATCATTTTTTTTCTTTTTATTCATATTTAAATGTTTATAGCGTTCGAAACATTAGATTATCTTTTTGGCAGCTCGCTGATGAACGTTAGCCTCTTTAAATTTACTCCTCCACACGGTACTAAGCCTAACCGGATCCTTCTGACGATTTCTGGGTCGCACAAATACTTATTTAGTCCCAATTTTTTAGAAGTACTTCTGCGAAGAGTAGGCCTCGCGAGCGCCCAGGAAAAAACAACCTGTGAGGAATTATATCCCTTATGATCCCATCATATATAACGGGGACCTTTTTCTCCCTTATTTTCCGCCCTATTAAAAAAACTTTCGACAAAAGTTGTATTTTTATCTTATCGTAGATCAATGATTTTAAATCAAAGAACATGTGTGCCAAGTTTGGAGAAAATTGGTTAACAAATGCGTCTTCTAGACCGAAACTGACATGTACACACACATACGGACGAAAGCAAAATCGTCTATACTGTGGAATCGAAGACCCAAACTCAAAGTGCCTTTTCACACGTACCGGTTGCCGGGTAGCCGGTGCCGGGTAACCGGCGCGGCGGCGGCGGTGAATGCAAGCGGTTGGCGGGCAAATCACGCCGGTACGTGGGAAAGCTATAGTACACGGCCATACACCCACCCTACCCGGCACCCGGCAACCGGTACTTGTGAAAAGGGGCAAAGACTCGCATCTCCATATATTCAATATACTCTGTGGACTAGCACTCTTCGCTCTCTGGGTCAATAAGTTATATTATTAAAGTAAGTACATTTTTTCGAACTGACAAATTGATAAAACAATGACCTCCTTTTAAAATCAATTGGCCAGTACAACAGTTTTACAACACTATGGCAAAGACAAACAAGTCTGAGAAAAAATAATTTAATGACAAGCAAAAATGACAGTCTTAAATTTTTACCATCCGAGTATTTTTCATGAAATTATTCTATAATCTAAAGGTTTATTAGTGTCGAAATGTCCGCATAAATCTAACTAGAGTTCCTTGAAACGACTATGATCAGGATTGATAATTAAATGTAAGTAATTATGGAGTAGTCGAGATCCAATTTCTTTGTTTACTATATTTTTTAAGTCTGTTGAATTCCACTATACCTCTGACTGACAGCTCGTCGATAGTTTTCTGTGTATTGGCATTGCAGTAAAGTCGCCTGTAAGTGCCAGCCTAAAGACATTTTACCGAATTAAGTGGAGATTATAACATCCAACGTTTAGCACGAATAGTTATGTTTTTCATGTCACAATAAACTTAACTTCACTAAGACAGTGCTTCTATTACTATGCGATTGTATTTAAGATTTATTTATTTTTTATGAATTTCTGAAAAAATATATCACTACCACCACTTACGAAGGTGAAGTTGCTGCTTCCACAACGTTCCTCATCTCAAATAATGGTCACACCCGAAAAAAACGCCAGCAAAAGAAGAAATAAGTTTCGACTAAAAGTAAGATTACATGGGAGAAACAAAAACTTATTGGGGTAACACAGCAATCAAGATAGGCAATCTAAGTGCTAGAGGTAATATATCTCTGAACGGACTATACATACATACAGATGTGTAATTTATTAAGCTATTGCATAGCTTCTATCGCGGGCCTTGCGTGGAGACCGAATCCAGAAATTGTGTCACGAAAACGAGTCACACTCTCAGCTACCTTCGGCCACGTTCGTGTATCTAGTCTAGCAATTCATAATTTTTTTGTTTACGTCAATTATGAACTCTGCAGTCGTTATATATTATTATTATTTTATTGACATTATTTGTCCGTAAGAAATATTTAATGCCTAACTGAATTTAACAGATATTTTATCGTAATTGACATGTATATTTACAAAATGAAAAATTTAAAACTACTTATATTCTACAGTTATATACAGAAAAAAAAAACAAAGAAAATAAACAACAAAAACAGATGGGAGGGGAGTGACAAGACTGACAATGCCTCGTTTAGGTGTCAAAGAATTCCTCCCCATCGATGTCAACCGGTAAAGTTCCCATAAGGCTGGCCGCATTCCCACGTTGAATTGCGATACTAATTCTTTGAGCGAGAAAGAGGCCAGCCCTATGGTCACGAGAAGAGTCAACTAAACGCTTTGCGATCTCCCTGTAAAGCGCACGAGCACTTGGGCCCCACGAGCCCAATGTCTCGACCACAAACGGCTCAAATATATAATTACCTATTAAATTATTATATTTGCGCCGTTTGAGAGTCTCGGCAGATGCAGCAGCAGAACAGGCGCAGCCCGCCGTGCTTGGAAGATGAGAAGGAGCTAGGGTGTCCACACAGGTTGCGTCCCAAACTAAAGGCCTTCCCATCTTCCATGGCACCAAAGACATACCGTCCGGCCTCTTGCCATCGTCACGAGCCAAACCGTTAGGTTCTAGAACGGCTGGAACACCGGCGGTGACAAGAGCCCGGCGGATGATGTCGTTAAGATACGCATGACGAGGTCTGCGACCTGCACTCCTGCTGCATGATAGACCGTGATGCCCAAGGTTGTTGACTGCTTCACCGCATTGACAACTATGCGGAGAAACGCAAGGAGCACCTAAACGAAGACAGGTAGCAACTCTGAATGTTGTGTCGTCCAACATAGTGCCTATGTTGGGCGACGGAAGAGCTTGAAGCCAGACACCAGATTCCCATTCTCCCACAGCCAATAGGCGAGCACGATCTGCAACATTCGAACACGTATTCAATAAATGTTTCCTAACCTCGTTGCAGAGCGGCCTATCCCAAAGTCTCTGGGAGCATGGTTTGGTTGGCAAAACAGTACTTGGGCAAATCATTTTCCAAGCATTTATGGCTTCAGTCTTGCCTGGCACTTCAGAATTAACCAGTGTAGGAATTAGAATTTTCCTGGTCAATTCATCAGTGCCATGGACTGAAGACAAAAATGCTGGTAAACTTATATCCGAAATTTTTCGAACGCCGAGGCCGCCCAAACGTATCGGTAAAGACGCTTGGAGCCACGCCCGGTCGTCCAAATCTGCATTTAAAATTTTGCAAAGGGTGGTATGAATAATTTTGTCCAATTTTTCCAAAAGTGTCGAATGTTTAAAAAATTGAGATGAACGGAGAGCATGAGTTAATTTTGGGACAAAAAGGCAGTACCGAATGATTGTAAAAGCCGAATGCATATTAATTTGAAGAAGTCGGTCCGAAACATCACAAAAATTTTGAATTTTTTGGATTTCAATGAAAGATTCATAGGCATCTTCTAGAATAGGAGACCCTAGGAGGCGAAGAGAACTTTTTTGAGTAATTTTTAAATTTGGAGCCAAAACATTAAATTTTGCTAATGTGGAAACACTGTCCATGTTATCATTGACAAAAATTTCACACTTTGAAGAATTGAGTTCTAAACCAATAGATTCAAATTTATCTTTTAATAAAGCCAAATCTGTGAAAACTGTATCTACATCCCCTCCTAGAGTGCCGTCATCTAGATACCAGACGTTGAATTTTGAATTTATTTATTATTATTATGTCAAATAATCCAAAAATTGATGCTTGTACCCAGAATCGATCTTGCGCCTTCTGCGTACCGATCCGCGTCTTAACCACTCGACCAAAGTTGAATTAAGAGTGTTGGTCGAATTTAGAGTTCTTAATGTGAAATGACAATTTCGATGCTGTCAATTACATTAGTTGCTGTCAATTTACTTCGTCTAAATAAAAATTCGACTATAGGTGTATAGGTATTCATCATCTATGTACAACAGTGAACTGTACTCGTATAATTTGTGTAAAAAGTGTTTTAAATATAAATAAACAAAGTGCATTTATTAATGTAGAAAGTCACGAAAAATAGTGAAAGAAAATGAGTGAGTACTCTATATACATACATTTTATTATTATTATCACCAATGCAGTATCATTTTTTGTTTTGTTAATTTATATATAATACTGCTATAAAGATAACCAAACCCGGGAGTACGTTCCCATGGGAAGCGGGAAGAAAATTTCACGCTGACGTAGCCGCGAGCGCCATCTATCCCATACCTATGTACTTTAAACGTGTCATAAAAGTCACAACAATACCATACATGCATATTTCAAAGAATGTCTATTATTACCATAAAATTTGTAAAAATAGTTTTTAAGTAGAAAGAAGAAACCTATTGTTTTATATTTTAACTAGCTGACCCTCGCAACTTTGTTTACGTCACACAAGGTCTATGAAATTAGAGGTATTTATTAATCATACTCATCAAGTAGCGTGTAAATCTGTCCTGTATGCTATATCAAAATAGAGCTTAATGGTTAAAACTATTCCTCAGTATAGAATTTTCCTCAATATAAACAATTTACATACAAACACCGGCGTGTTAGAATTTTATTACATGTATCAATGTAGTAGACGTAACGTGTATAAAATGACATCAATCAAATGTCATCAATATTCTGAAAAAGAAATTAAAAATAGAGTTCACAAACTCTTTTGAAAATACATACTGTACCTTAGAGGATCGTTATGAAGATAACAGGATAGTTAACAACCATCCATAGAAAATAGATGGTATAATGCTGAATACCGCAAAGAACAATCGGCGCGGCATAGAATGGGGCCTATACTGATATCCTGGAGGATATTAATGATGCCGATGTCCTGTGCCTGCTGAGGCACACACACGCCGTCATGCATGTCTGCAGGACAACGTGCAGGACAACGAGCAGGATGAGGCAGCGAATGGCTGGACTGAAATTAAAATCGACAGACGCAAGAGATGTGGTGGAGGCACGAATTCACGTACCTCGGGAGTGTCGTGTCAGAAACTGATGGAATAGAAGAGTACCCTACATCATTTCGAGTCTCGCCAAGGCCAGAATAACCTTTACACAGCTGCGCCCCGTAGGCAGTTGCGAAAATAGACACGAAGAGTGAAACTCAAAACAAAGTAAACGTTAAAACTGTACTGCTAACTGCTATACGGATGCGAGACATGGAAGGTCACTAAAGTAAAGACATTTCGCACCAGCTACCAGCTATAAGTCTTCGTCAAACGCTGCCTCCAATGGATCCTCGGTACATATGGGCCCGAGAACATCACGAACGTAAGACTATTGGAACGCTGCAGTGAGACCCCAACAGATCAAACGTCGGAAGTGTAGCTGCTGCGCTGGATTGGACACACGCTGCAAAGGGACCATGAATCACATCATACCAAGGCAAGCCTTACTGAAACTACTGGTAGGCTGTCAAAAACTGTTCGATAGTAAGTAGGTACATTTTTTGATAGTGGCTATAGGCTACATAACATAATGCGAAGATTAATAGGAGTGGTGCAGCAATGAGGAATGTTTCGAAAACGGAAAACATTTAATCGTTATAAGAGTATCCGTTGCGCCTCTGCGTAAATGGTTGAAGTTACATAAAAATAATTTATTACAAAATAATTGTTCTTCTTAAAAAGTTCTAAAACAAAATTCCAAAAGCCCAAATGTCCACAGTCAAGTAGGCACTTGGTACTTTACTTTGTTGAACATAGGCCTTAAAATCTTACTTCTTACTAATATTATAAATGCGACAGTTTGTGAGTGTGGATGTTTATTACTCTTTCACGCTCAAACCGCTGAACGGATCGGGCTGAAATTTGGTACGGAGATACATTATAGTCTGGAATAACACATAGGCTACCTTTTATCCCGGGAATAACTTCCCGCGGTAACAAATTTTACGCAGGCGAAGCTGCGGGCATCAGCTAGTATTCTTATATAGAAATAATTATACTAGCATAGTTGGTAAAAAATGCTATGTAATAGCTTTACCGCGGCAGTCCCCGAGTGCCACACTTCTTTTTTTTTTATATATTTGACACTAAGGAAAAAATAACAGCAATCTTCATGGAACTACTAAAAATGTTTTAGTGGTTATATGGAATACATTTGTGCTGAAACTATGCAACATGTAAGTATGAATAATCCAAGAATACAAGCCACCTCATCGAAAGCGGTTACTTAATTTTACAGGAATATTATATTCCTAGAAAATGAGATTTTTTATTTTAGATGTTACTCAGGGCGAATGTAATTTTCCAATAGTGAAAAAAAATTTGAAATCGGCACAGTAGTTTTTAGTTTATTTATTACACTCACAAAAATATAAGTTTTTCCTCTTTATTGCTTATAGGTCTCATAGATTTACGATTAGTAATTATAAATACCTACTTTCTAAGACTGAAGTAATAGGTACACAATATCATACTTATAACTTAAGTAAGTCTATCAGTCGTATAGATTCCAAAGCACAAGCTTATACGTATGAGCTTAATTTGGGCTAGCTTTTTTTTTTTTTTACGTGAGGAAAAATCCTCATGGATGTTATGCCGGACTCCTACCGACTAAAAAACCCCACGCAACGCCCAACAGCCTATGGTTGTGTGCCCCGGGTAAGCCCTCGGAAGGATGTCCCAGGACTCCCAACAGACCTACAGCCGCCTCTGCAGCCTCGCCCAGGGGGTGGTTCGGGTGCTAATCCGCGTCTTTGGGGATGGGTTTCGGGTGTGATCCCGCTTCTAAGGGGGTCGTGCGTGAGTTCCTCACGTCACGCTGCCGTCATGGGCCTGCTTCTGTAAGGACGGTGAGCGACCCTCTCACCGTCCTCAGACCCCCGGTCATGAAGGCCGATAGTCCTCGGCGAAGACACGTCGGCGGCGCCCAGGCCGCCGACTGCGGAACTCGGGGGGGAGAGTTCTCTCCCGTACCCGCCCCGCCGCCTCTTTCACGAGCATGACCTGCTCGCAGAAAGAGGCGGTGCAGTCCCACTTACTCCCGCTGGAGAGCATGGCTTGCACCATGAAGAAAGAAAGAAAGAAAGAAGAAAGAAAATTGTTTATTCCACACAAAAACATACAGTATATCTATAACAGTAAATAATAGCTTACAATTTACACTAAAAGCATTCTATTTTTTTTTGCCGCACACTCCGTGGAATAACGGCCGCCTCTCAGCATTATGCTGTCTGCATGTAGTTCATGCAGAACAGCTGGTTTTCAGAGACGGCCGGACGCGAAGTTGTGACAGATATTAAAACAAGATAATAATATGAAACAGGCAAAAACACCCAGCGCCAATCACATGAATTAAAATAAAGAAAAAACTTGAGAGGTGTCAAGGGACACCCGGATGGAACGAAGTTCCTTTCGATTAAAGTGAAGGAATTGTAATAAAATTTTATTTTAATTTAAAATTTTATTGTAAGCAAAAACAAAAACAGAAACAAAAACAAAAAGAAAACAAATATAAAAAAAAGTGAGTGCGTGTAACCTTTACGCGCGACTGAAACTGAACAGAGCGAAACTCCTATTTGCTTTGGTGTTGCTCGTAGAGTTCATGTTTATCCCCTGGCTAGCACTAGCACTACCACTATCACTACCACTATCACTATCACTACCACTACCACTACCACTACCACTATCATTACTACTATTACTACCACTATCACTACCACTATCACTACCACTATCACTACCACTATCACTATCACTACCACTATCACTACCACTATCACTACCACAACCACTACACTACCACTATCACTACCACTATCACTACCACTATCACTACCACTATCACTACCACTATCACTACCACTATCACATCCACTATCACTACCACTATCACTACCACTATCACTATCACTACCACTATCACTACCAAAAGTGTCGTGACAACTTTTCGTAAGAATTTTTCCGTCTAGCCCCCTTTCACAACGCGCGATAAGGAACTTCATTCCAAAAATAAAAAAACAACACCATTTAAGGGGTCCCGACACGGTCAAACTGCAACTGTCAAGCACGTACAATTTCATGTGCACGTACACGTCGATGCACAAAACATGCAAAGAAATCACGCACACCGAAGCAACTGCCACCCATATTTAACGCGCTTGACAATCGCAAGGCATGATCGTGTCGGGAGCCCATTTCAAGACTTAAAAACTAAATTGAGGGCTGGCAACATAACATTTCTACAACTTCCGCTTCCAAGAGACGCCTAGGGACACGGTATCGAATAGAAAGTATCGATACTGTACTCATGAGTAGTATCGATAAAAAAGTATCGCACTCGTAAAAGAATCGACGCAAAAGCATCGATACCTCAAAGTATCGAGTACCTTTCTCAGGCAGGGCCTACGCCATAGTATGTGTATACTAAAGTTGACAAACCAACTCATGGCGGCCATACGTTTGTTTGTCAACATTAGGCAGTAAGTACTTATCGTCTCGAGCGAGAGAGTGTCCACGTCCAGACCCACTACGAGGACCTGGCGCTGTTGCGCCCATGCTGTGCACTCCACCAGCGTATGGAGCGCTGTGTCATCGCTGCGGTCCTCGCAGTGCTGACACTCGGCCGTGGTTTCCCGGTGTCTTCGCCACAGATACCTACCGAAGCTACCGTGCCCGGTTAGTATCTGTGACAGCCGGTAGGAGAGAGCACCGTGTCTCCTTTCCAGCCACTCGTCCATGACCGGTTTGACGGCCGCGATTGTGGCGAATCCCCCCTTTGGTTGCTCAAGTCGCACCTTCTATGTCTCCACGGTTTCCTGGTGGAGCAGGGATCGCTGGGCCTCGATTTCTCGAGGTGCAGGCCTTTGGCCCCGATCCAGCGCCTCCTTGCGCCGTCTAAACAGTGACGCAAAGACTCTCGCTTCCAGGTCCCATGGAGGAGTCCCGGCTAGGAGACATGCCGCCTCACCGGAGATCGTGCGGTATCCCCTTATCACCCTGATGGCCATCGTCCTCTGCGGACTCAGCAGTCTGGCCACATTACTGGCCGACAGGGTCTCCGCCCATACGGGGGCCCAGTATAGGGTCATACTTCGCACGATCCCCAGGTATAATCTCCTGTAGGGAGCGTTGGGTCCCCTGATGTTGGGCATCAGCCGCGCTAGTGCGGCTGATGCCCCCCTCAGTTTTGGGACCAAACTTCGGAAGTGATGTCCGAAGTTCCACCGGCCATCCAGTACGAGCCCCAGATACTTCATCGAGGACTCGATGCCGATGCTGACGCCGCCTACCCACAGGTTGGATCCCGCAGGTGGCCCCTTCCGAGGTCCGTGGAAGCACAGAGCCTCGGATTTGTGAAGGGCGACCTCGAGACCCAGTCGCCGAATTCGACCCACGACACACATATATATCGACCCACGATACAATATACATTATATGGTAATTTGGGCTAGCTAGATGATGTTGTGTGTGAATGTCCACAAATATTATTACTATTATGTATTTCTCTTCTTATCTCGGGTATCTTCTTTTTTTTCTTATGAAGATACCCTGTCTTTTGGTAGGCTTACATGGGGACATATTGGTCCAACACGCAGAAGCCCTTTGAGATTTTTAATGTAATGGGAAATAGGACCCCCACTGCAGACAATTCACACCCGCCTTACGTAGAAGAACGGCAATGGACTGCCTACAATGGGAGATAGACTATTGTAAAATATGCTAACTTCAAAGTGAGCAATTGAATTGGGGGTTAAAATGGACTCGGTGATGTGATCTATGAATGAATACGGCGTCTGCCATTTTGATATCTTATTATTAAAACTTTGGCAGACGGTGACTCGCCAACTCACTAGATGTGCCCCCTATACAATCGCCATAGGCTCGTAAGCCTGTGAGGCGACAGAGGGCAACACCTGTGTGAGCGGCTAGGAGTGTCGAGCGGTGCGGGGCCAGTTTCGCTATCGCGGGTCAGACCCGGAGCGGGTTTCCCCGTAGTTATGCCCTTGAAAATGACACTTCCACCCCCGAGCATATAGCTCTGGCTTCCTCCCTCTGATTGGCCAATTAAGGCAAGCCAGAGTTCAGATTTACTGCACTCCCGGGAGTACCGTTTAGCGCCATTGGTCTCCCGTTAACCCATTAAATGCTAACTGGTCGAGGAGCGCAACAAAACACTGAGGAATGTGACGCACATTCAACTCGCCACAAGCAGCCCTGTGGATAATTATTATATTAATATAATTATTATGTTTCTCTTTAACACGGGTATCTTCTCTTTTTTTTCTTACGAAGTCACCCGGTCTTTTGGTAGGCTTACACGTGGACATACTGGTCCAACATGCAGAGGCCCTTTGAGACTTTTAATCTAATAGGAAATGGGACCCCCTCTGAAAAAAATTCACATCCGCCTTATGTAGAAGAACGGTAATGGACCATCTGCAATGGGAGCTAACCATTGTAAAATATGCTAACTACGTAATGGGCTATTGTGATGGGTGTTAAATGGTCTGGTTAACTTAGGCTATTGAATGAAGACGGCGTCTGGCATTTCATAATAATAATAATAATTATTTTTAATATTTATAATACTTAAATAAGTTAATAGAGCCTGGTTAAGTGATATCAAAACTAGATAAAAAATTACATTAATTTATTCACAACAGGGAGCGCCGTTGATCTATTCTATAATATTATAAAGAGGAAAGATTTGGTTGTTTGTTGGCATCGAATAGGCTCCGGAACTACTGGACCGATTTGAAAAATTCCTTCACTGTTGCGAAGCTACACTCTTTGCGGTGAACATTGGCTATATTTTATTCCCGTATTTCCACGGAAACGGGAACTACGCAAGTGAAACCTCGTGACATCCGCTAGTTTATTTATATTTTCATGCTCAGTTTGTTCATTAATATTTAAGTTTGTGTCTCCTGTATATACTGATTCTAACTAAATCTGTCGATTTGGTCTGACAATTCTAGGAGCCTTCTGTTTGGTAACAAGTAGTAGGTACCTACATATTAATCAAGTAGAAAAAATTGTAGCTCTTCTCCGACTGTAATGAGCCGGGACCCCTCGTGCTGCAATGAGTCGTAGGTACCTACGCATTTTTGGGAGGATTCATTTTCTACTCTTAAAAATCAAATATTATAAAGGCCATTTTATAAAATTTATGATTAAATTTCGTATGTATAACAATACCACATCAACAATAAAAATTAAATCGCGAGACTAACGATAGTCTCGCGAATTTCTAAAAAATACTGTCGGACCCAGAAACTGCCGCGGCGCATCCGTTGTACTGTTGAAAAAAAAATAGTAGGTACCTATATCAATTTTAAAGAAAGTTCCTGTGAAATCAAATTATCGTTGTTTCAACACGTAGAATATATATTTTAATGTGTCTAAATTCAACCGATAAAATCTGTAATAGGTATACTGTCCAACTGGTGTTTGTATTCTAAAAAGCTCACTATGCACAAACGACCTTAACATTTAATAAAGTGATAAAACGCCCGATCCAAGGACGCGATGTTTTACGGCTATTACGTTACCTTTTATTGCTTTTTCGTACACTCATACTTTTTAACCTTAATAAATTTGAAACTTCAGGGAATAAGCGTAATGTTTATTCAATTTCCTATTCCGCTGAGGAAGAAAGTAGATAAAAACATAATAAGCTACTACACCCTCATGTATTTAATTTATAGTTTGTTAAACTTTATTATACGGATCTCCTATAGTTGATTATCTTGAAAGATTGAAAAGGTATTGGTGACTGTGTGAAACATATTTAAAATGTGCTGGAGTCTTATCATGCGTGACATTTAAGAACGAAGTTAGACTGGTGTGATGTTACCCAAATACGTGAGGAAATAAGTATCTGGCAACTTTGGACCTTTCACCCAGTCCCAGTAGGGGATATAGATCAAGGTAAACCTAGCTGAACGTAGTGAACAATTTTTTTTATAAATATACCTAACTAAGGTCACATATTTAATGCATAATATCTACGCTTTCAGAACCAGCGCTATTATTGACCAAAATCCTTATAAGACCTCTGTTTGAAGAGTATTTATGTAAGATACTGCAAAATAAAAGAAAAATGCATCTTTATGAGTATAATGATGTCCTAAGGAAATAAAAAGTTTGATTTTCATATTAGGTAGTAGACTTCATTTGATAAACTTTCCCCAGCTCCAACCAGTTAAAAATATTATAGTTATTGCTTTCTAGAATGGAACTAGCCACTTGATATATAAATTGAAATAAAAATGTATCTTCTAAAAAATACTTATACTCATTAAAATTTTCTGAATCTAAACATGTCCATCAATCAAATCAGCCCTTATCATTCTACTGCTGGGCGTAGGTCTCTTCCAATTTGCGCCGCAATACAAGGTCCTAAATATGTTTTGATATAAATTAATAATAATACAGGTAGAAGAGTTTTTGTATATATGGCGCTCAGTTACATTTTTGGTTAATATCTAGCCATTGCTATCCTCCTTGTTAATGCCCCAGGGATTCCGGTGGCTCATGTGATTTATAGCTTATGCAAAGAATGAGAGGATATTTTCTACACCCATAATTCAGGGTAGTTGAGATTAGAGGCGGGTCCGTGTAGAGGATGATATATCAATCTTTTCGCTTAACCTTTTTATACCCTCGTAGATACCGTACTTTGTACATGCGTAATGTTATATGAAATATAAAGTAAGAAAAGTTGACACCTCACCACATCATCCTTCATAGGTTTATTTCGAACTGCTTCAGTAAAGTTATAATGAAAATGCTGTATGATGCATGAACCTTGGAAAAAGTAATAAATATACATATACGAGAAAAGGAGTTTCTAACTGAAGCCTTTAATTAAATGTGACAAATTGTTTTTAGCGTATTTGGTTTCTTAAAATATAAAATATCTTTCTTCTAAGTTCGATTGGTCGTTGTCGTTGACTAGCGCTACTGAATAATTAAGAAATTTAGGTAGTTACCACCACGATGGTTATGCGTTACAACTACCTACTTATGTGCACTCAATTTTTGACCGCAGACCATCAGACCCTGTGCAGGGGCTGCGGTCAAGAATTAAGTGCATCTCCGTGTGGTCTGAGCATTAGCAAGACAGAACGTGGGCTGTGACAGAACTTAGATTTACGGTTACTTAGATCCTAGAAGGTTCTTAAGCTCACTCGACTTGTGCTACACACAATAAATTTCGGGTTTTTTTTCGCGTATTCATTTAAAACTTTGCTCACGCTTAGACATTTCAGCTAGGTATATTATTATAGCCGTGGTCACGAGAACTCTGTGGGAAGCAGTGGGTGTCTTCCTCTTGTACCGAATATTTTACAAAAAAACATATACAGTTAATTTACCTCTAGCTGTGAGGTTGGCGTCGCTGATTTCCGTGTTACCATGCTAAGATTGTTTTTCTCCCATATACTCCAACCTTAAGTCGAAACTTATGTTCTTATTTTGCTGCCGTTTTTTCGGCCGCATAAATAATTTGAGGTGTGAAAGCAGCAAATTTGCCCTCCTTGGTGATGGTGATGAGTGTCGTTTTTAAATACTTATCAATTTATGTAAATAAAAATGAAAGTTACGAATAATCTTATAGTAACAGAACTAGGTACGTCTTTAGGAATGTTAATTATAATGACTTAGGATATTTACATAAAAAAAAAATCTCAGTGTTAACGATTCCATTTGATAATCTCTCCTAAAACGCGGTAAAATGTCTTAAGCTGGCACTCATACTTTACTGAATACCAACACACAGAAAACGATCTGTCAGAGGTAAATAAACTGTGAACGGACTATACACTCACAATATACGAACGAATGTTTGGCAGTTTATCACGGCACACGGCACCGTCTATCGTACCCGTTTTTTTTTTGATACCCATAACACAAGCATACTTTGAGGATAAGAGGCGCTGTATAAATCGGTGAATATTTATAAAAAAATGGAAAATCTATAAACGGGAAGTTACAAACCTCACTAAGCTTTTCACGAATTCAATCCGTATTTGAATATTTTTTAAGTAAACACGTTCTGTCTATCTAATAGCCATTGACATGAAGCGAGGGTACCCTTGTCTGCTGTTGAGTAAAAGGTCGACTAGCCCTCGAATGTCTGTAACATTAAATTAAAAGCTTTCGTGTTTGGAAGCCATTAGCGATATTCATGGTCTGTACAACAACACTGTTGGCTAAACAGTAACTAATTTAATACTACCCATAAAGTCTTGGATCAATGAATAGATAAAAGTCATCTTTAGCGTTTTATGAGTTCTGTTTTCTTTTAGGGTAATTTATCTTCTATTCAGTTCGCCATGCTGATGCCGCTCGCCTGATGAAAATCCATGGTGACATCTAAGTCCACTCTCACAGCCTGGATTAACTAGGATTAACCTTTCTAATAGTAGAGTTTGGCACAAGACATAGACATCACCATAGTATTAATAACACAATATTTTATTGAGTTAAATTATTGATTTCGTTATTTACTTATTATCATCATCATCATTTTGCGAGCACTAGTCCGCGCAGCATAAAGGATCTTTGAATTTTTATTACTTTTCACGGTTTTCTATTATTGTCTTCAAAATGTGCTATTTTGCTTGTAGGAATTAAAGAAAACACAATTAATTTAGATTGCAGTCTCATTTTATTTTATGGTTTTGTATTAATAAACTAAGATAGTTACGTACATCAAAACACACATTGCGTAACAAACTGGACTAAGGGATATGTAAGAACCAGTGATAATACTGTACAGTTTGCAACTTAAGTCACTGAACATTTCAGGTACATCAATTTATTTCTTTATCAACGGATAAATTCTGTTTTAAACGTATTTTACAAACTTTAGACTCAGAATGAGTGAAATTCGACATTCCCCAAATGTGTCTTTTTATCGGTACCTACATGGTTTTTTTAACAAACAAATTAATTAACACAAAAGCTATTGTTAGTTTCAACATGGTGTAGTTGGAACATATCTAAGAGATAAATAATGTGTATTACCTATGTTCAGTGCTTTGAATTACAAACAGCAGCTAAAAGTAGGTTACGGTTAACCCTGCTTGCGTTCATTCGGATAGAAGAGTTCTATATTATTAATATTATTAAGTACATTACAATAAGTGCAATGTAAGAAATGTCACCAGACCGAATCAACAGCAAAAGGGTTGTCCTAAACATCGTCTAAAGAGTGATTGAGGTTTCATTCGTTAGTTGGAAAGAACGAAGCATTTCTAACACGTAAAACGTAACTCTAAATGCCGTTTTGATATATTTTAATATTGTCATTGTTTTAATTTATTTAGTATTAGGTAAATACTTTACAAATAGTTCGCTAGACGAAAGTAGAAAAATGAACTTTTTTTTGCAAACCATACAAATTTGCATCAGCGTAACGCCAAAGGAAATAACTAATAGTACCTTAGGTAATTTATATTAGGCTATTATACCAATTTTCTATTCATAACATTACGTATGTAGTTTCTATAAAATGTACAGGCTTACAAATAAAATTCAAATTCGTTATTTAATTAGTAGGTACATAACATAACTAATCTAACTAACGGCCTTATTTTCAATACATTTCTTCAACTTTATTTTGCAGTAAGAGAGTTATTTTTAAAGTTATGAATGAATGTCACTTGGAAACTTATTTATAAAAGAGGTACGAAAAATGAAGTCACTTTAATTCAAAAAACTGGATGTTTTAATTTTATTGAAATAATTATGAAATTCAGTCGAATTGAATCCAATTTTTCAAAACCAAATACTGCTCTAGAATACTAAACTGTGGATAATAGTAAGTCACTAACGTTTCATCGAGAGTTCTCGAGACATTCACACCTCCGAAATTAATATCCTGAGAAGTTTCCGTAATACAAACTTATTGGACTTTAATTTACAGCTTACTAATTCTGTATCTAGGATAACGGACATAATTATAACATTCATTATACATATCCTTTAAAATATTAAGCGGCTTGTAAAACATAATAATCTACTATATTTTAATTGTTACTATGTACATATATTACAAAACGTAATAGGGTAATGAAGTCGGTTAAATAGCCTACAAAATACTCTATTTCAAAAATAAACAGGCAAGATCGAGTTTCAACTCTAGCACTGAGGATTTCATTCAAAGCTGTATAATATTCTCTTGGGTCACTATCTCGGGAATCAGATCTTGAAGAGTTTTGCCTTTTCTTGTAGCATGGAATATCTAAAGTGTTGCAAGTTCTGATAAACTGTTAAGGAACGTAAAAAGGAGTTCAGATTGAAAAATTCATGCTTTGTAAATGTAGTTTCTGATGCAATCATAGTTTAAATAACAATGGCAGTTTCCTTCTTTTTCAGGTAGCTTTATTTTATTATTTTTATAAGTTGGTGTCGACAGAGATTTTTTACATAGATGCCTGAAATACTCAAATAATTTTGGTGTATTTTTAAAGCTTGCCTTCTTTGTGGTTCCAAGGGACGGCTTAATGTCGAGTATTTAATATTAATTTCAGCTTTTGTACGCGAAATGAGTATTTTCGAGTTTTTTGTTTCTTTAGCGGTAGAACCCTCAAAAGCGAAATGTGTATCTGAAATTATTATTTCTTTTAATCAATAACACATACATTATTAACGTACAAATATTTATTATAACAGCGATTATTGCATACTAAACGTTTCTATGGCACTCATGAGTAATATAGTTAAGGCAGTATGTTTGTTTTGCAAAATTATACATAGTTGAATAACATTCTTATATATTTTATGTACATTAATATTCTAGTAAGTACTAAGTTTCAAAACAATGTTATACAATAAATTTCAGTAGACAAATGTATGCATACTTTCTAAATGCTTACATTTTTACAGATTTACTTGCTTGATCAGACTTGATCAGATTTATAATATTTTCCGGTATTAATACAAGTATGGAAGGTATTATTCTTAGATTAAAATTAGGTATTTCGGATATTACCTTATACTAGTAACTTAATTATGGAATGATGTGATAATAAAATAAATAATATTTATGACAAAAGTAAAAAATAAAGTCTAATGTTATTATGCTTGAAAATGAGTAACTAATAATCTTAAAACATCTACTGTACAATTACTATGGCACTGTCGTTTATAAATAATCACTAAATATTTAATCGTAGTACAAAAGGAATGACAAAATGGAATAAAAATGATAATTATATTATCTACAGAAATACAATAAACAAGGCGTTTATTCAAAATTATGACTGACTGTTTTTGATGAATCACTATAATTCTGCAAAAAATAAATAAATTGGAATGTGGACACTAAAAATTCCTTTTATAGATTTCTATTTTTTAAATATCATTAATATATCTCTTTTTAATATATTTATTTACTTACAGTATATACTAATCGTACCTAAGTAGTTACTTTTATTAAACTACATTATACTTCTGCTAGTTAAACAACAAAGTATAAAGAGTCTTAATCTCAGTACTTTCACATAATTTATATTTCTGTTTTCAAAACTCTGATGTGTTTTCTGAGCACCGATTTAAATGATACTGACAATATACATTACGAAATGAATAATCCCTTACCTTTGAAGTGATATGAATTCAATTTTAGAGATATGTAATTGAAAATGTCCAATCATTGAAACTTTAATAATGTTAACGAAATCTAAGAACGGATATGTATCGGTAGGTACGTTATAAGACAGGTACATAAATCCACAAATCAACACAATAACTACAAATTAATACTTTTTAAAATCTCACAAATCACTTGGCAATATACACAGAATAACCGAGCACATTGCACTTGACTATTTTGTACTGTCAGTCTCAGTCGCAATGTCGCACGACTGTCGTAGGTCGTATTGGTACATTGAGGTCAATGTGGCGTCCACTTGCTTTCACACTAGCGACGCAGCCACGAAGACCTGTATAAAGTGCCGCTGGTAACCCCAGAGGCAGAGTTGGAGATCCTCCTGTTTGAACGAAAACAAGTAGTGTAGTTTCATTTCAATTCAGTAACGTTTAAAAAATAGCGCAAGGTATTTATGTGGCTATAAAAGTGCAATTTAAAACGATATATCATTCAATGTCAACAAACTATCTAATAAGAGGAAAGATTTGATTGTTTGTTTGCAATGAATGGGCTCCGAAACTTCTGATCCGATTTAAAAATTCTTTCACTATTGGGAAGCTAAGTTATCCCTGGTAAACATAGGCTATTTATTTTATTCCCGATAAGTCACCGGATCGAGAACTATGCAGGTAAAACCGCGTGACGTCCGCTAGTTATTTATAAATTAGCTAAGCTACCCCTGTTATCGACTAACATAATTGGAATAATGTCATTTTATGCTGTAATTCGATCGTGGCAGGAAATGGTGCGACCAAGTTCACGAATGGGTCAACTTTGACGACATTAATTAGAGGTTGAATATATTATACACTTATGACTCTGATTAGAGGCGTTTTCAGTGTCCCATGAATCTCGGTCAAATAACATAGAAAGGGCCGCCACCCCATCGCTCCCTTCGGTAGGTTGTAAAACCGGCTAAGCGATGTGTTGTATTTAATGTGATATCAAACTACAACCCCCTTCCCTTTAATAGTCGGGTCGGCGTGAACCTAAAACATTCCTAATAAAGGTTGAGGTCAGGCAGTGTACCAATATTAAAATTAGAGACAAACCTATGTAGGTATGTGTATTCTGTGATGTGCACATTCAAAGATAAAAGTAGAAGCATTTGAGTTGCCAGTGCTTTCATGGTCAGAAAGAACGTTCGGCGAGTGTGTAAGTACAGCATTACAGTTCTATAGTTGTAGCTTGGAAACGACTGTCATAATAGTTATGACCTATCAACACCTTTATAGGTGCTTGAACCAGAGCCTCATTACAAGGTATCTATACCAGGTTGTAGGTCTGTGGTTTTATTGACTCTTTGTAACCATGGTCTTAGTACCTACTAACAATTTTAAGCAATAACAACCTGTGGATTAAATACATTCAAGAACTACGCATTTTATTAATAAAATTACAGTCTTACCAATCCACAGTTTTGGGTTTGACTTCGAAGGCACCAGCAATGACTGGGAGTACCCTCTAACTGGCGGCGTGTCATCAACTTGCAGCATGGCGAGTCTCTTTCTTCTCCTTACGGTAACGCTATGCCATCTTCCATCGTCCACCCGCATTTTGGACTCGATAGATTGGAACCAGTCCTCTTGAGTGGCAGAATTTATTTCCTTTATATCAGTGTCCGTGTATATAAGTTGAAGCTTTCCTTCGTTTAAGCCTAACCCTATAAAGTCTCGAGGCCGTATACCAATTTTACGTCTCCACATTAGAAGACCCGAATCGTTGTACGTTCGGAACTTTATTTCGTATCTAATACCACGGGCGCCATTGTTCCTAAAATAGTTATTGCTTCAGTTAGAATACAATACATTTGTGATAATTAACGAACAAATTCTAATCTACCATTATTATGCTTGATAAACCTTGAATTAGGGTTTCAAGGGTCTATTTCACAAAGTGCCAGAAAATTTCTAGATGGAATCAGTTGTAATACGGTTTTACCATAATTGTGGAACATTACAAAGCGTTAGGTAGCCATTTCCTTTAAAATGAAAAGTAAATGGAAAACCAGAACTGCATTGACTGGCTGTGAGAATGGTTTAATAGAGAGTAAAACGAAGTGAAAATTAGAAGAGGTCCCAGCAAAAGTCTATTATTGTGTGTAAAGCTTTAGTATAAAAGCCACCATAGTATCTTACAGTATGAAATCCAAATAAATTATATATAAGTACAATTTCCAAACAGAGAAGAAAAAAAAGATTTTAGTGACCTTTTGCTGAGACTTTGAAGGAACATATATGCCCATGCTAAAATAAAGGGACCATCTCCCAAATGGCGAGGTTGATCATATTTTTAGTTTATAATTGAAATAATAATACGTTATGCATTACTCAAGCTAGTTTAACATTTTCTAATTTGTTTCTAATAATAATTGGAAGTTGTGTCATTGCCGGTAAAACAACAATTGATAGTATATTCTGAAATCTATAGAAAAGTACATTTTTGTAAAATAATATTTACTTGCTGAATGTATGCTTACATTATAATCCCCTCAAATGCCTACGTGGGAATATAAAAGTATTATTACCTAAACTAACAATAATTGTTTATTCTACCCATACTTGTATAAAACGTCAACACAGACTCCCTATACCCTTATAAAAAAGCAAGCGCTACAGCTTCTGTGAAAACAAACATTTAAGATACTTTTAACCCCTTAGCACCGAACAACGAGTGGGTGGGAAACGTGCGAGAGCAAGCCACTCCTATACCCGTTCCGTGTTTTAATTCAAAGGCTTTGGAAAGGAAATTAAAAGTTTAACTCATACAAGGGACTGCTGAATGTATAAAATAAATACCTTTATAGAGGTAAAACAGAGAATGAAGTTATTGGGGATTGGTTTGTAAAAATATATTGTACGTCTGACTATGTAATTAGAAATGGTAATGAGTAAATGTTGAATTCCTACGGCACCTTCCGTTCTGAACGTACTATAACATGATATTATTAGTCATGCAAAGCTATACAAGACTTTATTAACTCTAGTGTTAAGTATTCCTACAGCACTAATACACAAGTGTTAGAAGTGTTATCGTCGGCAAAGTTTAGCGGTGTGCAGGCGAGTAAAAGTTAAAATTAGGTTTTAGCTAACCAACTTATATGCTACTTATAGGTATAATGTTACATTGACCGCCTAGGAGAGAGAATAAAGATGTATCATGCATGAAACTAAGTATTAATACTGATATAATTCGGGACTTCACACGATATACTATTTACGTAGGTACACTGTACAATGTAAGTGAATAGTATTTCGCGTGAAGTCCCGAATTATATAAGTATGAGTGTTAAAAACCGCGATAGTTTAAAAACAACATGAAATTAAATAGACTAGCTATTGTAACATACTGAAAATAGCTTTGAGTCTGAATTTTTAGCGTGAGTTTATTGCAAGATCTCTATTAAGAATTCAGGATCCGTAGAAATATTATAATTGAAAATTGCCAAGATAATTTTTGAAAAGCAATTAGGATGCTAACTGATCATAAATTATTAATATAGAAAAAGAATTGGTTTCGTGCAGGATTCGAACCTGCATTTTCTCGCATACCGTGCAAGATGCTTAACCACTTAGCCACCGTAACCTACTCGGAACCAACCAAATTTTCCACCTTATATAGGTCCTGGGGCGACGTAGGCACCATCTACCGGCACTTCACACTTGAAAATTGCTTTTAAGTAATAAAAAAACATTATTTTACTGTCAGTGAATGAATAGTTTAGAATTACTATTCCAAAGTTAGTATTAAGATTTCAACTTTTGTTACACACACAGAGATACTAAATTCAATATACTTTGTCTATCATGGATGACGTGTTACCAAGTCTGCCTACTTCCTCGAAATATTTCCTGAGTAATTTACTTGCTTAACTTCAAAGTAAATTATTGTATCACTTAACTCCAAGTTAACATTAAGTACAAACAGATTAAGCCATCGAATCTACTTGAAACGACTTATAAATAGGAGTAATTTAATTCAAACACTTGTTTCCGGAAAGTTTAGATGTAAATTCCAGTCTTAAATAAATAAGTAGTCGCAAGTAGACAAAGACACTATCTAGAAACTTAAACAGTATTTACAAGCTACGTTGTTAGGTTAACGTGTTTACGTTAATGCGTAAACTTCGACATAACTTCTTTGAGTTGCTGTAAATTTATACATTCAGAGCGCAAGCCAAGGAAAGCTGTTATGCCATTTTACTATAAACGCTACTAATATAAATTCATAACTTTGCTAAAAGACTGGAAAATTATATTATCTACTTTCGTGCTAATAGGTGGTACCTATTCAAATTAGACGTGCATAAAGTAAAATTACAACAATATGGAAAACATTTGTAGATGACTTTTGCAGTGTACTGAATAAATAAAACTCGATGAGGTAAGCATTTTTAACTAATATAACCTAATTAAGACCAATAATAAGAAAGATATATATAAATATACATATATATTATAATTATATAATAAAAAATTATAATATATATAATAAGAAAGATAAATAATAAGAAAGATATATAAGAAAGACCAAAGAAATATGCTTCGAAAACGACAACATACAGTCATTTGCAAAAAAAACGGGCGGTTTTGATTTTCATTCATCTTTAAAAAGATACAATACCAAAAAGGTTTTAATCGTTTGTACACGTTACTGGCCGGTAAAAATGCCGTGGTATTTAAAAAAGTACGTTCTAAATTCAAATTTTCATTTGATGCTTATTTTTACAGAACACCCCTTTTTATCCTAAATTTTTGGCGCGAAGTTCTAGAGGTTAACATCGACTTTCACAACTTTTATTCAATTTTTATCGATTAATTTCATATCCTTGACTGTCAAAGCTTTATTTATTGCTGTTTGCCTGTATCAAAAATGGTAGATAAAGTAGTAAAAGCTACCAAAATTATCGCACTGCTTGAAGAGGGTTGCAGCCAATGTTTCGTGGCTAGGAGGCTAAATGTTAGTCGCTCGACGGTCCAAAGGACCTGGCAGCGATCAGGAGACTGGTTCCGTCGAGAGAAGGCCTGGTTCTGGAAGAAAACCATGTACCCAACCACGGGATGATCGTTTTCTTGTGAGTCGCGCATTGAGAAATCGCAAATCTTCGTATGTGGATCTTAAGAACAACCTCCAAGAAGTAAGAAATGTGCATATTAGTCTATGGACGGCCAGGAGGAGGCTTCTTGCTGCCAATATACGCAGTCACCAAATTACTCGGTGAGCACAGAGTTCACAGGCTTAGGTTCGCTAGAAATTGTGAACCATGGACTCAAGAAGATTGGAATAGGGTTTTGTTCTCTGATGAAGCCAGGATATCTCTGTTCGGTGAAGATCGACGTCGGCGAGTCCTAAGAAGACAAGGAGAGCGCTTTGCAGATGCATGTTTCGAAGAAATCATACCTTATGGTGGGGGCTCTGTTATGTTTTGGGCAGGAATAAATTCAATGGAACGTACAGAGTTAGTCTTCATTGAAAACGGCTCACTGACTGGGCATCGATACATAACGGAAGTTCTAATTCCTCATGCACAACCCGCATTGGCCGCTCTAGGTTAAGACTCGATTTTTATGGACGACAATGCTCGCGCCCACCGATCCCGCGATGTTAATGCGTATGTGCAAGAGGCCGGCATTCGTCGTTTGGATTGGACAGCTCGAAGTCCCGACCTCAATCCCATAGAACATATCTGGGACATTCTAAAACGGCGTGTGAGATCAGTACACCCGACTCTGCAGACCATCAGAGAGCTGAAGAATGTGATTACTGCGGAGTGGGAACGTATTCCGCAAGCAAGTATCCGGGATATACTCGCTAGCATGCCCAGACGAATTCAAGCTGTGATTTTAGCTAGAGGGGGTCACACTCGATACTAAACATTTATCTGCTTTTACTTTATTAAAGAAAAACAAACAAAAAAACTTTTTTATTTTTACTTCATAAGTATATGCACTACTAGCGAACATACACTACTAGCGAGGTTTAGCATTATTTCCCATAAATTGTAACAAAATTTTATGAAATACTGATGAAAACGATTATTTTCTTATTAATTTACCAAATTGTGAGGATAAAACTACCTATAATTATCAAACAAAGCAATATTAACATTTGAAATGGTTCATTGCTTAGGTGCCCGTTTTTTTTGCAAATGAGTGTACTTCTAAATTAAATAACTAAAAGCCAGCGACCACGGCACAAACCCACAAAAACGAACAAAACGAAATCTACTAGTTCAAAAATACCAATATATTAAATTTTGTTGTCTATTCTAATTATACTTCAAGTGTAGAAATTGGTAAGGTCACATCAAATATTCATGACCTAAAACCACACAGCAGCGCTACACACAGCAGCGCTATGTCTCTAATTAGATCAAACTACCATGAAATTCATAAATATATAAAGTGTTACCTAAACTAAATGCTGAGACGTTTATACGACTAATTAATATAATTATACAGGAGCTCCTTCAAATGTTATCTTACACCATAGTGTCCCTTACCGACGTCTTTGTTAGTATGTAAGCTAAAAAGATAGAAAAATATGAATTAGTTAACATGAAGGACTTAATTTTAGAGTAACACCGCATAAAACTATCCACAGGCATTCATTATGTTACCAATTCTATTTACCTAACTCGATAATTACTTACGTAAAATCTTTTATTTACTGATGATATTCAGGTTAATTAAAAATTCATGTGTATATTCAGTAATCTACATTATGAATTAAACCCAAATGGTTATATGAATTAGTATCGATTTATTACTGTACAGTAAAATTTATCTGTTAGGCTAGTACAGTATATAGACTAGCGGAAATCGATATTACAAACCTGTGATACGTATTCGAGTGGTTCAGAATCAGTAATAAAGTTCAAGCTTTAGTACTATTTTCATAATCTTCAATACAACAATAACAGTGAGTAAGTTAAGGAGTTAAGTCAGAACGTGCAACCTTATTCGTAATCAGTAGAATTTATAACTTTACAGAAAGCTAATGCGTCCCAGAGACGATCAATGTTACTTGACAAGTTCTCCGTGTAGTACACACACGTGATGTTTTCACGCACACTTGACGCTAATTTCATACGATCTGAGATTGACGTGACGTCAGACTTGCTATGTTATTGATCGTCTCCGTGACGCGTAAGGAACATAAACTTCGTAAATTAACGTCATTACCTGCGACTTCCTCTGCTGCGGTACGAAAAGTAATTGTTTCCGTCAAACATGACTGGTGTTCTTTCGTTAAGCATTTCTACCTTGATTTGAACTTCGCAGTTTCGTCCTTGGTACCCGTCTCGGCAAACACACTTGTATTCGTTCAGTATAGGTATACAGGAGCCATTGTTTTTGCATGGAGTTAGACCTATTCAAAGATTTGTATTTTAAAAAGTAATTTTAAAGAAAAGATACTAATACCTTAGAAAGTTTAAACATTAAAGAATTTCAATTTAATCCAATCATTATGTAACTTTTGACACTTTGAAATATTAGATTTTTCTTGATTTCCACAGTAGGTCGCAGAAAAATACTAGGTACTACGATAATAATAATTAATACACTCATAAAAGTTAGTAGTTCGTTATTGTAAACTGCATATTCATCATCATCATTAAAATTCCGAGGGATAACTATAAATTATGATTCTATGCTTTTTTAAAAATCGCCTTAGTAAGTAAGATTTTATTGAAATCTTACAACATCTGTTAAAGAAAAGCCATAAGTTATTGCTTTAAGACTAACCCTCTCCACAAGGCGGTCCAGTATATCGAGTGACGCCAGTAGTAGCACAAGGCAAATGGTCTTCCTCTTGATTTATTGCGCATTTAGCTGTATCTACGCCGTACAAAGACAGAGGATTTCCATTCACAAAGACCTGTTGCACAGATCCTATAAAACTGCTGGTCACGCCCGACAGCTTATGAGGACGAATGTACGAACTGAAGCAAGAAAAATTAATGACCCTGCTTAAAAAACACTGGGGAAAAATATTGTAACGAAAAAAAGAAAATATTACGATGATTAGTGTTGACAAATGGCACGAAACCCTCCCTTTATTACACATCTTATCATACAATAATTTTCTCATAATTACACATGTGGGTAGCGTTATTATAGGTCACAACCGGTGGATATTTCTGAGCAGGAAACTAATGATTTCTCGCCAATCAAATACATTGGATATTGTTAACAAGAGTAGAATAGAAAGAAACATGTACATTTTTAGACTACCATTATTTCTGAAATAAGTAGGTGTCTTTATTTGATATGTTATTAGGTACCAGTTTAAATAAAATTGATACATGTCAGTACCGTAGGTATTTTCTGAGATTGCGGATAACATAGTAAGTTTAAAAATAGGACACAACATTATCGATTAAACAAATCTCAAAATTGTTTGGTATTGTTCAACTTTGAATATACTTACGGTAAGGATCCAATAAACAAAGGAAGCATAAGATCTAAATGCGTTAGTGGAGGCGATGACTGTCCCTTTTGCGTAGGATGATTGTCCAGTTGCAGACTACCGTGACGTCCCAATCTAGACACGCGCGCTCTATGCCAACGACCCTTTGTTATAGGTACAGGTGACCTAAAAACAAAAAGGTTGTCAAATCAAATCTATTATCGTATAATATATTCATACAACATTAGTCTTCAAACTTAGACATACTTACGTTATATTAGCGATGCCGCTCCCTAAATTGTACCTAAATTGAAGGTAACCATTAACCAAGTTAATCGCTATAAAATCCCCTTTGGCTTTATTAGACTGGCCCGTATAAAGGAGCATTCCGGAAAAACGGTTCGTTAAAAACCAAATTTCAATGCGGAATGATTTCCCAAGCCCTTCTAGCGGTGGCAATTCAAGATAGCTTGTCCCGTTAAACTGAGGGGACCATGTTTCCTGAACAACATTTACATCTGTAATGAAATTGAAAATATTACCCTTATATCTGAATAAAAGTTCAAAATAAATTGAGTTAAATCAAAATACTGACCATTGCTGCAAGAATTTCCGTTTGAGTCAATTCCTCCTCCAAACAAACAGCGGCAGACGTGTCCACCGTCCGGTCCAATATCACACAATAGCCCCTCATCGTATCCACAGGGATTTGACTCGCACGGATCTAATCTTTCGTCACAATTGGCTCCTTGAAATCCGATAGGACAGCTACACATATATTCGGTAGTCGATCCCTCTATTGATTTACACGTGGCACCATTTTTGCACGGCATACTCATACATGGGCTGGATTGACATTCCTGGACATTTTCTATAGCAACAACTAATGAGTCTGGCCGACCCAATTTCTTTGTCACCTGATGGCGTATTATCCGTAAATATTTTACACACCCAATGAAACCGTGTCGTGTTCCAATGTTTTCGAAAACCCTGTTTTGATATATAGCATATTAATATTGAGACTAGTAAATAGAGGTTAGTAGGTTATTCATGTTACATTTCGTAAGGAATGTTTATTTACCTGGAAAAGTTTGTAGGTACACTACCTATATATGCATCTTCACTGAGATCAAGTGCTTTTAAATAACCACTTGATTGACCAACCACGTCTTCCATATCATCAACAGATAAAATACCGTCTCTATGGTATCGTTTCGCTGACACCTTATGATACTCGTTTAGTGTTATCTTTTCTAAAGAAGTTAGTAGTAATACTCCGTTACCAAGATTGTATCTGTGTCAAAGAAATTGTAATATTAGAAAATGAGTTCAGATTTTATTCCATTTTCACCGATAGAATGCAGAAAGATATTGCTTACCTAAACTCTAAATATCCATTCACTAGAGCGAGTGAAACAAAATCACCAGTTCCATCAGGTTTTTGCTGATTGTACAATATGACGCCGTTTTCCGAAAAGGCTTTGAATTCTATATCGATATTCAACTTGTGGTAAGCTTTCAAAGGTTTTAAGCGTATATAAGAGGTGCCGTCGAAAGAAGGTGTTTCAATGAAGTTTCCTAACAATGAATCTTTTGCATGTGATTCGCAATTTAATCCTGTGTAGGAGACAGCACATAAGCACGTGTAAGTGGAGCCGGGCAAATCAATACATGTGCCTAGATTGTAACATGGCTCTGACAAACAGGCGCTATATTCCTCTGTAGTCTCTTGGGGCATTTGTTCTGAGGAAGAAATAACGTTGTTGACAAAGTGAACTTGATGGATTCCACACGAAGCGATAAAATAACGTAGGTAACGTAATTGTAAAGTAACGTTATTAAGCAAACAGAAAAAAATAAGTATTGTTTTGAGTTAAGCTTAACTGTATGATAAAAAATGAAGCACTACGATAAACGAAATTAAAACGCACTAAAGAAAGCACTCTCAGGATTAGAATAACTACCTTACTAAGAAGACCAAAATCTTCATAAAAATTCTTACGATAATACCTACAAAAAATAAATCACCGAATAACCAATATCAAATTACTACTGTCTTGCTCTTTCGTAAAATGATTAGTCGCTAATTGTTCTTTTATGAGATGTAATTAGATATGATTTCATTTGATATCAGTTTTAGCAAAACTCGCATTTAGAAAATAATGATTCCTTCGTGTAGGTAAGTAATTCTCAGTAAAGATAAAATAATTCCTTTTCCTTTTACACTACCAACACTATAATTTAGTAAATAAATTCATTAATTTTGATGGAACATTTTGATGTGAAATAGAGTTAATATAAAATGCAATAGTCAAATACACTTTAAATAACTCACCAACACACGCCTTCCGATGTAGTGTAGGAACATAGCCAGGGCGGCATACACAAGCAGCTCGAGCGCATACCGCGCCCGGCAGTACTGCGCAGTCCGCATCATCATTGCACAGATCTCCAAGCAATGCACCTACTGCCTCTGACGGAGTTCTGGACCCAACTGTGGCTGTTGTTGCTATATGATAGAGAACATTTATGAAAACTACCATGAGAGCAATTAAACAGGGCTAGCAAAATTATTGACTAATCACACCATTAAATTCGAGCGTGATCCACGATCCTCATGTAAAGCGGATACTCACAGAGTTCCAGAGAAAACTTAACCGTCTTGGAACTCAGATCAAGTAATAAGTTTACGTCCCTTTATTCGTACCTGCACATTTTAGGATTCCTAATCAAAATAAAGCTCTTATTTACTTCTAAATAAAACTTTTAAGTCAAATTGTCTTAAAACAAAGGTTACGAACTTTTGTTTTATTTTAGTAAGCTAATCTCTTTGTGATGATGGTAAAGGTGGGTCTCTGGCTAAGATTTATAACAAGTAACAGAATTTTATATTCAACTAACTTTTAAAATACATTTGCAATTTCGAATTTACCAATTGAAAAGATAGTTATCATCTAAAAAGAGATTTTAGATAGGTATGTAAACATACTAGGAAGTTATAATCTATTACGATTAGAGAAAAAGAGGCAAAAGACCACTCGTGAACTTTTCGCATATTCAAATGTGAATGTATTTAATATTGAACAGCAATAAATAAACTATGTCAATAAATAAAATAGAAATGGCAAACATGCTTCAATTTTCCATTAACAAATAATTCTCCTCTAACGTATCGCACCCTAGAAAACAGGTGTAACATTGACGTGTGTTTGAAATGTTGATCATTTGTTTAAAAGTATAAACACAATGTAACAATTTTTATTGAAAGGTGTTGAGCACAAAACATTAACTTGTTTATTTATTCATTACGTTATCATCATGATTTAACTGTTAACCCAATTCAATTCCATGACGAGTGCAATGAAACAGGGAGAGTAAAACTAAATATTGACGTTTCAATATTGACTTATTCGATAGTATAGAGCAAAAGGTCGATACACTGTGAAATTGTGTGTATGTAAGCACTTAAACTGATTTTAAAATATGGGCATGGTGTTCTGTTTTTATTTATTTGGTCAAAGTAAAGTTTGGTTTTAACAAAAATCTATCTCTAAATAGAAGACAAACAATATAAATTTATCAATAATCTTACCTTTAAACTTTTGCCCAGAGAGAATACCGTCAAAATCACTGGGTGTTTCCTTTTTAGTCCAATCATATTTATTATAGTATTTATCTGGATTCAATAAATGTCTGGTTGATTTAGATGCGGCTCCATCGTCTTGCTGCGTAAATTGTATAGGGGAGGATGGTCTGGGCGGGCCGACTGTCCCTGCTAATTCCCCTAGTTTACAAGGGCCGAACGCTTGAACCACAATATCTTCCTGGGTGCGACAAGCTTGAAGTTTTAAGTGGCACTCAGACTCGTAAGTTTTGCCATCGCTACCGCATACCTAATGGGATTTTGACGATCGTTAGTATGCATCAAAAACCGTCATTTGAAGATAATTTTCAGTACATTTCAAACATATTTTATCATGTTCTACTATCTTGGTAAGTCTTGTCTACATAGTCTTTTATCAATTTCTATTTGTTAGAATGTGACAGTCTTTTTGAGAGATTATAATTCAACAGCGTAAAATATTTTCATATTATTTATTACTCACCAACATATTAGTATCGCTGTCAGGGCAGGGTGCCGCCGTACATTCACATAGAGCGCCGCCGGTTCGTTCCGTGCAAATAGCACCAAAGTAGCAAGACAACTCAGAACAAGAGCCTGCTACGCCACCTATTTCAGCTGTTAAAAAATATAAAGGCATATAAAATCATGAAGCTATGATCACTATCAATGCATAAATATGTACAGTGACATGAATTGATATTTGCTCTACCGCTACTTTTTTTTTATAACGTGAGGGATAATCCTGATGGATGTTATGTCGGACTCCTACCGACTAAAAAAACCTCACGTAACGCCCAACAGCCTATGGTTGGAAGTCGCGAGTAAGCCCTCGGAAGGATGTCCTACTTAATACCTTTTTTTTAAATAACCGACTGGTATCTGTCGGAATTTTGGTGTTCATCCCCACTTAATCTATGAATTTTACTCTTTTATAATCTGATGATTTAAAGAATTATCTATAAGTAGATTTTCTGTATTATCTTTATAAATTTTGTTAAAAATTTATGCATTATTTTTTAATATTATTATTTAAAAGCCTTACTGGCATTAGTGCCAGAGTGTATATGTAATAAAGTCACGCCTGTATCTCCGTAGGGGTGGGTATAGTCCACATTTCACATAATCCTTTGTCCCACATAATAAAAGGTGGTGTTGCCGTGTTGAAATGGACAGGTGCAAAGCGTTACGTAATAATAATATTATTTATGTTTTACTATTATCATTAACAGATAATCATACTATAATCAAAAAAATCTTCGCTATTATACGATTATTTCCGGTGTAAATGAAGTGCTCTATATTGATATTAAGTTCACAAACAACTGAAAGTACCTTCTACAGAAAAGGTAACTTCGACTTTACTTTAAGTTGATTTACAATGTTTACCTCCATTCCCGCGTAAACGTTTTATTGCAAAATACTCGGAACTTTATTAAACTCAAACCTTTGTACAAAAGAAAAACATTGAGAAAATTAAATACATTCACGGGGTCGGTAGCTTAGGACTAACCTATCTCTGTACAAAAAAGGAAAGCGGTTAATCCAAAAACATCTTGACATGGGTAGGCATGGCATTGTTGTAAGTACCTTTGTAATGAGGACCCTAAATCCCGGTATAAGAGTGGGTTGTTGTTTTTTAAAGAAAATACGACTCACGGTCGGAACACCCGTTGGGGCCTAATCTGCGCCTGTGGTCGGCACATACGGTACACTTTTGTCCTTGTACGCCTGTTCGGCACACGCATCTTCCAGTCATTTGTTCGCAATCTTCTCGGACAGAACCGAATGCTGAACAACCGCAGGCTAAAAGAAAACGTGAGGATCTGAATTAAAGTATAATTTTCATTGAAGATTATAATAAGATCGAGGATTAAAAAGGAATTGCTTCAGATTGCTATCCTTTGAAGATATTTATTTAAGTAAAGAAGCTATTAGAAATTTTATACGCACTACATTTTTTTGTAGAAAAATCATTATCAAACCTACAAAAATGACACAAAAAGATACCTATAACACTATTTTATTCATCACAGTTTTATTCAGAGTTAAACTAAATCGTTTGAGGTTATCAATTTGATTTCAACTCTGGCGAAAATATTGAAATCGTTCATCAGGTTTTATGTTTTAAAATTTTAAAAACAATATTTCAATTTGATTGAGTCTAAGAAAGATAAATGAATTATACGTACGAATACATCCAGTATGCCCGGTGCCAATTCTTGGTAAGCCCCAGTAGCCTGGTTCACAACGATCACATTTAAGGCCACCAACACCAGGCCTACAAACGCATTGCCCATCGTCATCGCATCGATCAGATACAGAACCAAGCCGATTGCAACCACACGTTGAACTGGTAATTAGACAACCCTCCTCATTAGGACCCGACGCCGCAGTAGAACCATCAGAACAACATCCATACAATGACTCTGAACAGTGAGATATCTTCTTTTCTTCGGTTTGTTTCGAATCATCTGTACAATAATTTTCATACAGGTTATTAAACAAGTTTTTCTTCATAATCGCTACAAAAGCGAATAAAATACTGTATTTTACAAGAAAGGGACAAAGGATCGGCGCAGACAACAGCTAGCGTGATTCTATTCAATTTGCTTTTAGTGCCACGCGCTAGTTTGACCTGACAAATCATCTCTCAGGTAGAATTTAGACTAAAACTGCTAAAACAGAATATTACCAATTCTTATAGCAAATAATAAATTGTTAATAAATGAAATAACCATCCCGGTTTTGCAAATAGACCAGATAATTACTGTGGAGTATTTGTTTTAATTACAACGTCTGAACAATTTGTATAGTTTAAATTGTTGTAATTTTGGTGTTAGGTAAAGTGGTAGGTAGTTGAGTGAAATGGATAGTACACTCAATTAGCGTAACGGACCCTTTCTGAGTTTACAGTTTTAGATATAAGTACATAGCTCTGTCTTTTCTTACGCATTTGATTCTCGTACGTGTTGGACACATAATGGTATGAGAGTTTATTGCCGTGCTGTTAATTTTTTTTAGCTGGCTTTATGATAATATGATCTTTATCTTGGCATAAAGACTACCATACTACCCGCAAAAGGGGTTAAGAGTGCAATGTGCCATTCGAAAAACAAAAATGCTCTTAATGTAAATGCCAGTAACGGTGACTCATCTCAAGAACCTGCAATCTGACTGTAACCGCAGCGTAACATGTATAACGTAGTGATCATTCATTAATGAGCAAGCGAAGCGCAGTTTAGGATGTGATTAAATTAAAAAAGAAGCTGGTTAAAAACGACACAGGCAGTATTCTGCGACCGTTCTGAAAATTACTTACAAATGGTGGTAATAACAGCGTAAATGGGTACCTAGAGAATAAGGTGAAAATGTGTACTTACTTTTAGGACAACATCTCGCTGCAGTCAGAGTAATATGACAGTAGCTACCCACTGGGCAGTCCTGACGGTGTGGTCCATTGCCGCAATCGATTTCAAGACCAGTGGTAAGATCGATCATAGCCTTATTATTGCCACACGGCCTTACTTCCATACCTGTGGTAAGATAATATTACTAACAAAGTTTCCTTAAGAAGTACCTAAGCTCGTAATAAAAAAAAAGCTTAAATTAAAGAGAATAGAATAACTGCGTTACTGAGTGTTAGTATCAGGAAACAAACCTTTACATAAATCCAAGGGTCGTAGCCTTAATTCAAGTTGTTTTTGACATCCCTCTTTCCGCATCGCACAAAGGCTAGGGTATAGCCTAAAGTCAGAAGCGCAAACCGGAAAGTATTCATCCTCGTGTGGACATTCAAAGAGACAGGAGCACCGAGGATAACCATCGGAGCCTATTTCACAACTGGCGCCAAAATCACATCGAATGTCACGACAAGCACTTGGGTTCACCGTTCCATCCAAGTCTGTGGCTCCCCAAGAGTCTGTCGACTCATCTTCCATCACTGTCGTGGTCATTGCAGTTGTACCTGACATCCCACCCAAATATATACGTGTTAGTCATGCAATAAATGAAACGTTAGTTAATAGTTGGATGGTCAGGATCGATATATTGAAATTACAGTACATTTTCAGATTACGATCGAACAAATTAGAAACATTTAATTTGAAAACATGTTTCGTAGTAATTAGTAGATTATGTTAGTACAGTATTAATTAGATAGTTAGGAAAGTTGGTTACATAACAAAACATAATATCGAAAATACGTACTCATGGCAATAGGTGGTACAACGGCCAATCTGTCCTTACAATCTCCATAAAATATGACGTGTAGTGTTGCGGGGGGAGATATCCTACATGCTGCTTTTTGTAATTCGCATTCATTAGGAAATGTTTGCATAGTGCTACCGCAAACGGGTTCTCGAGCAGCTCCCGTACAATCAGTGGGACAGATGCACTCTCCAGCTGCACAGCGCGCGCCATAAGCACATTGGGTACCATCGCATAAAGCTGTAAAAAATATACTAGCTAAGTAAGTAAGTCATAATACACACACATTTACTCGTATTACCCCTGAGGAACAGGTAAACAAAAGCATAACGTTTGGCAATAGAGATATGAGACAGTAATTGAATTAGGCTATTCAATAAAGATGGAAATGCCCAGCGGGGCGAATGGTAAAAGCAAGTGAGATCCTGAATATCACTCGGCCAATCTAAAACTTGCCCAGGAAGCTATGTACGTCAGGAACGTCTTTTATAGGTTACTCTCATACTAAGTTCAGCATGGAAATCCCAGCATATATAGCAGATCACCCCTTCTCCGGACTAATATGTGAGGCAAAGTTTCTATAATACTGTTTATAGTAAATTTTAGTATAAAAAACCGTTTGTGTTAAACAGTTTTCTTTATGTTAATTTATGTATCCCATCTTGTAAAACTCACAAAGATCATAAACAAAACATTCAAATTATATAAATTTTAAAACAAACGTAATCCTGTGATGTGACTCTGAAATAATATTACCAGTAAAAGTTTTATTTCAGCTGCACTGACAAGGTTATGACTTCGTAAGTCCCCCGGCTTAAGTTTACCGAGAAACGAATGGTTGAACAGCTGATAATGTCATTATGTTGGACAATTGTGTGCTTCCTATCGTACTTTCTCATTCTACCTTTACTAAAATTAATCTTGCTCGTTCTCTCATTGGATGAGGGAAAACACCCGTGCAAATTTAATAACGATTGTTTACCACTCCGCCGCAAAATGAAAGTCTTGTGAAAGCGGTCGAATGACGTTGGACGGAAAATGTAAGATGTCTTTAATAAAATTTAAAGGTAAAATTATTTTGAACAAGGAAAAGGTTTGCAAGTAAATATTATATTAGGTTTATAATGTTTCACAAGGTATGTGTGTGGTTTTAAAATGGTAGAGATTTTATGAGTGAGACATAATATTTGTAGTAATAAATCTGTCTGACTGTGATAACATAGTGTCCTTAGTCAGACAGTGGGACAAATAAAGGTAAATAAACAGTTTGTAAATTAAATTTATGTATTGTGAACGGTTTCTCCCTAATGGTGAAAATAAAGAATACTATGAATATAAGGTACATGCGAAAAATATAACCCTCCTTGGCAGTCGCGCAAATAGAAAATATGTAATATTGAATAATAATAATAATATTATAACATATTACATGGAAGAAAAGATAGACATTTTAATCTTGATAGTCAGAATACATTTGTGTGTACCTACGAATCGAATCAACGAATCAAAACCTGTAGTCGAATATCCAGCGTAACAATAAAATAGGATCACGTTCAATATCGGCTTTTCAATATGAGCAAATACAATACGTATTATTTCCACCATTATACCATGGAAAGTATTCAAACATGACTGTAGTCTTCGTATTTTTACAAAATAATTATGGTTCTGTTTTATATATTTCCCTTTTGTCTTAAATTATTAATGTCCTGCGCATTTACCTGCATATTCAGACCTCCGTACACCCCTTTTAAATGGTGAATTTACTGGATGCCTGCGTGCCAAATTTGCACCAATTCCGTTGAAAAAATGTTAAGAAGTGTGAGTTGTGCGTTAAATAGTATAGAATATGCCCCATTGGGGATGATATATTGAAAAAAAATATTGTTAGTGAATGCTCACATTATGATAACAATAAAAAGTTTCTAAGTTTTAATTTTCAGCGAGGTTTTCATAGTTGAGTGATTCACTCTGTAATTTTATCGATATAGATTTAGAAGGCAGGTTTCCGAATTTGATAGGACATCGTTGATCATCATTTAGAACAGCATTATCCTTTATAGAGGATTACGGAGTGGAGATTACTGTGACGTCGTAAGCGGCTCTCAAGTTTAATGAACTAACCCTAGACCCATTACAGAGGCCGTTTACTTAATCTGACTGTTTCAGGTACGCGCTTATGTGAGAGTAATGCCCAATCGATTATCACTAATTCCTTCCCTGGTTTTATCGCTTTGGCTAACTAGATTCATATACTAATTAGTAACTATACAATAAATGGTGATTTTATAGATAGAAATGGATAGAAAATCTGTGAACTAAGAAAACTGCATTATTGGGATAGGAGTCAAATCCAATCAAATTATACTATCGCCAGATTTTTTATGTAAACCAAACAATTATAAAAAGTTGCATTACGAATTGTTTTATTAAAATTTGTAAATAAATGGTTGAAATGTAAAATGAACTCACCACAATCCCCTTTGTAGGCAAGCCGCAAATCATTCTGCTCGCGACACGCTGTCGAGTCAAGCTCACACTGCGACGGGTACGTCTGCCCGTCAGTCCCGCATACCGCTTCAGATTCCTGTCGACATACAACCCGTAAAATTGTCATATCTAAAACATTCCTTTTATTACAAGTATATATTTTTTACACTTTAAAATACATCTTAAATGTCAAACTTTCTTCACTTGGTTAATTTCTAGTACGATGCGAAGTGGTTTTTATAGAGCGGTTATTGATTTTCTCTTTTCTATGAGCCCAGTAACGGCAATTTGTAGTAAGTATGGAATTGTTGGTTATAAAAATCACCTATGCCTACCACCTTAGAGATATTAATATGCGATTCTTCGTATCAAAAAATGTACGTTAGCCTCTAAAGGGTAGTAAAAGCTGCATTAACACATAAGGAGCGTAAATATCGCCCCTAATATCGCGAAAATGGTAGGTAACTTATAACAATTTGCGACGCCCAGAGAAACGAAGAATAACTTCTCTTGTGCAGAAAATAACGTGGAGTTATCTTTCGTCTTAATCTCTATTAATATTTGTGTAAACAGTACGTATAGAGCTTTCATGTGTATTTATTACTGTAGTAAAACTTTCCGTGATATTAAAACACGCCACCATTGTTATATAGAAAATATTGAGGTAGATAACAAATTACAGGAGTATTTAAGAAAATTTACTGCTGAAGCCATTATAATTCGACGTCAAAAACAATATAGCATAATTACGGTAATTGTTCTATTTCGTTGCTAATTTTGGTGTATTATTTGGAATTGGCTTTGCTTTTACGGTTTATCAGAGTCTTGGAAGTTATTAGACTAAACAATTAATAATTATTTTCGGGCACCGGAGGAGTTTAAAGTCACATTATATTCACAAAAGTGAATAAAAAACCAGACACGTCTTGTCTCAAATTGTAAAGAAATTTGCAACACAAGCAGATACTGAGTTTTTAAAGACTGTTTTCGATTTTTTTTTATACCACTAGAGTGGCAGACAAGCATACGGCCCCCCCAGATGTACCGGTGGTCACCGCAGCCTATGGACGTTCGCAACACCAGAGGCGCCACAAGCGCGCTGCCGACTCTTTAATCTAAGTCCCCTTTTGAAGAACCCCATACTGTAGGCGTCTGGGAAAACCGAATATTGATACACATTGGCAGTTTGGTAAACAATATGGCTTCTACAACCTTGACATTTTGCGTTTCTGTCATTTTACGAATCTTTCCTTTTGCGTTTTTGTCATTATGCGCCTAATCCCGTTTTTTGTAAAACAGTTTATCTGTGACCCCATCTATTAACATCACAAACTTTGGAATAACAGAAAAAGGTATTATATTTGACTGCCTCTGTGGCACTAAAAGATGTCGAAATATCACGTAAATTATTTAGAAACTAAATACAATAATCAATATACAACATTTTACAAGAAAAATTATGATACTTTATGAAGGCAACCCAATGGCACCCTCCTATAATTTCTACTCCGATCTAAACATGCCGCACACCACAAGTTAGGAATAACAAATATAAACCATTAGCTGCCATATAAATTGTGTGTGGGAACAATACCTGTGCCTCGGTGCAATTATGGTTACAGCGACATACAGGGCGCCCGGTGTCGGAGTCCACGACGCAGTCACCCTCGCCTTTGCATACAATATCTGAGCAGGTATCTGTGTACAAAATACAGAGTGTAATTTCCAGTTGCACCATGTAATTTTACGATCGGTATTCAAATAATTGTTATTTGAATTAATTATTTTAAACTCAATTGAAATGAAAAGAGTTTGAATAGAAACTACCACTTTAAGCGGTACATATAAATCGCAGTATGGATGTTATAGTATAAGTAGAATACACAATTTAAGGCGCACAATACATGTAAATGTCGGAACATAAACTAACAAAAACAAAGAGAATAAAAGCATTGTATTGTACGAGAGAATTGAATGTCAATACTTTATTAAATCACAGAACACAGCGTACACAAACAGAAAAAGAGCAAAATAACACTTGTTCATAAATCACCTAAGTTTGTCCATTCATTTTGCGATAGGTTAAATATTTTTGGACGAATGATTGATAAACTGTAACTCTATTAAATGTAACTTCCTGATTAATCGGCATCGGATAAGTTTAAAACCCTTTCAATGAAATTCCATTAAACTGTGTCTAGGAGTTCGTAAACGTCTCTATCAAATATCGTTTCAATATTAAATTAATAGTCAAGCTCGGGCGCTTTCCTATAATAGCATTAATCCTAATTCACCGTTCATCAACCCGAGTAGCGTTGAGTTTTCAGTGAACTGTTGTAATTTTTAATTGACATTTTAGCATCAAATGGTATCAATTGGTGCTGAAACTTTGGATTAAACAGTTATATAAACGCCCAATCTATTATTATCGATAGTCTGAGAGGTGTTTACTCGTGACTATTGATACATAAGAAATGTAGACAAGTCTACATCACACAATCACAAGGAATATTACGTATGTATAATCACAATTTTTTTTATCTTTTGAAAGCTATATTCATCTTGAGTGTCATAGGCCATACCTATTTTATTCCCATATTCCCACGGGAACGAAAGCTACGCGGGTGAAACCGCGTGACGTCTGCTAGTCGTTCATAAAATCAGTGTTAGAAAGTTTATGTCAAAACGTTATAAATATTTCAGCATACTCACGGCAGGTTCCATTGTATAACACATGGAGTTCACCGTCTGATACTCCTTCTTGACAGGCATGCATACGCATCTTACACTCAGATCCATAGGTGTTAGTGTCCGAAGCACACACTGGTGTGAGCGTAGCATCGCACACCGGACAGGCACATTGTGCTGCACCACCTCGTGCTATGCATGCTCCACCCCATGGGCAAGACGTACGAGCGCAGGGATTTTCAACTCCTAATGAAAATAAAAAAAATGTATTTTCATCTTATAATTCTCTTTAACGTGCTAATTTAAACTTTAAAGTAACTTACCGCAAGGTCCAATATAAGCTATTCGTACGTCTCTGTTATCCAGACATGATGTCCGATCCAAGTGACATGGGCTGTCATAGGTGCGTCCATCGGTGCCGCATACTGGTCGTACCACTGGCTCACACTCTGAACCACAACCGCACACAGCTACTCCTCTTACGTCCAAAGAACAATGTTCTCGTGAACCACATTTTACCGAATCGCATGGATGTTGAGCTGTTACAGACACAAAGAGAAAATTACTTCCTGAAATATCATTTATAATTCATAATTATTAAATCTTAAAAAGAATTTCAATACATTTGATAGCTACAATGTCACTCAAAATTATGTATAAGACCAATTGGATAGAAAATGGATTAAACTTTTTCAGGTTTAAAATCCAAATTTAATTTATTCTATTCTAGCCAGAATAATTCTTTCGGCCCGCTTTGACGCCTCAACGCAAAACCCCAAATTACTTTTATAACACAAAAATGTCTCCTCAACATGGGATACAACCACTCTTTCCATTTTCGAATAAAGATTTAATTATAGATTAGAACGGAAGCGTTGTTATATTTTCGGGTGTGTCTACCATTATAAAAGGCTATAATAATGTAAAAGTATAAAATCCAATGTAATGGAAAAGAAAGATTACCGGAAGTACATTCTCCTCTGTAAGCAATAGTAAGTTGCTGTCGTATTCGACATGATTCACGTCGTAAAGCGCATTCGCTTGGATAGTCCCTGTAATCGGAGCCACACACTGCGGATCCGGGTCGTACCAACAAATCGCAAGGTGGACCACATCTGCACACGGGCGCTCGCACTTCATTTAACTGACATATTCCACCGTCAGCACATTCATGTTCTGAACATGGATCTAAAAGGAAAATTCAGGATTATGCTCAAACAAGTGGTTCACAGATACAATATTCTCATTGATAGGGATGATCCTCGTTAACAAAAATTTCATGACAGCAGTCGTGTCAGAAAGTTACGATAAAAGCAATATCTTATTGGCTTATTGTCTACTAAAAGACTTCAGACTATGTTGAAACAATGTAATAAAGGCACAAAGGATACAGTAATGTAAATAAAAAATCTCACAAAGGATGTTGGAATGTGTGCTCATTCGGTATTGTACAAATGTAGTTCAGATTGAATATTCGAGGACAAGTTTGGTGAAAAGGGTTGGCGACTGCATAAACTAAACAAATTAAATTACTTATACGAAAAACTACAAACAAACAACTCGCTGTCTGTTTGTAGTTTTCAATAAGTATAATAAATTTTGTTCGAGTTTAAGGATCGATTTCAATTTATTGTTTCCTGTTTAAGGCCGCGTGGGTCAGATTTTGAGTTTTTTGAAACAATCCTACTCAAAAAGTAAAGGGTTTATAATTCTGATAAATATATATATAATAGTTAAGGATATAAGCTAAACATATTCCGAGCCCGTTACACGATCCAATAAATTTCACTAGATAGAAAAAAATCCCAAAGTTGACTCTCTCAGAAAAGTTTTTTCAAAACTGTGGCTAAACTATTAATATTTTAATAATATTTTTTTTGCACTCAATTAAAGGTATTAAGGTTTTATAGCGCCGCTGACGGCCGATCAGTCTCGCCCTGGCGCTTGTGGAGGCAGGACCTGTGTCAGTTTTTTTCGCAACTATTTCGTAATTATTATGCCAAATTACGTTGAAATCGCGCCACAGTATAAGAATATCAGTAATGGGCAAAATGTAAATAGATTAACCGTTACAAATGCGACTCATGGTAAAAATGTGGTGATCTTTTACTTTTTAAGTGTTTTCACGACATGGTAACCAGCTACCTAATGCATTAAAATGTCTACGAATTACATGATAATTTCGCAATCCAACATGGCGGCCACGCCGTAATCACAAAATTTCGTGATGGATATCGTTTAAGGGGTTTTTTGGTATGCTGAGTACGAAGTACGTAATAATTTTGCAATCCAATATGGCCGCCGCGCGGTAATCACAAAATTTCATGATGGGTATTGTTTAAGGGGTTTGTTCGTATGCTGAGTACGAATAACGTGATAATTTTGCAATCGAATATAGCCGCCGCGCCGTAATCACAAAATTTCATGATGGGTATCGTTTAAGGGGTTTTTTGGTATGCTGAGTACGAATCGCGTACTAATTTTGCAATACAAGATGGCCGCCGCGCCGTAATCACAAAATTTCATGATGGGTATCGTTTAAGGGGTTTTTTGCTATGCTGAGTACGAATCACGTGATAATTTTGCAATTCAAAATGGCCGCCACGCCGTAATCACAAAATTTCATGATGGGTATCGTTTAAGGGGTTTTTTCGTATGCTGAGTACGAATCTCGTGATAATTTTACAATCCAATATGGCCGCCGCGCCGTAATCACAAAATTTCATGATGGGTATCGTTTAAGGGGTTTTTTCGTATGCTGAGTACGAATCACGTGATAATTTTACAATCCAATATGGCCGCCGCGCCGTAATTAAAAAAAAATCATGATGGGTATCGTTTAAGGGGTTTTTTGGTATGCTGAGTACGAATCACGTACTAATTTTGCAATACAAGATGGCCGCCGCTACGTAATCACAAATATTCATGATGGGTATCGTTTAAGGGGTTTTTTGCTATGCTGAGTACGAATCACGTGATAATTTTACAATCCAATATGGCCGCCGCGCCGTAATCACAAAATTTCATGATGGGTATCGTTTAAGGGGTTTTTTCGTATGCTGAGTACGAATCTCGTGATAATTTTACAATCCAATATGGCCGCCGCGCCGTAATCACAAAATTTCATGATGGGTATCGTTTAAGGGGTTTTTTCGTATGCTGAGTACGAATCACGTGATAATTTTACAATCCAATATGGCCGCCGCGCCGTAATTAAAAAAAAATCATGATGGGTATCGTTTAAGGGGTTTTTTGGTATGCTGAGTACGAATCACGTACTAATTTTGCAATACAAGATGGCCGCCGCTACGTAATCACAAATATTCATGATGGGTATCGTTTAAGGGGTTTTTTGCTATGCTGAGTACGAATCACGTGATAATTTTACAATCCAATATGGCCGCCGCGCCGTAATCACAAAATTTCATGATGGGTATCGTTTAAGGGGTTTTTTCGTATGCTGAGTACGAATCACGTACTAATTTTGCAATACAAGATGGCCGCCACTACGTAATCACAAATATTCATGATGGGTATCGTTTAAGGGGTTTTTTGCTATGCTGAGTACGAATCACGTGATAATTTTGCAATCCAATATGGCCGCCGCGCCGTAATCACAAAATTTCATGATGGGTATCGTTTAAGGGGTTTTTTAGTATGCTGAGTACGAATCACGTGATAATTTTGCAATCCAATATGGCCGCCGTGCCGTTATCACAAAATTCTATGATGGATATCGTTTAAGGGGTTTTTGGAATGCTGAGTACGAATCATGTGATAATTTTGCAATCCAATATGGCCACCGCGCCGTAATCACAAAATTTCATGATGGGTATCGATTAAGGGATTCTTTCGTATGCTAGGTAGCAATTTAATGTAATTGGCCTTAATTTTACAATAAAAACCTTTTGTCATAGTATTTTCGCATTGCTAGGCCTGAACTTAATAAGCAAATCTTTTTAGTTTACTACTGTTAATAGCTTAGGCGGCCAAATTGAATTCCAAAATTATCATGTTATTCGTACTCAGCATTCGAAAAAAACCATTAAACGATATCCATCACGAAATTATGTGATTACGGCGCGGTGGCCATTTTGGATTGCAAAATTATCATGTGATTCGTACTCAGCATACCAAAAAACCCCTTAAACGATAACCATCATGGATTTTTGCGATTAAGGCGCGATGGCCATATTGGATTGCAAAATTAGTACGTGATTCGTACTCAGCATACCAAAAAACCCTATAAACGATACACATCATGAAATTTTGTGATTACACCGTGGCGGCCATTTTGGATTGCAAAATTATCACGTGATTCATACTCAGCATACCAAGAAACCCCTTAAACGATACCCATCATGAAATTTTGTGATTACGGCGCGGCGCCCATATTGGATTGCAAAATTAGTACGTGATTCGTACTCAGCATACCAAAAAACCTCTTAAACGATACCCATCATGAAATTTTGTGATTACGGCGCGGCGGCCATATTGGATTGCAGAATTATCACGTAATTCGTACTCAGCATACCAAAAACCCCTTAAACTATACCCATCATGAAATTTTGTAATTACGGCGCGGCGCCCATGTTGGATTGCAAAATTATTACGTGATTGGTACTCAGCATACCAAAAAACCCTTTAAATGATACCCATCATGAAATTTTGTGATTACACCGCGGCGGCCATTTTGGATTGCAAAATGATCACGTGATTCATACTTAGCATACCAACTTTAGAAAACTTTAGAATTTTTTATGACCAGTTATAATGTAATTTACATTTTTTACGCAACTGTAACCATCTAGCAAACTTACGCAACGGAAACTCTCAAAAGAAATGAAATATCCTAGTTTTCGAAAAATGTTTCGTTGCTGCTCAGCTCTTATTCGCCTTAGCGTGATGTTATATATTTTGGTATTTTTCAAAAATGGACATTCTGTTAAGAAACTTTTGAAATTCAACTAGCAGTCTCTTAGACTCTAGAGTTCAAACAACTAAACAAACAAACAAACTCTTTAGCTTAAAAATAATAGTATAATAAATATAATTAACTCATTTATTTAGGAAACTCGAATAAATCACTACACTTAATAAAGTTAGATGCATTTACTACGTCAAACAAAGTTAGCATGCTGTTTCTTTCTACTCTACTGTATACTGTGGCATGAGAGTTGACTGCCGCTGCCGGCGCGCGGTGTGTCTCGCGCCCGGGGCGAGGGGAGCGCCAAATGCCTACTTGTGCGCTATAACCGCCCCTTAATATTTATCTCTATTGAAGCTATTGAACCTTTTGGTTTTATTATGACTTGAAACTAAATCAGTGATTGATCAAGAGATAGTTTCACTCCTATGAAAATAATAATATTTATGACTAGATATCGCCCGCGACTTCGCCTGAGTGGAATTATATTCTTGTTCCCGCATCCCATGGATAAAGGTAAGTACTACAGAATTTTCTATTTTTAATCTGTAATTTACGTAATTGAGATCGAGCTTTTTAATTTACAGTGAAAATGTAAAAATTACCCCCGTATGACAATAGTGTAAGAATTATTAAAATAAAAAAAAACATTAGGTATTCACTTACCGCATTTGCCATGATATTTTATAGTTAAATTCAGTTGATTGTCACAAGCATGTTTATCTAGATGGCAAATTGAAGGATACTCTCTGCCGTCAGTGCCACAAACTGGCTTTCGTCTCTGGCAATTTCGTGGGCATCTACATTCGGGTTGGCCAAATGTAGCCACACAGCGTGCACCCATTGGACATGATATTCCAGTACATGGATCTCCAGCATCTGTATAAAAAGATATTCTACGTGTTGAAAAACGTTCTTAATTTTTTGATAAAAAATCCGTAATCCGCTTCATTTTATTTTTCAATAAATCCAAACGTAATGAGAGATCGTTGGTGCATATACCAGAGAAAAGCTAAGAGTACTACTGTTCTAAAAGAACCTAAACATTATGTTGTTAGGGAATCGAATACAATTTACAAAAGTGCAAGGTCATCTCAGCGCTAAAAAGTAATTTACCTGTATGATGGCTCTACAAATATATTATCATTTTGAAAGTAAAACCTATTATGCTTACTTGGTTATATTACTATACCTACTGTGTACTGAACTTATTAATATTATTCCAGCCTACTGCCGCAGCTAGAGAATTAAATTTTGCTTTTAAGCCCGGTAACATTTTAATCATCATTAAATAAGGTAAGTTAAAACAGTGTTGCGAGGCTTACCACATTCACCCTCATGCTTGACGCGTAGGTTTAGTCGTCGTTCGCAGGCTTCCTTACGTAAGTAGCAATGGTTGCGATATGTGCGGCCCGCTGTCGAACATACCGGTGCCGGGGCACTCGGGCAAGTCGTAGGGCAGGCGCAATGGGCTCGTCCGTCCCCAAGCGATACACATTCCGCGCCCCAGCGACAAAATGTTTTTTCACACGCCTCTGAAAAATGAAAGCTGGTTCAGTTTATGGGAATGACATGCGACAGCGAAAAACAAGCCGTGAATTTATTAGCGCTTTGTATGTTCATTGATGTCGAAACTTTACCTTTAAATCTCTGAGAAGATAAGCCTTAGACGGCTAAGGCTGAGTGAAGTATATGCACCCTTCTTAGGTATGACTTGATATGTTCCACTCTAATTTATAGTTACTTTGATTTTGAAAAAATATTTCTACAAAATAATAGTAACCATGTATAACCAGTTATAGAGCACACAGTTATTTGCCTATGAAATATCTAATTCGTAAATACTTAACTCTTTAACTGTAACAGGGGTTTCACCGGGTTATTTTCTGGTACGAATTAAACTTTATTTTTACAAGATCGATCTGTATAGTTGGCAATATAAAACTAGATATAAATGCAACACTTTTAAAGCAGAGTAAGTATATAATTCAAGTACAGTTGGCAGAGACAGAAATTATTGAGATGCGACAACTCGCCAACCGAACCCAATCGTGAAAGGCTTCAATAAAACTGATATTTTGTCGTCGACAGTCTCCAGCGAATTCTTGAAGCAAGATATAAATTCTCTATTCAACAACGCTAGTCTTATATAAACACAATTTCCAATTTTATACCTGGAGAGTCAAAAGCGTGACAAAATTATTAAGGCCAGTAAAATGAGAAGGTGATGGAATTTTGAAACGATACCTCCATTTTTTGTTTATCTACTTAAGCTGATTATCTACTAAAATTGGAAGACTTAGTCTATAGTCTGTGACTCTGTCGCATTTAAGTACGTCACTAGGTCACGTGGATCATCGGTTCAAAGTTTGAAATAAAACAAAAATGACAACGTCAATCGGATTGAACTTTCACAATAAACGTGTTAGAGAGGGGCAGTCTGGTGAGAACGATCTCAGGGCTTGCTTTTTCTATGTTTAAAACGTTGACAGATATACCGGAAGTAATAATAACTACTAGAACATTCATAAAAAAGAAAAGTTAAATAGTTCGTAAAATGAATCTTAATATTTTTGGTTTTAAACCTAAATCTATGTTATAAACTGTGTTGGTTAAGAACAAGGGTGGTCCATTCTGTTTATACAAAATAGTATTAAAAGAAGTAAAGTCGCTAAGCCAAGTTGAAGGCCTTATTCAGTTTATTCAACGAGTAAGTATAATAACTATAGTCGTTAAGTCAAGTTGAAGACCGAATGGGCTTCAACAGCGGGTAGTCGTAAACGCGCATTGTTTTATCAACACAGCAATAAATAGGCACCACCTATTACAATCAATCAAATCAGTCTATGGAATTCCTTCCAAATTACGCAGCAATACACAGCGCCTTCCACATCCACCTTTTTCAGGTCGGCGTTGGTCCACCTGGCCTCCATTACGTAGAAGAAAAACAACTGGTAAAAGGTTTACATTGTATAATATGCCACTGAGAAAATCCTTCATGGATGCTATGCCGGACTCCTACCGACTAAAAAACCTCACGTAATGCCCAACAGCCTATGGTTGGGAGCCCCGGGTGAGCCCTCGGAAGGATGTCCCAGGACTCCCAACAGACCTACGGCTACCACTGCGGCCTTGCCAAGGTTCGGGTGCTATCCCGCGTTTTTGGAAGGATTTCGGGTGTGATCCCGCTTCTAAGGGTGCGCGCGTGAATCCCTCATGTCACGTTGCCGTCATGAGCCTGTTTCTGTAAGGACGGTGAGCACTCACCGTCCTCAGACCCCCGGTCATGGAGGCCGATAGTCTTCGGCGAAGACACGTCGGCGGCGCCCAGGCCACCATAATATGCCACTTCGTTTGCCAAATTGCTATCATTACAGTTCTGAATCCACCTTCGATCATAAAATATAAACCTGCTTTAGGGATTCTTATATATTACTAGCTGACAACCCTTATCACTTAGAGGTTTAAAAAATTGATTTCGACCGATTCTCAAACCTACATTGTATATATAAAATTACATAAAAATCGGTCAAGCTGTTTCGGAGGTGAAATTTATATTATGTATTAGTATACATAATATAAATCTGAACGGATCTGGCTAAAATTTGGTCTGGAATAACACATAGGCTACAGTTCATCCAAATTTCAAGCGGGCGAAGCAGCGAGCATCATCTAGTGATGATGCTCGCTGCTTCGCCCGCTTGAAATTTGGTTTCCGTTCCCACTTCCCATAGTAAAATATTCCTGGGATGAACTGTAGCCTATGTGTTATTCCAGACCAAATTTTAGCCAGATCCGTTAAGCCGTTAGAGCGTGACTGAGTAACAAACATCTAAACATCTTCACAAACTTTCACATTTATAATATTAGTAGGAAGTAGGATAATATTAGTAGGATTAGACTAGATGATGCTCACGTCTTCGCCTGCGTGAAATTTGGTACCCGTTGCCGCTTCCCTTGCGAACATATTCCCGGGATAAAAAGCAGCCTATGTGTTATTCCAGACCAAATTTTAGCCAGATCCGTTCAGCCGTTAGAGCGTGATTAAGTCACAAACATCCAAACATCTTCACAAACTTTCCCATTTATAATATTAGTAGGATTAGTAGGATAGGATTTATTACAGTAGTTAAACGCCTTCCGGTTACAAAAAAAAAGGGAAATATTTAATTTTGACTGGTTAAACGCTGATGCAAAATAACTTTGTGTAAGTTGGTTTGTAGTATAAAATGCGATGAAGCTGTTGGATGATTTCATTAATTTACTTACTATGCTTACTTTTCTCTTTGTTTCCATTTTAAGCTTACTATAAGCAAATGTGTTATTTGACTTCATAACTATTCCTCGTAGTGAACATAGTGAACAAACTTTGTATGCATAACTAAAACTAACTATTAATTACACAGCAACCAACACACGATGACAAATTATAATATTCGTGGTTAAAATACGTCAGCTTACAATGAATTATTTACCGTTGCTATATTATAATGGTATTTAATTAAAGAAATACACACGCTAGTTGGTAGCTATTTAATTTGGTAGGTTATTGAAACATATGTATTGCTTAACGTACGGTATGTATACTTATATGAAAGCTACTAGTTTTATTGTGCAAATAAATGATAAATCACTGAAATAATATAATTGCATTGTTCGATGCTTTAAAATGTGTAATTCAATCACGCTGTAACGGCTGAACGTGATAGAATAGTCTGGAATAACACATAGGCTGTTATTTTTATACCTAAGCGGGCGAAGCCACGGTCACCATCTAGTCTTCACTGTTTCATACGTTCTCTGTAGCGTGAATTTGCCGTATGAGATGAAAGAAAATCGTCTCTATCAAGTTACAAATTTTGTCTTTTTGATCATGAAAAGGATTTAGGCAGTGCAAACTCATTTCCTTAGCTATCATCAAAAGGTCGCAGGGTTAGAAAATAAAACAGTCGGAAATAACAGTTTTATGAAAACAAACAAAACATTAGGTAATTCATCGTTGAAGGAGTCTGAAATACATTGAGACAGAGAGGGGAGATAAAAATGATGGCGGATACGCTGTAAATGGAAGAAAATTAGGAAATTCACCGCGTCGCTTTTTCAGGAGCGAAAGCTGTGTAAATAAATGCGAACGTCACAAAAAGTTTGTTACCGGCTGGGACTTCGGTTAATTTTTAACTTTGTTTGTATTATCAGAAAACTCCGCTGAATATAGGTACTGCTGATGTTTTTCGAAGTCAAATTGTTCTTCATAAATAGCGTAATTAATAATAATAGAGTTTATCGATGATAGAATAAAAGCCAGTTGGCGTTTTTCATTTATTTGTTCCATTATAATCTTTCAACCCTTATTTTAGATCCATTAAGATGTTTTTACAACAAAAAATAGCCTCAAGCTATCTCCTTGCCAAAATACGTTTATTGTCAATGTTTAATTGTGAAAAGGTAAAAAAAACAAATGTAAGTAATTTTGTATTATAATGTTGAGTTCACGAGAAGAAAAGAAAACGAGATAAAAACTAGAAGGGAAGACTTAGTTAATTTTCTTTTTACCAATATACCTAGTAAGTTGTTTGAGGAAGCTGGAGACTGCTAAGTGAATACTCGTCATGATGGCCGGTAGTCTCCTTTCATATCTTGTAACCGAAGCCTACCGTCTAGTAGGATTACAGGCTTACAAGACGACAGTTACTGACACCCTGCTTATTGACTGTTCATCATCATTGTCACGACAATACGCTCACTAATAAATGAGGCGAATTTTATTTCTTCGGAAAATTATCCGTAACTTTTAATACTTTCATCACAATAATGCCCATATTACACATTATTACACATGGCTCAGAATTAGGATTTACTGAATATTGCTTTGAATAGAAAGCAGACATTGATAAGGCGTGTTCAACAAAAGAAAAAAGTATGTAGTAAGTAATGATACGATATAATACGAATTTACTCTCTCCCATATAATTCGGAACACGCTTTCCTAGAATCAGGGAGACAAAGCAATTTTGTTGGCTCGAGTCACCGACATAGTTGGCATGTCACTTGCAGAATGTACCTTCATATGTGGATTGCAGACTACAGATAAGCTTTGAAAATGTACCATAATGCATTAACTCTCTCATATTACACTCATACATTAAATTTAATTGTGCTAGGCATATTTACGTGCTACGTTTACTACGAACTTATTACGGGAATCAAGTTCCACCTGTTCTGTATACTCTATCCTATGTTTCTCCAGACTATAATCTATCACTGTACAAAATTTCAGCCAGAACTATATAGTCGTTAGAGCGTGAAAGAGTAACCACATCTTTACACCCTCCTTCTCGCATTAGCATTAGTTATTTGAAAGATACAATAATGCTATGAAAAATACTGTTATGTAAAAGGTTAATTATAATAAAATAAATAATGTTCCTCTAGCAAAACAGTAGATAGGTAATACATTGTTTTCAATAAGCTACAGAATCATTAAAGAAGTTACAAAATGTAGTCCAATAGAATATAAATTAGTAGCATCTCATTTTCAGTATAGTTCTTGATTTCATTATTTTGATAAGCCTAAGTCTTTTGTAGAGTACCTAACTTTAAATTAAAAAAAAAACGGTAGAGCATAAAAGGGTAAGTATATAAAGTGTATCGTTAATAACATTAATTTTTAAAACGAAAATGACATTTAAAACGTAGAGTCTAACATCTTTTAGTTCAAACAAAAGTTAATAGTATTTGAGTATGACAGCAAAATGAGATTTTTGTAAATAAGAAGGTAAGCAATTTTGGGAAAATATGTTTTCGAAATTCTTAATTTCAAGCAGGCAATTTTACCTGCTATCTAAGTAGGTATCCAAAAAAGTTCTATACAGCCGAATTCGTAAATAAACCAAAATACGCTTCAGTACAAAATCATATAATGAAGGTACCTACTGAGCTCTAGCCAGTTTACCAGATAATGACGCTAACAACTTAGATATAAATTGTAAGTACGAAAAATTTACGAAAAATCAAGGGTCGTATTTATGTTTTGCTGTGGAGCAAATCAAATAAAAATAGTACATTATGTAGGTACTTTTTAGGGTTCCGTACCCAAAGGGTAAAAACCGGACCCCATTCATGAGACTTCGTCGTCCATCTGTTTGTCTGTTTATCTGTCTTTCAAATTTCCACAGATGGTGTATTTCTGTTGCCACTATTACAACAAATACAAAAATCACAAAAAGAATAGGTATAACGGGGCAGCTACCGTACAAAAAACCTCATTTTTGCTGTTTTTAGGGTTCCGTAGCCAAGCCAAGTAGGTTTTTGAAGACCTATCTATAGAAGATAGGTCTTAAAAAATTCTATTGAGGTTTCTAACATCATTTTTTTTCTTAAGTGAATAGTTTTCGTAAGAGACACTTCCAGAGTGAAAAAATGTGTGTGTCCCCCCCCCCCCCTCAAACTTCTAAACTAAGAAAACGATAAATCTAAAAAAAATACCAGATGTTTTTCTCATCATTGCCATAAAATCTACCAACGAAAATTGGTTTGAACCAGATCAGGCTGGTAGTTTTTTTTTAATATGTCATAAATCGCAATTTTTGCCTAGAAAAATCTTTACCTCTGCGAATGTGTTAAAACATCAATGAAAGTTACAACGAACTACAAGAACTTTTATATTATGTTACTTGCTGCTACGGAACCCTTCATGGGCGAGTCCAACTCGCACTTGGCCGGTTTATTTGTTCTCTGTGCGCGATTACCACACGCATTTGGCCGGTTTTTTACTCAATTTTGTTCCAAAGAGTAGGTACCTAACCTACCATCCTATTGATAGCAAGATAGGTAGGCACTTATTCAGTAATTCTTAACAAGCCTTGCCACTAATACCTGAAATAATATTCATGTTTTCACGACTAAAAAATATGTCGTACTTTTACTTTATCGAAACCAAATTAGCTTTATGCAATTAATAGCTGTGCATTTGGGCAAAGTCTCTGTCTAGCCTAATGCCCGCTTTCCACTGCGAGCGAGTCGGACCCATTACGGGCTCCGCTATACTCGTAACGACGATTTTCATAAATGTCCTTCCACCAAAGCGGACATGACATGTATCGAAAATTATCGTTACGAGTATAGCGGAGTCCGTAATGGGTCCGACTCGCTCGCAGTGGAAGGCGGGCATCAATGTTAATAAACATTGATAATATGACGATGATTTTAATGATATGGAAGGCTGTATCTATTCCAATTAATAAGAACATTATTATATAAACTACTAGCGGACGTCACGCGGTTTCACCCGCGTAGTTCCTGTTCCCGTGAGAATACGGGATTTAAATATAGCCTATGTTACCCGCAAAGAGTGTAGCTTTCCAACAGTAAAAGAATTTTTTAAATCGGTCCAGTAGTTACGGAGCCTATTCGTTACAAACAAACAAAAAAACAAATCTTTCCTCTTTATAATATTAGTATAGATTACTTGATTTTTAGGGTTTCCTACCCTAGGGTATAAAACGGAACCCTATTCATAAGACTTCGCTGTCCGTCTGTCTGTTCGTCACGAGGCTGTATCTCATGAACGGCGATAGCTAGAGAGTTAAAAATTTTACAGATTGGGTATTTTTGTTGCCGCTATAATAACAAATGCTAAAAATAAAAAAAATATATTAAAGGAGGCTCCTGTACAACAAACAAACAATTATAATTATTAGGTAATAAGGAATCCTTCTCAATTTAAATACGTTATTTGGCTTGAACAATATTGCGCAACGAAATATAATTTCGTGTCGCCATGTTTGAACATTATACGGGTCACATACTTACTTATTTTTCTACTTTCATCGTAAATATTTTTTCTTTAAAAAGTGAACATCGCTTTCAGCAAATTACAGCATTTTTTTATGAAATCGTAAACAAAGAGCGCTTATTTTATATTTATCTTTAGTATAAACAATTTACGTACAAACACCGGCGTGTCACAATTTTATTACATGTACCAATGTTGTAGACGTTTCGTGTTTATAATGTCATCATTCAAATGTCATCAATATTCTGAAATAGATATTAAACATAGAGTTCACAAACTACCTTAGAGGATCTTTATAAGGATAACAGGATAGTTAACAACCACCACAGAGCAATAATTTTATTGTTTTGTAATATGTAGTGATATTAGGTAATAAGGGCAACCAGTAGACGCTTGAAATACTCACAGAATATCGAGCAGTGTATTTTCATTTAACATAAATAATTAAATTAAAACAACATTGACATTTAAGGTGGGCTCTCATACAACAAACGAGATTTAATGTCGTATTTTAGTACGGAACCCTCCGTGCACGAGTCCGACTCGCACTTGGTCAGTTTTTTTTTATACACTTGAAGAGAACAATAATGGATATTTGAAAAAAAAAATATCCGTTCAAAAAGGTTCAACTATGATCTATTGTCAATTGAAATATACCCTTTTAGGGGAATTTGACACTAGATCTGTTTTAAAACCCGTGTCTCATCACATCTGCCTTTGCTGACCTAAAATGTACAAATGTAGAGCCATACAATAGCACGAAGAACATACAAATAGGTATTGACCTAAACCAAATACAGATACATTCAAACTGAGCTTAACCGCCATCATTATCATAGAATAATCTCAATTTCACTTCTCTCACGAAAGGTCCGAGATTACTTCAATTTTTTTCATGAGAAAATAGCTCAAAGCTTTTGTTCAAACTTACCTTCCGGAGCTGGAGGTCTAGGTTGATAATGTAAATCTGAAACAATTAATATTTCAAATTAGTTATTATTTTACAATCAAATTTCAAATTAGTGATTATAATACATTCAGTATTTTTTGGTTGTTTTACTGTAATTGAAAAAAACCGGCCAAGTGCGAGTTGGACTCGCCCATGAAGGGTTTCGGAGCAGCAAGTAACATAATATAAACGTTCTTAGAGTTCGTTGTAACTTTGATTGATGTTTTAACACGTTCGCAGTGGTAGTGATTTTTGTAACCGAAAATTGCGGTTTATGACGTATTAAAAAAAAACTACCAGCTCTATCTCGTTCAAACTAATTTTCATTGGTAGTTTTTATGGCAATGTACATTACATATATTTTTTAGATTTATCATTCTCTTAGTTTAGAAGTTAGAGGGGGGGGGACACACATTTTTCCTCTTTGGAAGAGTCTCTTGCGCAAACTATTCACTTAAGAAAAAAATGATTTTAGGAACCTCAATGGCATTTTTTAAGACCTATCTATAAATATCCCACACGTATGGCCTTGATGAAAAAAAAAATTTTGAGTTTCAGTTCTGAGTATGGGGACCCCCAAAATTTACTGCTTTTTTTCTAGTTTTATATAAGAATCTTAATGCGATTCACAGAATACATCTAGTCACTAAGTTTCAATAGCATAGGCCTTATAGTTTCGGAGAAAAGTGGCTGTGACACACGGACGGACAGACAGACGGACAGACAGACAGACAGACATGACGAATCTATAAGGGTTCCGTTTTTGCCATTTGGCTACGAAACCCTAAAAAAACTAAGTGTCATTGAAACTATACAAAGTTCATTGTTTTTTATTTCAATAAGTTTACAAAATGCCTAGTAACTATATAAGGAAAATCATGGTAGTACTAGCATCTTGAAGAGAGTTGGGAAATTGGATTTCAAAAGGGATTGCTCAACAAACACAGCATCACCACGACGTAACAGAGTTTACAGTGTTCAAGTTGTAGATAAGAGGGCTCAGCCTATTCTGGAAAGTGTCCTTTGATATTCAACGAAAATATCTAACATATTCACTCACATGAGAAACCATATGAGACATACTCTCTCAAATTCTTATAGAATAAGTTCCGTCTATAAGCTACCTTTCTTTATTAATGATTTCTGAAAATCACAAATTATAATTAATAAATACTTGAATAAGACGTATTTTCTACAAAGTAGCTACGGATTTTGTAATGAATATTAAAGGATGGTTCATTAAAAGTTCTTTTAATCCGATTTCCCTCCGTTGCATGCTAAGCAGTTTATCTTACTCACTTTAGAGAGACTCGCAACGAGTATCTTACAAAAAAGCGCTTAAAAAGTAATGGATTCTAGATAGGTATTAACTTGTCTTTCAAAAAGGACTTAAAGATTTACAATGTGACACTAAGAGGCCGCGACTAAAATATCCATGAAATGGTTAAATATAAAATGCAGCAAGAAGGTTGGCCGGCTACTCGGTCGCAAGCCGGGGTGTGCAGAAACGATGCGCCATATTGTTTTATTGCAAATTGGTTGGACGTAGACCGCGCCTGTCCTTTACATATACGAGGCTATTAAACTACCGCCAGTGTTCAGTCACGTGTTAAACGAATTCGATCGCCGCATACAATGTTAGGAGACTGGTGCTCGTGACAGGGAATTGTGGTTTAGAAACTGCAGTCAAATCCCCACTTTTTTTACTATATATACCTATCTAAAGACCAGAAAGAAAAGCCTCCGTCGCTCAACTGGCTTTCTGCTATTTCATATGGTGCCTACAAAATCCCAAGTTCGGTCAGCCGTATGTGGTTTTACATAGTGATCTAGGTTGCGATATAAACTAATTTTAGAAGCATTTCAGGCAATGATGTTTTTGAAATAAGTTTTTTTTTATTTAAATTGATCCTAAAAATAATTTTACAAAAACCTTAACACACAAAAATTTTGCAAGATCACTTTTTGTAACAGAAAAAAAATACAAGAGTAGTTTTGTAACTAGTACGTAATCGGGGAAAACAAAATCTGCAAATAAGTTTAAAACTGAAATGCACTACTGTTGCTTCAGCACTCCGTGTTTGCAATTCAAACCAGACTCAAAGGGCGCAGGACACGATAAGTAGAGCGTGTGCAGTTATGGAGTTGATCTAGGAATTTTGGACCGTTGAAAATTCTACCTACGAGTTTCAACGTTCAAAAATTATAGAATTTCAACTTCATCACTGCTGTCCATTACCTAACAGTTATGAGATATCTGATAGGTGATAATCAGAAGATCATGAATAAACTATAGTACCAAACTAACCTACCGACCCTTGATTTGTTCGAGATGATAGGCAATTAATTACCCAGTTTATACTCACAAACTTCAAGTACCTATGGAAAAGTAACCATCTTTATTGTAGTCATGATACCTAACCTAAGGGTTAAAAAATCAATTATTTTTTTAAAATAAATTAGAGATAATATAATTTAAGTCCAACTCAAATTAGAGGACGAATTATATTCAAAGACACGATCTAGGTTTCACAAACTAGTTAATATGTAATAAAGGGAAGATATAATTGGAGAGATTTCATTTTCGGGTCAAAACTAATCCACAAAATGGTAATGAGAAAGATACTATCAATGCAATATCATTAGCCAACAGATTGTCAAATGCCATAGACGTTTTTGGTTTTATGGATCACGCACTATACCTACCTGTGTAATATCCTGAACTACGCGGTAATTGTGAATAAGAGTATAATTTATACCACGATAATGAATATGACTAACGGTTGGGAAACACGAAGGGTTTACAATAATAAGCAGCACGATCACAAAAAACTCATGAAAGTTGTTGAGTTTATAATACGAGTATAGCTTACGTCCGTAGGTTCTACGGTGCCTTTCCCGTTTTCTTGTCCTGTGAAAAATAAAGGCAATCTTTCCTACCTTCTCTAACTCATAAACGTAAAAGCAATGTTTATGCCTTGTGATTGATGATTAAAACAAGTAGTAGTATTTAGAAGTCCTACCTTAAACAACTATATAAGCACTAAATCATTTTTCAGTAACATTTTTATTTGTAGGTACTCATATTTCCAACACCTACAGTAATTTGTTTAAACTCGTGTTAGGATAGTATTAAGTTAGTGTTTAACAAGAATGAGTCATGTTGCTTTGAAAACAAGATTGGAGATTAAAGTCTTAATGAATTCATGAACACGTAAAACGTATAACGGAGGTAAATTCCAGTGAAAGCTGCAATTACGCACGAACAACACTGGCTCCTGACAGAGCTAACAAAGTGTTAGATACGGCATTCACCAAGCCGATACTCAGAGGCAAGTGCGTGATTGCGCTTGACACCCGTAATATCCGGGCACTCGCTACTGCCCACCGATTGTATCAGTTTCAATTTGTTGCGGCACCATAACAGCCGCCTCTGCTCGATTCATTGTATGAATCGATTTCGTTCCAGTTTCCTGTTGCGTTCGCATTGAACTTAATCTGAAATCGGTAGATTGAAATGCTCACCAAGAATCGTTTCTATTTATAATATCAATATCTATTTAATTTTGCCTTCGTTGAAATTCAATAAAACGCAGATTTATTATAGGCGATTTGATGAAATAATGTGTTTTGAAATGGCAATAAACTGTTACGGTTTTATCTTTCATCTGTAGTGTCGATATAATGGTCTCTTGGGAACGAGAACTGCAAAATGAAACTCAAGGCTCTGCGAAACCATTAAATATACGAGAATTGTTCATTTATAACATAGAAGAATTCCTATAGGTACCGACGATATTTCATATAAATAGGTATTCTAAGGAATTCCATGCTAATACGTGCATTCCGTTTGAATTTCGAGTTCAGACGGCGTGAAAATTAATCGATCGATTAGCCATTCACGCTCGGCTTCAATAGCTAAAGTTGAACGTGATTCGTGAACCAGTCCCCTGCCACGCGACGCTAGTGGAAACTAATTCCGAAGTTAAAAAAGAGGACTACAGTTTTCGAAAATCTATTGCATATAGCTTCAGTGCAGCAGTTGTTGCAACTTGGAACAATATTCGTAAAGAATTGATTGTAAAATTATACTAGACTAGAGAACCCCACGCGGTTTCACCAGCGTAGTTTCCTCGGTAATACAGGAATAAAATATAGCCTATGACACTTGGGGATAGTTAAGCTACCCAAAAGAGAAAGAATTTTTCGAATCATCTCTGTAATTTTAGAATGCATTCAATGCAAACAAACAAACAATCAAATTGTTCCTCTTCAAAGAAATAACTCTATTCATTATATATTTTAAGTACACCGTTAGGATTCTGTTGTATGAGACAATAACGTTGTTGATTTTTTAACTGATATAGGTACCTATCATATCGTTATTTTTTTTTACATCGTATTGATTTTAATCATCTTGAGAGGTTAAATTAAACTTAAATACTATTAAAACTTAAGGTTTGTAATCTTTAACTTACGTGTATTTAAAGCGACAGAAATCATTATAGAAAATTCTGTAATCGAATGTTTTTTGTTGCCTTAAGAATAAGTAAAAACCGGCCAAGTGCGAGTTGGACTCGCCCATAAAGGGTTTCGTAGCAGCAAGTAACATAATAATAATATAAAAGTCCTCATAGTTCGTTGTAACTTTGATTGATGTTTTAACACGTTCGCAGTGGTAGTGATTTTTCTAATCGAAAATTGCGGTTTATGACGTATTAAAAAAAACTACTAGCTCTATCTCGTTCAAACCAATTATCGTTGGTAGTTTTTATGGCAATGTACATCATATCTTCTTTTGAGGTTTATCATTCTCTTAGTTTAGAAGTTAGAGGGGGGGGGACACATTTTTCCTCTTTGGAAATGTCTCTTGCGCAAACTATTCAGTTTAGAAAAATATAATGTTAGATACCTCAATAGCATTTTTGAAGACCTATCTATAAATACCCTACACGGATGGTTTTGATGAAAAAAAAAATTGAGTTTCAGTTCTGAGTATGGGGACCCCCAAAATTTACTGCTTTTTTTCTAGTTTTACATAAGAATCTTAATGCGGTTCACAGAATACATCTAGTTACCAAGTTTCAATATCATAGGCCTTATAGTTTCGGAGAAAAGTAGCTGTGACACACGGACGGACAGACAGACGGACAGACAGACAGACAGACAGACATGACGAATCTATAAGGGTTCCGTTTTTGCCATTTGGCTACGAAACCCTAAAAATAAACAAGATATCAGTAGCTACACGGGAAGTCAATTCAATCAGATTTTCAAATAAGTCAAGATTGTTAAATATGCTGTAATATCATTTATTCAATAGTTTAGTGATGTTCAGAGTCGAGAACATTAATTTACTCGATGTAAAAAATCGAATGCAAACCTACAACAACTGTGTCGCAAATCGTCGCAATACGTGATTACAAAAATTTGCGACACAATAGGATAAAAATAACCTGAAATATAACGTATCTTCATAAAAATAGCCTAACGCGACTCTATAATAACTCGTGCTGTGTCTTGTCTAATAAATCTCTGTCTATTGAATATTTGAATTGGAAATAAGAAATAATGTTGAAATCTACATGGAGTGATATTCTATACCAACAATAAAAGAGGTAAATGTCGTGATTTTGAACGTGACCGGTTCCGGGAACCGGAAACTATTGACAAGATCTGAAACACATTTTTATAGATGACTTATTAACTGAAGAACTTTTTAGGTTCATAATCACTCTGATACCCAAGCGATCGGAGGAGTTAACATAATCCAATGCCAATCAGACCGACTAAAATTAATCAATATTTAGAAAACTAATTAAGGGAATAGAGGTGTGGGAAGCTACGGGAGTTATAATTAATAGTACATGTATTCTGTCTGGCCCACAAGGTAAGAGTGAATGAATTTTTAATAGCTGCTTCAAACTACTGTCACTAAGTCTGTGTTCTACTATATAATTCATTATTGCCGAACATAGTGAATTATATCCTTTGTGCTTGTCTAAATATAACATAGAATAGAGAAAATATAGTTACTAAAGTACTTGATGAAAACAATATCTATTAATAAATAAAATTACATGCGTGTAATTTAGGCGAACAACCGATTAATAATATCCATAGAAGTTTTCCATAAGAGCATAAATAACAAAGCATTCAGTTCATATTCCACAAGTCGTGACCTTGACATCAGCCTGTGGTTGACGCGTCCTTCGGTGTAAGTATATTGCTCTCTGTGACAAGTTCACTCTAAAAAAGTAGTCGAGGCAGTGCCTTCTCATGTAAGAGAAGCGTCAATAGTGAAAACTGACTGCGACTTTTTTACAGCTAATCTTTTTGTGGCATAAACACAAAAAAACCACTTGGCCGCCATAACTGACCACTCATACAGAGCAAATGATACAGCTTAGTGAAAACCACATGAATTCACTTGACTGCCTCTGTGGCGCAGTCGGTAGTGATACCGCCTGCGGTGCTGGAGGTCGTGGGTTCGATTCCCACCGGAGACAAATATTTGTGTGACCCATAAAATGTTTGTCTCAAGAGTCTGGGTGTTTCTATGTATAATATGTATGTATTTAAAAGTATATAAGTATTAATTAATATCCGTGGTCTGATACCCATAACACAAGCAGGTTATTCCTAGCTTACTTTGGGATCAGATAGCGTTGTGTGAAATGTCTGTGAATATTTATTTATTTATTCAATGCAGCTTTATTTTTATGAAAAAAACCTGAGGCAAAGCTGGCAAAAATTAAAAACAGTCTAATTATCCGCGAATCACACACATCATAACGTAATAGATAATATCTAAATTATTACCAATCGAAGTTATTTCTGTAAAGAAAACTGTTCAAGCGAGCAACTTCTCATTTCATTAATTAAAAGTTAATCGAGGACTCGCAAAGTTCGACAGCAACTTTTTACACCACATGTCCCAACTTCGATTTAATACGAGAATAAAATTTCATTCGTGAAAACGGCTAAGGCGAAATGCTTTTGATTTATGTGTAATTAATGTTTTGTTTGAAATGTTTAGATACTCGTTAACGTTATTAATTACCATGTGATTGTGACTCTTATACTTTTGAGCCGTGAGTAAATCTCTTAAATATTTCTCCACCAAATTTTAAATATAACTCATTGTATAGTGACAATGTTATACAAAAATAAATGAAAAATGACTTGTCAAATTATACGTAGGATAAAGCTATCATCTGTTTTCATTTTGTAAACAACCTACCTACCTATAGTTTTTAGGTAAGTAGGTACATAATCGATTTTCAAAACTTGTTTTACAACCCCAAATGATGAGATGGTGCACGAACAGAAAAATACAAAAGGTGTATTTTAGTTATTTCTGAAATACTACAGCTTTCTGAGATTTTCACTTTTTTTAATTATAAAAAGAAAAATAATGAAATGCTTGAGACGTGAATGACGTCATTCAGTCAGCCCAGTACAATTATGTAAGACTTTTCAAAGGGCTGACGTGAAAAGGTCTCTTTGATGTCAGTATAAGCTTTTGAATAGATAAAAGAGTTGAAATGAATGTTTTATTCTTGTCTTGAATATTTTTAACTTCAAATGTGCAGACACTATACATACATATGTCTGATAAAGGCGGGACTATATCCCGCCTTTATCCGCGAAGAGGTAGGTAGAGCCACAGTATATGCCTACATTTCACCTTATAGTTTTATGTCCCACGTAATAAGTGGTGACCTTATTGCCTTGGTGAATGGACAGGCGCAGGCCGTGTCGACCCACAATTGAACATTTTCAAGCCACACAACGTTCAACTTGACTTAACGATTATTATATAAGCCGTCCCTTAGTCGCCTCTTACAATAGCCTCGGGATGAACTGGGGTGGCGATATTCTGTACTCGTCGCCACACGGGGCAAACACTATAAAGCCACTATAACTACAAAATGTCAAATTTTTTTGGGGGATTTTTTTTTATCTTATTTTATGACAGCTTAAACTAATACTCGTATAAGCTTGTATTATGAGATCTAGACAGGTGATAAACGTGCCAATACATTTCTAAAAATACATACACATTAAGATATACAAAGAAACACCCACACTTCGAATATTATTATCTTCTGAAAATATCTGCCCCTTTTCTAAAGCATAATAAGGAAGGTCAGATAACAAAAATTTCGCTGTTCCAAGTAAGTTCATAAGCGCTAAAGTTACTTCGTACTTCAAATGGTTTAACCACAATTTTAAATTCGACTATGTGGCTCCCAAAGTGCCACTAAAATTAATGTTCTGCCACAAAGAAAAACGAGCGGAACAAAATGAGACCCGGTATTCGTACTAACGCTTATACAATTGCATTTAAATCTCTAAACTTTGTTAATCATGATTAAATTTGAATGAAATTTATTTGAATTCGAAAATCTTTTCGTTGACTTTCTTTTAGATTTGTTGAAGGTTTCTCAATACTTTTTAAGAAATTATTTATTAACGTAGGTACAAGCTGATCCTCGCAACTTCGATTACGTCATATAAGAGAAAGACAGAGAGAAAGGTGTATGAAAGGAGGAGTATTTCGTCATCAGACTCCATGACAGGACAGTTTCACATGCTCCTATGAGCATGTGAAACTGTCCTGTTTGCTTAATCATAAATTATCATCCAAAATCATAAAGAGACTATTTTATGATTAAGCAAACACACCAGTTTGGAATGACCCTAACATTCAAAGGAACCCTTTAATTTTAGGTTAAGCGAAGGTAGAAATGTGTCTTAGCCCAGTCATAGCGATCAAAAGTATTTTAAAGTCTTCCTCGAATCATAAGCTCAAATTACGGCAAGTGTCTTTTTTATTAATTCAGTAGTTTCGGTGTGATACTTATTTGAAATACAGACAAACAGCCATACAAAAACTTTTTAAGTTAAATTTTCGGTTTCAGTATTGATTAGAAAAAGCCCCACAATTACAATTTTCATAAAATCTTCCATTTACAGTACGGATACTCGACCCTCTACAGTTATAATCTATACTAATATTATAAAGAGGAAAGATTTGTTTGTTTGTTTGTTTGTAACGAATAGACTCCGGAACTACTGGTCCGATTTGAAAAATTCTTTCACTGTTGGGAAGCTACACTCTTTGCGGTGAACATAGGCTATATTGTATTCCCACGGGAACGGGAACTACGCAGGTGAAACCGCGTGACGTCCGCTAGTGTATTTATATAGATGTATAGATACAAGTAAATCAATACATATAATAAAATCGTAACAGGTCGCTGTCTGAACATGGAAGACAAATAAGAAAAAATATTATAGGGGGGCTTTATGAACGCAATAGAACCCGACACAATGATTTTTAGAATTTTTGTCTGTATGTCTGTATATCTGTTTGTCTGTAGGTACGGTTGTGCACACTAATCTCAGTAACCGCTTAACCGATTGCAATGCGGTTTTTTTATTGTGCTAAGGTTTGCTCCTCATAACATTTCGTTTATTTCATGTCAATCGGTATTTAAATAAAAAAGTTATAACACTTTTAGGAATCAGATATTTTGAAAATTTTAATTGTAGAGGGGTTTCTTTGAATGTGAGTGTAAATCTATAATTGCTTTAAAATAGAATTAATCATTAAGCTATTTTCACTTATTGTTGAAATAAATAAATACATTTTATGATTAAGCAAACAGGGCAGTTTTACACGCTGTTTGATGAGTCTGATGAAGAAATACCTCTCCTTTCATACACCTTATGTGACGTAAACGAAGTTAAGGGGTCTAGTAAGTAAATATAGATTAAGATAAAAACGTAACTTAATGTAGTATCGCACTACACTTTTTTTTTTTTTTTTTGTTTAACGTGAGGGAAAATCCTCCTAGGATGTTATGCCGGACTCTTACCGACTAAAAAACCTCACGCCACGCCTAACAGCCTATGGTTGAGAGCCCCGGGTAAGCCCTCAGGAAGGATGTCCCGTGACTCCCAACAGACCTACGGCCGCCAATGCGGCCTCGCCCAGGGGGTGGTTCGGGTGCAATCCCGCGTCAATGGGGGGTTTCGGGTGTGACCCCGCTTCTAGGGGGGGGGGGGGGAGGGGGGCGTGAGTTGCTCACGTCACGCTGCCGTCATGGGCCTGCTTCTGTAAGGACGGTGAGCGGCCCTCTCACCGTCCTCAGACCCCCGGTCATGGAGGCCGATAGTCCTCGGCGAAGACACGACGGCGGCGCCCAGGGCGCCGACTGCGGAACTCGGGTGGGAGAGTCCTCTCCCGCACCCGGCCCGCCGCCTCCTTCGCGAGCATAACCTGCTCGCAGAAAGAGGCGGCGCAGTCCCACTTACTCCCGCTGGAGAGCATGGCTCGCACCATGGCCTCGAGCGAGAGAGTGTCCACGCCCAGACCCACTACGAGGACCTGGCGCTGTTGTGCCCACGCCGTGCACTCCACCAGAGTGTGGAGCGCCGTGTCATCGCTGCGGTCCTCGCAGTGCTGACACTCGGCCGTGGTTTCCCGGTGTTTTCGCCACAGATACCTACCGAAGCTACCGTGCCCGGCAGGTATCTGTGTCAACCGGTAGGAGAGAGCACCGTGTCTTCTCTCCAGCCACTCGTCCATGACCGGTCTGACGGCCGCGATTGTGGCGAATCCCCCCTTTGGTTGCTCAAGTCGCACCTTCCATGTCTCCATGGTTTCCTGGTGGAGCAGGGTCCGCTGGGCCTCGATTTCTCGAGACGCAGGCCTTTGGCCCCGCTCCAGCGCCTCCTTGCGCCATCTGAACAGTGACGCAAGGGCTCTCGCTTCCAGGTCCCATGGAGGGGCTAGGAGATATGCCGCCTCACCGGAGATCGTGCGGTATCCTCTGATCACCCTGACGGCCATCACTCTCTGCGGGCTCAGCAGTCTTATCGCACTACACTAAGTTACGTTTTTATTTCTCTTTGTAGGTATTTGGCTCGTGGCCCCTCGGACTTAGTGTTCTGTAAACGATCACTGCAGCAAGCCACTTTCACTATGGCCAGTCCTTAGATAGGTGACCATCCATGTGACCACTTCGTGACATTTATTTGAGCGTTTCTGTGCTGCGGAAGGCACGTTAAGCCGTTGGTCCGGTTGCCAGTAAAATGGCAGTCGTTAAGCCAAGTTGAAGACCTTTTTAGGCGGTTTGATAAATTTCAATAGCAGGCAGTCACAACCTGCGCCTGTCCATCTTAAATAAATAAATAAATATTCACGGACATTTCACACAACGCTATCTGATCCCAAAGTAAGCTAGGAATAACCTGCTTGTGTTATGGGTATCAGACCACGGATATTAATACTTATATACTTTTAAATACATACACATTATACATAGAAACACCCAGACTCTTGAGACAAACATTTATGGCTCACACAAATATTTGTCTCCGGTGGAAATCGAACCCATGACCTCCAGCGCCGCAGGCGGTATCACTACCGACTGCGCCACAGAGGCAGTTAATCTTAACACGGCAATACGGCTCACCACCTATTACGTGAGACAAGTTTCAAAAAGGTAAAATGTGGGCATATAATATGCCTCTGCCTACCACTTCGGGGATAAAGGCGTGACTATATGTATGTATGTATAACAATTGACCCTTTTTAGGGTTTCGTAGCCAAATGGCAAAAACGGAACCCTTATAGATTCGTCATATCTGTCTGTCTGTCCGTCCGTGTGTCACAGCCACTTTTCTCCGAAACTATAAGGCCTATGCTGTTGAAACTTGATAAGCAGATGTATTTTGTAAACCGCATTAAGATACTTATATAAAACTAGAAAAAAAGCAGTTAATTTTGGGGGTCCCCATACTCAGAACTGAAACTCAAAATTTTTTTTTTCATCAAACCCATACGTGTGGGGTATCTATAGATAGGTCTTTAAAAATGCTTTTGAGGTTTGTAACATATTTTTTTTCTAAAGTAAATAGTTTGCGCAAGAGACCGTAAATAGTTTGCCAAAGTGGAAAAATGTGTCCCCCCCCCCCCTCTAACTTCTAAACTAAGAGAATGATAAATTTAAAAAATATATATCATGTACATTGCTATAAAAACTACCAACGAAAATTGGTTTGAACTAGATAGAGCTGGTAGTTTTTTTTTAATACGTCATAAACCGCAATTTTCGGTTAGAAAAATCACTACCACTGCAAACGTGTTAAAACATCAATCAAAGTTACAACGAACTATAAGAACTTTTATATTATGTTTCTTGCTGCTACGAAACCCTTCATGGGCGAGTCCAACTCGCAATTGACCGGTTTTTTATTTATTTTACGTTAGGGGAAAATCCTCATGGATGTTATGCCGGACTCCTACCGACTAAAAAATCTCACGTAACGCCCAACAGCCTATGGTTGTGAGCTCCGGAAAAGCCCTCGGAAGGATGTCCCAGGAATCCCAACAGACCTACGGCCGCCAAACAATTGACTCTTGGTCTCGCAATAACTTGAGAACGACTATATACAGTGACTAAATTCAAATTAATAGATAAAGGAAATATTATGTCTTTTTCGTCTGGAAAAGTTTTTTATAAATAGAAATTAAAAGCCATTCGAGCCAAGAGCCTGCCGAAATTCTGAGCAAATACCTACGTAGTTTGCTGAAAGTCTTTTATGTTTTCGGTATAAACGACATCATTATGTAATATGAAATATCTTCAGCGAAGAAACCCATCAAAAATAAAATTACTTGGTACTCTTCTGTAATCTTCTACTCCCTATAATTTTGATCGTCAATCTATGGTACTCCATTGGATGTAGGCCTCCCCAATTTACACAACAGTACACCGCCGATCTGCGCGTTACGCCACCGTACCGCCGACCATAAATATAAACTATAATAACAGTATAATACCTATTTGTTCTTTCTTAATTGAAAGAACAAATAGGCACTATACTAGTAACTTTCATAAATATTATTTTGCTAGCTGTGACCAAAATTTCACAGCGACAAAATCACAATTCATGATTTCGCGGAAATTCTAGTAGCTGCCATTTGGTGTGATCTTGTTAGCTTCAATAAAAGAGCAAAATCGTTACCACTGTATTGAATGAATTAAAACAAATTCCGAAATATCGTTCACACACTAGTTCCACTATATGGATAGAGGATAAACTGCTTTTTTGAATGAACGTAAATGATATATAGTGATAAAATAAGTTTGTGTGTGTGCACTTTATATAATCCCGATTTCTTTCACACTTCTACCTCATATTTTAATATAATTCTTCACGCTTTCCTCTCGTCGGACTGCTGGAAGAAATTTCTATTTTAGAAATAAGCAGTACCGTTGTACCTACTCTTCTTTTCTTTTAATGTTAATTCTTTTATTGTTGTTATTTGTGTGCATAAATATTAAATAAAATAAATAAATAAATTAAATTCGATCCAATCGAATTATTCGGTTTGTCGAGAAGTAGCTGCAGTCGTAAGTGTATATTCCAATTCAAGTTTTTCAAACTAAATGGAAATATTTCTTGCAGGGACATCAAAATCAAAACAAAATGGATCGAAACTAAAAATTGATGCGCTGTGTTAGAATAAAAATTTTAAAGCGTTAAAAAACTTAGTCTATTATTTTATGGAATAATGATAATTGTTAAATAATATGGATACTTACAGTTATTTGTCAATAAGAAACCAGTAGAAACGCCCAACAAGACAAGAAAAAATAATAGTAATAAAACTATTAATGCAGGTCGGCAGTAGTGTAGCCAACAGTAATCTTCGGAGTTCTCCGCTGGAGGGCTAGACGTCATTACACAACACTTTCCACATGTAGGTTCTGATGGGGACGCATCCCGTACTACCGCACTATTCCCTTGCTGATTCACTATTACACCTTGCATTGGAGCATCGCTCCCTTGTCCATATCCACCTTTCTCTATAATTCGAGCAAACCCTGAACTTTCATCGTCCCGAGGATTGCCATACACACCATAAGAAGCTACCATATCAACTCCTGACAATGACCTAGTTGTTTCGTTCCCTGTAGTACTATCTTGTACGACATTATTGTCCGTACTAGGCCAACATTCACATGAGCACCTATCCTCTTTCCTCCTCTGTCGTGGTTGGTTTGCATCAGCACGTCTGACTGGTACATCGGCTTTCTTCTCTTCTTCCTTCTTAATTTTGGCATCTTGAGGTAAAACGTCACTAACTTCATAATTTGGTTGTAGGTTTTTGTGATTTTCTATGTACCAGTGTCTTTCTTCCGCTCTAAGAGTGGTATCGTTGTTACCTTCATAAATGTCAGCGTAGTTAGAAAGTGGGTGTGAGGAGGGGCTGTAAGGTGGACCAGCAGTGAGTTGTCCGTAGCCACGTTCGTATTGTGGTGGTCGGTTATTGCTTGCATAGTAGGTGGTGGATGAAGGCACGGTATAATCGTAGCCCGGCCTGTTCATCTTCAACACGTAATGGACTCATTTGAGCTTATGTTTCACTGTAGAAAACATGGTTTATGACACTGCACATAAATAAAACTCACTTTTTAATGATGGCAGATACCATGATGCTATTAAGCTACTAGCATTTTTTTATAAATTGAACTATGTATTTTCATTGTTCTACTAGTACTTATTAGTTACAATCAAAAAAATACAAAAAGATTTAGGAGGAAATTTGATAAGATTTCTGTACAAAAGTTCCATTTGAAAGCGGAAAGTCATGTAGTAGATAGAATATAGGTATGTTTATCTCAATCACTCGTCTTGTTTGACGGTTGTATTTATCTTTTACGTTACAACAAGGACCCGCGCGCCTTTATGCTTCAGCCAAGAAAGGTAAACAAAGAAGTAGCAACGTGAGTAAATAAACTTCCCTAACTTAAATTAGCCGTATTTATTTCTCTGATTTTGACACGTATGAGTCAAGTAACTTTATTAGTAAACTAACTGGTACAATGTGATACAAGGAAGTAGGTACGACGAAGAGGTTCCTGATTTGATTAATGGTACTCGTAACATAAATAGAAAAGTTACCTGTGTTCGAATCACTTTATCTTGTATTGGTTAAGTCATAATGAACTTCTCGATAAATTTTACCATAACTAAGATTGAATCAAATTAAAGAACCCACTTGTAGAGATATTTAGTTGAATGCTTAATGAATATTACATTCATGCTTAATATTTTCAAGTTTCTTAACTGTTTGGACTCCCTGTAAAAGACAGGGAGTCCAAACAGTTCTTAGTACCTACATCAGTTCACAACTGGACACGGGTACACTGGATACACAACCGAAATTTACAAGTAGGTAACTAGGACCATGGAGAATCTATTTCGCGAATCTTCTATCCACAAAGTAGAAACATAACGTTGTAATATTATACATTTATAGCCAGAATGTGCTAATAACTAAAATATATTTATTACTAGCTAACCCGCGCAACTTCGTTTGCGTGATAAATGAAGATCCGCTCCACCTATTTTGTGCAAACTTCACATAAACCATCTACTAAATAGTCTGAACAAAGCCTAAACATTTGGTTTTGATAGGTGAGCCCGTTCTTGAGTTATAAAATTACAACGAAAAGTGGCATTGATTTTTATATATATATAGATTTGTAAATATATACCAATTGAAACATTTGAGCTTACAGTATTTTCGATAAATGTGTTTTTTCGATAAAATTATTGAACAATCTTAGCTCGAATAGTCAGTTTACTCTTAAATCACTCCTCATTCAACCAGACTTTTAGAACGAGGAAGAATAGAAAGACATTAACAAAGATTCCATAGAACTATAGACTCACTCACACACTCACTAGATGGCGCTAGTTGCCATGTAAACATCAGCTCCGTACGTTTCAATTGATTAAAAATAGTAAACAGTTTATTTATTGTAAAGTGAGATTATAAGTATATAGCTTGGAGCTTAAAGTTTGACATGCAATGTTGGTGCAGGATAATTTAAAGTGTGAAAGTAATGAAAAGTGAAAATCATACAAACAAAAGAAAGTGAGTTTTTCTAAACTATAGTGATATATAAACAAACTTTGAATAACTGACTAGTGTTCTATAAATGTCTTGAATAGGAAGCTTTCATCAAGACAATAAAATAGTGGTTTGGTGTTTGAAAATAGTAAAACTAAGTTGTGACGAATACATATTATTGTAATGTGTGCCTACCTACTTAAAAAAATCGTCAACAATTATCCTCAAACTTCACTACCGCGATTCAGGCATGTCTAACCTACTGGTATTTGATACAAGGGAACACGTATTTGGCAATTTGGAATACAGAACCGATGGCGCGACTGAATGAGTAGCGGTTTTCGTGACGGAGATCGTGGAATCAAATCCGGCACCGACACCTTCTTTTTGGACTTGGAAACACTCTTTTAAACCTGCTTACTATTACATTGAAGAGTGACAGTAAAAAATAATAATAATAATTTGTGTATATAAAAAATAGGAAAATACTATACTTTAAAAAGAAAAAAACAATTAAAATAGGTGCTACAGAATAAATTTCAAGTGAGGGAAAAGTTCAATTTTTTTTTTCTCTCTACGTTCTTATAAGATGCCATTGCGACGCACGCCTCCTTCTGGTCAGCTCATATCAAGTACCCCTCAATCGCCGCTGAGTAAATCTGTATCTGACACGGAAATTCACCTATCAGAAAGCCTTAAAAAGACGCCGACTAATTACCCAGCTAGGAGGGGAAAGCGTACTAGAGAAGAAATGGATGACACTCTAAGTCAGCAGCTGGATAGCTTTAAAGAAGAAATAAGAAGAATAATAGCAATTTTTACAGCAAATCAGGGGAGTGAGATGCAAAAGATGGCTTCAACGCTCAAAGAAATTCAACAAAGTAACTTGAACATAGAGAACTCGATTGCTTATGTAACTGCACAGAACGAGGAATTAAATAAAAAAATTGTTATGTTGGAAAATCAGTCGAGGGAAGACAAAAAAACTATTACTTTATTGGAAAGTAAGCTGGAAGAAATGCAAATCGGGGTCAGAAAATGCAATTTTGTCATAAAAAATGTCCCGAGGAGTACCAATGAGTCCAAAGAGGATCTAATTGAAATGGTTATGTGCCTTAGCAAGAGTATGGACTGTGCGTTCACTAGGGGTGATATTAGGGATATTTACCGAGTTAGAGGTAGTAATATGAAAAGTAAAAATATTCCTATCGTCGTGGAAACCGGATCAACGTTGCTAAAGAGCGATCTATTGAAAATGGGTAAAGCCTATAATAACAAACATCAGGCTAAGCTATGCTCTGCATTACTAGGACTCAAAGCAAGGGAGGACACCCCCATTTTCTTGGCAGAGCACCTGACGCCAAGAGGCTCCCGTCTCTATTTCCTTGCCAGAGACTTGATAAAATCGGGTGCTTACAAATTTTGCTGGACGGCATATGGCAAAGTGTACGTCCGAAAAAACGAGCAGTCTCCTGCTATAACCATTACACATGAAGAGCAAGTCCATAAACTCATGTTGGAGAAATGACTACCTACTAAAAGCAGCTTATTTGATTGTTCTTACTTATTATTAACAAAAAGTAAAAATAATTGTCTACTGTGTCATGATACGAGTGGTAGTTGTGTGCATGAAATTACGGTATATTCCATTAAATTTTATAGTTATACTTATACACTAATATACACTTTTCCTTTATGCAATAATTTTACACTAACACAAATCTCACACATATTGTACATACAGATTGGCACAGCACACTTGCGGTACCTTGGGTTTGGTAACCCCTGCAGTCATTGTTTGAAGGGGCAGTTCTTGTGCTCTGTTGAGTTCCTCTATTGTGTATTTAATTTTTCTCACTTTAGACGGGAAATAATCGTTAATGCACATAAATCATCGCAATATTTAATACATAGATTAATATGTCTTATGGATCAGTCATATACAATCCGTGCGTCTTACTATGTTGTGTCTGCACCTCTGGTTGGGGTCATGATTCTCTTTATTATGTTCCAGAATGGATAGCACCTTAAACACCTTATCTGACATCGATAGCATGGCCACTGCTTTCTCTGTTGAATGCATGGTCTCGGAGTTTAATGAGCATATACGGGTTAATACTTCGGATCTGACTATCGTTTCCCAGAACATACGTAGCATATATTGCAATTTTGATGACTTTTTGACCAATCTTTGTGACTTGGACTTTGAGAAAGATGTGTTGGTTCTCACTGAATGCAGGTTAAATGTTGACAAGCCAATACCGCAACTGAATGACTACTACTCTCACGCAAGTACTCGCTTTTTTAATCAAAACGATGGAGTGGTTGTCTATGTAAGAGAGGCTCTACAGCCCAAGGTACAGGAGATATTATTGGTCCAGGCCTCCTGTCTGAGACTGGATATACAGAATAACATAATTCTGTGTATATACAGGTCCCCGTCAAACACGGATACTAGTGCTTTTGTGGACTCGCTTAGCTCTTGCCTGGACACGCTATCATCGGATGGGAGAAATATAATTATAACTGGAGACATCAACATTAATATTATTCCAAGAGATAACGCTATGTCGCAGGAAAAGAAAAATAGAGAGAGCTATCTAAATATGTTGTCGCTGCATGGGGTGCTCCCGGGCCAGGACTTTCCCACGAGAGAAAACACGTGCCTGGACCACTTTATGCTAAGGATAAACAAAAAAGTAGTATCGGCATCTATAGCAGTTCTTCAAACCACTATTACTGACCACCGCACGGTAATTTTAGTATTGTCCAACCTTCAAAACACGCGTATGGTGAAAAGAACCCGAACCTCTCTAGATTTAGTAAAAGCTCGCAGTTATTTGCAGGACCAACAACTTAATGAGCTGATAAGTTGTGATGATCCAAGCATCATGTCGGAACGCTTTGTCCGCATACTGACTGACTCCATTGAAGCCCATACAAAAACTACAAATATTCCCCATGGGAAGCGCTTTATTAAGCCATGGATGACCCCCGGAGTACTCCGATGTATAAAAAACAGAAATAACCTTCAAAAAGATTATAAGCGTAACCCTCATAATGAAATCTTGAAAATAACTTACGCACGCTATCGGAATTACTGTAATAACCTAATAAAAAAACTGAAGAGGAAGTACCAGAGGGAACTATTAACTAACTCAATTAAGAATAACAAATTACTTTGGAAAAATATAAAATCAATAACTTATACGACAAACCCGAAAAGTAATTGTACAGAATTGCTAAACATTAAACCGTCACCTACTGCTTCGGTAAATTTTATTAACAAGTATTTTGTCGGTATTGGTATACAACTAGCCCAAAAAATCGGAAGTATATCAACCCCAGGTGGTACTAGCATGGAAAGTGATTTACCATCTCAGGTTAATTCATTGGCGCTTCTGGATACCGATCCAGACGAAGTACTTCGGATACTGATGAGTTCTCGGTCCGGTAGGGCCACCGGCTGCGACAAAATCTCAATAAAGTTTTTAAAATATACTTGTGAGGAGGTCATTCCTGCACTAACCCATCTCACTAATTTGTGCTTTAGAAAGGGCATTATCCCGGCTCTCTTGAAGCAAGCAATCATTACTCCGGTGCATAAGACAGGGGACAGAGACGATATTAACAATTATAGGCCAATATCAGTGTTACCAGCTTTGTCAAAAATAATTGAAAAAATTCTCAACAATAGATTACTAGATTACTTAAATCACTTCAATATTTTATCTCCCTCACAATTTGGATTTCGGCGAGGTAGATCAACAGAAGACGCAGTTCTGGCACTTAGTTCATTTGTCACCGATCAACTTGATAAAGGCCGTAAATGTTTAGGTGTATTTCTAGACATCAAAAAAGCCTTTGATACCGTATCTGTCCCAATCTTAATAAAAAAACTGGAAAGAGTCGGAGTTCGTGACACTGAACTGGAACTTTTTAAAGATTACCTTTCTAACAGACGGCAGAGAGTAAAAGTGGGTTCCTATCTTAGTGACGACGAATACTTATCCTGTGGCGTTCCTCAGGGAAGTGTCCTTGGCCCCACTTTATTCTTAATATATATTAATGATCTCTGCAACTTAAAAATTCCTAATGCTAAAATTTTTTCATATGCTGATGATACAGCTCTTATCTGTCATGGGAGTAATTGGGATGACGTTGGGCGGACTGCTGAGCTGGGTATGGCGAGAATAGCTCAGTGGTTGGCAAGTAACTTACTAACACTAAACACACAAAAAACTAATTTCATCTGCTTTAGTATACGCGAATGCACGCAACCAATAGGTAGTTTTTCAATCAAGGTTCACGCATGTGGCGACAATTTGGGTGGACTTTGTCGGTGTCCGTGTTTGAGTAAGGTTACACAAACCAAGTATTTAGGTGTATTGATAGACCGGGGGTTATCTTGGTATCCTCACCTGGAACAGGTGACGAACAGAATAAGAAAACTAAGTTGGATATTCAGGACACTAAGGTGTGTGGTTCCACACAGTGCGAGCTCACCAAGAAATATTTTGAACGAAATATATATGGCCTTGGTTCAGTCCGTATTGGTATATTGCATACCTGTTTGGGGTGGCGCGGGAAAGACTAGATTTCTGGAATTGGAACGAGCGCAACGCGCACTTATTAAAATAATGTACTTTAGAAATCTTAGATTTCCTACTACTGATCTCTATCAGATGAGTAACCTGCTGTCCATCAGAAAGCTTTACATTATTCATACTGTTCTAAAAAAACATGCCTCTCTACCATATAACGCAAACATCGAAAATAAACGAAGAAAAGGTCACGCTGCGAACATTTCTTCATGTCGAACTACGTTTGCTCGCTTACAGTTCAGTCAGCGCTCGGCTTATCTGTATAACAGAATAAACAGGAGCATATATATATATATACGCGTATAATTTGCATGATTGTAAAATAGCTTTGACTGAGTGGGTGAAAGGCTTGACATACGATGACACTGAAGCTATCTTACTTCGTACCCAATAGCGTTACACACACACACACACACACACACACGCCCACACACGCACACATACACCTTACACACACACACACACACACACACACACATAGATATACGCACACATACATATACACGAGTGCACGCACATTCACGTACTCACATTAAATAATAATAATAATTACATACACGTTTGATTTTTTTATACTGAATATAAAACACAGGAATATTATGTAGTTATTTGTCTTTATTTGAATCTTGACTTGATTTTGCATTTGTATTGTACATTTATATTTAATTTTACATTTAATATTGATTCTACATTTATATTTAATTTTACATTTAATATTGATTCTAAATTTATATTTCATTTTACATTCAATATTGATTCTAGATTTATATTTAATTTTACATTTAATGTTGATTCTACATTTATATTAAATTTTACATTCCATATTGCATGTACTTCTTTTTGATTTTGTTTTTTGTTTTTAATGTGATACCATTTGTTGTTTTTAATTTTTACACTTATATTTAAATTTGCATTCCATATTGCATGTAGGTACTTCTTTTTGATTCTGATTTTTGTTTTTAAGTTGGTGCCATTTGTTGTTTTTAATTTTATATCAGTTTTTATTTTTATTTATATACTTACTTACTTAGTATTTGTAATATTTCTGATTAATTTTCTTATAATAACTGAGTAATGTAGTTTCTGTAATATTTAATTGTTAATAATTAATTGGAAATCGAAATTATTTTTTTCCTGAATTTTTATATTTAATTCAACTTTTGATATGTATTTTTTCTTTTTTTAAGTATTGTTTCGATTTTGTTTTTAATTTAAATTACCACTAGTTCAGAATTTTGCATTAACTTAATTATGTTTTTAAAATACTTATATTTGTGATTCAGTTTTGTAGTAAACCTATGTTTATTTCTTTATGAGAGTGCGAAGCCTTCTGACACAAGCATACTACATGCTTAAAAGAAGGCTTCATTTCAATGCAATGTAAATCCAATTTTTGAGTGACAATAAATATTATATTATTATTATTATATTATTATAGATTCTCATTAGTTATGTTAACGAGAAAGAATAGGAAGACATTAACAAAGATTCCATAGAACTGTAGATTCTCATTAGATATGTTTATTATTCATATGTTTCTTTTATATTTTAACAAAATTTCATACAGTCGCTAAAAGAAACAACTTTTGGTTGAGATCTGAAGCCACAAAGGAAAGTAACAGTAATTTTATCTGCAGTATAGATTAAATGGTCCTCGGGGAAGCCATAATATCTTCAGGCACGGATTTAAGTAGCATTTAGTAGGTACTTTTCAGTATTAGGTATAACATGAAAATACGAATCAGCTGTTTTATTTCGTTTGTTGAGGTTTCTTTCGTATTAGAATTACATACCCAGGCGGTATTATTAGCTATAGTAAAAAGTGTTATTGTGTAGGACTTTTGAAATGGAAATGGATATTAATATTAGGTTATTCTTCTCATCAAAATTACACACAAGACTCTAGAACGGCATCACTAACACTGGCCTCTTTGAAATATGGTTCTTAGGCACAAATGTTTTGGTATTAATAAAAAAATTAAAACCGTATGATCCATTCCTATTCTGAAGGAATACGAAGTTTAATGGTTCGGTAAGTGACACGACAATAGCAACAACTAAGCTATAAACACATGTACTACATGGAATGGACACAAATATGAAATGTACAACTTTGAAATGTTAGTTACAGTAAGCCTTTGACTTTATGTATATATAGAAAATGGAAAACTTAAGACGTATTTCATTGAATTAACAAAGATAATGATAAATGATATCAGCATTATAAATATGCTATCTTAAGAGCCGTTATTGTTCCGATACAATATAATTTAGGTAGCTAAAATAATACAGCCTTAGGCGGGATTTGAATTAAATGAATATAAGTTAGAACCCTAAATGAAACTCATTAATATCAGCAAAACCTTCATCTGAAGTCAAATTTATCTACCTCTCATTTAATTATTTCACTTCAGAATATTTCCCAGCTACAATAATCAAATTTGGGGCTTAAAACGTTCGGGTCTTTGGTAATAGCAAGGTGACGTCACGAAACAAGGTAAGCAATAACAATTAGATCCAGCCATCAACGCCAAGCATTATATATTATGTTGTAACAAGATTTATAGCATTGAAAATTACAAGGATGATAATATATCACATTCACAGCTAAGATCTGTGATATCCGTTCATCCAGTTTATCGTAATGCGATCTTGATTACAATAACAATTCATTTGACTATCTGATGAATATTACAGAGATAGCGAAAAATCTGTTGTAGCACTCGTAGACCTTGAACATGCTCGTAGCCCCCATTACTCAGTAATCTATCTACAGACGATCATTGCATTATACATTATACTCTACTAGTTGACCCGCGCCACTTCGTTTGCGTGATAAATGAAGAACCGCTCGTCTCATTTTGTGCAAACTTCACATAAACCATCTACTAAATAGTCCGAACCAAGCCTAAACATTTGGTTTAGATAGCTTGTTCTTGAGTTATAAAATTAAAACGAAAAGTGGATTTGTTTTATATATATAGACAGATGATGAGTTGATCAGTTTTAAAATTTAAAATCATTTTGCAATAATTTCCCTGCTTTGAAAGGCACATTGCACACAGTTCGACCAGGCTGCCAGTTACATGACTGCCATTAAGCCAAGCTGAAGGCCATAACGTCGGTTTGAACCTGCCCCTATCTATATTAACATGGCAATAGCCTAATGAACGTGACACTAAATACAACTGGTGAAAGGTAGGCGTCTAATAATATGCCTTTGCTATGGAAAAAAGTGTGATTATTTGGATTTATGGAAAAATCTTTTTAATTCTACGTTAAAAAACATTTTCGTCTACTGGACACTTTACTTCTACTTTAACACCTATACTAATAAATCTTATGCGATCGATGTTATTTTTATGCAATCTTTTCTTATTCTTTGAAATAATCTAAATATAAAACAAATTTTAATATGTAGGTGATTAAAATGAGAGCAACCGCTATATGGTAAGTATAAATTCTCCAGACCATAGATCTTTTGATTAATACAATTCCTTTTATCAAACACAGTTACCCCACCTCAAAGAGATTTACTGACCCTACTCGTCAGCAGAAATAAGCACTAGGTAAATGGAACTATTTACCGGCGGCTTTGCTGCTCGTCTAACGTCTCCTAATTTAAATAGAAATCCGTTACGCTCCGCTTCCACATTTAAACATGAGTCCTTGGTTTTAGAGGATTGAATAACATTTATTCACGTTAGTATTTTGGTAATAAGGGAAATAGAATTATACATAGAACTAAAACTATACATATTATTGTCACGTCTTTATCCCCAACAGAGTAGGCAGAGGCATAGTAAACGCCTACATTCAACTTTAGTTGTGTGCCCCACGTTAATAGGTGCAAAGTATTCTGCCGAACTTAAATATGTAACAAATTCTGTGATATCACGGACAAATTTATTTTAATCTCTAAATAATGCTCAGGAAAGTACATTATCAGGAAATCATCGATCTATTTCTTCTTCATTAACACTTAGTTTGATTATAAACTATCACTACACAGTGCTCTAGGCATCCATGTTTTCGGCTTCTAGCTAATCTAAAATAAAATAATGGAACCCTTAGAATAAAGTACCTTTTTTCACAGGGTACTCTGCTCAAACAGTTTCCTGCAGAAGGCTTACGGTTGACAGAGAGGTAAGCAAATATGAAGACTCGAACTTTTGGGTTCAACTCAAGAATCTATATAATATTCTGGTTATAGTTGTCTCAGTCCGAATTTCTGATATATGAGCATTTTTTATGACCCCGATATCAAATAGATACATGGATACTCTAGAACACAGTTTGATTACTCAGAAAACAGGTCGATAAAGTCACCGAACCTGTATTTAAATGCTAGGTAATTGCAGAATGCAACATATTTTATGGTACTATGCTATTCTAATAGTACCTACAACCGATTGAATAGGTACTTATTAGAAACTATCTATCACGCGCAACTTCGTTTAAGTCACTTATGAGAGAGAGAAAGAAAGGGAGAGAGAAAAGTGTACTTAAACATCAAACTCAAAGAAGCTTGTGCGAAACTGCCGTGATTGCTAAATAATCATCATAATGAAAGAGCATAAAGAATTCTTGAAGCTCTATAATGGTATAGTATATTTCTGAAATGTGTTAGTGGTCTATCTCTTTCAATTGAATATAGTTTCTTTTTCTATGTGTGACTGGTTTAGATTGAGCGTAAACGACGCTCGCTCGATCGCGGACAAACAACGTGACACGTAATTTACATAAAAAGATTAATAAAATTACGGCGTGACTCATTTAACCATCAACACCCAGCTGAAACCTTTGACCTAGAAACTTGATTTATTTCGGGTAGGCTACCCTTATGTTGTAGGCAGCTACTAAGAAAGTGTTTTTGGATTTTTACCCAAAGGGTAAAATAATGAGGGATAAACGGTTGTAGGACCGTGTACTGTGGCGAAATTTGGGGGAGACCTACGTCCAGCAGAGTGCCATAGGCGGATTTGATTGAAACGGTTGTTTGGAAGTTCGTTATATTCATAGTTAGATACATGAAATTACGTAGCTAGGTACGTCAGTCTTTTAATTACAAATAAATAAATATTATGTATTTCAAGGTAAGTATTGCAAATTTTTATGTAATAGGGGCATATTTCTTCTTCTAATTAAAATAATAATGGATTAGTATTTTTCGAATTTTTACGCTCAAAGGTGTAAAATACGGAATGAAAATTTGTTTGAAAATATTTGAAAATTGATTGTAAGTCACGAGTGAAACCGAGAGTCGCAGTTAATATTAAATATGGGGAATTTTGTTAGGTAGTATACACGGAATGCTTTTAAAAATAAATATATGACCCATATCTATCAATCAATCAATCAAATCAGCCTATGGCATTCCACTGCTGGACGTACCTCTCCCAATTTACCACAACGCATGTGCCTTCAGCAGAGCCAGTACCAGCTTTCGGCTTTTTCTAGGTCGTCTGTTAATCCGGCGTGTGGACATCTTACCCTACGTTAACCTATATCTATAGGTACTAATTTTAACTGTAAGGTAAAAATGTGGGCGTATACTATGCCTCTGCCTACCCTTTTGAGGATAAAGGCGTGACAAAATGTAGGTATATGTATGTATGTATGTACTAATTTTAAGAACGGTGTTTAGAATTGTAGGTTGTAGACCTGGTTAGTGCCACGGGCAATTTGTATGCCGGAAAAATCATTTTATTTCTACAGAAAAAATGTTATTGTTATGAACAAATTCGACTCGCCTCTACTATTATTTATGTAGGTATACGTGAAAACGTTTTCAGATTGTTAATGTATCTTCAGTCAATTACTTAAGTGAAGGTTTCCTCACTTCGAGACTTTTCTCGAGAGAATGAGTGTCAAGTTAATAAATCATTGATTACGAGCTTTGAGATTACAATTTCCCTTAGTCGGCTTTTACGGCTTACCCGGCCATGAGGGGAGGGGATAACGGGTATATACAATACCGTTGCTTTTTAAGTATTGTACGTGGAATTTGTGTAATAGATAAGTAAGTAAGTTTTACTGTAAAAGACGGTCTCGGAACTGTGCTAGAGAAGCTTAAGCCTGAAGTGACTTTATAGAATTGGAAGTATGGATACATTATGAAAAATCAAACACTTTAGTGGTATAAAAAAAGCTTTAAATCCAATTTAAATACCCAGGTTTTGCCTCATGGCATTATCACTTTTCATCAAGTCACAACAATCAAGACTTAAAGGAAGTATGAATATTTTTAGCCTTTAGTGGATGAATCTCTCTTTTTCAAAAATATATGAGCTGCTGTCGTAAATTCAGTAAAATAAGAATGGGGATAGAGATATCATTGTATCTTAGATAATACTAGATACATATAGCCACGCCTACGGTGCTACGAGCGCTTCATATTATTACAGTGTACTGTCAGTGTACGGGTGTACAAGTCAAATAAGTATTATTCCGAAGATAAATCTCTGATAAAGTACCAACTATTTCCTTAATTCTCCTGAGCGAAATAAATACGATTCAGATAATCAGAAAATGTGCTCTGTGATTAAGACTCCTTCGAAATTCATCAAAAATCAAGTACGTAAGCTTCAGATAAGAACTAGGCTGGCTTTTCGTGTTAGTCGACTTAATTGCTTTTGGTACAAATTTAAGTAACTTAATTTACACTAATAAGCAGCTAAATTCGATGCGAAATAAATATATAATTCAGAATAACTTCCCCGTGGAAATCAAATCGTAGTTGCGTGTGAGGCTTTATCTATGTCATAGCATTTAAGTCATTAAATGTTTATGTTTCATTCAACATAATAGAGGGAAAATTCGATCAGAAAATAAATAGCACATTTGTTTTGCCAGTTACGTGGGTGCCAGTTTCTTATTTTTGTGTGTGATTCCACAATATTTTCGATTATTATGAACCTATTATCTAGGCTATTAGCCGTTTTAAACGCTTAGGCCTCTCAAGTTTACAAAGTAGCATCATGATATTGCCATCATTAGAGTTTTACGTCACTAAGTAGTTCATTCTAGTCATCAAAAGCGTGCGACAAACCACGTAGGGCGTCGAACCAGTGCACCCATATAAACGGAACTGCGAACTGTCGTCTTCAGCACATATTGCATAAAACCAAAACACATCCATGAATCACACTAAACGCACTCATGAACCCCACTTTTTGAAAGAGGGTGAAATTCCCTGTCATCGTTCGTTTTATAGATCGCGATGTATAGTCTGATATTATTTAGAACACGATCGCGTACGTTAGGCGAGAGTTAGCGTCGCGACGACGACGTAGCGTCGGCAGTGCGACGCGGCGCGGACTGGCACAACCACCCGACTAGTGAACCCCACCGCCCTTTCGTCTCTACCCGCCTGTGTCACAGCCACTCGTCGCCGAAATCCTGACGAATTTTCATTAATGTTGTTATCGGTGAAAAGTTTCACTAAAACAAACTACGAATGTACTTATAGCTTTAATTAACTGTCTGCAAATTAAAACAAGCAACAAACCTTTAGCAATATAATGCAATCAAGTTTCTGCGCTTGTCTTTCTAAAGTCTGAAACACAAACTCAAATAATTTCTATGTAGATTTTCTTTGTAACTCATGTCTAAAGCTTAATGTGAATTGAAAAATATCTGAAAATAACTACAATACTTAATGCAATAGGAAAGTGATACTAGTGTTTAGCAAAACCAAAACCTTTCGATGACCACACGATTGCTTACAAATTGAATGTACTAGATAGACAATACATAATCGCTGCAGTTTAGTATTGTCTAACAGGGCTTATGTGCTATCTTATTATCAGCTTTTTATTTTGCTCTATGTAGATATTCAACTCTTATAAATCAGTGAAATCTGTTCGTTATATTTAGATTTAAATAGGAGCTAACTATACACATCGGTGAAATCATTTACTTGGCAAATTATTATTAATTGATATTAGTTACAGGCTCTTTTATTGTAAAAATACATTAATGGATTCCATTCCCGTAAGTACTTTGTTTGTGTATTTGGATAATAGAACAATAATTAAGTCAACACTATTTTGAAGTATTTAAAATCATTTCAACTTAATGTAACCCAATACAGTGTGAGGGCAGCTCTCATTTACTATTACTATTTACATTTAAAATTATACTCGTAGTACTTTGAAAGCAATATAGCAATAAAACCGTATCGCAAAAGCTTATAAAAACTTATCGCAGACGATTAATTTTCTAGATAACATTTTCAGACTAACCAATATGAAGTTTTCATGTTTATCGCTATTTTCGTAGTCAATAGGGCTTGAGTTGGGTAACTTGATTGAATACGAACACAAATTGTAAGAATTATTGATAACGCGCCGCCTGAGCGGAGGTTCATACAAAAAGTTTAATAAAAGGAAGTGGAGCGAACAAACTGGCGATGAACAAACTTTTATACGGGAACGCGAACGCGAACGTTACTTATCTACCACCGTCGAGCTGACAGCTGCAGATGAAAAATTGAAATTGTGTGAGATAAAACTACCTAACTGCGGCCATGCCATTGCAGTGGCGTCTGAACAGTGTCACCACAACAAGGGTGTCACTTTTTTAAATGTAGCATTAAGTTCCGGTTTATTTCCAGACAGATATAATACAAAAACCGACCAAGTGCGAGTCGGACTTGCCCATGAAGGGTTCCGTAGCCGCAAGTAACATAATATAAAAATTCGTTTTCGACTTTGATTGATGTTTTTAACACGTTCGCTGTCCATTTTTCCAATTTGGAAGTGTCTCTTGCGCAAACTGTTCACTTTAGAAAAAAATGATGAATGAAAACCTCAATAGCATTTTTGAAGACCTATCTAAAATACCTACCCCAGACGTATGGGTTTGATGAAAAAAAAAATTAAGGTTTAGTTCTGAGTATGGGGACCCCCAAAATTTACTGCTTTTTTCTAGTTTTATGTGAAAATCTTAATGGGGTTCACAGAATACATCTATTTACCAAGTATCAATAGCATAGGCCTTATAGTTTTGGATAAAAGTGGCTAAGACATACGGATGGACAGACAGATGGACAGACAGACAGATATGACGAATCTATAAGGGTTCCGTTTTTTGCCATTTGGCTACGGAACCCTAAAAACGGCACAAGAAGTTGTCGGGTCATGTACAATGTTTATTTTTAAAAGTATATTTCTCAGTCATTTGAGTATGATCTATAAACTTTCGAATGTCACTTAAATTGAATTTGCCCTTTTAGTTCAGTTATATAATATATATAACTGAACTATAAAGTCAAGGAACATATTATGTTCCTTGACTTTTCATATGCCCAGGATCAACTAAAAATTAAACCTTTGAAGCTTAATTATGTCACAAACTAATTTTATTACATAATCATAAATCGGTTCGTTAAAATGTGTGAACTGAACTGTTATAGCCATAATTGGAAATTGCAAACTTCCAGCAGTGGACTGCCACAGGCTGTCTGTTTTTAGGAATAAAAGCAAAATAATTTTGTAGTTATTTAAAATTCTGCCAATATGCAAACAGTCATGAATCATGCATAACATAAAAATAAAAAATAAACCTGTCAATATGCAAATAGATACTTCCGATTTGTGTACAAATTCAATGCGGGCGTTTTCACAGTGAATAGTTGACAGTGACGCGCCCGTGTAACGTGCTATAATATCGTGCCGCTACAAACGTCAGCCTGGGACCCTTCTCTATTTATGGACGAACTACGGCGTCGAGGGCGGTACGTGAAAAGTCTCGCGTAAATCAAAGTCATAAATTCTCCTATCGTGAATGAACATTTCTCTTCGCGGACGTCTACACCGGCTGAATGGATAACGTCGACCCACCCTCACAGGATCACCTCTACCGAGTCATTTGCTTTTGTTCGTTAGGCAATTAATAACGAGGAGAAGGGCGTTTTCGAACCGCAGGCGCCATTCGTATATCAGTAATGATCTAGCGGCGTGCTACGACTAACCTCCGGTTCTCCACTATCGATCATATTCACTTAATGAATGGCATAAAATATGTGAAATGGCTGGACGTAATAGAGCGATCGATTTCAGGTTCCATGAAAATCTGTATAAATTATTTTCTTTAACCAACCGCTGATCCCAGCGGACCCTGCTCCACCAGGAAACCCTGGAGACATGGAAGATGCGACTTGAGCAACCAAAGGGGGGATTCGCCACAATCGCGGCCGTCAGACCGGTCATGGACAAGAAGACACGGTGCTCTCTCCTACCGGTTGACACAGATGCTTGCCGGGCACGGTAGCTTCGGTAGGTATCTGTGGCGAAAACACCGGGAAACCACGGCCGAATGTCAGCACTGCGAGGACCGCAGCGATGACACGGCGCTCCACACGCTAGTGGAGTGCACGGCGTGGGCACAACAGCGACAGGTCCTCGTAGTGGGTCTGGGCGTGGACACCCTCTCGCTTGAGGCCATGGTGCGAGCCATGCTCTCCAGCGGGAGTAAGTGGGACTGCGCCGCCTCTTTCTGCGAGCAGGTCATGCTCGCGAAGGAGGCGGCGGGCCGGGTGCGGGAGAGAACTCTCCCACCCGAGTTCCGCAGTCGGCGCCCTGGGCGCCGCCGACGTGTCTTCGCCGAGGACTATAGGCCTCCATGACCGGGGGTCTGAGGACGGTGAGAGGGCCGCTCACCGTCCTTACAGAAGCAGGCCCATAACGGCAGCGTGACGTGAGCACTCACGCACGCCTCCCCTTAGAAGCGGGGTCACACCCGAAACCCCCCCATAGACGCGGGATTGCACCCGAACCACCTCCTGGGCGAGGCCGCATTGGCGGCCGTAGGTCTGTTGGGAGTCACGGGACATCCTTCCTGAGGGCTTACCCAGGGCTCTCAACCATAGGCTGTTGGGCGTTACGTGAGGTTTTTTAGTCGGTAAGAGTCCGGCATAGCATCCTACGAGGATTTTCCCTCACGTTAAAAAAAAAAAAAAAAAAAAAACCAACCGCTGATCGCCATTATAAACGATTTGCTACAACCTTACTATGGAGTTGAACGTGTTGCAAGTTTTACAAATTTGTGTCTATCCAACATGTTATTGTGGAGGTTTAAGGAATAAATATTAAGTTATGTTGTATTTTGGTCCTAACCAGCTATCTACTTTCCAATTGAACTGTATGTATAAGTACAGAAAATTCTTAGCTATCTTTGCTGCCTGCTAGCTTCTCTTACTGGTTGGTACGTACCATGTAAAATTACCAAAAAAATCATATGAGAGGTACATAACTATTTTATAAAATATAGTGTACGGTTATTTCATTTTCGCAGTTTCGTGATTCGAAAGACGCATTTTCGGGTCAGTGTGCCAGTAAAATGATATCTGTTAAGTCAAGTTAAGAGCAATATTTATAAGTTTGAAAAGTTTATCAGCAGCTACGTTAAATTATGTCTAACCTTTAATTCTTTGCGACGTTAAAAAGGCCAAACAAACACACTATCATTCTATTACAATATGGATATAAGAAGTATGTAAAGCAAGCAATCGGCGAAAGTAGTAACGTAGCCGTAGTAACGTGCTACTTTAGTTATTTTTAAACGGTCTGCTTTTCTGACCGTAGCAGCTACGACAGGATGATACGTAGCCGTAGCAGTACTATTATAATTATATATCTTTAGCTGTAGGTAGCTACGTTTCAAGCTGTCGTTAATTTTTTTTTCCGAGTTTAAAAAAAATATTAAGGCGACTGCATATTCAGCATGGAGACCGAGTTTGTTAACCCCAAACATGATTGAAAATTTTACTAAATTTGTACCCATCGTAAATTGTTAATTTGTGAAGTTCATATCGCTTTTTCATACTAGTGTATTATTGTTATGCTTCTATTTAAAATGACGGTCGTATTCAACAAAGTTACTGTGAAAAAACTAGTAATGCTGAGTAAGTAGTAGACCTCACAAAAAATACAGTAATTTACGTAGGTACCTTGAATTTAATATCAAAGAATCAAGGCGATGCTAAACTGAAAAACATGTAGTGCTTTTTTTTTTGGATGAAAGCGTTTAATGTAAAATATTTTTAACCCCCGACGGAAACCCGGAAGGGGTGTTATAAGTTTGACGTGTGTGTGGGTGTGTGTGTGTGTGTGTGTGTGTAAGTCTGTCTGTGGCATCGTAGTTCCCAAACGGATGAACCGATTTTGATTCTGTTTCTTTTGTTTGAAAGATGGGTTAGGGGAGAGTGTTCAGCATGGAGACCGAGTTTGTTTACCCCAAACATGATTGAAAATTTTACTGAATTTGTACCCATCGTAAATTGTTAATTTGTGAAGTTCATATCGCTTTTTCATACTAGTGTATTATTGTTATGCTTCTATTTAAAATGACGGTCGTATTCAACAAAGTTACTGTGAAAAAACTAGTAATGCTGAGTAAGTAGTAGACCTCACAAAAATTATAGTAATTTACGTAGGTACCTTGAATTTAATATCAAAGAATCAAGGCGATGCTAAACTGAAAAACATGTAGTGCTTTTTTTTTGGATGAAAGCGTTTAATGCAAAATATTTTTAACCCCCGACGGAAACCCGGAAGGGGTGTTATAAGTTTGACGTGTGTGTGGGTGTGTGTGTGTGTGTGTGTAAGTCTGTCTGTGGCATCGTAGCTCCCAAACGGATGAACCGATTTTGATTCTGTTTTTGTTTTGTTTGAAAGATGGGTTAGGGGAGAGTGTTCTTAGCTATGTTTTATAAAAATCGGTTAAGCCATTTCAAAGCTATGAGGGGTGAAAGTGGTGATGAAAAATTTAATGTGTTCAAATATACCCGTGTTGGGTATCAAAATGAAAGGTCATATCTTATACATCACGATACCGCAAGTTTTATGAAAATCGGTTAAGCCATTCGAAAGATATGAGTAGTGGAATGTATTGCTAATTCTGTAACCACACTCCGCGCAATTCGCATTAGCTCTGAATAATTGTTGATAGACTATTCGTCATTGTTGACATTAAAAACCTCTATAAAAAGTAAAAATAAAAAATTACATTAAAAATTTATAAAACCCCCGACTCACAAAAAAAGAACAATAAAAAACCGGTAAAAAGTAAAAAAATAACTATTATATTATGACCTATCTACCCTAAGTATTGAATCTGTATTATTATTATAGGTGGCTTTATTATTTACCTATTCATATTTTTAACTAACAGTTTGTCTCGTCGGGGACCGCTCACCTAATCATAACCTAACCGTACGTCTGTCTCTGTTTACTTACAACTGTTAGTTAAAAATATGAATACGTAAATAATACAGCTACCTATAATAATAATACTTAGGGTAGATAGGTCATAATATAATAGTTATTTTTTTACTTTTTACAGGTTTTTTATTGTTCTTTTTTTGTGAGAAGGGGGTTTTTTTAAAATTTATTTTCCATGCCTGGTCTTCTAGTGACATTTTAATAAATTTTGTTACCCTTTTATTATGTTGTGAACATTATGTTTCTCAACTATGTTCTGCGTTTTAATTGTGTTCTAATTGGTTGTGAGCAGAATTAGCATAGTACAGGCGTAGGTGACTAGACATTTAATCAAAGAATAAATGGAAGGTACAAAGAATTGTTACAGGTAAGTTCAGTCGCCTTGAGCTATAACAACGAATTCAGACTTACATAGAAGGACGACCGTCCTTCTTAAGGATTTTTGTGCCAATTTTGTTAGGGACGTGACCCCAGCTATCATAGTTCTCAGACATGCGCGCTTTATATTTCACTTTCATGTTCCATGGGTAAGAAAGAAAAAACCGCTTTAATGCGATTGCCATACCGTCAAGCAACAGTTCGAGTAGCCAGAAAGTTTGATTTCACAGCCAAAAGAAATGTCCTACGTACGTCTGAATTGGTTGGCAATCCGATGAACGCGGAGTAAAGAATTCCTCGTATATTATATTAGAAGGAAATGCGCGTCAAGTTGGTAAGGTCTACTCATCTTTATAATGTATTACCACCGACACATTAAGTTATAAAGGACATTGATGAAATGACGCATGGGCGTTCTACATACTTAGCGACTAATTATATTATTGCGTGCTGCCTTACATTAGATGCCTTTTACGTAGTTATCTACGGAAGGATTCACCTAAGTAATTACGGCCATCAAATGAAACAAATATTTATACGGCTACAAAAAATATGTGATGGTCATTGTACGCTTGGGAAAATATAGAAATGACCCAAAAATAAAGGTCAATAGATCAATAATTATATCTATTTTTTTCAATAGCTTTATGTTGCTGTTTTTAAAAAACAAGTTTAGTAATTTTAAACGCTTTCTAATAACCTGTTGATCAGATATATTTGTTACTTACATTCTACCTTTGAATATAATTAGTATTATCATTGTTCTCAGCAAATTAGATAAAATTTTCCTTAACTAGAAGATTATGAAAAATATTTATTCCACTATTTTCCTTTGATATTCTTATTGAGGATAAAATAGGTATCAATTTTGGCTGAATGCTTTACGAGTTGGTGGTTTCTAGAATACTGAGCAAGAAAAGCTTGGAGCACTTTTAGAAAATAACTAATAAAATTATTCAGCGCGGATTTCTTTTCATTTTCCACGTCACATTAGGCTGGAGCACACCAAACATTGGATAAGTTCTATATTGTTGTTTACGGCAAACTTGGAACTTAGCAACGACAATTCACCTCATAAATTCTCGTGTAATAACAGCTCACAGTTTCCCTAGACACTTGTAAGAGCACCGCAATAAGGAACAGCCGCTAAGTAACCGGGTCACCTTCTACGGTTCGATGGCAGTATTCACATGTTTATTAATATTCGTGACAGAAGTAAGCGTGTACTCCGCCAATAAGGTGGGTTTGACTAGGCCGCAATTATTAGAAGTACTCAACCTAATAGTTGATAGGTTTACTAACCTCTACCGAATACCGAAGCCCGCTATCGTCGGTCTACACCGACGGTCTTGTAATGACGCTTTATGCAAATCTAGATTGCTAATAGTATGTCGTATTTGCATACTATCACACTAGTACATTATATGCCTAGTTCTATAGCATTTGCTTTTAAATTTTTTATGCATGTATTATGAAGTAGGTATGCATAAATGAATGTATTTTAATACGAGTGTGTAGATGAAGATAACATAAATGATAAAAGTTATTATGCTGTATTGTTATAATGTTGTTAAGGCCCGATCCGACCAAATACGAAATTACACGCCTTTAATAAAGGGAATAATTAATTTTACTGTATGAATTTGTAGCATTAGTTTTCTGTAGCAATGTCTGGTTGTGGGTTTGACAATGATCATTGAGCGTGTGCGGGCGCCCTAATGAATTCACCGTTTTTGGTATCTGGCAACTTTAGTTGTCTTTGTTAGGGAGTGACGCGGGTCTATGGAAAAACAGGTTTTTAGATAGGATTCGAGACTATTCCACGCGAGAGAGGGGATATAAAGCCCTGCCTTGGTTCCAAGTTGTCTTTTACCATCTGCTCTTAATCTTAGAAATCACTTTGAGTTCTGTGACAAGTATGAGGTTATCTCAATGGAGTGAAGAATCTCACTCAGGCACTATACAAACCTGAGGATTTGCTGAGGAATGTGGCCGAGGTTCTACCTTCCTCAGAAAGAATAAGTTCCTGTTCTAACTTTACCCAGGAAACTGGTAAGTTGTACTTTATTGTTGCAAAGCGGTTCGAATTTCGTCTGTCGCGCTATCAGTAACCTAATTCGCCGTTTTTCTTTCTCGATCAGGGTTCTTTAGTCGGGCAAGAGTGTCCAGTCGTGGATGTTCGGTGCCACACCCACATGTACGTGGACTGCACGTGGTACGAAGGCGTGGTAGAGTGGACTGCACAAGCAAGGCAGTAACAACATCCGGAGTCGCTCTCAGCGCACACCGCAGGCACCCAGTTACCTTTAACACCTTAATAAGACCGCCTCCGTATTATAAGTGCAGTAATCGGTAGTAGTAGTACTCTAGTGTATTTCTGTGATATGTGTGTCTATTAGTGAATAACTTTTCTCTGTGTCTGTAGTGTACTGTGTACTAGATAAATATATGTGTGTACACCCTACCTGGCTGTTTCCGTCAGAGCCCTAGTCTACCCTTGCACACACACTAGAAACTCTGTAGTAAGGCGCCCTGGGAAAGAGTTCTCTGCATAGCTTCCTCGCGCTAGTTGGTGAGTAACATACTGAGCAATAAAGTGGTTATAAATTAACCTTTGGGTATCTATATTTACGTTTTTCTTACTTCAAGGGTTACATTCGACAATGTTGTAGTACCTTATTCTCTGTTCAATAAATAAATAAATATAAATGTTGTTAGACATTCTCACATAACATCATATAGCCCAAACTAAGCTATAAGCTTGTACTATGGGATCTAGATGACTGATAGACGTACAAACATAGAAAACACCCAAACTCCGAAACAAACAATAAAGAACTGAATGATGAGCAAATGCGAACACGACAGAAATTCATGCAGTGCCGTTACTTTTAGCTTGACGTGAAATGCCACACTAATTTAATTTTATAGGATAATACAGTGAAATGTCAGCTGACAGTTTGATATTTCAAGCGACACATTTGCTGACTGCTATAGTTCCTAAAACGTTTGTTATGCCAAACTTGTCAAGGTAAATATTTACTTGCGTATTAGAATTTACCTTATTCTGCCTGACTATTGAAGTTAGCAGTATTGATTCATGAGTAAAACCTTACAAAAGTTTGTTCAAATCCCGCCTAAGGTCTAGTTCAACCAAACATGAAGAGATACAGTTACAGAAATAATTTTACGTACAAGCTCTGAATATTTTCTTATTTTTTATGTCAAAACGTCGAGTAACAAAGATACCTTCTATTATTAAATAAAGCGATGCGAAAAAAGAAGACGTGTCCCTATATTTCCTGACAGTATGTAATAATGGCTAAAACAGTGTATGTATCTGCAATTCAGTCGAATAAATTTTGTTAAGAGAAAAAGTTTATTACTAAGTTTACTCGAAGCACCGCTGACTCAGTATTCTCTAAACAATCACTGCGTTAAGTATCTTACGCTATGGTTAGTCTTATGATGGATGAACATTTTGTAAAATTTCGAGAGTCTTCGTGCTTCTATTGTCTTATAGGCTGTTTAGAAACTTTCGAAAACCAGTGGTCACATTCTGCGCTTGTCGATTTCATAGGCTCAATACACATATTGTGGGCCAGAAAACAAGAGGTGACAATGTGCGTTTATGTAATGATTTTATGCCTCTGCCTAAACCTTTGGACTGTATATATGACTTGTTATATTTTTATTTCAATGTGTACCCGGTCTCGTGTGTAGTTCAAATGGTTGGTCTCGTAAATACTAAGGTCTTGTATCTTCAAATTGTGGTTATTGTGAAGGCAAAACGTTGTGCTGTCAATATTTAGACACAATAAATCCTCGCTGCTCTCGAGTTTTCCGAGCAGTACTCAATGGGCTTGATTTAATTACCAAGTGTATTTTACTTATTGACGGAACAAATTGATCCCCAGTTTATTTACAATGAGGTTTTCACTAGCTAGATTGAAATCTTGTACACGGATTATTGTTTTAATTATTAACTATTATAATTGATAGTCACTATAACTGGATGAATTTCATGATGGAGGCGGATTATAAATATTTTACTTTGGTAAACACAGACATTCTGCTGTTTTTTATTTCTAAACCTTTAAACTAATAGTTATGTACATATTGTGAGAAACTGGTATCTGAATGAGGAAGATTTTGTCAAACAGATTACCAGGCTTCCCAAATACAACGAAATTTGGAAGGCGTATTCGCGCTCTAAGTGCCACGCGGTCAACCAGTAAATAAGTGCCAATTTGAAAATTTAAAAAAGCTACTATACTGAGTCTGTTCTAATAAGCCCAAACATGATATAAATCCTAATTGTATAAGAAGTTGGGTATCCCGCAGACATGATGCATCAGCACAAAAACATAACGTTTAAGTAAATAAACATTTTGAGAATTTTTTTAATCAGATCAAACCAATAATGACTTGTGCTTGTAGAACCTAGAATTCTAGATAAATTGATAAATATTTAATGCTTACATTATAATCACACATAATGTACACACATTGACAGGGATTTGTCCTGAGTGACTATCGCACCGACGACCTCGAGTTCCGTAGTCAGGTAATGTAACCACCAGAACAAGAGATCAGTAAATGAATCATATCTCTCATCTATTTACGTATTCGACGTATCGAGAATAGTGGTAATAAAGGCGGTGATATGGTGACAGACAGCCTCCCTGGCTCAGCGGTCCCAGCTGCTCAGCGATCCTAGTTCCATCAGAAAATCATAGACTTGGAAAGTGCGACTTGAACAACCAAGGTGGGGTAACGCCACAATCGGGGCGATCAGATCGATCATAAAGGAGTGGCTGGAGAGGAACCATGGCCATCTCTCCTACCGGTTGTCACAGATTATTAACGGGAACGGATGCTTTGGTAAGTATCTGTGGCGAATACACCGCGATATCACGGCTGAGTGTCAGCACTGTGAGGAACGCTGCGTCGAGGGCGCCATAAACTTGTCTTCACCCTAGACCGAGAAAACAGCACGACCGGGGGCTGAGGACGGGGCGGAGGCTGCTCACCGTCCTTACAAAAGCAGGTCCAAGATAACAGCGTGACGTGAAACTTTCTCGCCCGTCACACGACCCAAGAAGCGGAGTAACAAGGTCTGTTCAGAATCCTGTGACATCTTCCCGAGGACTTATCCGGCTGCATGATGACTTGGCATAGTCTCCATGGAACAGGAAAGTAGTTTGTGTGGGTTGATTGATATTTCACGTGGCATGTTAGGGAGCCGCGAAAATTTTCAAAACTTATAAGGGCGCCGCGCCGTGGCATGAAAAAGTTGAGAACCCCTGAGTTAGAGGTTCAACTTGCCATTCTATAGTTGTAACTTCAGTACTTTATGGATCTTATTATCATAGTAGTATCGTTAAGATAAACGTGGGTAACTAGTTTCACACAATTACAATAATAGTTTCAAATTAGCATAAATACATCTGATATGCTTCACTTAATTAAAAAATAAGATCATTATTTCTTTGTTGGTCAGTTTACTGATAAATATTATAACATTATGCTTGCTAATTAATTAAAATTGAACTTCACTGTCGGAAATATTTAGGAGAGAAAATTTTCAACTACAAGTACTAGGTAAGGCAAAAGAAACCACAACCCGCGCTATCATACCCCACTGAGAGCTTAATTAACTCAATAATTATGTTACTAACAACTAAAAGCCTCGTCTATTCCATTCAACTTTTAATAAATAATTCATTACATCTATACTAATATTATAAAGAGGAAAGATTTGATTGTTTGTTTGTTTGCATCGAATAGGCTTCGAAACTACTGGACGGATTTGAAAAATTCTATCACTGTTGGGAAGCTACACTCTTTACGGTGAACATAAGCTAAATTTTATTCCCGTATTCCCACGGAAACGGGAACTACGCGGGTGAAACCGCGTGACGTCCGCTAGTTATCAATAATTCTTCGTATTGATTTGACATTTTATTTATTAAAATGCATGAAGACGTGCATTCTTTCGTGCATCACGGATATTCACAAGAAATATTTCGTACCGCTTACGTATTGAGGAATGGAAATTTTGTTTTGTCAAACAAATGGCAATCATGTTGAATGGTAAAATGAAATTTTAATTTTTGTGGGGATGTTTATGTTCATGTCACGTCCGCGTGGAAGCCGGTCGTAATACTGGCTCGTGAAGTCGCACTATAAATCATAACGCCACCGTTTCAATTTACCGACTCTAACACGGCTGTAATAGGCCAGCCGCTACCCGTTTTGTGCTGAAAGACCTGAATTTGTATTCAAGAGACGATATGATCATTAGTTAGTGCAATTTTCTTCGCATCCTTACACGGTATCGTTGGCAATGTTACGAATAAATAAAAAAATGTAAATTGCTTTTCAGATCCGCCTCGGTGATCAAAACTGACAATTTGTATGGCTATACATTTACGGTTATGCAGTCTCATTATAAACCTGCTCAGAACTTGTTAATTTTTACCGACTGTTTTATGCAAACAGCTAATGTCTTAGTTTTTGCAGACTGCCAGACTCGTATCAAAGCAATTTATTTAAATACGATGAGGTAAGTGAATTGGATAAAGTGATGTAGGTTGCAAAGATTGTCACTTCATTTACACTTTAAAGATAACTAAAGTGAACTAGTTTTAATGACAACTTGTGAGACGTTTTAACTAAGTGATTCCATTGCGATGAGATTAAAATTACACCTCAATATAAACCGAACTAAATGGTCCAGTGAACTACATGAATAATGTTAATTAAAAAGTGTTTTCAAGAAGTTTTTATCATTTGATTTACCCACTTTTTTGGATAAATATTTACCAACTGTTAGGCACCGCAAGTTAAGGCTTTAAAAATGTATCAAGGATCATACCGTGTCGCTGCGCTTGCAAAAGTCGCTATGTGATTTTTTTCGAATTTTGGATTTTGATGCCATTTAGATCCTTATTTCAAGGCACACAAAGTGCAAAAACCGAAATTTTAAAAACCCTAATATTAACGGAGTTTCGAAAAATAGCTATATGAAATCTATACTTTTTGCGCCCTCAAAATAATTATGTGATTCAAATCACATAGCTAAAAAGTTCACCTTGACTAAAATAAAGTCAATTGCGCGGAATTGCGCCCGCTATGTGTTTACGGGCACATAGCGATATTGGTGTACAATATTTGAACTGAAACATCGCGCATTTCACAAATCAAGTGTCACATAGCTATCTTTTTCTATGAAATTTGGCAGTCGTTTTGGATATTTATGTCAGCGATCCGTTCAGGAATGTATTGAAATAATAAGGCTGCTTTGGAGCTAGAATATTTCAGTAAAGTGCAAAAAGTTTATTAGATTTTATATTTAACTCGCCAATTTGACGTCGCCACCAGCCTGATGGAAAGCCGCGGCGCATCTAGCGATTGGGGGCCACTTCTGACAGTGGTCCTCAAGTTGGCGGCCTTGTTATGTGCCTCTTCACGCTCCTTTTGAAGAACCCGGGATTGTAAGATGAGGGAAACACGTGTGCGGGCAGGTCGACAGAGGAACGATCTTTTGAAACGCTCCATTCTGGCGAAAATTCTTTCCACTGTGTATGAGTGGCACCTCTGCCCGGCACACGTGGTTCGGGATCGGAAAGGAGAGGGTGGGATCAGGTTGAAGAGCTCTTCAGAACATTCACCGTTATACATTCGGTAGAAGGCAGCGAGGGACGCTATGGTTCTTCGCTGCGCTAACGGTTCGAGGCCTCTCGTCACCTCAGGACAATTAATTATTCGGATAGCATGTCTCTGCATAGCGTCAAGTGCGTCTAGTAAGTACCTCGCGGAGCATCCCAAAGGTGAGAACAGTATTCGACGCAGAGGCGAATCTGCCTCTTGTACAGTAAACATCTCTGATGTGGCGTAAATTACCGTCTCACCTTATTCAGGATTCCTAATTTTCGCGAGGCCAGTCCAATATAGCTCTCTATGTAGTTTTTGTGATTGAGCTCACGCCGGACGTCTATACCGAGGATCTCCAGGTTGTCCTTTAGTGGAACCGTAATGCTCTGAAGAGAGGGTAGGGGTAGAAATAGGGACTTGACCAGGTTGTCCGAACCCCATTGGGCAATGCAGCCCAGGTCCCGGTCGAGATCCGCCACGAGTTGTCGTCTCTTCCCCTCCACGTCGCCTCGCCCCTTCACTGGACGGCCAGAATAGCTGCCATGCAGAGTACTACTATCATCCGCATAACAATGAATGCACCCAAGGGACAGCATGTCATTGATATGCAGAAGAAAGAGAGTTGGGGACAATACCGATCCCTGTGGTACTCCGGCATTTACCTGCAAAAAACAGGAAGCCTGACCATCACAGAGGACCCGTACACGTCGCCCGTGCAGGAATCTGGTCAACCAGCGGCACAACTGCGACGATAGACCGTATGCCGGCAAATTGGAAAGAAGCGACGCATATCAAAGCCTTTAGCGATGTCTAGGCCAATAGCCAGAGATTCACCGTGCCTCTCCATAGCCTGCTACCTCCCCGCCGCCTCTTTTACAAGCATGACCTGCTCACAGAAAGACGCGGTGGCGCAAAGTCTTAATTAATTCCGCTGGAGATGATTGCTCACTCCATAGTCGAGAGAATATCCACGCCCAGACCTGCAACGAGAACCTGGCACTGCTGCGCCCACGTTATGTACTCCCTAATTTTGAGAAGTGCTGTGGCCTCGCTGAATTTTATATCCGTCTTCGCTGGATCACTTGAATGTCTATTTTATTCATTACCCCATAAAATCCCAATCTCTTTTACGTAAGCCTGTTTTTCTCACAAAGGACCCTTTTACGTTTCATTCTACAATTTCTTGCTCAAAAATCCGAGCTTTGCTGTACTCATTCCTTTCCAGCCATTATTTTTTTGGATCACACAAATATTTGAGTCTAATCGAGAATCAACCTCCTTACGGGATCTTAGCACAACAGTCGCATACATTTACAGACAAGTATCTAAAACTACTAGTATTATAGGTGGTACGTAGTACGTACATTTGCATACCTACCAGGGTTCCTTAAAAAACAGTAAGGTTTTTTGGTTGCTGTAAAGGAGTTGGTAGAGGTAAATAATTGGGACAGCACGCCTTTTCGTAGTCTCCTTCCAGGCTGTATGTAGCAAGGGATTTTGGTGCACTCTCGAAAGGAAATCCCAGGCACCCTCACCAGACGTGGTCGCCAAGCTGCGGCGACCTTTCGCCACGGTTGTCGTGGAAACCATGTCTTACTAGACTGGGCAGGTCTGGATGTGGATCTCTCGCTGGAGACCATAGTACGAGCCATGAACCCTAGCGGGAGTAAGTGGGACTGCGCTGCCTGTTTCTGCAAGCAGGTCATGCTCGCGAAAGAGTTTGGAGAGGTTTGGGAACGAGAGAGAACTCTCCCACCCGAGTTCCACAGTCGGCGGAGCTGCCGCCGACATATCTTTGCCCAAGACTATCAGCCTCCATGACTGGGGTCCTGAGGACAGTAAGGGGGCTACCCACTGTCCTTACTGAAGCAGGCCGCCGTCCTTATAGATGTCAGCGTGACGAAGGGATTCACGCACGCCCCCCCCTAAGAAGCGGGATAGCACCCAAAAAGCCCCCAAAGACGCGTGATAGCATCTGATAGGTGAGGCTGCAGTGGTAGCCGTAGGTCTGTTGGGAGTCCTGGGGTATCTTTCCGTGGGCTTACCCGGGGTTCCTAACCGTAGACTGTTCTACAGGATACGTGAGGTTTTTTAGTCGGTAAAAGTCTGGCATAGCATTTATGAGGATTTTCCCTCACGTTCAAAAAAAAAAGGAAAGGGTAGTAGCCAGCCCAGAGTGATGGAGATCGTTCTGGGATCTCCGGCGACCAGTGCTTCTGCTGCGGTACGGGAGAGAACTGTTGCTCTCCCGATCCTTCCTCGGCGCCTTTATTGCGTACAACACATCCTCACACATCAAGGCAGCAGAGTTTTATGGCAAAGAACACCATGCTTGCCATAGTTTCTTAATAATTTGATATTATTTTCAATTGACACCTTTTATTAAATAGCTATGTGTAATTAAACAACGTGAATTATGTTTTATTTGTTCGCGCTATGTGCTCAACAACACATGGCGATATTTGTCACCCAAACAATTTTAGCTATGTGTCAGATCCACAATATAATTTTTTTGGTATTTTCGTTTTAAACGTTATCTTTCTAAAAGTCATTTTCCACAACGTAAATATAATATTTACATTATAAAAAAATTACGTACTTTCTCCATCAAAATTATATTTCGAGTAAATCGGTTTTTACTTCCTCCTGAAAAGTAGGCTAAAAATACATAGCGACTTTTGCAAGCGCAGCGACGATACACAAAAACTGGAGCGACTCATCGTTAGTTTGTTAAACGAGACTGTATAACGATTTTGATAGGCCCGTGCGTAAGAGACTATATTTTCACGTTGATAATGTTTTAAAATGAAAAAAATATTAGAAGAAATTCAACATGGTCACTTTTACAATAATGCGTAACACCTACGATACGGCGTTCAACAGTAATATTTCACATGTCGCAACGCCGGCGCCACTGGCGATGCTCAATCACCAGTTGTGGCTGGTATTTCCATATGCGATGAACTCCAAATATCAACTTTTCATACCTTTCCCACGTTTACACAAATAGAACACGATTTTCGATTCAAAAACTAGTTATAACAATAGCATAATAGTTCAAATTTTTAAACATTCTCTGGCATTCCAACGGTTTTCCTTTTTTTTTTCACTTAAAAGTTGTTCAATAGGTTACTAGATGGCGCCTGCGGCTTGGCCCGCGTGGGATCGAGTCTGTACCCGTTTCTGCATACTATGGGAACTTATTACTGGGATAAAAAGTAGCCTTTAATTTATTTCAGATTATATTCTATTTCTTTACCCAATTTTAGCCACATTCGTTCAGACGTTTGATCGTGAAAGAGCCTACAGTATGTAACTAATGTTTCGTAGCTCACTCCTACATGAACCTTAGAGGGAAAATTAATATCCGACTGATTCGCATGTATTATTATTTACATATTCGAATTTAATGAAGAAAAAAGAAAAGAGTTGAAAAATAAGGGAATAAAAAGTAGTTACCTATGTTGAAGACAAATTATAGTAGATAACTATAATAGTTACCATATGGCAGTTACTATGGAAACCGCATGTCCACTTTGCGGTCCTGGACCAGAACCTTCAGGAAGCACGTACATGTAATATTATTGATTACAGAGTGCGGCGGTCCAGCCTCATTTGAATTTCCAATGAGCTCATTAGAATCGGCCCGGATACGAGCCTCAGAATACCGATGAAAAAATATCCTTCATTTTCAAGCTGATTGTGTACTATTGTAATAAATCAGCAAGACTATTGTGAACAATGTATATTAATCAGGGTAGCGTTTTTGTTCCATGTATTATGTTAATATTAGAATCTACTAGATAATGCCCGCGGCTCCACCCGCGTGGAATTCTGTTCACTTTTTCGTATGAAAAGTAGCATTCACAATTTTTTTTGAATATGAAATATGCTCATCAGCCTTACAATCATTTCAGCGTTGCTTGGTGACAAATACTCTTGAAAATTTTACACCACGGAGTTCACTTTTCCGTCATCACTTTTTAACTTTCAAGGCTTGGGATGAGTGATATTTAATTAAACCATAAGCTCGGATAACCACTCCCTATGAATACGATTTACATTTTCTAAACCAGACCTTAATCGATAACTGTAAATTCTTTGTAAAAAACTTTTTACTTTAAATCAATTATGACTAAATTTCTATTTCTTAACACATAAAAGTATTAAGCTTGATTGGTAATAAAATAGTTTTGTACATTGTTCTTTCTTATGCAGATTTTGAAATGCTTTATATCTTGAAGAGTAAATTAAATGAATTGCGACCTATTGCAAAACTTTTAATAAGGCTAGTAAAATTTTATTAAATAAGATAAACCCTATAATTATTTACAAACAGAGTTTGATTTTATAATATTTGATTCATTTTTTATCTATCTGCTTTGCCTTTATCAAAATGTTAAACGTTTATGTAATTTACTGTGCTATTATTCTGTCTCCACTAATCTGGTTCTTGTGAATCTAGTACTCTTAACGTATTGTAGTTATATATAATTTATACCCTAATGATTTCTCGCGTGGGAGTTTTTATGATCTTTGCCTTCACCTTTTGTTATTTATAGCAAACTATATCATTAAAATATGTTAAAGATATATTTATATTAAAATCTTTTCTGAAAACATATGTGTTCAAGCTTCGTTACTCAATATTTCCTACTTCAGCTAATAGTTAACTGTCTAATACTGTAAATATTGTTTGACAGAACCAATGATTAGATGTTTGAACTCTTATACAAAACTCGCCAAACATTCAAGTATTAAAATCATGGTCTTTTCAGAGAAACGTGCACAGTTAAAGCTCACTTAAAGTAGTATAGAAGTTTGCCTGTAATAGCATAAAGTAACCGACAAATCCTTCGATGCAGAGCCAGCTCTATATGTAGCGAATGGAGTTTGTAACAGCTCTTAATTAAACCCGGCGGCATGGCCTAGCGGCAAACTTCGATTGCGCTGTCAAAAATCCGAAGAATTATTCCACTAGTAAAATAACTTCTGCGATTTTAGGCTTTATCGGAACGATTCAGACACATTAGCAAATTTATTTTTCACGGATGCAATATGGTGCTGGATCGTGGCGAACGCTATGCGTTTGTTGGCACAGCACTTTTATTAAAAACTGTTATTTATTGACAGTTCGAGGTAGCCTACTATTGTATTTTCTTTCTTGAAAAAGTTTAATTCAATTTGAATATTTTTACCTCTGAATATTTTATTTATGCCATCCTATATTCTTAAGTGTTTGTTATTTATCTATAAGCTGTCATCTCTACTAATATTATAAAGAGGTAAGATTTGTTTTTTGTTTGTTTGTTTGTATCGAATAGGCTACGGAACTACTGGACCGATTTGAAAAATTCTTTCACTGTTGGGAAGCTACACTCTTTGCGGTGAACATAGGCTATATTTTATTCCCGTATTCCCACGGGAACGGGAACTACGCGGGTGAAACCGCGCGACGTCCGCTAGTGCATAAAATAAAACCAGAATGTTTGTTCATTCGATATTACATATCAATGTACTCTGATAGGTTTTAAGCTTAACTAGCCCAAAATCAACCGATTCTGTAGTTTCCGTTTACGTCATGCAAAAGTAAGTGTCTACATAGTGCAAATTTTGGAATACAGTGAGCGTGTTTTAAAAGGTAGTCCAAGACAGTGCTTTCTCGCGGTTTCTCCCGCGTAGTTCCCGTTGTCTTGGGAATACGGGAATAAAATATAACCTTTGTTCACCGCAAAGAGTGTAGCTTTCCAACAGTGAAAGAATTTTTCAAATCGGTTCAGTAGTTTCGGAGCCTATTCGTTACAAACAGGCAAACAAAAAACAAAAAAACAAATCTTTCCTCTTTATAATATTAGTATAGATTAGGTGTTAGGTAGATGAAAGATTGAAAGTTTCGGTGTATGATGTATCTGTTACTCTTACTGGTAAGTAAGGTCTTTAGCATGATTTACTATAATTTGTCATTGTATGTATATGCTTATGTGATATCTAATTTTATTGTGCAAAATAAGATATTAAGCACATGAATCATTATAATATAAAAAAATAATTCCAATTACGAACCTGTCAAGGGATAGTTGTAATTACGATCACAATAGCTTTTAAATATCCTTTCCAAGCGCTATCGTAAATACTTCAACCCACGCCCAGCTTTTATAGCCGCGTTACTTTTACTAATATCATTATTCATTTTAAGTGTAGCAATCGATACCTTTGAAATTATATACCTTTAAGGCATTAACTTCCACCTTTTTATTTGTGAGAAGCAAATGCTGTTTCAAATTTATAGGAGCAACATCTGAATGCAAAAGCTGGTATTTATAACCGCTCAATTAGTAGCCGGTTATTCGTAGGTACATTATGAGGCTTCCAGTTGCTTTTAACTGGAAATTTATGAAAATTGTCTACAATTTATGACGGGTGTGCGAGATGCACAGCAAATGTTTTTATATTTACTGTGGTTTGCGAGAATTGAACAGAAATTGCATGTTTAAAAGTATTTTGATATTTTTATCAATTGATGGCAGATAGATTTACTTTGACGGAAATTTCTCTAGTATAGAGCGGTTTCTTGTCATCGTAAGTACTCGCAACATGTGCAGTTTACTGTCGATGCCGATAGGACAACCTTCGAGACACTAAATAGATACGGACACTCCCTTAGACAGTCACGCACCACCGCGCCGCACCGCCCAAACGGGGAAATTTCTACTTGATATTTTATTATCACAACAGAACTAGTGTTCTATTTGGGACGAACGGCATTTTGTCTATTCCGTATTTTGTTACGAACCATGATTTGTAAATATAGTTTACCTACAGCTATTTTGATAGGCATGCCTCACTTGAAATTTGATGCCCGTAAACTTTTATATTACTGAAACTCAACTAAAAGGGTAAACCTGGTTAATTTAATCAAAATCTAGCCACGGATTACAGAACTTACTAAACGTTGCAATGACATGCTTACTTATACTATCGCCCACAATTCGTATCTACTCTGCGAAGAGAATGAATGCAATTTCTACTCAACCTGTGTTCCAACAATTCATCGTGGTTAAAACCCCACGTAAAGTACAAATTCTTTTATATAGTCAGGTCGGTGGATAATAAAATTTGAAATGAAGATAGTTGTAAGGTGTGAGTAGAGAGAGTATTTCTAAAAATGTTAAAACATAATATTGCAACTTGCTCACGAGAAACACATTTAAGCAATAATTAAATCAGACACAGGCGGTGTCACCAGTTCTTTCTAGAAGATACGTAATAAGCGGAGCATTAGAGTATTTAGAGATAACAGATTATATTAGGTCGTTGCGACTTTAAAATCTCTTAAGTGTAAAATTGACAATTTCGAGAAAATCGATAAAAACTGTCTGCTGAAAAAAATTATAATTATGGCATCAATGAAAATTAAATAGATATATAGGCAAAATCGTTGTACTTTTTTACATATTATTATGATAATTCCGTTAAAAAGTAACTAAAATCGATTTATTATTATTTTGTGGTTTTCAGGAATTTGAAAATTAAAATAATCATTGATATTATTATACGATACCTCTATAGGTTTCAAGGTGGTCACCTTGTGATGCATAAACGCTCACCTGCACTTCCAGTTATGTTCCCTCGTCTACTTAAAAAGATTCGATAAAATCCTCTCAATCCCGCTTAGTATATTCTTTCTATCAAAGACCTTACTGAAGCCCTTGCTAATCCAAGGTCTTTCTGAAAGTTATACCTATACCTCTACAGCATGGGAGTTTAACTACTACATAGCCATCATTGGTTAGTTTGTTGGTCAAGTCGAGTTGGTATTTACGAGCTATCATTAGGTAGGTATGTGAGTTAATTCTAGGAATACCTACTGCTTGCTCTCGAATGCAAGGAGTCTCAAAAACAGTCATATGTCAGAGTCTGGATAACGAGGCACATACATCCTACAAAATTTTAGTGTTTCTCATACGTGTAGAGTACAATCTGTGGCCGATAAAAGCCTAGCCTCATCACACCAGAGCTCTCTGTTGTACAAGACGCAGATTCGTCGGACTGTTCTCACCTTTGGGATGAATGCGCATGCTGGGTAAAGGTGCCACTCTCGTACAGCTGAGTGAGTCCTTGCCAGAACTGAGCTATTCAAAATATTTGGCTCTCTGTCGAACCAAAATTGCTTGTACTTACTCTGCCAACTCTAACAATACCGGGTTCTTCAAGCGAAACGCAAAGAGATCATTAGGTCACTGGCAATAGTCTTGAGAGCTGTGAAAGTGGCCGACAATTCCCTAAATGTAACTGTGACTTGGCATCAGGCAAGCGACGTGATTTTAGCATACTATAAAAATGCTATAAACTCAGCACGGTCTTTGGGATGATTTGAATTGTCGTCCTTTACAAACTATTGCTTTTGTTAGCGAATAATCCTCCAAATATTTAGCGACGACAAATATTTCTAATACCCCATCATGCCCCACCAGCAGGTGTCTAGCAGTACTAGTTATCTCCCTGTGGCCTTTTGTCATCAGACCAGAGCTCTCAATTGAAATGAAAATATCGTAATTCATATAGGTTACATAATAACACTTATAAACGTCAAGATTCTACCTTTACTAAGAGTTTATAGATACGGAGGCAATAGCCTGGTGACGATTCGCAAATAGAAGTCGCACTTATCTACCTGTCTAACCATTACAGTGTTAGTATCAAAGTTAACGAAATATTTACCATGTATTATTCAGTGTTTACGATATTTTAATACCAGTCATCAACACTATATAACAAACGATATAACAAACGATATAACAAAGATTAAATACGCGATGTAGTGTCAACTGTAATTAAAATTATTACAGTAGATACTTTCCCGCGCCCATCTATTTGCTTGCTATTCCTTAGTAAAATATCTTATGTGTATGGCAATATCGGACCATTTCTAAAGTATGACATATTAAAAACTCCTATGTGTACGTTAATAACACATAGGATATTTTATAGACAAAGTTTTAGTAAGCAGTCACATAGGAGATTTTGAATTTCATAAATAAAATATGATAAAAACGTCAAAGGGACACGAGAGTCTTAGCATACGATGCGCCTTTAAGAGCGTAAATTCGGTTTTCAAATTTCTTTACGATCGTAAGAAATCAGCCGGCGCGGCGCACATAGCCGTATAGTGCCAATTGTTGCTACTAACAAGTTTGATACTTTTGTTTTCCTTGATGTATTACCGTTGTCATATTCTTAGTCGAAGCGTTCAATCTTTTAATTTAATTTTTATGTTAGTAATATTAGTTAATAATTATTGATTATTTTATTGCAAATTGATTAATATTAAGTAGTGATAGACACTGACATCATAAAATTAATAAAGTTGACATTTATTTACCTAACTAATATCAATATTGCAATTAGAAATACCAAACCGAAGGAACCGACGTGCATGCATTAAAAGAGAAATGAAAGTTGAAGAAGCAAGTAAGGTGTGTATGGAGCGTGCCGTGTGGCGCTCGGTTCTTTCTGCCTACCCCGCAAGGGATTTAGCGTGAAGATAGTATAGTATATAATACACACATACATGAAAACGGTCCACAAGTTTATTTTTAAAGTATCTAAATATACGAAAATTGTAGAAAGTAATGGACAATATTCTATTTTACACTGTAAATATTTAAATTTGACAATAATCACAGTTAAAAACAATAATATTAACGTAGCAATGCGCAGGCGCTTGGCGTGGTACGATGTTTTGCTGCCTACTGCAGATTCAGTGCTGGCAGGAACGTTAAAATATTTTTAATAAATAATCAATAAATATTGTTGGATATTCTCACACAACATCGTCTAGCCCAAACTAAGCTATAAGCTTGAGCTATGGGATCTAAATCTAATCTTAATTGATAGTAGGTGTTTTTCATTTACAACAACCAAATATTTATTGAGGTATGTGCATAACAATGCACATCGCCAAGAAAAAGGCTTTCCGTATCGGCATTGATCGATTATTAGATACCTACTAAGATGAATTTTGGGAGGGACTGAACTGAGTTTCTTGGGGTGTTCTTCTCAGTTTGTAGCATTTCCGAAAAAATGTTGACAAACCTATATTTTTTTTAATTTCAAAGGTAATAAATTTTATTTTACTTTATTTTATCGGCTCTTTCTGGGCTCAATCATTTTGGGCAACAGACATTAGTCGTAAAAAATTAACAATTTAGGTTCCATCCTCTTAGTCCAGAACTCGTCGTCTTGCGAAATATTTACTGTGCTTATGGGCAAATTAGTGTTCAGTCTACACCGCAAATCGATAAATGTTAGCTTGACTGAAAGTAATTTTAATAGAATTCATTAAAAATATTTATTATATACACAAGATCACTAGAAGATAAAATAAACGCAGCTTCTCACTTGATTTGAAGTTGGCCTTGGATTTTAAAATACCAGTCATGCTTTGTAAACACATCCGTTTTTCTCCATAATTTAATTTTACCATCTGCTATGGCTTGTTCCACATCCATGTATATAGGGACTATTCTAGGTTAAACTGATTGATTGATTGGTTATTAGGTCGTCTACAACAAGGTTCTTTAGCAGAGGTGAGGCCACGCCCCCTTGTGGACAACCTTTGGCCATGGCTGCGCACTGGTTTCTGCTTGTCTGTAGCTTTAAAATGAGTTTGTTTAGCATGTTATCTATCCATTCACTGACTACCGTGTATACTCGGTGTTTTGCCAGTGCCGTGGTTATGCTTCTTCTGTCGAAAGCTCCCTCTATGTTTATGAAAGTGCCGAGGCACATTGATTGATTGATTCTGGATGACCTCTTATATTTTGTGTACCACTGCATGTAGTACTGAGTCTGTAGACTTGCCGGGGGCATTATGCGCGGTGGTTGGAATGCAGTGGCTTATTTTAAAGGGCCGTCCCTCGTTTGTCTCCGTCACACAATCTTTCCAGAGTTTTTAGCAGGAAAGACGAAGGGCTTATCGGTCTGTATAACCAGAGGTCTGAATCACAAACATAATCCCTTTACCGGGTTTTGGTATAAAGATCACTTAGACCTCTCTCCACAGTCTGGGTCACAGTCCCATTCATTGTCTGGCGTATAGATACTATGTAACTGACAATATCAACTTGTGTCCTCCCCCATTTTATCACTGCAGGGAAGACTTCATCCTGTCCTGGAGATTTGAAGGACTTGAAGCTGTTAATTACCCATTCAGTTTTTTGTAAGTTTACAGAATAGATTAGAACAGGTCTTGCGAGCTCCCACTGGACTTCTTCTGTGGATACGTTTTCCACCAGCCACATGAGTGTCTGCAGCAATTGGCATTCTGGGAAGTGCGTTTGTATCAAAATACTCTCGGCTTCTTTTCATGATAGTTAACGTTAGTAGAATGATGTAGTGGTAATTTATATGTTATTAATATATAGTTTTCGAGTAATTAAGTGATTTAGTGGTCATTATATAATGTTAATTTGCCTTTGAAAATGCCGAAAGTTTCCACCAAGTGCCATCAATCAACAGTATAAATAATTCTTTTCATGTGTGGGTCAGGCCGCCGCGCCTTCAGGTTTCTTTATAGATGCGGACAGTTCTGTCCCTTGTTTGGCTAGTATTAGTCTGACTCTATCAGAGGTTTCTCCAAGACTTGGTACTTTTGTATCTCAGTCGCTACTTGTATTTTGCTTTGGCGGCTTTATAGCCGTCCCAATTCTGGTCTGGTTCCTCACAGGTGTTCCATAATTACCACTTATGAAAATGGTGTGTTAATGTGTTATTATCAATACCACACGAATAGTGACAACCTGCCTTGCGTATAATACCTACATCTACGCTGTACGTGAAGAAAATAGTGCAACTGTAAAAGCTTATAACTTGGTCAGTTTTCGTTAGTTTCAATTAATTTTTTTTATACAGTATTTCGAAGCGAAACTCTAGTCGGGGTGTCTGAGCTTTGCACTATACAAAAGTTCACGTTGTATATCGACCATAAATATTTATATATATTATATTATACGTCACAAAGTACTAAGATTGTTTGGTCACGCTAGAATTAGACTATTTTTGTTCATTTTTTCGTATTCAAAAATGGAACATCGAGCGACATGACCACTCTCTGAGAGCCTCTCGGCGGTACTAAATCGTATTTGTTCGCGTATCTGCATTTATAGGGGTTCACAAAATACTTTGTAAAAAAAAATCTGTACCTAGTTACATAAAAAGAAATATTTTTATTGTCAAAGGAGAAGTTCTGACATAATATTACATAATTATCATAATGATTTAAACTACAGAAGCTGGTGAAAAGACAACTTTATTTTGGTGAAATTTCTCACTATTTGAGCAAACTTTACAGTCATTTTTCTCTAAAAAAAGGAACCTACCTGATATCAGGTTATTCTACAAACAGATAGCCAACCCCCTTTGCAATTGCTTCGTATCCCTTGTTTATTAAATTTATCAGTAATTTGACATGAATTTAAGCATCGAAATCTGTGCAAATCGTATGATTTGAAAAACCTGTTTCACTTTCATTGATAATTACCATATGTAATCCGTTGTTAGGTAAAATATGTTTTAATAAACGTTTAGAGAGCTAAATTTACTAAGTATGTTAGTGAATACCATGTTTGTACGATAAATATTTAATGACTTTAAATGCAATGAAAAGTATGGTTTCTGAGCAGTATGTGGCGCGAAATATGTTAGCCCTCTTAAATTCTGAGTTGACTGGTATTAAAAAGTCGACTTCACTAAAATTGACACATAGGAGGTATTAAAGTCGGAACGACGACGTAAGTATGTAGAGTTACAGAACCTATTAATACACGTAACTATTACAAGACTTGAAAGTCATTTGTCACTTCCTACCAAGGTTGCTTTGCGACATAAGGTCTCCGATTAATACCAACAAGTCCAATATAAATCTGTTCAAAAGTATTTCTTGGTGTACAATAAAAAGCTTTTTACTTACTTGATACTATGTATGTATTAAACTTAAACACCCTTTGCATAACCATTCAATCGAACCTGAGGGATATATTTTCCACAATAAACCACCCGGAGATCATTCAATTGTTAATGCTATAGTGATCTAAGGAGCACCGGGCGAACACAATATATGGGTTAATGAGGTCGCCCATGGAGACACGAAACTCCCCTAGTTATGAAAACGTTCTGTCCGTTAGATGGAAGAAGTTTTTTTTATTTATTTATTTATTTAAACTTTCTGCACAAAATATATTTGTACAAAGGCGGACTTAATGCCAAAGGCATTTTCTACCAGTCAACCTTTGGGTGATGCAGAGATTAATTAAAGTAGGTGCTCAAAGTATGACAAAGAAAGTTATAAGAATAAAATGGTCTGAATTAAAAGCTTCAACAACAAAAAATAGTATTGAGAACTTATAGTTACTAAGTACATAGGTAGGTACATAAATATATCATATTATAAAGATAATAATAAAAATCTACATCATAATTATATAAAAATAAAAATAAAAAATGATGATAAATACCTTACAAATATAAAATATATAGATACATTATTAAATAGATATAACTATAAATATATAGGTATAAATAAATACAAACAGGAAAATACTATTAAAGTTCTGCCTATGGGACCCTATAAAGTTGACGTACTCTGTTTTTAAACGAAAAACGGTCGGTCAATGTTCTAATTTCCAGAGGAAGGGCATTCCAAAGAAGAATGGATCGCACTGGAAAAGAGGTATGGACGAGATTTGAAGTGTGAGTTGGACAGTGCAGAAGAAGATTGTTAGAAGAGCGTAGATGTTTGTCATGATTGGAGCCAAGTAGATGAAGATAGGATTTTAAGTAAGTAGGGGCATTGGGAGAATTTAGAAGTGAAAAAATTAAACAGACAGCTCGCAGACTACGCCGTCGTCGAATAGGTAACCAACCCAGCTCCTCACGGAATACCGATACGTGGTCGTACTTCCTAAGATTGTAGACGAATCGAATGCAATTATTGAGAAGCCGGTCGAGTTTATTGAGCAGATCTGCATTCAGGTCGAGATAGCACACATCACCATAGTCGAAAATAGGAAAAATTAAAGTCTGCATAAGCATTGTCTTGGTTTTGGCTGGCAGAAAATTTTTGAGACGATAAAGAGCCCGAAGTGTCCCAGTCACCCTTTGGCAGACCTTAGTGACCTGAACCCGCCAACTCAAGGTTGAATCTATGTGCAAGCCCAGATTCTTAACACTCACATTAATAGGAATGACTTTTCCGTTAAAGGTTATCAACGGAAGAGTCCGTTCATTTAAACGGTTAACCATATAATTAGTACCAATTATTATGCTTTGGCATTTGTCAGGGTTGACAGCCAGCCCAAATTTATCACACCATCCACTTATCAAATCCAAATCTGCGTTTACACAATCAATCGCCTCTGAGATATTGTCCACAGAAGCTTGGCTATATAACTGCAAGTCATCAGCATACAAGTGATACGTACACTGAAGATCGGTGGTTAAGAGGTTGATAAATATCGAAAAAAGAAGAGGAGATAGTATGCCGCCTTGAGGGACCCCAGAGTCAAGATTGCACCAACTCGACGACATCTCATCAACACAAACTGACTGCTGGCGACCCTGAAGATATGAAGAAAACCAATCCAGCTCGTCCGAAGAGATCTTTATATGGGCAAGGATGGACAAAAGTATATCATGGTTAACGCAATTAAAGGCATTGGAAAAGTCCACTAAGACCATCACTGTGGCCTTAGCTTTTTCCATCCCATCCCTGACGTCACCTGTTACTTTTAGGAGTGCTGTAGTCGTGCTATGTCCTGGCCTAAATCCTGATTGTAGGGGATTAAGAATGGCATTCCTGTGTACAAAATTGGACAACTGCCTATGCACGCACGCCTCCAGCACTTTCGATAGAAAAGGAAGGATAGAGATTGGACGAAAGTGTTTTGGGAGAGAGGGATTGGAAATTTTGGGAAGGGGACGAACGTAGGCTTTACGCCACAAGATTGGAACTTGTCCAGAAGTTAGGGAAAAGTTAATAATGTGTGAGATAGCGGGAAGAAGTAGGTCTAGGATAAACACGATCATCCGACGACTAATGTCGTCACAGCCCACTGCCTTTGATTTGATGGTCAAAATGATCCTTTTGATCTCAACCGACGTGACTGGAGAAAACTGAAAAGGTGAATAGCTGGGAATGGTTAATCCGGCTACGAAGTCAACCGTTTGACTCTTGGTTAGGCCATCAATTGCGAGAGAGGTGGAGAAATGACGATTAATAGCATCTAACTCAATTGTCTTAGGAAGCTCCATCTGCCTTGGTTTACCGATTCCCAGAGTACCAAGAAACTTCCATACATGCGCTGGTGATGAATAAGTTATGTTATCGAAGATGTGTCGGCGTTTAGCGTTCCGTATCACCTGATTACACCGATTCCTTGCTGTTTTGTAAGAGCTCCAATGCATATCCGTACGTTGTTTTTTAAATTTATGAAAAGCCCTGTCTCTGCGTCTCATAGCAATTCGCACTTCATTTGTGAGCCACGGCGCTGGGGGATTCTTCAACTTCACCCTCCTAACAGGAGCATGAATGTCGTAGAGGCCATTTAAAGTTGTATTAAAGTACAGAACTTTGTCATCGACTGTGGCAGCCTCTCCCAAAGGCACCCAGTTGATCTTAGCAGCATCGGCGCACAACTTGTTAACATCCATGCGTCCAAAACAACGCCTATGCAATACTTTAGGTTTAAGTTTAGGTGGTTTAAGAAAATAAGACAGATAAATTAAGTCATGATGTGAAAAAGCCGGCGCTAAAAGCTGACCGTGCGAATGTACAAGATTAGGAGAAGAAGTAAGAATTAAGTCAAGCCAGGTATCATCTGTGTCTTTATTGTGGTGTGTAGCCTCAAGTGGCAAAATATGGAGACTGGCTGACTCAACTATGTGAAGGAGTTTTTGAGCTCTTGAAGAGTCTACAAGAAGATTGGTGTTAAAGTCACCCATGATGATGTAATGCTCATAATCAGACCCCAAAGATTCTAAGACCAATTCGAAATCGGTGAAATAATCAACGCAAGGGGGACTGTAAACAACGCCAAGAATCGTTTTGATCCCTTTAACCCAAACCTCAAGGAAGAGGAACTCCGCGGTGGCGGAGTATTGTGGAGGAGATGAGGCAACTATTTTGAAAGGTAGATCACTACGGAGGTATATTGCCACCCCACCTCGCTCCTTACCTATCCTGTCGTTTCTGATTAAAATAAATCCAGGGAGAGGATAGGAAGTAGAGAGTAGATTAGGCTTTAGGAAGCTCTCAGAAATCAAAACTGCATGAGCATGGGAGTCCGCGAAAGTAGCTACAAAGTCACTGTAATGACCAGCCACGCTTTCTGCATTAATATGACAAACATTAAATGACCGCCCCAGTTGTCGTTCAAAACGCATACGAAGTACATCACCAACTGTAGCTGTAGTGGTATTGTTTGTGATTGAGCAAAAACTGTCATTCCCAGATGGTGTATCAGTATCATAGGCAGAGTGGAAGGAATCATCATTAGCAAACAAGTCACTCATAATGTTTAAAATATTATAAGAATAAATATAAATAGTATATAAAAATAAATAGTATATGTACTTAGATAATTAATATTATACTTATGTTTAGATAAAAATGTACCAGTATAATATTTACGCTGAACTTATGAAAAGTCTCAGTCTCTGCACCACCCGCCAGCAAACATTCACAATACTGGAAAATAAAAATTTACTTTAACACACTGTAAAAAAGCTGATGAAAAAAAAACTAAAATATCAACTTTAAAACTAGGATCATACATAATCAACTAACAATTTGGTACGTCGTCAGTGGAATACTGCGCAACCATTACACACTGTACATAACGGAACGTAAATGTATGTTTATAAACGAACTGTAATCTTGACCTTGACTGTGAAAACTAAATTAGTACATACTTATTTCTGAACGAAATGGACGAAATTTTGCTATACGTCACAAGTCACAAACGTCAATGAAATGTCACAACAAATTGTAAACAAACCAGGAGAAATGAATAATTAATATGTTGTGGGTACAATACTATAAATACAATAAAGTTTCGTAATAGGTGATAAGAAAAGTGATAACCAAATATGAACCAAAATGTTATGTGACACTATCCATTTAGATCGGAATGTAATACACCGCGAACCGTACCAACACACGAAACAGCAATGGTTTTAGTTCTTCCGCAATCTCGTTTTTGCATTGTCGGCACTGACTGCATCACTCATAGATGGGACACCACCTCGCTCACCAACCACCCTGGGATGCTTAGTAATTAATGGATTCAGCTCGTCCATGGATGTAATCTTGTGCCGGCTCCCACCAATACTGACAATAATAATGCCGTCTTGTGTCCAGCATGCCCGCATACCAAAATGCTGCCTGGCCCTGCTAAAGACTGTCTGCCGTGCTTTTGTCAGATTCTCTTTAATAGATATTGAAGAGCCTTTTAATTTGGTCTTACAGCGCCATATGCTTGACCTAATATGAAATCCGGCAAACCTTACCAAAATGGGACGAGGACGATCACTAGTGGCCCCCAACCTATGACAGTATGTTATATCGGCAGCAGTAATACCATTCTGGACCAACTTCTTTTGAACTACATCAAGAACAGCAGCAGTACAGTTCTCATTCTCCGCTTCAGCAACTCCCATGAAAACTAGTGACTTACGCCGGTGCCTTGTTTCCATTGCATCTAGCGATCTTGAACACTCTGTGATCTGCCTCCTGAGCAGACCAAGCATGGAAAACATGAGTTCCCTAAACGTCCGGAACTCTTCTGCAACCTTCGCTACGGTATCCTTGGCAGGTCCAACCGTTTGCAGCTGTGCCGCCAGTTCAGCCATTTTCTTGGAGAAGGATTCCTCAAGCCTGTTCTGCGCACTCTCGATATCTGCCAGTTGTGACATAGTGAACCAAAACAGTGTGCCCTATGACCTTATGTGAATGTGCTGGCAGGTGGTGTCTATTGTTGATGTCAGGTCACATTAACACTTCCACAAACGTAAGTACTGACTTAGTGTAATGCACTACACTACACAATGGTTAAATAAGTTTAGAAATTTAAGTATTTATAATTATTTCAAATATTCAAAAGCAGAGTGACTTCTTAACTTTTTTACACCTACCGCCCAAAAAAAACTTTTTTGGGCGGTAGGTGTAAAAAAGTTAAGAAGTCTATGAGACATTTTGTCATTTTATCCTCCTACTTTCAGGTATCGTAACTTACTTACCTTCCTTACTTATGTCTTGAGTTTTTACAGTGTTTTTTGTTTATTGCTCACTTTTACTCAAGTTGTTGGAACGGTAAAATGAGTTTATTTTAATGCTAAATTAGGATTTTGCCCATTTTTTTTACGTAGCATATTACTTTTGTGTAGCTTTCTTTTTAGCTTTTTTATGACGTTTGAAATATGAACCAATCCAGCAGCGACCAATGTAAAATTTACAAAGACCAGCGCAGTTAATAGTTGTCATAAATACAAGCTACATTTTGTGCACCTAGTAATTTCCAAACTGTAGTGTAGAGGAAAGTTGTGTATTTTGATAGACAATAAATATTTATGATACTCGTACGTACCTTAATTCTTACATCATTCAAAATCCTTATAAGAATATTTGTTCATTCATAGCTTCAAAAGGTACTAATAGCCGCCAGAAAAAAACTTGCAATACAAATAACTATTTCTAGTTAAATAGCATAGTAGTTTAGTAACAGCATCATTAGTAGGCTTCGTCAATTTTCTTTACCTAAAATTGAAAAACGTGAAGCTTAGATAAGGCACGGCTACAGAAAACCTTTTCCCTTGAGTATTACGGAGATTTTATCAAGTAGAAAGCAATAAGGAACTCCACTTTGATTCCGAACGAACGAAGCGAAGGTGCTTCAATATTTAAATACAAATGTCTAGACTGTTAAGTCAACACTTGTACATAATGTAAGCGGTTTCTAATGGTACTTCAATTTTTAAGCAGTGCCCACAGCAATACACCGACTGCCTTGCGCAAGGGCGCGCAGCGGTGGGAGCGCTGGCTTAATCTTGAATTTTTTTTTTGGCATCTGAGAGTCTTCAATGTATAATAGTCGTGTGTATATCTTTTGCAAAAACTATTAAAATTACTACCTTATCTACCACAAAAAGGGTGGTCAAACGGAACTAAGCAGTGTTGAATTTGAAAATATATACTGACTAGATGAAACCTGCAGCTCAGCCTGGGTGGAGGTCTGCTCCCGTTCACAAATCCCGTAGGAAAGTATTCCTAAATAAATAGTCAATACAAAAAAATATACAAACTGTCCCTATGCAAAACTTTAGCTAGATCCATTCTGTTATTAGAGAATGATTAAATCATAAACATCCGAATATCCAATGTCCAAACTTCTTTTTAAACATTTACACATCTTTACTTTACTACGAATTTTCCCATTTAAAATATTTGTTTCAAAAACATTTTTTAGATTAGCAGCAAAGTTTCTTTTCATTATTCCACACGGGGTACCTTGTAGTTTTTTGATCACCAGCAACTAATTTTCTCAATTTCTATGTAATGTTACTAGCTGTGCCAAATAGTCGAGTTAGTGAGCCGGCGTCCATCGTCAGGTATAACCCGTTAGTTCTCATTATGCAGAAGGGATTTTCATAACATAGTTTCGAGAGTTGTAGTCGTCCAACAGTGCTTTAGGCTACTTAGAGAGTCATTTGCAGACAGATTGGTCCGACCCACGAGGTAGATTGCAGAACTTTAGAGATAACTTGCCAAAACTTTGAACATTTTGATGGTGCAATACTTGGATAAGGTATACTGACTGTCTTAATTAAGTAAGAGACGTTCAAACCTGGCTTAGGTGTATTATCGTGGCTTTTATGGAGTTAGGAATAGTTTTAATCTGAATTTCAAGAACTATATCAAAGTTATAATAATAGTCTATAGATTCATGCAAACCACTACCCGTCAATTTACTTTAGTAACTAGACTGTTGGGGCATTATTACGCAGAATAAAATTAAGTACCGGCTACAACATCGTACGCAATAAAATTGCTCTCAAGGGAGCGATGGAATAAGAGCCTTATGTATACACAAGTATTCTATTTACAACTCCTGAGACTTTATAGCAACAATTTGAAATACATTCTTACGTAAAAAAGAGTTAGTACTACATAATTAAAGTCACAGTCTAGGTTATTTTTTTATAGTAGACGATATGATGATGGAGACGAAAAATAGTAGAGAGAATTCCCTAACTATATACAGCAGTTACCATGTGTTTAGTGTTAATTAATGTGTACTGTCAAGAACTTTACACCTAGATAATGATAGATTTTCAGTCTACACGTCACTGAAAATAGAGAAAAAAAAATTAACAAAAAACAAACCGACTTCAAATAAAACCAAAAACTGAAAAAAAAAATTCAATAAAAAATAAAACCGACTTCAAAGAAATCCTGAAAAATTAAATTTACTTAGCACAAAGTAATATGTATTTTGATTTATCAGATTTTATTCAATATCATATTGAAGTTGGCGCCAAGTAAACCCATAGTTTTATGTAGGTATTATTCATGGCACCAACTTCAATATTATATTGAATAAAATCTGATTAATCAAAATACATATTACTTTGTGCTAAGTAAATTTAATTTTTCAGGATTTCTTTGAAGTCGGTTTTATTTTTTATTGAAAAATTTTATTTTCATTATTTTAAGTGACGGGTGAACCGAAAAATATATCTATCTAGGTGAAAGTTCTCATCAATACAAATCAATCAAGCCCAAACACAATGTATTTGCTGTATATCGTTAAGCAATTCCCTCGACTGTCTTTCGGTTCCAACATCATATCGACTCCAGACATTTGTAGGGATACATAGCAGAGTATAACGCTAGTATTACGTAGCGAATAAGATTGCTGAGCTAGCATCTAAATGCGTCCGCGCCAGCGAATGTATTTTAGTCGTAATAAACCCGTGAATGGTATCGGATACTTCATTGTGTCTCACACCCCATACTACTCCTCTACCACGGTGGCGCAGGGACGAATCAACCCCCAAACATTCATTAAAATGTAGTAGGTACAATAAAGCACTGAATTAAAAAGGTAACAAACGCACTAGTTGTCCCTACAATTTTCGATGGTTGCTCTCGTTTTCTCCTGGATCCCATCATCAGATCCTGACGTGGTGACAATGGGCGCTTGCACATTGCACGATATCGTGGCACGATATCGTCCACGATATCGTACGATATCGGTCCACGATATCGTACGACATCGTTCCACGATATCGTACGATATCGTGGAACGATATACCGAACGAAATTGACACAGTATAAACCACAGCTTGTTATTCGGTTAGTAGCTTTGCGCCAGGAAAGGTAACCGCGCGATTCTTAAAGCTAATTAAAATATCAGAAGCAATAATGGCAGCAGTGAACAAGTAACGTTACGTTTACTTAATGACTGTGGCGCAGTCGGTAGTGATACCGCTTGCGGCGCTGGAGGTCGTGGGTTCGATTCCCACCGGAGACAAATATTTGTGTGACCCATAAATGTTTGTCTCAAGAGTCTGGGTGTTCCTATGTATAATATGTATGTATTTAAAAGTATATAAGTATTAATATCTGTGGTCTGATACCCATAACACAAGCAGGTTATTCCTAGCTTACTTTGGGATCAGATAGCGTTGTGTGAGATGTCCGTAAAAAAAAACTTAATCTTTTATTATATAATACTAGCTGACCCGCGCAACTTCGTTTGCGTGATAAATGAAGAACCGCTTGACCGATTTTGTGCAAAGTTCACATAAACCATCTACTAAATAGTCCAAACAAAGCCTAAACATTTGGTTTGGATAGGTGAGCCCGTTCTTGAGTTATAAAATTACAACGAAAAGTGGCATTGATTTTTATATATATAGATTATCTTTTATATTTACGGATGGAATTGCAGCTGAACTACTGAAGGCGGGAGGGGGGGGGGAGGGGGCTCCGGTTCTCAACGAGCTGACAAGTTTGTTTAATTCCGTCTTCGAACAAGATGTGTCTTGAAAATTTGTGATTACATCGCGGCGGCCATATTGGATTGCAAAATTATCACGTGATTCGTACTCAGCATACCAAAAAACCCCTTAAACGATACCCATCATGAAATGTTGTGATTACGGCGCGGCGGCCATATTGGATTGCAAAATTATCACGTGATTCGTACTCAGCATACCAAAAAACCCCTTTAACGATACCCATCATAAAATTTCGTGATTACGGCGCGGCGGCCATATTGGATTGCAAAATTATCACGTGATTCGTACTCAGCATACCAAAAAAACCCCTAAAACGATACCTGGAGCATGACTTGTAGCTCACTACAAGTCATGCTCCAGGAATGTCACGGGTCAGTAGATGCGCACGTCTGTGTGAGTGAGCCGTTTCGCACATTTCTATGAAGTTACTCTACTGTTGTAAGTATCTGTATATTGTCACGACAGTAAATATCGTCCACGATATCGTGCGATATCGTGACGATATCGTGGCAGTGTGAAAGCGTGTAGTAGTAATTGTATCAAAACACCGCTCCTACGATATCGTACGATATCGTGTCGTTACGGTTATCGTGGCAGTGTGCAAGCGCCCAATGGGACCACCTCAGAAGTGAACTCTATTCAACAAAAAGCAGATTTGAAATTCGTCTATAATTGACGAAATATCGGTGAACATACATAAAACATTGCGAATTTCCTTTTTTTTTTAAGTCGGATCCATCAATCTAGGTGTAAAGTTCTCATTAATACAAATCAATCAAGCCCAAACTCAAGGTAACTGCTGTAAATTGTTAAGGAATGCCCTCGACTGTCTTTCGAATCTATCATCAGATCGACTCCAGACCTTCATTAAAATGTAGAACATTAAAGCACTTAATTAAAAAGTTAACAAGCGCACTAGTTGTCCCTACAATTTTCGGTGATTGCCCTCGTTTTCTCCTGGATCCCATCATCACATCCTGACTTGGTGACAATGGGACCACCTCAGAAGTAAACCCTATTCAACAAAAAAAAATTTTTTGAAATCCGTCTTTAATTGACGGAAATATCGCTTAACATACATAAAAATACATACAGACGAATTGAGAACCTCCTCCTTTTTTTAAAGTCGGTTAAAAATAAAGTTTACTTAGCACAGAGTTATTATATTCTGATTTATCAGATTATCCTTAAATATAATACTAAAGTCGGTGCCAATATGACTATGAGAGAGATTAATAATGCCTTCCTAAGCCTACAAAGTTTAAATGGGCACCGATTTCTGTATTATATTTCATGATATCTGATAAATCAGAATATACTAACTCAGTGATAAGTAAACTTTATTTTTCAGTTTTTAGTTTTATTTGAAGTCGGTATCTTTTTTGTTAATTTTTTTATTTTTTATTCCTAGGTTGTGACGAAACCTTAGTTGCAGCATCTCAGCCGTCAGTCTTGTAGACTAATAATATTAGTCCTGGGACATCCTTCCGAGGGCTTACCCGGGGCTCCCAACCATAGGCTGTTAGGCGTTACGTAAGGTTTTTTAGTCAGTAGGATTCCAGCATAGCATCCACGATGGACTTTCCCTCACGTTAGAAAAGAAATATTATAAAGTAATGTAGTGAATAAACTGATAAACTACTGTGTCGATTTCAAAAATTCTTTCACTATTGGAAAGCTAAATTCACCCTGAGTAACATGGGCTATGTTTTATTTCCGTATTACCACGATTACCACGGAAACGGGAGATACGCGGGTGAAACCGCGTGAGGTGCGCTGGTCTCTTATAAATCCTCAGTCACTTTGGCGGTTAGTTTTAATAGCCTTCTTGGGCTTTTTCGGTGATCCAGACCAAATTTCTTCTTTACGGATTTGAATATAAAATTACACTTCGAACATAGATCTGTCGATTGCCCTCTGAATGCTGTTAAGTTAGCTTTAAACTCTAGTTTAAGATTTACGATGGGGGCTTCGTAATATTAACTTCACATTTGACTGCCTCTGTGGCGAAGTCGGGAGTGATACCGCCTGCGGCACTGGAGGTCCAGGGTTCGATTCCTGGGTCGTCCAAATATTTGTGTGATCCACAAATGTTTGTTTCAAAATTTGGGTGTTTTCTTTCTATGTATAATATGTATGTATTTAAAAATATATAAGTATGTCTATCAGTCGTCTAGATCCCATAGCACAAGCTTATAATATTAGCTTAATTTGGGCTAGATGATGTTGTGTGAGATTGTCCACAAATATTTTTTTTTTACATTCTTATCCATTTCGGATGGGATGAAATATTGGATTTATGGTGGAGGCTTCGTCAAATTTACTTCACATTCACATTCTTTATCAGTTACGATGGGAAAAAATTTGGACTCCCATTTGGCCCTAGTGGGATCGGTGTCATGGGGTCTGTTGGGAATAATCCCACCATAACGGTCTAGAATCTCGTTTCATGGACAACACACTTTATTCATACTATGCATACTTAATTGTATATTTCGAAAGAAATTTAGCTATACGGGACGAGGATATAATCAAAGTTTGGCTGGGGTGGTGTATCTACCTTCCTTTATATATTTTAAAGATAGCCAAATTAAAATCAGTAATCTAAGCGCACGGTAGTGCGCAGGCCAAGTTCCAGCAACAGGCCGAGCGCATGCCGTACTCTATTTACACGAACCGCTTCGACCCACTTTTGACCCCCCTGTAGCTCAGTGCCTATTGCAAGTACAGAAATAAAATTGTACGGACGTAATCATATACTAGTACTAAGGCAGTGTACCAAATTTCATAGATGTAGCTTCAGTAGATCCTGAAATATGACCCTGTGAATATAGCTAATTTTGGCACTGACTGACTCACTCACTGACCGGTCATCAAAACCTCTAGGCCACTTCCAATTGTCCTAACGTTATGAAATTTTGCACACAGATCGAGTGTTATATGTAGATTAACGAAAAATTGAGAAATTTAAGAAATCGGTCAAGCGTGGGTTGGAAAAGGGTTACAAAGTTTGTATGGGACCACAGGATTCCTTAGTCGGATCTTCTTCAAATTTTGCGTAAATCATCTCTAACATAATTGATGGAAGATGCGTTTCGTATTTTATTGAAATTCATTCCAGAACATGGCTAAAAGGGGGTAACAATTGTTTACTTCGGGGGGTTTTGATTCGAATTTGTATCAATACTTCTTAGTGATGAGAGGACTCTTTTGATTTAATTTACTTTTTATTTTCACACATGTCATGTTTAAAAACTCAATCAGATTTGAGAAAGATGTTGTCAACGTTTTGATTAATGTCAATCAAATGCTCTATACCTACATACAAATTATGGAAAAGTCAATACTGCACATTGAATATTGTAATTCATATTTGTGAAATATTTGGATCAAATCCGTCCAGTAGTTTAGATATCAGCAAGTATTCTAAAGGATGACTCACGCTAGACCGTGCCGGGTCCAAGCCGAGTGTCGGCCGTAGCACGGTCACCGAGCCGGTTGCATTCACGACTGCTCGGGCGAAGCTCGGCGGCACTGTATTCATGCAAAGGGCCGTGGCCGAGCCGAGGCGGGACCGAGTTGTTTCCGAGCGCTTTCCGTAGTTCGGCTGTCACTCAGTTGCCGCTCGGTTTAACGCATAGATTTTGCGCGAAAAATTCTAAATCTATGGCTTAACGTGAGTTTGTTCACACAAAATATATATAATATTGACCTTGCTGCGGCCGGCACTCGGCTCGGACCCGGCACGGCGTAGCGTGAGTCATCCTTTTTAGGGTTCTGTACCCAAAGGGTAAAGAACGGGACCCTATTCATAAGACTTCGCTGTCCGTCTTTCTGTCTGTCTGTCTGTCCGTCAGGAGGCTGTATCTCATGAACGTGATAGCTAGAGAGTTGAAATTTTCACAGATTATGTGTTTTTGTTGCCGCTATAACAACAAATACTGAAAACAAAAACATAATAATATTTAAGGGGGGCTTCCATACAACAAACGTGTTTTTTAGCGATTTTGTCTTATATATTCGGTAATAAGGTATCCTTCATAATTTAAATACGTTAGTTAATTTGAACATTCCATCAAGATCATTCATTCCCTTTACACCATGCAAATTAAATGAATACTTTAGGAGGTATAGCACAATCAAATGTTGCTCTATGAAATTAATTTTGTGTCGCCATGATTGAACATTATACGGGTCACATAATAACTTATTTTTCGACATTCATCGTAAATATTTGTTCTTTAAAAGTGAACAACGCTTTCAGCAGATTACTTTAGGTGGGTGTAATATTTCAAAGATAGCTATTTCATAGGAAATAGTAAACAATTAGTCCATATTTTAGATTTTTCTCCAGTATAAACAATTTACGTACAAACACACAATTTATGTTGTAGACGTAGATATCGTGTTTATAATGTCATGATTCAAATGTCATCAATATTCTGAAAAAGATATTATACATAGAGTTCACAAATAGAGATGGGAATTTGCCCGGAAAAAACCCAAAAGTGGGAAAAAACCGGGAAAAAACCCAGGGAAAAAACCCGATTGGGAATTTATTCGGGTTTTTTCATATTTAGCATATGTAACATCTAGGTAATGTATAGTTTCATGTATATATCATTTAGTACGCACTATTTCAGTATTATTAACTAGTTCGAGATAATCTAACTTTGTTTATTTTAGCCCCTCTCTATAAAATAGATTGCAGAGGGGCTTATGGCGAGACACACACACGACACCTTATTTAGGACTCCTAGTTCCCGCGAGGCCAGCCCAACACAACTCTCTATGTAGTTTTTGTGATTGAGCTCACGCCAGACGTCTATACCTACCGAAGATCTCCAGGTTGTCCTTTAGTGTAGTAATGTTCTGAAGAGAGGGTAGGGGTAGAAATGGGGACTTCTTAGCTATAAACGCGCACGCCTGTGATTTTCTGGCATTGTACTCGACCAAGTTGTATGAGCTCAATAGGCAATGCGACCCAGGTCCCGGTCGAGATCGGCCACGAGTCCACTAGTTGCCGTCTCTTTTCCTCCACGTCGTGTCACCCATCGGCTGGACGGCCAGAATAGCTCCCATGCAGAGTACTATCATCCGCATAACAATGAATGTATCCAAGCAAGGGACAGCATGTCATGGATATGAGGAAGAAAGAGAGTTGGGGACAATACCGATCCCTGTGGTACTCCTGCATTTACCTGCAAAAATCAGGAAGCCTGACCATCACAGAGAACCCGTATACGTCGCCCGCTCAGGAAGCTGGCTTTTATCCGAAACGCACCCGGTAGTTTGGTGGAAAGGACTCTGCAACTCCAAAATGCCGAGTAGGGTTGCAGTGAGTAAATACGTATTTTAACTACTCTCTATACTTCAGCCACTGAACGATCATTTAGCACGAATGCTCATATACATAGTCACCAACTAAATAGTTTGAATACACCACAGACATGGCAGCAAAATAGCTTTTATATCGTATAATAGGAATCTGGGCAATTCTAGAAGCTTTGCAGCGGTGTCGTATTGATTGGCGATATATCGAGGTGATGAGGTGCTTGTATGATACCGCTAAGAAAACCAATCCCATAGCCCTACTTAGAGGTGTGGGACAGGGAGATGCTATATCTCCTAAGCTCTTCACTAATGCGCTTGAAGACGTCTTCAAGTCGTTGGACTGGAATGGATGGGGCGTGAATATGACCGGTTAATGTATCTACACCTTCGGTTTGCTGACGACATTGTTTTAATAGCGCTGGAACAGGTGAGCGGTATGCTGCAGAGTCTTAGTGAAGAGTCTCGACGTGTTGGCCTCAGCATAAACCTGGACCAAACCAAGTCCATGTTCAATGAGCATGTCGTGCCGGGACCAATATACGTTGAACGATCGAGGCTTGAGGTTGTCCATGAATACACCTACCTTTGGCAGGTAGTCACATTTGAAAAACGAGTAAACTGGATAAGGAAATAACCAGAAGGATTCGCTTGGGCTGGGCAGCATTCAGCAAACTGCGCCGGATTTTCTACTCGCCAATACCGCAATGAATGAAGCCGAAAGTCTTCAACCAGTGCGTTCTACCAATTATGACCTACGTTGCCAAAAGGTGGACACTCGGAGTGGGGCTAGTTCACGCCCTTAAGGATGCGCAACGAGCGATAGAACAAGCTATGCTTAAAGTCTCTCTGAGGGATAAGATCCAAAATGCTATCCCGCATCTTAGGGGGGCAGAAAAGGCGGCGCAGTCCTACTTACTCCCTCTGGTCTCCAGCGAGAGAGTGTCCAAGTCCAGACCTGCCACGATCGAGGACCTGGCGCTATTGCACCCACGCTATGTATTTCACCAGTGTGTTTCCCGCGCTCCCCGCAGTGCTGGCACTCAGCCATGGTTTCCCGTTGTATTTGCCACAGATACTTACCGAAGCTCCCGTGGGATACGGGAATACTGGTTACATACGCGGCCGAAGTGACTGGAAGTATCTGTGACAACCCGTAGGAGAAAGCACCGTGTCTCCTCTCCAGCCACTTATCTAGCCGGCTAGGAGACATGCCACATCACCTGAGATCGTGCGGAAACCCCTCATCACCCTGACGGCCTCTGCGGGCACTTTTGTAAAGTTTACTAAATAATTGTTAGTATAGCTCGTTTTTTTTTGGTCAAAGATTCTTGAAAGTTTCAATATAAGTTTAATCTGCAATCAAGTAACATTCCGCCACGATACGCAGAAAGAATCCAATCTATACTTATAATAAAACTGTAGAGGGTCGGGAGTCTGTACATGGAAGATATTTTGAAAATTTTAAGTGTAGGGCGTTCTCTAATCGACACTGAAGCCGAAAATGTAATTTAAAATTTTCATGTCTGTCTGTCTGTCTGTCTGTCTGTATCCCGAATAAGTATCACGCCGAAACTACTGAACCGATTTGAATGATACTTTGTACGATCTAAGCTTATAGTCCGAGGAAGGTTCTTAGATACTTTTGATCCCGATATTTTGCGCGGTTCCTTCAGGAGAGGGGATGAAAGGCAAAATAGGTTTTTAGCTATAATTTCTCACTGCGTGGTTCGATTTCAAATATTTTTTTAGTGTCTGAAAGGGAATACTTTAAGCATTATTCCACACAATTTTCAATATTGAGGGTTATGTAGCTCAGAAATTAGGGGCATCTCAACTTTCGTTAAATCTAGAATTCAACGTTTCTTAATCAAGTGAGTCTAAACGGGCGTGTTGGCTTAATCAATTCAGTCCGCGCCGAAGGCGTGGACTGAATTGATTAAGCCAACACGCCCGTTATTATATAATACAATAGCCTTAATCATAAAACTATTTTACAATAGCCTTAATCATTAAGCTCTTTTATGATTAAGCAAACAGGGCCGTTTCACACGCTGCTTGATGAGTCTCATGAAGAATTACACCTCCATTCGTACACCTTATGTGACGTAAACGAAGTTGCGAGGGTCAGCTAGTATGATATAAACAACAAATCGTCTTTTATAATAACAGTTTGGTTTTATTTTAGTTCCTGAATACTGCTACACATTTTGACATTTCGAACAACAGGCAACAGCTAGTGCCTTAGATGCATCGATGATCAAAGTACCTATTTTTCGTTGCATTTGTCCTAAAGATAATAAAAGAATGTTTATATTTTTCGGATCTTCGAATAATGAAAATTCCCGTCTATTGGGTTTTTTCCCGCATAAATACCGGGTTTTTTCCCAAACGGGAAAAAACCCGGGTTTTTTCCCGTTGGGTTTTTTCCCTCCGCCCATCTCTATTCACAAACTCTTTTTGAAATACATACTGTACCTACCGTAGAGGATCTATACAAGGATAGTTAACACTATAGAGCAACGCGACCTGTCTAAAGACGCGCGTTGTATAACACTATAGAGCAACGCGAACTGTCTAAAGACGCGCGTTGTATAACACAATAGAGCAACGCGAACTGTCTAAAGACGCGCGTTGTATAACACTATAGAGCAACGCGAACTGTCTAAAGACGCGCGTTGTATAACACAATAGAGCAACGCGAACTGTCTAAAGACGCGCGTTGTATAACACTATAGAGCAACGCGAACTGTCTAAAGACGCGCGTTTTATAACACTATAGAGCAACGCAAACTGTCTAAGGCACGCGTTGCTCTGTGTTAATAGGTAATGAGGGCAACCAGTAGACGCTTGAAATACTCACAGAATATCGAGCATTGTATTTTCATAAAAAATAATAATTGAAACAAAATGAACCTTTACTGAGACATCCTTTCGAGAGCTTGTCTTGTTGAGAGAGAGGAGTCCGGCATATCATCCATTAAGGATTTTCCATTTCGTTAAATAAAAAGAAAAAAGGGGGGCTCCCGTGCAACAAATAGGTACGACCTTTTGTTGCTTTTTTTGGTACGGAACCCTCCGTGCGGGAGTCCGACTCGCACTTGGCCGGTTATATTCTAAACATAAGCTATATTTTAATGTAATGACATTAATATACATTTATATATAATCACAGTAAATAACCTTGGGGGTAAGCAGAAGGCTAATAAACTATGTAAATTGGGGATTAACCTATTGGATTGATTAAACTGAAATTTTGCACGAATATTATTAAGAAGTATCTAAGCTTTAAACGTGGACTTCTTATTATAACGCTTGAGTTGGCTAAATCGAAAATCGATTTTTTTATGAAAATATTTATGAATCAGTGATAAAATGAGAATACAATGAGAAGGGGGGGGGGGAGGAAAGGGGGAAGGGGTTTAAAATAATGTCATGTATACATAATGCACACTTTAAAGCTTATTAAATAAAAAATAGGTACGGTTTCTTGAAAAAAAGTATTGAAATCCCACCAAAAACATCCCTGTTTAAAAGGAGGCCAAGTTCCTATGGGCTAATTGTACGCCTAAAAAAGGGTTGAAATTCAATCCAATGCCAAGTTTAGATGTATTTTCAAATCGATCATAATCATCTTCATCAACAGCCTAATCCACTGGTAAACATTTGCCATTCCCAAGACTCGCCACCACACTCAGACCTCCACCTTTCGAATCCAGCCATTACCCACCACCGCATTCACGTCAACGGTCCATCTGGCCGAAATTCACTTTACCATACACCCAACTTAAAATATGGTGTAGTTGTGAAAATACGTAGGTACCTACTTGGTTAAAAAACACTAAAATAATGTTACTTCTAAATTAGAACTTGGCAGGGTTTCGTGCAGTACGTAACTCTTGATTAATTGTATAATTAAATTTGTTATGTATATAATTAAATTAACCTGCCAAGTTCAAATTTAGAAGTAACATTATATATATAAAATAATGTTACTTCTAAATTTGAACTTGGCAGGGTTTCGTGCAGTACGTAACTCTTGATTAATTGTATAATTAAATTTGTTATGTATATAATTAAATTAACCTGCCAAGTTCAAATTTAGAAGTAACATTATATATATAAAATAATGTTACTTCTAAATTTGAACTTGGCAGGTTAATTTAATTATATACATAACAAATTTAATTATACAATTAATCAAGAGTTACGTACTGCACGAAACCCTGCCAAGTTCTAATTTAGAAGTAACATTATTTTAGTGTTTTTTAACCAAGTAGGTACCTACGTATTTTCACAACTACACCATATTTTAAGTTGGGTGTATGGTAAAGTGAATTTTGGCCAGATGGACCGTTGACGTGAATGCGGTGGTGGGTAATGGCTGGATTCGAAAGGTCTGGTCTGAGTGTGGTGGCGAGTCTTGGGAATGGCAAATGTTTACCAGTGGATTAGGCTGTTGATGAAGATGATTATGATCGATTTTAAAATACATCTAAACTTGGCATTGGATTGGATTTCAACCCTTTTTTAGGCGTACAATTAGCCCATAGGAACTTGGCCTCCTTTTCAACAGGGATGTTTTTGGTGGGATTTAATATTTCTTAGCTCCAAACCTTTGGGACTATGCATTCTGAATCAAAGGTTTAATAAAAATTGTAAATAAACTATATGTTCAACTACGACTTTCAATGTCCTAAAAAGGACCAAAACAATTATAAAAATGTCGTACCGTCATCGTAAATCTGCATATTTCTCGACACTGCCAATACCCAATAAGAAAATGTTTGAACAATGTAGGTACAAACTTTTGTGAAATAATTATTACGTACTCATTCTGACGACGCCCTAATGATAGGCTTGGACATGAAGAGGTATAATGACGAATAATTTTCTTGGGAGTGTTATATTAAGTCATAACAGTTGGTTCTGGGGTAAACTGTCAAGAGCCGCAGTACAATAAGTTTGCAAACAAAAAAAATTATTTCTTACATGATAAAATTAACGTAACTACTGTTTACTTACTGATTAAATTAAAATTGTGAATAATATAAGATTTATTGATTATTATTCCTCTTTATTTAATTATTTACATATCAATTTACATTTTTAAATATACATATAAAAAAATACATTTAAAAATATAAAAAAATAGTATCCCACCGGCATCGGGTACAGGGACCAAGCTACCGGTGGTCAGGGCTCCAGAGACAGGAATCGCCTCACAATTCGTGCCGTGCTCAACAAAACCGCCTTTTGCATCAAACCCTTGACCCAACTGCCTAACGCGAGCCTATTAAGGTGTTGATCGAGGCTCTTGGCGATCAGACCGTGTGCTGATACGACTATCGGAACAATAATCGCTGAATCCACATCCCACATGTCGACAACCTCGTGAGCTAAGTCCAAATATTTCAACTGTTTATCATTTTCTGCTTTCACGAGATTCTCGTCATGTGGAACCGTAATATCAACGATTACTGCGAGGCGCTCTGATCGATCTATTACCACTATATCAGGCTTATTGGCTACAATAGTCCTGTCAGTGATAATAGACCGATCCCAGTATAACGTGACACGACCATTCTCTAGAACTGGGTCGGGCACATACCTGTAATATGGTACTTCTGAATCTACAAGTTTATATTTTAGCGCAAGTTGCTGATGGATAATCCTGGCCACTTGGTTGTGTCTATGCAAGTACTCGCCGTTGGCAAGACGAGGACAACCAGAAATAATATGTCTGAGAGATTCACCCGGTAGGTGACATGCCCGATATATGTCAACCGTACCGTCTCTCAAAATATATTTCCGATAGTTATTCGTCATGACAACTTCGTCTGTAATAGCACAAACAAAACCTTCAGTTTCGCCGAACAAATCTCCGAAACGTAGCCAGGATACGGAAGCAAGAAAATCTACATCGGGCCCATGTAAGGCCCGATAAAACCGTCCATGCAGCTCTTTGCCCTGCCATATCTCCTTGCGATCATTAGTCGTCAATTTTACTGGTTTGTGCCAGTTCTCTTTGGCAAGAGCAAGAGGGGTCAGTTCATTATCTACTGCTACCACATCCCGATGCATACCCACGTCAGTATGAAGTAAATATTCCCTAAGGTTGTATACCTCACGATTGTGTAAGGTCTTGGCATTTAAAAAGCCACGACCTCCACACTTTCGTGGCATATACAACCTCATTACAGACGAACGTGGATGATGCATTCGGTTTATGGTCAATAGCGAACGGACTTTTCTATCCAGGGCGTCTAATTCAGTCTGAGTCCATCTAAGTATGCCGAAGGAATAGATTAAGATTGGCATGGCCCAACCATTGATAGCCCGCACCTTGTTACCGCCTGATAAAAGACTTTTCAGCACTTTTTTCAGGCGGCCAAAGAAACGGTCCATCAACGTTTGTTTCATGCCTATCTCTGTAATACCTAATGCCTGCGACATACCTAGATATTTATAGGTTTCAGTTGCGGAAAGGGATTTAAGTTTTGTGAAATCTGAAAGTTGTACTCTTTCAGATTCCACAATCCGACCCTTCTTTACATGCATGACTGCGCATTTATCTACACCAAATTCCATTTTGATAGAATTACTGAAAGCTTCTTCTTTCTGATTATTATTATTATTATTATATAATACAAAGTATTCGTGGCTATTTGCTAACTACTTGGACTTTAAAAAGACAAAGTACTTTCTAGCTTTCTAATGTGTTTTCAGAGCAGCAACGTATTTACTATCGGACCATCTGACAATCTTAATTTACTATCGTCCATCTGGCAAAACGCGGAACGATATTAGCGTGAAATTGGTTTAGGTCAATAAGAATTTTAATGAGGATTAACATGTTTTTACTAAAAGCGGACCAATACCATCATCATAATAATTATTATCATGGCATTGACATCTGAATTCGGTTTTATTATATTACAAAATGTTTAACATTAACTTCATATAATCGTCGTGATCTCAACCCTAGCTAGTTATCGACAAATGTTTGTTTCGAAATTAAAAAATTGACCGTTAAAATAAAAATTGGATGTGTCTTTTTTTTTAATCTATAAAGCAAAAAATATTAAGTTCTATGATTGAATCTGGCAGCCAAAATGACTTCAAACAAAGCTATTTGCTATTGCCGGGTTAGTACGGGGTTTGTGAAACAATCAGTTTACACTTTTGTTTGAAGCACCTCTGTTATTCTCGTTCGAATTGCGTTAAGATAACCATTTAACCAAACCTTTACACGCAGTAAATTAAGTTCTTACCTCATAATTCGTATTTTCTCGTAAGTACAAAAAATAAATAATGACACCATAAAACCAAAATAGCAATGGACTTTATACCAATCAATTTATATCAATTGCCTCCGTTATATTATTTGTACTTTTTGATTTTGTGAGTTCAGAAATGTTGTGTATCTATGCAAATATGGAAACCTCCAAATCTCAACACAATACCTCAAGAACTGGTTTTAAATGTAAACGTTTCAAAAAACCACCTTCTCAAAAGTGTGTTTTTTTTATACCACTAAGGTGGCAGACAAGCATACGGCCCACCAGAAGGACCGGTGGTCACCGCAGCCTATGAACGTTTGCAACACCAGAGGTGCCACACTCGCGCTGCCGACCCTATTTTGTTTTGACTGCTATTTTGTGAAACAACGACTCTGTTCTGTTCAGATTTTCATAAATACCAACGAATAATATGGGTTGAGCTACCTCTGTTCGCACCACATCGCCCCTTTTTGTACTTCTATCCTTTAGGATTTTACTATGGTAGGAAGACTTCGAAGAAAAATGTCATTATAGATTAGGTCTAAAAATCAAACAGGTCCAAAAAAAACTATTAAGACTGAAAAGAATACTTAAATGTGTGAATTTTGCAATTAGGAGATCTTAGAACTGAATTAAGTACTTGATAAAAGTATGATAAGACCAGTCTGGTATGCCTTCTGTTTTATCTAGTCAGCCGAGATATCAGTCTATTCAACAAATAGGTTGCTAGTAAAGACGTTTATCATAACGTTCAATAACTATTATTCAAATTGCTAATATATCCCATGAAATATTGTTTGATATAAGAGAAATCAGCCAATCTAGTGGCGCCAGCAAGTGAGAAAATAAATCATTATAGTTCACAAACACAGCATTTCCATAAATATTTTAAAGTGATTAATTTTGTTGGGATTTGGTAAACAAAACGGGATTTGAGAATACTCTAAATCACAGTTCGTATTTTTCATTTTTAGGTTTCATTCCAAACTAGGTAGATTCCCAAATTGAGTTATACATCACCCACACAAATTACCATTGTGTGAGAAACTGACATGTTTCAATGCATTAATCTTGTATCATATAAGTTAGCAGTTTACTTCAACAATTCACTTTCTTTAAACTAAAATTTCTAGTTGTTTGACATACTATTTATTGAAATAAAAACGATTTTTTTATACGCCAAACTGTCACTGTGCTTAGATCTGGTAATAAAATATTCTTTGGTAATTTAGATCATCGTAATAGGTACCTACCTATTGAATTTTACTTTTACTAGTAAACACCACTAATGTTGCCAACAACATTTTTACCAAAAACGCAACCTTGTAAAAGAAATAAATCATAAAATAAACATCGTATTTAAAAAAATCCGATTGCACTACATTTAACCTAATGATTAAAAACATCAATAATAATGTTCTAATTACAGTTCACATTAACGATAATAAAATTTAATTTCCAAATTCACCTTACAGGCGTTCAAAAAGCAAAACGACATGAAATCTATACTTAATATGATAAACATTTAATATGCAACGGTGAATTTAATACATTGGGCATAATAACCGACCGAATATAAATAATGCAAAGTTTATTCGAGTTGATCGTCTGGTTGGTTGGCGCCACTCGTCAACGGTCAATGTGTGGGCGAACCCGTGGCGACCACGAAACGGCCTCGCTGGCTGATTTGTTGTGCATAGCATTGCACACAAAACGCCTTAAAAGTGAGTTATCATTGTTAGGCTTGCTTCGACTAAACATGCCTCCATAGTGGAATTTCACCTTATTTTGAATTTTTATTTAAACTCACATTGTAGATTTCGGGTTGTTTTGCATCTAAATCTTTGCTCACCCCTCGATGTTTCGGATTTATGTAATACCCGTGATTACGAGTAGACTGTATAATGTGTAGTTCAAATCATGTTAGTTAAATACCTTCTTAATATTATCATTATTCAAATTTTGGCCTTAGGCATCACAAAGTTTCATTTCGAGGTCAGACTTTTCTTTTCTTTTTTCTACCACACTTTATTTTCGTACTTTTATCTGAGAATAGTTTCATACACCAGATTCATTATCATTAATGCTTAATTGGAAATATGGAAAGTTTCGATAATACCTCATTATTAGGATGTCTATTTTGGTATGTTTGAATGAAATGTATGGCATGGAATATAATAGAAGTACTATACCTTCCTATTTGTTTCGTTGATGAAGACTATATTACAATACTCACTTTACTGTAGCTAAAATCTAATCTAAAGAAAAAAATCTTAGCTCTCTAACTATAAGGGGTCCCGAGATATATCCTCGTGACGAACAGACAGACAGACGGACAGCAATGTCTCATGATTAGAGTCCTGTTTTTACCTTTTGGGTACGGAACCCTAAAACAAGCTATTGAAATGCCAATTAGACGCCAAACTGTGTAGTATTTTTATTATATTTTTATTGTATTCTGTAAGCCTCCTATACGCGGACGATCAGGTGATATTAGCTTCATCGGCGGAGGAGTTGCAGTTGATGGTTAACATAATGCATGATGCGCTTAAAAGTAGAGGTATGAAAGTGAATGTAGAAAAGACGAAGGTAATGGTTTTTAAAAGAGAAGAAAATATAACGAATTGTCCAATTTACATCGAAGGGCAAAGAGTAGAACAGGTAAAAGAGTTTGTGTACTTGGGGTCAAAATTTGTAAGAGATGTAAAGTGTGACTATGATATTGAACGAAGAGTTTTGGCAAGTAATCAAGAGAATGGAGCCATTCACGCCTTTATGAGCAGTCAGGATGTGTCTAAAAAGGCAAGGATGGCTGTACATAGAGGAGTGCTTGTGCCTACACTTATGTATGGAAGTGAAAGCTGGGTGTTGCAGGAGACGCATGAAAGTAAAATTAATGCAGTGGAAATGAGAAGTTTGCGAAGCATAGCTGGAGTGACATTGATGGATAAACAAAGAAATTGTGTGATTAGGGAACATTGCGGCTTGACAGAAGATGTAGTGACTAAGATAGAAAAAGGGATGCTCAGATGGTTCGGACATGTGGAGAGAATGAATGAAAACAGACTGACAAAAGAGATTTATAAGGCGAGAGTGAATGGACAATCTGGTAGGGGCCGACCGCGTCGCACTTATGTCGACCAAATTGGACACCTTTTGGAAAAAGGCCAGGTCAAGAGTACCCTTAATCGGAGAGCATGTATGGAAACACTTATGAAAGTAGAAGAAGCGAAAGTGATATGTCAGAATCGTGGCAAGTGGAAAACCATAGTCTCTGCCTACCCCGTTGGGAAACAGGCGTGATGTTATGTATGTATGTATGTATTCTGTAAGATGTATTTCGCATTTTATTTCTTAACATATTAGACTAATAATTAGTTCTGTTGCCTACCTAGCGGATTTAGGAAATATTATCTGAACATGCATGTAAATCTTGGGCTTACCCGAGACTCCCGGGTCGTAGGCATTAGCTTTCTACTCTTCTATCGTATCAATGATTCTATATCTATTTTGGTGAATCATTGTGTTGAGAAGATTGGCCGGCTAGACTCTGCATTACCGAGTGCTAGTCGTTACCAGGGTGCACCGTTATTTCAAATTGCGTGGGGAAACGTTGCTTGGGGAGGCTCTTCACTTGCACCCCTTGATCGCTTGCACCCCTTGAAAGGCAGTAGCAGGAAACCACATGGTTTTAGTCGGTAAGAGTCTGGCATAACATCCATGAGAAATTTTCACACGTAAAAAGAGTACCTATATAGTTTGAACAATGTGACACCTGGTTACAACAAAATGACTACTAACACTAAAGTTCAAGTCGAACTATTCACTGTCTCTCACAACTTATAATTATGTACACAACATTATCACTTCGCCTACTTGCAGTTTGATTTAAGACGTGACATGGTAGTTTAGTATCTAGCAAGAAACGTTAAATACCGATAATAGGAAACTCAATTTGTTGGTCACAATGAGCCTTACATGGAATATTTTGCTGAGAGTTTAAATTCATGTTAATTGAATAATATACACGTTTCAATAGTAACTTGGCATTTGAAACGCCATTATTGTGTTTGTCACTTTTGTTGCAGAAAATATGTTTAACACATTTCCAACTAATACAACAATTTATGATGAGCAAACATACCTACGTAATTAAATCACGAATGGCCGATACGTTCTCTGAGACTTATGTTCGGTATTCGTGAAACTCCTCGGCTCACAAAAGTTTTGAAAGCTACCTTCCTATATTAGGTACCTAAAGACGTACACACCATTCAGAATTCGTGTCAAGAGAACTTAAGTACTGGCGCCGGCGTCTATCTAATGGCGGCGCAAATAAACCTCACATATTTATTCGCTATTTATTTCTGTTAAGTTGTAACTACCTTTCGAAGTTTAATTGCACCTTTGTTTAAGAAAAGCTAAACCTCTGGGGATTTTTTAACACAAAGTTTTATGTCTAAAAGGATGATGATGTTTTATGTCTGGAGGTTGGCGAACCTAAGTTCTCATATGAAGCTAATTTTAGTATTGGAGTCAATCAATATAGCAAATAGACTGCTTACTGAATATTTAACTCTAATAACAGGTACTTAGCATCATCTTAGTACTATTAGCATCATCAGCGGAGGAATTGCAGCTGATGGTTAATAGTATGAATGAGGCTCTAAAAAGTAGAGGAATGAAAGTTAATGTAAACAAGACGAAAGTTATGGTTTTTGAAAGAGAAGAAAGTATGACGAATTGCTCAATCTTCATTGAAGGGCAAAGAGTGGAACAGGTGAAAGAATTTGTATACTTGGGTTCCAAATTTGTAAGGGATGGAAAGTGTGACCAGGATATTGAGCGAAGAGTTTTGGCAGGAAATCAAGTGAATGGGGCTATGTACACCTTTATGAGCAGTCAAAATGTGTCTGAGAAGGCCAGGTTGGCTGTACATAGGGGAGTGCTCATCCCTACACTTATGTATGGTAGTGAAAGTTGGGTATGGCAGAAGAAGCATGAAAGCAAAATTAATGCAGTGGAAATGAGAAGTCTGCGAAGTATAGCTGGAGTGACTTTAATGGACAAAAAAAGAAATAGCGTGATAAAGGAAAAATGTGGTATAACAGAAGATGTAGTGACTAAGATCGAAAAAGGGATGCTTAGATGGTTTGGACACGTGGAGAGAATGGATGAGAATAGACTGACAAAGCAGATTTATGAGGCGAGAATGAATGGGCAAACTGGTAGGGGTAAACCTCGGCGTACGCATGCCGATCAAATCAGAGACGTTCTGGAAAAAGGCAAGGTCAAGAGTACCCTTAACCGGCGAGCGTGTATGAAAACAGTTATGAAAGTAGAAGAAGCGAAAGTTGTATGTCAGGATCGTAGCAAGTGGAAAGCCATAGTCTCTGCTTACCCCGATGGGAGACAAGCGTGATTATATGTATGTATGTATGTAACAGGTACTTAAAGTAAAAAATTGAGTTCTCCATGAAATATTATATTTGGGAAGGCATGTATCGAGGTGACTAATACGAGGACCTACTGTATTCTTGAATAATAAATCGATAGACGAAAATGTACTATTAAATATTTGCACAGAAATAAAATTAGATTCATTTTGCTTAAGTTAAAGCTAAGCACAATGTTTAAATCAAAATATGTGCATATTTATAGAGATGCGATTATGATAACTGGGGGTTCCCACTTCACTCCTTTTGCTAGACTCTTGCAGACCAGGAGTTGAGTAGGGACATCGAGTCAAAGCTAGTAAAAGTCCTTAGAGAAGTTCTTGTAACCCAGTTCATAGTTAGTCGGAAAATAAGTAGGAGTTGGAAAAGAAAGTTTGTGTATGTATTTCGCTCTTCAAAAAGAAAGTAAAAGAACATTACTTTTCCTCTTTACCATAACAATTTTTTTTTTTTTTTATCTTTTCTTAGTTATAATCATTAAGTTTGTATGTAACTAATCTAATTACACTTAAATAGTGTATGTATGTACATAATATTTAATTATATGTATGTATTTAAGTATTTATGCTATTATCTTTATGTATGTTTATTAACCTGCACACACTTATTTACCTTATTCCACTTCACATCTCCTCTCTCAGGCCTACTGGAAGAGATTTCTGTAGAAATAAGTAGTGCCTTGTACAATGTTCCTTGTTATTGTTATAGTTTCCCGTTTGTGTGTACAAAACTTATAAATAAATAAATAAAGTTTATCAACTTCCCCCATTTGCCAAACGACGTTTCGCATATAACCCGATTACCTTTTCTTTAAACAAAAATAAACTATTGACTGATAGAAGAAAATGTAGGCTTAATCTTTAATATGCATATAATATTGCGTCGTCGTTCTTATATAAGCAGGAATCACAACCGGACCAACACGCCAAAGACGCAGGATACTCGTAGTACCTACTCGAGCCTAAGTGAGGTCCTGAGGGAATCCTGGAGCATCCTTGCAATGGCTTACTCGGCAATCCCGGTACATAGACAGTATTAGTACATCGTGTGGCTTAAACTGGTAGGAGTCCAGCATAGCGCCCAGGAGGAATTCCACACATAAAAAATGCAGATATATTTTTCGAAAAGTGATTTTAGCAAACCCACGTTATTATATGACTTCTTTTAATATCCAATATAATGGGGAGGTCGAGAACAAAAATAACATCATATGGGATGTTTGGGAGCTAGGCTTAAGTTCCTTTAAATAATTATTTTTTTCCCCGTATCGAGGTGACTAAATTAAGACATGTATATTGCCAAATAACGGCTCTCTAGTACTGAAAGGAAAGTTATGTGAACTAATTTTGATATTATAATGACAAATTAAAACTACCGTAGTATATTGTTGTAAAGGTACAACTGTAGAAAAGTTGCTTAGTTTGTCAGCCTTATCTTCAAAAGTGACAGTGAATCTGATGATTCGTACAGTTAATAACTGATACTTTTAAACTAAGTTAAAATTTAAGTAATTCAAATGTATGCATTATTTAAATACATAGTACAGTAATCGATCACATTGATTTAATACTTCACAGATACAAGTTAACGTTGACAGCCAATAGCTAAAAGCGTATCTTTTGTTATGTAAGTGCGATGTCGTGTTGTATAGCAAGAATGTACTAGATAAAGATAAGAACTTGCTCTCTTACTTGTGGTAATATTCGAAAATAGAGACAGGCTGCAACTTTCATAGTGATGTGTACTGTTTACACGCTGCATGTTAGATTGACATCAACTCAACGACTCCGCGTGCGTATATCAATGTTGGCACCTAAATACATCTTATTAAGTGAACAACTTTAGTCAATATCTGTTTCACTAAATTTACATACCTATTTACTTGTACTTCTAACTAACGCCTTCTTGATGTTGAGTCACACATTTATTAGAGATATTAATACTCTATGTAGATTGTAGGTATTTCGACATCAGATAACACAAAGAAATAATTATTTTAATAGACTAACTTTATCATTATTTTGAGATTTGACATTTGAGTGTACTTTGTGTCTGTTATCTTGGATGTTAACTTATACAACCCAAATAAATTTAACAAGAAGTGTTCTAAGATTTTAAATGCCAAAACAGACCTTGCCTGTCAGTATAGGCTGTCAGTCAGCACTGACAGAAACTCAAACGCCAACGCCGGCAGAGAAAAAAATCTAATTATAGCTCCCACAAACAGCCAATGAAGTCAAATTCCGAAGAATCTGATTTACAAAGCAACTAGTGTTTAATATATTATACTTAATACTGAAACAAAGCCTTAAACAAAGCTTCTTAGAATACTTGTCCCGGGACATCCTTCCGAGGGCTTACCCGGGGCTCCCAACCACAGGCTGCGGGACGTTACGTGAGGTTTTTGAGTCGGTAAGAGTCCGGCATAACATCCTTTGAGGATTTTCCCTCACGTTAAAAAAAAAGCTTCTTAGAATACATCAGTTTTATATTTTTTGTGACATATTTTATGTGTAACGTTGCCGTTAATCCGTGTGTAGAGTAGAACAATAGTGGCACTGTCAACTAAGTGGCTGCGTACGTAAACACGATAGGAGTCTACAAAAGCTCACCCCCAGGACACATTCAACTTATATTATTTGCCAAGCGAGGTCTTGACTTCAAAACTAAACCCAGCTAACTTCTGGACACGACAGGCACTATTGACTCGAGTGCACACACAAAGCTTTTAATACAATCATTTCTGCGTTATGGTTACGTGTAATAATATGCTTAGAAACGAATTTTATATCATACTATTATAATTATACCAGGTGCTTTATAAAACTTTGTTTTTTTACATAAATCCTATTGGATACCTTGCCAGACAGGTACTCTCGTGATAACCCTCAGAAGAATAAAGAATAAAAGTAAATATATTCTGACAAACGTAATCGAAATAATAATAATTTTCGATTACTTTTCTGTCCTACCAACCGACCTTTTCTATCAACCAATTCGAATTAGGGCAAGTTCTGAATAAAATACTTATTACCTCTGAAATAATAACCTCATTATCATTTCAGCGACTCTCTGTATATCAGAAACCTAATTCTGTTCATTAAATTATGATTTCTTTAAAAATATATTTTAATCATCTATGTAACTTAACACTACCTTCCGCTTTGAAGCAACCCTTTGCTGAAAGTTATATTGAGAAGTATTAAATTTCGCAGTTTATTTTTTGCGCAGGTTATTTTAGTGAAAATAAAAATAAAAACATAAATGGCTTTTTTCTTAGTTTTAAAATCAGGTATGAGTCTAAAGATTTTTTTTTCAATATACTTACGTAATATTTATACTTATTATCAGCTGAGATCTAAATAGCAAAATAATACTCTTATAGAAGACAGCAAAATGTTATGTTTAAATACTTTCAATAATACATTTCTATTCAATAAGAAGATCAGTGTTTTCCCCATCTTCACTAATGTTTTTGTATCTTTTCCGCTAATAATGACGGACTCCTGTTTACAAGGAACAAATGCCTGTTACTTACCAACACACAATGGCTTCCTTAATGCGTCGGCAATCCCACAAGTAGCCAATATTTACTGTGACACTACAATAGCTACATTTATTCTACTTAATTATCCTAAAGAAAATAGTTTGTGCTTCATAATTGTTTCGTGGAGTTGATTCACATAATTAATATGCCCAATCACCATCATGATCACGTAGTAAAAATAAGAAATTATTATCATTGCATTCAAAGCCCCGTGTAGAAAAAGCCAAAAAATAATATCCTTAAATTACTACAAGCCAATACCATAGTGCAGCTGCAGTTATTCATTATGTAATTGTAACTGTTTATTCGTCCCTGGCAAGTGAAACTTCTCCATACCTGTAACAAAGAAAGAAAATAATTAGTAACAATCACGTAACCCCATCAGACTGGATAACAGTAAGTCAGTGCCCCCGCGTCATTGTTCAGAGATCCAAGCTAAGAAAAGTGGGTGTCACCGTTTGTAAAGGCAGGACTCGACGCTCGACCAACTATTGTTATGTAACTCACAAGTCTGAACCCAATAATTATACCCTGGACCTCCGACATACTTGACTCAGGACGATGAATTTATCACATCTTTTCTTATAACGGTAATAATTGACGTACTACCCTATTTTAGGACGTTGAATTTATTATATATTTTCTTATAACGGTAACAATACTCGTATAATGTTACCATTATTGAAAATACCGATTATCATTATATTTTAATGTACCATTTTACGTGTACAAGTAACATTCACATAATATTTTCATCAAATGTAAGTTATTGACGCATAACAATTACTGACGTGTGCATAAACTTTATCATTATCACCAGTAGGTTTTTATCAACAGCCACAGCTACTACTATAATTAACCATTTGTTATCCACTTTAAATCGATCAGGACACCCAAAACCTACAGAAAAAATCCGAAATGAAAGTCATATATCATTAATGTTAATAAATGGTAAACGCCATCACTTTTGTCTGTTATTGACAGTTTGGTAAAAGTTAATTATCTACCTACACCACTGGTAAGCATTTCTTAGCTATCCATTTAAAAGACAATAATGACAGAAACCGTTTAATAGGTAATCATTATCTTGTAACTCTCAAACACAAGTCCATTAAAATTAAATAAATGGAATTAGGGACTGTATTTGGTAAATGGGAAGTAGTTAAGTAATATGAAAGTCGATACTTACAATCGCTGCAATTACTACTAACTTTAACTGAAGAAACCTTAGTTAATTAAATATTGTATTTATATGGACGGTTATGATCATTATGTGTTGTATGGCTTCTTAATTGTAAATAGATAGGTTATATAATAATAGTTATGTTGATGTACTTGTATTATAATAAATTGCATATTATGTTGAGGTTCTTTAAAAGGGGCCTTAGAAAGTTTTTACGGGGTCGGCAGCGCGAGTGTAGCGCCTCTGGTGTTGCAAACGTTCATAGGCTGCGGTGAACACCGGTCCTTCTGGTGGGCCGTATGCTTGTCTGCTACCTTAGTAACTAATCACATTAAATTGATCTAAGTAAAAGTTTTATCATAGTTTAAAATATAAACTCGATTCCGCTTCACGATCGTGTTTTAAAAGGTCTTGACAGACAGACAGACAGACGGATGTACGGATACACAACTAAGTTATCTTATATTATACTTAAGAGTTTCATTATGCCTTATGTTACGAAACCCGAAAAACCATTTGAACCGAATTGTAACTTGGATAAGTAATTGCAACATGTTTCATTATTAGGTTCAGATCGTCAAGTTCAGTTAATTTATATCGCACGACAGTACACAATGACATACATACATACATAAATGGTCACGCCTTTGTCCCCGAAGGGGTAGGCAGAGGCATATTATATGCCCACATTTCACCTTTTTATAATTTGTCCCACGTAATAGGTGGTGAGCCGTATTGCCGTGTTTAAATGGACAGGCGCAGGTTGTGACTGCCTGCTGTTGAAATAAAGTCTTCAGCCTGACTTAACGACTGCCATTTTACTGGCAATCGAGACCAACAGCTTAACGTGCCTTCCGAAGCGCGGAAACGCTCAAATAAATGTCACAATGGTCACCCATCCATGGACCGGCCATAGTGAAAGTTGCTTACTGCAGTGATCGTTTACAGACCACTGAGTCCGCGGGGCCACGAGCGCTTCATACAATGACGCTCTACATATTATATAATACAGACATACTTCTTAAGGATGTAATTAAGATTGCTTAATTAATAATCAAGTATTTATTCCCTAAGTATTAGGTAGAGGCATACGTCCGCATTTCACCTTAGTTTATTAGCTTTTGTCCCACGGTGGCGAGCCTATCGTCGTTGTTGACGCTATCCCTTTAAAAACATGAACTGTCCCAGTTTTGTCAACACATAATATTAACGACTAATAAGATTTAAGTGTAGGATTCAACTGTAAGATTTGTAGCAATCCGGAAGTGTGTGGGTCGTACACCGTCGAACAAAGCGAGGGAATGTCGGTCCTACGCTACCTGCGCACGATTGATTCACTTTTAAATGTCATGTGAAGGTAATATCTTTCTTATAGCGTAAAAAATAAAGTTTAATTTCGTATATCATATTGTTTAGTGAAATAAGAAACTTGTAGGGTCAGATTATGCACAATAAAAAGACAGAATGGAATTATAATAGCTCTCCCTCTTCATCAAAGGAATTTAAAAACAATAAGCTATTATCTCTGTCACGTTTAGAGCATTTTTATTTTCTGTCACTTAAATTTATCACAATCATCATCCATAAAGTTTCGCTGAATGGTTAATTAGATGTATCTGTGAGATAATTGCCAATATAGTTTGATGTCATGAATGTTTATGGTCAATATTATTTACGATGTGTAGAATTACTTGGAAGATTTTAAATCCTTTACCGCAACGGTTATTATAAAAATAATAATGATTTAATGAAATCGACAAATCACACTTTTTGACTCCATCAATCAACTCAGCCCCAGAGGTCTCTCAAACGTTTACGCACTCTGATAGGCCGTTCTAGGCAAAATGGAAGCAGGTACCGGACTTAACCGCATGTGACTGCGGAGCCACAGCGCAGTTCATGTTGCACTTACTTTTATGTCCCGTAGGTTAAGATGGCACTGTTTTACGACCAACTAAGTATAAAAAAGTCAATAAATGGAGTGTCCAAAGAAGTCCAGCAGTGTCGTCGAAAATTGGAAGAGGCTTACGTTCAGTGCCTAAGGTAGGCATCTCTTAATTTTTGCCTTAACACTCACATTATTATGTGTCATCATTTTGAGAGCGTGATGGCGTACTGTATTACCCTGGCGAGATGGTTTTGTACAGGGTTTTGTTTCGAGTTTGTCTTACCTCAGCCAAATTGGGTAGTTAGTCAGTCACTCTTGCAAAAATGAGATTAAGTTAGCTTGGGTCCTGAAGATCGTGATCTACCCTAGAGACCCACGTTTTCACTAAACATTCTAATATTGTTTATACCCGTACAGGTACCTACCTATTATATTTTTGAAGAACTTATTGATGTATTCTTTATAGTAATTTCACGAAAACAATACCTACAGAAAATGTTCCTCAAATTATATTATTTGAAACATAAAAAGTAAAGTTCTTTTTTACTATAGTAAGCTTAGATGAATTAAAAATTTAGATATATTTTCCATAGCCTTCATTGTAGCTGGCAGAATGTTATAACTTGGCGATGATATTATTATTTATCTATGAATTTAAAGACAAAAGTATAAAATGTTTGTTAGCTAATTAAAATAATATATTTACAACTGCTTACATGTCAAGCCAGACCCCAATAGGCTTATGTTGACATGACATAGTAGTAATTGGTCATTTAATATAATACAATACCTGAGGCTAGATCACTCCTATTTTTTAAATACTTAGTGATAATATTAAGTACTTTGAACCGGCGACATCATTCTAAGAGAAATTTTGTTCTCGATCTCACAAAGCGATTTAATATCACAAGCTTTTTAAATCATGAATCTGAATTCGCACATACAAAATTCTTGATACGAAGTATTCTATTCATATTAAAGTAACATAAATTCAAATGTAGACGTTTCTTTTTAATTAGTTGCTGAATAAAGTTGAGATGTCTACTAAAGCATTGAATACAATGTTTGAATACAAATCGAGCTTTCTTAGCGAGTGTTGGCGGCGAGGCGCTTTAGGTATTCTTTTATAGCCTCAGCACCCTGCGCTGTAACAAGACTTTATGGCCACCACATCCCTTGTTTCCATCGTTTTGTTGGAAAGCAAAAACGGTTGTAGCACTCGTATACTATCATGAATGTAACTTAACTCTCAACAATACATATATTATCAGCTGCAGTCGGCTGTGTGATGTGATATTTATTTAGTTTAAAGTGTTTTATCTTTCTAGCCTCGTTTTTTCAATACAAAATATTAACATAGAATAAGTGGCATATTTGTATAACATGATAATTTATTATTAATTTCAAGAAATACCAACTAAAATCTACAAAGACATTTCATAGCCTTGTGTGAAATTTAAGCTGATTATATGTATTTCAATCTGATATAATATCAAAATGATATAATAGTGGTGTGTTCTTTGACAAAACGTATTAATTTCTTTGACAAATTCCTTCTCCGAATTTCATCACAGTCACTGGGTAATTATAATTATAGTAGGTACCTGTTTCTGCAAAGCTATTTGTTATACATACTTGCGATATTATACTACGTCAATAAATAATGAATATTTTAAATTTGGCTCGCCAGCCAGCCAAAAACTAATAACGTCTTTATGGGTATAAAGACGTTTACGCATAGATATAGTTTTATATCAACTAAGCCGATTCGCGGCTACCACAGGGCACGACCACACTCAATGGTTGTCTCAACGTTTGAACTTGCGTATCCTGCATCCAGCAGCTGCGACTTTATGATCTCGTGAGCTTACCTTTTGGGTATGCACTGTGGGTAGGCCGTGCCGCCCACGTATATCAAAGCATTGTTCTTTAATTTACAGAAAATCACTTCACTGTGTACCTACATGAACTTTTTCGTTTATACAGCGACAAACAATTTAATAGTTTTATTACTTCTCAGTAGAATCTTAATTTTTGACTAAATATATGTTTTGAATTTTACGTTACGTTTAACGTATCATATCTTTATAATGTTATTCAATATACGAAATCTTGTACCTATAGGAAGTATCAATACCTCGACAACAACGAAAAGCATAATTATATTATACCCTACTACCCAATCTTGGCACAAAGGAAGAATAGACAATAGAATTGTAAGCTTTGAAGCCCAACCTATATTAACTTTCAGTGATAACTTTTGATTCACGGTAATTGTATAATACCTAAACAAATCGAAGCTACATCGATACTTTCAAATTCAGAAACATAATGGTTTAGAATATATTAATAATGGCTTGGATATGCACATTTTAGTTTATTCAGATATCCAGTTCCTGTTGAGTATTAAATTGTATGAAATGAAAAATCTTAAAATAATCACACACGTCTATTAGGTCAAAAATATCTAAACCGAGTGGCTGTTTTTAATATTTCATAAATAAAAATAACAGCAGAGAATGTTGTCAGACAAAAGTCTTAAGGGTCGTGCTCGCTGACCCTACAAACACAAGATAATGTCGCGTACGTCTCCATTCCAAGAACCTTCCACGTTGTATGTTCCATGGCTCCCAAAACAATGCGTCAGCAAAAAATATTCCATTCTTGTGTCACGTTGCGTCTCCAAGGAGATTATCTCCAGCGCACTGATCTACCTCAACCAGTACAAAAACAATAATATTAAGAAACGTGTCCACGCAATGATAATACCTTTTGAACAAAGACATTTCATTCTTTTATGATTATTTTTGTTTCATAAGCTTCTGTCTCTATAACATACAGCTAAGTAGTGTGGGAGTACCTTTATTACATTAATATTATTGCCTTCATTTATTTCCTATGAATTTATTATGGTGAAAACGATCTTACTACTGCTCCGGAGAATATAACGGAAAATGCATAAAATTGATTTTTTTTTATTTTTTCTTTTCTGTAAGGACTTTGGAAAAACAAATATTTAGATCTATTTACAATCACTATTTAAAAGCCTGGAATAGTGGTAGTATTTAGTCTAAGCTTAGAGTCAATATCCTCACTTATTCCAACGTTAAATGATTTTGTCAGTTATAAAATTTGATTCCATAATATTTTTTTTCAATATTTCTCTTTACCACCCACCTACTTTTGCTCTATTGCTTTCCAAAATTAAGTATTTATTTTTCAAATTGAGGTGGTAAATATCTTTTGTGAAAAATTGACTGATTCTGTGGCGAAGTCGGTAATGATACCCGCCTGCCGAACTGAAGGTCTTGGGTTCGATGCCTGGGTCGGTCCAACTATTTTTGCGATCTACAAATGGTTGTATCGGAGATTGGGTGTTTTCTATGTATAATATGTATAGGTATATTTATAAACAAATAAGTATGTACTTATGTAATCAGTCGTCTAAATCCCATAGCACAAGCTTATATTAGGTTAATTTGGGCTAGATGACGTTGTGTATGATTGTCCATAAAAAAAATTAAATATACAGGGTGGAATTTAAAGACGGTAGTTGGAGGGAAAGTACCCTTACCTTTAGAAAAAAAAACATCCTGTATTTTATGATACCAACAAAAACAGCCTTTAATAGGGATAAATTTCTTTTAATCAACATAGTATCTTAAATTAAAGGAAGATCAAGTAAAATATGTTTTTATTGTGAAGCTTACTCACTATCTGGAGAAATAAATAAACCGGCCAAGTGCGAGTTGGACTCGCCCATGAAGGGTTTCGTAGCGGCAAGTAACATAATATAAAAGTTTTAACACGTTCGCAGTGGTAGTGATTTTTCTAACCGAAAATTGCGGTTTATGACGTATTAAAAAAAAACTACCAGCTCTATCTCGTTCGAAACAATTTTCGTTGGTAGTTTTTATGGCAATGTACATCATATAATTTTTTTAAATTTATCATTCTCTTAGTTTAGAAGTTAGAGGGGGGGGGGGACACACATTTTTCCAATTTGGAAGTGTCTCTTGCGCAAACTATTCATTTTAGAAAAAAATGATGTTAAAAACCTCAATAGCATTTTTGAAGACCTATCTATAGATACCCCACACGTATTGGTTTGATGAAAAAAAAAAATTGAGTTTCAGTTCTGAGTATGGGAACCCCCAAAATTTACTACTTTTTTTCTAGTTGTATATAAGAATCTTAATGCGGTTCACAGAATACATCTAGTAACCAAGTTTCAATGGCATAGGCCTTATAGTTTCGGAGAAAAATGGCTGTGACACACGGACGGACAGACAGACAGACATGACGAATCTATAAGGGTTCCGTTTTTGCCATTTGGCTACGAAACCCTAAAAACAGTCTAATTGAGAACCTCCTACTTTATTTTTTAAGGTGGTTGGTTAAGTTACCAGAACGAATATTTTCATTCACAGAAACTATAACATATTTTAACCAACTTCAAAAAAATTAGAAGAATCTGAATAAGACTGTTTTTTTTTTAGACTGAGTAAGCTTTAGAATAAAAACATATTTTACTTGGTCTTCCGTTAATTTAAGATACTATGTTGTTTGAAGGAAGTTGTTCCTTATTAAAGACTCTTTCAGTTGGTATCATAAAATACAGGATGTTTTTTTTTCAACATCTTCCAGGTTCGATTCCCGGCTTAAATGCAGTTTTACTTACTTTTGAAAATAAAGGAATGTTTCCTTTCAGCAAAACTTGCCATTATCAATATTAAGGGTACTTTCCCTCCAACTACCGTCTTTAAATTCCATCCTGTATATGAAAGATTTATAATATTGCTGTTAGTAATAAATCTGTTATTTATTCCGTTAGATGTCCTATTAATATCTACTGAGGAATTTAATAACAATACATACACATTTTATACACCGCCAATTCATCTAATAATTGCATAAACTTGCCGGTACTTTATTCCATTACTAACAGTTACATCAGTTTGCACAAAAGTACGTGATGCGTTGGTTTCATGATTGCAATAACTCTGTGACCCGCTCAACGCCATGAATATTTCGTCCGCCTACGCGCGGATACTTATCTGGCGTATTATCACATTGAAAATTTACACGTACTTGCGGTTGTTGGCGTACGTCGGTGTCGGTTGTTCGTAATAACACACTCGTAGCATTTTATCTGGCGGCGTGGCAGCTACAGCTCGTTCCGTACCAGATATGCACCGTCGCATATGAATACCCGACAACACCCGTGGGACGTAGGCGAGAGCGGCCGCAACCATCGCATTTTATAACCTTTTTATTCCATTGTCATTATGCCGAAGCCACGGATACGAGGGAAAAATAAATTTTACTCTTTATCTAAATGTCAAATCGTTCGGCTTCGATCGAATCAGTATCCAAATAGTTTTAATAAATCTCCTTTTACAGCCGTTGGAACCAGCAGCGGTCGATATGGGGCACATTACGAATACACGCGGCGAGTTATCGTGTTATGTATCCTGTTATGACCGTTGTGTCCGCTCAGGGTAACAATAGGTTTAATTGAAAGAGTGTCAATAAATTTGTCGGAGCTTGTTCAACCGTGGTGAGCTTCGCCGGTGGTCTCGATAAACTTAAGCGTCCCCGAGCGCGTGACATCTCTCCGAGGATCGGGCCCTTGTTCCCGAGTCCGACTTAAGTTTTTATCTGCTGCTGACCTTGTCCTCATTATAATATATCTAAGAAAAACCTTATCTGGTGAAGTGTATGTGATCTCTTTACTATCATGTTCCACTTAAGAATAACCGGTCGACAAAACTGTAATTTGAAAGTTGTAATCAATTTATTGTACAGGCTTATAAATAAATTAAGGGTGAAGATAACAAATTGTACCTATAGCCTTATCGGAACAGTGAAACATTAATTATTCTCGCCTACGTCAAGTATCAAAGAAAACGGACAGACGGGCCGCGCCGACTACAATTTAAGTAAATCTCTGATCGTTAAAATAAAAACAAAGGATGGCATTAATTGTGTAGAATTATTCGAAACCCATTTCCTGTCAGTTATAAAAGACAAGTCGTATAAGTTTGGGATACTTTTTCACACGGTTGTTGCGTCTTAACACACTGACTATACCTATAGGTAGGTACAATAGAACCAAAGCAGTGAGACTCTTCTGTTGACAAGCTAGCGATAATTTGGATAATGAAAATGTCTCTGACTTAGTAATTTCGGTCGTGGTAAGTAACATTCAGATACAGCTAGCAGCGTTTTTTTTTTTTTTTTTATTTTTTTTTTTTATATTCAGCTCGCCAAATTGACGTCGCCACCAGCCTGATGGTAAGAAAGCAGTGGCGCATCTAACGATTGGGGGCCACTTCTTACAGTGGTCCTCAAGTTGGCGGCCCTGTGATGTGCCTCTTCACGCTCCTCTTGAAGAACCCGGGATTGTAAGATGAGGGAAAGACGTGTGCGGGCAGGTCGTTCCATGTTTTTATAGTTCGACAGAGGAACGATCTTTTGAAACGCTCGGTTCTGGCGAAGATTCTCTCCACTGTGTATGAGTGGCATCTCTGCCCGGCACGCTTTGTTCGGGATCAGAAAGGAGATGGTGGGATCAGGTTGAAGAGCTCTTCAGAACATTCGCCGTGATACATTCGATAGAAGGCAGCCAAGGACGCTATGGTTCTTCGCTGCGACAAAGGTTCGAGGCCTCCCGTCACCTCAGGACAACCAATTATTCGGATAGCACGTCTCTGCATAGCGTCAAGCGCGTCTAACAAGTACCTCGCGAAGTCATCCCAAAGGTGAGAACAGTACTCGACGCAGGGACGAATCTGCGTCTTGTACAGTAAACATCTCTGATGTGGCGTGAAATACCGTCTCACCTTATTCAGGATTCCCAGTTTCCGCGAGGCCAGACCAATACAGCTCTCTATGTAGTTTTTGTGATTGAGCTCACGCCGGACGTCTATACCGAGGATCTCCAGGTTGTCCTTTAGTGGAATTGTAATGCTCTGAAGAGAGGGCAGGGGTAGGAATGGGGACTTCTTAGCTGTAAACGCACACGCCTGTGTTTTTCTGGCATTGAACTCGACCAGGTTGTCTGAACCCCATTGGGCAATGCGGCCCAGGTCCAGATCGAGATCCGCCACGAGTTGTCGTCTCTTCTCATCCACGTCGCCTCGCCCCGCCGCTGGACGGCCAGAATAGCTCCCATGAAGAGTACTGTCATCCGCATAACAATGAATGCACCCAAGGGACAGCATGTCATTGATATGCAGAAGAAAGAGAGTTGGGGACAATACCGATTCCTGTGGTACTCCGGCATTTACCTGAAAGAAACAGGAAGCGTGACCATCACAGAGGACCCGAATCCGTCGCCCGTTCAGGAAGCTGGCCAACCAGCGGCACAACTGATGCGATAAACCATATGACGGCAGCTTGGAAAGAAGCGACGCATGCCATACCCTATCAAAGGCTTTTGCGATGTCTAGGCCAATAGCCAGAGATTCGCCGTGCCTCTCCATAGCCTCACCCCAGGTGTGCGTTATGTACGCTAGGAGGTCACCCGTTGATCGTTTCGGCCTAAAGCCATATTGGCGATCGTTAATTAACGAGTGATCCTCCAGATAGCGCATGAGCTGTTTGTTGATGATTAGCTCGAACACCTTGCAGATGACGGTGGTTACGGCTATGGGGCGATAGTTGGCTGGATCCGACCGATCCCCTTTCTTGGGGATCGGTTGGACATTCGCCTCCTTCCAAGCCTCCGGCACTTCTCCCGACGAATACGAAAGGCGATACAGGCGTGTTAGCGTTGGAGACAATTCAGCTGCACAATTCCTCAGCACCACGGCCGGAATGCCATCAGGACCACTGGCTTTCCGCGTGTCGAGTGACCGTAGCACCGCCCGCACATCGCACTGCCGGATTACAATTTCCGGCATCGTGGTTCCACAGTTGCGTAAAATATTGTTCTAACTATGGAGTAACATAGACCCATAATGATAATTTTTATTAATTTTACAACGTGGTCATAAAAAATGTTCACAAAATTCATTGAAAATTATGAACATCCAAAGAAAATCTATATTACTATCTAGCAGTACACATCAATGAGCGGTGACTTTGGATTATTTCGCTAAGTCACAAAAACTTTGAAATAAAAATGCAATTCAAAGGCTGAAAAGTAAAATAAAACGGACTGTTTATATAAAACCCGGTTGCCAGTAAAATGGCAGTCATTAAGTAAAGTTGAAGACTTTATTTCAACAGCAGGCAGTCACAATCTGCGCCTGTCCATTTAAACACGACAATACGGCTCACCACCTATTACGTGGGACAAATTATAAAAAAAGGTAAAAAGTGGGCATTTAATATGCCTCTTCGGGGATAAAGGCGTGACCATATGTATGTATGTTTATATAAATTCGCTACTGTGCAGTTACTTAATCCTTAAATATATCCAAATATATCATCAGCAACAAATAGCAACAAAAAACTATGCCACTGCATAAAAGAATCAATGTAAAAATAAACCAAACCCATATCCATTATTTCCAACACATTTGACTTTACGACTGCACTCTATCTTTGGTCCTCCAATTCACACCCGATAATCTGCCTTGAGATAAAACACTACCGACATACCGCCGTGAAATCATGTTATAAAAGCTCAATGTGACTTCACAGGTGTGAAGTCAAACACAGTCAACATGTATTATGGTTATTTGAGACCAATGCAATAGTCAAACGATATAATAAAGCTAAGATAAATTTAGACAGGGTACCTACTTGAAGTACTGTTGATAATTTTATTAAAAATCACAATAAAAATCAAGTGCATCATATAACGCATAGTATTTTTAAATAGATGACAATCTTCCGACCCTACTGCTGTATAATTAAGTTTCTGTGACTACTTTTCACTAAAGTCACTAAGGTCTAAATAAATAAAAAACCGGCCAAGTGCGAGTAGAACTCGCGCACGGAACGTTCCGTACCAAAAAACGACAAAAAATCACGTTGGTTGTATGGGAACCTTGAATGTCCATTTTATTTAAACACAATTATTTTATTTGTGGAGTCAACTGGTGACCCAAGGGCTGGCAGTTTTCTCGCTCAACGAATAGGTATTGCTATTCAAAGGGGGAATGCTGCTAGTCTTTTGGGCACAATGCCACGGGGGCCTTATTTAGGTTTAGTTTAGATAGTAATAATGTAAATATAGATATGTAATAATTATGTTTCTCTGTAATTTTTTAACAATAAATGTATTTTATTTATATTTAATGAAAATATACAGCTCGATGTTCTTCGAGCATTTCAAACGTCTACTTGTAGCCGTTAACAGTATCAAAATTAAAACGTCGAAAAAAAATATGTTTTTTATATGGGAGCCCCCCCCCCCCCCTCCCCTAAATATTATTATTATTCTGATTTTAGTATTTTTCGTTACAGCGGAAAAAACTGAAACACATAATCTGTGAAAATTTCAGCTCTCTAGTTATCACCGTTCATGAGATACAGCCTCGTGACGGACAGACAGACAGACGGACAACGAAGTCTCATGAATTGGGTCCCGTTTTTTACCCTTTGGGTACGGAAACCTAAAAACACAGTGCTCGAACGCATCTAAAGTGAATCATATTGTCAATATTTATTAGGATTCAACAGTACTCAAATAGATTGACAAGAGTAAGGTCGATTGATATTTCCAACTGTCACTTAGGCTCAAATATATAAAAATACTAGCTGATGCCCGCAGGTTCGCCCGCGTAAAATTTGTTCCCGTTCCCGCTTCCCCTGAGAACTTATTCCCGGGATAAAAGTAGCCTAAGTTAATCCTTATTACATAAGCTATCTGCCAGTGAAAGTCCCGTCCAAATCGGTCCAGCCGTTCCAGAGATTAACCGGAACAAACAGACAGACAGACAGACAAAAATTTTAAAAATATATATTTTGGTATGTGTACCGTATATACATTCATCTGCATGTAGTAGAAAGCGGTTATTTTATTATTACAAACAGACACTCCAATTTTATTTATTTGTATATGTACATAGTTAATAGTACATAGATAATATGGATTTATTATAATTTCCGCGATTATGATATTTTTAACAATATTTGATTAGTGATCTCGGTCAGTTCTACTTAATTTGTTATGGCAAACATTCAGCGATAAATCTGAATTATTTGATCAACTTTCTGAACTAAGTAGTTAGAACAGATCACTATAGATAGACACCAAGCAATAATACGATTACAAAAAATATAGTAATAACAATAATATTTATAACAATACACTGAATAAAGAACTGAAACTTCTTAACTGTGCAAGATAAAGTCATGGAGTTTGAGTTCTTTTCCTTAATCTTGGAAACCTACTGTAAATCTTGGAAGTAATATAAATAATTAAAACTTTTTTATAACTATCTTCTATCATAGCTCAAAAACTTGTAGCGAAAATATAAAATAGAGGAGGGGAATTATAAGCTAAATTTTGTACTTACTTTCTCTAATTTACTTCATCATTGAACGGAAAACTTTCGTTTATTTATGTTTATTTTGTTCATATGTTTTTTCATCATTACTGAAATCACTATTTACGTATTATATTATTCAAAAGTAATGTAATAATAATAAATAAGTTCAAAAACAAGTCAACGTGAATAAAAAATCTATGACTGTAACTTATGTCACTAGGTATTATTTATTGTTAATTAAGATTTATCAGAATCGGCATTTGATCGCTGCACGTGCTGAGAAGGTATTGATTTCAATCAAGTTCTTAAAAAAATATTTACCTTTTATAATTGCTCTCACTTTTCGAACGCTATTGAGATTTGTAGCGACAGGGTCAATTAATAGTTTCAAAGGTGAAGAAAATTCACTGCCACTGAAAAGCAAAGCCACCCAACCATGTGAACGAGTCGCACACGCTCTTGTCCATGAGCTGCTTTCAGCTAGCAAATAAGCACGATTTGAAGAGTTAAACGTCCTTGTTTCGAAGTTTAGTATCTCACTCAAAGCTCCAAAATCGCCTTTCAATACTCTTCTCACAAACACTTTAAATATACTTCGTTTAAATTGTCCTCTTTTCCGTTTTTGTTCTGATGAGATTTTTCCAGTAAAGATATACTTTGATTCAAACACAATCCGCTTCAAAGTTTCATTGTTTCTAAATAAGGAATCGTTATTAAAACATCTCAATTGAAAATTGTCATTTAGATTTATAATTGTATTCCGTTTTTTAACGTTATCTTTCAGGTTCAAGTCCGCGAAGGCCATGAAAATTAAAACGTACACCACAATAATTGGTCTTAACATTTTTTGTCACTATATTTAAAATACTTTCTAAAATTGGAATATAAATTGGCTTTAGTTTTCGGAGTATTTAAGTATCATTGTCACTGTCACTATGGCCACGATGTACGTAACCGTAATATGCAACAGGCATGTACATGCGCGCGCGCCGCATGCCGTGTCAAGCTCGACTGGAGGCTTTGAAGTATTCTCTGCAACCTGTTGTATTTTAATCCTTAAGCTTGTTATTGCAGCTTTTGTAAACACTTTACTACAAATAACGATTAGTATTAAATATTTAAGGAATTAAGATTGAACGTATTAAAGCAGGTATATATTTATTATTTTATACTTTATTTGCCTTAGTAACTCCTTTGCCGAAAAAATCAAATCCTCAGTTGCTAACAGACTATCGTCCAATATCCATCCTACCATTCCTTTCTAAAGTACTCGAGCGCCTTGTTCACAGTCAATTTAGTTCATTTATCCGCAAAAATAATCTCCTTAATCCTTTCCAGTCAGGGTTTCGGCCCGGACACAGTACAGCCACAGCTTTGGTGAACATTACGGATGACATTAGACATGGTATGGAAAACGGAAAGTTAACTGTTCTATGTTTACTGGATTTCAGTAACGCATTCAACACAGTTGATTTCGATATTTTATTGTCAATACTCTGCTCAATTAACATATCTCCTACGGTAATAGAGTGGTTTCGTAGTTACCTGTGTGGCCGCCGACAATGCATACGTGTTGAAGAACACGTTTCTAGTTGGTGCAATATCAATGTCGGTGTACCCCAGGGTGGCGTGCTCTCTCCCCTCCTCTTTGCAATTTTTATAAATTCCATCTCAAATAAATTGAATTCTTCCTACCACCTTTACGCAGACGATCTCCAAATCTACACACAGGCACCCCTGGACGGGTTATCGGAGGCGGTGGATGTCATCAATGGTGATTTGTCTACTATATCTGCATGGAGTAGATCACACGGATTAAGAGTAAATCCAACAAAAACACAAATCATCATATTAGGAAGCTCTAGAACAAGAAGTAAAATAGATTGGTCGCAGATTCCGCAGTTTGTTTTTGATGGGACTACTATTCCTGTCAGTGAAAAAGTTAAAAATCTGGGAATAATTCTGGACTCAAGTTTATCGTGGGGACCACATGTCCAGGAGTTAAGTAGAAAGATTTTTGCATCCGCAGGAACAATTAGGAGACTGCAGCGTTTCCTTCCTACAGCCACAAAAATTGCGCTTGCAAACTCCTTGCTTCTTCCAATCCTTGATTATGCAGATGTCAGTTACTTAGATCTTGCCGAGGACCAACTTGAGAAACTTGAGCGTCTCCAAAATATTTGCATACGATTTATATTTGGTTTGCGCAAATATGATCACGTTTCACAGTTTCGAACACAGCTCAAGTGGTTACCTATACGACTTCGCAGGAATACTCATATTTTATTCTTATTATATAATATATTGTTTAACCCATCTACACCTTCCTATTTAAAAGAACGTTTTAGGTTTCTTCATGATACGCATGACAGATGTTTGAGATCATCAGAAAACTTGAAATTAAAAATGCCACCGCACTCCACGAACTTTTTTGACCATTCTTTTAGTGTTACAGCAGTTCGCTTGTGGAATGCACTACCCGTAGAAACTAGACGCGCTGAGACACTGCAAATTTTTAAAAATAGTGTCAAGAATTATTACTTAAACAAGTAATAATTAAAATTTTCCTGTTCGCATATACCTACTTTATAATATTGGTGTGTATGGATGTTTGTTTGTATATATTTTCGTGTATTTATTGGTATGTATATGTATGTGCCTACTATTTAGTTTATCGCTTTCTCTAGTTTTATATGTAGATATGTAATGTATAAGATAATTTATTGTTTATATAAATTTAACGCCAACAACTATCAGTTTCGATCCTACCAAATATGTCCATCCAAAGGTTGCCTGGCAGAAATTGCTTTTAGCGATAAGGCCGCCCATTGTAGTGCTATTTTGTATCAAATTTCAAATTGGAATACTATCTTGGCGTACAATAAAGTATACAATAAATAAATAAATAAATAAATAACGTAAGTAATATTTCTTGTGTATATGAGTATCTTAAAAGGAAAAATATGGTTGATGTTTATGAGATTTTAATGAACTGTTTGTTTAATATGCACTCAATAACCACAGCGGAAAATAATTATTGAATATCATCTTTGGTGTAGGCCAGGAAGATGTTCGATGCAAATTACGCATTACCAATGTTGCGAAGATATTTGAGCTTTTCCTTAGAACGTCTATTAACAAAGCTTTACTTAACTTGATCTTAAGTTGAGAAGTCGAAATAGCAGGTTCCCTACTGTAGCTGTTGAACTTACTACCTACATTGTTTTTGTAAACCGGTTGCCGTGATCTTTGAAGGGACTACCTACAATATCGTACTTCTAAAACGTGCTAATTGTGGATTGAAAAACTCCAAGTCAACCTAAGCAGTTTTTGTGTACGTATATCTAAAAACCCACGCTGATATTGAGCAGTCGATTAAGGCACTAAAGAATGTACTTAGGTGTTAATATAAGTACCTATCTAATCTCAGTAGCGTTAAACAGAGAATTACTACTATAATGGAACTAAATGTTGTTCAGTTGAGTTAGCAACTTCCATGACACAATATATGCACGTCATTTTTTTTAATAAACTTATTCAAATGTAAGTAAGTACGACTACGAGTATTAGATGCAATATATTCTTCTCCATGTGGTATGGTATGGCCCTTACAACTTAAAACCATCAATCAATCTATCTTCTTCTTCTAAATATATATAACTCAAAGGTGACTGACTGACTGACATAGTGATCTATCAACGCACAGCCCAAACCACTGGGCGGATCGGGCTGAAATTTGGCATGCAGGTAGATGTTATGATGTAGGTATCCGCTAAGAATGGATTTTGATAAATTCTACCCCCAAGGGGATAAAATACGGGAAGCGTGAACGGGAACAAATTTTACGCGGGCGAAGCTGTAGGCATCAGCTAGTCATCAATAACATTGTAAACATAGAACACGACGGCGCAGATTCATTGTAACAAAGAAGATGCATTGTATATCCACATTTCATTGCAAACGGACCAAATGGCAATATAAAACTGGCCAAATGCGAGTCGGATTCGCGCGCGAGGTGTTTCGTACCAAGTAAAAGTAAAAGAAAAATACGTTTGTTGTATGGAATTCCCCCTTTATCCCCCTTTTTTTATTTTAGTATTTATGTTATTATAGCGGCGGCATCAGAAATACATCATTAGATAAAACTTCAGGTCTCTAGCTAGAGACCTGAAATTTTATCTCAGAAACCGGCTATTCCAGTTTCTGAGCCTCGTGACGCACAGACAGACAGACAGGCCATTTTTAACCCATTGGGTACGGAACCCTAAAAAGTAAACTTGGAAAGAGGTCAATAACAACGAAGAGTAAACACATCTGTCAGTTTAAAGTTTAAACTAGGAAAAACTAAACATAAATATTTTCCAAGTAGATCTATTTGTTAATTTAAAACACATACATAAAAAGATCTCCATTCCATTTCCCTACTGTCTCTGATAAAAAAATGTTAAATATTTATAACATCTTATGCAACAAGTAATGAAGTTGCAGTCAGCTTCAAGATCTGTGCATCTCGACACACGTGGCAAGGCGTGGGAGAACAAGAACTTCGACCACCGCGACACAACGACACCAATGCGATCGGTAAGATGTACCACGGCGATGGGAATAAAGGTAAATGCATTATAGTAGATCTGAGGACTACATAAGTAGCTATTTAGACATTCGTAGATAGTACCACGGTAAATATATTGTACTCGTATTTACTGTGGTAGTACGTAAATATTATGTGATTGACAACAATAAAACGAGCCTTATTAATAATTTGCCAGAATTGAATTGTAAAATTTTTAGCAGCAATAAATTTTCGAAACAAAAAGCAATTCATATTTGCTAACAAGGCAAAACGTTTATCGTTCAAGAGTTTACACGTTTTATTAGCTACTCGCTGGACAAGTTTTAATTCACAATAGCAATACATCGAGCAACTCATGGCATACGGGTACTGTGCGATGAATTTATGTGGGTATTTAAAGCAATGTTGTAGTTAAATGAATACAATGATTGATTACTGAAGCTCCAGAAGTGAAATGCTATTGGCAAAATATTATTTCTTATTTATATAGTAACGTTATCCTATCTTCCAAACATTAAAAATGCGTTTGTTTGTGAGTATGGATATATTAATGTCTGGAATTCTGGATGTTTGTTACCCTTTCACGCATTGACAACTGAACATATATATATTATGTGTCGTGTGTCGTCAACCCTCGACTTAGGCAGATAGCATATGGCGCCTGGAGGTTCGCTTGACAAATCCGAGGCTCTGTGGAGAAAGGCACCACCTACTTTCAAACTACGCGCCGTCCTCAGGTCCCGGGTTATGGTGGCTAAAAGTCTTTAAAAAGCAATGCTTAACATTAACTTGAAAACCACTTAAATTTTTAAATACCTCCTATTTGATACGGTGCCCTTCCATCTGTCTACCTCAGTACTCCCGACACTGCATGCTCAGGACTAGCTTCTACAATAATCTATTGAGAACCACATTTCTGAAAACTATACGATAGCATACGTAGTACTATTAGTTATTGTGTGGCGAAATAATACCGAAAGGCGAGTAATATCAAGTCGACATTAAACTAAAGATTTATACTCGCACTATTCGTTTATATTGTAACATGTGTGCCTATTGAATAGCCGACATGTAGGTACTCTGTCATAATATCGGTACTAAAATACCAATTCTTAATGCATAAATAAAATCAAAGGTTGTCGGATAATACAATATAGTATTTCCAATATTTCGAAACATGTCATACGAAACGTGCCGAAAGCCGAAACACAAGTCACTCACGAGAATGAAAACATTAATGTGCAAACGCGTTTATGGAAACCAAAGTAATGAAATTCGTAAGTTACCATGATCCTACTTTTTTATGTTGCAACACCAGTGGTGATACATTCGCGCCCTTTCTATTTCGTTTTCAAACACAGAGACGTCGGACATTTTTGCCGATTTATTGTTGTACTGTTTAACTAGAAATCTCGGCAATAACTTACGTATCTCTTTAGAATTAGATTCCATAAAAAGTTGTTTACTTTTTATCATGATTATAAATGGGAATGATTTGTGTTGTTAACAAAAGCAATGTTCAACCCGGGGATGAAGAGTGTGGTCATCTTGAGAGCCAATGTTAATGAGATTCCAACTGAATAGTGACCCGCAATCTTAGAATTGTTCAACTGCTGCAAAGAATTTACATACAATTTTCAATCCAAATGAAGTTATTAGTTTAGGGTCAGCAACAGATTCTCACGGTTTAACTAAGTTGTAAAGTGTCAAGTTCATAGTAGCCGCAAGTGTCCCGCTTGGGTCGAATGTTTAATTTTAACGTTTAACAACTCGTCTGGGTACTTGGGAACTCAGAGATTCTCCCTATTCAATTCCGCTCAATTCCATTAACATAATAATTGATATAACATCAATTTGATCTCAGATTTAGTGGTAGGGCTATTTTACCGACATTGTAGAAACACAGTGAAAATTTTAGTAAACGCGTTGTTTGCTCAAATTTTGACCTCTTTCTATATAATTTTATTCTTCAGCTTATCGACTCCTACGGTGCTTCAAAAGCATCCAATTTTATTGTCTGTAAGAAGCAGCTTTGGTTTGACTTCGTTTCACCATTGTTGGTAGCTACTACCATTTGAGATATCAGTCCCGGAATGGTGCGTATTTGCCTGACTGAGTTGGTTACCAAATCCTCAAATGCCGAAAGAAATTTAACATTATAGTTTTTTATTGTTTTGAAGTATTCACAATGTTTCTTTAAACGGCTCTTTTTTGAAGATCTCTTTTTGTTCTAACTCTGGAGGTCAATAACTTAATTTTGCATATTTTTGCGTTCACTTGAATATGATACGATGATCTTAAATGATACGATTTCTTTCTATATATTAATCTTAATATTCAGAGCCTTAAAAAAAACGGCTTTTTAGTTATTTACGTAACGGATCACTTTTATCAGTAACTGAGTCATAGCTTTCGGTCAAACGACTGAACGTGACGGAATCGTTAGCTGCCTCAGTATTTTACTAGTGAACACAAACAATGTTCGCGAGGCACCGGTGACACGACCGTTTACTGCTGAATTCCAACAAACAAAAACACTAGCCAATCTGTCAACATTGTGATATATCAATGACGTGAGACCTGAAACAATGTAACCTTTAGTACTACTGATAGTGCTTTTGCATAATTATTAACGGCTTTCATCATACTTTGTATGATAAATTCACTTGATTGATCAAGTGAATTTATCAGGAACTCAGAGGCTTTAAAAATAGATTAAAATCTGAAATAAGACAATTGTCGCAAAGTAAAAAATTAAGACGAATTCCAGAAGTTTTTTAAAACTACAAACCAAACCCTGTAAAGTGGTGTCTCTTCAGTTTAGTCCCAAAATTTATCAATAGGCGTAATGACGCTTTATATTTAGATCCGTTAACTTAGGTACATACTAGTTGCCTTTTTAATCGACTTCAAAAAAGGAGGAGGTTCATAATTCGTCTGTATGTATTTTTTTATGTATGTCAAGCGATAATTCCGTCAATTATAGACGGATATCAATTTTTTTTTGTTGAATAGAGGTTACTTCTGAGGTGGTCCCATTTTCACCATTAATTTGTATTGATGAGAACTTTCACCGAGATAGATATATTTTTCGGTTCACCCGTCTCTTAAAATAATGAAAAAAAAAATTTCAATAAAAAATACAAACGACTTCCAAGAAATCCTGAAAAATAAAATTTAATTAGCACAAAGTAATGTAGTTGATTTATCAGATTTTATTTAATATTATATTGAAGTTGGTGCCATGAATAATACCTCCCTAAACCTATGAATTTACTTGGCGCCGACTTCAATATGATATTGAATAAAAAATCAGATAAATCAAAATATCTACATATTACTTTGTGCTAAGTAAATTTTATTTTTCAGGTCTTGGAAGTCGGTTGTATTTTTTATTGATTTTTTTTTTTGTTAAAACATGTTAACAAACAAAGTTTTCTATGAATACTACAAATAGAGCATAGAAGAATAAATACAAGTAATAGTCTACTATTTCTTATACTTTGAGTAAATATTTGAAGTTCAAAGACTTCACACTATGTTTGCTATGCTAATGAATATTCGGTTTAATTCCATTGAGAAAGTATCATGGAAATCGGTCAGTAGCTATTAGGTGAGTTATGTGTGCTCGTGTGTATTTTGTTTGAAAGCTCTCATCTGTTTGAAAAAAATAGTAAAAGTTGAACAAGCAAACAAAAAAGACAAGGTACCAAATAATTCCAATACATTTCTGTACATCGTTGGAGCGCCAGTCGTAGTTGTATTAATACTCTTTTATTTCTAGTTTAACTTACATTTAATTTCTCACGGTCTTTAAAATCTCCAGAAATCAAATGATTTGGTACTCGACGACATGACGCAGTCAATAAGTTTTTCGATCATAATCGAACTTATGTGTGTAAAATGGTCTAACGTATTAAACTACACTCGAGAGCAATGAATCCGGGTCACTTTAAGAATCCTAAAAATCTCGGAAACTAAAAATGCTAGGTTAATGCAATAAATTGTATTTAATAGACAATGTAATACTCCTTAAATGAAGGTATTAAAACTTCTTAGTTATTGTAAAGTTATATCATAAAAAAATCAAATTTGAAAAAGGGCCACTTTCGAAGATGGAACTACGAAATTACAGCATTTGGTGTTGCTTTTGTTTGTAATCTGTCATTTATGTGGGTACATAAACCATGTTGATAGTGCTCTATATTCATTAATCAAGCTGAAATTATGTCGCTTACGCCTGAAGAATGCACCAGAATACTTACAATGCTGGAAACCGGCCGGAGTCAGCGCGATACAGCCAGGACTGTCGGTGTGTCGCTGTCAACAGTACAAAGAGTTCTCCGACGTTACGAAGAAACTGGTTCTAACCTACGCAGACCAGGAACGGGCAGAACCAGGTGTACCACAGCACGAGAAGACCGATACTTGGTGAACACCATGCTTCGAAATCACTTTCTCACAGGAACTGAACTCACCAATCAGTTTCGACGCCTCGGAGGAAGTAACCCAAGTGCATGGACAGTAAGACGTCGGCTTGCTGAATCTAACTTAAAACCCCTTAGACCTGCAAACGGCCCTAAACTGGAGCGTGGGCATCGTATTTAGAGACTAAGGTATGCCCAGAGCCACGTAAATTGGAGTATTGAAGATTGGTCAAAAGTTATGTTCTCCGACGAATCAAAATTTATGCTCTACAAGCACGATGGAAGACACAGAGTGTATCGAAGACCAGGGGAAAGATTCAAGCAAGCATGCATCGAAGAAAAAGTAGCCTACGGTGGTGGGTCTGTACTTGTGTGGGCCGGAATTTCTTCTGAAAGTCGCACAGAGCTGGTGATCATAGAAAACGGCTCTTTAACTAGCGTAGGATATGTGAAAGAAATCCTCAATGATCACGTTGGTCCATTTATGGTCAATTTAGGTGAGGATGCTATATTTATGCATGACAATGCCCGACCTCATACAGGTAGGATTGTGAATGACTACCTTCAAGAGATGAACATTACTCGTATGGAGTGGCCAGCGCGCAGCCCGGATATCAACCCGATCGAGCATGCTTGGGACGAGCTAGGCAGATGCGTAAAACAACGAAACCCTCCCCCAATCACGCTTCGTGAGCTCAAAATTGCTCTCACAGAGGAATGGGAGAATATTCCCCAAAATCGTATAAGGAACTTGGTGTACAGCATGCCAAACCGCGTAAACGCAGTAATGGAAGCACGAGGAGGCAATACGAAGTATTAAAATTCAAGAAAATCGTAATAAAGTTCAAAAATTTCATGTTTCCTATTTTTGTTTTAAGGAGAGATCGGCAGTTTTTTTTTTATGTAATTTTGTGTTAATAAAATGTATGGTGACTCATATTTTTTTTACTTTCATTTAAGGAGTATTACATTGTCTATTAAATACAATTTATTGCATTAACCTATCATTTTTAGTTTCCGAGATTTTTAACATTCTTTAAGTGACCCGGATTCATTGCTCTTATGTAGCAACCTTTAGACGGATCTAAATGGATCAATAATTAGAACGTTGTTTCACGTTACACGATATGACAAATTAGTCACGTAAAATTAGACCAAACATGTGAAAATCCGAACAATACTAAAAATAGCAATTTTCCTTCGAGATGCATTGGGAGGATCACCGGCAGTCTAAATTTAGTTTTGAGGGATATTCGGTCTATTGCGTTTTCCGCTATCTTAATTTCAAATTTTGTTAATTGCCTAACTTTTATATTTTTAATTTTACACATAAATGGGAACTACAAAAGTTTTTAAGAGTTAATAAATAATAGGTAAGTAGTAAAAGTACAACGATAGACGAGAGAACTACCTAGTTCTAATTAAAAATATTTTCGCAAAATATAACAAAAAAGCATTGATGCGATAGTAAGGACAAAGGCACTAATTTTGCACAGAGTTATCAATAGCTGGCGTCAGCTCAATTCGTAGCTGTGTAAGTCAGGGCGACACACAAGAGAAATGCTCGACAAATTGCGCGTTCCACGCTAGCTGGGAACTCGCTGTCATGCCGTGCACACCGATACAATACCCAGTCACGTCAATTGTTATTTTATGCACTACTGGACATATCGGCAAAATGGAATTTTATTATTGCAAGAAAAATATACAACAATGCTTAATAACTTCAAACTAGCAAATAATTGAAACAAATGGTTTACTGACCAACCCTTCGAGTATCACTGTAACCATTGTTTAAAGGATTTTATTGATTTTACCATTTCTGTCTTTGGGGTATTTACATTTAAAAATATTTTTTATGGCTGTAAGTTTTCATAACAATTTAACTAAACAATAGGCTATTTCAAAACCAGCAGCATTTAAAGACCTTTACAAAATATAAAACAAATTGAGTTTGTGACAAACCTTGTAACTAGAGAACACCCGCTAAGTTTTTGATTTTTAATTGAATTTGCCAATACCACGAATAGCAGAATAAGTAATAAAAATTACGTTTTTTTTTATCGAAGAAAAATTTTCCACCTTGGCTTACTATTTTCTATAATATAAAATGTGAAAATTAGTGCAAACACTTTTAATTTCTCTTTAATACTATCATTTATTCAAATTTATGCCTGTAAAATATATTAACAGTAGGTATGCATCTTCATGACAAACAATTTTCACTCATCTAAATATTTATTCCGTTTTAATAGGTGAGTGCACATCCAGTACATCCAGTTGATACTTATTGTTCGGTTCTTATCGAAATATCAAACGACGGAAATTTTTAAACGGAAATAAAACGTCGAAATTGCTCAAGACATGTTACGACCCCATAAAAACTGAATTTTCTTTTAATTTTGTGTCGCAAAACTGCTACTCACTATAAAACAGGCGTAGCAGTTGTGTTTCGGCGCTATAGAAACGTTCAAGAGGGGCATTAAAACGTTTGTTTAATGTTTGAACAGAATTAATGTTACACCTTGATACCTGCCAAACATAAAAAATAGTTATAGGTCAATAAAATGATTCCCTTACATAAGATAGCACTTGAATTTTTATGTTACACAAAATGTGTGAAGAAAAACAAATTTATTCACAAAAGAAAAAGTAAATGAGATACAAAATCAAATCACCGGCCCTAGGCTTTACTGATATTAGTAGTCTATTTTGACAATGGGAGTCACATTATTAATTACATGATGAAAAATGTTGCGTACGTTATTTTGGATACATTCATAGAAAATCTCACCTTTGACAGGTACGTCGTAAATATGTTTAGTTTATTTGACACGTAGCAGGTGCACAACATATAAATAACATTTACTTCTAAGGCGCTTTCAATGTATGTAAACACTCGCAATTTTAAGCATATTTATACATCTATAAGTCACAGTTACAAAAGTTTCGTAGAAAACCTCATAAATTTCTACGTTTATGAAAAACAAAACATCAATAGAACTTCAGCGAACTCATGTTAACATTTTCTTTCATACAAATTATGTTACAATATTAGAACATAAGAGTAACAAACATGACATAGGTAGGTATTTGTAAACAAAATAAATAGAGAATTATTTTATTCGACAATAAAAGCATTCTCGTATAAAGATATATCTGTTGCTTGTTATTGTGCTGGCAACATACAAGGTATTTTCTAGATAAATTAATCACACAGAAATAAATAGTATAATACAACCCCTACGATAATTATCCCCTGTACCGTGCTAAGTCCCTGGACTCTGCCATTTTCTTGTCAACTTTTTCTGCATAGCAATAGATGACGTCGATAGACAACATGTCATCGATACTCAGCACAAACAGATTCCTGGATTTCAGCGAGCTTTATGGCTCTTCTTCCACTATTACCTCGTGCCGCAAGGACAAACAACAGGCCCTTATAAGCTACTACTCTTCTCAAAGATTGGTCGTATTTTATACTTTTGATAACCTACCTAGATGGTGCATCCGGTTGTCTAGAATGTCACAATATTTATTAATTTATTATAACCTCTTCACGAACATACATGTACGTGTATGTTTACTAGATTATAAAATCTAATTTTTAAAGTCTCAGCGTCAAATCTGCTGTTTTATTTGTACCATGTTTAAGCTTTTGAACACAATACTAAACCAGCTCTCCTAATTAGTTCTTGTTCGTTGTCCGCGTCCATTTTGTGTAAATGTCAAAGTGAGGGGGAAATCTACAAAGGGGTGCGAAATGGAGGTGACATAGTGACCGCACCGATGGAAGGAAGGCGACTAGATAACATGCGATTCTGAAGAAAAATGTCACTACGACTTCAGTAGGTACAGCTGAATATCAAAGATTGCACGGAATGCGAGAAGATGCAGGTTCGAATCCTGCTCGAAACCAATTCTTATTACATATTTAAAATTTATTATCAGTTAGCATACTAATTCATAAAAATGCTCATATCCTCTCTATGCTTTACAGTATTCTGTTCAATCCACGTTCCCCAACTTATCTCAAAGAACGATTCATGTTCCTTAATGACACACATTCAAGATCCTTGAGGTCGTCGGAAAATTTGACACTGGCTATGCCTATTCACTCTACTGGATTTTACGATAAATCATTCGCCATACAGGCTGTGCGGGTGTTGTGGAATGCGCTGCCTGAAACGATTAGAAAGGCCCAGTCTTTGGCTATCTTTAAGCGTTTGGTGAAGGAACACTATTTGACCCGGTAGGACGTTCCTTAGCATAATGTGTGTGTGTGTGTGTGTGTGTGTGTGTGTGTATATGTATGTATATAAATATATATTTATTATGTATGTACGTATATTGGTATGTACCTGTATATGTATTGTATTTGTGCCTAGATGTATATATAGTACGTACGTCTATATTCATTTACAAGCCAACTGTATGTATGTATTGTTTTGTAGCTTCATATTTCTACACCTAACTACCCATCTGTCTTCAATATCTTTTTCTGTCCATCCCAAGGTTGCCTGTAAGAAATTGCTTTTTAGCGATAAGGCCGCCCTTTGGACAATATCTTACGATTATTTGTTTTTTCTGTAAACTATAACTTGGTGTACAAATAAAGTTATATTCTATTCTATTCTAATTGCTTTTCAAAAATAATCTTAATATCAAAGGTTTAAAATAAAATGAAAATAAACTTATAACTACTTGATAATCTTACTAATATTATAAATGCGAAAGTTTGTGAGTGTGGATGTTTGTTACTCTTTCACACTCAAACCGCTGAACGGATCGAGCCTAAATTTGGTACAGAGATACATTATAGTCTGGAATAACACATAGGCTACCTTTTATCCCGAGAATAACTTCCCGCGGGAACAAATTTTACGCGGGCGAAGCTGCGGGCATCACTAATATTATAAATGCGAAAGTTTGTGAGTGTGGATGTTTGTTACTCTTTCACGCTCAAACCGCTGAACGGATCGGGCCTAAATTTGGTACAGAGATACATTATAGTCTGGAATAACACATAGGCTACCTTTTATTCCGAGAATAACTTCCCGCGGGAACAAATTTTACGCGGGCGAAGCTGCGGGCATCAGCTAGTAAGATATAATTCGATATAATAAATGCATAAACCGATACAAAAAAGTTAACAGTAAATCAAATGACAAATCCCCACCGTACTAGGTCCCCGGGACTCAGCCATTTTCTTGTCAACCTTTTAGCAACGATGACCTTATTTCTCTCTCTTTTCACGATCTCTCGTCTGGGGATAATATTGCTACCTACTGAAATTTTAGAGTTTGGATTACAAATCTTCGTTTGTGGTATGTTCATAATTTTTTTCGAACATAATTTATGGTAAATCGTTTAATCATCATTTTTACAATTAAGCTAGAAATTTTGTAAGTAGGTAGTAGATGTTTATCCTAAGGTCTTGAAATTCATTTGAAAATCGTGTAGGGTAATCAAATTTATTGTAACTGTGATGCCACGTACATATACAGGAATAAAGCTCAAAACAACCTCCATATTGTTTTGAAGTCCTTCCTACGCGGTTCCTTCGTCAAGAACATACATACTTGTGTACTAAAATATCAAAAAAAATATATTAAGTACTTTGAAATGGATAAAGAACTGAACTGTTAAAGTTACGTATGATCTGCGCTAAGATCATACGTAACTTTAACATACATACATACATACATATACTCACGCCTTCATCCCCGAAGGGGTAGGCAGAGGCCTATACCGGCCCACATTTCACCGTGTACAATTCGGTCCCACGTAACAGGTGGTGAGCCCATCGCCGTGTTGAAGTGGACCGCCGACGTCAGAGCCTCGTCCGTTGTTCAGCAGGTGCACGAGCTTGCACGTGAGGTTGACTTGGGCCCGGAGGTGTTGGTAGGGCCCCACTACACCCTACAGTACGTAACTTTACGTAACTTTAACAGAGAAAATAAATTTCAGATCTTAATTTTTATCAGCCTTTGATAGCAAGAAATACAAAACACCAATTATTTAGACTGGAATCTACACGTGCGGACTAGATGAAAAGCTATCTATCTTAAACATTTCATACTCAATTAAATGGGACATGCATGATTAATATTATCGTTATCACAATAATAGTTATGAATAACCTAGACTGAACACCTTACTTGGAAAATTCACAAACAGATAACGTGCAAGAAATGACAATAAAGTGTCATTTCCAACACTTTTAGGAACAGACGTGAAATGGTGTCTTATTTTCTTAAAATGTTTGACAAGAATATAATGGCGAACCCGAAGCCTTTTCAAGGATGCAGCTCCATAAAAGATAGCACTCTTGATGTTAAAATTCAAGAATTAATTTTTTTAAGAGGTTCACTCGAAGGCGGTTTGTCGCGATCGCCGGAGCCGTCAACGCAAGGCGCTCGTTATACCAAGACCCGTAGCGCCGTGGGGCATAGTCGCTATTTTATATTAGGTATACACCTGGGGTTTTCATTAGCTGCGTGAATTTGAACCTTAACACACAAACTTTAAGAGCCAAAACATATTTCTAAATATACGCTGAAAGGTTTACAAGGTATACAACTACAGGTTTCCCCATTACATCTTTCAGTATTACTGCCATCTCGTCGTAACGTCGGAAAACGCTGCTTACAAACTATTTACTTACATCTCTAAAACAACATAGGAAACCGAGACAATTTGCAGTATATGTACATAAGAGTATACGAAATTAAGTTCAACATGTAATAATAATGACTTATTTCTAAGAAGCTCGTTAGCAATGCATTTTATAGCTAAAAGGTTTGAAATTTCACACTAAACGTTATTTACTTTACACGTTTGCAGCACTTATTACTAATAAAATTCGTACTAAGGCGGAATAATGTGTTTAGTTCTTTTACAAGTAATTTGCACGTTGAATGGGCGGCACTTTACATAATTTTCTTATAATTTCGCTAACTTTATGTATTTGCTTGAATTTTACCTCAGATGAAATCCACCAATATGACATGTTGTCCATATAATTGAAAATATACTATAATGCGTAAAAATGTTCGTACATATCAATCAATCATCAATCAATATAAATACATATAATAAAATCGTAACAGGTCGCTGTCTGTACATGGAAGAAATTTAAAAAACCCCTGACTCACAAAAAAAGGACAATAAAAACCTGTAAAAAGTAAAAAAATAACTTTTATATTATGACCTATCGACCCTAAGTATTGAACCTTTATTATTATTATAGGTAGCTGTATTATTTACGTATTCATATTTTTGACTAAAAGTTTGTCTCGTCGGGGACCGCTCACCTAATCATAACCTAATCGTACGCCTGTCTCGCAAGATCCTAACTGTAATTGTTTTGCGCGTACTCGTTGAATATTTTTGAAGTTCCTTGATATGCTCAATTGTTTAGTTATAGCTACCTCTACAAAAGCAATCACGTCACTATAGAACTTATACAAAACAATTAAAACTATTCACGTACTTAGTCGTAGTTCTTAAATGTTTATGTTTGTATACAGGCTCAGGTAATTCTAATGGAGTATGCTTTAAGGGGAAAGTCTCATAAAAAACATAGGTCGTGTTGCTAATGGCTTTTTCACATTAAATTGTTTTTAAATACAAAATTGGATATACCTACCTAACTTTATTGTCATTGGAACTACTTATTAAGGATATACGTTATTGTAAAACCATAATTGAAAACATAAGTACAATATCAAAATAAATGCTATATGGTATTCGATTATTGTTTCTGAACCCACGTATTATGTGCAATGTATCGTTTATCCACTGTGTAATAAATCTTCATGACTTAACTGCCATTTAAGCGTTATACCAATAAAAGCAGGCAGCGTATTAACGGTAAATTTTCCTAATTTAGTTGCTTTGTCTTCTTTTTAGAAAGCTTTTTTATTTTATTTTGCTAAGTTGGTAGAAAAGCTTACGGAAAGTGATTTTACAGTAGCATGGATGTTTGCAACTCCAGAGTCTCTACACGCACTGCTGACCTAGACGCAGGTTGCGACAATCCCACTGATAATTTTTTTCAAACCGCCCATAAGGCCTTCAACTTTGTGTAACGATGACAGTCGTTACTGACAGCCAGGAAAGCTTAACGTGCCTTCCGAAGCACGCATAAATTTCTCAATAAATGTCACGAAGTGATCGTTGCCGAAGTATTGATTAGATTCACTAACTGTATGCCAATCAAATGTTTAAACGCAAGGTTTAAGCCATCAGTCAAGAGTATAAATGGTATTTTAATGCCTCTAAGCAAACACCATAATATTTAATTAAGAAATAAATAACTACGATAAAATAAAATATTTCAATAATTTGTTGGAAACACGAACTTTAAACCTACCTACATGGGAGAAATATATTTATACGAAGTAATTAATACATTGAAGTACGTAATAGTTTTAATGCTAGATAGGTACCTACTATCTATATTTATAAAAATGTTGTGTGCGTTTAAGTATCTATTAAAAACTCAAAATTTACTGAATCGACTAAGCTCAAAATTGGACACGATATACAATAGGATTCAGAGATGGTTTTAGGCTACTTTATCCACTTTTATCATAACAGCAATAAAAATAAAATAGCTTTAAAAAGTGATTTTACCAATAGATGGCGCTGGTTGTATTTTTTAAAATTATATTCTGCCAGCTTCAGAACAAAATGTTTTAAACAACCTATTTAGAAGGTACCTACCAGATTGATGTTTTTTAAGAGAAGTTTGATTGCGGCCTCCTTGCATTCAGAATAATAAAAGAGAGTACTTACCTAATAAAGAGGTCAGTTAATATTAGGTGCTTACACATCAAATTGGCGTTTTTCGTACTGGCCACTTTAATTACGATTTTCTCCTCTTTGGTAAGGAATTCCAAATTCAAATTTTCCCAGCTATTTACTCATGTATTTATCCTTCGATGACCGTCATTCATTTGTTTTTTTCTTCTGTTTTTTTCTGTTTGCGTCACTCATTTTACAAAATGGAAAACTTAAAATATCGCATTATTTACGAGTACGAGTTCCGCCGTGGCACTAGTGCTGCGGAAACGACTAGAAGGGTGAATGATGTGTATGGCGGTCATGTTGCAAAAGAAAACACAGTTCGTTTTTGGTTCCAACGTTTTCGTTCAGGAAATGTCGACCTGCAGAACAAGCCCCGTGGACGGCCTGAGACTCAAGTTGATAATGAAGTATTGAAGGCTATTGTGGAAGCGGATCCATCGCAAACCACGTCCGAGTTAGCTGCAGGCTGCGGTGTTAGTGATAAAACTGTTTTAATTCACTTGAAGCAAATTGGGAAGATTAAAAAGCTTGAAAGGTGGGTACCTCACGAATTCACTGAAGCAAACCGGCAAAAGCGCGTCGACTGCTGCGTTACATTACTGAACCGGCACAATAATGAGGGTATTTTAAACCGAATCATTACCTGTGACGAAAAATGGATTCTTTACGATAATCGAAAGCGCTCAGCGCAATGGTTGGATCCTGGCCAGCCAGCCAAATCCTGCCCCAAGCGAAAATTAACCCCAAAAAAGTTACTTGTAAGCGTTTGGTGGACTAGTGCCGGTATTGTTCATTACAGTTTTCTCAAATCTGGCCAGACTATTACGGCTGATGTCTATTGTCAGCAATTGCAAACCATGATGGAAAAGCTAGCGGCTAAACAACCTAGGCTGGTCAATCGCTCCACGCCACTGCTGCTTCACGACAACGCTAGACCACACACTGCACAACAGACGGCTACCAAATTAGAAGAGCTTCAATTGGAATGTCTAAAACATCCTCCGTACTCCCCGGATCTTGCTCCAACAGATTACCATTTTTTTCGAAATTTGGACAACTTCTTGCAAGGGAAAAAATTCAACTCTGATGGGGCAGTCCAAATCGCCTTCACAGATTTTATTGATTCCCGTCCGACTGGTTTTTTTAGTAAAGGGATCAATGAACTACCTATGAGATGGCAAAAATGCATAGAAAACAATGGTTCATACTTTGATTAATTAAATATATTATATTTAAAAATATTCGACTTTTTGTTCCTCCTATACAAAACGCCAATTTCATATGTAAGCACCTAATATATGTTTTGCATGTTATTTTTGAACTTTTTGGACATTCGGAATTTTGGAGTTTTGGACTTTAGACTTGACTTTTGGAATTTTGGAGTTTTGGACTTTTGGACTTTTAGAATTTTAGACTTTGGAGTTTTGGACTTTGGACTGTTGGACTGTTGGACTGTTGGACTGTTGGACTGTTGGACTTTTGGACTTTTGTACTTTTGAACTTTTGGACTTTTAGAGTTTTGGGCTTATGACCTTTTGTACTTTTAGAGTTGGAGTTTTGGAGTTGTAGAGTTTTGGAGTTTTGGAGTTTTGGACTTTGGACTCTTGGAGCTTTGAAGTTTTGGACTTTGGACTTTTGGACATTTATACTTATGTAGTTTTGGACTTTTGGAATTTTAGAGTTTTGGACTTCAGACTTTGGAGTTTTGGAATTTTGGAGTATTGGAGTTTTGGTGTTTTGGAGTTTTGGAATTTTGGAGTTATGGAGTTTTGAACTTTTGGACTTTTAGAATTTTAGACTTTTAGACTTTGGAGTTTTGAACTTTTGGACTTTGGACTTTTGGACTTTTGGATTTTTGGACTTTTGGGCTTTTGGAGTTTTGGACTTTTGGAGTTTTGGAGTTGTAGAGTTTTGGAGTTTTGGAGTTTTGGGCTTTGGACTCTTGGAGCTTTGAACTTTTAGACTTTGGACTTTTGGACATTTATACTTATGTAGTTTTGGACTTTTGGAATTTTGGAGTTTTGGACTGTAGACTTTGGACTTTTGGAATTTTGGAGTTTTGGAGTTTTGGTGTTTTGGAGTTTTGGAATTTTGGAATTTTGGAGTTATGGAGTTATGGAGTTATGGAGTTATGGACTTTTGGACTATTGGACTTTTTGACTTTTTTACTTTTTGACTTTGGACTTTTGATCTTTTGATATTTTGATCTTTTGATCTTTTGATCTTTTGAACTTTTGGACTTTTGGACTACTAACTCCTATGTATATTTTATGATATTTCTTTCGAAAAATACGGTCATGAAGAAGTTTCACTTCTTACGTGTGTACAATAGTATCTAGGTACACGCACACATTTTTTTTAAATGTTCCCACCATTTAGTTTGTTACTCATTTCTCATAGGTACATAAAACCACCATAAAAAAGTCACAGCGAAGCGTGGCAGGGTACCGCTAGTATTATTATAAATATAGTGGTCGATAATGTCCATGTAAAATGATGTCATTTCTTTCAGGATGTTGCTGAGTCATACAGTTTAGAAATTCAACGATCCCTTGAGAACTCGACGCTGCAAAACGGTAGGTATGAAGTACTCCAACGAAATCTGTTCCAGATCTAGTACCTACCGTCCTATCTATGAATCAAATATGTATAAAGGTCTCGGTTGTGCTTACACGGAACGTACTACTCGTTCAGAATATATTTTTATCCCTATCCTAAGGATATCTTGGTATTACACAGGTATTCTTGATTATCTTTCTAGGATAATATCTCTTGAAATTTAATCAAAAATTCTCGTTTTAAATTGTATTATCAAGCCTCGAGCTTGGCTTCAAGAAAAACAAAAGAGTTTAAACAGTGGATAGGTGGCTTAAATTGTTTAAATTTAACTATAAATGCCACATCATACAAACTACAGTGTGTTTTTTACAATAAATCATAATGTAGTAAAGAGCTGAAGCTCAGGATCAATTCACTAAATTTGATTACAGTTCAATATTATAGTTCTCCATAATATCTCATAATATCCTACCTCTTACTAAATCCATTTTATACTTAAATATTCAGATGTATCTTACATTCTACACATTTCAATCACATCTTTCGCACGTAACATATAAGTCTATTATTCAATGCAATGAATAATTAATAGAAAAGGGTATCTAAACTGGAACTGATGTTTGTGCGAAACGTCAATCAAAGTACCGTAACCAACAATTAATCACAAAGGTCTACAATGTTATAATTAATAGTTCTAAGCTAAAGTTTTGATTGGAACATACTTCATCATGGTAGCCGGATATTATATCCTGTATTATAATACGTCAGTTAGTATCGGAACCTATTCGATCACTATAATAATGATGTGAGTATATATAAAGGAATATAGTTATGGAAGTTTTCAATATAAAAGAAAATTATTGGTTTGAAAATGAAATATATTTTACCCACAACGGTGTGAGTCTCCGTCAATACACATAGGTTAGAAAATTAAACGGTAGACACCTTTAACGAAGACTAAAGACCTTTGACGAAGATAAGGTTAAATCATAAATCTCTAAGCAGCCAATAATAAACCGGACATCAAACATCGTTCAAGACTTAAACACGAAGATATCGCGATTATGAAATGTTAATAATCGTACAATAACTTATGCAATTACATTAATAATTATTTTTTACCCAAAAATATTTCGTTTCATTGTTTCATTATGACGATTGTTACGTCATTGTAAAACCGTAGAATGTAACATGAATGTAATACAAATGAAGTGAGGTACCTTTCTTTTCATAGCTAATTATTTCCTTTCAAATCCAAACCACAGTGGCTATTTCATGCAATGAAGATCGTAATTATTCGAATTTCGACGTCGCATTTTCCGAACAAAAGCCACGTCCTTTTAGAAGAGGACAGGAATGGAAAATAAATAAAAAAGCAGTCAGTACACGGTCACGAACTCACGTAATCCAAACACATAGATCTTACTGTCAGTGTCGCATTGTAGTGAAGGCGGGCTGACACGATGTTACTACAAAAATGTACCGTACTACAATAAATCCTTAGTTCTTAGAACAAATGCCACTTATCACTTAACTAATGATCTATTTGTGTGAGTTAATTAATCGATTCTGGGCGTCTTCCATCACGATTGAAACGAATACATATCAGATTGTATTTCTTACTAGCTCAAGTCCGCAGCTTCGCCCGCGTAAAGTTTTTTTCCGTTTCCACTTCCCGTGGGAACTTATTCCCGGGATCTAAAGTTGCCTATGTGTTATTCCAAACGATTGGTACAGCCAAATTCGTTCAGCCGTTTGAGCGTGAAAGAGTAACGAACATCTATACTTACAAACTTTCGCTTATAATAATATACGTAAGATTGAAAAATGTATTTAATCCTCCTTCCTACTAATATTATAAATGTGAAAGTTTGTGAAGATGTTTGGATATTTAGATGTTTGGATGTTTGTTACTCAATCACGCTCTAACGACTGAACGAATTGGGCGGACATTTGGTACAGAGATAGCTTATAGTCGGGAATAACACATAGGCTACTTTTTATCCCGGGAAAATGTTCCCACGGGAAGCGGGAACGGGTACGAAATTTCACGCGGGCGAAGCCGCGAGCATCATCTAGTTATGTATAAATCTTCGATACAATATAATATTTATTTTAAATATTTTTACAATAATAATTATTATTATCATCTGATTATTTACATCCTGTTTTAATAATTGTAATTATTATTTTCTGTATTTGCTTCGCTCTGCTTTACTTTGTCTATATTTGCTCCGAGCCAACAAAAAAGAAATTAGGCCAAAGAAACAAATAGGGCAATTTTGACTAATTGATTTTCTATGGCTTTCGCTATTACAGACATTAAAAGACTAAACCAAATACCATTCAGGCATACAATTCATTGTTATTACTTTAAAACAATCGAAGCACAAATAAATCTTCTAAATATTTACATTTACGTAGAGTTGGTTTCACATCAATACACTTTGGTTGTAACTATAATACTGCCTTTGTGTTTGAAAATTTAATAATTGTTAACACAACAGCTCTTATTCTTTTATGGTGGCTATAAAACATGTTTCACAGTGCAAGTGGGACGTATTCGCGTCCATCTGTGGGTGCCCTCATAAAGCCAGACAAGTCCCGTAGGTGGCTGGGTGTTTTACTCCTTAGAGAGCATTCTAACTGTAGATTCTACTATATAACTATTTGCATAACACTTATTTTTTTATTATAACTATCACGTATTAAAACGTTAAGCCTCAATAGATTTATTCAGTCATGAAATCGTTCTTTACACTCATAATATAATTATGATTCAGATACTTACGTATCTAGGTAATTAATTTATATTGACAAGGAATTGTTCAATACAAAGACAAAAGTAAGCTCCATAAAATATTCCTTATTCAATTGAAATGTTATTCAAGTGCCTTTATAATTAATAAAGCTCTTTGTTGCAAAGCGATCTAAGCAATTGCATTGCATGTTGTAATAACAGCTCTCTGAGTTGTAATGATTATTACTTCGTAAAATTATTTTAAAGAATAAGTCATAATTTTCCACAGCTTATATAAAACCACCGCCTCTACGAATATGCGTACTTACATTAATTATTAACTTAGGTCAATACTCGGTACAAAAGTATGTCACCAAGGTTTTAGCGTCCTACGTCAATCTTTTCAAGTACGTGGGTAGACCTAAGACATACAAACGCGACTCTACGAAGTTGCTCAGTGGCGTATTAAAATTTCAGACGTCTGTTTTACTTCCTACAATGTTATAAAAATATAGGTACGATAAGCAGGATATTTTTTTTTGCAAATGGTTTAAATTTTCATATTAAGCTTGTATTTTGTATATTTATCAGAAAACCAATTTTAAAATTATAAGTTAAATTTTGAAGTGTGTATCACCGCTCTGAAGAATTGGTTAACCTAATATGAGTTCCTGTAAAAGGTTGGCAATGTAACAGTATAAAATATTATAGTTCAAACAAGCGAATACCCGTTCGAAACGTGTAGCCAATAAACAGCTAGAAAAATAAAAACGCTGAAGTAACTGCAAATAAAAATAGCCAATGGCGGAAAAAATATGCACGTAGGGCTGTTCTATAAACCAGTTGCGTGAAATCGGGTTATTGGTTTTCGTTTTAGGCAACGGACAGTAATTTTGAGAATACTGTAAGTAGGTAGAATAGAATAGAATAGAAAACATTAAATTGTACAAACACCATATAGAACATTACAGAAATGAATCACAAAAGTTAGTAACGTACAATGGGCGGTCTTATCGCTTAAAGCGATCTCTTCCAGACAACCATGATGGATTTCCTGTTAGGAATACTTAATTAATAGGTAATAGTTATAGTAATCTAAAAACCATGTCAACATTGAGGTACAATACACTCACGTCAAATATCATTGCAACCTCGTTTTTGGGCATGTTATTAGGTAAGACTTTCGTTTTTTTTAGGGTTCCATACCCAAAAGGTAAACCATGACTCAATCACTGAGACTTCGCTATACGTCTGTCTGTTTGTCACAAGGATGTATTGTATGAGCCGTGACAGCTAGGCAGGTGATGTATTTCTGTTGCCACCATAACAACAAAATACTAAAAACAGAAAAATAGTTTACATACCTATGCGTATCGATATTAATTAATTAACACATACCTCGTACTGCATTAAAAACAAATACTCTTAAATATTCTAGATGATAGGTATATTATTATTTGGGAATGTGTTGCGAAATAATTTTAAATGATAATGAATTATTAAAAATATATTCAGCGCCTGACAAATGCAGACCAATATATGAAATATTAATCATAACTCCGTAACCGAATGCTTATTCTATTTTTACATAGCAATGAAATTTAAAAACATTTGTATTGCATCTGATTAATTTTTAAAAATATGTGCTGTCGAGGTCAGCTTTACTTTTACATACAATGGTAATTGGTGATGGACTTTTTTGAATGCTGAAATCTGCTTTTTCGAATTCTCAGTATATGTTTATTTCAATGTATTAAGAAATTATATCTCGCATTTCTTCATTGCGTTGTAGTCTAATTACTAATTAGACTACGAAGCAAAGAAGATAACATGTTGCTATACATGTTAACTTACATAAATTTTATTGGTAGCCGGGACCGCAATCGAAATCTAAACTAAGACAGTGATCGTTTTAGCCAATTGCACTATACAAGTAAGCAAACAGAATGACCAAATTTCAACTATTGGTCCTGTAGATTTGAAGAAAATTGATTGTGAATGAGATATTCCATTTGGATCTGTTTGATGTTCGGAACATCGAAAAATGCAAAGCACAGGTACTTATGTTTGCATCGCATTAGTGAATGTCAAAGACTATTTTTATTGAATAAGAATAGTAGATTGTATGTCAACAAGGGGGCAAAATAGTATTTTTACAGCGAGGGCGCTTCTTCGCGCTCACTGCGCTCCGGAAAAAATAATTTGCCCTTGAGTAATTTACTCTACTTTTCATTCCCTTTCTATGAGAAAAAATAAGTTTCGTACGTTGTAGTTACCTTCTATAGTTATTGTTATAGGAGTTCATGGATTGTTACATTCATAACTTAACATAGAACTTATTATATTTGCAGAATACAACAAAATATGTTTTCTGACTACAAGAACATTAATAATGACGAACACGAACAGATAAATAGCGCTGTTTAGTTTTTTTAGTTAGCCATGGACACCGCGCTATACATCCAACACTTACCAGCCAGTAATTCATACAATTTGCGTTCGATTTCTATGAAATTTTCAAGTTCCAAATTTAAATCACTTTGCCGCCCGCTAAAAAGCTCTTAACAGAAAAGAGCTATTTTGCGCCCCGTTATCGTGGTGCAAAGTGATACTTTTCGAATAGAAGGAATGAAAAGGATTTTTATTCAAGTACGTTACAGCTGTTTTATAACCAGAATAGGTTATGTTTTGTACAAAGCCCTACCTACAAGTATTCGCTGCATCATGGTTGTGAGTACACCGGTTACACAGGCGGGAAGCGCGGTTGAAAGCTGTCCATGAACATGACTCTACAACTTCTGCTCCATTTATGTTAATTTTTCTATTATCATAACCAGCAGTATTATCATACATTGCCGGCTTGGGGAACAATCAGCATCTTATTATTGAACTTTTTTCTTTACGTTTTTATTCACAATTATATCAAGTTTTACGTGGGCAACAAATTTCTTCTATGTAATCATGTGTTTATACATACCAGTAGTTTGAAGTTCGTTACCAACTAAAAATTTTAAACGTGAACCAAATAGAAATCTATTATATAAAAATAAGTCGGGTTTTCCTTCCTGACGCTATAACTCCAGAACGCACGAACCGATTTCCACGGTTTTGCATTCGTTGGATAGGTCTCGGGCTCCGTGAGGTTTATAGCAAAGAAAATTCAGGAAAAATTTTAACAGAAAAGCGGGAAAATCATTTTTCACATACAGCGCCATTGCGGGCGAAGCTGCGGGCATCAGCTAGTATCACATAAAAATATACATTATTTCGTAATATCACATAAAAATATACATTATTTCGTAATATCACATAAAAATATACATTATTTCGTAATATTATCTGACAGAATACATTAAAAAGAAGGCTCGCGTTTACGTAAATCCTACTATGGCAAGGGGTGTCACATAAACCTGATTTATCCTCATAAGATGTAAGTTAACTCTTATCAAAACCATAATTTACACAGTAAACTTATACGAAAATGTTTCATAGGAAAAATTGTGTAAAAAAATGTTATCGTATTATTATTATGTATATTACAACAAAAGTGTTTTTCCTGAAAAAGGTATTATAATAATATAATAGGCAATAGAAGTATAACTTGTTAATAAATAAAAATAAAAGACGAAGTGTACCACAGCAGAACACTACAAAATGTAAAGCTTTATTTGACGCCTTGGACTTTTTAGTTTTTCAGTTTATGTGTGTGCTACCTTTCACACGTGTTGCAAATTTATTGAGTTCTGAGTACCTAAAGGGTAAAAATAGGACTCCACTATCCGTCTGTCTGTCACTAGACTGTATCTCATAAGTTGAAATAGCTACAGAATTGACCAGCGGTCCCTACTCCAACAGGAAACCGTGGAGACATGGAAGATGCGACTTGAGCAACCAAAGGGGGGATTCGCCACAATCGCGGCCGTCAGACCGGTCATGGACAAGTGGCTGGAGAGGAGACACGGTGCTCTCTCCTACCGGTTGACACAGATGCTTGCCGGGCACGGTAGCTTCGGTAGGTATCTGTGGCGAAAACACCTGGAAACCACGGCCTAGTGTCAGCACTGCGAGGACCGCAGCGATGACACGGCGCTCCACACGCTGGTGGAGTGCACGGCGTGGGCGCAACAGCGCCAGGTCCTCGTAGTGGGTCTGGACGTGGACACTCTCTCGCTCGAGACCATGCTCGAGGCCGCAGTGGCGGCCGTGGGTCTGCTGGGAGTTCTGGGACATCCTTCCGAGGGCTTCCCCGGGGCTCCCAACCACAGGCCGTTGGGCGTGACGTAAGGTTTTTTAGTCGGTAGGAGTCCGGCATAACATCCATGAGGATTTTCCCTCACGTTAAACAAACAAACAAAAAAAGCTACGGAATTGAAATATTCATAGATTATGTATTTCTGTTGCCGCTATAACAATATTCAATTAAGTGGTCTTATATAACTGATGTGATTTTTTGCAGTTTTTTGTTACGGCACCCTCTGTGCGCAAGTCCGACTCGCACTTGGCCTTTTAGGGATTAGCAAACATTGTATGTGAAAAATCAATATACTGACTGACATTCTCAATACTTGCGCAATAAGTTTACCATTCAATATTTACTCAAATAAGTAGTGCAGTACAAATGGGAAAACTAATAACTCACGTTTCAACATTTCCTTATAAAAGAATCTCATAAAGTTGTTATTGGTAATCGTTGGAATAGTAGTTTTCGATACAAGTGTGGGATTTCTGTTATTACAACGAGTTACGACAGGTGTTGACCCGAGCCGAAGGCGAGGGTAGACAGTCGGAACGAGTTTAAATAACAGTCCCACACGTTGTATTGAACAACTATTTTTAATACAGTTGCGAAAAAATTAAGCAAACTTATAAAATAGTAAAAACACAATAAACCTGAATTTACAAAATGGCGCCAACCGTAAAAGAATTATATATACCTTCCTAAGCAGAGACTACGGCAGTGCACATCATACAGCCAACATTTTTTATATTTATAAATTAAATTTGGCCGTTACTTATATTAATTTATGCTTAAATTTTAATTATAATTACATTTCATCTGATATTGAAACAAGTTAGTATCTTTTTTTAGAAATATTTGCATGAATCACAGACATTATTTTGACAATTGGGAAAGAAAATGCACGAGTGCGGAAATGGCAAAGAAAAAGCACGAGTGTGTAATAGTCCACATCCCGAACGCTATACGTCCCTGTAATACGCCACTTTTTGAGCAACTGTATTAAAATAGTAGTTTTCGATACAAGTGTGGGATTTCTGTTATTACAACGAGTTACGACAAGTGTTGACCCGAGCCGAAGGCGAGCGTATACAGTCGGAACGAGTTTAAATAACAGTCCCACACGTGTATTGAACAACTATTTTTAATACAGTTGCGAAAAAATTAGGCAATTGTATAAAATAATAAAAACACAACAAACCTGAATATCCAAAATGGCGCCAACCGTAAAAGAATATATACCTTCCTAAGCAGAGACTATGGCAATGCACTTCATACAGCCAACTTTTTTTATTTTTATAAATTTAATTTGGCCGATACATACATTAATTTATGCTTAAATTTTAATTAAAATTACTTTTAATCTGATATTGAAACAAGTTAGTATCTTTTTTGAGAAATATTTGCATGAATAGACATTATTTTGACAATTGGGAAAGAAAACGCACGAGTGCAGGAATGGGAAAGAAAAAAGCACGAGTGTGTAATAGCCCACATCCCGAACGCTAAACGTCCCTGTAATACGCCACTTTTTGAGCAACTGTATTAAAAAATTTATTTCCAGGTACTTATATTTATATTTGAGGTATAATTGGACATACCAACTTATTATTTGGAAATATTATATGGAACGGCACAGGATGTTTATAGTTTTTCTAATAGTCCATTATTTCGAGGACATAAAAGGGACTCCCTTCCGGCTTTACGCGTAGGCAGATTGTCGGGCACCGTGTGTTTTTGGCTGGTATGTAGGAGTCTGATATGCCATCCATGAGGATTTCCACAAGTAAAACCACACATCTGGGTTTGAATAAACAATATCTACTTAATGTTATATCGGCATCACATGTGAACGGGTATAACTTCAGAAGTATTGAGCTAATTCGCTTATTCTTTTTAGTGCTCCAAACCCAAAGGGTAAAAACCGGCCAAGTGCGAGTTGGACTCGCCCATGAAGGGTTTCGTAGCAGCAAGTAACATAATATCAAAGTTCTTGTCGTTGGTTGTAACTTTGATTGATGTTTTAACACGTTCGCAGTGGTAGTGATTTTTCTAACCGAAAATTGCGGTTTACGACGTATTAAAAAGAAACTACCAGCTCTATCTCATTCAAACCAATTTTCGTTGGTAGTTTTAATGGCAATGTTCATCATATATTCTTTTTAGATTTATCATTTTCTTAGTTTAGAAGTCAGGGGGGGGGGGCACACATTTTTCCACTTTAGAAGTGTATCTTGCGCAAACTATTCACTTTAGAAAAAAATGATGTTAGAAACCTCCATAGCATTTTTAAAGACCTATGTATAGATACCCCACACGTATGGGTTTGATGAAAAAAAAATTTAGAGTTTCAGTTCTGAGTATGGGGACCCCTAAAATTTACTGCATTTTTCTAGTTTTATGTAAGAATCTTAATGCGGTTTACAGAATACATCTAGCTACCAAGTTTCAATAGCGTAGACCTTATAGTTTCGGAGAAAAGTGGCTGTGACACATGTACGGACAGACAGACGGACAGACAGACGGACAGACAGACAGGCATGACAAATCTATATGGGTTCCGTTTTTGCCATTTGACTACGAAACCCTAAAAAAACGGAACCCTATTTTATGAGACTTCGCCGTCCGTATGTCTGTCCGTGCCTCACGAGGCTGTATCTCAGGAACCGTGGTAGCTTAAAAGCTGAAATTTTTACACAGATGATGTATTTCTGTTGCCAAAATCAGAAAAAAGGCTGGGCTAATAAAAGGGGACTCCTATAAACAAATGTGAGTTTTGCCCTTTTTTTGGAACCCTGTATGCGCGAGTCCGATCCCCACCTTGGCCGGTTTTGTAGTTTTGTTTTGTTAATTCGTTGTTGTTAGAAGAAGTATTTTATGAATAAGAAATTTAAAAAAATTAAAACGTTAGGATTCTGTAGCGGTACGAAATTCGTCCTAACAACTTGTAGGTAAGTATATTAATAGGTATTACATAATATTGAACAGACTATAAAAGAATATGAATGTTTTTTAGGGTTTCGTAGCCAAATGGCAAAAACGGAACCCTTATAGATTCGTCATGTCTGTCTCTCTGTCTGTCTGTCCGTCTGTCTGTCCGTCCGTGTGTCACAGCCACTTTTCTCCGAAACTATAAGGCCTATGCTATTGAAACTTGGTAACTAGATGTATTCTGTGAACCGCATTAAGATTCTTATATATAAAACTAGAAAAAAAGCAGTAAATTTTGGGGGTACCCATACTCAGAACTGAAACCCAAAATTTTTTTTTTCATCAAACCCATACGTGTGGGGTATTTATGGATAGGTCTTCAAAAATGCTATTGAAATTCCTAAAACCATTTTTTCTAAAGTGAATAGTTTGCGCAAGAGCCACATCCAAAGTGGAAAAAGGTGTGTCCCTCCCCCTCTAACTTCTAAACTACGAGAATGATAAATTTTTAAAAAAAATATGATGTACATTGCCATAAAAACTACCAACGAAAATTGGTTTGAACGGGATAGAGTTGGTAGTTTTTTTTAATACGTCATAAACCGCAATTTTCGTTTGGAAAAATCACTACCACTGCGAACGTGTTAAAACATCAATCAAAGTTACAACGAACTACATTATAAGAACTTTTATATATGTTACTTGCTGCTACGAAACCCTTCATGGGCGAGTCCAACTCGCACTTGGCCGGTTTTTTTTAAGTAGCAATTATACTAATCTAATAATACCTACAATATGGGACTTGACCTTGTAAAGAAAAACTTGCAGGAGTCTGATATGGAAGTTCCTCTTAAAATGAATCCATACGACCCAAATTTTTGTCGATATTCTAGTACTAATCTTGTGGAGTTTTTAAAAACTCAAGGCATTCTTTCAGTGTAGATATGTTTCATTCTTTTGCAGCAAGATACTTTACGGGGGGCAATTATTTTGTGCCTAATAATATCGTATCTGTGTAAATTTAATTTATGGGTGTTCTCATAATTAATTGCAATCTACATTTCGAGAGCTATTAATTTTCTAGAAGCCGCAAAAATGTAATCAAACGTTTCCGACACGACGCAACACTCTACGTGCTTCCTTCTACGAAATAGAAATAAGTTGCATAATATTGAGAAATCTAATAAACGGGTTAGTTTAGGTAAACTATAATTATTTCTTATAATATTTGGGTCAGGGAATAAAGGTAATAAATAACATTTGGGCTTGAATTTGTTATAAAATAAATATTCAATCAATCACTTGAATGCAGCCACATTTACTATCTGACTGTATAAGTAACTACTAATTTTTTATTAAAATGTTTGTATTCGATGGACTACAAAACTACTCAATTAATTATAATTTCTTTTTTATTTTGCTAGGTTTATTTTACCTTAGGACATAGAATAGGTTTCTTTTTATATGATCAAAAAAATTGACCGAAACGAAGTTACACGGGTTAGACAGCCTACTAATAGAACAGAGTACAGCTTATTCTGATATTTAAAACTAGAGAACAGGTGGACCGATTTTCATAATTTTTATCTTGTTGAATTTGTCTCTAAAAAAAGAAATGAAAACAGATTTTAAGGCAAAACAAAGTTCGCGCGGAACCACTACTTCAAAATAAACGATAAAAAGTTTCTTGGTTTTCAATTTATTAGGCTCTCTGAGCTAAGTTGAGTAGTCTGAGCTGTAAAAGATTTTTAAATAAAGCAACGGTAATTAAATGTCTCGAATGAACTTGCAACACTTCAGCCGCAAATGACGCCTTAGCTGCAAAGCTTAGGACACAAAAATAAAATCTGTACTTAATAAATTTTAACAAAATTTCTTAGTTTTCCTGTGTTTATAGTTAAAATTTTACACAGTCTCCAATGGGAACACCCAAAAATTCCGAAATAAGTTTTTCCGAATTTCAATATTCCGATGTTCAAAATTCCGAAAATTATAATTCCTAAGAAACAAAGCTCTGAATATTCAAAAGGATGATATTCATTTATCTGAAAGTCGTAAGTACGAATTTTTATTTTTCCTAATTTCATTAGTACGAATAATCAAAAGACCGGACTGTAATTTCCCCAAAAACGTTATTCAGAATTTCAAATATCCGAAAATTCACTGTTTAAGTTTTTTTAATAAAGTACGGTCAAGTCTAACTACCGAAGATATTATTTCCAAGTAAGTGGAAGGCAAACGACCAAACAAAAAAAGCTAACCACGATGGCTAAGGCCGGAGCTCCGCTCCGCTTCGCTTTTGCCTTAGCCTTCTAATCACTCTTAATCAAATAATTCACTTGGAAATAACCTACCCGAGTCGAGGTGTTAACCATAATAAGTGAATGGTTAACACCCCCACTCAGAGTACCCCGACTCGGATAGGTTAGGTTAGAAGGCTAAGGTGGGAGCAAAGCAGAGCGGAGCTCCCGCCTTAGCCTTCGTGGTTATTTTTTTTTGTTTTGTCGTTTGCCTTCCACTCACTTGGAAATAATATTTTCGGTAGTTAGACTTGACTTTATTAAAAAAACGGGTGGAATCGGGAACATATTAATAATCGTCTTTAATGATAAGTTTACGGGTTAAAACAGGAACGGGTGGAAACGACATTCACCCTTCGTATTTATGATATTTCGGATTTTTGATAATCGGAGTTCGTATTTATAATATGGCGGATTTTTAATGATTCGGAATTCAACGGTTCGGTTTCTTGAAATTCGGCATTCTGACAGTCGGAATTGTAAACATTCGGAATTTTAAAATTATGACTTTTAATAAAAAGGATTTATGAAACATCGGATTTTTGACTTTCGGGATTTCGAATCATTCGGACTTATGAAATTCGGAATTATGAAATTCATGATTGTGACTTTCGGAATTAAGTTCTTCGTATTAATGTAGTGTACCCGTCTCCAATACGTTGGTACTTAATACAATTTCATTTCATTTTTATACTATTGAGGTAGCCCCTGATAGAAAATGGTTACGGTAGCCTAAGGACGTTTGCAACACCCGAGGTCCGTATTAAAAAGGCCAGTGATAATTATTTTTATTTTTTGTAACCTGCTGTCAAAAATTCTCGAGTAAGTATTTTACTTTGGCTTAACGACTAACAGGAAACGCTTGTAAATGTAAATGTCACAAACGGTCACCCATCTCAGTACAGATCGTAGCGTATAAGTTTCAGTCACTAATCACTCAAAAATATTAGATTTCCCTTATATTTTTTTTATGATGAAGGTAAAAGATAAGTTTATGAAATAATGTATTAAGTATAAATTAGATACAAATTATGTCAATAATGTGTAATTTTTTACATTGAGGTGTGGTGTATACTTTTCACTATGATAAATTTTTGCAAGTCATATCTTTGCGTTTAACATAAAATGATTACACCAATTCTCAGGGAATATTATTAGATATAATGTTTCTACATAACTAGGTTTTAACAATGTTCTATCTTGGTTAATTAACATGATCATTAACCAGGATTCAAACTTTCTAACTTCAAACAGTATTAAGTTTGAAATGTGGAGATTAGTCCGTTTCTAATACCATCCAATATTCAACCTGAACTCGTAATAATACCAGTAGTTAACTTCGAAGTAATTCCTTAAAACAATCATAATATATATTTTTGTAATAATTATAGTTAACTATGAAAGGTACTCATTTGTCATATATCAGACCTTTGGCGTAAAATATTATTATCAAATAGCCAAATTAAAATTTCACGCCGCGTAGCACTCAGTATTTATAACATTTATTTGTTCGGAAATCTATGAACTGAAAGTTATGGATATTTTGTCCTATTGTGCTATTTTCCATGAAACCTAATATGCTACCAGAAAATATCATCTCAGATAGGCTTCAGTAATTATTAGAGGGCCATCAGGAGTACTAGATGAATGCTTTTAAAGCTTTGGGGTATTGCAATACTATTATTGAGTATAACGACATCATCAACATTAACGACGTTGAATTCACATCCTCCCAAAGGAAAAAAATGCTTACCAGAAATGATAATAAACGCAACAAGGTGCTAAAGTGTTCACAATCCGTTCCTATCTGAAATTTATCTGCTGGTTCTAAAGACCGTGTATTGGTTGTTGTCAAATTTACTCAAATCCTGTACAGACTACTGTATTACCAATTACCTTAGCGAAAACTAGGACAGATTTACTTTGCTAGCACCTTCAATGTGTAAATTGAAATTTCTATTACAAATTCAATTAATATGCAAGAGAGGAGAGATAGAGATCTACGATCATGATACTGATTGGTGTTGCGTGAAAATATTTTAATACTGTCTGATCATAATGAATATCAATGCTGAGAACTGTTGATGTAATATTGCTTAGCCGGTATGTAAATAGATCATTACAAGAGCATTTTACAACTTCGACAATAATTTATAATGCAGAGTATCTGCTAGACATTAGGTATGCATTCTGAGTGTAAAAACGAGCTTAGTTCGACGATGGTGTCCATAGATAATAATAAAGTACGAATAACTATTCTGAACAAAAAGTATAGGTCATTGTGAGTTATAGTTATGCGTGGGCTTTTTATATTGTCTGCTTCTTAGAATATGGCTTCTTATTTGGCAATACTAAACAAATGGAGTTGTGTAGTGAACGCGCCTATGATTTGTATTTAGGTAAGAAATTATGAAACAAGGAGAATGACTAGTTTGGAAATTTATATTCATAGTCATAAATTTATTAACACAGCGGAGACTAAACTGACACATATGGGGCTAAATGTAAAAACTTATATCTAAACTTATAAGTATTTACAAAACTTAAGTTATAGACGTTCTTTATTGTCATGGTTGTATTTCCCAGATGACAGCGCGGACTGACGCGGACAATTTGTCCTAAACAATAGTCCAAGTGAAACCTCAAGATTGGCAGTTATTTTTTTTTCCGTTTGTGATTTGACCACTTATGGTTTACATTTTCAAATTTGTTTTGTTGTGACTGACTTCTTAGCTCCTATGGCTAGTTAGGTACTTGGAGCAGTACCTTGTGAGTGCCTCCAAACAGTGCCACTTCACCATACTCTTCGATAGAAGAGTATGGTGAAAAGAGAATTGAGAATGAAAAGGAGATATCCTTTTTATTCATAATCTACGTTTATATTGTTCATAACGAAGTTTTTAAAGTAAGTAATAGCTAGGCTAGAACAATTTAATCAAGTTCGGAATTTGAGTAATTATATAATACGCGCTTAAAGATAGGCTACCATAAACGTCCGTTTCAAGCCAGGCCTCATTTACGCAGCTGATTTACGAGTTCACGCATCGGACCCGATCTCACTTAGTAATGATTTATGCGCAACATCTCCCATTGCGAGTTAAGCGCATTACTGGAACATACGCCCTATGAACTTTGTTTTCTGTTTTAAATTATTAACCTGCTGCCAGTTACGCACAACAATGTGATAGAGATTTTTTAAAAAGGCCTTTTTAAGTCTCTTTGTACGTGAAATTTGAAATATTGTTATTACCATTTAGAATGGTTTTCAAATTAATGAACTATCACGAAGTAACATTTAAGCGCTTATACAGGCGTTTTGTAACATGTTACATCAAAGGCAATTGAATAACAAGCTATGTCCCATGGTTACGCTTGTAACGTAACGTAGGTAGGTGCTATCGACCACGCGCCTTATTACATGCCTTTATTCACATAATGTATGGAAAATATGACAAATATTGGATATTGTTATTACTGCTCCGCCCCATTAGGTGCACGATGACGTCGATGTCTCATATTATAGACTACTAGCTGATGCCCGCAGCTTTGCCCGCGTAGAATTTGTTCCCGTTCCCGCTTCCCGTATTTTATCCCCTTGGGGGTAGAATTTATCAAAATCCTTTCTTAGCGGATGCCTACGTCATAACAACTACATGAATGCCAAATTTCAGCCCGATTCGTCCAGTGGTTTGGGCTGTGCGTTGATAGATCACTATGTCAGTCAGTCAGTCACCTTTGCGTTATATATATTTAGATATACAGGGTGAATTTTGAAAAGGGCTTGGATGGCCAAATACGAAACTATAAGGAATAGCTAAAAATGCTCAAAGGAGTCACGAGCCCGATTTTGATAGAACTTAAAACCTCATCATTAGATTTTTGAAAAACCAATAATCCTAGCTGGGAATCGAACCCAATGATTTTGAAAAAAAAAAACACACCCTTTATTATTACACCATACGACAGTGTCACTGATAAGGATCAAATTCTGCGAAGTAATGATACCTATACAGCAAATTTAAGGAAAGTTTGTAATTTTGATAGAAATCATATTTCATGTACCAAAATTTTGTATCATAATTTGTCTCGTTCGAAATCCCAGAATAGATCGTAACGATTCCGTGTTTTAAATCATGCTCAGAATGATTCTTTAGAGAATATTCTATACGAAATCAATAATATTGAATCCAGTACGATCCTTGAGGTCTCGAATCCAGCTATGTATTGAAAACAATGGTCTACTTTTTGAACAATTAATCAGTTAACGTAAGCAAAATAAATTGTATTTTGTTAAAGATGAGCCCTTTCCTTTAGTTTGCCGTATGTCATTACTTCCCAGAATAAGATCCTTAATAGCAACACTATCGTATAGTGTAATAATACAGGGTGTGTTTTTTTTTCATAATCAATGGGTTCGATTCCCAGCTAGGATGATTGGTTTTTCAAAAATCTAATGATGAGGTTTTAAGTTTCATCAAAATCGGGCTCGTGACTCCTTTGAGCATTTTTCGCTATTCCTTATAGTTTAGGATTTGGCCATCCAATCCCTTTTGAAAAATTCATCCTGTATAAAGATAGATGCATTGTTACTACAAAATATTTTCTTTATAATATCAGCATAAAAAACTTGAAGTAAGAAGAGTATTCCACTATAAATAAAATAAAATTGTTATACAGAAATATATATTTATGAACTTGCAATGCAATGCTATAATAAGGTTTTATGCTGTAAATTTCTATTGTAATACAAGTTTCACGTTCGAGTACCGATATAATCCCAAGGGACTATTTCGACGGGTTGAAATATTGCACTCACTTGCTAACAACAAATTTTGCAAAAGAGACGTGAAAAATTATCTACACATTACGCCTCACTTTAGCAAACACGATTTTCTGAAACATGGTCCTAGTAACGACAAAATTTCGACAAAGCTTTGACTTTATTTTTAATATGCTTGTGTTTGAAAATTATTTTTAACTTTGATGTATATCCTAAAAGGAAATATTATACAGTGATAAAACGTTAATACTTCCAATACATTAATGAGTGGCTTTTTCTAAGAATACAAATTAAAGGTTTCTATTTTCAACTTGTCCTCCTGTGAGGTGACGAATAAATTGTGGACTGCTATAATAAGACTACCTTTGCTGGCTTATTATTTACTGGCATTCACACGTATACTGTGTCGCGTCGCTTAAGGTTTAATTAAAATTTCACCATATTTGCCTCTAATTAAGTCGTTTATTTTGAAAAGAAGTAAAACATTTCATAGTAACTGAACCTTTCCGCAGGTCTGAGAAAGTAAGTTGATGTCATCAGCAACGCATAGATATAACAAAATATCGAAGAAGCTCTTGTAGCAATCAATTCCGTACTCTAAATTAAATAAACTAATTATTTTAAAAACTAAAATTCACTTTAGCTTAAATTTATGTTCAAAGATGTATTGTTAAAAATCGCCGCAGCATGTTTGACACATAATCGGTATTTATCACGCCGTGTTCATTATTCAGGTCAGACAGACACGAGCGGGTGGGTGGTGACTGTTGCATAAATTCAATCAGAAGCAACAATCTAAATAGTCTCGACGTAAAACGTTTGCGAACGAGTGCATATTGAGTTGACCGCCAGACGGAGACCGTCGAGGGTCCTTACTTTTTAGCAAGAAATTCAGAATGTAAATAATTTTATTTATTGCTTTTCAATATTTGATACAGTACTCAAATGAAAATAAAACACCGAACTATACTGTAATATAAAGTAAACTTATAAAATATAAAGAGGCCCATACAGTCGAGTCCTTTAACGGCGCTATGTTTTTGTTTTGTCTCGGTTAAACCGTGTAGCTTTGCCGTCATAACAATATAATGTTAGACACTTAAAATGAACCTGACACTACTAAAAAAAGGGCTTGCAATTTATTATTATGAGACATTTTTACATTAATTCTGGTAAGTTTTGAATTTCTTCAGTTCTACCGCCATTCTGTGAAAAGTGATGAATTTTCTATAACAACATAATGTCATTAATACTCATATATTGTCGAGACCGCTTCAGTTAAGTAAAACAGACAGCAAACCACTTAACCTTCGTCTTGTATTAAAAAGGGAAGGCAACCGATGAACTCACTCGACTGTTCGAATTTTATGTACTACTCGTTCGCTCTAACTTTGCCGCTCGGCTCCATACTAAAGTCGAATTTTTAATTAGACGAAGTAAATTGACAGCAACTAATGTCACTTCTTCATATAATGTTGCTTATTTTCTATGACGAAGTGACATTAGCTACTGTCAATTTACTTCGTGTAATTAAAAATTCGGGTATACGCCTCTACGCCAGCGGCAAAGTTAGAACGAACGGGTAGTACTTAGTGGGTAAATAAAAATGAATCCCCAACTAGTATACATATCTACCTTTATTTTTTCATGTGTAAATTTTGCAGGGAATGTAAACCTTGAGCCCTTAAAAGTCTGATTACATTTTTTTTTAGTATTTTTACAGCATATTTATACAGAATATCATAAAGGTGCTGCTTGTGTGGCAATAATGTGTTAAAAAAAGTTTCTATAAAAAAATATTACAAGTATCTACGGGGATATGTGTTATTTATTGTATTATTTGATACTAGTATTAAATCAAATATCTAATAGAACTCGCCAATGACACAGTATACATTAAACACAATGTGTTGTCAGAATCAGAGCTAATAATAGCCCTTTAAAGTGTCACCGATCCTTGTAGACGCAGAGACTCCCAATGAACTGATTCAATTATTTTGCGTAAGAAAGTGCCTGCCTGCCTGTGTCCTGTCTGTGACCTTAGTCATAACTTCCATTCTTGTTAGTATGCGCGTGTGTTCAGTACTTAGATGTACTTACAAGTACATGGTACATTTAGGACTTTGGAATCTGTTCCAAGTAATTTAAATTAACTGCTGGGACAACAGAGGAATTACCCTCTAGCCAAAATTGTAAATTAATAGAGTTAAATTTAATTGCAAAACGTAATTTTATCGGAAACTGTCCTCCGAACAAAACTAAATTAAAAAATGTAAATTACATCAGCCTGGTGCATTATAATATTGCAACATTAACACAGGTCAAAGAGTTTGAATTGGAGCTGTTCATGAGCTCAGAAAATATTGAAATTGTTTGTCTTACAGAACATATGCGTAAGAAGTATGAGCTCATGTTCAGTTTCAGTAGTCACCGGGTTGGTAGTGCGTTCTGCAGGGTCAACACAACACGGGGGGGTTCGTTGATTTTATTAAATAAGAAATTAAAATATAAGGAACGGAAAGATGTTGTGTCCCTCTCTGTAGAGTGTACAGTTGAAATATCGTGCGTAGAATTGGAGCAATTCATAGTAGTATGCGTATATAAACCTGGAGTCTCACCCTTTTGTGAGTTTGAGGAAGTAATGGATAAAGTGCTATTTAAACTTGGAAAACTAATAAACACCTAATAGTATGCGGTGATTTTAATGTTAATATACTTATAAATACGCGTCAGACCAATGATATCTTAAATTTATTTAAATCACACAATCTCACCAACTTATTTTAAGAGCCTACTAGATATTGTGATACAACAGCTACTTGTCTGAACAATATATACAGTGATATGTTGCCAGAAAGTAAGAGTATTATAAATAAGATAAAATCAGATCATACTGGGCAAATAGCATCTTTCAAGATCACAAGAGAAAAAGTTAAAAGACGTAAAATATTATGTAGACCAGAAGGCCTATTCTGTTTCAACGAACAACGAAGTTCGGGCCGAAGTTTCGTATAAAACCTACTACGGTTCCATACGTTCCGCAACTTGCGGACGAAACGAAGTTGTTTGACGTTAAACCTACTCTAATTCACAAATCGTACGAACGAAAATTCAACTTTGACAGATAATTGTTCGGAATATTAACCTAATATTGACGAAACCAAAAGTGTTACCGTTTGATTTTCGTTTCCTTGTATATTTTGTAAGAATTTTAAATAAAATGTCTAGAATGTTACTCATTGAGGCTGCTCTACGTGAAGAATGATTAGAGCGTAGAAGAAATCGTCGTAGACTGCCAAATTAAGTCAATTATATGATTATTTCCGAAGTAGAGTTAATTGCAAACTATAGGCTCAGTCGGCAACTGTTTGAGGAGTTGTGCTAAGAAATAGTTAGCTACGGGGGAGAGCCCTCCCACCCGAGTTCCGCATTCAGCGGCGGGGGCGCCTTCGCCCAAGACTATCCGCCTCCATGACCGGGGGCCTGAGGATGGTGAGGGGACTGCCCACCGTCCGTGGTAGCCATAGGTCTGTTGGGTATTTTTTCGAGGGCTTACCGAGAGTTTCCAACCGTAGGCTGTTAGGCAGGAGACGTGTAGTTTTTTTGTCGGTAGAAGTCCGGCATAGCATCCATGGGGATTTTATCTCACGTTAAAAAAATAGCCCCCTTGGCATTGGGCCTAAAAGACTGGGAGCATTCCCCTTTGAATAGCGATGCCTATTCTTTGGGAGAAGTAACTGCTAGCCCTTGGGCTCGAGTCGACTCGACCAAAAAGTATGTGCGTTGGATCCCATGCACCGTAGGTCCATGGGGTGCAACGCGGTCTCGACACCAACTGGAAATCTGTAAGACAAGCCGAGACCCTGATACCTTCTTCGATTTTATTTTTATTTTCTACCGCTCCGGGCTTTTTCTTTTGTACTTTCGGTTTTCGGTTCATACTGAAAATAATATATGTTTATTTAGGTAAAATAAAACGAAAACAATTGTCTTGCCCAACTTTTATTAACTGATACAATCTATAAACTATTTGTCTTTTATTCTTTCCTATTATATAGTATCTCCTATCCTATTTGTCTCTAATATCTTGAATCATTCCCAACAGAGCAGCTTGAATCTGCATCAGTATGTTCATGATCCCTGCGAGCTCGGTATTTCTAAGTGTGTCATTCTCTGCACGCACTCCCTCTATATCAAACAATCTCCGTCTCACATCAGAGCCAGAAGATTGTCCCCTCCACCTAGGGGCAGTTGGTACAGAAGCTGCAAAATAAAATAAATTCACATTAAAAAAAAGTTACTCAACAAGACATAATATCTCAAGTGTGTGTGTGATATTCAATAGAATAAATAACATTCAATTACACTGTAATATGAATTGTTTACTTACAAAGGTTTTTATGTTTATATGTATAAACGATATAATATGTTTTAGATATAGATTTCAAATAATAATAATTTTAATTTTCATTACATACATTATTGTTAGTTGACATGAAACAAACGTCAGATACATTTTTTAACGTAAGGTTATGACATTTGCATCTCTAGTTTGTCTATATCAAAATGGTTGAAAATATACAATTATATATATAATACCTTTTTATTCTTATTTTCTGCATATATTTTACAAGAAATGTATTATAAACCACTTGTTACTTGTTACTTGTTTTTAAATTTTAATAAAAGTGAAAACCGTATTTACCGGAATAAGACATCAGCAAATGACCTCCCTATCATTGTCATTCACGAAACGTGTCTATGCATCCGAAGTTCGTGCTCCGATCCGCAATTGATATAGAATAGGGTCAGCCACGAAATTTCGTTTTGTTTTCGTTCGTTAACGAAGTTTCGTTTTCGTAGAAAGAGAGTAGGCCTCCAGTAACTAGTGACCGCTTGGAACGTATGCGAGTTGGTCTTTGCAATAAACTTCCATTTTTAGATACTGGCTTAGATCCAAATGTAATGTATAAGTTATTTTTTGATTCCTTTTACAATGAGTTCAACTCCGTATTCAAGTCTAAGGAAGTCACAATCGGTGATAGGCCAGCCTTCAGTGAATGGGCCACTGAGGATATACATAAAAGTAGACAAAAACTGTATGAACTATACTCAGAAAGACAGCTTAATAGAACAGATGAATTTCTAAATTATGTTAAAACTTATTCAAAAAAGTTTAAAGCAGACTGCTTAGCAGCCAAAAGAAAGTATATAAGTAATAAAATTCTCAATAGTGTAGACAAAGTTAAATCTACTTGGAAAATAATTAACGCAGAAAGAGGCCAAGCAAAATCGAATGATAATAATTTTAAACTTAAAGTAAATGGTAACATAATTACAACAGATGCCGAAGTCGCTAACGAATTTGAACATTTTTTTTCTCGAATTCCAGTAGATTTGACCAGAGCCCTAGGTTCTTCTACCCCAATAGCAGAATCCTTGTTAAAAGCAAATGTTCCTTGCTGTAATGAAATATTCAAATTCAGTAAAATTAGTATACACACTGTCATAAAAACTTTTAAATCTTTAAATATTAAGAAAACTGCTGACCTCTGGGGAATTTCTGTACATTTAGTTAATTCGTTCATTGAAATGGTTGCCCCTGAATTATCAATAATATTTAATAATTGTGTTGATAGTGGTGTGTTTCCTGACTTAATGAAGTTTAGTAAAATAACTCCTCTGTTTAAATCGGGTAGCACCTCAGATCCGTCCAATTTTCGTCCTATTTCTGTACTACCCACGTTTAGTAAAATCTTTGAAAAGGTAATGCTTAATCAAATGCAAAATCATTTTAATACAAATAAACTATTCCATACTAAACAATTCGGTTTCACGCGCGGTCGGTCTACCACGGATGCTGGAATCAAATTGTTAGAGTGTATATATGAGGCCTGGGAGGAGTCGTATGATGCTTATGGTGTATTCTGCGACTTATCTAAGACCTTCAATTGCGTCCAGCATCAGACTTTAATTCAAAAACTTGATCATTATGGAATCCGGGGGACGGCCTTGGATTTAATTAGTTCTTACCTTAGAGATAGAGTACAGAGAGTAGTTATAAATGGTAAACAGTCAAATGGTTCTGCTGTAACAATGGGGGTGCCTCAGGGTTCAATTCTGGGACCTTTACTATTTTTAGTGTACATAAATGATCTCCCTCACCTTATAAGAGACGATCACGAGGTAGTTTTGTTTGCTGATGACACATCTTTAATATTTAAAGTTGAACGTGGACAACGCGATCTTGACGAAGTAAACAATGCCCTCTCTAGGGTAGTCCACTGGTTTAACGCTAATAATTTATTGTTAAACGAAACTAAAACAAAATGTATTAGATTCACCTTGCCAAATGTTAGGCTCGTTAACACCAGTATTAGGATTAGGGATGATCAAGTAGAATTGGTCGATGAAACTGTCTTTCTGGGCATAAAGTTAGACTCCAACTTGCAGTGGGGGCCTCATATCGAGAAAGTCTCGGGCAGACTGAGCTCTGCAGCCTATGCCGTTAAAAAGATCCGACAACTGACAGACATTAGAACAGCGCGTCTTGTCTACTTTAGCTATTTCCACAGTGTCATGACCTATGGCATACTATTATGGGGTAACGCTGCCGACATCGAATGTATCTTAGTGTTGCAGAAAAGGGCTGTCCGGGCTATCTATGGTATGGGGTTTCGGGAGTCATTAAGAGAAAAGTTTAAGGATATCAACATCCTTACTGTGTATTCACAGTACATATATGAAAACTTATTATATACTCATAAAAATAACAGTAAATTTATTAAAAATAGTGATATCCATAACCTAAACTTAAGAAATAAGAATAAATTGGCTGTACCTAGATTTAGGCTTAATAAAATAAGCAATTCTTTTGCGGGCAATTGTATTCGAATGTACAATACATTGCCGACAGCCATAACAGGTTTGTCAGTTAATAAATTTAAAAATCTAGTAAAACTTAACCCTAGAACCGTACCCATCATAGACTTTAAATAACAGTACCCAGGGGTACTAGTGTACCCCGTTAAAGAAAACATTTTTTTCATAAAAATAGACATTTATTAATATAATCAACATACATAGACTGTTATGGCACTTATTTCAGTCTCACGTTACATAATTAAACAAAAAATTACCAAACTTATATTAACAGTTTTGGCAAATTTTCTATTGGTGCTCTAAACATATAATTTTTTTACATTTTTCACATCCAGTGCTTGATTTACGGTCTTTTGACCTGGAACAAAAGGAACATCTACCAGATTTTGAATCTGAAGAGGATGAAGCACTAGAAGGTCGTGCTTTTTTAAAATACCGCCAATACTTATTTGTGCATGCATTTTGTAGATGCATACCCAGGGGTGCTGTAGTACTCCACTCAGGCTTGCCACGATCGCACGCTAACAGGACTCGCGCCCGGCCGATGCCTTCGACACGATCCCCCGCCCCCCGTAAATACGTGGAGGTGCGAAAAGATCCGTTTTAAAACAAAAAAGTTATAGCCAATATTATTATTTTTTTTTCAGTTTTACCCCAGGGTACGGTTCTAGGGTTAAATTGTGCCAGAAAGCTTATTATAGCATTAAAGACTTTCTAGAAGACAAGACTGCCTGGCAGTGACACGAATTGCTCCTTTCTACTTTAAAAAAAAAACTGTATTAGATACTAAGATGAATAAGAGGGACCGGACTGAGTTTCTTGGGGTGTTCTTCTCAGTCTGTAGCATTTCCGAACCCCCGGTAGAGTCACAAAAATTTTGACAAACCTAAATATTTTTTTTTAAATTTCAAAGGGAATAAATTTTATTTTATTTTATTTTATATTTTATTTTCATGTTTACACACAAAATTATAATGTATCTCGGTTTCCCACAAGAAATAAGGTTTTGTAACAGACTGTTGATCTAGGTCTATTCGACTTCTGTCTACAGAACGCGACTTGCTAAACGTAGGGTAGGACGACCACTCAACCGATGATCAGAAAGAGGTTAATTAGGTGAAATGTATGCTTAATAAGCTTTCGGCACAAATCGCCTTAACAAATTTTATATGAAAAACTTAGATAAAGCTAAGCTGGGGTAATTATTTTTGTCCGGGTAGATAGGATTAACCTACAATTCCCTCGGTTGGTAAGTATATAACTGATATCGAAACATTAAAAAAGAAATAGGTATTACTGTCGAAGTATTCACAGATAGTAGAGAGCTTATTCAAGTCTGCACTGATTTAGACGAGCCGACCCTAATCAAACTTTTTTTACCCAAACGTTCTTTCATCTTGTCTCTTATGTTATTTCAGTTCATTTTTGTATCAAACTAATAAAAAGAAAGTTAATAAAGACATCCAGATATTTTACGAGTTACATTAAACTAACAACAATTGCCACAAAAATCTAAAAAGCTTCGCTGTTCATTGCGTAATTTTATGTCTTCGAGAACAGTCTTGATGTTTAGTACCATAAAGATTTGTAGGATGGGACAATAAAACCTTATACCGTTCTATAAAAGTATTCTTGTGTATTTGTTACAGTGTGCGACCACCAACGATATAAATTTACTGTAATAGTGACACTGCCGTCATAAATATTAAGATATGAAACAGAACACTCCAGTAGCAATCACTTTTCCATATTGTTTCCGCTAAATTGTATTATGGGTTCCATAGTTAACATGGAACTTGTATAGTTTTGGCATATCCTTGGTCAATGCGTCTGCCTATCTATCTAAAGTATAATTCTTATCAGTAACGCTACCTAATTTGGCATGGCAAAAAATGTTAGTTCAACAAAATGGGAATATAAAAGCTTCCTTCCTTAATCTTCTTCTAAAAGGGCTATTTTACTTTCTCTTCGCTCCTATTCCAAGTAACATAAGACGCATTCTGTTAGTAATAATTTTACTAAAAACTATGTTAGAAACTAATTCTATTATGTATAATTATATATACATATAACTAGCTGACCTGCGCAAATTCATTTGCGTCTCATAAGAGAGAGGTGTGGTATTATAATTTTGATATCATGTTTCACGTCATTACCTCCCGTCACGTCGCGTCGCTTTAATTTTAATTGAATTTGTGAACGCGCTCCACATCTTCTGTGCCAATGCTCAGGGATACAGAGCCCGTCTTCCCGCATTTCATCGCTTGCGTCTTCTGAGAGTACATTTTCAGTTTCACCTTCGCTGCACCACAGATTACTAAATAGTTACTACGTAAGCTGCACCCTGCAGGATGAGGCAGCGAAGGCGGGACTCCTTTCTGTTTGGCTCGCATGTCGGCTTGTGTGTGATTCAGCAGGTATAGGTCACCGGCTTGATTTAGACCAATCATATCCTATTATCCTCTAGGATAATAGGATAGTCCATATTCTATACCATGCCGTTTGTTCTTTGTGGTATTCAGCATTATTCCATCCGTTAAAAATAATTGAGTCATAGCAAATGTGGTACGCTATAGCCACTCCTATTTTCTGTAGATCGGCTCACACAAAATATTTGTCAATATGTCACACAAAATCACCTGTCATGGTGGTCGTCACAGAGCAACACGCTTACACGCGAACGGAGCGTATTGCTCCGTGGTGGTTTTTGACTATCCTGTTATCCTCATAACGGTCCTCTAAGCCCAGTAGATATTGTAACGTTGTGGAACAACGGGTGCAATTAGGGGTTCAACATTAGGGGTTTTAAAATGAAAACGTAGATTAATAAATGAAAGCGCCATCTACCGAGTTATTGTCGCAACGGCGGAAGCCTCATTCGTATTTAAAAAGCGGTCTTGACGTTTAGTAGTTTCGAGTGGTGCCGCTAGAGGCGCTGTACAAAAATATAAAAACAACCGCGCGCGAATTTCGAAGCCCCCATTACTCAAATAATGTAAAGTCACTAGTCGCGAAGGCTTAGGTGCATCAGAGTATAATTTCAAAGTGAAAAAATATTGTTAGGAGCCAGGTGCTCCCAAAGTGATCAGCGATTTAGCTGCGAGCGTCAATAACCCCATCATTGGGTGAGTCAAATTATTTATAATGAATCTAGATTTTTAAAACAGTGAAAATTAACGGCTGTTGGTCAACCCTGTTATGGGAGGGTAGATTAAAGGGGTGTGAAAAAATCTCTTTGTAAAAGTAGAATATAACCAAACATTGTAAGGCAGCCGACTCCTGACAGGTTTAACAGGGACCGGCTGTCTTAGCAATGGGCGGGAAAAAGGGTTCCAGCTAACCCGTCATCTGGAACATTCCAGGGTCCACCCTACGGGTTGTCAACGTCCACCCTACGGGTTGAAGAAATCCACCCTGCGGGTTCCAAGCAGGAACGTCCACCCTACGGGCTATAGAAGTCCACCTTCGGGTTCCACGAAGGTGAAGACGCACCCTTCAAGTCTACGAGCAGTCACCCACCCTGCGGGTCGAAAACACCGTGCCAGCCGAATTTGTGGACGGCACGGCTACGTCGCGGACTGCATCAGCCTTGAGAACCACTAAGATAAGTCGGAACCCTGCGAAGGCCTTCGGAGATCGCACTTGCTGCCCGAAATTACCACGACCCCGAGCTTAGATTATAATACACCATCATTTGAAATTTTAATTCTATCTTTTTATTTCTCTCTTCTCCTTTTCTGAAAGCCTTCAGCTTTTCAGTGGCGCCCACATCGTGGTTTCGGGTAGCGAGAAAGCGATTTCCGACGGGAGTCGGAGGTCATAATTATAAGATTATTCAATTTGTGTAAAATAGTCTTAAGAGTGCCCGTTAGCGGGGTAGTTTCCCTCCAAATTATTACAACTACCCAGGAATTTGGCTCTCCTGACCTCTGCTGCCAACTTGTTCTTTCCGGCTTATTTTGTGTGTTTTTTTAGTGATTTTAGACAGATTTCGGCATAAACAAGAACAAGGCAAAATTTGAATTTTTCTCAACGTGAATTGTAATTTTTCCAAATTTTAACGGTCCCCAATTTATTTTTCACACCCTCAAGCAATTATTTTATGGTGGAAAATTTTTAATTAAATTTAAAGTAAAAGTTTTTTTTTGTTTTGTTCCAATTTTAAATAGTACTTCGTGAAAGTCTGAAGTAAAACTTCTCATTTGAAACGCTTACATTAATTTTAGTAAGTGAGTTAATTGCCTATATTCATCGTAAAAAGTAGTCAAAGGATATCACCACCACAATTTTTATTTTTTTTACGGCGTCAAACCGCCTCAATTTGTGTATTATTTTGTTGTATTTCCCATATGTGAATTTACAGCGAGACCAACAGCCGATAATCACACTTCTGGGTGACAATCCCTATTGAAATTTCACTCTAGTAAAACGGTAGAACAAAGATTTTACAAATTTCACTTCACGTAAATTTTAAAAGATTCATAATTGTTTCACTTTTCGAATTACGTCGAATTCTGATACACTGAAGTACAACTGTAAGAAAAAACATTCCAAACGTAGATCACGCAGTGAATACATTCTTGCCAAAAAACAATTATAAACTATTAACTTTGATTCGTGTTCCGAATAAACAACGGCAGATGTTGCTTTCATAACGTTTACGAGTAAGTTGAATTACTAGCTCGATAGTAGAAGAATTTTTTTTTTTTCCATATAAACTGTGGGTGGAAGTGAATATAATACACTCCGGGCACCAACAGTCTCATACAAAACATTTCCAGAATCGTCCAAGTACGAATCGGTTTTCAAACAATTCGAAATATTCAAGGGTTCCGTAGTGGTGAGGAACAATTTACATAAAAGGTTGGTTACTACCATATAGTTTATTTCAAGAACCGTCCAAGTGCGAATCGTCTTTGACACAGTTCAGAATAATTAAGGGTTCCGTAGTAGTAAGGAACGATTTAAAGAAAAAAATAGTGGTACGAGTTAAAATACAATTAACTCGTAGTACGGTCGTGTGAATAGTTATATTTCAATAAAAATAATAGCAGCGTCGAAAATTGCATTATTCGAGTAAAGCTGTAAAACACTTAGTTAATTTCATCAACCCATCATCACACACTTCACTTTCACTACTCACTGCTTAGGATTAGATTACATTTAAACACAGACAGACAGACAGACAATTAATTTCTAGAAGGGTCCAATCTATTAATTGAGTGAAGGAACCCTAAAAGGTACTATTTCCAAACTTAAGTATTTCCTAAAGCAAATACTAAGTTTTATAAAGGTTCAATTTATAATTCGGTTCAACGAACCCTAAAAAGTAGAATTTATTTTTCGTTATTCGGCGGGTGGATCGAAAAATATTCACATTCCTTAACATTCAACAAGACGTAAACAGACAACGATAAGGGCCGTCGTTCACTACAACAGAATTCGTTAGCGAATATAGCGAACATTCGTTGTTTACATAAAATTAACTTTTCATGTAAAATAAGTAGCAGATAAATACACTATACATTGGTAAATAATCATCATCACTAAAGATTCCCGGCTATAGTAATTGAAATAGTCAGTACAATGGCATTCAAATCAAATGTCACATCGCTTCCAAAAGCGGAACTTGCATATGAAGTTAAGATCCGGGGAGAGGAACCTGGTTCAACGGTGGCAGCCCTCAGGCAATTACACTGCATTAAAATGCATTCACTAATAGTTTATATAGTACATCAGACAGTTACACAATAGGTTTTGATAATGGTTTTTTTTGGGGAAATATAAGGGTGTTAGCACACCGTAATAGAATTTTAATACTTAAGTGGCACATTAGGTACCATATTTCGGGTCATGTTACACGCATACATATGATCATACGGAAGTTTCACATTTACACTTACATAATAATTAAGTAAGATATAGTCATTACATATTCATCACAATTATCTTCACACAAAATTCCAAACACTCAACAAGCAGTTTTTTTTTTGTTTGTTTACATAGTGTGACACTGGCCTTAGATGCAACGATGAATAACACGTTTGCATCAACACGATTACGTCAGCAGCTTACGCGCAAACAAAATAAAACTTGCACAGGGGAGATTTCATACGTACATACATACACATTATTTATTTAAATACATTTTACACTGACATGGTGGCAAACAAGGGCACCATATTTTGTTTAGATATTTGGCAGAATGGCCAAAGATCAATGATCTTCGTCATTTATTAAGGTTGACATAATAGTCATAGTCAACATTCTTCTACTAAAGTTGAGAATAAGCATTTGTCTTTTGTTATTGATACTAAGATTGCGAATATGCACTTGGTTTTTTATTTTATTTGGTTAAAGGGCTAAATAGCCTAGTAATTAGTTAGGGACACTACACACTACACACTACACACGACTTTCAAATAAGTACACAGAACAACGTGACAAACACATGCCGTGTTCGTCATGGGGACATAAGGGTTAATTAGCAACACGAAGGATTCTGCAAGTAAATTATTTTCTATCACTTTTCTGTTTCTTGGTTTGGTTGGGAGTTTTCTGTTAGTTGGAAGCATGAGTCTATCCCTAACAGAGTTCGTCGTTTACTGTTAGTTGGCAGCATGGTCTTGCCCTAACAGAATTATGGTGTAGGTTTGTTACTGTTACGAGGAAGCATGAGGCTTACCCGAACAGAATTATGGTACTGTTATTTGGCAGCATTTGTCTTGCCCTAACAGTCGTAGGTGTAGATCACCGTTATGTTTATTTTCGTCATATGGCTAATCCTACCACTCGGAAGCTAGAGGCTTGCCCTGGGGGATAGTCCATCCTATGAGTCGGAAGTGTTACACTAGCCCTAGTAGGATGTTCTTCTCTGGGACGGTTGTATAAATCCCAGCCTTCAGCAAAAAGCCTTATTATACACACCCCACTTTCAGGCGGTGCGTATTACCTGAACCTTCAACCCAAAGCCTCAAATACGTCTTTTCTCTTTCTGTCCTATAAGATCCTTCAGAATCACCTTAATACATCCTGCGAGTTGGTTTCATTAAAGTTAAGGCCGACTCTTCGCTACACCCAGCATCATCTCATTCACAAAACACACTAACATACACACACACATAGACGAGTATTAGGTATTATGTTAGGGGCGTTCGAGGACGAACGCAGCATTTGACGCGTTAGGGTACGTCAAACGCTCACCGGGGAGGGGGAGTATGTAACGTTGTGGAACAACGGGTGCAATTAGGGGTTCAACATTAGGGGTTTTAAAATGAAAACGTAGATTAATAAATGAAAGCGCCATCTACCGAGTTATTGTCGCAACGGCGGAAGCCTCATTCGTATTTAAAAAGCGGTCTTGACGTTTAGTAGTTTCGAGTGGTGCCGCTAGAGGCGCTGTACAAAAATATAAAAACAACCGCGCGCGAATTTCGAAGCCCCCATTACTCAAATAATGTAAAGTCACTAGTCGCGAAGGCTTAGGTGCATCAGAGTATAATTTCAAAGTGAAAAAATATTGTTAGGAGCCAGGTGCTCCCAAAGTGATCAGCGATTTAGCTGCGAGCGTCAATAACCCCATCATTGGGTGAGTCAAATTATTTATAATGAATCTAGATTTTTAAAACAGTGAAAAATTAACGGCTGTTGGTCAACCCAGTTATGGGAGGGTAGATTAAAGGGGTGTGAAAAAATCTCTTTGTAAAAGTAGAATATAACCAAACATTGTAAGGCAGCCGACTCCTGACAGGTTTAACAGGGACCGGCTGTCTTAGCAATGGGCGGGAAAAAGGGTTCCAGCTAACCCGTCATCTGGAACATTCCAGGGTCCACCCTACGGGTTGTCAACGTCCACCCTACGGGTTGAAGAAATCCACCCTGCGGGTTCCAAGCAGGAACGTCCACCCTACGGGCTATAGAAGTCCACCTTCGGGTTCCACGAAGGTGAAGACGCACCCTTCAAGTCTACGAGCAGTCACCCACCCTGCGGGTCGAAAACACCGTGCCAGCCGAATTTGTGGACGGCACGGCTACGTCGCGGACTGCATCAGCCTTGAGAACCACTAAGATAAGTCGGAACCCTGCGAAGGCCTTCGGAGATCGCACTTGCTGCCCGAAATTACCACGACCCCGAGCTTAGATTATAATACACCATCATTTGAAATTTTAATTCTATCTTTTTATTTCTCTCTTCTCCTTTTCTGAAAGCCTTCAGCTTTTCAATATGTATTTGCAAAATAGTTTGTAAACTCTATGTTTATTTTCTTTTTCAGAATAATGATGACATTTGAATGATGGCATTTTATACACGCTACGTAAGACTATTTTGACACATAATTATGATTACGAAACACGAAGACCATTTTGACAGATATAATTGAATTTGAACTTTGTGCAGTGGTAATAAATTGCAAATTAACTCTTTGAAGTTATGAACATATCTACATTTCTTAGACAACAATGAGTGATTATAATTTAATATGAACTTTATTGAATAGCAATAAAGTATTTTATTATAAAGTGAAAAAAGACAACTTGGCCCAGACGGGACTTGAACCCGCAACCTTTGCCTAATCCAGGGCAATGCTCTAACCAATTGAGTCATGTCAAAAGAATCAAGTCCCGTCTGGGCCAAGTTGTCTTTTTTCACTTTATAATAAAATATTATGAAAAAGTTAGCATACTAATTGCTTTAAATATTAAAAATCTATAGATTGAGTCGGAGACATCAAATCAATGTATAAAAACTGGCCAAGTGCGAGTTGGACTCGCCCATGAAGGGTTTCGTAACAGCAAGTAACTTAATATAAAAGTTCTTATAGTTCGTTGTAACTTTGATTGATGTTTTAACACGTTCGCAGTGGTAGTGATTTTTCTAACCGAAAACTACTGTTTATGACGTATTAAAAAAAACTACCAGCTGTATCTCGTTCAAACCAATTTTCGTTGGTAGTTTTTATGGCAATGTACATCATATCTTCTTTTAAGATTTATCATTCTCTTAGTTTAGAAGTTAGAGGGGGGGGGGGACACACATTTTTTCACTTTGGAAGTGTCTCTTGCGCAAACTATTCAGGTTAGAAAAATATGATGTTAGATACCTCAATAGCATTTTTGAAGACCTATCTATAGATACACTACACGTATGGTTTTGATGAAATAAAAAAATTTGAGTATCAGTTCTGAGTATGGGGACCCCCAAAATTTACTGCTTTTTTTCTAGTAATACATAAGAATCTTAATGCGGTTCACAGAATACATCTAGTTACCAAGTTTCAATATCATAGGCCTTATAGTTTCGGACAAAAGTGGCTGTGACAGACGAACGGACAGACAGACGGACAGATAGACAGACATGACGAATCTATAAGGGTTCCGTTTTTGCCATTTGGCTACGAAACCCTAAAAATGATTGCAATATCGTTCATTGACATCAGAGTTGCTAAGTAGCTCGATAGTACTCTTAAATGGCGGTTACAATAAGGTGAAGAATTTCGATTTGTATCAGTACGGCTCCCGTAGCTCAATAATTGGTTAGAGCATTGCCCTGGATTAGGCAAAGGTTGCGGGTTCAAGTCCCGTCTGGGCCAAGTTGTCTTTTTTCACTTTATAATAAAATATTATGAAAAAGTTAGCATACTAATTGCTTTAAATATTAAAAAAGCAATAAAGTCGTGATTAGTATTTTTAAAATAATGAGTTTGCTAAATTTATTTATATTTTTGGCTATTTTTTTCAGCAATAGCTTTGAACTGCAATTTTTTATCGGAGTCAAGTTGTCCTGTGTCTTATCTTTACTGCAAATATTCGAAAGTCTCGCTACCGAATAACATCGAACCCAAATTTTAGCGAACATCCATACACTTGATTAGATATAACATTAAGTATTTACAGTCAGTGGCTCAAATGTAATTTAATCAATTCTGTGGCATAGCGAGCAGGCTAGTTCACGGGACGGTTTAAAGCTAACTAATTTAGTTAATGTTAGTGATGGATATTTGTGCCAGGAACGTTTTCGCTGGCGCTAATATATGGAACTGACTAGACGGATTTCAAATGGAAATGGGTTTAAACGTTTTGCACGTTACGGTCATTAATCTTGTCCAGTTATCTTGAGGGAATAGTTATTTAGTCACGCTAGCCATAAGGCTGTAAAGATCTGAAGGTGGATGCATTACAACTTAACCAGTACAAACTACTAAATACCAATACTTCTTCAGTTTGCATTGTAGATACTACGCTAAATTTTGTGGGTGGCTATAATGGTGTTTTTGGTTTTATGTGTAGCTGTTAACATAAATCAAAGAGTAAATATCCGAACCAGATATTTTAATATTTCCGGTATGTCATAATCATAACATAGGTATATAATTTTAGTATTGCCAAAACTTTGTGTTAATTTTATACATAACGAATTGAGAATGTATATGGTTTAGTATGATCAGCGTTATCTTCGAAAATCTCGACATCTCGATATAAGTACTATATAAAAATTTTTTTTTTTTTTTCCCCCTCGGGGTTTAGGGGTCATGCGTTACTTCTCATGGAGCTAACGTTACACCCTGAGGGTACAGTAGTGGCTTCTTCAATCAGATCCCTAAGATTCAATATCTTAGGGATTAACGAAAAAGCCCACATTAGGAGGAAGGGCATAACGGTACGCCGTTCGGTGAGCAGCCCGCCTGGGGCAGTACCTCCGCCCTGCAGAAGACCGCGGTAATAGTAACCTGACTCCGGTTGGGTTATGTTCTCCGTCGGTTAGCAGGGATCCAGAGCTCATTGGGGTGACTCTGTGCCGGTGACGGTGAGACCAGAGGCTTAATCTGTCTCCATTGGCAGATAGAGGCGCGGAATATTGGTACGGCGGTCAGGGAGACCCGGTGAAACGGTTGACCGCTGACCGCCCGCAGGCTGTACGGAACCCGAACCTGGGGATTACATAATCTCCGCCCCAGGAGGCTGAACCAGCAGCCTGTGTAAAGTCCCTGGTGCTGTGGTCGTGCCGGAGGAGGATACCGGAGTGGACGCGGCCACTGCATCGGGGGGGGACCGGGGGCCCTTCCGTACGCCGTGCCAATCTACCGCACTACCTCTGTCTGCCTTTGGTTAGTTAGAGTCTCGCTTAGTCTCTTGCGCCACCGGCACACAGGCACCTCTTCACTTTTTTAACCCCCTTTTTTAAAAAAAACATGGCTAAAGGAAGAAAAAGAAGAAAAGTATACACAGCGGCTTCGTCGTCCACACTTTACATGGACCTTTGCAACATCAGAGGTATGCACAAGAACCTCAACGTAGTCCACCACCATCTGGAAACTGCGAAGCCGACCCTTTTTTTCCTGACGGAGACGCAGATTTCATGCCCGGGCGATACATCCTACTTAATGTACCCTGGCTATAAGCTTGAGTACAACTTCAAGCCGAAAGCCGGGGTATGTATGTACGTCCGTGATGATGTCTGCTGTCGCCGTCTTACAAGCCTTGAAGACAGGGACCTGTCTACGTTATGGGCGCGCGTGGATCACGGGGGCCACACTCGGATCTACGCGTGCGTGTACAGGTCTCACAGCGGTAACACGGACACAGTTCGCCTTTTTGACCACCTGCAACAATCGACTGACAAGGTGATTGAGCAGTATCCTTCTGCGGAGATTGTGATTCTGGGGGACTTCAACGGTCATCATGTTGACTGGTTGGGCTCCCGGATGACCAACTTTGCGGGGAACGCTGCACACGAATTTGCCCTGACCTATGGGTTCTCCCAACTGGTTAAATCCCATACGAGGATACCAGATAAGGAGAACGAGCATAGTGCATTGCTGGACCTCCTGCTGACAACGCGTCCGGATGGATACAACGTCTCAGTGGATGCTCCGCTCGGATCGTCGGACCACTGTATCATTCGGGCGCATGTGCCTCTCGCAAGGCCTGAACCACCTCGGCCCAAGGAGTGGCGACATGTGTGGCACTATAAGTCAGCAGACTGGGATGGACTGCGGGAGTTCTTCGCGTCGTACCCGTGGAGGCGGCTTTGTTTTGCCTCAGACGATCTGGATTCCTGCGCTGCAGCAGTCGCTGAGGGGATCTTGGAGGGCATGGAGTGCTATATTCCCAACCGCTGGATCCCTGTAGGAGCAAAAAAGCGACCGTGGTTCAATCGGCTCTGCAGAGAAGCTTTGATGCTGAAAGAATCTGCCTACAGAGCCTGGACCACGGCTCGTGCAAATTCAGATCCTAACATCTCTGAGGTGAAACGCAAACTAAATGCCGCCTCGAGGGCCAGCAAAAGAGCAATTGTCAGGGCTAAATTCGATTTCGTCGGCAGAATTGGTGAGCGGCTAGCAGGGTACCCTTCAGGAAGTCGTGAATTCTGGTCGCTTGCCAAAGCTGCCGAGGGAAACTTCTGTCAGTCAGGTTTACCACCTTTGCTTAAACCCGACGGTAGTCTGGCCCAGAGTGCCAGGGAGAAGGCCGACCTTTTGGGTTCTCTCTTTGCCTCTAACTCGACCATGAGCGACGGGGGTGCTGTGCCGCCGGACGTTCCGTGGTGTGGAACCTCCATGCCGGAAGTTAAATTTACGCAGCGGGACGTCCGACGGGAGCTTCATTCTCTGGACGTTCATAAGTCGAGTGGGCCAGACGGTATACCCGCGGTAGTACTTAAGCAGTGTGGTCCAGAGTTGTGTCCGGTACTTACACGTCTTTTCTCGCTTTCTTATTCCATGCGACAAGTCCCGGCGTCGTGGAAGATCGCGTATGTGCATCCTGTGCCCAAGAAGGGTGATAGGACCGACCCGGCCAATTACAGGCCTATAGCCGTCACCTCTCTATTGTCTAAGGTGATGGAGCGTGTAATTAATACACAGCTCCTGAGGTACCTTGAGGAAAACGACCTGCTCAGTGACCGGCAGTACGGTTTCCGTCACGGTCGCTCGACGGGCGATCTTCTCGTGTGCCTCACACACCGATGGGCGACGGCTATCGAGAGTAAGGGCGAGGCTCTAGCAGTGAGCCTCGACATTTCTAAAGCCTTTGACCGGGTCTGGCACCGTGGTCTTCTTAAAAAATTGCCCTCCTACGGACTGACCGAGAGATTTTGCGGATGGGTGTCCAGCTTTTTGGCCGATAGAAGCATCAGGGCTGTTGTCGACGGCAGCTGTTCTGACTGCATGGCCATAAACGCTGGAGTACCGCAAGGCTCAGTGTTGTCCCCTACCCTGTTTCTGCTGCATATCAATGACATGTTGTCTATTGACGGCATTCATTGTTATGCAGACGACAGTACAGGGGGCACTTGTTACACAGGCCGTCCCGGTATCTCTCGGGACGCAGTGGAGGAAAGTCGTGAACAGCTTGTGTCTGAAATCGAGGCTACTCTTACTAGAGTGTCCGATTGGGGTAGACAAAACCTTGTCCAGTTCAATCCCTCCAAGACACAGGCGTGTTTCTTCACCGCTAAGAAAGCCCCAATTACTGTAGCGCCACGATTCCAGGGCACATCTCTTTCCATCTCTAAAAGTATAGGGATCCTTGGTGTTGACATCTCCAGTGACGTTCAGTTCCGCAGTCATTTGGAGGACAAGGCCAGGCTGGCGTCCAAGAAGCTCGGTGTGCTCAACAGGGCGCGGCGGTACTTTACTGCGGCGCAAACACTGCTTCTCTATAAGTCGCAAGTGCGGCCACACATGGAGTACTGCTGTCACCTCTGGGCGGGGGCACCTGAATATCAGCTTCGCCCGTTTGACTCGGTGCAGAGGCGAGCTGTGAGAGTTGTCAACGATCCTATACTGACAGGTGGTGTGGAACCTCTTCGCGACAGGAGAGACTATGCCTCCTTATGCGTGTTCTACCGCCTGTACAATGGTATGTGCTCCGAGGAATTGTTTGACATGATGCCCACGGCTACCTTCTATCATCGCACCGCTCGCCATAGACAGGGATTTCATCCGCACACCCTACGTCCGGAGCGTTTGAGCACGGTTAGATCCGGTAGGGGTTTTCTTCCGCGCACGCTTAGGTTGTGGAATGATCTTCCTGCCTCGGTTTTCCCAAACGCCTACAGTATGGGGTTCTTCAAAAGGGGTCTAAGAAGGTTTTTACAGGGTCGGCAGCGCGAGTGTGGCGCCTCTGGTGTTGCAAACGTTCATAGGCTGCGGTGACCACCGGTTCTTCTGGTGGGCCGTGTGCTTGTCTGCCACCTTAGTGGTATAAAAAAAAAAAAAAAAAAAAAAAAAAAAAATTTTCAATAAAAAATTAAACCGACTTCAAGCAAATCCTGAAAAATAAAATTTACTTAGCACGAAGTAATATGTATTTTGATTTATCATATTTAATTCAATATCATATTGAAGTCGGCGCCAAGTAAACCCATAGTTTTATGTAGGTATTATATTGATGGCACCAACTTCAATATTATATTGAATTAAATATGATAAATCAAAATACATATTACTTCGTGCTAAGTAAATTTTATTTTTCAGGATTTGCTTGAAGTCGGTTTAATTTTTTATTGAAAAATTTTTTTTTATCATTTTAAGTGACGGGTGAATCGAAAAATATATCTATCTAGGTGAAAGTTCTCATCGATACAAATCAATCAAGCCCAAACACAAGGTAGCTGCTGTAAATCGTTAAGGAATTTCCTCGATTGTCTTTCGGTTCCATCATCAGATCGACTCCAGACATTCATTAAATTGTAGTACCTTTAAGAACTGAATTAAAAAGTTAACAAACGCACTAGTTTTCCCTACAATTTTCGGTGGTTGCCCTCGATTTCTCCTGAATCCCATCATCAGATTCTGACCTGGTGAAATTGGGACCAACTCAGCAGTGAACTCTGTACAACAAAAAGCAGATTTGAAATTCGTCCATAATTGACGAAATATCGGTGAACATACATAAAACATTGAGAACTTCCTTTTTTTTAAAAGTAGGATCTATCAATCTAAGTGTAAAGTTCTCATCAATACAAATCAATCAAGTCCAAACACAAGGTAACTGCTGTAAATTGTTAAGGAATGCCCTCGACTGTCTTTCGATTGTATCATCAGATCGACTCCAGACCTTCATTAAAATGTAGAACATTAAAGCACTTAATTAAAAAGTTAACAAGCGCACTAGTTGTCCCTACAATTTTCGGTGGTTGCCCTCGTTTTCTCCTGGATCCCATCATCACATCCTGACTTGGTGAAAATGGGACCACCTCAGAAGTAAACCCTATGCAACAAAAAAAGATATTTTGAAATCCGTCTATAATTGACGGAAATATCGCTTGACATACATAAAAAAAAATACATACAGACGAATTGAGAACCTCCTCCTTTTTTTGAAGTCGGTTAAAAATAGACCGCCCCTTTTTAATTTGCGACGGATAAGAAGAATATAGTATACGTTCCTGCCTTGATCATTATAATAATAGTCTTTAATTAATTGTGTCTGGGTGTAATAATTATGGTTCCGTACCCAAAATGTAAGAACGGGACCCTCTTCATGAGACTTCACTGTCCGTCACAAGGCTGTATTTCAGGAACCGTAATAGCTAGAGAGCTAAATTTTCACAGATGATTTGAAATTTGACATATTTCTGTTGCCGCTATTACAACAAATACTAAAATCGGAAAAAAGGAAGTATTAAGGGAGGCTCCCATACAATAAACAAAATTTCACCGTTTTTTAAATTCGATATGTAGCACTAGTTAATTTTATCTTTATGTGACCTAGACAGATGGCGCTGTGATTTTTTTTTAATAATCATAACAACATTTGAAAGGTCGGCTAAGAACATAATTATTTAGACCAAAGATATTATAGAATCTTGGTAAAGCTGGTGTCAAAGTCCTGCATTGTTCAGATGAATATTCGAGGCACGGAAATTTCATAAGTAGGACATAAGTTATAAAATTCAATTGAACAGTTCGACATTGAAACAAATAACACAAAATGTCCCATTATTGACAAGCGGACAATATGGACGTCAATGGATGGTCACCGGGAACATTTCAAGCGAATGCTTCGAGTATGTCAATGGTTACTGCATCTTTTATTACCTTTCGTCCCCCTTGAACCGTCTCCACCAATATAAATACAAGGAATGCGGTTACATAATGTTTTGCCGATGTACTCATTTTATGATACTTAAATCGAAAATTGGCTTCAGTTTAATATTATGCCAGGATTTCTCGGGATTTAAAAGCCAATTGTGTTTGAAGCTTGTGGGCAGGATGAGCTTGCTATTTGGTAGTCAAGGAGTGTATAGAATTTTTACTGGTCAATTTTATTTACCTGTGGACTTTCAAGATACTATGTATTTTCATACGACCATATCTTACAAATTGTGTTTTAGAAACCATTACAGACATCATTGAATGGGTCTCTGGGATAGCAGATACGTGACAAAGATGATATCTTTGATAAGATGTGGTATCAATGGCTTGGTATTATGTTATTACTAGCTGACCCGCGCAACTTCGTTTGCGTCACATAAGAGAGAGTAAATCATCCGTTCCCGTCGCATTTACTCCCGTCAGAATAATTTCGTTAGCGAGAGATAATTCCTGTCGCACTATTCGAAAGAATTAAAATAATTTTAGAAATTGCGCAAATTCATGCATATGACGTGGACTACCGGTGTACGTCGCCGGCAGAATAGTTAATCGACCAAAAAAGCGAAAAAAAAAAAGCTAGGTCAAACCGGATAAAAAGTCCTATGTCCGTCTCCTGGGCCTAAGCTACCTCCCCACCAATTTTCAGCCAAATCGGTACGGCCGTTCTTGAGTTATAAATGTTGTAACAAACCCGTCTTTGTTTTATATATTAAGATGAATCATTTCAAGATAAACATTTTCTTTATTTATCTTCACTTGCTTTAAACAAATAAGTATTTCGATAATAATATAATTTAATACTTTTAACAATACAGACCCCAAACACATTATCCAAAGAAGTCATGAATTTATATCACCTTTAAATAAATGACTTATTACAATCATAACCTTAACGAGTACGGATGGTAAAGATGACTTTCACTTGTAGCAAAATAAATTTTCCATTTACAACGATCACAGACAGTTCTGATTAATGGCCTCTGATACTATATTAAGACTAAGAGTGATAGCGGTTCAGTTTTGTATTTACTGCACCGAGAATTGCAATATACAGCTCGGTGTTGCGTTTATTGAAATATTATGATTATGGGTGCATAATTATGAATTCGCTTACTGTTTTAGAGGTTCTGATATGATGCTATAATGATATGATAATATATCTACTCAATTTTAATTCTACTTCTAGGCTTGCCACAGTGCCGTAAGATGTCTGGCTAGATCTAGTGAGACATCTCAGAGTCTTAAATAATATATATTATGTCGTCTGCGTAACTCGTCTTGACGACAAGACCATAGTAGAACTCGAATTATACTCCAACAAGACATTATATAAATACTCTGACAAAACATTTCAAATGATTCACAAGAATGATCTCGACCTCTGAAGAACAGCCATTGAAAACTTGCGCCAATCTAGTTTTACAAATTGACCTAAACGTAATATTGATAGTGAAAGATTTTCATTGGTAACTGTCAGATAATCATAAAATATGTTTTATGTGTAGGCTTACGTTATGGGATTTATTTATTTTTCAAACTTAAAATATTATATTATTACTAAGAACAGCCACGTTTCCTTCTATTAGAATTTTTATATTACATATTAAAGAAATAAATGAGTAATCAGGAAGACAAACAAAAGTAATTTCATAGATAAATTCATGTAAACTGTGAAACCCATCTTGTAAGTATCAACTTCGACCATAAAAATGCATTTACGAACTAAGTACAAGTACTTAATAATATTATTTTAAAGGCGCCTACAAGCACTATAAGCCCCATAACGACACGCGACATGCAATAAATTGTGATTGCCTAAAAGCAATTATAACAGCAATGCGGCCGCTTTTAGAGGGAGACCAATCCTTCATGAAATTGAAAGGGCCGTGAGTGCGGTACGAGATATTTTTTTTTCTCACGCTAACACCCGCCCACTGCAGTTCAAATCTCTACAAGTGTAAACACGTATTTATAAGGAAAACCTTAGAGTAAGTCGTTTAAACGTTTGAGATACTAGATAACGACGTTTCTATTCCAACACTTATACCTACCATCCATAAAATAAATATGTTATATTAATAATATTTAGATACATAAAGTTACAGTAGTAAATACACCAGTAACCTGTAAACGCCATCTAAATATAATAAAATGAAGATTATTGAATGAAGTGATGTTACAAAAATTGGTATAGAATCGTAGTGATGCAAGGGTATTTTAGATCAGTAAGGGCAATGACAAAAGGTTAGAACGTCGTAAAACAGTTTATATTAACCACTCAAAACTATCATAAATATATCAACATGTGTACAATAGTTTTCTAGAACATCCCATTATCACTAAGCTTATACCGAAGCAGCATTTCTAAAGGAACCAGCAATCAGGTTTCATTCTTCTTTAAGAAAAAATCCTTTTGTGGGCATAGCTTTGATGGCAGGCAGATACTAGGTGCGTGTGACTGGCGGGAGACGCCCACGGAGATCTCCTCCATTTCCAAGTAAGGCCCTAATTTCTATTACCATTATTGACACATAATGACGTTGGTGAGCTCCATGCTCGCCGCTTGTAAAACAAAGTGGTTACAATGTTTGGGCTTACACTTCGAAGCTCAGTATGGCGTGTGAACACCATAAGTGGTCGGCCACTTAGATGCACATTAATAAATTATGTCGCATCGGTGGATGTTAATACTTTCTTTAAACGCAGCTAAGTGAGACGTAATCTTGCTTTACTGCATTTCTATAAATGGATATGACACTGAATAAGAAAAGAGAATATGATTTTTCTTGTAAAGATTGCGATACACGCTATTATAGTAACTTTATGGTACTCATAATGACTGCTGCGATGTTAACTTGGTTGAAATTTATTGATTGAGACTAGTGTGTAAATTTTATAGATCTTACTGAAGTGTTGATGTTATTACGTGAGTGTCAACAATATGAGCTATAGTATTCAGTTCAAATGGCATTTAAATATGATATAGGTACTCCATTATCAAAGAGGTTATAATATAACCTCTTCAATACTCGTAATCATAGACTATTATAACCTCTTTGATAATGGAGTTTTTTTTTAAAGCGAGGGAAAGTTCTCATGTATGTAATGCCGGACCTATACCGACTAAAAAACGTCACGTATCCTGCCCAACAGCCTACGGTTGAGAGCCCCAGGTAAGCCCTCGGAACGATATCCTAGGACTCCCAACAGATAATGGAGTATAAGATGCAATGTAACTAAATACATATCAGCTACATGTATACAGACGAATGAGTTGTTAATAAAAATCAACAATAAATAATTTTCTAATACTCACATCTTTGTTACATCTTTTGAGTGATACACCAAAAATCACGCAAAGTCAATCTGTTGTTGCTACTTTCTAATCTTACCTAAAACAAAAAAAAAGACAAAATATTAATATTTAGAATCATAAAATGATACAAGTTAAAGGATAATATATATAAAGGAGGACAACATCGATTTTGACAACCCAAAACTTTTAACTAGCTTCTGAGTTCAAAACTGATATCGTAGGTACCAGTTTAGTTTGAACCAAGCACGCAAAACATGGAGTAGTTTAAACATGTTAAACTTAAATTTAATTTTAAATGTGTGTTGTATGTAAGTTGTGCTTATGCATAGTATACATACATACATCTGGTCACGCTTTTATCGTCGAAGGGGTAGGCAGAGGCATATTATGTGCTCACATTTTACCTTTTTAGAATTTGTCCTACGTAATAGGTAGCCGCATTGCTGTGTTGGAATGGTCATGCGCAGGTTGTGACTGCCTGATATTGAAATTTTTCAAGACGCCTAAAAAACTTTGAACTTGGCTTAACGACTTACGGGTAACGGCCATTTTACTGGCAACTGGAACCAACGGCTTAACCTGTCTTCCGAAGCACGGAAATGCTTAAATAAATGACACAAAGTGGTCACAAGGATGGTCACCCATCCAAGAACTGGCCATAGTGAAAGTTGCTTACTGCTGTGATCGTTTACAGAACACTGAGTCCGGGGGGGCATGAGGGCTTCTGTGGATGTATAGTAGATATAAGTGGAAAATATTGTTAGTTGCGCTCGGCATTTCCCCTTTTAAGTTTTGTTGATGATCATGCCCATAATATTACGAAAGGAAGGCCCATATTTCTTTTGATACGTTCTCAGATGATACGGGTGGTCTAGTACTTGAAAGATGGAGTTATCCTATCACGAGACATTTACATTTTGTCAGAGGCAATAGATAGCCACAGCACTGTAAAGAATATATGCCGTAAGAACAGACTAATCAAGCCTTGGGTAACACCTGGGCTCCTAAGGTGTATGCGTAATCGAGACCAGCTACATAAGAAAGCAATGCAAAGCCCACACAACCTCGTGGCCAAACTGACATATACAAGGTACCGTAACTACTGTAACAACTTATTAAAGCGGATAAAACATGAATTTCACCAAAATGAGCTGAGTAAAGCAAATGGTAATCCAAAAAAGACTTGGGATGTTATAAAAGATATTACCTATAAGAATGACTCACGTACAAACAAATCTGATGAACTCCTTAAAATGGACAACAATCCCGAATCATCTGTTAATGCGATAAATCGATACTTCGTTAATGTTGGGCCGAACCTTGCTCGGCTCGCTGAGCAGGGACACCGCATGGTCACATCGCGCTTCAAATATAACTCATTGAGCAATCCCTTGGGAAACTCATTCGTGCTTCTCGAAACGAATTCTACAGAGATAGAACATGTAATTTCTGAGTTAAAATATAATAATGCCGTCGGCCATGATGGAATTCCGGCTTCCATCATTAAATCAGCTAAACATGTCCTTGTGCCATCAATCACTCATATTTGTAATTTGTGCATTTCAAAAGGTGTATTCCCCGACTCTTTTAAGAAAGCGTTAGTCACTCCGATCTTAAAGGGTGGGGATGGAGGCCGTGTCGAGGACTATAGGCCAATATCTGTGCTTACTACATTATCTAAAATCTTAGAAAAAGTCATAAACAGGAGACTGCTTGGTTACCTTGAACACAATAAAGTAATTGCTCCCAACCAATATGGATTCAGAAGAGGCCTATCCACTGAGGATGCTGTATTAGAATTAACATGTCAGATAGCTAAGAACCTCGATTCTAAGAAAAAAACTATAGGAATATTCCTTGATTTGGCAAAAGCTTTCGACACGGTGTCTACCTCCATCCTTTTACGCGGTTTGGAGGAACTGGGAATAAGGGATATAACCTTAAAACTTTTCAGAGACTACCTTACTAACCGTAGCCAGCGAGTAAGGGTGGGAGACTACATCAGCGATGATGAAAGCCTAACTTTTGGCGTTCCGCAGGGTAGCGTATTGGGTCCCACTCTATTCCTTATTTATGTTAACAGGTTATGCCAGCTCTCTATCCCTAACACTACAATATTAGCCTACGCTGATGATACTGCTCTTGTCGTGAGTGCGGATACGTGGGATGCAGCTCATACAAAAGCTGAACAGGCGCTTAAAATGGTGATGGCTTGGCTCTCTTTAAATCTACTTACCCTAAACATCACAAAAACCCATTTTGTTCCTTTCTCAGCAAACACGTGCACACAGCCTATTATGCCGGACATTAGAGCCCACAGATGCCAATCTACACTTGTGCCTTGTAATTGCCCCTCTTTACTTAGAAGTTCCTGTGTAAAGTATTTAGGAGTATACATTGATAACACGCTAAGCTGGACAACTCATATAGACAATACGGTGTCTCGTGTCCGTAAATTAATATATCCAATAAAAAAACTGAGGGCTGTTGTTTCCGCCCCACTATTAAAAACTGTTTATTTTGCCTTAGCTCAATCCCTTCTCACCTATTGTATCTCTGCATGAGGCGGTACATATAAATCCCACTTACTTCGTGTCGAGAGAGCTCAAAGAGCGGTTCTGAAGGTTATGCTCAGAAAACCCTATTGGTACCCTACAATGCAGTTATATGAGGATATAGCTGTACTTACTGTCCGACAATTATGCGCGCTCTGTATCATTCTGCGCAAACACGTATCACTTACATATAACCCGACGATGATGATGCATAAACGCCGCAAATTTCGTGTATGCCAACCAGCTCCTTCAAAAACAGCCCTAGCGAGCCGACACTATCCAATTCTCAGCTGCCGTCTTTACAATACCATTAATAGAACTTGCAATATATATCCCCTGACTAGGCACAAATGTAAAAATGTAGTAAAGGATTTTCTCCAAAGACTGAGTTATAATGAAACGGAAGAACTTTTTTCCAAAAATATGTAAATTACGTCCACCACACACGTTCACATAAAACACACACACACACGCGCTCGCACACGCGCACATGCACACACACACACATACGCACACACACACACACACACACACACACACACACACACACACACACACACACACACACACAGAGAGAGACACACACACACACACACACATACATACATACACACAAACATTAACGCGCACAGAATTGTTGCAATTTTGGTATGAAAACAAAGAAAAAAAAACAAAAAAATAAATGTTCTATTAGACAGTGCCTTGGTTACTGGGAGGAGGGCGTCAGTGTCTGTAACACAGTTTACACTAGCACAGGCACTGACGTTCATTCATTTAATCTTTATACAATTATACATTTGTAAGAATGAAAAATTAAAAGAAATAAACCTTGATCAAGATCAGTGAAGATCAGATCAGTCGCTACAGTGCAGTTTATTATTGTTCACTTAGGCCATTTTATGTTGTATTTTTATTATATTATGTAGTAACTATACAAAAACAGTTGTTTACACACAGTTATCTAAAGAAAAATTAATGCATTGTTAAAAGTAGTTAAAAGTTATTATTCTTAATCAAATTATTATTATTATTTTGTATTGTGGGAAGTTGCTGAGGGAAAATCTATGAAACCCACGATTGGATGTTATGATGCATGGGGAGATTTCACTTTTATATTGGCAACACTCTTTTGAGTGACGATCATATCAGCGGGAAGAAAAAAAAAATCTTGTCCTACCCACTTAATGTGCACTTTGGGTCGTTTATAGCTTAGTCCAGTAGACTGATTTATATTTTGTTTTGATTGTTTATTCAGTTTCGTTTAGATATTTCCTTCAGTAATTAGGCATGATTGTATTTGTATCATAGAAGATCATGGATTGATGGTTTTATTGTGCGTGAATTCAGTGTTTTAAAAGTAATTTGTGATTAGATAAAAAAATAATAAAGAACTGCTTCACTTGAGCAATACGACGGAGACAGGTGAGGTTTATTTCTATCATATTATGAATACCGATTAGTTTCCAAATACTAAGTTGCTATTAACGGTTATTATTCTTAAAAATATGATGTCTTTATTAGTATAAAAAATTGTAAAGAGTTGTGTGCCCGTAAAAACGTGAGAAACTGAATTTACTTAAACATTACGTGTAAACATAATGTACGTGTAAACATTGTACTTTTCATTGTGATTAAGTATCTTAGAGTAAGTACCTACCTACCTATAATTACTTTTTAGAATATAGTACCTACTTGTGTAAGTGCCACCAATGTATAATTGTGTTTTTGGTGATACAATAAAGATTTTTAAAGATTTAAAAAAGATTAAAGACACGTTATGAAAAAGTCTGCTTGTAGCTGACTGTGTTGTGGTGGCAGTGGTAGAGGGATTTTTCTTTCTACTAAGACCGTTAAGATTCATCTTATTCAGAACTAGCTGTGCCACGTATCTTTATTTATATTTTTACCTATGTTTCAAAATCAGAGAAATTCTGTTTGCAAATTTTAAAAAATCCAAATCAGTTTTTCCATTATACAGACACAATGTGGTATGAGTGTCTACGGCGTCTATGGTAATAATATTATTGTGTGTGTGATAGTGAGCCTTCAAGCTCATAATTAATTTTATGACAATCTCCAAGTCAAACGTACGAGGTCAAAAATACTAAGATAGGTATACATACAAATTTATTTAATGTTTGTATGTCAATGTGAGTGCCTGTGGGCAGTGAGGTTTATCTACTAATGAACCCGTCATTAGCCTTCTCCGCGAACTCGTAGCTCAAGTTAATTAATTATGTCACTACCATTTAATGTAAGAGCAAACACAATTTTATATATATTTAGATGAAATCCTTCTATGGCTCAAGCGATAATATTAACTAACATAAATGTTACATTATAAAACCGTGAAGTTAGTCCTATAAATACTGGTTCAACTAGAGAAGTATTAAGTTATGTAACTCAGTTCACGCAAAAGCATACGATAGATGATGGATGGTGGTCACCTTCGCTTATGGACGATTGAAACTAAAAAAAAAAAAATTGGGGTTTTGTATCAGCCATTGAAACATTGAGTCTGTAATCATATAAGCTTAGTAGATGTAAAGAACCAAGGAAAGTAACACAAACAGTCTTTAATCCGATTTCTTACAACGAATACAATAGCAATCTTGAACAATACAGCAAAATCTTACCAAGCCTTCTCGGCTGTAGCAATTCCACACCTACCTATATAATCATATAACACCGACGGTATGTTGAAGAGTATTTGCAAACAACGCGAGTATCACACATTATCATCCCTAAAATTACAATCGGATAATCTCATGGTAATATTTCCACCCCCAAACAAACAGGTTCAATTTGATTTGGATCATCAGCACTCTAGAACCATTATACTGAAGCATTAACTGTATTAATATCTGGCTATTATACACGGAACGCGAGGGTAATTATGACATCATCAACTATGAATGCCGTGTTGGCTACATCACGAAATGTTCTATATTTATGGCAATAGCGAAATCGTTATATTTTACTGAAAGGAAACTTAGGAAAGTATTTTTGATAAGACTAATATGTGTCAAATCACAATCTTCTTATACAATCCGTGCAATGAAGGATAAAATAAATTATTTTAAAAACAATTATCAAAACGAAACAACCCTTATTAGCTGCATAATAAATTATAATCGTTGTGCTGTAAAAAATATCAAAAGCAACCAGTTTTCCAATCAATCACATGAACCCATCGCAGTCCATTTTTAAGTCCTTCTAGCTTGGGGGTGGGCGTTATAACAGTTTGCTGTTTTTTAAAAGTACATACAAGTACATTTAATTACTAATTATTATTATTTATAAGTATACATGTTTAGAGTCATCGACGCCAAAATTATGACTATACCAGCGTTGTAACAAGTTGAATTACCTGGAGATACCTACTAAAAGATTTTCATAACTCTTAAAATGTAATGAGTTTTTTTAAATATCGTTATTTTAAAGACAGTTATTAAACCGAAATGTTAATAGACACTAAATATAGCTGGATTATTACTTTGGAAATGAACAAGCAATGAAATAATGTTCCGATATCCTAATGAATCAGAATAGTATACCTCCCCACAGATTCGACCGGTCTCCCGATATAACCATGAATTGTCGCATCACTCCAGGGGGCATTTTATTAAGTAAACACATAACGAACCAATCTGGCCTGACCTTAAATGTAAACATCGGAGGACCTACCTCATATGGATGATCGTAAAGACTGCATTTTCTATTATACAGGCTAGAGATACATGTATTCGGGAAAGTTTATATTCTAAAGAATATTGAATACCGGAGTTCACGTAATTTCTAAATTCAAAACCAGTGATTATTGATTAGATTTCCTTTCTTTGTATAGAATTATTTTTTATAGCTTTTTCGAAGTTTTATTTAAGTTTTTTTTTTAATACATGATGTTGCCTCTATAATATTATTATAACTGTGACGTCAGAAGATATATACAGGGTGGAATTTAAAGACGGTAGTTGGAGGGAAAGTTCCCTTAATATTGATAATGGCAAGTTTTGCTGAAAGGAAACATTCCTTAATTTTCAAAAGTAAGTAAAACTGAATTTAAAAATTTTTGAAAAATCACCTGCTTGAGCCGGGAATCGAACCTGGGAGATGTGAAAAAAAAACATCCTGTATTTTATGATACCTACCGCAACAGTCTTTAATAAGTATCTTAAAATAAAGGAAGATCAAGTTAAATATGTTTTTATTGTAAAGCTTCCTCACTATCACAAGAAGAAAAAACAGTTTAATTGAGAAACTCCTATTTTTTTTGAAGTTGGTTGGTTAAGTGACCAGAACGGATATTCCCATTCACAGAAACTAGAACATTTTTTAACCAACTTCAAAAAAAAGGAGAAGAATCTCAATAAGACTGTTTTTTTTTTTTTCAGATAGTGAGTAAGCTTTACAATAAAAACATATTTTACTAGGTCTTCCTTTAATTTAAGATACTCTTTCGTTTGGTATAAATACAGGATATTTTTTTTTCACATCTCCTAGGTTCGATTCCCGGCTCAAGCAGGTGATTTTTCAAAAATCTTTAAATGCAGTTTTACTTACTTTTGAAAATAAAGGAATGTTTCCTTTCAGCAAAACTTGCCATTATCAATATTAAGGGTACTTTCCCTCCAACTACCGTCTTTAAATTCCACCCTGTATACCTAAGTTTTTAATAAAAATAGAACATAATAGTTTTGCTTTATTATAATTGCAAGTTCTGTGTAGAGATGTAAAAATCAAAGGTCCTAACTAAAATATAAAATTGTAAAGCGAAAATAAAGGATGAGAGGGGGAGATGGAACCAATCACACACCCTCAATTTTTCCTTCTTAGTACATTAAGTCAAGGAGGATTAATCGACTAATTGGGAACAAATCTATGTTTGGCTGCCCTAAAGTTTGTAGGTCATGAAGATAAAACACGCGTCGACTTAATGTCATATGTATTGCGCATTACTAATAATTTGTAGGTGCCTTGATTTATAATTTTTTTACGTGTGGTACAAATCGTTAATAAAAATGTCATACCAGACTCTTACTGACTAAATCCACACGTTACCCTACTACGGCCTACGGCTGGGAGTCCCGGGTATGCCCTCGGCAGGATGTCCCGGGATTTCCGACAGAGCATAGCTGCCTACTACAGATAATTCTTTTTCGATTTGCTATTCCTCCATTACAATCAGTTGTAGTAACCCTTGATTGTAGTGCATTACGATTGACGGATCGAGGACGGATCTTTTTACTGTGAATTTGCAATTCCTAATTTATATATTGAAAAATTACACTTGTACTGTTCCACAATATTTATTAATGACACCTGACCGGTTTCGCCTCACGGAATTCTCAAAGGCTTAGACGATTATAATATACTGTGTCGAAATCACTGAAATAATTACATTCTTAGATGATCAGATATCGAACTAACTTAAATAATAACATTTTTCTAGTGTAGGTATACGAACGTCTCAGTATTACCAGTTTTTAAATTTACCTCCAACCAAGGAAAAATACAAATCCGAATGCATTTTGCTAAAAAACATTATAGTACTTAATTACACTTTTAGATTACGGAATGTCATATTATTTTTCAAATTAACCCTAAAATAGAGAGAAAATAAATTTATTTTTTTGAAACATAGGTATTCATTCTAGGTACATTCATAACTTAAAATCGTTTAACAGCATAAATAATTCCTGATTTCTTTGTTCATGTCTGACCTCATTATTTTATTAACGGGAAGTATTTTATTAATGCGTGCCTTTCATTATGAGTGTGTAGAGTTTGACTCTGATTACCATTGACGTTATTCTACATAAAGTGGGCGCGAAATGTCTGCATTGGGGTCACCCTTTTCTTATTAAATATATTTTTTCAAAGAGCATCTGTGTGTGGGACCAGTCCGTATTCGTGTAAACTTACCAAACTGCCCATCGTTAAAAGACAAAAAAAAAAGGAAATTCCTAAACGTGAAAATGAGACTTATAATATAATCAATATCTTGTGTGAGTGTTACAGAACAACATAATAAAAAGCACAAGAGCTATTCACTGCATAAAACTATCATGAATTTATTTTTACATTCGACATTTTCGACATCGATACTTACAACACACAAAATAATGATGGTACTCGTATAATATGAGTCACGCCGTGAGAAGAGTCGTCGAGAGTCGCTAGCGCAACGCGTGGGCGATCCAGTCCTTTGCATACGCAGGCGTACTAACAAATTACGTTTACACACTCCCGACCACAACAATCCGAGTCTTAGTAAAGTTAATGTAGCGTGCATTCACTGGTTACGTCTAGAATTATAATATAATGTGAATAATATCAACATTTGAATGCGTGAGAAATGCTTAAGTAGACATTCACTGAACATTCAGACAGTACTGTCACATCTACGCTTTCATTGTATGCGAAACCAAACTGAAATTGTGCACAAAGCTTGTAAAATGGCTTTTTGAAGTGTGTAATGCTTTTAAATTAGCATTAGGGAAAACGTTTTACTATAATAGAAACTTCTAGGTAAAATATAAAAAATGTTATAATATTGACGATTTTCTTATCTAATTGACCCGGGTATTTTCTAATTGTACATTTAAATAAATTTAAGTTTCTAGAATTTCTGCAGTATTTATTTCACTACAGCATATGCATAATTATATGAACCTTCACTGTATGGCAGTTTATAGGTCCATCTATAAAGGGAAAACATTCACAAAAAGGAAAATAAAGTATAAGCGGCAAGAGTGAACTCATCCCGTCTCTCCTATAGTATTTAAATGTGATCCTAAAATTGTTGTGCGGGCTCTATTTATTAAAACAATCAAACTATTTTATTCTGATAGATCGTAACCCAGATAAGATTTGAATTTTATATTTTACTAGGTTTATTGATCCTAATATCATTGATACAATTGTTAATATTTAGTAGATTTTAGATAGATATAAATGAGTGTTTCCACTTTGTATGTCGGTAGCATAACCGCGTGGCGTCTGGCAACAACACCTGTATTAGGTACAATGTTAAATTACTTTTAACCCCTTTAGTTGAGCAATTCTGGTCTTCGGAAGTATGATCATGTATCAGAATTCCGTACAAGATTGGGGTGGTTACCGGTTCAGCAGCGTCGAGATTCCCATTTTCTCTTCCTTCTATATGCTATCCTTTATAATGTAGCTTCACCTTCTTATTTACGTAAACGCTTTCAGCATCTTGTTCCTAGGGGTAAACCTTGTCGTACATCTTCTTCACTTCTTCTTCGTATGCCTTCTCACTCTTCGCATTGTTATGATGGTTCCTTTACCATTCGCGCAGTACGGTTGTGGAACTCATTGCCACATTCTGTGCCGGAAAGTACCTCTTTGGGTGTATTCAAGGATAAAGTTAAGGAACTATTTCTTTCTTCAAATATAAAAGTATGTGAGAGCAGTGTATGTTTGGTGTATTTCATCGTGTATTAAGATATACTGATGCAGATCTGTATGTTGTATAATATTATGTTTATACTTTTTACTATTAATTCCTATCGATATTTATGTGATTAGTATATTGATATTGTGTGTATGACGTGTATGTATAATGTTAGATATAGGTATGTATGTAACATTACAACTCTTAGTAACTTTTATCTTGTCTTCTATCTAGTTGCACACTTCTTAAGGGTCCGTTCACACAGACCGGCTCGGAGAGCATCGGCGCGCACTTTTGTTTTCACACAGACCGGATCGTATACGCTCGGAGCTGGTCGGAGCAGAGCCGCCAACTATTTCACACAGACCGGCTGAAAGCGGATGCGCTCGGAGCCGGTCGGATGCGCTCGAAGCCGGTCGGATGCGCTCGCAGCCGGTCGGATTCATCGAGTGCATCGATTCACTACAAAGGCAGTACCAGTATTCCAAGTTTTGTTTTCGGTGTGAACGGGTGCTTTTTGGAATACATACATACATAACATCACGCCTGTCTCCCAACGGGGTAGGCAGAGACTATGACTTTCCACTTGCTACGATTCTGGCAAACAACTTTTGCTTCTTCAACTTTCATAAGTGTCTTCATACATGCTCTTCGGTTAAGGGTACTCTTGACCTGGTCTTTTCTCAGAAGATTATTGATTTGATCGACATGAGTATGCCGAGGTCGACCCCTACCAGTTTGCTCATTCACTCTCGCTTCATAAACCTGTTTCGTCAGCCTATTTCCATCCATTCTCTCCACATGTCCAAACCATCTGAGCATCCCTTTCTCTATCTTAGTCACTACATCTTCTGTCATACCGCAATGATCCCTTATCACACTATTCTTTACTTTATCCCTCAATGTCACTCCAGCTATACTTCGCAAACTTCTCATTTCCACTGCATTAATTTTACTTTCAAGCTTCTCCTGCCACACCCAACTTTCACTACCATGCATAAGTGTAGGGACAAGCACTCCTCTATGTACAGCCATCCTTGCCTTTTTAGACACGTTCTGACTGCTCATAAAGGTGTGAATGGCTCCATTCACTTGGTTTCCTGCCAAAACTCTTCTTTCAATATCATTGTCACACTTTCCATCTCTTGCAAATTTTGAAACCAAATATACAAACTCTTTCACCTGTTCCACGCTCTTTCCTTCGATCGATATCGAGCAATCAGTCATTTCGGAACATGGTTTTAAATAGCTCCGATGAAGAAATATATGAATTTTTCATGAGTTATGTTTTTGTATAAGTGCACACAACTGTTCTGTTTAAATAAGTGCTATCAAAATGGCAGTCGGCGTGGGGCAGTGCGCACGCAATTGGAGCCGATCGGCTGCGCGAGCGGGAAAGAGCACGCAATCGGAGCCGATCGGCTGCGCGAGCGGGAAAGAGCACGCAATCGGAGCCAATCGGCTGCGCGAGCGATAGAGCATGCAATTGGAGCCGATCGGCTGCGCGAGCAAGAAAGAGCATGAAATCGGAGCCAAACGGCTGCGCGAACGAGAAAAAGTACGCGATCGGAGCCGGTCAGCTCCTCTTATTATTTCACACCAAGCGCGTTCAAGCATTCTTAATGACAAAAGCAGTGCACATGCAAAAATAAACCTTACTTCAAATACTAAAAACTCTGTTTTCAACGTGATAAGAATCTGCTCTCCTCTCCGAGCCGGTCTGTGTGAACGGACCCTTAACCTTCCTTTGCGCTTTTCCTTTCACCCAAAGGTTTGCTGGGAGAAAACTCAGTGTTGAGTTAAGCTCGCCTTTGTACATCATAGTTCCTAGTTATCAATGTCAATGTATTTTTGTTTCTATGTGCAAAAAAAAAATTTTTAACAAAAAAAAAACCGACTTCAAACAAAACTAAAAACTGAAAAATAAAATTTCCTTAGCACAGAGTTAGTATATTCTGATTTATCAGATATCATGAAATATAATACAGAAATCGGTGCCCAGTACTGCCCAGTAAAACTATGTAGGCTTAGGTAGGCATTATTAAGCTCTCTCAGAGTCATATTGGCACCGACTTCAGTATTATATTTAACGATATCTGATAAATCAGAATATACTAACTTTGTGCTAAGGAAATTTTATTTTTCAGTTTTTAGTTTTGTTTGAAGTCGGTTTTTTTTTGTTAAAATTTTTTTTTCACTGTTTTTAGTGACCTGTAGACTGAAAATCTATCTACCTAGGTGCAAAGTTCTCGACAGTACAAATTAATCAAGCCCAAACACAAGGTAACTGCTGTATATCGTTAGGGAATTCTCTCTACTGACTGTCGTCTCCATCATCAGATCGACTCCAAACCTTCATGAAGTTGTACTACTTTAGAGCCCTTAACAAAAAAAATTACAAACGCCCTAGATGCCTCTACAATTTTTAAAAGTTACCTTCGATTTCTCCAGGAAGCCATCATCAGATCCTGACTTCCTTAAAATGGGACCACCTTGGGAGTATCTATTTCCGAACGAAAAAAAAATTTTCAAATCGGTCCATAAACGACGGAGTTCTGCGCGAACAAACATAAAAAAAAATTAAAAAAAACATATATACGGTCGAATTGAGTAACCTCCTCCTTTTTCGAAGTCGGTTAAAAAATGAATTAAAACTAAAACTAAACTAAAACTGAGCTTTGTTAAGTAATACAAGGCACTTCTTTTGAGTTCAATCACCAAAAGGGCATCGTAAAATATGGATATAATATGGAATTATAATCATTCCCTGTCTTAAATATAATAAATACTCGAGCTGAGTATATGGGGACGGATTTTCATAGAGTGAACCCTATATTGAAAGCTAAACTATATCAATAAAAATGCAAGACTTGCCAACAGAATTTCATAATATAAATTCTTCCTAGGGGCATGCGACTTCCTTCTAATAATTTTGAGACAAATATCTATACTAATATTATAAAGAGGAAAGATTTGTTTTTTGTTTGTAACGAATAGGCTCCGGAACTACTGGACCGATTTTAAAAATTCTTTCACTGTTGGGAAGCTACACTCTTTGCGGTGAACATAGGCTATATTTTATACCCGTATTTCCACGGGAACGGGAACTATGCGGGTGAAACCGCGTGACGTCCGCTAGTCTTTTATATTTGTCTCAAAGATCGGTGTGTGGGGATTGGCTGACCTGACTTCTTAATACGAAATATATCCAGAGGCATACAGTGATATTTTGTCCCGCTTGATAGGTGTTGGTGAGCCTTTTTACGTGTTTTCTGCTGTTTTCAAGTCACCCATAAGGCCTTCAACCTGGCAAAATGATTGCCATGTTACTACTAGCATTTCGTTCGTAAATGGATATGTCAGAAAATCGTCACCATCTCAGGACTATTCATAGCGAAAGATGGTTAACACGGAAATCGTTTATAGAACATGAAGTAAGCGAGTCTACGAGCTATAAACGCCTCTGTATTAGTACGATACTATAAGCACATGTGTATGGGAGTAGCTAGCTGGATGATTATAGTACACAGCTTACAAAAATTACAATAATGAAAAAAAAAACAAAAAATCTTTTACATAAAAACACTAAGGTTGACAACATCACTGCCATAAATATTTTTGTATTAAAATATAATACAAACATACCGCAGTGACGTTTGTATTATAATAAGAGCTGTTGCCCGCGACTTCGTAAGCGTGAAAATTGTGGTATAATTTCAATTCGATTGCTCTCTGCTTAGCCTCTAGGATATATAGCGTGATAATATATAGCCTATTTGAAGACCCTACCCCTAGTATTAACTAGGGGTAGGGTCGGCAAATATTAATTTGTGCAAAATAATACAAACATACGGCAATGACGGCAGGGAACTACCTATATATTGTTTAGTTCCCTATTATGGCTATATATTCCTAGAGGCAGGGAACTACCTGCATATTGTTTAGTTCCCTATTATGGCTAATTACTTGACTGTTATTTTTTCAGATAAATGACATTATCTACGTTTTTCTTTTAGCGTTTGGAAGCAGCTGCTGAACGGAGGATTCGAGAATGTAACGATGGCAAAGGTTTAAAATATGCTGACATTTATTGCAGATATTTGTAAATCAACGTACTGCGAGCTAGTTATTATATTGACACTACAGTTTTATAGGATAGCAATGTAGAATTATACAGTCGCAGATGATAAATAAATTAATATTGTTGGATATTCTCACACAACATCATCAATAGTTATTAGTTTGATGATTTGATTACACAAGTCGATTTAGTGCTATGAAGTAAATCATATACTTAGAGAGTAGCCAAGCTGTAGCCTGTAAGTCTTTAACTATGTCAGAACATCAAAAAAGTAGTATGTTTTATCAAAGTTGGAATAGTCTCTGTTAACTAGAAACATCAAAATACATCCAACTAAAGAAAATATGTAATAATCGTAAGATAGCATAAGAAAATTATTGTAATGTTATTATGTATGTTTATGGTGTACAATAAAGCATAATTGTATTGTGTATTGTATTGTAACAAACAAATAATACAGACAGCCAGACATGCAACTGTCAATTCCTATTCTTTGACATATATTTAGTAGTCCTAATTTATTTTTTGCGAAAGCAATCTTAGTTTAATATAGGTACTGACTTTAAATGGAAATGCATACATATAGCATTTGTTACTAAACACATAGTCCATTGAAATGTTACATGAGCTTTGCATTTATTAGAGGACGCAATTTTATTTTCGGGACATGTGTGGGAGGTCAATAGAAGCTTAACCTCAAGTTTGTGGGGTCGCCACCCTTGTCCCCCGGCCGCCATCTTGAAAAGAGGGGGGAAAAAACACTTTTTACGCAATATTTCGGAAACTATGAGTCATACAAAAAAATTGTAGAGACATAATTTGTAGCATATTGTTTTGCTTACAAATGTGTATAAAACTTAACAAAAAAATTTACAAAATTTTTAGAAAATTTTCAGAAAATATTTCTTTTTTGCTCTATAACTTTTTTTATACATTTTACAATAAAAAATACCTCAGACTAATCTTGTAGATGATATTTTAAGAGAAATTTAAAAAAACGCCACAGAGCAAAAAAGAAAATTTTTTTATAATTTTTATTTTCAATTTTTTGTTTATAACTTCTTTAATTTTTAATTTCGGGCAAAAAATTGATTAACATATTTGTAGGTAAAACAATTTGCTACAAATTATGATTTCACAATTTTTTTGTAAGACTCATAGTTTCCGAGATATTGGGAAAAAAGTGTTTTCACCCCTTTTTAAGGTTGCGGCCGGGGGACAAGGGTGGCTACCCCACAAACTTGAGGTTAAGCTTCTATTGACCCCCCACACATGTCCCAAAAATAAAATTGCGTCCTCTAAGAAATGCAATATTCGGTCCTTAAATTGTAACATTTCAATGGACTAACAAACAATTGGGACATTGCGTAACAGATTATGTAGGTACAATGCAGGTCATTAGATTAATAAAAACCCAAAGACGATAATATAAATATCCAGAAATGGGTCTACCTTCTGTTTAAGGAAAATGTGGTCAAATGAACACTTTACAGTTTAGAAAATGTTTAATGCAGATCTAGTATATACCAAAGTACGTATATAGTATTGGTAATAGACCATAAGATATTATAGCTTCGTTCTCGTCGAAGTAAATTGCATGGTGTAGCACTTGCGACCCTAGCCCACTCGCTATAACCACGTAATGACATATCAAAAGGTCTATGTAGTTTCTTAGTTATAAACTTACTTCTTCGTCTTCAAAGAACTAGTTTTTTTTACACTGCTGACGCGATATTTGAAAGTAAATTGCATATTATATCAGTGAAAGGTGACATACTCTGAGAGAAATTCAAACGTAACAACCCCGACTTTCAGAGATTTTAAGTGCGAAAATGTTCGGATAAAGTAAATGAGTGGCAAACTGCTATATAATTTCAAAAGTGTGCTAAACAATGAAATGTCCAACCCTTTTTAGGGTCTCGTTCAGATTTTAAAATAAAACTTGAAAAAAGCAATAATATTTGGGGGTCCACTTAGAGAATGATAAAGCTAAAAAATATAACATTGCCGTAAAAACTTCCAACCTAAATTGGTTTGAACGAGATCTAGTAAGTAGATTTTTTGTAAAACGTTATAAGCCGGCCTAGAAAAATCACTACCACAGCGAACATGTTAAAACATCAATCAAAGTTACAACAAACTACAAGAACTTTTCTATTATGGTACTTGCTGCAACGGAACCCTACATGGGCGAGTCCGACTCGCACGTGGCCTGTTTTTACTAATACTAAATCGATCACTGGACTCGTACAATATCGAATAACCTTGGAGTCCAGTATCGATTTTTAGAGTAGGTAATACTACTGATTTTTATATAATAATTATATTCTATGCAATACTACAACATTATCTGACGCTTTCTCTTACTTTTTTACCGGTTTACTTGTTGGTTCCAGATATTTTTCTGCCACTCAGTTCACTCAGTATCAAAATAATTAAAAGCCCTAGATCAAAATATATTTACTTACAATTGTAAGTAAATATACTCTACTTCCGGCAAAACATCGCCTATATTTGTTTCAAAGAAACATTGTAATGAGAGGCTTATTGAAAAATTTCATTTCTTAACCTACATAATAACTATTTGACCTTGTGGATCGAGGTCCGTCATCGTGGATGTAAGTTAATTTTGGTTTCAGTATCGTTAGAAGTCACCTTCGCATCGCCCAAATTCTTTAAGCATTCATGGATGCTTTACTACACGTAAAAAATGGTAACTGCCTACCTATAATCTTCGATTAGTAGATGATAATACGTTATCAATAAGAAGAACAAAGATTCTTGAAGAAATAATGTTGCCTATGGACTTTTTCCTTTTAACCATGACTTCCATATTATGTACATTGCTCCCAAAGCTTTAGCAGTGAATATAAACCATTTTACTAGTATCCATAAAATGCTCAGATAGATACTTCATAATAACATACACATTAAACCTAGAAACAAATTTTGATGAGTCTCTCAATACCTCCAAAATGTAAGTATGTTAATACGTTAGTTAAACACAGCCTTGTCAACATAAAACTCTAAAAGAGGTATAAAGATATTAAACTAACTGTACATAAACGGGCAATAAATGTATAAATTTTATAAGTTGTTTGCATATATGACATAAAGGTGGACACCTTACAAGATAGTAAACATTTACCTTTTAAAGCAGCATTTACTCTATCCAAATCATAAAGCGCAAGTGGAAGAGGCTCGTTCAACAACCGAAGCTGAGGCTGATTCACGTTGCCCGAGTCTTCAAAGTAACCGTCACTCAAAAAGATACCTGACGAATGTCTATAAAGTTTGTAAGCACACTTATTCGTTCGAAGCCAGTTGACAAACACTATAGCTCCGTTTAAAGTTCGCTGGTTCCCTGCAAACACGTGACTCTTCAATTCATCTATGTTGCCCTTCATAACCAGCTGTATGTACAGTTTGTAAAACATAAACACTTTTACGTTAGGTTTCACGCCCCGCTTTATCTTCTTCACGCTCAAAACCCTGGCGGTAAAAATGTATTTAGATTCAGACACGGCTGACGACAGAATCTCGTAGTCATTAGTTATCGTCTCGTTTAAAACACATTTGGAACCATTTATGTTTTTCTTGCGACCAACCGTATCCCGTTTCCTAGCTACACCCTTTATACGGAAATGGGCATGAATCATCGTGGAGTAGTAAAGTAATAACACTAAAAACGTTAGCTTCATGGTTGTTGTTTTAGTACGACTTATTTTGACATCTTGTATAGATATATCACAGTTATTTTAGTGGCTTATACGTAGAAACTTTTGATGTGACTCGTAAACACGCAACGAACACAAAGTTGCGCAAGTTACAGCTTTGGCGCCACCGAGACGCGTGCGCTGGCGCAGCCTCACGGGCTTACTAAGAGACCTCGCAATTTGATACAACCTTCGTACACAACGTAAACAAACTTCTACTTACGTTGTTTTACTTAGCTTGCGAGTAGCCACGCAATTACTGCAAATAGTACTAATTGACCTCATAATTTAGAAATGGAAAGCAGCTGTTTGCATGATTTCTAGAAGAACTTAGTTAGTCGTTCTTGTAGACACCTACTATATTGGTTACAATATTATTATGACACATTAAAAAGTACTTATTCTATAACTCAATTTCATTCGAGAAAAAGTACTCTTTCAATAACTTTCAATGCCGCCACACATAGGACTACAAAATTATGGATAATTATTTGATGACTTTATGGCTTTATATAATTAAAGGGATAATTATAATTATACAGTATACCCAATGGGTCAGTAGGGAGAAGTCAGAAACTGTATAGGCCTATAGACAACAAAATTATGGATTAATCTGAGGTCAAAAAAAGATGCAAATTGCAAGTCAACGGTGATTTTGGGAAGAAAAATAGGTATTAAAACTATGATAATCAGTAATCACTAACCTTAGTATTAGAGTTAACGATTTCTTCCATACTCAGTGTTTCCAATATTTTTGGACGGTTACAATTATCACGGAAAGCTTTAAATATCAGGGACAATCAATAACACATTCAAGGTTTATAATATGCCGTTAATTATAAAAATCTTTCAAGGTATTTAGATGTTAGAGCAATACGCGGCACAAGTTAACAGAAATATTGCTGAATCTGCCGTAAAGGCGTTCGGCTGCACCTCTGAATATTCATGTACAAATTTGAAGCTAAAGTACGAGTAGTAGACAAACTTTGCCTACGTTTCATACTGCATACTAAAACAATAAAAAAAATCCTCTACTTATAATAACTAGAGCAAATTTATTTTAGATACGTTCACAATATTATACGCCTACGAGTAGCAGTAGCTTAGGTTGATTTGATTTAATACGCCTTCCTACTTATTTCTTTTCTCAAAAAAAAACATGATCCCACAAAAATATTTTCATGTAGGTAAATACCTAAAATATTACTAAGACTAACACCATTTACTTCGCCCTCTCAAAAAGTTATCAGAGCTTATTGCATTATGCCCAAGCTTTTAGCTCCCTCCTAGTTCACAATGTGCGGCGTGGTGGTTTTGTTACTACAAGAACTATATGTATACCAGAAAATGAAATGGTGTCTATAATACACAATATTAATAATCATTTGATCACCTTACGATCATGTGAGACGCCCTTTATTTTACTATAAATTTCGATAAGGTAAAAGCTTAGTCGCAATTGTGCATTCACCCAGTTTGAATAAAGTCTTGCAATGTAAAGTAAACCTTTTGTCTACGAGTAAGAAATTTTATGTATCTTTATTATTTTGATACGGGATTTAAAAAATGTTGTTAGTCGCCGAGGCACGTACTGAGGTGATTGCAAGCGCTTACACGAGGAATTTGGAAAGTGGTACGAGCGTGGGCGGGCGAGTCGCTTCGGTCGCTTTCTTGACGAATCTACAACGTCGCACTTTATATTTTGTAACATTTTTCAAAGACTAGTCTTCTAAACTATTTATTGTATAGATCTACTTCAAATGTTAATCAATTCATCTAACCAAGCATTTGGAGTAGAGGCCTAATTATCTAATTAAATAAATCGATCGTGATTTAAAATTTTGTACTGCTACCACAAATCCCTACTAATATAAGTGTTAAATAAATAATAAATAAAAAAATATCTGTGGACATTCACTTACAACATCATCTAGCCCAAATTAAGCTAATAGATAATTTTCATCCATTATCGATAAAGATCGTTCTTAACGGGATCTTATACTATTGTGCTATGTGATCGAGATGACTGATATACATACTTATATTAATCTTAATACATACCTACATAATATACATAGAAAACCCCGAGACTCCGAAACAAACATTTGTGGATCACACAAATACTTGGACCGACCCAGGAATCGATCCCAGTAGAGATAGAAAGCTCGGGAAAGAACATTGGCTACTCTTTTATCCCGGTAACAAGTTCCTATATGACGCAGGCATAGGAATATCTGACCTCGTGGGGAGACTTGCGTTTATAATTTAGTTTTAAATATTTAGAAGCTACACATGTCTGAACATAGAACGGCAAAGCTACCATTGAGTACATAATTATGCAAAATTATCTACTCTATCATCGATTTTTGTTTAACTTGATATCTTAGGTTACTCTGTCTGTATACTTTATTACAGTTATTACACCATATTGACAATAACAAGAGGTCAAGTGAAGGGTCAAAGGAAGCAAGCCGTGTCTCTTACAAGATGCTGATAATATAACATTTCCAACTGCGAGTTTAGATTATTAATTTTATTAGCCATTGTAGTAACCGTGCAATCAGATTCATACAATCTCCATGTGTGGTATATAGATCGGTATCGTGATGAATATACTCGATCAATAATCTATTTACAGTTTAAAGTGTCTTCTGTGATGATTTTTTTAGATACGGATCTCGTTGGTTAGCTATCAGCAATCACTGTGACATCCACGGCATTTGTAATCGCCTAGAAAGCGGTTGCATGAGATAGACAATCTTCAGAACTCTGTATTGTCGAGGAATCATTAAGTCTCACGCAAGCTACCGTGTTACGAGAAGCCTTAAATATCCAATGAAGTAGATTAAATCAAGTACATGCGTGGCCTCCTCCTTTATTTGACTGAATCCTCAGAGATCGTGTGACTTGCAAATTAATAGGAATTACTTGCAAGCCTCAAGTTAATACCGGCGATGTAACTGGCTGGGGCACTGAAGTTCTTTATTTTTAAATACTAAAGGTCACGTGACTCCATAGGACTTTCATTTAGTTATGGAACTAGGCAATGCAAGTATAGTACAGAAATGTTCAAACGGCTATACGGAAGACATAGAGATACTCATCTCATCTTTGGATTATGCGAGGCTTAAATTAGATCCTCTTGGAATTTTTAGGTTAAAATGGCTTTAGCAATAAAATTTATTGCGAAGTATTTGACTCGGAATAAAGTCTATTCGTGACCGACTGCGAATTCAATTAAAGAGCGACTCAGCGTAATATTATTTACATTCTTTCTTACTGGGCAACCCTCTTTTATAAAAGGTACAAAAGATATTGGGGTAGCAAATAAAATGGGAATTCGCAACACTCGTTTCATGAAAATGGAATATTTGCAGTTTGGCTATCTTCAAAGTAATAATCCAATAGACCGAGGAAGTGCTTCTGTGAATTTATAAAATGGCAGTAGAATTACGAAATTAAGTAAACATAATAGTTATATTTTAGAAACCAGCGTTTATATATACAATTATACATTATACAGAGGGAATCGCATGTATAGAGTTGATTAAAATGGGTTTGTGCTAGCAATAATCTTGGTCGTACTCAGTTTATTGATTGATCCGGGTACGCACAAAGCTGTGTTTATGTTAACCGGCCAGCCGAAGCACAAACGTTCCGATCGCGTTCACTCCATTAACTTAACGAACAGTTGTCAAGATGTCGATCAAAATCGACTTTTAATACCTTCAAGATGCCCGTGGACGTTATGGATGTAACACCTACACATCAAATTATAAATTCTTCTACTTTAAATGGGTTATGTTAGCGTTTGTAGTTCCGCTTGTCACTGAACAGGCGGTTCTGTAAACGATATTTGTACTAAGTATCTTATGCTGTGGTTAAATTTCTGATGGGTAACCTTTAGTGGCCTTTACATTTTTATTGATATATTTTTGTTGTTGAATATATTATTAATTCTTTTTACATTTCTGGGATGAGATTGCAAAGATTTTACTGTATTCTTTCAGTACCGGCTTAAATATGTATATTGTAGAAATAACTAAAGTACAACTTTGTTCGTTTATCATTTTTTTCTTATTTAATTTCTACTGTTTGCACTTACATACTTGTAGTTACAGCATGGTAAAATAAAAATATTTATTTCAGAATGAACATGTAAAATATTTTTTTAACAAAATAGCCAAAACAAACCATGCCTGCTGTGGATAGCCACATCTATATTTTAAGACTATATTATGTTTTCATGGACTAATATACACCGCTTAATTAGACAGTAAATCGCCAGGACTTTCAAATAAAACAAGTAAACTATCTATACTTAAACATACCTTTAACAGCAGCATTTACTCTATCCAAATGATATAGAGTTAACGGCACGGGATCTGTCAAAATCTTGAGTCGAGGAGAAGGTCCTCGGCCAGCGTTTGAATAAGTTTCGTCACTCAAGAAGATCGCTGACAGTCGAGGTCGGGGCGCCGGTGCACACGAGTCTCGTGCACGTGGGCGCTCCACCACCAACGTAGAACCACTCAATGTCTCCTCTGAACTCACTAACTTTACAAAGTTTTTCAGATCATCGACGTCTCCTTTCAATAACCTTCGAAGATACACTGTATACAAATTAGACTTCTTTTTCGTCGTTTGATCGTCTGAACGAAATTTCCTGGCATTTAAAACTTTTGCCGTAAATATAAACTTTGATTTTCCTATGGCTTCCATCAGGGACCACTCATCGTTGACTATAGTTTCATTAAAATTACACGGAGGAAGGACAGCCCGGTGGCGTCTGTGTGATGTATATCTTTTTCTTACTTTGCCGCGTATCTTGAACTCGCCACCGACAACGATCGCAAGCGCGATAACGTAAACAATAACCATCGAAGGCTTCATGTTGCAGAAATAGAAAAGGACACTTTTATTTAAAGTATGAATTTGAACACATGTATCTGTCACATTATGTGGATTATTTAAATAGATTGAAGGACAAGGAACTTGTTAAAAAATTGTGGCAAGCACATCTCACTAATAGGAACTCATCAAATTTCATTACAATTGAAGTTGTAGGACTAAGTTCTTTTACCGAAATAAATATAATTGAACATGTTTTATTTCAATACATTTGCAGGTTAACGAATGATCGTCACGGTAGGTCTATGGCATCGTATTCGTAAACAGAGAGATGTATGACGAAAGACGTATGTGTTATGGCAACGAACGCGTGCGCGCGCGCCGGTCGCCGGCGCTAACTGAAAGCCTGTTACACGCAGCCTCCTGCTACAAAATAAGGGAAGCCTACGTATTCAATCATGGGTATCGTAAACTATTAATTAGTTTGTAATTGACCTGTTAACATGAGAAACTGAATTAAGTACTACCTACCAAAATAAACGTTTCGCTCTCTCACTTCGGTGATCATTGTTTAGATTTACAGTAGAATTCAAGTGTACCTACACCAATAGGCCCTAATAATAAGTACCTGTGATTTAGCTACATAAATAATACATTCCGGAACATATAATTTATACTGTAAATATAATATGCTTTATCTTACAATTTTGCCTTTTTAAAAATGTTAAAAACTATTGTTAGGTACTTAATAAAATAAAGATTTACTTTTAAAGCTATGTAGCTTCAGAAAATAAATTCATCTGAACAGAATAATACTGGTTTTGTGGCAGAATAAGCTAGAGCTGTGCATAAATTAGATCGCCCGTGAGTTAGTGATACGCTAGCGTAGTAGTTGTGAAAGCCTGCGAACGCGATGCGTGCGCGCGTGGGCGGACGAGATGTGGCGCCAAGTACACCGATGATGGTGATTGTGGTGTAAGGTAGAGTATTATTGTTGAAACTAACACTTCTAGTGCACTTTTAAGTAACGTGTCTAGAAATGTGTAAATTATTTCTTCATTGGGAATTATTTTGACACCAATATTAAGAATACTAAGAGATAAAACCTGAAGGCTGTCTGAATATTTTACCAATGATATTACGGTAATAAAAGTGCCATCTCTGAATAGCAATGAACCACATTTTAGTTCGAGAATTCCAAATTATATAATGAGGATGAATAATCTTCCTTAACTTTCCAGATAGGCAAAATATCGACAGGATTCGTACTAAAGATTTTAATCAAATGCATTATTTTTGAATTCATAATTCAGTAGTGGAATATTGGGCATTCTGTCCCACTTTAAGTTCGCATCGTCGCTATCGCTCCTTGCTCACGTGGGACAGATCGCCCAATATTCCACATTTTTAAAATGTAACCTAACCTTACATTTTTATAAAAAATAATTTATAATATAAAACTTGCTGAAGCAAATCACCATCTCAACCTATCGCTGTCCACTGCTGAACATAGACCTCTTTAAATGATTTCCAGCCAGACCGGTTCATTGCCACCTGCATCCAATGAGACCCAGCAATTTTCACCAGGTCGTTGGTCCATCTGGTAGGTGACCGTCCCACACCGCGTCTGCCGGTGCGCGGCTTGAGTGGACAAGGATCTTTTTGCACCATCGACCGTCCGATCTTCGCGCTATGTGGCTGGCCCATTGCCACTTCAGCTTACTAATCCTGCGAGCTATGTTAGCAACATTAGTTCTTCTACGGATGTCCTCATTCCTGATTCGATCACGTAGAGAAATGCTAAGCATAGCCCTCTTCATAGTTCGCTGCGCGACTTTGAGCCGTCTGAAAAGACCTTTTGTGATGCACCACATCTCAGAACCATAAGTCGTCACGGGTAATACACATTGGTTGTACACCTTTGTTTTAAGACACTGAGGCTGAAGCAAATAGGTATCTTTTATGTTTTAACATACGTCAAACGTAAACACATCACTCATATCAAATTTCTCAGTTTTAGTTAATTTAATTGTTGAATATTATATTACTTTCCGTTTCCGCTTAAACATTTCAACAACAACATTTTTGTGAAATCATCCATTCATCATATTTTATGTCTAATTAATTTTATGTTATCGAATTCTTTTCCTGTTTAAATTGGATATAATGTTATCGGACTCTTTTCCTGTTTGAATTGCATATAATGTTACATTCATAATAAATAATTTTTAACATACCTAGTATAAAAAATGCAACTGCTGATATTTCAAATAACAGCTTTTGACTAAACGTGTAAGAATATATAATTATATGATACAAATGCTTACATGTGTTTTCAAGACAGCTAGCGTCATCTAATGGTCAGGGGAGTAAACGTTTCAACAAGTGTGTCCAATATCTGTTAGATGGCGCTGTGCTCAATCTCAAATATAGTTTTTTATTGTTTTTTATCATCTAAAATATTACATATAAATAAAATAAAAGTGTGTGTTTACTTAATTTTAAACAACAGCTTTTGACTAAACGTGTAAGAATAAATATATGATACAAATGCTTACATGTGTTTTCAAATTAACAAGACAGCTAACGTCATCTAACGGTCAGGGGAGTAAAAGTTTTAACAAGTGTGTCCAATATCCGTTAGATGGTGCTGTGCTCAATCTCAAATATAGTTTTTTATTGTTTTTATCATTTAAAATATTACATATAAATAAAATAAAAGTGTGTGTGTACTTAATTTTAAACAACAGCTTTTGACTAAACGTGTAAGAATAAATATATGATACAAATGCTTACATGTGTTTTCAAATTAACAAGACAGCTAGCGTCATCTAACGGTCAGGGGAGTAAACGTTTCAACAAGTGGAAACGAAGCATCTAAAATTCCTCGAAGAGGTAGGCACAGGCATACCAACCAACGTTTCATCGTATACATTTTTGGTCCAACATAATAGGTGCTGAATTCATCGCTAAGATCTCAAACAAATTTCTGGATTCGAAACCATGACTTTGGTTGACAGATAGTTGGTGTAATAATGTATAATATTAGACTACTTTTATCCTGAGAATATATTTCACCGGTAAAATATCAGCCACGGACACCCACTAGTACCAGTTATAAAAGACTTAAATTGATTAGGTTTGTTTAAAATATGATTCATGATCAATCAGGCGTAAGCAACATAAATATAATGATACACTTGCAAATATATTTTATTAAGGTTCAATTTGTAGTGAGGTAAATTATTGCTGAATCGATATTTTATTTGTATAAAACTCGGAATTTTTGAATGAAAAATCACATTCGAACCAGTATCTCACAAGTGACAAGTGACAAGAAATAACCAGATTTCTATCATGTGAGTAAGTTCTTCTTTTAATAGTAGAAATGCTCAGCTATGGACCTAGTTTTTGTCTGCTAGCTGTGTTCATTTTCATCTTCTCTTCATCTTAGTGCATTCTCAGTAGCTACCAAACCCTACTGGGATTTGGAGCCTGGGGTCCAGTTTTATTTGGTTTCTAGAGCAGCTATTGTTTGACTTTTGATTTTCAACATTGATGGGAGCGATTGCCGTCTAACATCCCAACCCCCTAGGAATGCCTTTATCGTTCCCTCGTCCGTTAGTCAACAGGTGCGCCGCTTAAAGGTGAGGACGCTTGGACCTCATGCACCCATTTTCATATCCTATCTATTCCTCATGATGTTGTTCAGTTACGAACCCGGTTTTTGTCTGTCGGCTGTGTTAACTTTCATGTCCTATCTATTCCTGATGTACTGAAAATCTGAGAATATTTTATTTATGATTTGATTGTATTTTAACAGGTCTGATTCGGAGTTTGAAACGTGTCTGTTGCACCAAAGAAACGTAAGCCGGTGGAGAAAAAGCAAAAACAATCGAAGAGCCTTACTTCACCTCCGTTGGAGTCAGACAGCGTTCGACGAAAAAGAAATTCATCTGACCTTAAAACCACACCGAGGTAGGTTTCCCTATGTTCTTTTTTTATACTACTAAGGTGACAGACAAGCTTACGACCCACCTGATGGTAAGTGCTCACCGCAGCCTATGGATGTTTGTAACACCGGAGGCGCTACACCCACGCTGCCGACTCTGAACGCCGTATTGCCATGTTGGAATGGATAGGCGCAGGTTGTGACTACCTGCTATTGAAAATTTTCAAGGCGCTCAGAAAAGCATTCAACATGGCTTAACGACTGCCATTTTACTGACAACCGGGACCAACGGCTTAACGTGCCTTCCGAAGTACGGAAACGCTCGCACAAAGAATTGATACAAATTGCTCACCCATCGAGGACCAGCCACAGCGAAACTTGCTTACCCCAGTGATCGTGTACAGAACACTGAGACCGCGGGGCCACGAGCGCTTCAAAACTTCAACTTTTTTCAACTAAGTTTGTGTTTTGATTGTTAACATTCATACTTAGTATACTTTGATCCCAAGTTCTTAGTCACTTTGATTCAGTACGTTTATAATTAACACTTTGTTTCTTTTACAGAAAAAATAAACCAAACTTCCTGAATATTTTGCGGTCCGAAGAAGCCAGTTGCAGTGAACCAGAACGACGTGAACTAACTTCCAGTTTCTCGAGCCGTGTTGCAACGGGAACGTCCCGTCGCTCCAAGAAGACGGGAGGAGGGTATGTGATTGATTTTAAACTGTATAAAACTAATGACTACATATCACACGCCGCTGATGTGCGCTATAGGACTGCCCTTGTGACTGTAAAACTACAGTGTGACGAGTCCTCACTATCTTGGGAGTCACTTCAAGAGTTTCTAGGACTCGCATATAAAGAATTTCAAGACACTGAACCAGTGCATTATTCTGATAAGATTTTTATAAAGTAGTTTTATTCTCTATTTTTTATAAATTAAGCTATAGACTGAAAAAGTTTCGTATGTATTCGGTTTATAAATTGGGTTATATATAATAATAATAATAATAACGCCTTTTTGTACAGCGTGTAACACATCCGAGGAGGGTATGTGATTGATTTTAAACTGTATAAAACTAACGACTACATATCTGTGGTGACTGTAAAACTACAGTGTGACGAGTCCTTACTATCTTGAGAGTCACTTCAAGACTTTCTAGGACTCGCATATACAGAATTCCAAGACACTGAACCAGTGCATTATTCTGATAAGATTTTTATAAAGCAGTTTTATTCTCTATTTTTTATAAATTGAGCTATAGACTGAAAAAGTTTCGTATGTATTCGGTTTATTAGTTGGGTTATATATAATAATAATAATAATAATGCCTTTTTGTACTGCGTGTAACACATCCGTACCCAGTAAATCATGGATAGGACATTTACGAAGTAGTTTGCATAGGAAAAGTACTCATACAATAAAACATAGTGATGGAGTAGAAATCGTAAACTCAGCGTTTCGCAATCGTATATTAACATATAAAATATTGTCTTGCGATGAACTTCAGGGAGCGTCAGTAGAATCTTTTTTTTAAATATTCGTGACCAAATAAAATCTCTTCTGATCGAATTTCTTGCTAAGCATAATTGTGTTAAGGTAAACTTTGAGTATTTTGGTACATTTTTAAAATTCAAAGATAATTCCCAAGAAGTGAAATCTTTTGGAACCAAAATTAAAATATTGTATTCTAATTTTGATTTCGAAAAATTTTATATTGAAACAGTTAATTATTTAAAAACAAATATTGAAGAGTTTGAAGGTCGTGATAGTGGTTGGACATTTATAAATCATTTGTATGTTGAGATGAATCTCAATAAATACCAACCACTTGGTGGGTCGAGTTTCATCAGTTTACCCAAATCAATTCAGGCTAAAAAAGCGTGTTTGAATATTATGAATAAAGATCGATATTGTTTTTTATGGTGTGTAACAGCGGCTTTATATCCAACTAAAAAACACCCTGAAAGAACGCATTCTTATCCTAATTTTCGAGAATTATTTAATTTAAAGGGAATGTCTTTTCCCGTGACCTTTAATGATATTAAAACATTTGAAAGAAACAATCCATGTATTAAGTTTATAATTTATGGTTTAAAAAATCATAAAACCTTTGTAGGTCCTTTGTATAAATCTGAAATCGATAAAAAATACAAAGGAAAAATTATTCATTTACTGTTTCATGAAAATAACAGCTCTTCTCATTATTGTTTGATCAAAGACTGTTCTAGACTTTTTAGAAGTCAAGTCACATCTCATCACAACAGATTACATCTTTGTGATTTATGTTTAATATTTTTCAATACCGCTGACGAACTTAACAACCATTTATGTGGAGGTATAATAACTCTCCTCCCAAATAAAGGTTCAGTAATTAAATTTAAAAACTATGAACGCATACAAACTATGCCTTTTTGTATTTACGCAGATTTTGAATCGATGTTACAAAAAAATACTGAGCCTAATAATTGTTCTAGTAAAAATACGAATATATTCCACCAACACGTGCCGGTTGCTTTTGGTTATTATATTGTATGCTCTGATGATCCTCGTTATAATCGTTACGTGTCATATCGAGGTAGAGACTGTGATAAGCGCTTTGTTGACTATATAACTAAAGACGTACAAAAAATTTATGATGTAATTAAGTCGCCTGCTGCAATGATATTTTCCTCGGAGGACAGGTGTGATTTTGAAAATGCAACACGTTGTCATATCTGCCAAAACTTTATTTTTTGTGACAAAGTCCGCGATCATTGTCATCTTACCGGTCGTTATCGAGGAGCTTCGCATTCGTTCTGTAATTTGCAATATAAAATGCCCGCATTTGTCCCCATTTTTTTTCATAACTTAGCTGGTTATGATTGTCATTTATTTATTAAAGCGTTGGGTGACGTCCCTGGTGAAATAAAAATAATACCTAAAAATAAAGAAAACTATATCTCATTTACGAAATTTGTATCAGTTTCAAATAATAAGTTTTTTCAAATGCGTTTTCTTGATTCATTTAAATTTTTGGGTACAAGTTTAGACAAATTAAGTAAAACTTTAACACCAGAAATGTTTCAACATTTACAAAATCACTTCCCTGTTCCTGATGAATTCCAACTACTTACTCGCAAAGGTATTTATCCATATGAATATATGGATTCGTGGAAACGGTATGATGAAAATTTTTTACCTCCAAAGAAATACTTTTATAGTTCCCTTAATGATGAAAATGTTTCTGAAGATGATTACCGGTATGCAAATTTAGTTTGGTCAAAATTTAGAATTACTAGTTTAGGTGAATATACGGATTTATATCTAAAAACTGATGTGCTTTTATTAGCAGATATTTTTGAAAATTTTAGAAAGACATGCAAACAACATTATCACTTAGATCCATCTTTTTATTTAACTGCACCCAGTTTATCTTTCGACACTATGTTATTAAAAACAGGTGTTGAATTGGAACTAATTAATGACTTGGCTATGATACGCATGTTACAAAGTGGTATAAGAGGAGGAGTGTGCCTCTGCTCTCACAGGCATGCTAAAGCAAATAACACATACTTAGCTAATTACAAATCTTCGGAACCTGATTCCTATATCTCTTATATAGATTGTAATAATTTGTATGGGTACAGGATGTGTCAATACTTACCATTATCTAATTTCAAATTTCTCACTCAACAAGAAATTGATAATTTAGATATAACTAAAATTGCAATTGATGCTGATTATGGTTATATTTTGGAAGTGGATATAGTATACCCTAAGCATTTGCATAACTTGCACAATGATTTACCATTTTGTTCCGAAAAATTTATACCCCCCGGGGGAAAGAGTTCTAAGCTAATACCTAATTTATATGATAAATTTAATTATGTCATACATTACGTGCATTTACAAACTTGTATGAAACATGGGTTGATATTGAAGAAGATTCATAGAATAATCAGTTTTCTACAAAGCCCATATTTAAAACAATATATTGATTTAAACACCAAACTGAGACAAAAAAGTTCTTCCACTTTTGAACAAGACTTTTTTAAGCTCTTGAATAATATTGTATTTGGAAAAACTTTAGAAAATACTGAAAACAGGGTTAATGTCCATTTAGTTTCTCAGTGGCAAGATATCGAAAACATAACTAAACGAAGAAAATGCGCTCAAAACCTTATTGCTCGTCCAAATTTCCATAGTGCAACGGTTTTTACAAAAAATCTAGTAGCGGTGCAGTTAAATCCTGAACAAATAGTTTTGAACAAACCAATATATCGCCCTCCCCGGCGAATAGTATGGTATTGTGGTATAACGACAGTTTAGGTTTTATTGCATTTTCGGTTTTTAGAGCATCGAATACACATTGTAAATTTTTTTTGGAATTTTTCAGTGGATATTTTTGAAAATACAATAATTCCCATAGGTCCATAATGAACATAACAATTTTATTCAGTTAAATTAGTAATACAATTTACACATGAATAATACCGTAAACGTTAATGCAAAGTTATTTCGTCCCGTTAGTATCCGTAATGTCCTTTTACAATAAATTACAGATCTTAATAAAAAGGTAATGTTTCTTACCGTATCATATAGATAAAATTCTAAAAGTAAGGGGTTATACATTGAAATATTGCAATTATGTTGGAAGGCAATGCAATAACACACTACTATTTTCGGTAGTATTAGCGGAGCAAAAGTGCTCGCGTATTTTGTTCGCTTATTTATAGTGACCAACCGAAGTTTCGGTTTCGGTTTCGGCCAAAATAGGCCGAAACACAGGTTTGTGAATTCTGAGACGATCGCTCTGCTTAATTAGCCTGTGACGGTTGTGTTTGTCTGTCAGCAAGCTGTACCTATCACAAACACCGTGATAGTTGAACAGTTAAAAGTTTCACACAACAAATAATAAAAACAGACAAAATAACAATATTAAAGGGGCCTCCCATACAAAAAACGTGACGTTCTTGTTCGAAACTCCACGTGCGCGAGTCAAAACCTTATTTGTCCCTTCAAAGGTTGCTGCTGAAAGAAATTGCTTTGAGCGATAAGGCCGCCATTTGTACATTTTCATTTTATTTTATATTTATTTGTCAAATCTTACTGGTGTGTTACAATGAAGTTTTACTTACTTAAAACGGCCAAGAGCGTTTTGACGTTTTTTTAAATATTTCTAAGCCCATCTTCGATTCGCCTGATGCAGTAATAAGAGGGTATAGTATTGTCTCCGTTGAGCAGCATATCTCCTTTTAGGGACCACTCAATGGAAAATACATAGCCTAATGAAATTTAAAAAATGGAAGCGAGGGCCCTTGCGACGTTAATTAAAAGGCGTTGGAGTAAGGCCATAGGTCAGCGCCCAGCGAAATCGAGACTTAACGGTCCCCGGTCTACCAGGAAGTCATGGACACTTGGAACAGATGCGATTTCAGCAACCAAGGCGGGGAAATGTTACAATAGAGGCATACAATCTCATACCGCTAGTGACAGATAATATCGGGCACGAATAATTCGCTAAATATCTGTGGCAATACACCCGCAGACCACAGCGGAGTACCAGTAAGGTGAAGAAGCAGCTAGGACTAGGACAAAGAATTCCACTCATTGGTAGAGTGCTCAGCGTGGAATCAGCGCCCTGGCAAGTCCTGAGGCGGACATTCTCTCACTGAAGATCATAAAATAAAATAAAATTTATTACCTTTGACATTTTTAAAAGAATTTTTTTGTGTTTGTAATGATCGTTTACAAAACACTGAGTTAGCGGGGTCACGATCGCTTCAAGTGCGGTTGGAAATCATGAGATATCCTTCCGAGGACTTACCAGGGACACCCTTCGAAGGCAGTAGCAGGGCAAAGTGCGGTTTTAATAATATCCTTGAGTAATTAAACACGTAATAGAGAGAAAAAATAGAAATATCTCAACCTAAAGAAGTTAGGTGGAGATATTTCTATCAAGTCCATGATAGATAGAGATCAAAATTTTTCACAAGTGATGTATGTCTGTGTTTGTATGTATGTACCAACTAAAAGCAGAAAAAAGAATCCCCACACAATAAACTGGGGCCGAAAGTTCAGTTTCGGTTTCGGAAATCTGCAGTTTTATATATTTATTTTATTTGAACAGAAAGAAACAGTCACTTATAACTATACACAGAACCCCTTATTGAATAATAGACCTACAGTTTCCTAAATTTCTAACATCATGAATAGGTACAGTATTCAAATTTAATGCATTGTATTTCTTAAATATTATTTATGATTATTATTTAAATAAAACATGTAGTACGAATATCAACTGCCTCTAATATTGCATATTATATGTAATTTTATTAATTAGTACTGTATTATTTGATGAAATATTATATTTGCAATATAGTATTACTAATAATCAGTTGACACTATAATATTGATGAATAGTTTGCAAAGTAATATTACCGTTGACACTATCACATGCATTTCCCCGAATAATATGGTAAAGTTCACTTGCCGTAAACGTTTTTAGCTCCATATTTACATGAACAATACTGTAATGCATTATTACTGACCACGACAGCAATGGGAATAACACGCGAATAATATGGTAATGATACATTATGTACTATACTTTTTATCTACAATTTCAGTAAAATGTTTTTCTTAAATTACTTTATTCCAATATCCTTCTAAAATAAAATTAACAAAGAAACTAGTCTGTACAAAAATTAGCTTTCTTTTGACATATAAATTATTGCCATACAATCTACCTGCACTGAGATATAAGCGCAAAACAGTTATTTCCTTCTCCTGTAAAATTTAGAATTTGCGATTACCATATTATTCGCCGGGGAGGGCGATATATTGGATTTGCTGTTCTAGAATTATCAAAAAGTCATATGTATGACTTTCACTATTCAGTCATGCAACCTTTTTGCAAGGATAGGATACGGATGTGTTACACGGACACAGATAGTTTTGTTTATCATATACAAACCCATGATTTCTATGAAGACATAAAAAATAACTTTTTATCTTACTTCGACACCAGCAATTTTTGTAAAAATAATGTGTATAATTTACCCATACAGAACAAAAAAATACCAGGCTTATTTAAAGATGAAATGGGTGGTAAAATAATAAGCGAATTCGTTGGGTTGAGATCAAAGTTATATTGTATCAAAACCATTGATAGCACTATTAAAAAAGCCAAGGGTATTAAAAAGAATGTTGTACGTGACATTAACGTTTTCGATTACAAAAAAACACTTTACAACAATGAAATTGTTCATAAAACAAATGTTTTATTTAAGTCAATAAAACATGAGCTATTTACATGTGCTGTAACAAAAATTGCGCTGTCTGGTGATGATGATAAACGAGTTATTGCAAAAGATAAGATTTCAACTCGAGCATGGGGTCATACCGATATTTTTAATTTTTAACAAAAATTAGGTGTGCTATCCTGTCTTCACACAGTATTCGCAAATAATAATTATTGTAATCAACTAAACTAACTAAAATTGTAAAATTTATGTGCAGTTTTGTATTATTATAAGTACCTAATCTTAAGAAATTAAACCAAGTAAGAGCATGGGGTCATACCGATATTTTTTAATTTTTAACAAAAAATAAGGTGTGCTATCCTGTCTTTACATAGTATTCGCAAATTATAATTATTGTAATCAACTAAACTAACTAAAACTGTAAAATTTATATGCTGTTTTGTATTATTATAAGTACCTAATCTTAAGAAATTAAACTAAGTAAAACTGAGAAATTTGGAATAAATGCATTATTATAAATATAGTATTCTGTTTTTTCTTTAATTTCCTAATACATTTGCAATACCTACTGTCATGTACCATGAGAGATTTTCGCGGTCGCGGGAAACCGCTGTCGCGCTGGCTATGCCCGCCATGAAACTTGTATGTCAGGATCGTAGTAAGTGGAAATCCTTAGTCTCTGCCTACCCTGACGGGAAACAGGTGTGAAAATATGTATATGTATGTATGTTATGATGTCTTAAGTTACAACTTCGAAGTAAAATTTCTTAGAAATGTGAAATAGGATATCTATGGTTAGGTAGTGGACTATTGGACATTCTGAAAAAAATCTTCAAAACCTGGGACCTTGGTAGCGACAGTCACAACCTCATAACACCTGATGATATGCATCATCATTCACGTTACAACACGTTTACAATTCATAAAAATTTCGCAACTTAAGTAAGTACATAACAATGTGCATTAACATCATTCTTAAGACATGTTTGAACATGTTCGTCATAGTGAACGATGACACTTGCAAACTTGTAGGGAGTATCTCGTTACAACTTATTGCAAAATAAACTAAATCAACAGGTCAGAACTTGAATTAATACGTAGTACAGTGTATGTGTCACTAGCGGGTCATGTTTCTATTTAATTCACCTATTACTCATAATTACATTCAGTTTCATACTTGTTCTCTTTACATTCACACAAAGCAGGCTTTTAATTAATAATGTTGAAGCAACAGCAGTGCATCTCTGAACCTCAAACCAGTTACTTTGCTACAAGGAATAGGAGGATTCCAAAATACGTAATTAAAATAGATGTATTAGAAGCTGAAGATACATCAGATAACGAAGTAGAAATACATACAAGAGTGAAAACCCAATATATTGTTTACGATCAGTGGGATGAAATATATTATAAAACAGAGAAATTACTGAGCCAAATATTTATAACGTTAGAAGATCGTGGCAGAGGAGGACGAGGCCAACCAGATATACCTCAACATTAATACATTATAAATAATGGCAGATGCATATGGTGACGGTATTGTTCAATACGCTCAAGACCCCTTTGACTTCTCACATATTTTACCTCTTTCACCTACGCAAGTTGAACCAAAAAGAAGAAAACCAACTATTTGTAGAAAATCTAAAAAGACAGCTCATAAATCTTTAGTAATCAGCAACCAACCAAAAGGAGTCAAGCTAATTCAGATAAAGATCTTGGACATCACCAGCGACAAAGACAAACCTTCGTTGCCGTTTTGTGAAGATAGTGACAGTGTGATACTTAGTGCTCAATACGTAGTTCATGATACAGTTGATGAAATCATGGACATGGCTGAAGGTATTATTAAGAAAATATCTAAGAAAATTCATGGTGATAGCTTATCATTTTAACTAATGTGTTTTTAGTTTTAAGTAAGTTATACATCACCTTAATACTTAGAGATGTACTGCTGACGCTTCAACATTTTGTACGCGTCATTTTATATCATTGTGTTAGGTTTAAGATCAATGTAATTTTTTGAGACATTAAATAAATGGTATTATGATTAATTTTTTTTTTTCATTTCAATTTCGACTTGTGTAGGAAATAGTATGAAAAACAAACACAGTATAGTAATAAAACATGTATTCGGTTTATTAAACTTATGAAATACAAAAATTATTTTCTAAACACCATTGTTTAATACACAATACATTCCTTAAAGCACAATAGTTCTTATGAGCAAAACAATTATACAAAAATAGGTCTTTACAGTAAAGATCACTAAGAGTCTTTAAGTTAGGAATACTTTTATTTTCACATATGTCAGAAACATTATTATGACCACATAGCTCTTGAACCCAATTAATTTTCTCACTACCTTTAACAAGAACCTTTTTTTCCTTCAAATAGGGTTTGATTATTCTAGAAAATTCTCTGTAGTCTATATATCCTTCGCTCCAGCGGTAACCTCTATTCCTTTCAATCCACCAAATGTGTCTTCTTTCTTCATCAGTTAGCGAGGACAACGGGTAAGGAGGTTTTATTAAGAATATATGAGTATGTTCCAACGTAGCTACAGCTAATTCTTTGACTATAAAGTTATTATAACGATCTTTAAAACCCTGAACATCTACTATAATAGTATTTTTGTTCATGATATCTTTCTCACGACGCTACTTAACGGCTTATACTCGATTATACAGTCGTTCAATATAAGACAATATGCTGAAGTTTGATCTGGTATATCAATATCACTTTCAATTTCCACTCTAACATCCACAACAGGACCTGGTTTAAGATTATCTGGTTGTCTAGAACAATCTACTACAAATAACGAAGCAATATTTTTAAATTGTTTCTCATTTAATAACGGCTCGGCGCGACGTCCATAATACGACTGTTGAAATCTAGTATATTGTTCATATATTAAAGCAATTCGATTATTCGAGAAACTTGAATTCAAATTTTCATAAGGGAAGTAGGTTGAATTTAGGTATACTCTAACATCACGAACATCACAGTGATCAAACTTAGACATATCCAATTTAGAATTATTTTTTCTATTTGTTTGCAGACCAATAATAACAAATCTTGGTTTCTCTATTTGCGACGATGTTTTTATGGACCAAGTATGCTTAGTAGTTTTTGGTAAAGCCGGATATTCATATAAATCCCAATTCCTAAATATCATCTGGAGTGGTCGATCTTTTTCTAACAGTTTTAACATATTTATTTTTTCCCTATCGGACACTTTGACATGTGGTACACGCCATATTATTTTATTTACAATAATATCTTCTACAGTTTCACCATCGTTAAGTTTTAGGGCGTTCAGATTAGTATTACTTCGTAACAATATTAATTCATGTTTGCTGTTTATCACTACTTTCTTGAAATCTTCTGCAAAACCAAGAATGTTACAGAGGGGTATAGAAGCAGAAAAGCTTCCCCCATTTGCACTATTTATGCCTTCGATATTCCATCCCCAAGCATTAGATGCTTTAGCCTCGTTTTCGTTCATTGATATTAATGATTTCATTGTGGTAGTTATACCAGCGTTTTTTATTTTATCTATTTCCACTCCATTTATCTCATACCTTATATCTTGAAACAAATAAAGTAGACTATTGTTTGTGAAATGAACGCTACTGACTCTTTCCTTCGAATTTCCACCCTTGTTTACAACAACAGTTCCTTCCAAAAACAAAGTGCTTGCTGATGGTAATATATACAAGTCTTGTTGATTAATAGGTATCCTGATTTCATCGCTTCTATTGAAACTTGTTACGTAAGGCTTGTAAGAGTGAAATTCAATTCCTTCCACAGCGTTGTTGTATGCAGGAGTGGACAAAACATCTAGTATATTCATTTCAACAAACCGATCGCTTTAAGAAATGCTTTATTATTGTTATTCAATTTTATAACCCTTTTGGACCGAGCTCTTATTGGTTTGATAGTTTTAGTAGAACTGTTATTTTTAGTTGGATGCACCACATATTTATTATGATCTATCATTGTTTTCTTCTGATATGTAGATACAACTGCACTTCTTCACCTCGCAAATTTATTAAGTTATTATTTATATCCAACAACCTTATCTGTATGCAGCTTATATTGGTTTGATTTATTGGAAAGTAGATTGCGTTTTTCGGAATTTCTATAATCCTGTATCCAGGTGGAACATTAAGTGCAAATTCGTGTAAGATGTGACTGGATTGACCGTTTATATAGGAACCGCTAACTATGTCACATTCAATCCTTATGACAGTCGTTGGCAAAATGTTTACTGGAAACTCTGATACATGATATTTATTTGCTTCTAAGATCTGCTTTTTAAATCCCAATAAACTTCCAAATGTATCTTCTTTAGTAAAATCTATAGTTGATGTACAAAATAACACAGTTTTTAAGGTGTTGTTATTACAATTGAGTTTTATCGATGCATCTTTTATCTCAGTTTTTAAATAGTCACTAATATCTTGTAATTCATAAGTTCCTTCAGGTATCTCAATAACATTTTTAGAACCATAGTATAATTTGTTGTTTGTATTATCAAAATTTGGAATAGAATTATATGTAGAGAAATGTAATAATGCACATTCATACTCCTCAGCTAATGGCAACGTGTCTGGATAATAGGTAGATAATACCGATGAGTTTCCAGTTATCGATAAGGTGAGTGACATCTTGCAAATGATGGAAATGAAAGAGTGGTATAAGATTTATAGTATTTTTATTTAAAGTATTATAATTATAATAAAGATTTATAGTATTTAATCCAAAAAGTTTGCAAATAACTTAAACACATATGTCCACAAACTATTGTGTTAAATTGTTGATATCTATCATAGTTATAATGAACATCACAGTTCTTAAAATATAGCATTAATTCTCTTGGCGGTTTTAAATCACCATAGCTATCAAAATATTCACAATAATTGTTTATTTTAACATAAGCTACCCAATGCGTTCCATCATTTCTCGAATTATCTAGGTTAACTATAGCACATTCAATTCGTTTAGGTGTTTTTGGTAACTGATCCTTCATATAAACTTCTCGAAAATGTGGAATACAATGACCATACTTCTGAATATCGATATTAGTTAAAGCGCGATTAGGTAGCTGATCAATTAGTTTTTTGATGGATTTATAAACAATCCCTGACCTTGCTTATGCGGTTTAATGTAGAGACCTTTACCTATTGCTATAGCCTCCATAGTTTTATTATGACGTTCAGTTTCTTGTAATTTTTTCTGACCGTGTTTATAATCATTCACAGTTTTTGCAATACCAGCTGCACCACCAGCTAATGCTCCTAAAGCAGATAAACCAGCAAAAATTTGGATTAAAGGTAGAATGCCTCCAGTTTTTGGTATAGGTATCATTCGAGGTACTCGAACTTTTGGAATGCATGGAACTAATTTTCGGGCAACCATATAAGCCATATTTATTAATGACTTATCATCTTTAGGTGAGAGTTTTTTGATTTTTCTTTTTATTTTTTTAACAAAGTTATTAAAGGTCTTAACACCAGCACCAGACTTCAATTTAGCTTTCATAACTTTGTTTACTATCCACGAACTAATCTTTTCCCCTGTTCGAGCATCTTTTGCTTTAAGTCTTTGCTTAGCCATATCTATAAGACGTAAGTCGGCTTTTTGACGGTTAGGCAAGTCTGTGTAGTTTGCGTATGCAATATCGTGATGCATACAAGCTTCGTCTAACTTATTTACACCTTTATCACCACGTAGTAATCGTTTCGAAAGCTTTGTTCCTGGTCCACAATAGTTATAACCAGGTATGTGTAGTTCGAATGGTAAATGATTAATGATATTGTTTATTAGTCCACCACCTTGCATCGTCCAAAGAATAATGAATATACTTTAAAATTACATATCACTTATATAATTAACTCATTCCACTATTGCAGTATTATCAATCCAACCATTCTCTTTGTTATTTAAACCCAACCATTTTACAAACAGTTTGTTTCCTTTCTTTTTTAATACCTTTTCTATCAAATAGACACCAGGACAGGACGATTTTTGAAGCTCTTGTTCGTAAAAAGTTCCTAATATGACTTGTTTTTGATTATCTTCGATGCGATATGTTATTGGTACAGTGTTATTTATCTTTTTTATAGTAAATAATTCTGTTGACCAGTTAGTAGTGTATCCTTTCTCAAATATATGTTTGTACTTGCTAATTCGAACTTTGTCACCAATTTTAAACTTTGGACGACATTTTTGGACTACCTTTATCATGGAATTCGTAATATTATTTTTAATGTTAGTTTCATTAAACTTATTGACATTAACAGGTGCAAATTTAATAGTACGATGTTTTGTGTTATTATATGTCTTCACAAGACCGTTCAAGCCACCATCTATCCACTTATAGTGTCCGTTCAAGCTAAAGTATTTGTACAAATTATTTGCATGGAGGCCAAGCAATTGGTCGCAGACATGGGACGAAAAATAGCGGAGAAAACCGGTGACTCTCGCTCCGGCTCGTACCTGATACAAAGGTTAGCCATTGCAATCCAGCGCGGAAATGCGGCGAGCGTTTTGGGCACCTTTGCACCGGGTACGACCCGGAGTGGGTTATTAAGCTAACAATTTGTGTAAAAAAAAAAAAAAAATATTTTTAATAGTTTTAATAACTCGTTCTACAATTGAAGCCTTTTTGGTTGAAAATGTAGAGTAGTGATTAATATTATAGTTCTGTAAAAGCTTTTGAAATGTAGAATTATAGAACTCAGTACCCATATCAGTTTGCAGATGATTTGGTATCCTGTGATTAGAAGAAAGTATTTTTTCAAATGCAAGAGAGACATCATGTTTGGATTTAGTTTTTAATGGTTCCACCCAAACGTACTTGGAGAAGCAGTCGATAACGATTAAAATATAGTTATAACCTTTATTAAAGGTTTTTAGGTTTTGCATATCAGCTAAATCTGCTTGCCACAAATCATCAATACCTTTTAAAATTACAGATCGTCGAGGAAAATTTTTTCGTGCTGCTTTATGTTCATTGACGATTTGTTGTTTCGTCATTTTAACAAACTTTAAGGGCTATGTTTTTCGATCTTTTAATAAAGATTGAATTGCGTCTTGAACTAGTTTATCAACTGCTTTTCTTGTGTAAAATTTGCTTTCCAAATGAGTGTCTATCTCAGACATTATTGTTTTTAAAGCTTTCTCTATGTGGTTTTGAACACTATTTGGAATAGAACTTTGCAATTTTCGTAAGTCACGGATTAGTACACCTTTCAATTCATCTACATATGCTTTATTTACTGCATCATCTGCGTCTTGAGGAGGTTTAACACCTTTTAGCCTCGATGTCTTCAAGTCATAATCTCCATAATCAGATTTTATTAATGCGTTATCATTAAAATCAAGTATTTCTGATATCCGCATTCGCTTATGAATATAATGTCCAAATTTGTCTACATTCATATTTAAGGTGTATTATGTTGAACGGTATATAGTAAAATGACACACATATAACATTAGTAGATCTATTTATTTAATGATTTTGCTTTCACGTAGTTCTTCAATGATAGATATTATTTCATTGTCTAGTCCTGTGTTACCGGCATCTCGAGAAGCAATTAATAACTTTAATCTATCAACCAATTCATTGGGATCATCCCAATATACAAAATCTGTGTTTTTTTTCCACATTTTTGTTGAAGGTAATCCTTTTCCTACTTTCTGTCTACAACTTGGACTTCTACTTTCTTGGTCGAAAAGTGGTTTAATAACTTGCAAATATTTTTGTCCTTTATTACTTTTAATTGGTTTTTTGAATCGAAATCACGACGATGTGCATTCGTTACAAGTAACATTGTCTTATAATTTTGCTTGTCACAGTCATTAACCAAGCTCAGATCAATGTCTTTTTTTAACAGTAACTCTCGCAACCCAGGTGTACTTTCGTATTTGTGTCCGGCTACAGTAATAACTTTATCCCCAATAGTTATGTTAGAGGAACCCAACATTAGCTTTCCACGTTCATTTCTTATACCAAATGGAACATCTGATAGTACTTGTGAAGATAACGACCAAGATGATGCATCTGGATTAGTACTTTAATGACTGAAATGAAGAGTCCGATGAGGGTTCCGATTCGTTACTAGCAATACTGCTATCATCTGTTTCTTTCATATCTTGGTCTTGCGGTTCTTTGGGTTCTACTTTTTCCTCCTTTTTTGTTAGAGCTAAGTGGTTATTAGTGTTGGCTATTAAATTGAGAGATTCTGTGACAGGTTTAAAAACTGTATCAAGAGCATGCTTATTATTATCTTCAAAATCCTTCATTTTACGTATTTTTTTCTTGACAGCTTGTGTCGCATCAACAATTTGTTTTTTCAATGATTTATCCATTATGTAAAATAGGTGGTAATCGAATAAGAATCAATTAAAGAATAACAATAAACAGACTGCAGTCTACTTAAATATTCAAATTTCATCTAATAATACAAATGTGTCAAACGTTTTTCTATAGCAACCATTGTTTTTAGAACAATCTTTATTAATTACCACATAATCAAAAGGTTCTTTCCATATTAAGGAACACATTTCTCGAAATTATAACCATGTCATATCGATGTTAACATGTTCTTCATAAACATGTTTCAAATTAACTTCATCTTGCTTAAAAAGCACAATTAGGTTAGCATTATCTCTTACAAGTTGTTTAGGTATTTTGGTATAAGTTTGATTTAAATAAAAAAAATCAATCAATTTATGTCTTCCCATGGCAAAATAATCACGCATATTACTTTGATTTTCACATGCTACATCATCAAAAATAATCACAGAATTTGGTTTTGCATCTGAAACTTTTAAAACGTCATCATTTGTCTGATATTTATGAAGAGTGATACCTGGTACTCGTTGTAAAACCTTTTCTAAAAAGATGTACTTTGGTTGATGTAGAGTTTTAGAGTATACATAAACATTTTTAAATGTCAAGCCATTTTCATGCAATAGAAGACCAATTAATAAATTAGATTTTCCACAATTTGATGGTCCACAAATGATGCAACGTACAGTATTCGGTAATAATTCTCCATGACGTAATTTGTTTTTTGTCAAATCGTCACAGATTGTATTGACCTGTAACGATTGTCTTTGTTTAACGAATTTCATGTTTGCTATGCAATACTGATGGACTCATAATGAAAAGATGAATTTATAACATAAATATTTATAACTACAAGTAGTCGAACCCAACTGGTTACAGAAAACGTTGTGGGTTATAAATGGTAAGTAATGAACATGGAGGGAGCTTCAGCAAATTTTATTTTTTGAATTATTTTTTATAATTATGTTAGGTTAGGTTACATTTTTAAAATGTGGAATATTGGGCGATCTGTCCCACGTGAGCAAGGAGCGATAGCGACGATGCGAACTTAAAGTGGGACAGAATGCCCAATATTCCACTACTTAATTCATAATGCTCCATACATGTTATCCATATTTCTAACTGAAAGAAACGTCAGCAGTTGTACATACTTAATGAAAATTCTAACGAAACTTTAAACCTACATAATATGTAATACATATTACGTATTAGATTGGTTATAAAACAGTTCCTAGCTAGATGATTACACGTAAATGCTGGAAATAAATATCTGTTTTGAATAAACCAAATTTACTGCTTTACTTACGGGATTTTCTCCTTTTATGACATTAGCCATATTTGTAGTTAATACTTACAAATCTATAAGTTGTAATTGCAGTATATCTACAACGGTAGGTACAAATTCTGTACAGCAAAACGGGATTGTGCCACTACAAACTACAGCACTAATGGCGGAACGATGTAACTTAACGAGATAAGATTATTTACCTTAGTATTTTGAAGATAAATATATTTTAATACCAGGTAATTTGATAGTATTACGTTTAATTAGATTTACAAGAGTAGTTCAATTACATGGAAGCTATAACATTTTACTGTACTGGCACAAGTATAACATGGACAGTCAAATTAGAGTGAATCTCAAAATCATCATCTTCTTCTAGAATTCTTCAGTAAATACAATAATATCGTTATTGGTAGTCAGTACTATTTTAAACATGCTTTCAAAAACAACTATTCAAACTCCACCTATTGTAAGAATTATATGTTAAGTACTTCAACAAAATTTAATTATTGAAAGACTGAATGAATCCGCAACTAGAATGTACATCTTCCTATAACACAATGACTCTATTGATAACTTCAATTCTACCTTTACTTTGTGAAGCAGAGTGTAGTAATAGATTAAACAACACAATGTTTAAGTTACATATTCCTTTAGGAATCGTTCTGAGAAAAATGGAGGTATATGAGTTTCTCCATCCTTCTCTTTTCTCATTTTTTACTGTTATATAAATTCCAATTTTTTACCGAGTTTAACTTCAACAAAACTTTTAAAACCATATACAAAAGGCGCTCCATCTATATTGTTGCGAAGATTTCCAAAAATCAGCACCTGTCTCTTAACTCCAAGAATGTGCCCCCTGTCTAAATCCTTGATATCCACAATTCTGGGAGCGCTGCTAAGATCCCAGTGATGGGACTGTTAGCTTTTATCCTTCAAGCCCACACATGAAGGCTGGAGGTCCAATTCATTCTACTATCTCATTCAGTTGTCTTATAAAGATGATATCATATACAACATAATCTAATCTGAGATGCAGTTGTAGTTGATAAAGGCAAGTTTACAACTATTATTACGTCTACAAATAAGATAATAATACTTTTATCAGTATGAATGATTTCGTCTTCAATGATAATCTAATCTCTGTAGATACTAGTCACCTTCTGAAATTATGTTTATGTGTTTAGTAGACCTAATTTATTCCTACAGTGTTTCTTTAAAGTGCACAGGCTACTTTATTTAGATCATGTTGTGCAATCCAAATAAACAATACGTAATAAACATTTTTTTACAGGAATCTATCCAGTTCTCATTTAGTGCTTATCCAAGGAACTATGGATATTAATATCACCCGTCTATAAGCATTAAATGGTTAATTATTCCCGCTTCAGTTTCACCCGAAACTAATCCAGATTTACTGAATCTATCAGACCGCAACATTAAATCACTCTGTCAAACTGCAACGAGCCGTTCATTAAACCCGCCCTGGTTAGTAAACACCAATACACCCTTATTATCTTATAACAACTAACAAACTAACTCAATTATATTAAGCCTAATCCGTACAATCATGGCTAGTTTTTAAATACCTATCTTAAATGTTGAGATCGCCATTGCTATTTTAAGCGAGTTGTGTAAAATTCAGCTATCTTTCAAAAATAAGACAGATCCGATCAAATTTTACTGGTAGGAATTTCTAACCGATCTGGCGTGAGCCAGTTTGCTTAGATTGGTTACAAATTTACACCAAGTTGGAAGTAACGTCGATTTTGAAGTTACCGGGAGTGAAACTCTCATTGACAGACGCCGAATCGGAACTAGAACGTCCTATCAAAGATTCAATTCATCTGTCCACTGCTAATTACGCTACAGTGGACCGAGCTGTGGATATTATTATCTCATTAGCATCTGCGTATAATTAACTGTATTAATATTCCAACAGAGGTAGACAATCAGATTCATTGTATTTTTAACCCGCTTGCAATATATATTTTACCTGTGCTCGTATTTTGATTCACTCAATTGAAATAGAAACTAGAAGGTATACTAATTAATTTACTAGCCGAGAAGACCCAAAATAAATCACGGTATGAGTACTGTTAAATACAATCTCAATAACTACTGTAGCTGAATTTAAAGAGGGATCTACACATTGACTACTTTCAGTAAACCAATAAGCATTGAGAAACGCAGCTTTATTTATGAAGAGGTAATGAGTGTGAACGTAAAAGGCGAAATGGGAAAGAAAGGTTCAGTTGGAATAAATTATAGTCATCTAAATCTCTGACAACCCGTTCTAAACACAGTACACTAGCACTTTTAGTAAACCTTATGGGGAAATTGATTATAGAGGTAGTTTTCAGTTAGTTGTAATCTCTTCTCTAGTACTTGCTAATTGATGTAGGGGACATCGGCTGTCGTTCTTTTATAGTCGTGGCCAGCTCACTGTCATATTGTAGTGCTTACTCTGCGAAACGGCTACTTTGCTTCTTTGACACAGTTTTATCCCTCAAAAGGAATTCGAGCGTAAATGGCGTCATCGCACGGTGCAACTTCGGGGGAAAATAGGTAGGTACCTACCAGCTTTGTGATTTGAACTGTATAATGGATGATAGATCAGTCACAAAATACTCATATTTATGGAACTCGGAACTTCACGCGAAATACTTTTACTTACATACACTGGCGTTTTGGGCAGTTTCGGGCACGTCGCAGCGCCCGTGGTTGCGGCTGAACTGGTAAGTAAAAGTATTTCGCGTGAAATCCTGAGTTCTATAAGTATGAGTGTAAAAACCCGCGATAGTTTAAAAATAGCACACACACACACATTTAGTCACGCCTTTATCCCCGAAAGGGCAGGCAGAAGCATAGTATACGCCCACATTTCACCGTGTAGTTTTATGTCCCACGTAACAGGTGGTGAGCCTATTGCCGTGTTGAAATGGACAACCGCAGGTCGCCGCGACCCACAGTAGAAATTTATCAAGCCACCCATAAGGCCTTCAACTTGGCTTAACGATTGTCATTTTACTGACAACTATAAAAATAACATCAGTCACAAAATAGACAACTATTATTTATTCAATATTATCTACCTATTTGGTAACTTTGGACTTGGCTGAAGCTATCAATAGCATGTTAAGTAGGAATATTCATAGATGCACAAATCCTTTATTCTCATTCCTTTTGAACAATCAAATGTGAGCCAGCCACTGACCGCTTTTTAAACATTTATTCACAGATCGGGTACAAAACTGCATAAAATATGATCTGGTTATTGGAGATAATTTATATAGAACTGACACAAATTATATAATTTGATGCACGTGGATGTCAGTTTTTGCGACCAAAAGAATAATGATGGCACAAAAATCCAACTTTGATTTAGATGGCGTTATACGAGTTATTTATCTAATGAAATCAATAGTGATAACCGTTAATTTAGCGTAAATTATTTTTATTTAATGATGAGAATTAGGAATTAATAAGGTACTTACGTTTCTTCACACTATAATACAGAAAATCACTGTTACTTTACGTTTTTAAAGTATTGAATGCATTTTTAATATGTAAGATGATCGCTCCACGATATTTTGTTATCACAATATCTTTCCATTACGAGTACAAAAACACTGAAGATACAGTTGCAGCGTGAAATTGCAAATTTCTTCCTTTACGAATTGTCAATATATAAGATTGCACAATATAAGATTATATCTAGATAGAAAACCTGCTTTTACCTAAGGCTATCTAAATCATGTTTTATCCAGTGTGGCTACTATCATTAAATGCCAACAAATGTATAACCATACCGTTTATACTGAAGAGATACCGTATTCCGTTTCGCTAAGGAAGATTCGTATAATGAAAAAAACCGACCAAGTGCAAGTTGGACTCGCCAATGAAGGGTTCCAAGCAAGTAACATTATTTAAAAGTTCTTGTAGTTCGTTGTAACTTTGATTGATGTTTTAACACGTTCGCAGTGGTAGTGATTATTTTTATGCGAAAATTGCGGTTTATGACGTATTAAAAAAAACTACCAACTAGATCACGTTCAAACCAATTTTCGTTAGTTGTTTTTACGGCAATGTATATCATATATTTTTTTAGATTTATCATTCTCTTAGTTTAGAAGTTAGAGGGGACACATATACACAGTTTGTAAGTGGCTCTTGCGCAAACTATTCACTTTAGAAAAAAATGATGTTGGAACCTCAATAGCATTTTTAAAGACCTATCTATAGATACCCCACACGTATGGGTTTGATGAAAAAAAAAAATTGAGTTTCAATTCTGAGTATGGGGACCCCCAAAATTTGCTGTTTTTTTCCTAATTTCATGTGAAAATATTAATTCGGTTCAGAGAATACATCTACGTACCAAGTTGCAACAGCATTATAGTTTCGGAGAAAAGTAGCTGTGACATACGGACGGACAGACAGACAGACATGACGAATCTATAAGGGTTCCAGGGGATTTTGTCATTTGGCTACGGAGCCCTAACAAGGTCATTACACTTAGGTATTACGTTATTATACATATTTCTACAATGAAAAATACCTGTAGGTTTCCTCTAAACTAAGATACTTTACATAATTTATAAGAACATTTTCTACGTTCCATATTTATTTTCCCAACAAAGCGAATCAAATGTGACGTACATTCCATCTGACTTACTAATATCATGAATATAAATTGAAACATCACGAATATTTATGCGGGGTTGCCCGCGGATATTGCTCACAGCGCCGCCTGATACGCGCTCGGGCAGGTGTTCAGACAATGTGCCCGTCGGTAATAGATTCCTGATACCAATGTTTATACCTATTACTGACCCTTCTGAAGAAATATATACATCCATATATAGTCACGTCCTTATTCCCGAAGGGATAGGCAGAGTCATAGTACACGCCCACATTTCACCTTATAGTTTTATGCCCCACGTAATAGGTGGTAAGCCTATTGCCGTGTTGAAATGGGCAGGCGCAAGTCGCGACCAGCAGTTGAAATTTTTCAAGCCGCCCATAAGGCCTTCAATTTGGCTTAACGATTGTCATTTTACTCTACCATCCATTGCGTAGATTATTTGGATCGTTTTGCGAAAGCGTTACCTTAGTCGCCTCTTACGACACCCTTGGAATAAATTGGGGTGGCGAGATGTGCAAAGAGGAAAGATTTTTATTTTTGTATAATGTTTGTAACGAATAACTCAAAAACTACTGAACGCATTTCAATAATCCTTTACTATTAGAATGTTAAGTTATTCATAAGTAAAATAGGCTATCTTTTACTTCCGTATTCCTGCGGTTACGGAAACTAAAGCGGTGGAACCGTGTGAAATCTGCTAGTTACTTATATTTGACCACTGTTATTCTTAGCTGGGCATTGCAAAGTCAACCCACCGTTTTGTACTACAAATTATGAGCATAGGTATAAGAAAGAATATATCAATTTTTGGAAACACCCTACTAAAAGGTTTAATTGGTTTTAAGTATGTATATGCTAACATAAATATCAAAGTCCGACAATCGTAGCTGCAATAAATCGATTCTTTTTTTGCACAGTTTTCATGAGAGTTTGGGTTGTACAAACATATTCGTTTAGATCCGATTGCATTCACAAATTTCAATTTGGAGCCCGGAACTCGAATTGTAGTGGCTGTTTTGAATAGACTTTTTTTTTGACTTTGTTGGAAGTCTCTGACCTTTTAACTACCTATCTTATATGTATATCAGTTTCTGTAGTACCATCAGGGGTTGTTCAGTCTGTCAGCGAGTGAAGTCAAACGTCAATCAAATAAATCAGTCCATTCTATGGCAGGCCACACTGCTGGAGGTAGGCCTCTCTTAAACCACGGCACTCACATCACACGGTTCTGTGATTTCCGCATTCAGTCCCTAAGACCTTTTCCAGGTCGTCGGTCCATCTGGTGGGTGGGCGTCCTACCCTACGTTTGCCGAGTCGCGGTAGTCAAACGTACGAATTATAATCTTTGGTCAAACCCAGCTTGAGAGTGGGGTCGTTATGGATAAAGAAAACCTAGACCATTTCTAAAATAACGGTGACAGTTAATATTTCAAAAAGTTGATTCTACCAATTTAAGTTCAACATCAATTCTCTTCGAGTTATTCCACCCCAGAGTTCTACCATCCATATTTATAGACACTGCTCTGTTAAAACAAGCGCTATGCCGACACGGAGAGGTACGTACGAGACGTTAGATATGCAAGCGATCCCAACGGGCTGCACCTACGGCAATATTGCATACCGCGCTGAGATATTGGGGTACTCGACTAAGTAATGTGGGATCATGGATGGAAAAGGCCCAAAAACCAGTTCAAAGTTGGCGTTGTCTATACTTATCTCCATAATAAGTAAAATTATTTCTTAGTAAGTATCGTAACGTTCCCGCTAAACGGCATTTAGATTTCTAAAACTATAGTTCTCGATCAACGCAATCCATATAAAAATACATATCGCTTGTCGATGAAGCTGACCAATGTTAAAGTAAATTAAATGAATCTAAAAAAAAAATATGCATTGAAATAAAAATATTGTGCAAACCAACTTTGGAAAAGGAAGTTTTTCAATTCGTTTACACATATTTTTTATGTTTTATCCTGGAAATTTGTTATTCCAATGGCGGTTCCGTGGGCATGTAAGATCTTCGGTTGAAACATGTTTTAAAAGTAAGGATTCACCGATCGCAGCACCGAAAGCTTTCAATCACTGGGAATGTTTTTGGCATTCGCCTGGAGATATTAAATTAACAAAGCTTAGATTCATTCCACGAAGAAAATATATTAAAAGCCTTATAACACACCCAATTAATTTTCATTGAAATATATAAAGCAGCAAAAAACGGATAAGGACAGCTAATTTTGGCATAATGAATAAACTTCTTTAACTCAATGGCCCCATTTCGCAAAAAAAGTTGCAATAACCATTTCACAACTTTTATCTATATTTTAGCTACCCTTGTAAAAAGTAGGCGGTTTACGAGCAACCAAAAACCCTTTTCATAATTATGAATAAAATATACGTTAAGCCCACAAAATATAAGTTGGTCATAATGTTCGTATTTGGGCTTCAAGTTGAGCCGTCATTAATTTAATTAAACGTAATCCAACTTAATCTGGTTCTGTGTGGCCGTAATGACAACATTACTTTGTCTGAGGCTTGTATATTAATTGCTTGAGTGATTTTTTTTGGGAACCCTTCAGAAGCGGCAAGTTAGCGGCAGCTTTTTAATTTTTTGTTTTTGTTGTAATTCTCTTGGTGCTGAAGACAGGATGCAATGGAATATTTTCCGGGAGTTTAGAAATTATTATATGAATGTATGTGTTCCTTTCGAACTTTTCTGCTAATCCTTACTATTGCCGCTCTTACCGCCATTTTTTACCATAAATCTCTTCTCGTCCCTGCCAAAAATCTTTCCCGTTTTAGTTTATGGTGGTGTGGAAATGGAACTATGACCAAAATGTCTACTATCTATCTATTTGAAATATCTATATATTTGAAAAAAATATTGTTGACCAGATAAGTAAATTTTTGGAGTGTCATAATATTCTAGCAGAGCCACAGCACGGGTTCCGTAAGGGGCGGAGTACTATCACCGCTCTGGCAGGGTTTGCAGAGTACGTGAATAAATGTTAAGATGCTGGTAAACAACTTATAGCTATATCTTACTAATATTATAAATGCGAAAGTTTGTGAGTGTGGATGTTTGTTACTCTTTCACGCTCAAACCGCTTAACGGATCGGGCTGAAATTTGGTACAGAGATACATTATAGTCTGGAATAACACATAGGCTACCTTTTATCCCGGGAATAACTTCCCGCGGTAACAAATTTTACGCGGGCGAAGCTGCGGGCATCAGCTAGTATATAGATAATAAAAAGCATTTGATACGCTAGATCATTCAATATTATTGCGGGCCATGCATTATTGCGGCATACGCGGTCCTACTAATAAATGGTTCGAAAATTACTTGTCAAATAGAAAAATGCGCACCGTTATATGTGGAATAGCTGGTAGGTAAAAGAATGTGGAATTAGGGGTGCCGACCGGATCAGTGTTTGGTCCTGTTGGCTATGTGATGCACGTCAACAGCGTATCAAATGTTGTGATCAGATGTTGGGTGTATATGTATGCAGATGACATGTGTCTGGTTTATGGTGGCACAGATGTTTTTGAGACCCAAAAGTATATACAAGATGATATGGAAAATATTACTAAGTGGGCACATGATAATGGCATAATATTAAATTATGCCAAAACCAAAATTTTGTTATAAAAAGTTTTTACACAAAGTATGGAATTTTTCTGTTGATTTTAACTCAGTAATTGCTATGTTCATTATAGGTCCATTAAAATTAGGACCAAAATGGTAACAACCGTGAAATCTATACTAATATTATAAAGAGGTAAGCTAAAATTTATTTTAGCTTTTATTTTTTTGTTTTTAAGCTATTGCATAGCTTCTATCGCGGGCCTTGCGTGGAGACCGAATCCAGAAATTGTGTCACGAAAACGAATCACACTTTCGGCTACCTTCGGCCACGTTCGTGTATCTCGTCTCGCACTTCATAAATTATTTGTTTACGTCAATTATGAACTCTGCAGTCGTTATTTATTATGTCAAATAATCCAAAAATTGATGCTTGTACCCAGAATCGATCTTGCGCCTTCTGCGTACCGATCCGCGTCTTTACCACTCGACCAAAGTTGAATTTAGAGTGCTGGTCGAATTTAGAGTTCTTAATGTGAAATGACAATTTCGATGCTGTCAATTACATTAGGTGCTGTCAATTTACTTCGTCTAAATAAAAATTCGACTATAGGTGTATAGGTCAAGTATTGTATTCTCTTTGGTATAGGTATTCATCATCTATGTACAACAGTGAACTGTACTCGTATAATTTGTGTAAAAAGTGTTTTAAATATGAATAAACAAAGTGCATTTATTAATGAAGAAAGTCACGAAAAATAGTGAAAGAAAATGAGTGAGTACTCTATATACATACATTTTATTATTATTATCACCAATGCAGTATTATTTTTTGTTTTGTTAATTTATATATAATACTGCTATAAAGATAACCAAACCCGGGAGTACGTTCCCATGGGAAGCGGGAAGAAAATTTCACGCTTTCGTAGCCGCGAGCGCCATCTATCCCATACCTATGTACTTTAAACGTGTCATAAAAGTCACAACAATACCATACATGCATACGTGTGGTAATAATACAGATCAGTGATGCATACATAGACGCTACTCTATGCATATTTCAAAGAATGTCTATTATTACAATAAAATTTGTAAAAATAGTTTTTAAGTAGATAAGAAGAAACCTATTGTTTTATCTTTTAACTAGCTGACCCTCGCAACTTTGTTTACGTCACACAAGGTCTATGAAATAAGAGGTATTTATTAATCATACCCATCAAGTAGCGTGTGAATCTGCCCTGTTTGCTTAATCAAAATAGAGCTTAATGGTTAAAGCTATTCCTCAGTATAGAATTTTCCTCAGTATAAACAATTTACATACAAACATTGTGTTAGAATTTTATTACATGTATCAATGTAGTAGACGTCGTGTATAAAATGACATCAATCAAATGTCATCAATATTCTGAAAAAGAAATTAAAAATAGAGTTCACAAACTCTTTTGAAAATACATACTGTACCTACCTTAGAGGATCGTTATGAAGATAACAGAATAGTTAACAACCATCCATAGAAAATAGATGGTATAATGCTGAATACCGCAAAGAACAATCGGCGCGGCATAGAATGGGACCTATACTGATATCCTGGAGGATTTAAATTATGCCGATGTCCTGTGCCTGCTGAGGCACACACACGCCGTCATGCATGTCTGCAGGACAACGTGCAGGACAACGAGCAGGATGAGGCAGCGAATGGCTGGACTGAAATCGACAGACGCAAGAGATGTGGTGGAGGCACTAATTCACGTACCTCGGGAGTGTCGTGTCAGAACAGAAACGGATAGAAGAGTACCCTACCTCATTTTGAGTCTCGCCAAGGCCAGAACAACCTTTACACAGCTGCGCCCCGTAGGCAGTTGCGAAAATGGACACGAAGAGTGAAACTCAAAACAAAGTAAACGTTAAAACTGTACTGCTAACTGCTATACGGATGCGAGACATGGAAGGTCACTAAAGACATTTCGCACCAGCTACCAGCTATAAGTCTTCGTCAAACGCTGCCTCCAATGGATCCTCGGTATATAGGGGCCCGAGAACATCACGAACGTAAGACTATTGGAACGCTGCAGTGAGACCCCTATCCACCAACAGATCAAACGTCGGAAGTGTAGCTGCTGCGCTGGATTGGACACACGCTGCAAAGGGACCATGATCACATCATACCAAGGCAAGCCTTACTGAAACTACTGGTAGGGTTTCAAAAACTGCTCGATAGTAAGTAGGTACATTTATTGACAGTGGCTATAGGCTACATAACATCATGCTAAGATTAATAGGAGCGGTGCAGCAATGAGGAATGTTTCGAAAACGGAAAACATTTAATCGTTATAAGAGTATCCGTTGCGCCTCTGCGTAAATGGTTGAAGTTACATAAAAATAATTTATTACAAAATAATTGTTCTTCGTAAAAAGTTCTAAAACAAAATACCTATTAAGCTATTGTATAGCTTCTATCGCGGGCCTTGCGTGGAGACCGAATCCAGAAATTGTGTCACGAAAATAAATCACACTCTCGGCTACCTTCGGCCACGATCGGCCACGTTCGTGTATCTCGCACTTCATAATTATATCAACGTGTACACGTGAGCGTTTGCATAACGTGTACCTATGTATATGAAGTGAAGTAGGGTGAAGTGGGGTGGGCTGAGGTGTGTAGGGTGGGGTGAAGTGTAGTGGGGTGAGGTTAGGTGGAGTGGAACTTTGGCCCTTGGGACTTTTGGACTTTTGGCCTTTTGGACTTTAGGACTTTTGGACTTTTGTACTTTTGGACTTTTGGCCTTTTGGCCTTTTGGACTTTCGGACTTTCGGACTTTTGGAATATGGTTTTTTGGACTTTTGAACTTTTGAACTTTTGGACTTTTAGTTTTTTTTTACTTTAGGCCAAAAGTCCAAAAGTCCAAAAGTCCAAAAGTCCAAAAGTCCAAAAGGCCAATAGGCCAAAAGTCCAAAAGCCCAAATGTCCACAGTCAAGTAGGTATGTACTTGGTACTTTAGTTTGTTGAACATAGGCCTTAAAAGCTTACTTCTTACTAATATTATAAATGCGAAAGTTTGTGAGTGTGGATGTTTGTACTCTTTCACGCTCAAACCGCTGAACGGATCGGGCTGAAATTTGGTACAGAGATACATTATAGTCTGGAATAACACATAGGCTACCCTTTATTCCGGGAATAACTTCCCGCGGTAACAAATTTTACGCGGGCGAAGCTGCGGGCATCAGCTAGTATTCTTATATAGAAATAATATAATTATACTAGCATAGATGGTAAAAAATGCTATGTAATAGCTTTACCGCGGCAGTCCCCGAGTGCCACACGTCTTTTTTGTTTGTTTGTTTGTTTGTAACGAATAGGCTCCGTACCTACTGAACCGATTTGAAAAATTCTTTCACTGTTGGGAAGCTACACTCTTTGCGGTGAACTTAGGCTATATTTTATTTTCGTATTCCCACGGGAACGGAAACTACGCGGGTGAAACCGCGTGACGTCCTCTAGTAATGTTATAATTAGCAATTTTCCTTTGGGATTCGTTGAGGGATATTACGTCTGTTGCGTCATCTTCATCTTAATTTTTGTTTATTGAATAACACTTTTATTTTTTATACATTTACACAGTAAATGATAATAAAATTCAATGTAATTTTTTTTTGTCACGAGCAGTACCTACTCGTACCTGCTTCTTCTGGTTTGCCGTTAACGACTAAGGCGACTGGTCCGGCAAACCAGAAGACGTAGGTTGGAGTTCTGCTCGAGACCAAAATTTTTCACATTTATTTTACGATAAACGATAACCGCACAAGTTTTTTAGAATAAAATAAAGTACTGAATTCAATCAAAAGAAGAAATAAAAAGAAAATAAAATAGGCATCATAATTGGAGCAAGATATTTTTTTAATCTTCATTTCTGTCCTCAAGACGTGGTGAAATGCACAGCATGTTGTCTAGTAACTCTTCTTAACTACTGTCTAATAAAACGTTAGTACCGTAAAGTCGTTATGGATACAAATTAAAACTATCCTTAGCCCTACTAGTTTATTAATACAAAAACAAATATTACAAGTTGTGAAGCGAACTAGTATTTTCTGCCATCGTTATGTCTTTTACAACTGTGTTAAATGAAACGACTTTGCTTGACTACGTTAAGAGCTTGTTTAGAATGTTAGTATAAAAGTAAAATATGCTAAATATAATGTGAGAAACGTTGATGCATAGTATCTATATATTGCAGTTTGGAGTGAAAACTTCTAAAGGCGCGTTGAACATTTTTGAGCTGTGACAAAATATTTGAACTCGAAACACTATTACCGTTACCTATAATATCACTCACACACCGACAACGGAGAGGCAAAAATATGTAAGCGCCACATTTCAGATATTTTTGGCTTTCTGGCGTCGAGTTGCATATGGGTCGGTTAACGCCAGAATTGAGTTTGGATTGAAACAATTTTTGCGGTGGCTTTGGAAGATTTCTAAAGCAAAATTATTTTTCATCTGCATAATATTTAAACAAAAAAGCAACAAACACGGGATTCCACATCTTCTTATTTTGTTACTACAAGACCTAGTAAATTCCAGCTTGGCTGGCGCGAGCTTTGACTGGGATGTATGCAAGGAGATCAATGAGACAAATTGCTTGCCGCTGTCACTTACTTCACAATAAATGGACGTGGGGAAATAAATATGTGGGGCTGTAGCAAGAAGTACGAGGGAATATTCGAAGCTAATGGTGCGCGTGGGCATTACGCTCTACTCACCTTAATTACACTTTAGACAAAGTCAAATGATTACCAACGAAGTAGCATAATTATGTACTAGACAATCATTACCCCAATAATGTTGTTATTCTATTAAACGACTTCAGCTATAAAGTAGAACCTATTTGCAGCGATATGATGACCAGAATGATGATAGTCCACATATCGATTAAAATAAATGATCGACAAGAATGCAACGCAAACCCGTTTTGCAACAAAATGGCATTCTGGGGCAGCTTTAGCGCCTATGTTATCTCTAAAGAACCTTATGAACACGACCACACTTATCCAAAATTGTTTTAAAGATATAGTTATCGAATCTAATTCACCTTCGTTAGCCCTTGATGATATTGGCAGAATACAACATTGAACGAATGGTTGCACTGGGGACGCTGTTCCCGCAAATTACACCGCTTTGAGACTACAAACAACCGCTTTATGTAGATAGATAATCGAATACTCGATGTTACGTAAAACGTGTTTGAGACAGCAGTTATAGTGTCGATAATACGACACTAGTAGCATTTGGCACTTTTCCTATCTAACGAACATAAACATTCCAATGTCTTTTGATGAATTCATTTGTTTGATTCAAGCTTGAGTAACATTAAAAGTCTACAATACTACGCCTCGACAAAATCGGTTTAAGGGGGGAAATTTTAAGAGTTGGAAAGTTTGGAGCCCTTGTAATTAAGAGCATTATTATGATCAACTTCTGCTTAAAATTTTTGACACAACCATCGGAGGTTTGATAATTTTAAATGTTCAAGAAACGATCAAAGTCACTGATATTATAATATTATCCGGAATGAGCAATCGCAAACTAGCCCTTCATCTTCACCTAACGAACCTATCACCAGATCTTTTATTTCATACGGATTTTCAAAGACTTCATCAGTAGGTATTATTTTCTTAAGAAGGTTTATAACTAGATGAGTAAAATATCCTCCCTAGTGCATACAGTTATTTGTACCCGGCGTCATGGGGGTTGGGTCTGTGAGACCCGTCACATTTTATTTCGCTTCTAGTTCGGTTAATATTCGAGCGACGTTGCCCTTCTTATCAATAGCTGGAGCTGTTGAGTGCTCCTATGCATCGCAAGTGACACATTAGTCATGAAACAGCCGCAGCAAGAGTTACAGGTGCACAAAATTGAATAGGGTATGTGAGACCCATCCCCGCAGTCAGCGTAACAATTTTGCACCGTTTCGTATAGATATTGTTTTAATTATTATCTGTGTTTTTATAATTTTATATTAGAGTTTTGTTGATGTTTACCATTTTAGTTGCTGATATAATAGTTTAATGTATTTTATTTGTATTTTTTGTAGGAGATTAGTAAAAAACGGATCAAAATGAGGCAGAATGACAACGTATTCTTGCAATTTTTGTAAAGTCAGACTTTGATTTTGAGTTGCCAGAGTGTGAGTGTCGAAGAAGATCACTTGAGTGAGCATAGTTATCCACTAGGAATAACACAAATTTTGTCCCACAAAACCGTACAGACAGATCAATCAAGTCACATCAAACTGTGAGACATCTTGCTCTATGTCTAGTGACACAGAGCAAGATATCTCAGAGTCTGATGATGATGATATTTCATTGTCTGTTCGATTATGACTCGTTGAATATAGTTGTTCCATGCCCATATAATAAACAGAATAAATGTAATCTAATAATATAAAATAAATCTAATAATAGTTCAAAAAAAACGAATACAATTTATAAAAAAGCTAGTTCTCAGTCTTGTCATGGAACGCCTAAAACTTCGCCAAAATGTATCAGTGCTTCCATGTGGAAAAATTGGGAAATTTGTCGTTGGTGAATTTTCAGGGGAATCTCCGTCAATAAAGACTAATATTCGCATAAGGTGCCAAGTGTGTCGAGCCAAGAAAAACCATAAGACAAATTGCACCTACGAGAGTTATCACAAATATATTTGTGTTGAACATAGTAACTTTCTGTGCTGACTGTACCAAAAATAATGATTCGGAGCGATTAATTCTTTTATTTTTCTTGAGTTAATTTTGTTTCCTACGAAAAATGCCAGTAAAACATTAAGGCTGATTGTTAATTAATAATAAAAGTACATTTAAGTAGAAGAGAATTTTTTTGTTGACATTTGTCGTTCCTTTTTTAGAGTTCTGTTAAATATAAATAAAACATAATAAGTATGACATTTGTGTTTGATTTCTATACATAAATACCTAAAAACTAATAAAGAATAAATAATAACTTATTTTTTTATAAAATATTGGAATAATTTTGCCATTAATGAACGGGTCTGTGAGACCCACCCCAACGTCCGTGTTACATTTTTCCACCCCCATGACGCCGGGTTAATAAATTTAAAATTTACACGTCAATCGATATAAATACAATAAAACTACAAAAGTAAACGAAATTAGTGATAATATAGTCCGGTTATCTAACTCTGAGAATAGATTTATGCTTACCAAGAAAGAATCGTATGTATTGAGCAGTTTTCAGGATGTGGTACTGCGGACGGAAGAGAGCAATTTGTGCTTGTATCAATTTATCTGTTTCTGTGTCATAGCAGTATAATGCGACTGTCGTTGCGTATGTCTTGTATTCGAATAGCGAATTCAAATGGACTGTTTTGTGGGTATGCGCATAACTAACTCCGAGACCAAAAAAATAAAAATATATCTAATTTGGTGCAGTTGGCACCAAATTCGTTATATTTTTATTTTTGTGTTCATTATTATCTGGACAATTAATACAATTTTAAGTTAAGTTTGTTACTAATTTATCACGCACAGATTAATACGGAAATAATTAATGGAAACGGAACGGGTAAGGCAAAACTTTACATCTCGGTACCAGCTATTTATACAAATCATGAAAGTGATTCATCAGCTTACAAATATGACGTAGTTACTCACATACACACACATGGTAATATATATAAAAGCAATCAAGTTGATAGTAATGACGGGTAGTTGCCCTTGCTCAGTAAATGAACTACCAGTGTGACATTATGGCCACTTTCGACGAACTAATCTTAATTGTGTCGTTTAAGATACTATAAGCTCTCATTATTTAGTATTAAGTCATCTATGTGAATGCACTCTGTTATATAAGTACCTGTTCAACTATTAACAAAGTTTCAAAGCAATCACTGCCGGGTCTTAATAGTTTATAGAACTAGATTGTTTAATAATATACCTTACTTATTACCTGCTTGTCACATAACCTTTTTGAAAGATTTAAATTATTTTCTGAAGCAATGCATCCGATCCTTTTTAAAATATTGTATTTACTAGTTTACGCACATGGAATTCGGTCCCCGTTCCAGCACTATTTTTTATAACAGAGTATATTAATCTATTTCTGTGCCAAATTACAGCCAGATTCGCACAGATGTTAGAGCTAAAAAATGTGAAAACCATCCAGAATTATAAACTTTCGCATTTTTAATATTAGTAAGGATGATTAGAAACACAAACCAGAACCAGAGGCTAATTTGGTACTTTTACCATAATCTTAAAGAAGATCAATGAATGTACGCGAAATTTAAATAAACAAAACTTAATAAATAATTTATTTATTACTGTTACATTGCCTAAATGACGTTAATAATAATAATATTATTTGACTAAGACTGAAGCAGATAAAGCTCCTTAGTCAGAAATATATAACATTCCATTCATATTAGGCTACAATGATCTAAAGACAAAATTAAAATTCTAGAATACGAACGTAGCGATGAGCTTAAAGTGAGTGTTGAGTTTCTTGAAAGACAGCTGTAAAACACACAACTATAAAAAAATAAACGAATGAACCGATTTTCACAAATCTTGTCTAAAACCCATCAATATAAATACACAGACACATAGCGGTGAAACTTAAAATAACCCACTTTTAACATTGGAATCAATAACGCTAATCTAGCTGTTTACGAGTTCATGGTCTTAAGTAATACTTTTGTTTATATTAAGCGAAAGAACTCGGTAAATTCACTTGTTTCCATCAGCACGAATGTATGAATATCGTATACTAATCCAGTAAATTTAACAATAATATTCCGTGCTGCCGTTGAAAGTGCCAACGTGTCATAAAAGGTTTTAATGAAAGCCATAACAACAGTTGATTTCAATTTATATTATGCGTGCGAAGTCTGACTCCAACTAAATTATTAAATTAAAAACGTTAAGCTTAATGCGTGTTGGTTTCAGTTACAGTTATGGTAAATTTATTTTTATTCACCCATTTATTTACGAGTATGGGAATTTTCTGTGTATATGTGATGTGATGAAGTGAGCTCATTAGAGTATGTCGCCTCAAGACGTATCAGATGAAAGAATTAGTCGGTTGAGAGCAGTTTCTCGGTGGTCCAGTGGATAGAGCGTCTGGTCAGGAATGCCATAAGACGCAGTTCGAATCCTGCGCGAGACCTACATTTTTTACATTAAAGTTCCTTTCTTCAAAATGTCATTGTTACAGAAAATTGTTTGATCATAGGTTTTAATCCGTTTTAATACGGCTCACCACCTAAAAAGGTGAAATGAGGGCATATAGTTGGCCTCTGCCTACCCCTTCGGGAATAATGGTGCGACCATATTATGTATGTATGTATAGGTTTTAGTCATGAATACCCCAAAAGAATCAAAATGCGAGTCCAAGCAAACTTTTTTTAAAGGTTACAGACAAAGATGACTACAGTCTCCAGACTAGACGTCATAACTATGATTCACCAACTGTCAATCATTATATATTATTCTCCTCGGCATTGGGACCCCCAACCATTTCTGAGACAAGAATGTCAAAGAAAAAGGCACAATTAGGTATAATAATTATCTACGTTATTGCAGCTAAAGTGGTGATTGATCCAGAGCGCACCTATGCAACCATCGCTTACGTTTAGTAGTATTAAAGCAACCCACACGAGCATCCTCAAGCACTTATTTACTAAGCCTCTCTGCTCTAAGACATGCAAATTCATAAAAAAACGAAAGTTACAACAGCAATACGGGTGGCATTTTAAGTATCTATGATTAGAGTAAACGTTCTGCACTCTGTACATGAAGATTTTCTACGAGGGAATGTTGAACCGTTTACATAATAAACCCAAGCAAGAGAAAATCGATATCGCTTTGCGCGAACTGAACGGACTAAATATTCATAATGTTGTTTTAGGAAAATGTCAAAAACACCTTTGGAGTATAATAAAACAACATATTAATTGCAAATAACGGAACCTTTGCTACTGTTTACAAAGGAAAATGGAAGGATGTTGCGAATCAGAATATTAGTTGAAAACCTTAGTTTTAGTCTATGTTGAAAATAATTAGATAAATTTGGTTTTAAGGAATGTTACGACTTTAGGCATTGAGTAGGAAAATATAAAAATAACATAGTTCATTTAGACCACTATGACGAGTTCAACTACACTACAGTCCCGTACTTATCGGAGCTCTTTAGTATGAATTCCCCTCTGAAGTAACTCCTTTTATATTTCTATGTAGATCTACACTTTATGAGTGCAAATAATTCGCTGTCTACGTAAAATTTGTCTGTGGGCCAATCTTTAGTTCCATCTAAATCTCTCAGTGACTATTTTTAAACAATCGTGTTTTTAATACGCTTTTATTCGTCTACTCCCACCTGTTCTGTTGAGTAGTTCTGTTAACAGAACTAATGGTAATTTTTTTCCCATTAGTCCTGTTCACAGAACAAATGGTAATGCAATTCCCACCTGTTTAGTTGGCAGAACTACAGGTAATTTTTTATTCCCATTAGTTCTGTCCACAGAACAAATGGTAATTCAATTACCACTTGTTCTGTTGAGTAGTTCTGTTGGCAGAACTACTGGTATTTTATGTCCCATTAGTTCTGTCCATGGTAATACATGGCAAAACAAATGAAGATCGACTAAACAAATGAAGATCGTCAAAAAAAATGGAGATCGACAAAACAAATCACGATCATCATTTGTCAAGTCGATTTTCATTTGTTTATCCGACCGTCATTTGTTTTGCCGATCTTCATTTGTTTTGTCGATCTTCATTTGTTTTGCCGATCTTCATTTGTTTTGTCGATCTTCATTTGTTTGCCGATCTTCATTTGTTTTAATTTCTACATCTATTGACTTGGTGAAATCGTGTGGCTCAATCATCCCCTTACTAAGTAACAGAACAAGTGGGAATAGTTGAAAGATAAGTCGCGGGTAAAAGCATAGTCTTATGAGTCACAGAACTAACGGGAATAAAATGACCAGTAGTCCTGCCAACAGAACTACTCAACAGTACAGGTGATCGGAATAGTTTACGTAAGTCAGGTGTAAAGCATAGTCTTATAATTCACAGAACTAATGGTAATATAATTACCAGTAGTTCTGTCAACAGAACTAGTCAACAGAACAGGTGGGCGTAGTGTATGTAACTAACAATGTAATGGAATCTAATAAAAAATAATTTAATCATCTTCCAAGGATCGTAGCGTCATAAAAATTGGCAGCTGTTTGTAGTTCTGATGACAATACAATAATATGGTACTGTCAAACTGATATGATGATGCAGCCGGAAGATAGGCACTGAAACTTCGATGAAACAAATGGAATCTAAGGTAGCTAATTTAACCAGCTTTCAAGGATCGTAGCGTCATGAAAATTGGCAGCTGTATGTAGTTCTGATGACAATACAATAATATGGTACTATCGAACTGTTCTGATGATGGAGCCGGAAGATATGCACTGGAACTTCATGATGGAATATCGTATTATATCTGTTTTTGGATTCGTCAGAAAAGTCTTGTAATGAACTTTGACCACGCTTCAGTTTCAAGGTTATAACAAACCTTTTTTTAATTGACTTGTAAAACTATGCAATGGAATCTCAGGTAACTAATTTTACCATCTTCCAAGGATCGTAGCGTCATGAAAATTGGCAGATGTTTGTAGTTCTGATAACAATAAAATAATATGGTGCTGTCAAACTGATCTGATGATGGAGTCGTAAGATATGAACTGTAACTTCATGGTTAAACATCGTATCATAGCTGTGTTTGGATTTGATAGAAAAGTCTTATTTTTTTTTTTTTTAATCTACTTAAGTGGCAGACAAGCTTACGGCCCACCGGAAGGTTGGTAACCGTAGCCTATAGACGTTTGCAACACCAGAGGCGCTACACACGCGCTGCCGACCCGGGCGCTGGTTGTGACGACCCACAGTTGAAATTTTTCAAGCCGCCCGTAAGGCCTTCAACTTGGCTTAACGACTGTCATTTTACTGACAACCGGGACCAACAGCTTATCGTGCCTTCCGAAGCACGGAAACGCTCGTAAATAAAATGTCACAAAGTGGTCCACGTGGTGGTCACCCATCCATATCCGGCCATAGTAAATGTTGCTTACTGCAGTGATCGTTTACAGAACACTGAGTCCGCGGGGCCACGAGCGCTTCAAAAGTACTTGTAATGAACTTTGACCACGATTAGGGTTTAAGGTTATAACAAACCTTTTATATGACTGCCTCTGTGGCGCGGTCGATAGTGATACCGCCTGCGGCGCTGGAGGTCGTGGGTTCGATTCCCACCGGAGACAAATATTTGTGTGACCCATAAATGTTTGTCTCAGGAGTCTGGGTGTTTCTATGTATAATATGTATGTATTTAAAATTATATAAGTATTAATATCCGTGGTCTGATACCCATAACACAAGCAGGTTATTCCTAGCTTACTTTGGGATCAGATAGCGTTGTGTGAAATGTCCGTGAATATTTTATTTATTATTTTATTTATTATTTATTTATATATTGAAGTTAGTGTTGAGTGTAAATATTGACATAGGTACCTGCATAAAATGTATATGTATTAGAATAATAATGAAATATTTTCACATTAGTCGAACTCAGACAAAACACCACGTAATACAGAAATCCCTACTAATATTATAAATGCGAAAGTAACTCTGTCTGTCCTTCTGCTACGTTTTCACGCCTAAACCACTGAACCGATTTTGATGAAATTTGGTATAAAGATAATTTGAGTTCAAGGGAAGGACATAGGCTACTTTTGTAACTGACTGCGTAAAAGGAGAGTAATGATTTTACGGGTAACAACTTCTACGCGGATGAAGCAGCAGGGACCAGCTAGTAAAGGTTTAATGTTGTGACTAAAAAGTTTAAAATACCTAAATGTATGGTTTAAAAAACCCTAGAAAAACACGCTTTTATAAATGCACGTAAAACCAAAAATAAATTATGGATCGTTCAAGATGCCTCTATTTCTGGGCTGAAGTGTAAACTATGAGCTTTTAATTATAATTATTTTCCTGTAAAAGCGTGGGGCGCTGGAACAAGAAAGACGCGATTTTATAAACCATTTCCTATTAATACTAATCCTGATATAATAAAAATCTTGGCGAAAGTTGCATGAGGTCGCACAAGAGCATAACGTTTATGCTGCCAAAGGAAACGCCACTTCTTTCAGGCAGTTAAGTAGATACATGAGGGAATACGTTAACTGTGGCAAAATGTAGAGTTCTTGTTCGAGAACGAGATGTCTTTGTTATCCTTTGATAACCCGCTTGGGGATATATGCGTTTGTATTCTTATTACATGATTACTACATATTCTACTAAATATCTCGGAATGCCGAAACTTTAAGGACCTACCTATTAATTATCTAATAAAGATCCGTAACTGTAATAGGTTTGCTCCTATTACGCGGGCGTCACGAAAAACTGGCAAGAGTGGGTGTTGAAAATGCGTAGGTGTGATTAACTACTTTACTTTTCAAGTATGTTATGCATTTCAATTAAAGCCTATCATCGTTAACACATTTTCGAAATTTAAAATGATATTAATAAAAGTAAAAGCCACAATAGACATATAAAAGCGTGACAGTGTAAATTAATAGTTTAAATACACGAGAAAAACACACTTTTATAATTGTGACCTTATCCTTAATCTGCCAAGAACTCATGCAGCTTCCGCCAGGAAAGTCTTTCCTGTTCCAGCGCCCGACGCTTTTACAGTCAAATATTATAAATAAAAGCACATAGTTTACTCTTCAGCCCAGAAATAGAGGCAACTTGAACGATCCATAATTTACTTTGGGTTTTTACGTTCATTTATGAAAGCGTGTTTTTCTAGGGTTTTTTAAACCATAATATATTTTTTTACAGTCATAGAATTTGCTCCACGCGAAATACTTTTTACTTACTTCGTGCCAATTAAAGCTAACATAGTGAGTGTGGTGTGTCGCCGGCCTTATCCTTCGTTGTAATAATAACGGAGGGTAATCCGAAACGAAGTAACTACATGGTTTTGTCGATGCTCGTCTCAGTCCAACCGTGATCACAGGCGCTGCAACGTATCCAAAACGTCGGTGCAAGTAATTAAAAAATATTTCGCTTAAAGCCCCGAATTCTATGAGTCTCAATGACTCAACCCTGCAAACATTTTCAAGAGTTATTGCATTGTACTGTCTGATCTGCGTCATTATTCAGATTCTCTCGACCATGTGTGAACCAACATGTATCAGTTGTAACTCAAGTTTTGTATGAAAATAAACGTTCAATACAAATTGTTTCTACCAAAAACATGTTTGTTTATTCTGTTTCTAGCAATACGGAACAACCTAGATAGCTATACCTAGCTCTCTATCTTTCTTTCTTTCTCTATCTTTGCCTTTATCATATCAGATTTAGTATAATCATATAAGTTTGCTACAAGCTGAAACCTTATAACAAAGCAAAAGTCTAATCTATCTCATTTCAATGTCTATTACAACAAAAGGGTCTCATACTTTATTATCATTGGATTTTCTCTAAGGTAATAGCTACTATTCCCTATTGTGTAAGTGAACATGAAATTAATGGACCACTTTTAAGGTTGCGTATTCAATCTTAATCCGTAGCTATATAGTAGGGATATCTTGAAAGTGGAAATCAGTAACTCTTATGTCAAACTATTGATGTAGCAGACCACCACAGCTTTCTCGTTCGAGAATGGTTACAACACAGATATCAGAAAAGGTAACACTTTACTAGGGTATTTGAAAGATCTTCGGGTGCTAGGAAATCTCGTCAGCAAGTAGCATTATGCACCCATTCTAAGTTAGCATGTCAAACTTATAATAGACCCCTCCAACTTAACTTGGCATGGTAATGTTACATTAGTATAATTTAATTAAGAACAAAAGTACCTTGTAGTTATCTCCTAACTGTTATTGAAATTATCAACCCCAAATAAAACGTATACATAAAAATGGATACCCTGTGGCAGTTCAGTGAGTTGCTCAGCCAGTAAACACGTTTCGTAAACTCTGTATCGGACTAATCGAATCGACCTATAACTTGGCTACGAGCTTCACGTAAATACGGTCCACTTTATTATCTGTGCCAGATTTAACAGCTCACTCTACTGGGATGAGATGGTAACATTACTCGATAACTCGCTGTACGGTTCAACACTTAATTGAAACACCAGTTACTGGATTATCTTGTAGCTACTTATTTTTTATTGTAAACGTTAAGATTACGAGTTCCATGTTCACGTTTTACCTTACTGATGAAGTGAAATATATAATACAAAGTTACAAGTTTGAAAAAAACGTTTAAGTCGTACGTTACTTAAACTTTTTTTCTGTCTCAGAAGTGTCCTAAGTATGTAGTTTTCAATAAGCAACGTATCCAGTTGCTTTTTTGGTAACAAAGCAAAACAGTTCATAGATGGCACTTTCATGTATAGAAAGCAGAAGATTAAGTTAGACTAATTAATATGGTACAGTCGACACAAAATTATCCTGCTGCAAGCGTTGTTAAGCCCTCGGTTTAATTTAGGCGTAGGACATTTTGGGATTTTCTATGGCTTGGAGTTGTATCAAAACTATTAATGAATAGAATTACTGTCATGAATCGTCACGTATTTATTATTGTTGCTGTCAATTGGCTACGAATTTAATGACAATAAAACTTATTTTCGCCGCATTGCTTTCCACAAACAGGCTTGTCTTAAGTTTTAGAATTATTTTTCTGCTTTGGTTTTCCCAAACATCTTTAAACCCCATAGAATTGTTTAAAAGAGGACTTACAAGGCGTAAATTCCAAAAAGGGTAGGCAATGCGAATCAGGACTGGTTCTGTAAACGTTCATAAATCACTGTAACCACTTTCGATTAGGTTAGTCATATTGCCATAAAATTGATTCCAAGTTGGAGAGCGTTGCGCATAAATTTTCTAACCACCAAGTCTACGCCTCTCAGCGTCTGACGTCTCTCGTATCTTGTTTACAGCTAGCACGGAGACTTCACAGTTCCATATCTGGCACACTTTCTTTAAAATAAACTATATCTTGATAATAAATTAACACTAGGACGTGTATTGTGGCGTAAACTGGGAGCGGTCTTCGACCAGCAGTGGACTGCTGTTTGATTGATTGATAATAATTATGTTCTACCTATCCTTTAAAGTGGATACAAAATGCTTCCTTTGCTAGACTATTGCACATTATAATAATTCTTTGTATGAAGGAAAGCGTCGCCATTAATGTCAAAGAATATAGGCACTCGTTTACCAATTTTATGAACAAAACGGTTCTCCGATCATATTTCAAATAATAACACTACAAGTATGAAGTACCACAACATTTCCATTTAATACTACCCTGGTTGTTACAAAGTAATAAAATTGTCTGAGTAGTTTCCCGTTGTTTTTGTTCATGTTTAGGCGAACTATGAACAAGTGGGAAGACTAAACTTTTACTACCACTTATATAATATAAGGATGCACAAGTCAAAAACAGGTTAGAAATTATTAGAGCTAAAAATATATCAATAGAAACATGTAGCACGTAAAAAATTACACTTTTTAAACTATTTGTTTCAGTGAGAGGGACGTATCCTTGGTGACGGGACAGTGTATATTTGACACAATATTGATTTTTAGTCTAGCTAGGATATGAAAATAGTTTTCGAATGTATAATTGAGCATGTTGTTTGAAATTGACAGCTGTTGGATATTGCAAATTCTAACTTTTGGCGTCAAATGTGCAAGTTATACAGGCTTAATAAGATTAGCTAACGGTATTGACAATTCAATATTTTATATCAGTTTGAAAAGTAACAAAATAATACTCCTTACTTGTACCAGCCAACAGAGTATTTTGTTATTGCATAATAGCGGCGTTTTCCCTGAAAGAAAACGCATATTAAAATACTTACCTAATTCGAAGCTTATATAATGAGATAGGCATATCCGTTACCCGTAGGCTTATCTTACTCATGTTTGATGACGTATTTCCGTCGACTCACCAGCAGATGGCGCCACCTGTGAACTTATAAAAGAACATGGCGTCCACTTTGTCCTCATTGGCTTTTATTCACCAGGCAGATTTAAAAAGTAAGCTTCGAATTAGGTAAGTATTTTAATATGCGTTTTCTTTCAGGGAAAACGCCGCTATTAAAAGTACTTGACCGTAATTCGAAGCTTATATAATGAGAAATGTTTGTTTTCGCCTGGTGAGTGACGGAAACGCCAATGTGATTCTAATTTATTTTTAGGAAAATAATATTATACAATGTTGTATGTATGGTATCTAGATTTATAATCTTTACCATCTTGAACAACTTCATATGTAATCTTAAACAGACTAAATAAGGAATCTTATTTAAGGAGTAGTAAGTATTCCTTCTATTGACAGGATTAAATAATTGCGAATTATTATTATATTTGATTGGTGGTAGTAGCTGACATTATTACTCGACGATAATTTTTTTTGAAATCCATCGTCATTTACCTCGTGTTAAGGATTATTTTGATCTTACCACCACCACCAATTCTTAGAAGCTGCTGTTGACCGGGTAGTGCCGGGGCTAGAATAGTTGGAGAACCTCTAACAGTCATAAATAAATTATTAGACTGTGTAGTCTCATATCGGTTACTCTGATATCCTAATTTCTATCTAGAATAAAGGATTCAATTGATTAGTCGTAGGTGTTATCTTTGTTTACAATAGTTTTCCAACCAGATTGTCTGAAATGAAAATGATCAGTTTCGGACTCTTGATTCGGGCCTAAAAGTAGTACCTATGACGTGAGTTAATACAATCGAGCAAAGTTAGATCGTGGTTGCGGCGACCTAAGCATAAAATCACTACGACGAGAAACCTGAAAAATGTTCTCTTTGTATCAATACTTGGTATTATTGAACTAAGTCATCAATCCCAATATCAATGAATATGTGACTTAACTTTCTTTACATTTTTTACAGAAATCGACCAAGATAATATGTTTAACCAAAACATGCGAACTATGTAAAGTTGACTAACGGTTTCTATATTATCAAGAGCAGCAACAACAGATTTATGTGACAGAATCGTATTATATAATAACCATGAATAAAATTCAAGTCGGTTAAAACTGTAAAATTTATAAGTATCTTAAAAGGTAGGTCTCAAGGAGCTCAATAGTAGAAGTTTTTGATTTAATATCTGTTATTTACCTCTTCGCCCCCCCCCCCCACATTTCCACAGATTCTCTATGTGAGGTGGTGGGAGACCTGTCGAGGTGTTTAGTAGAAGGAAATAAATAATGTTTAGTAGGTTCTTTTGCAGGTTCTGCAGAACGAATGGAGCTTACAGAGCTCTCGCTTTGAGATCTGCCCTCTATTATTACCTTGTGCCATCGCGGCACCACAAACACTCCTGTTGACCGATTAAGGTGTGACAGCATCTTGGGTATTAAAAATGGTGCTGAAAGTAATATCCACACATTACAAACAGGCCTATCATGTGTAGTGTTCTCCATTTCATAATAGGAATATTGTTTGTAGGCAATCTTGCCTTAGTGATGTTTGAAGCAGGATGCTCACAAAAAATACCCGGAGGAGCTGATACATATGGTATCGGCTCGGAATGCAGTGTATGGTGAAGTCAATTTGATGTCGGACCATTACACGCAAGCTGACGAGTTAAGTTCGTCAAGGCAATTGATTTGGTCTCGTCCCTCTGGGGGGATGGACTACAACTGCTTTGAATGAGTACAGACTGTAACACAGTACCGGTATATGATTTCGAATCATGTGTAAGATTATCAACATCTCTATTGATGCAGTGCAATCTTTGTTATTCTAGGCCCTCGAGCCTGTTAGAGAAATGTTTTCTAGCTGGGCTCCCAAGCGAAATCTGACGCGTCCGTGGTAAAAAAGCATCTCGGATGGAAAGCTTGTAAAATTGTCGAGAACCGGTAATTGCGGACCCACTATTGGAGTTCCACTTGTACCACTCCGTGCATTACTATTTTCTTCAGTGGGTTGTCGGTTAGGGGATTGACCGAATGTGGCGCTGAGGTAAAGCTACCTCTAGGCACTGCGAAAGTGGTAAAAATTCAAAAGACCCACCAAGTTTGAATTTTCTTTAAAAGAACTAAGTTTCTTTGATTTGGAATTAAATAAATCTTCCTTTTATGTCTAATATCTTTTCTTTTGGTATTGGACTTTCAGGTAGTTCTATGTCTTTCGCATAACGATATGAGAGGTTTCTTTTGGGAACCTATTATTGTTTTCTCCCAATTGTCTAACCATCCCTGGGTTTGAAGAGTTTTCAAGGCTATTTGTACGTGTTTGTGAAGAGTAACAGGATTTTGATGCGCAAAATGAGATTTTGTGTAGGTAGACGAGTATTTGAATACTCTTATTCTATAGAAATCGTGGCACCCAGATGGTGAGAAACGAAAATGTTTTGGGTGCGGCTTACCCGAGCGGGAGACAAGAATGTGCTCTGAGAAAGAATAATGTACACTACGTCAGCTTTATCATGAAAATAAGCTTGACTGAGATGTATTTTGCACATCCAATCTCGTGGTTGGAGGAAATCTGGTAAACGGAACATGCTGAAAGATAGAATTATTCTAGCTTCACAAAGGCGTACAATGTCCTAAAACTGAATTCTGGGCGGATGACCCATCGCTATTTGAAGTTAGGAAAAGTGGAGAAACCAAACTTGGTGACAAAGAAACTAGTTTTAGAGTGCCTTGAGCATTCATCTTTTGAACCATTGCACAATGTGGTCATTTTAGTTAAAAAGGAAACCTTTTTAAAAAGAGTTCGTTGTATGGATTCTTAAGTATTTAAAGCAATTAGTATTCCACCTTAGTCAAGTTTTCCATAGCATTTTAACATAAAGTGAAAATTTACAACTTTGTCAGGACGGGACTAAACAGAGTTCGGTGTAAATTTAAATGTGGGAAGGTTATCAGTTTTGAGCAGGATTCGAACCTGCGTCCTCTCGAATACCGTGCAGGACGGATTGGAGTTTCTGGATAAAGGGAATGCGGTACCCTTTTATAAATTTAAAACTTTTTGGTACTCTCGTTCCTTACCAACGTATTTTGTACAGAGTTAACTGACCGACATAGAATGACAGGGTCATATCATTTAGTGTTTCCTTTGCTGGTGTGGGCAGAGGATGTTAGACCTCTCCTCGTCTCTTTGAGAGCCTCGAGCTTGGAAATTTCGTAATTGAAGGGACATCCTTGCATGGTTACTTAGTATGTTATCGTACGCCTGGTTACTATCGTATATTACAATTATTATAGATACACAATATTGTACATACCCCTCGAGGGTGGTTACTGGTTAGTGTTAAACTTCTCAGTCTCTTTGAGAGCCTAAAGCTCAGAAATTTCATAATTGAAGGGACATTTACTGTCGTATGCCCAATTATTATGGATATTGTACACACCCCTCGAGAGTGGTAACTGTAATACAGGCCTAAAAAGGCTCTTGGTACAATGGAATCTGAACTCTATTCGATGGAGATCTGATCTTGACGCCTGATCCTCTCGAAGGCTGGCGTAATGATTTGGATGAACTTTTTTCGGGGTCATCCTTTTTGGAGATCGAAGACCAAAATGCATGCCTTCCCGAGTGCCGTTGAAAAGGCTTCAGCCTCGAAAATGTATGTGTTTGAAGACGATATTTTATCAAGGTTCATTTTTAAGAATTGGGTCTTTGACAATTCTGAGAATAATATATGAAATCAGATCTATGGCCGCAAGCCATTTGTAATAAATTGATAAAAGATTTATGGAAATCCTATTATTAAAGTAGGTCTTCAATTTTGTCATAAATATTTTCGAAGAAACTTGAGTTTTTCAAAAGATTCTCTTTGTTTAAAAATACAAAAGGTTTTGGCAGCAAAAGCCTTTTGACAGAAAGAACCTTGTCAGCTTTTTCAAAATGTAGCAGGGATTCGAATTGTCGGATCTCCCCGTTTTTGTTTAGGTTGACGAACCCAGGACTATGATTTTACAATAGTGGGTATCAGCATATTATCTTATCAAGGCAATTTGTCGCCAAAACGTGTCTATCAACCTCTTAGGTTATACTGTGTCTTAGGATCTTGGGTAACCGAAATCTCTTTTAATGCTGTCCCTATATAAAATACGAAGCAAGGATGATTGTTTCTATCATCCTCGTAATTTAACCTCTGATCTGTGAAGAAATTTACACTTGGTCAGGACCAGTGTTAGGTAATAAGAAATAACTCACCTATTTCCATCATCCTTATCTGGTTTAGTGGAAGTCGGCTTCTTTTACTCCACTTACGACAATGCACGTGGCGTCGCGATCGCCCTTATTTGAAGTTCGAGCTAAATGAGCTGGAACTGTAGCTATTTGACGTACCTAATACAGTAACTGGAGCTCATAGCGCGCTTCTGAAATTCTCCACTTGGAATTAGCTCACTTTCTAAGGATGGAGGATTCATTTCTATCAAGAAACCAAACTAAAAGAAATAGTATTATGTTAGGTACCTAAAATTTAAGTACTACTTTCATGGTGAACATTTAGTTATTACTTTGACACACTCGTACGTATTCAGAAACTTGGGATGATTACGATTTTACCCATAATAGGCCATATTTTTACATGTATAGGAACATCTAGTAATTAATGTGCCTTTATGTGGGTAGGTATAAAAATATTTTGAAAATATTTTCTATATTCGGCGGTACTTACGCTGTACATACACGACGCTAATAATATCTAAAAAAAAAAGTATTAGTACCTATGAATACAATCTATAAAATCAGTTTGATATTAGCTGTAACTAAAGATATTAAATAAAAGAAACTGCAACCTCGAAAGGTTTACGTGCTATTTTAAAATAATAGGTTATTTCACGTTATGACGTATAACACTCTTATGTGATCGTAAAAATATGAAGTAAAAACATACCTGAGACTTAAACGAACGGTTAAACCGTTAAATATATTTGTAGGTTCACTTACTTCAATCACAAGTCACTTGTTTTAGATTCACTGTATATTCAAACGAACGGCAAAGCCGTTAAATAATTATTTCTGTAAATTCACTAACTTCATCCCAAGTCACTTTTTATAACTTTACTAGGTATATAACTAGTAACTAGAAAAAAATAAATGCACTAGCAGGTGTTCCTGCTATAACCTTTTGCTACGGGAATCAAAACGCCAATGAGGACAAAGTGGACGCCATGTTCTTTTATAAGTTCACAGGTGGCGCCATCTGCTGGTGAGTCGACGGAAATACGTCATCAAACATGAGTAAGATAAGCCTACGGGTAACGGATATGCCTATCTCATTATATAAGCTTCGAATTACGGTCAAGTACTTTTAATAGAATTTACGGCTGTATAAAACATCTGCCTTCAATTTTTTTATGGGTTCTTATAATTTTACCCACAACGACGTCTGAAATATGATACAGAAATGAACATAAACTTTTCACGATCACAGTGTTTACAACTCCTCTAACAAGTCATCGTTGGGCTTTTGACAAACATCAAAAATTACGTCACATGTGAACAAAGAAAGTTCAAGAGACATTAATTAGACCAAATATTAAAAACAATGGTCTTTTTATTGCACTAATATAAAAACCGAATTCATAAACCATAAATTATAATTAGGTAGTTACTAACCCTGGGACATCCTTCCGAGGGCTTACCCGGTACTCTCGGCCGTAGACAGTTGTAGGGCATCGTGTGGTTTTGGTCGGTAGGAGTCCGGCATAGCATCCATGTAGGATTTCCACACGTAAAAAAAAAAGAAAAAAAAAGGTAGTTACTAAACGCTTGCCTAGAATAATGCGTAGTTGATACTTTCGAAAAGTACAAAATCTCAAAACTAATAAAACTTAAAACTACTTTATATTTCTACTTTATTTCACCAAAGGCAATACCTAAATAAGTCATACAAAACTAAATTGCATCTTGAATAAATACGGCAAACTCCGGTATAAGTACACAGTATCCGTATCATAATAAAATGTATCTATTTGCTGACAAGTTCAGAGCAGAGTTCAGCTTTTCATAATATTAATATCTCGTGATGCAAGGAGCAGGTACACCAAACTTTGAACATGAAGAACTTTGTGGTGACATGAAAGTGGAAAATTTAATATTTCTACGGTTTTGTATAAAATAATGTGTACTCGGAGATTGATTATTAAAACTAAACTTTTGTTATATCAGTACAGTAGGGTTTGTGTTTACATACATACGCCACATGGTCACGCTTTGATCCCCGAGGAGTAGGCAGAGGCATATACGCCAACATTTCACCTTATAGTTTTATGTCCCACGTAATAGGTGGTGAGCCTATTGCCGTGTTGAAATGGACAGGCGCAGCGACTCGAAGTTGAAATTTTTAAGCCGTCCATAGGGCCTTCAACTTGGCTTAACTATTGTCATTTTACTGGCAACAGGTTTCATTTCGAGATTTTCTTCTCTACGCAATGGACCTTTTTGTGAAAGCGTTCCCTCAGTTGCCTCATACGACACCCTCGTGATGTATTGGGGTGGCGACATTTTTTACTCTTACCCGTCGCAACACGGGACTCCGTCGCCACACGGGGCATGCGTTTTATTAGTCCTACCATACCATAATTGCATTATAAAGGTAATATTTTAGGAAAGAAGAATAGAAAGTATGTTACGTCCATTTATAAGATTTCCATGCCATCCATGAGGGTTTCCACACGAAAATACGTCACCATGCCATTCTTTTGAAATTGCATGCGTTAGGGATTTTTCGAAATGGGAAGAAACAATTTTGAACTCGAGACACTATTACTGTCACCGACACCACTGTAGATAACACTATTACGCAATAATATACTTGTTTATACCCTACTTGATTGTAGATAGTTGAGTTTGGGCTTATCAATTTGAGCAATATACTTAGAAAGTACATACATATAGCACACAATATGAATAATTTTGCATTTGAAACCTGGGTTGCGGCTGAAGATATCCTATATTATTCTATTCCTCTCTTGAAATACATGCACTGTATCAACATAATGCTTGAGGCGGATTTGAACTTACCTCAGCCAACAACAGTATTACCGCATGGTATAACTGTCTCGTTGCAAAGAAATTAAGATTTCTAGATTTAAAGAATACCAAGGCAGCTTTGAATTACGTGGATCAATTTGTACACTTGTACACATGCTTCGACCTGTTTACAAATGTAAAGGATGATAAATATGACTGCCTCTGTAGCGCGGTCGGTAGTGATACCGCCTGCGGCGCTGAAGGTCGTGGGTTCGATTCCCACCGGAGACAAATCGATGCCTTACTTTCTCAACCTCGTATCTCAAAAAATGCAACTTTTCAGGAGACCAAAAAAACTGTCTATCTTTTCATACTTTGAAAATTTTGTAAAAATTTAAATGCAGATATTTAGATAGAGATAACAGCTATGTGTATAGATGAAATAATCATGAAAATCTTTTTTAATTTTAGCATAAAACGCATTTTAGAAGATACGAGTTTGCTGAATAGTCATTTAACTTCATTCTTGTAACTTGATGTCTAAGTTACTGGTTTGTCGCATTAATATCCATACTAAATCACACAAACACATACAGTCATACATAGACTTGGCCATGCCTTTATCAGTAAGTCCACACGCTTTTATCCCTAAAAGGATAGGCAGAGACAAAAAAATTGCTTTTAACCCACGTGTCCCGAATTGCTGTGTTAAAATGGACCGACGTAGGTTGGGAATGTTGTAACCCCGTTCATTCTAAATTATGCAATGAAAATGCTTTTCTATATAAAATTATATGTATTAAAAAAGAAGCTGGGCATCCCCCTTAAAGGCGCTCTTGCTAGCCCTATTGTAAGCTGCTTTGAAGGGGATCACGTTTGTGCCCTGCACTGCTCGAGCCCCCCTGACCCAGGCGTTATGGGCTTCGGTGAGTTTTTGGAAGTTGGCGACATCAGTATTATGGATAATACACTGGATTCACTAGCAATGGCTGAGGCGCTATCCGATGAAGCCTTAGGTACCTGCATAGCAGTGTTGACTCCATTGGACAGACGCACCGTAATCGCAGGGTCTATTCCAGTCTGCCAACATGTTGTCCCATAATCACCGCGTCATATTACCCAGAGGTCATCCACCAACACACTATATTGTGCTGAATAACTCGTCAGCCGTAGGTAGGTCGAGCACATGATCCGACCTGTGCGATATTCGTGTGATGCCGCGTACCACTTGGGTCTGATCCTGGGAGAACGATGGCGGGGGCGGCACGTCCCACTAGATTGGTCTTGAGGGACACCAGCCACTTAGTGTAGTGGCCTCTGAAGTCCATCAGAAACATCAAGTCAATGTTCGGTCCTCTCCGCCTCATCAGCTCTCTCGCTGAAGTTTTGAAACGGCCTGGTTGTCTCAGCTTTCCCTTTGCAGTACCAGTAGACTAACATGTATGTAGTCTGGTTCGTGGAATCTTGATCAACTTGTAGCCAAAAGACGGAGAAAGACGGGGCCTCAAGGCACCGATAACGGTGACAGCAAACATCCTCCCTAATGAACGCGCACACCCGGACCGAGCTTTATCTCGAAATTGCTCCTCGATGATATAGGTACACACGTACAGGATAAAATCAAGACGGCGTACTTGCGTCTCGATGAGTAACGTAGGGAATTTTAACTAGCCGTGCCATCTTTAGATGGTGGAAGACGGCGTCGTTTATTTCATAAACTTGTGATACTGAATTTCAATGAAAACCCTTGTAATACAATAGGTAAAGTTAGGTAGCCGGCATTTTAACTATTTGATTTAGTAGTGGATGGTTGGGTTGACTCAAAAACCGACGCAAAGTAATTGATGTCCCTTGCACAGCATTTAGGACTATCATCTTGTTCTTGTAGGAACTAAAATTCAAGCAGAGATTATCATCGAAGGTGTAAATACGAACCCTCAAATATTTCGGACAAGTTATTCGAAATGAAATCTCCACGAACCGGTTTGTTATCTAGAGACATGTACAGGGCAAAAGATCGTGCGTACGATCACCTATGCGATAGACAAACCTCGTGAAAGTAATAACACAAACCTTTATACATAGGTCAGAGTTCAAGGGACGCTGATGATTGAATCATGGGGGCTGTTTAACCATTCAAAATACGACTTTCTTTACAAGAGTAAACGACTATGAAGAAGAAATATTTGAGCCTATTTATTAGCTCACAAACTAGAGCTAGACTAACACACCTGTATCTATAGAATCGTTGTCAAATTTAAATTTACTTTCTCTAAGTAAAACAACTTCGATCACAACAGCAATGCAAGAAACGACTAATGACTAATGCTTTCACAGAAAGTTTTTCAAAGTAGATAACTCTGCGGTCAATATCCTGCGCCCTACGGATTAAATTAGATTCTATTAAGGAATTATTGCATTTTTTTTTACTAAAATTCATTGATACTACAAGTGTGGCAACCTCGTATCTCGTGGACACGGTCACTTAAACGGGACGCTTAGCCACGAAATAACATTCACAACCACGTATATTAAAGATACGAGTTTGACACAGTTATCAAAACAGGAGTAAAAGAGATACCAGAATGATTTTTATTCGGTTTCATGGGATAGACACAGCAAATCCAGTTAAGAGTCGGTTGCAGTTATAGAGCAAAATGAGAGCAATCGATTGATTAGAAAAAAGAAAATCCCTATTTTCTAAGATACGAGGTTGAGAAAGTAAGGCATCGAAATATTTGTGTGACCCATAAATGTTTGTCTCAAGAGTCTGGGTATTTCTATGTATAATATGTATGTATTTAAAAGTATATAAGTATTAATATCCGTGGTCTGATACCCATAACACAAGCAGGTTATTCCTAGCTTACTTTGGGATCAGATAGCGTTGTGTGAGATGTCCGTGAATATTTATTTATTTATTTATAATATATTAATTGTACGGGCTAAGTGATTTCCAGCAGGGCAAATTTTCTAGTCTCTGTGTGTGTGCTCTCCTACTGAAAAACATGAGCAATCCAGATGATTTTATCTTATGGTGCATGCATAACCCTATAACTCGGTTGCTGTGCGTTTACGATCCTTCTATACTCAACACCGCAAATAATTACCATTCCATTAATATTTCAACGTAAGACGTGTCAGATCATGTCAGATTATATAAAAAATTGAGTAGTAGGAATTATTAACTGCATAATTATTGAAGTGGTCGGTTACCTCGGTAACCGGTAACAGGTAGCCACTATAAGTCTACGTCGCGGGCCGCGCTGACATTTGCTCCGCCCCGCGACTAATTGCCGCCTACTTGTTTATTTACATACCATTTCTCAGATAATGAGTTGTTCAGAAATAAGTAGAATTAGTACACAGGAACTGGAGAGTATGATGCCCTAGAGAAGGTCGGTATACCTGTCGCATAAACAGACTCTCTCATACTCTGCCAACCCATATTAGAACTTTCATCTACCTTACAAATTTACATACTGATTGATTCCATGTAAATAATACCAAGCACAAAGTAATAGAACACCAGTTGATGTGAAAGGCTTATCGTGACACTATCTTGATTTGTTGACCTGGAAAATGGATGTTTCTTTATCCATTTTGTTTTAGAAAACCAATTTGTTATTAAAGCGTAATAAAACTGTCTCGCTTACGTGTTGTAAACAAGTGTGTTTGGCATCTTATGCGAAGTTAATCCTGAGATGGGTGACTGTTTCTGTCAGTTCCATTTACGATAGTTTCGGAAGACCGGTTTAGTCATAGTCCTAAGTACAGTATATGTCAAGAGCAGGTGGCCCGATTCTGACCCAGTCAGTTTCAGCACTGCAATAGCGCGTTTGTAATACTTCAGGTGTTGCAAATGTTTATAGGCTAAGATATTAACATTCTATCTAGTAGAACATCTTGCCTGCCTAAAAATTCTCGACATGAAAGTCAACAATATTTCAGATTAATTTATAATATCAGTATGAATACTTGGCATTCCATAAAATCGTTCAAAGCTTTGCTCGTATATGAAGTTTTTGCCTCATCAATCATTGTATATTATACCGTAGAAAATTATGACCATGAGTCTCGAGACTTCGTGCGGACACGAATCAGTCACATCAAAATTCAATTTATTTTGTTGTACACCAAAGTCGATATTTTTACCGGTAAGCGCAACACCAATCTTCACCTGCAACATAATTAGCAAAAAAATCAATTTTCGATTGTGGTTGAAGCGGTTTCTTTTGTTGTTGCCATGTTAAAAAATAATGATAAAACAAAACGCACCATTCGTGTTATAGTTGAGTTGGAAATATTGTGAAAATCTGCGGACAATATTTATGACAGTGACACAAGCGAAATTATTGCCGAGTTTAATGTTTACTGACGTGCCGTATTTTACACGTCAAGCAGATTACGTGCGAAATTTAAACGTAAGCTGCTTTATCCAAATTTAATGGGCGCTATTTGACACCTTGATCATTGGCGTTTTCTGTATAATAATGCATATTTGGTATGTAGTTATGGTCAACAATAATTTATTAAACCATTGTCAGCCGCCATATTATTTATGATAACGAGTTTACATTCAATGTTTACAGCCTTCAATTTGTGTTTGGGTTGTTTTTGTTTTTATTATCGCATTCATCGCAGCCCTTAATTCATAGTAGAGATCAGTCCGCCATTGAAATTCGACAGTAATTATAAAAATCCTTTTCTATATGTACGAGTGTAATCCTCGAGGCTGAAATTAAGCAAACTACAATAACTATCAAGGTCTTGTCAAAATTAAAACTATGATGTCGGAAATGTGATTTTAAACAAGTAAACAGTAAACAAGTGAAATCTTCTAGTTATGATCTGACATTGGCTGTGAATACTGTAGTGTAAATTCCTTTGTCTATAACTTTCAAACAATACATTTCAGCCATGTATGTAAGCGGGATGTCACAGCAGTTATTAAACATTCCCTACCAGCTCTTGACATTTGAAAATTCTAACAATGTCATATTTAGTACAAAGCGCTCGCTAAGAAAATCTTGTGTAATATACGTAGAACGTAGCTCCTATGCCAGCTTAATCATTGAATTCCTTTAGTATCTTTGTAACAGCCTAACCCTGTGTAGTATTAGATGTTTCATATATTTAACCATTCGAGCAATGTGGCATATAATAAGCTTCTAAGTCTGTAAGATTCGTCAAATAGCAACTTATATTAAATGGCATAATATAAAGCATATCTTATCCGTATACTTAATCTTAGTCCTCACACACAACTATTGAAATATGGATTCCATCAGCTGTATTTGGTATCACATATCATGTTAGTAAGCCTAACTAATGTCTAAAAATCTTACAGTATTTTTTTTCTAAAGTGTCGAAAAGTTCTTACATTACGACATAATATTGCTTACAAAGAAACATTACTGATTAAAATCGGTACACACGGTTTTTAATCAGTCAAATGGATTTGATCAATGCGTCTGACGTAGGTTTGCTAAAAGAAATACAATTACGCAGAATGTGAGTTAATTCGTCTACTCCCAACTGAATCGAGAGTTTTTTCTCGAAACCTATTTGTATTTATTTCTTTTCATGACGAACGACTTGACTGACGCAGTGAACCATTTTAATAAAACAAGTCCAAGGTAGTACATAATGTTTAACCACCACCACTTAAAAAACTACCTCCACTGAAATAATGCCGCATCCGTATATTATGTTTAACCGGTTCCACAGACATACACAGAGACACACAAGGCAAAAATATTTTACACAAACCTTTTGGAACCGGAGATTACCTAATAGAAAAACAGTAAATTCATAAAATTTTGCTGTCATGATATCTTTGCTTTTGACCTAATAATAAGATCAGGCAGAGTATAGGTTAAAGTAGATAACAGTCAAGTGGCAATAGCAATTTAGGCGGCTAACTGTTTCACAGAATTAACATTATCGGCTGTTGGTCTTCTACTTAATATTACTATCATGCCATACACCTTTCTCCTTTTCTTGTGATTTATTTGTACGGCAGCCTGCGTCAGCAAATTATACTTATGCTTAGTTGTTATAAAAATATAAGAAATACGTCATCTGTGAAAGAGAGAGTCTCCGTAATAGCCGCTTTTACCTTGTGGGTACAGAACCCTAGAAACCAACTTATACAGTTAGTTAAAAGAAAAAAAAGACTTCACGGTTATCACTTTGTTCGTGCGAAATAATAATGGTTTTAATTTTGAAATCCCGCTTTTATGAAGTTGACTGTGATAAAGAGAATGGTACAGGAAAATCGGGGTGAAGCGCTGATAAGGAAATAATGGGACGGCTGAGAAACTCTGAGAAGTGTCTTCTACTGTACTTTGTCATAGCATTAGTCGGAGACGCAGTTTGTAGAATATGTCGTTCTCACGTCATTGCCAAAAATAAATATTATTGTTATTTATATGCGTTTTGTGAGTTGACTTGCTCGTTCTTGCTTGTACCAAAAGTAGTTTGATCAGTGGGTGATGCAAATATCGTTTTCGTTTCTAAGTAGGATCAGAAAGCTGTCACTATTACGTACCTATAATATACTAGCTGACGACGGCAGCTTCGCCCGCATACATTTTTGTTTCCGTTTCCGATTCTCACGGGAGCTTATTCCCGGGATAAATAGCCTATGTGTTATTCCAGACTATAATCTATCCCTGGAAAAATGTCAGCCAGATCCGTTCAGCCGTTAGAGCGTGAAAGAGTAACAAACATCCGCACATCCACACTCACAAACTTTCGCATTAATAATATTAGTATGATTATAACGGAACTACGGAGTCAAATAATTTATAAGTTAGGAACCATCATCATCTGCAAATCGATGTTTCTATTTAATAAGATATTATTTTATCTACGAAATCATTGCTGAGCCTCTGTATTTTAACATAGTACTACAATAGAGAATGTCAATAATCATTCAAAACCGGTGACCGAACATTTAAATTTCAACAGACAGGCAGGGTTTGCTTTTTTGCATTTTTTGCAAACATTTGCACACATGTTTACAAAAAAATTAACTTGGTTGCGCAAGCAAGACCTGCCTGTGATACACTTGACTTGCAGGTAAATATGTGTGAAAATATTCATAGGCACATGATTGCACTTTATAACCAACAAGCTAGTCTGAAAGACACTGGTTTTCATCTAAATCTATTTCTCCTCGACCAGTTCTTACAGAGTCCGCATGTCAATCAGCGCTGCAAGAGAGATATCAAGCCAACTCCGGTACCTTTCCACCAGGCACATTTCACACTTGCCTATCGTAAATAGACTAGTTTAATATTTACTTGTTATTTGTGCAACGCAACTTTCTAAATAAATTATGCATACACTAAATAGTTGTGTACATATCTGTATTAAAATGATTACAGTAAATGTTTAACTTTTCATAAAAGGTGATGACAGTAAAAATCAAATATATATATTTTTTTGTCGTCTTTTTTATATAATATTAGCGTGGCAAACGAGCTTACGGGCCTGATCGAAAGTACCTAGATATAGTATTCTACGATCTCTGGCAAAACCATTTATGTGATGAACCCTCGCAATTCAGACGGAATCAGTCTATCTGAAATCCTAAAAAAATCCTCAAGAAATTAAACAAAGAAGAAATAAGATGGCCTATTAAATTGAGAAACAATAAAGAAACCAAGCTACTACCCAAGTAAGGAATTAGTCATCATAAATGTCAGTTTACCTGACCGACTTTCATTTTACCACTTGAAAGCTTAAACTCGTACCAACTCACGGTCCGGGTAAGAGATGTGGAGTAAACTCATGCCCGGAGTAAGAGGTGTGTAGTCAACCCATGTCCCGGGTAAGAGGTGTGGAGTGAACCCATGCCCCGGGTAAGAGATGTGAAGTAAACTCATGCCCTGGGGTAAGAGGTGTGGAGTGAACCCATGTAGCGGGTAAGAGGTGTAGAGTGAACCCATGTCCCAGGTAAGAGGTGTGGAGTAAACTCATACCCAGGGTAAGAGGTGTGGAGTGCAACGGAAGTTCAAACTAGGTATGTTAAATGAGAAGCCGCGAGGCGCATATCGACGTTTAAGAACCAAATACTGCTATCTACAAAACGTCAACTTTACAGGAGAGGAAAAAAACTTATTAAAAATTTAATATTAGAGTTCTGGATTATTTATACACGCAATATTCTTATAAAATACTATAGGTACCTTATAACTGGTAACCACATTTTTTATTAGAAATTACGAGAAAAGGTATTTAGTGTAGATAGCAGCTATTGTTTTACATATAGGCTAAAATTACTACGGTAGCAATGTATTTAGCAGGCATTTATAATCAATGGAAAATCGATTTAATGTAGAAAATGTATTTATTTATACACACACTATTTTCAAAAAGATTATACTAGTATACTGGTAATAACTTTTCTTATTAAAATTCACGGGAAAGGATTTACCCATGTAGTTAGCAGTTATTGTTTTTAATATAAGCAAACATTTTCAAGATAGCAATGTAGTTAGCAGGTAATTATAACAATATAAACTCGATTTGATAGAGAAACTTAGTTTATTTTAGAGCATAAATCAGAGTATCAAGAACAAAAAAGAAATCTGTAATGACAATGTAGTTATAAAATTAAATTAAACGTAGGCGTAGGGGAGAGAATCAAGGCGGCTGGGTCTCGAGGTCGCCCTTCACAAATCCGAGGCTCTGTGCTTCCACGGACCTCGGATGGGGCAACCTGCGGGATCCAGCCTACAGGTAGGGGGCGTCAGCATCGGCATCGAGCACTCGATGAGGTATCTGGGGCTCGTACTCGATGGCCGGTGGAACTTCGGACATCACTTCCGAAGTTTGGTCCCAAAACTGAGGGGAGCATCAGCCGCATTGGCGCGGCTGATGCCTTACATCAGGGGACCCAACGCTCCCTACAGGAGACTGTACCTGGGGATCGTGCGAAGCATGGCTCTATACGGAGCTCCTGTATGGGCGGAAACCCTTTTTTTTGGCAATTGGCCAGCAATGTGGCAAGATTGCTGAGCCCGCAGAGAGTGATGGCCATCAGGGTGATAAGAGGATACAGCACGATCTCCGGTGAGGCGGCATGTCTCCTAGCCGGGACCCCTCCATGGGACCTGGAAGCGAGAGCCCTTGCGTCACTGTTCAGATGGCGCAAGGAGGCGCTGGAGCAGGCCTTTGGCCCCCAAAGGCCTGCGTCTCGAGAAATCGAGGCCCAGCGGACCCTGCTCCACCAGGAAACCGTGGAGACATGGAAGGTGCGACTTGAGCAACCAAAGAGGGGATTCGCCACGATCGCGGCCGTCAGACCGGTCATGGACGAGTGGCTGGAGAGAAGACACGGTGCTCTCTCCTACCGGTTGACACAGATGCTTGCCGGGCATGGTAGCTTCGGTAGGTATCTGTGGCGAAAACCACGGCCGAGTGTCAGCACTGCGAGGACCGCAGCGATGACACGGCGCTCCACACGCTGGTGGAATGCACGGCGTGGGCGCAACAGCGCCGGGTCCTCGTAGTGGGTCTGGGCGTGGACACTCTCTCGCTCGAGGCCATGGTGCGAGCCATGCTCTCCAGCGGGAGTAAGTGGGACTGCGCCGCCTCTTTCTGCGAGCAGGTCATGCTGGCGAAGGAGGCGGCGGGCCGGGTGCGGGAGAGAACTCTCCCACTTGAGTTCCGCAGTCGGCGCCCTGGGCGCCGCCGACGTGTCTTCGCCGAGGACTATCGGCCGCCATGACCGGGGGTCTGAGGACGGTGAGAGGGCCGCTTACCGTCCTTACAGAAGCAGGCCCATGACGGCAGCGTGACGTGAGCAACTCACGCACGCCCCCCCCTTAGAAGCGGGGTCACTCCCGAAACCCCCCATAGACGCGGGATTGCACCCGAACCACCCCCTGGGCGAGGCCGCAGTGGCGGGACATCCTTCCTGAGGGCTTACCTGGGGCTCTCAACCATAGGCTGTTGGGCGTTACGTGAGGTTTTTTAGTCGGTAAGAGTCCGGCATAGCATCCGACGAGGATTTTCCCTCACATCAAAAACAAAAAAAAAGGGGAGAGAATCAAAAAAAATTATGGCAATCTCGTGGCAAAACAGTCTTCAACTGTTGCAGGTGATCATACTTCGTTTTCTTTATTGGGATCTTGCTCGAACGCTCAGTCCGCATCAAAAAATGAAGGGGTATAGACGCTTCGATGTGTATATGGCAGATTCTTCCAGAAAAGATATCACGAACGTAGATAGCATTTGTTTCCATAATGTAGTTAGTCGCTATCACCAGCAACAAAAAGGGTTCGTTTTAATTATTGAACTTAGCAGTTATTGGTTTATCTTGATAATGATAAAAGTAATGCGTTCTCGATATTTTATGTCTTTGACAACTGATGAAGCAATATTTTTAGTATACCTAAACAAAAAACCAAATTATCGAAAAAAAGTAGATAGCAGTATTTGGTTCTTAACCGTCGATATACTTTCTACATAATTTATTTTTATTCAATGTAATTCAAAGTGGATTCGAATATAACCTATGGAAGGTCCAAATAGTCGCGTAATATTTACATTACATACTTTCTGAAACCGCCATCGATTTTCACTATTGCTTTGACAAACAAGTACTGATTTAATTATGACCGCATACATTGGTTCTGCATGTTTACAGTCTTTCTATTTACAGTGAAGTAACTGTACGGTTGTTAGCTGATTGCTGTCGTACAAATTCATAACAATGCACCGAGAAACTTGTAATCACATACATATGTTAATGCTCAATTATGTTTGCGTTCCTCAGGCAATATTTCTCAATGTACTCAGTGACACTTTCAGTCTATGGTAAGAACAAGCAAGCCATTAAACTGTATGTAATAATCAACGATATTACACATGTTCTTGACGGATGTCTCACAAGCTTTGTCTTATGATGTGTAAGGACTTTCTATTTCAATTCTATTTAAAGATATATAATACTTATATACTTTAACGGTGTCAAAATTCAAGTTCATTCGTTCACTCACCATTCTTAAAAATTGTACTAACTTCTCGTAGTCCATTGAAATGTTACATGAGCTTTGCATTTATTAGAGGACGCAATTTTATTTTCGGGACATATGTGGGGGGTCAATAGAAGCTTAACCTCAAGTATGTGGGGTCGCCACCCTTGTCCCCCGGCCGCCAAAAAAACACTTTTTTCGCAATATTTCGGAAACTATGAGTCTTTTTTTTTTTTTTTTTTTAACGTGAGGGAAAATCCTCGTAGGATGCTATGCCGGACTCTTACCGACTAAAAAACCTCACGTAACACCCAACAGCCTATGGTTGAGAGCCCCGGGTAAGCCCTCAGGAAGGATGTCCCGTGACTCCCAACAGACCTACAGCCGCCAATGCGGCCTCGCCCAGGGGGTGGTTCGGGTGCAATCCCGCGTCTATGGGGGGTTTCGGGTGTGACCCCGCTTCTAAGGGGGGGCGTGCATTGTTGCTCACGTCACGCTGCCGTCATGGGCCTGCTTCTGTAAGGACGGTGAGCGGCCCTCCCACCGTCCTCAGACCCCCGGTCATGGAGGCCGATAGTCCTCGGCGAAGACACGTTGGCGGCGCCCAGGGCGCCGACTGCGGAACTCGGGTGGGAGAGTTCTCTCCCGCACCCGGCCCGCCGCCTCCTTCGCGAGCATGACCTGCTCGCAGAAAGAGGCGGCGCAGTCCCACTTACTCCCGCTGGAGAGCATGGCTCGCACCATGGCCTCAAGCGAGAGAGTGTCCACGCCCAGACCCACTACGAGGACCTGTCGCTGTTGTGCCCACGCCGTGCACTCCACCAGCGTGTGGAGCGCCGTGTCATCGCTGCGGTCCTCGCAGTGCTCACACTCGGCCGTGGCTTCCCGGTGTTTTCGCCACAGATACCTACCGAAGCTACCGTGCCCGGCAAGCATCTGTGTCAACCGGTAGGAGAGAGCACCGTGTCTTCTCTCCAGCCACTCGTCCATGACCGGTCTGACAGCCGCGATTGTGGCGAATCCCCCCTTTGGTTGCTCAAGTCGCACCTTCCATGTCTCCACGGTTTCCTGGTGGAGCAGGGTCCGCTGGGCCTCGATTTCTCGAGACGCAGGCTTTGGCCCCACTCCAGCGCCTCCTTGCGCCATCTGATTAGTGACGCAAGGGCTCTCGCTTCCAGGTCCCATGGAGGGGTCCCGGCTAGGAGACATGCCGCCTCACCGGAGATCGTGCGGTATCCTCTTATCACCCTGATGGCCATCACTCTCTGCGGGCTCAGCAGTCTAAACTATGAGTCTTACAAAAAAAATTGAATAGGCATAATTTGTAGCATATTGTTTTGCCTACAAATGTGTATATAACTTAACAAAAAATTTTACAAAATTTAAAAACAAAATTATAAAAATTTTCTTTTTTGCTCTATCACTTTTTTTTATACATTTTACAAAAAAAAATACTTCAGACTAATCTTGTAGATGATCTTTTAAGAGAAATTTAAATAAACGCCACAGAGCAAAAAAGAAAATTTTTATAATTTTATTTACAATTTTTTGTTTATAACTTCTCTAATTTTTAATTTCGGGCAAAAATTAGTTTAACATATTTGTAGGCAAAACAATTTGCTACAAATTATGATTCCACAATTTTTTTTGTAAGACTCATAGTTTCCGAGATATTGGGAAAAAAGTGTTTTCACCCCTTTTTAAGATTGCGGCCGGGGGACAAGGGTGGCGACCCCACAAACTTGAGGTTAAGCTTCTATTGACCCCCCACACATGTCCCAAAAATAAAATTGCGTCCTCTAAGAAATGCAATATTCGGTCCTTAAATTGTAACATTTCAATGGACTATCGTTTCACGACACTTGTACTATTCCACAATATCGTTTCTCTATCTATCGTTATCAAAATATAATTATTCATAGGTGACTATCGTTTCACCTATGAATAATTATATTTTGAACTACTGGACGTCACGCGGTTTCACCCGCGTAGTTCCCGTTCCCTTGGGAATACGAGAATAAAATATAAACTATATTCACCGGAAATAGTCTAACTTTCCAACAGTGAAATATATAAAAACAAAAACTGACTAACTGATAGATCTAGAACCTTGAAGTTAAAAATGGCGACGGTGCGCATGAAGTAACGATTTTTAGAGTTCGTACCCCGAAAATCCTACATACATGCTATACGACTCCTACCGACCAAAAGCCACAAGTATCCTACCTAATTGGGAGCCCCAGATAAGTCCTCGGAAAGATACCCCTGGACTCCCAACAGACCTTCGGCTACCATTGCGGCCTGGGTGTTATTCCGCTTCTTCGGGGCGTGCGTGAATCTCTCACGTCAGTCTGGGTTCGTACCCTATTCACGATAGACTTCGCTGTCCGTCTATCTGTACGTCATGAGGCTGTATCTCAGAAACCGCGATAGCTAGAAAGCTGCAAAATTCAGATCATATATTTCTACCATGCAATAAGAATAGTCGCGACGGGGAATCTTTCTATTTCTCTTTCTCTCTTACGCAAACGAAGTTGCGCGGGTCAGCTAGTTTTATTATAAAAACAAAAAGGACTGTAAATATTATTCATGCTTACCGTTGCGAACGATATCGTTCGTATACTGGATCCAAAGAAAATTGCAGTACCTAATGATCATATCGTTACTTAAATACAAATCCGGATCTTTCAGTATAAAACGTGTAGCGGCTGGCCTATTACAGCCGTGTTGGAGTTGGTAAATTGAAACGGCATTATGATTTATAGTGCGACTTCATGAGCGGGTATTACGACCGGCTTCCACGCAGACGTGACGTGAACATAAATTTCTCCACAAAAATTAAAATCATTTCACAGCTCACGTGATTGCTAATGGCTTGATAATCTCAAAACTCTGTGGCGCAGTCGGTAGCGATACCGCCTGCGGCGCTGGAGGTCGTGGGTTCGCATCCCACCAGAGACAAATATTTGTGTGACCCATAAATGTTTGTCACAAGAGTCTGGGTGTTTCTATGTATAATATGTATGTATTTAAAAGTATACATACATACATACATATGGTCACGCCTTTATCCCCGAAGGGGTAGGCAGAGGCATATTATATGCCCACATTTCACCTTTGTATAATTTGTCCCACGTAATAGGTGGTGAGCCGTATTGCCGTGTTTAAAATGGACAGGCGCAGGTTGTGACTGCCTGCTGTTGAAATAAAGCCTTCAACTTAGCTTAACGACTGCCATTTTACTGGCAACCGGGACCAAACAGCTTAACGTGCCTTCCGAAGCACGGAAACGCTCAAATAAATGTCACAAAGTGATCACATGGATGGTCACCCATCCATGGACCGGCCATAGTGAAAGTTGCTTACTGCAGTGATCGTTTACAGAACACTGAGTCCGCGGGGCCACGAGCGCTTCTATTTAAAAGTATATAAGTATTAATATCCGTGGTCTGATACCTATAACACAAGCAGGTTATTCCTAGCTTACTTTGGGATCAGACGGCGTTGTGTGAGATGTCCGTGAATATTTATTTATTTACTTTTAAATTAAATATTATCGACAGTGAACTAAGTAAAAGTATTTTTTTTTTGCATTAGATTGTGGTGGTAACTTTGTCAGTTCTGAATTAAATTTCAAACCCGCATTGGCGACTTCTGCATAAAACGTATACGTTCCAAGAAAATTTTCTGGAAAACAGACATGTCCTAGTTTACTACCTACATTTATAATATTTGTGATATTCACACAAACGTTCACAACTTCTCACACAGATTTGTTGAAAATCGTAAAATTTGGTATACTTTTTCTGAGGAAATACAGAAACAACTTAAATACAAGTTGTTTCTGTAGTTCTTCAGCAAGGTTTTGATTACTTGTTTGAGGAGAACACAGCTACCAATTCCTGCTTCATGTTTTTGAGTGTTAAATTTGGTTGGATGACGAAAACGCAATGATATAATGGACTATCGTTTCACGTATGAATAATTATATTTTGAACTACTGGACGTCATGCGGTTTCACCCGCGTAGTTCCCGTTCCCTTGGGAATACGAGAATAAAATATAAACTATATTCACGGGAAATAGTCTAACTTTCCAACAGTGAAAGATTTTTTAAAATCGATTCAGTAGTTTCGGAGCCTATTGTAATAATTATGTATTATGCACTTTTTGCTAATATACTTTAACTTTATTCCACAACTTTAATAATAATTGCTAGTCAATTATAACCTGAGCGTTTTCGCTTTGCAGCATTTTCAAAGGTAAAGAAATATATCATCAGCTGTGAAAATTTGAGCTAGTTTTCACGGCCTCGTAACAGATGGCGTAACTTAGGCAGCGCGAGTGTGGCACCTCTGGTGTTGCAAACGTTCATAGGCTGCGGTGACCACCGGTCCTTCTGGTGGGCCGTATGCTTGTCTGCCACCTTAATGGTATAAAAAAAAAGATGGATAGAAAGACAGACGAACGACGACATCTCATGAATAGGTTCCCGTTTTGACCCTTTGGGCACGGAACCTAAATAGTAATGGTATACACACACAAACACACAAACAAGTCGCAATGTTTGCAAAGCATTTTTGTTCAACCGAAATTCAACCTTGATCTAATGATTCTATCTACAATTCTACACCAACGGAACCAATGCAGGCGACCTTCGAAAGATGCAAAATGCAATTCAAATACGCTAATACGATGCCGTAATTTGTATACTAATATAATATAATATAGTAAGTAGACGCCTGATTCTTCTATAATTATTTTTTTTCTATTATATTATTCTATTTTAAACTACAACATAAAATAAATAAATGGTTTAAAAACCCTAAAAAAATACGCTTTTATAATGCACGAAAAAAGCAAAAATAAATAATGGATCGTTCAAGTTGCCTCTATTTCTAGGCTGAAGTGTAAACTATGTGCTTTTAGTTATAATATTTGATTGCAAAAGCGTGGGGCACTGGGACAGGAAAGACTTTCCTGGCGGAAGCTGCATGATGTCTTGTCAGATTAAGGATAAGGTCACATTTATAAAAGCGTGTTTTTCTCGTGTTTTTAAACTATTAATTTACACTGTCACGCTATTATATATCTATTGTGACTTTTACTATTATTAATATCATTTTATATTTCGGAAATGCATTAACGATGATAGGCTTTAATTGAAATGCATAACACACTTACTTGAAAAGTAAAGTAGTTAATCACGCCTACGCATTTTCAACACTTACTTTTGCCAGTTTTTCGTGACGCTCGCGTTATAGGAGCAAACCTATTACCGTTACGGATCTATATTAGATAATTCATAGGTAGATCCTTAAAGTTTACAATATGTAGTAATCATGTAATAAGAATACAAACGCATATATCCCCAAGCGGGCTATCAAAGGTAACCAAAGATATCTCGTTCTCGAACAAGAACTCTACATTTTGCCACTGTTAACGTATTCCCCTCATGTATCTACTTAATTGCCTGAAAGACGAGGCGTTCCCTTTGGCAGCATAAACGTTATGCTCTTGTGCGACCTCATGCACCTTTCGCCAGGATTTTTATTATAAAAGGATTAGTATTAATAGGAATTTGCTTACAAAAAAGTCTTTCTTGTCCCAGTGCCCTACGCTTTTACAATCAAATATTATAACTAAAAGCACATAGTTTACACTTCAGCCTAGAAATAGAGGCAACTTGAACGATCCATTATTTATTTTTGCTTTTTTCGTGCATTATAAAAGCGTATTTTTTAGGGTTTTTAAACCATTTATTTATTTTATACTTTTTAGTCACAACATTTATACCTTTACTAGCTGTTCCTTGCGGCTTCATCCGCGTAGAAGTTGTTATCGTATAAAATCATAACCCTCCTTTTGCGCAGTCAGTTAAAAAGTAGCCTATGTCCTTCCCTTAAACTTAAACTATCTTTATAACAAATTTCATCAAAATTGGTATAGTGGTTTAGGCGTGAAAACGTAACAGACAGACAGACAGAGTTACTTTAGCATTTATAATATTAGTAGGGATTTCTGTACTAATGTAAATATATTTCATTATTACTCTAATACACATACATTTCATGCAGGTACCTATGTCAATATTTACGCTCAATATTAACTTCAAAATATAACAAGTTTGTTTTAACCTTAAACCCTAATCGTGGTCAAAGTTCATTACAAGACTTTTCTAACAAATCCAAACACAGCTATGATACGATGTTCAATCATGAAGTTACAGTTTATATCTTACGACTCCATCATCAGATCAGTTTAACAGCGCCAATTTTCATGACGCTACGATCCTTGGAAGATGGTTAAATTAGTTACCTGAGATTCCATTGCATAGTTTTATAAGTCAATTAAAAAAAGGTTTGTTAAAACCCTGAAACCTAAGCCTGGTCAAAGTTCATTACAAGACTTTTCTGACGAATCCAAAAACAGATATAATACGATGTTCCATCATGAAGTTCCAGTGCATATCTTCCCGCTCCATCATCAGATCAGTTCGATAGTACCATATTATTATATTGTCATCAGAACTACATACAGCTGCCAATTTTCGTGACCCTACGATCCTTGGAAGCTGGTTAAATTAGCTACCTTAGATTCCACTTGTTTTCAGAAACTATTTTTCGGCTCCATCATCATATCAGTTCGATAGTACCATATTATTGTATTGTCATCATAACTACATACAGCTGCCAATTTTCATGACCCTACGATCCTTGGAAGCTGGTTAAAATAGTTACCTTAGATTCCACTTGTTTTCAGTACCTATCTTCAGGCTCCATCATCATATCAGTTTGACAGTACTATATTATTGTATTGTCATCAGAACTACATACATCTGCCAATTTGATGACGCTACGATCCTTGGAAGCTGGTTAAATTAGCTACCTTAGATTCCACTTTTTCCATCGAAGTTTCAGTGCCTATCTTCCAGGTCCATCATCATATCAGTTTGACAGTACCATATTATTGTATTGTCATCAGAACTACATACAGCTGCAAATTTTCATGAGCCTACGATCTTTGGAAGCTGGTTAAATTAGCTACCTTAGATTCCACGTGTTTTCAGTACCTATCTTCCGGCTCCATCATCATATCAGTTTGACAGTACTATATTATTGTATTGTCATCAGAACTACATACATCTGCCGATTTTCATGACGCTACGATCCTTGGAAGATGGTTAAATTAGTGTCCTTAGATTCCATTACATTGTTAGTTACATACACGACGACCTAATAAAAGCTTATTAAAAATAGACGTGTATCTATTGATACCTGTATGTATTCTTTTCTAATAAGATAACGTAGAGTTTAGAAAATCATGACGGCAGCGTGACGTGAGCAACTCACGCACGCCCCCCCCCCCCCCCCTTAGAAGCGGGGTCTCACCCGAAACCCCCCATAGACGCGGGATTGCACCCGAACCACCCCCTGGGCGAGGCCGCATTGGCGGCCGTAGGTCTGTTGGGAGTCACGGGACATCCTTCCTGAGGGCTCACCCGGGGCTCTCAACCATAGGCTGTAAGGCGTGGCGTGAGGTTTTTTAGTCGGTAAGAGTCCTATGAGGATTTTCCCTCACGTTAAACAAAAAAAAAAAAAAGAGTTTAGAAAATTAGGCAAATTTGATTAGTTTTAAATTAACAATGTTTGACAATTCAATACGTGTAAAATGTAGGTTATATATTTACAAAGTAAAAAATCCCTTACTGTAAAAACCGACTCAAGTCCTTAAAGAGTCGCAGAGAATCATTGCGTTTTCGTCATCCAACCAAATTTAACACTGAAAAGCATGAAGCAGGAATTGGTAGCTGTGTTCTTCTCTAACATGTAAAACCTTGCTGAAGAACTACAGAAACAACTTAAGTACTCGTCAGTAAATTTCACGATTTTCAACAAATCTGTGTGAGAAGTTGAGAACGTTTGTATGAATGTCAGAAATATTATAAATGTATTTTAAACTAAAACATGTCTGTTTTCCAGAAAATTTTCTTGCACACGTATACATTTCATGCAGAAGTCGCCAATGCGGGCTTGAAATTTAATTCAGAACTGACAAAGTTACCACCACTATCTAATGCAAAAAAAAACTTTAAAAGTAAAAGTAGATCATACTTAGTTCGATAATATTTAATTTAAAAGTTGTCATTTTGAGATTATCAAACCAATAGCAATCACGTGAGCTGTAACATGATTTTAATTTTTGTGGAGAAATTTATGTTCATGTCACGTCTGCGTGGAAGCCGGTCGTAATACCCGCTCATGAAGTCGCACTATAAATCATAATGCCGTTTCAATTTACCAACTCCAACACGGCTGTAATAGGCCAGCCGCTACACGTTTTATACTGAAAGATCCGGATTTGTATTCAAGTAACGATATGATCATTAGGTACTGCAATTTTCTTGGGATTCAGTATACGAACGATATCGTTTGCAACGGTAAGCATGAATAATATTTACAGTATTTTTGTTTGTTTAATAAATTAACGAATCACCCATATTTTTATCACCAACTAGAATAAATATGGCTTTTTTTCACCCGCAGAAAGCGTAGCTTTCCAACAGTCAAAGAATTTTTCAAATTGGTTTAATTGATTCGGAGCCTATTCCATGCAAACAAACAATCAAATCTTTCCTCTTTATAATAATAGTATAGATTACGGGGACAAACCCTTAAAAAAGGTGAAATGTAATAATGCTTCTGCCTATAAACACGTGACCATACGTACCATTTATTTTTACATATACGTATCTATAATACGAGTCAGATGATGTTTTTATACAACAAAAAAGGTAAATGTGACTTTCGCTGTGCATATGTGATAGCTGTTGATGAAGTTTCCTTAGACTCCTGGCGACTTCTCTGCAATGCCGTTCTATAAATGTACAAGAAGTATAGACGTGTAAACAGGTTTTAAAGGTTTTTATATAGGGGTTGGACTGCAATATTATCAATTTAAGTTTCATTATGGTCGTGACAAAATGTTAATTCAATGAACTCCTTACTAACCCTAATTGATGAATCGTGAGATAAGGACGATAGTACGCAATTCATGCAGTAAAGATAATACAATAATCGTTATTACCAAATGGCCCTTAATTTATGGAAAACGTGTTTACTTGAAAAGTGACCGTAGAAGTAGATTTCGTGGAATAGAGCCTACACCACGCACGTTTAATATTATTGATTGCAAGGTGTGGCAGTTCAGCTCCATTTGAATTTCCAATGAGCTTATTAGAATCGGCCGGGCACAAGCCTCTGCCGATGAAAAAATATCCCTTATTTTCCAGCTGATTGTGCGCGATTGCAAATCAGCTAAATTATCGTAAACGTTATTTAGACAGGGATACCTTAAAGCATTTTTGCTACGTTTCTTTTCTACTACAGGATTATTTTTATGGCAAGAAATTCACAAATGTTAACAGTTAATGAATTTGAAAATCATTCTGTATTTCAATATTGATACTTAGGATTTTAATGCATCTGTACATTGTCTTATATTTATTAATAACTAGCTGACGCCCGCAGCTTCGCCCGTGTAAAATTGTTCCCGCGGGAACTTATTCCCGGGATAAAAAGTAGCCTATGTGTTATTCCAGACTATTATGTATCTCTGTACCAAATTTCAGCCCGATCCGTTCAGCGGTTTGAGCGTGAAAGAGTAACAAACATCCACACTCACAAACATTCGCATTTATAATATTAGTAAGAAGTAAGATATGTCCACAACAACAACAATGAGTACGGAGCAGACTGTCGGGCCAGATGGACTGACCATCTGCAGAAGGTGCAGGGAGAGATCGAAAGAGAAAGGAAAAGGATCATCAATATTTTTGAAGCTCTCGTGGCCCCCCAGACTCAGTGCTCTGTAAACGATAACTGCAGTAAGCAACTTTCACTATGGCCAGTCCTTGGATGTGTGACTTGGATCTAGATGCCACGTCTAAAGCTGCATTTTCTCTTTGTGATACACACTATCAGCTGAACACTAGTGCTGAATTTATAGCATGAGCAGCTATAAATTTGGCGTTCAATTAAAGTATCAATGAAGTTTGCGCGTAATAGCATAAAGTAATCGGCAAATCCTACGTTGTAGAGCGAGCTCGATACGTAGCGTTGGAGTTTGCACCAGCTCTTAATTAAACCATGGCCTAGCGGCAAACTTCGATTGCGCTGTCAAAAATTCGAAGAATTATTCCAGCTGTAAAATATCTTTTGCTATGTACGCCACTTCCTAAGCTTTATCCAGCTAGTATACGTATACTAACAATGACTTTAATGCAAGGTATTGCTTGACTGTCGGGAATCCTGGGAAATCCTTTTGAGGCTAGCCCGAGGCCATCCGAGGCTCCCGATCATAGGCAGTGGTATACATGGGAGATTTCCAGACATAAAAAAAGGCATTGCCTGAATCATATTAAAATATTAAGTAGGTACATACTTGCTTGCTTTTTTTTAATATTCAATTCTTAATAACGAAGTCCCATATTTAATTTTTAGGATGGTATGCCACGGCCACTTACATGATCCGCGTATTTAAAGAACACGCTCACAGAAATGTATATGACGAGTTCGACACGACCACGATTTACGTTTTTGGAAAAATAATTCGCAAGAGTTCATTTAATACTAAACGTAACAACGATGCCTCCAAATAGACTAAAAGTCCAGAATAGAACCACTGCAAGAAATTTCACCAAAACACAACCGGAATCATAATTTAATAGAAAAACATAGTTAGCTTACTACTTGCTTTTAAAAATTATCACTATAGGAATGTTTGCCTACGCAACTACCTATATTGTGAAAAAAAAATCCATTATTTTGGTGTTATTTTTAATAGATTACATTTTACGCAAGACACCGATAATTGCTAATTGCACTTAATTGTTTAACAAAACATTATATAAATCATTATTCCGATCAAATGATTCTGTAATTACCTCCTGCGAAACGATTGTTGTAAATATGAAAACGAACATTATGAATTTTAATTCGAAGCGCAACATAAATATTATGTTAACCCACGGCTGTGTTATATTTAATAATTCATATCATTATTCATTTAAATGCAGCAATCGAAACCTTTGAAATTATATGCCTTGAAGGCATTAAATTTTACTTTTTATTCATGGAAATGTAAATCTCTCTCATATTATTTATCACGTTACAAGTTTCTTAATTGTTCTATTAGTACACCGGTCTCTGAAGGAATCTCATGACGGATGCTGTTTGTTACTGCTGGTTGCTGATTTATGACCATTGATTTGAAACAATGTATGGCAAAAAAAAATACGACACCAGAAATACACCAACTGTAAAAAATTTAATGTTCTAGCTATCACGGTTCATGAGACATGACGGAAATCGGAGTCTTAGTAAAAGGTTGCCTGTTTTCGCACTTTGAGTACGGAACCCTTAAATGCAGAATATGTACTAGCATGTATCAATTATATCATTCGAAAGTGTAACATGTAAACAAAGTGTAGAAATAACAAGAAATACTGATATTCCAATCTGATACCGCCACCACCAGCCCAAAGAGGGAAATTAATACCAAATTTTTATTACTACAACGTCTTCTACCCACATTGAACGGCACGTAGGTACTCCTATTTTTATATTCAACCCTCTAATTTTTTTTGCGAGAACATTAACGCGTCGTTGGTGCTGCTTTTCATTCTTGCTCCAACATATACCGTTCATGAGTAATGGCTCTATTACCTACACTTGCCCGAATTCGTTTGCCAATGTAATTCAGGCAAACGACTAAGGGTAAATGAACGGAGTTGAGTAGGTACAACCGTATTTGGACAGCTTTCGTTTCGGTTCTGGACCCTATTTTCATGACAAACAGTACTTCGCGGGCGCAGGATCGTTTGCCCGTGCTCCAGTAACCGACAGTGTATTACTTCGGATCAGCAAACTTGGGTATCATCTTTGGAGCACCCGAATTCGGGCTAACGACCAAGTATAATAATGCTATAAAGCATAAACATAATATATTTTTTGTCGCCATTGCGCAGTTGCTAATCTGTCCTGAACTAAAAATAAAGCATAAAAAATCACTTTCGCGTTGCAAGATGTGGGTCAACTCTATTATCTCCTTGGTATTTTATTCAAGGGACGGCTTGAGAAGGAATAGCTTACTCTGTTGTGCGAGTTTTTTTGCAAGCTAAGCCTCAGACTAGATAAGTGTATTAAGTAACATTAATACTAGTCATATATCTAGAAATATTATGCTACGTTAATCAATGATGTTTTTGTTACTACTGAAGTGGAAAACGAGCATACGGATTGAAAGTTGAAACCGATCCACAATCACAACACTCAAGATTGATGCTATCTATTGCCCTATTGAAACTACCTGTTTTTGGCAAAGTCTTACCGTGCTTTCCGTATTCCAAATCTTGTATCCCAAAAACTCTCACCAATCACCAAAGGACCAATGTCTATAATAAGAAGTGATTACATACAGACTGAGCACTTCTACTTTATAAATCACTTAAACTGACATGGTTTTTTTTTTTTTTATACTACTTAGGTGGCAGACAAGCTTACGGCCCACCGGAAGGTTGGTAACCGTAGCCTATAGACGTTTGCAACACCAGAGGCGCTACACACGCGCTGCCGACCCGGGCGCAGGTTGTGACGACCCACAGTTGAAATTTTTCAAGCCGCCCATAAGGTCTTCAACTTGGCTTAACGACTGTCATTTTACTGACAACCGGGACCAACGGCTTATCGTGCCTTCCGAAGCACGGAAACGCTCGTAAATAAATGTCACAAAGTGGTCCACGTGGTGGTCACCCATCCATATCCGGCCATAGTAAATGTTGCTTACTGCAGTGATCGTTTATAGAACACTGAGTCCGCGGGGCCACGAGCGCTTCATTTTTTACAATCGGTTTTATTACAATCTAATAACTCTCGAAGAACAGGTGGGATAGGTAATTATTGCCACTTGAAGAATGATACGAATAGTATTATAATTATGTTTTTAAACTTTTCGTTGTTAGTATGTGCTAAAGATATACTCGTAGGCAAGTAAGTACCTATGTTTGATATACTTTGGTGCCAGCAGTAAAAAAGGATTCCATAATGAGATAAAATATGGACTTACTCCAAAAGCGCATATCATTATTCACAACAAAATCTACAGCGCTACGTTGTTAATTTTTCGTCCAAAAGGCAATCTACACTAATATTATAAAGAGGAAAGATTTGATTGTTTGTTTGCAACGAATAGGCTCCAAAACTATTTAATCGAATTAAAAAATTATTTCACAGTTGGGAAGCCACACTATTCCCGGGTAATATAGGCTATATTTTATTTCCATACTCCCACGGGAACAGGAGCTACGCGGGAGAAACCGCGTGACGTCCGCTAGTATTTTATAAACTGAGGCAATAAAAACAATCACAAAGAGCAAAGTTCGGGCTGTGTGGTTTATAGGATAATATTTGTATCCCGAAGTATCAAATAGCCTGTTATTTTACAGCTGCGTGAGCATGTAATCTTGGTAAAAACAGAAAACCCAAGGAAAATTGTACGATAGAATAAAGTATATAACATTTTGCACCATCATAATGTAAGCATTTTCAACGATAAACCGTTTACGTGCATCCATACATATACATATATATGTATGTACGTGCAGCATAATGAATAAATCATGTTCATGGCAAATGAACTCTCCATAATCTGCAAAGAGAACGTAATCACATCCCTACACACACCGTTGAGTTATAGGCCTCGTAACTAAAGCTCCTTATACCTTACTATAATAACATTATACAGAATATTCGAATATCTTACTAATTATTATAAATGCGAAAGTTTCTGAGGGTTGATGTGCAGATGTGTGGATGTTTGTTACTCTTTCACGCTCTAACGGCTGAATGGATCTGGCTGAAATTTGTTATCTACAGGGATAGAGTATAGTCTAGTAGAATCTAGAATAATATTGGCTATACTATACTTTTTATCCTGGGAATAGAAGTGGGAGCGGGAACAAAATTTCACGCGGGCGAAATTGCTGGCCTGCTGCCTAGTGTGGAATAATAATAAGTATACCAAGACTCAATCGTCCTACAACAATTTAGTAGGCATAGGTATTAACTTAAAATTCAACCTTGCGTCGCATGTCTGCCTACGTAGATATGCTACATCAGGACGCTCAGGTGTTCACTAAACTATTAATGCTATAGTGATTTAAGTGGCACTATGACAGCTCATGTGGGTTAATGAGATCGCTACTATACATAGAAACACAACGCTCTCTTGTTGAGTAACTTTTAGCTCAGAAAAATGGGACCGTTTATTCTTCCACTTTGTCTCGTAACATTCCTAGTTCTCCAGACATAAAAAACCGGCCAAGTGCGAGCTGGACTCGCCCATGAAGGGTTCCTTAACATAATATAAAAGTATTGTAATTCGTTGTAACTTTTATTGATGTTTTAACACGTTCGCAGTGGTAGGTACAGGCGAAAATTGCGGTTTATGACGTATTAACAAAAAACTACAAACTCGATCTCGTTCAAACTAATTTTCGTTGGTAGTTTTTATGGCAATGTACATTATATTTTTTTTTTAGATTTATCATTCTCTTAGTTTAGAAGTTAGAGGGACACACATTTTTCCACTTTGGAAGTGTCTCTTACGCAAACTATTCTGTTTAGAAAAAAATGATGTTAGAAACCTCAATAGCATTTTTGAAGACCTATCTATAGATACCCCACACGTATGGGCATGACGAAAAAAAGAATTTTCAGTTTCATTTCTGAGTATGGGGACCCCCAAAATTTACTGCTTTTTTTCTAGTTTTATATAAAAATCTTAATGCGGTTCACAGAATACATCTACTTACTAAGTTTCGATGGCATAGGTCTTATAGTTTCGGAGAAAAATGGCTGTGACACACGGACGGACTAACAGACAGACAGACAGACAGACAGACATGACGAATCTATAAGGGTTCCGTTTTTTGCCATTCGGCTACGGAACCCTAAAAAATTGACATTTTGTCAAATTGCAGTTTGTTTTTGTAGTAAGAACCTAATTTCAGTACAGAATTAATATGCTTTCGAATTTATTATGACAGATACAGTGACGCATATCTACAAGGTGGAGGCTTTAGACTAAAGTTCACTGAACTGGCAAGCCTTTCCCCTGTTGTGCTATACTAAAATGAAAAAGTATTCTAGCGTGTATGTTTTACTCTTATTACGAACCTGGGTTCTTCAATATTCAAGACAAATGTGAAGAGGTATTATTATTATGCATTGATAAGCTTTCCGACTGTTATAATGGCAATAGCATCTAGATTACAAAATATAGCTGCGAGTAGTTTTTGACCTTATCAACTTGCTTATAGCCGTTTGTTTTATTGATCTGCATATGTTTTATCGGTTTTCATTTGTTTATTTGATCTTCATTTGTTTCGCCGATCTTCAGTTGTATTGCCGATCTTCTTTTGTTTCGCCGATCTTCATTTTATTTCTTTTGTCTATCTTCTTTTGTTTTACTGATCTTCTTCTGTTTTACCGATCTTCATTTGTTTTGAAAATTATTTAATTACTTAATGCGTTTTAACTTTCAGATGTTCTTCGTATTCCACAACCTATAATGGATCTTTTTCCATCCATTCATCCATTTTTTATAAAAAATACTTTAAGTTATTAAAGTGGACATGACATGTCCACAAAGATCCTTGATGGATCTTTTTAATGGATTTTAGTGGACAAACCCTTTGTCCACTAAAATCCATTAATAAGATCCAATCAGGCGGGTGGCGTCATTTAATGAGACAAGAATAAAAGATGCTATTATTTACAGTTGTAAATGAAATAAAAGTTATGTTTGTAAGCTTAAGTTTTGCTAGGCAAGTCACACAGCAACAAAACTGTGAGGGAATACGAAGCAGTGACAAGAATGAAATACCAATGTTCAGATTCAGACCAAATTAAAAACATAATTCAAATTAAAGACATAACTTACTATAACTGAAAATAACAAAAAAGTACAGCGGCTTTGTCCCTAGGTATTGTAGAATTTTCAGAGCGTGCACAAATACTACTACAATACTAGTGCAATTTCTGAGAATTGCTTCCCAATATGTGATGTAATATTTGTTCACTCTTCTAAGAATGAAGAAAGATCTTCTAAGAAGAGGGCTTTATTCTAATTAAAATCATTTCGTTTTAGCTGATATGCTCTCTTAACTCCACTCCCAACAGTAACAAGCACCATGGAATTTTTTTTATACTTCACCAGCTGTTAAATTGAAAATGAAATAGATATTTATATATTGAGTTCGTCAAAGTGCTCACCTGAATAATGGAAAACCACGTCCAGAAGTTAAGAACCAATTTCACAATCCGAAAGACAATTTGACAATGGGCTTTCAAATTATTGCTGGGTTTTATTAATAATTCTACTACTGCTAATTATGATTTGACAACAATATTGCTATAGGTATAGCCAATTCGTTCAGATGTACAAAAAAGTTTTTAATGTAATATATAAAATTCTCGTGTCACAGTTTTCGTTGCCATACTCCTCCGAAACGGCTTGACCGATTCTCATGAAATTTTGTGAGCATAATGAGTAGGTCTGAGAATCGGCCAACATCTATTTTTCATACCCCTGTGACCGGGAATAACATTCCACGCGGGCGGAGCCGCGGGCATCAGCTAGTATTAATATAAATAATCCCCAAAGAAATTCTAATAGTCATAATTAATTATGGAAATCGTATGACTTCAGAAATGTCAATGTCTTCTAAAACTATTCTGAAAGTAAAAGAAACATTTCCTCGTACAAAGCTTGTGGTAAGTTTAATCTTTAGTGAAACATCGTGGAAGGCTACTAAAAACCCGCCATTAGCAAGCGTCCTTGATTTAATTTACATAAAAAGGAAAACCACGATAAGATATGGCTACGGTAAAACATTTCCCGTGGCTATTAGAGCGACGTCATCAAGTAGAGAGCAATAAGCAAGTGAACGCGCCGTATCTACCATTCAGGCATTCTGTTATCGGAGGGAGGACGGGCGCTGCAGTAAGCAAGATACCATCGCGCACCCGACCTAATTCGATTCGCCAAGCCGACAGTGGACACCACAGCATTTAGCCCGCCAAGTTTACCACCTTGTTACATAAACTGAGTCACTAAAACCACTGAACGAGGTAGATATTAAGTCACGAATCCTAAAGGATTTTTATGCTTGACCCGTCAAGCTTGTTTTGTAAAATAAGATCTATGAACACGCCCATCGTCGTTCGCTATTCAATACTGTAAATATTTTTCTTGTTTAGTAATCGATTGTTCTCAATCAAAACACGTATTTGTACATTTGAAACTTAACCAAAGAACTACCTCAATTGAAGAAAAGCCATAAAGATTTTACCACAAATTACTACTTCAGGCCCACCTCACAGGTCTGCAAAAACCGTGAATTCACTGGACTGGTGAGTTGTGCACTATAGTAACTGATTTTTTTTTATATTTTGTTTTCTAAATGTGGGCTCATATGAGTTTGAGATCCTTGAAGAAATTTCGATCAAATTGATGATACGAATACCATCTTATAACCTTCCGTCTACAGATCCTAATTTAAGCCTATTGTTCGGATACCATCATAAATTCAACTATCATAGGTACCTACCTCCTCTCCTTACTTCTATCGCTATTACTTCAGTTGTTTTAGATGTTCTAAGCACTAAGTAGTAAATTAGAAATCGACACATACACACAACAGTGTAGGTATACCCTGTTGTTTGATGTTTTCACTCCAAGCCAATATCCCAGGGATAGTGTACAATACATACAGACACTGGGCCGTGTAAAGTTACCATGATCGCAGTCGGCGCATCGCTCTAAGAACGTTTATGTACTGGCTTGGCAACGCGTGCAGTGCATGTACACTTACACATCGATCTGGCAAGTGACTGAGCACAGTCCATTTTGTAAATGTTTTTAAACGGTTGTTGTTTGAAAGTACTCACTTTCAAGAACTTATAGTGATAAAATTCCTATTCAGAAGTTGATATATCTATTTTCTATTCATAATAAGTAGGTACCTAATTTAAGTTCTTCTTAACCAAGAACTGCGTACATTTATCTCCTAATATTTCCACTCAGTCACTTTGAAGGGAACTGGAAAATTAACAATTAATCTACCCTAACCTACAGATTATATCCTAGATAAAGACATCTTGTTCCACATAAGTTACTTTTTCAAAATCACTATTTAACAATCTAACTTAAACATGTAAAAAACGAAATTTAAATAGCCTCTTTCAATCGGCCAACAATTAATATTTGCGAATGTACTCTGTTTTGTACAAACTGTGTACGAAAATAACACATTTCATTGATAGCAGTCATAAAGCAACACGAACTATGACTATTATCGGGAGGGCCATTTCCCTAGGTCAAAATGTATTCCAAATGGTAGGAGTATAATATGAAATATTAAAAATATGTGTCTTTGAAATAATGAGTGGTTTTAAAATTCCATAGTTTCAGCCGATTGCTTATAAAGTGGTGTACTTATATAAATACAATTTCCCCCCGCAACATGAAAAACCGGCCAAGTGCGAGTTGGACTCGCCCATGAAGGGTTTCGTAGCAGCAAGTAACATAATATAAAAGTTCATTATAGTTCGTTGTAACTTTGATTGATGTTTTAACACGTTCGTAGTGGTAGTGATTTTTCTTACCGAAAATTGCGGTTAATGACGTATTGAACAAAAACTACCAGCTCTATCTCGTTCAAACTAATTTTCGTTGGTAGTTTTTATGGCAATGTACATCATATATTATTTTTAGATTTATCACTCTCTTAGTTTAGAAGTTAGAGGGGGGGGGACACTCATTTTTCCACTTTGGAAGTCCCTCTTGCGCAAACTATTCACTTTAGAAAATAAACCGGCCAAGTGCGAGTTGGACTCGCCCATGAAGGGTTTCGTAGCAGCAAGTAACATATATAAAAGTTCTTATAGTTCGTTGTAACTTTGATTGATGTTTTAACACGTTCGCAGTGGTAGTGATTTTTCTAACCAAAAATTGCGGTATATGACGTATTAAAAAAAAACTACCAGCTCTATCTCATTCAAACTAATTTTCGTTGGTAGTTTTTATGGCAATGTACATCATATTTTTTTTTTTGATTTATCACTCTCTTAGTTTAGAAGTTAGAGGGGGGGGGGGACACTCATTTTTTGACTTTGGAAGTCCCTCTTGCGCAAACTATTCACTTTAGAAGAAAATGATGTTAGAAACCTCAACAGCATTTTGGAAGACCTATCTACAGATAACCCACACGTATGGGTTTGATGAAAAAAAAATTTTGAGTTTCAGTTCTGAGTATGGGGACCCCCAAAATTTACTGCTTTTTTTCTAGTGTTATATAAGAATCTTAATGCGGTTCACAGAATACATCTAGTTACCAAGTTTTAATAGCATAGGCCGTATAGTTTCGGAGAAAAGTGGCTGTGACACACGGACGGACAGACAGACAGACAGACATGACGAATCTATAAGGGTTCCGTTTTTGCCATTTGGCTACGAAACCCTAAAAATGATATTAGAAACCTCAACAGTATTTTGGAAAACCTATCTATAGATACACGTATGAGTTTGATGAAAAAAAAACTTTTGAGTTTCAGTTCTGAGTATGGGGACCCCCAAAATTTACTGCTTTTTTTCTAGTGTTATATAAGAATCTTAATGCGGTTCACAGAATACATCTAGTTACCAAGTTTCAATAGCATAGGCCGTATAGTTTCCGAGAAAAGTGGCTGTGACACACGGACGGACAGACAGACAGACATGACGAATCTATAAGGGTTCCGTTTTTGCCATTTGGCTACGAAACCCTAAAAACAGATAAATTATGTATTATTTCTACTGTTGGTTAGTGGCACTTGGTTGAACTTGCTGCACATATTGAATAACACGACTTGTACTGTTCTACAACATTTATTTACTTTACACCTGACCAGTTTCGCCTCTTGGCATTCTCAAAGGTTAAAAAGTAACTTGATGACCAAGACTTTTTTTTTGTTTACGTGAAGGAAAATCTTCATGACTGTTACATGACTCCTACCGACTAAAAAACCTCACGTAACGCCTAACAGCCTATGGTTGGGAGCCCCGGGTAAGCCCTCGGAAGGATGTCCCAGGACTCCCAACAGACCTACGGCCGCCACTGCGGCCTTGCCCAGCGGGTGGTTCGGGAGCTATCCCGCGTCTTTGGGGGGTTTTGTTTGTGATCCCGCTTCTAAGGGCAGGGGGGGGGGGGGCGTGCGTGAGTTTCTCATGTCACGCTGCCGTAATGGGCCTGCTTGACCAAGACTACCTCATGCAAGAAAAAAATAAATTATGACATACATAAACATGCTAAGTCTACTCCCCTTGTGCTGGTCGCGTTGCTCTATGGGTACAGCATACAAAATCCGTTAACGGGAAACGTGTTGTCCATTTGGACACACATTTTCTGTGATAAAATATCTAGCTACCATTAATTTCATGAAAAGGAGTGCCTTACTGCGAGTAAGACACGTACATTTTTGCTCAAAGCGAAATCGTTCACCTATAACTAAGATTGCTGCTATAAATTATAGCATGTATGGGTAATCATAGTCTCAATACATTTATATTTGTTATATTTTTAAACAATAGTCTAACCGCGGCTCCACCAGAATGGCACGTAGAATAAAACAGTGTATCTTCCCCGAATATTATGAATATGTACTCGGTTGCAAGTTTCAGTAAAGTTCAATATTTTTTGTCATACCGTTGGCTCTGTTAACCCAACGATGCATTTTTATGTGCATTAAACAGGTCTATACAGTTCAATTGTTTGAGTCAAAGAAAAACAAACACAGTTACTACTACAAGTATAGAGGTCCCGCAACATTACCGCCTTCGTAACCTCCACGCAATTAATTCACTGATCGTCCGCATAATGACTTGCATGTGGTTACCCTCTTGTGAGTGTGACTCAAACTAATGCTCACCAACTTCCCTAGTGCTAATGAACGTTCTCTTCAAAGAAGTTTTTGCTACTACAATTCTACTGTAACTACTACAAGGTACCGTTTTGGCACAGTCTCCGGCAGCTATTAAACGTTGCAACCATTAATCTCTAACAAGAAGATTGCATTTTAAAGTTTAGTTCGTTTTGCTTAGTGTTGATTGATTTGGAAGCCTATGTGCTACCTCCACAGAATTGGAATTGTACTAATAGTGCAGAGGTAAAGTGATTTTTTTGCTTATGACAAATAAGTTTATTTCCTAAGTCTGGTCATATGAAAGGTCGACTTGAAGGGCAAATGTCAATAACAAGTTTTCAATCAAAGCAAAGTTTTCATAACAAATTTTTGAGAGTAATAAACAGCTCACAGAGCTTTAGGCTAGTTAATGTACTTTTGGTCATGAGCTAAATTACAGAACTTTAGAGATAACTTGCTAAATATTTAAATATTTTCATGCCAAAGTACTTGGATAAGGTAAAGTGACTGTCTTAATTAATTTAGATGCTCAAACACGACTTCCGGTATAATCGCGGCTTTGATAAACTTAATATCGAAATAGTAGTCTGGGGTAAGAATATTAAATCGGCTTTATTTATAGCAAATATTAAATGGGTATATTATTTCCATTACCTTCTCGATCACAATTAGATGGCAAAGAATCCTTACAACACAACTGAGTCCTAAGTTTATGATTTTGTAATAGGAAAGGATTTTGGAATTAGTTTAAAAGAACCTGTAGAACAAAGGCTCTACTCGAACAAAATCTATATTTTTAGAAACCTACAACCACAAGCTTTTTATAGTACCTTGTTAAGGTTACGAACAAGGGCTAGAAAAGAAGGTAGCTTTCATATCTACCAAAGTAAAATTATGATTCTCACCTTAAACAGCTTAGGGCAGCTAATATGCGTATACAGCAGTCAGCGTGTTGCAAATGCAATATTATAAGCAAAATTATTTTGATGTGTTTTGCCTATAATATTGCATTTAGCTTAGTGGATTCAAGACTAGTACCTGCTTATTATTAGGACTAGACTGAACGAAATCGATGATTGATGAAATACTGAAGTTATTTGTAGGTACCAAAATCTACTACTGACACAAGACTACATTAAAAAAATATTGAAAACTAAGAACTCTTGAATTTATTTATATAGAGCGATTCTCTCTAAGTAAAAATTTGCTGTAGTTCCATTGACAGTTAAGCAACATTTTAACCATATTTTTTATACGTAATTGACGATAACATTTCTTAAACGTCCTATCTGAAACTATTGGTAAATATAATTCGAATATTACTCAAACCATATTTAAAATGAATATAATCAAACTATGCGTGTACCTTATGTGAAATAATTAATATTCATCCGATGACACCCTAATGATAGGCTTGGGTACGAAGCTGCATAATGATGTACAATTTCCTATTAAATAAAGTCATTACTGTTAATTATGGGGTTTGCTATCAAGGGTTGTCAAGCGATAAACTCATAGAATAAGCTGCTTATTTGTAGTTCAGTTGCAGAGAGTGTACGAATTTGAGTCAAAATTGTAGTTTATTTCTTACGTGTGGACAATTCTACGGGTATGCTATAACGCACTCCTACCGATTAAAAACACATTTCCGACCTACTGCCAACGGTTGGGCGTCCCGGGTAAGCTCTCGGAAGGAAACCCCCAGGACTCCCAACAGACCTATGGCTACCACTGCGACCTCACCTACTTGTTCGGGTGCTACCCCCATTCAACATCAAACCTCAAACGTAATACCAATATTAACTGATGGTTAGTATTTGGATTCACGTAGAGAACAGCTCGAATGAAATCCAGCATGCAAGAAGCGAGCAGAGGCCGAACTAAGGGTGTACAAAAGTGACAGGCACGTGTGGTGGTATAATGCGACAGTCAAGATGGAAACCGGAACTTAGTCTCCCGAAAGCCCTGAAACCAAGGCAGCCACTAGAAAGTCGTCATCAGACACAGACAAAGCCAATTGCCACCATTATATGGAACCTGCATATTGAACCAGAAAAAAACAATATTGACGAGGTAATAATAAAATAGGTGGCGTTCGTACTCGTACGTATTTTATAGGGTGACCTTCCTTCTAATCTATGACTAATCCTAGTAACAACGCTTCTAAAAATCCTGGATAAGATATATTCGCATTCGAGGTGACCTCAGATCAATGATATTGCGGGCATAAAGTAAGCAGTATCGCATTCACTGAATCAGCTACGTTTTAAAAAGACCACTCGTATACGGGGGGAACAAGTAACTGCCGTGAAAACTGGAAGCAGAAACGTTGGACCTGATCCCCAAAGAAAGGGCGCCGAATACAAGCGGGATTAACACTCGGACGGATAAAGATGATGGTCGTCTAATAGACTTTAATTATTCTCATTATATTCTACAGAGAACGCAAACGAATTTAAAAAGAAATCTCAATGAAAATATTTCACAGATAGTCCAAGTACCTAATTGGTGCATGTAAGATGTTGTCGAGATTAGTAGGATACAGAATATAAATCCTATATAAAGCTAAGAAACAACCAGATCCCTACACAATGCCCCAGGAACGTATTGTATTGTAAAGCATTTCGAGAAATCGCTTTCTCAAAGCGGAGCTCGCCTTTTTGCAATTTATAACGGCTCTCATCCAGATTGCATGAATACAAACAGTAAGCCTTTTGTGTGTGCGCTTGTGTCCTTTTTAGTTAAGACTCGCGTTTCAACGAAAAAACTTAATTTCACGTTAGATCAATTTTTGAATCGTTCGGATTTGAATGCTATAGAGCATTTGTCAGACAAATTCTAACCAAATGCTCTTAAACCATTAAGAGCATTTGGTTGGAATTTGTCGTTAGCCGAGCGTGGCCGAAGGTAGCCGAGTGTTAGGTTATTTTCGTGACATTTCTGGATTCGGTCTCCAAGCTCAAGGCCCGCGATAGAAGCTATGCAATAGCTTTTCCCATAACGATATCAGATTGATCAAATATTATTATATATCATTATTATATATTAAATATGAAGTCTAATTGGATTCCATAATAAAATATGATCATTTCTACCAAGAAATGATCATATTTTATTCGGCCACGCTCGGCCACGTTCGTGTATCTCGCACTTCATTTACCTACGTGTACACGTGAGCATTTGCATAATGTGTATCTATGTATATGAAGTGAAGTAGGGTGAGGTGGGGTGGGCTGAGGTGTGTAGGGTGGGGTGCGGTGAGGTGGGGTGTGGTGAGGTGAATTGGTGTGAGAAGGGATGGGGTGAGGTTAGGTGGAGTGGGATGGGGTGGAGTAAGGTGAGGTGGGGTCCAAAAGTCTAAAAGCCCAAAAGTCCAAAAGTCCAAAAGTCCAAAAGTCCAAAGTACAAAAGTCCAAAAGTCCAAAGGCCAAAAGTCCAAAAGTCCAAAAGCACAAAAGTCCAAAAGTCCAAAAGTCCAAAAGTTCAAAAGTCCAAAAGTCCAAAGTCCAAAAGTCCAATAGTCAAAAAGTCCAAAAGTCCAAAAGTCCAAAAGTACAAAAGTCCAAACGTCCAAAAGTCCAAAAGTCAAATACTCAAAAAGTCCAAAAGTCTAAAAGCCCAAAGGTCCCCGTCAAGTAGGTACTTCGTACTTTACTTTGTAGAACATAGGCTTTAAAATATTCCTTTGTAGAAATAATTATACTAGCATAGTTGATAAAAATGCTATGCAATAGCTTTACCGCGACAGTCATCGAGTGACACACATCTTTTTTTTATTTTCGCAATAGTTTACATACAAACTAGACATATTTGACGTTTCAATTGTCTAAACTCTAACCATTCATTTACCCGATTAAAGCAAAGCCAACAGAAAAGGCAGCGAACTTAGCAGCCTTACTTGTGGGTAGATAATATTTGTATTTACGTTTATTCTACCTTAGTATCTTATCATTTTACTATAATTTGTAATTTTTACTATCGACCTCTGTAAGTTCAATTAAATCCTTACAATCATAATGGCTCGTTGGTACATCGGGATCATTAAGGGTCGGTTATAGCGCACAAGTAGGCATTTGGCGCTCCCCTCGCCCCGGACGCGAGACACACCGCGCGCCGGCAGCGGCAGTGAACTCTCATGCCACAGTATACAGTAGAGTAGAAAGAAACAGCATGCTAACTTTGTTTGACGTAGTAAATGCATTTAACTTTAATATGTGTAGTGATTTATTAGAGTTTCGTAAATAAATGAGTTAATTATATATATTATACTATTATTTTTAAGCTAAAGAGTTTGTTTGTTTGTTTAGTTGTTTGAACTATAGAGTCTAAGAGACTGCTAGTTGAATTTCAAAAGTTCCTTAACAGAATGTCTATTTTTCAAAAATATCAAAATATATAACATCACGCTAAGGCGAATGAGAGCTGAGCAGCAACGAAACATTTTTCGAAAACTAGGATATTTCATTTTTTTGAGAGTTTCCGTTGCGTACGTTTGCTAGATGGTTACAGTTGCGTAAAAAATGAAAATTACATAATAGCTGGTAATAAAAATTTCTAAAGTTTTCTAAAGTTGGTATGCTAAGTATGAATCACGTGATCATTTTGCAATTCAATATGGGCGCCGCGCCGTAATCACAAAATTTCACGATGGGTATCGTTTTTAAGCTCGGCGCTCGTGGCCCCGCGGACTCAGTGTTCTGTAAACGATCACTGCAGTAAGCAACTTTCACTATGGCCAGTCCATGGATGGGTGACCATCCATGTGATCACTTCGTGATATTTATTTGAGCGTTTCCGTGCTTCGGAAGGCGCGTTAAGTCGTTGGTCCCGGTTGCCAGTAAAATGGCAGTCGTTAAGCTTAATTAAAGGCTTTATTTCAACAGCAGGCAGTCACAACCTGCGCCTGTCCATTTAAACACGGCAATACGGCTCACCACCTATTACGTGGGACAAATTATACAAAGGTAAAATGTGGGCATATAATATGCCTACCCCTTCGGGGATAAAGGCGTGACCATATGTATCGTTTAAGGGTTTTCTTGGTGTGCTGAGTACAAATCACGTGATAATTTCGCAATCCAAAATGGCCACCGCGGTGTAATCACAAAATTTCATGATGAGTATCGTTTAAAGGGGTTTTTGGTATGCTGAGTACGAATTACGTGATAATTTTGCAATCCAATATGGTCGCCTCGCCGTAATCACAAAATTTTATGATGGGTATCGTTTAAGGGGTGTTTGGTATGCTGAGTACGAATCACGTGATAATTTTACAATTTAATATGGTCGCCGCGCCTAAATCGCAAAATTCCATGATGGGTATCGTTTAAGTGGTTTTTCGGTATGCTGAGTACGAATCACGGGATAATTTTGCAATCCAATATGGCCGGCGCGCCGTAATCGCAAAACTCCATGATGGGTATCGTTTAAGTGGTTTTTTGGTATGCTGAGTACGAATCACGGGATAATTTTGCAATCCAAAATGGCCACCGCGCCGTAATCATATAATTTCGTGATGGATATCTTTTAATGGGTTTTTTCGAATGCTGAGTACAAATAACATGATAATTTTGGAATTCCATTTGGCCGCCTAAGCTATTTACAGTAGTAAATTAAAAAGATTTGCTTATTAAGTTTAGGCCTAGCAATGCGAAAATACTATGACAACAGGTTTTTTGTAAAATTAAGGCCAATGACATTAAATTGGTACCTAGCATACGAAAGAATTTCTTAATCGGTACCCATCATGAAATTTTGTGATTACGCCACGGCGGCCATATTGGATTGCAAAATTATCACGTGATTCGTACTCAGCATGCCAAAAAACCCCTTTATCGATACCCAACATGATATTTTATAATTATGGCGCAGCAGCCATATTGGATTGCAAAATTATCACGTGATTCGTACTCAGCATAACAAAAAACCCCTTAATCGATACCCAACATGAAATTTTATGATTATGGCGCAGCAGCCATATTGGATTGCAAAATTATCACGTGATTCGTACTCAGCATACAAAAAAACCCCTTAAACGATACCCATCATGAAATTTTGTGATAACGGCGCGGCGGCCATCTTGTATTGCAAAATTAGTACGTGATTCGTACTCCGCATACCAAAAAACCACTTAAACGATACCCATCATGACTTTTTGAGATTACGGCGCGGCGGTCATATTGGATTGCAAAATTAACACGTAATTCGTACTCAGCATACCAAAAAACCCCTTAAACGATACCCATCATGAAATTTTGTGATTACGGCGCGGCGGCCATATTGGATTGCAAAATTATCACGTGATTCGTACTCAGCATATCAAAAAAACCGCTTAAACGATACCCATCATGATTTTTTGAGATTACGGCGCGGCGGTCATATTGGATTGCAAAATTAACACGTAATTCGTACTCAGCATACCAAAAAACCCCTTAAACGATACCCATCATGAAATTTTGTGATCACGGCGCGATGGCCATATTGGATAATTATCGCGTGATTCGTACTCAGCATACCAAAAACCGCTTAAACGATACCCATCATGATTTTTTGAGATTACGGCGCGGTGGTCATATTGGATTGCAAAATTAACACGAAATTCGTACTCAGCATACCAAAAAACCCCTTAAACGATACCCATCATGAAATTTTGTGATAACGGCGCGGCGGCCATCTTGTATTGCAAAATTAGTACGTGATTCGTACTCAGCATACCAAAAAACCGCTTAAACGATACCCATCATGATTTTTTGAGATTACGGCGCGGCGGTCATATTGGATTGCAAAATTAACACGTAATTCGTACTCAGCATACCAAAAAACCCCTTAAACGATACCCATCATGAAATTTTGTGATTACGGCGTGGCCGCCATGTTGGATTGCGAAATTATCATGTAATTCGTAGACATTTTAATGCATTAGGTAGCTGGTTACCATGTCGTGAAAACACTTAAAAAGTAAAAGATCACCACATTTTTACCATGAGTCGCGTATGTATTTGTAACGGTTAATCTAATTACATTTTGCCCATTACTGATATTTTTATACTGTGGCGCGATTTTAACGTAATTTGGCATAATAATTACGAAATAGTTGCGAAAAAAACTGACACAGGTCCTGCTTCCACAAGCGCCAGGGCGAGACTGATCGGCCGTCAGCGGCGCAATTCTATTGCGTTTGGTAGATATTCGTACATGATAACTATGTAAATAGTTGTTTATAGAAAAACGCTCGGAAAATGTGTATAAAAACTTAATACCTTTAATTGAGTGCAAAAAAAATATATAAAATGTTAATAGTTTAGCCACAGTTTTGAAAAAACTTTTCTGAGAGAGTCAACTTTGGGATTTTTTTCTATCTAGTGAAATTTATTGGATCGTGTAACGGGCTCGGAATATGTTTAGCTTATATCCTTAACTATTATATATATATTTTTCAGATTTAAAAACCCTTTACTTTTTGACTAGGATTGTTTCAAAAAACTCAAAATCTGACCCATGCGGCCTTAATAAATAGTTTGTTTTGGTATTGTGCAAGGCGATCATGAGATATCCAGCTGTGAACAGTTAACCTTTTCTTCCTTTTACTCTTTGCTTTTCAAGACAAACTGCTGATACCCCAGTAATTACATATCTAATTTTCATAGGTACAAGGAACTGCATTTCATTCATAAAACGTATAAAAGCGAGGTTTGGCTACTTGCTGTTAAAAAAAAATCTAGGTCATTAATTAGGCTCTCTACATATCTTCTTCTAATGTCTTCAATAATTACAACTGGTACCAATAGCATCCCGTGACTTCAGAAATACAAGAATGATCCTAAATCGAAATACCACAAACGGTTACCCATCACAGAATTCACCTTAGCCTAAGATGCTTACGACAGTGATGGTTTACAGAACACTGAGTTAACAAAGATGGTATTGATAGTATCCAAAATAGGTATCCCAAAGCGGTCAACACAAAGGTGATTTTAATAGGACATAAGAAAGGCAAATGCGAGTGTTGCCGATTAATGTAGCATTCTGACCGTCTGCATGTTTGGCGCCACTCGCCTCGGCGTGGGTGTACCCGTTGTGGACCACGAATAGTCTCGCTAGCTGACTGATTAATTGCATGTAGCATAGAGAACACCACTACGGTAATTTATTATTTTTAGGCCCGTTTCTCGATAATATTCCTTGAACAACATTTATCATCATCTTCATCTGAGCCGATTGCCTAGCCCAAAGCATTATGCCTTACCCAAGATACATTTTGCACTACAGTGCGAAACCAGAAACTAGGAAAGCAAAGATAATAAAATCGACCAAGACAAGTGCTAGACGTATTCGTGCACAGAGGGTTCTGTACTAAAAAATCACGGCAAAAACGGTTCCTTTAATTTTGATTGTTATGGTTTTAGTATTTATTGTTGTTAGAGCGGCAACAGAAATAGAGCTACGAGCGTTTCTACAGTTTTTTAAAAACTTGTTTAACAATGCAACATTAAGTCGACGTGTGTTTCGCCTTCATCTTGAACCTTTTTTGGCAATTGGTTGAAATAATCCTTGATTGTTATGCGCAGCCTTGACGTATTGATAGTGTGTAGTGGGGCTCATTCCCTTTTTAGGCAATTTTTTACAGATGCTCACTACACTACGTCTAACAAATCAAACAGGATATTTCTGAGGACTTCATCTCTGGACTGTTTGTTCAAGTTATTACCTACTTTATTCGATGTTCAAAGACAAAGGAGGACATACATACATTTTTTATTAGTCATCTGATTTTAGTGGAAAATGCAAACATTTTTCTTTCAGTTGAATTCCATAACCTTTATGGTTTGGTATTGGAGAGTGCAGAAATTGCCCCACCATAGCCTAATAATAGATTTTTATGTTCACTTTCTATTTTAAATAATTGTGAATTCAAGTATGTATTGTCTCCTTTTTATTCTGTCTAAGAAAATATAAAGAGGAGGAATAATTATCTTGTGATGAACCGCGACAGCTACTGTATATCAACCACAACAATCGCGCACGTCCCGATCTATATCACATGTTCGCAGAGTCATGAAACACTTGACAGCACGAATATACTATGGTGTTATAAGCCATAATATCTAACTCACGGAAGCACTTTATGTAGTTCCACACACACGTGAATACAGGCTTATTTTTAGGATCATACAAAGACCGCAAAGATTCTATAGTTATATCAAATGTCCTGGCTGTTTTCATTTTATTTCAAGTAACGGAAGAAATACGGATTCTAAAATAGACCCTTATTACGTGAGACCAAACAAACTTCTGTAGTTCTCCGTCCATTGTCATCCCATAATTTTATTAATAATCAATTCATTAATCTTTGCCCCCTGTGCATGAATTTTATTGATTTTTTGCAATTTATAACAGTCTAGTAATTCCCCAAGTAGTCTCCGCAAATCTGCTAGCTACATAACACCCATGGACACACTCAATGGTTTCATTCAAAGTTGAACACATCAAAAAATCGTTTACTCAAAGTTGCATACATGAAAAACATACATACATACATACACTCATACATATTTTCACGCATTTATCCCTGAAATGGTCCTTCATAGTTTTATGTCCCACGTAATAGGTGGTGAGGCTATTGCCGTGTTGAAATGGAGACGCAGACGAAATTTTTCAAGCCGCCCATAAGGACTTCAACTTGGCTTAACGATTGCCATTTTACTGACAACCGGGTTACATTTCGAGTTTTCCTTCTCTACACAATGGATCTTTTTTGCGAAAGTGTCCCCTTAGGCTGCTCGCACATATGTCAGCACCGTACGCGCCGGACGCACCGCATTTTTGAATTCGTTGTATGAAATTGTATGGAACCTCTCACATTACACCCGCACCGTACGCGCCGCATTTCGTAAAATGCGGTAGGCATCCGAATAACATTCTGATGACGTCATAATGCGGCGCGTACGGTGCGTGCTGGTGCTCGATGTAGCCGCATGCATGCTCAGTGTTGCTATATATACGTATTTGCCCGTATCTATACGGAAATAATGTTCAAACCGGACAATACATAATACATGCACACGGGTTTTTCTACTGAATTATCAGGCAAATGCATAGAGAAGTTTCTTTATATTTCTAAGAAATTGAATTTAAATAAACGGAACTTTATTTGATCTTTCATAAACTAACGATTTGTATTTTTAAAAGAAATATTTACTCCTTTCATTTTATTCTTCCTCCGCCGCGTTTATAGACATCACTGATCACGAATATGTAAAAATTAAATAAATATTATTGCTTGCACCTATTTTTATGAATGGTTATAGCATCTAGATTACAAAAAAGGGTGCAAGCAAATTTAAACCTTATGAGCATGCATAATATCTATTTATTTTTTATATATTCGCGATCAGTGATGTCTATAAACGCCTAAAAGCACATTTTTAGAGAAAAGTCATTAAGGTTGAGATTTGCTTGCACCTATTTTTTTGAATGGCAATCGCATTTACATTACAAAATATGGCTGCAAGTAATTTTTGACACTATCAACTTGCTTATAGTCTTTTGTTTTAGTGATCTGCATTTGTTTTTTCGATCGTCATTGGTTTATCCGACCGTCATTTGTACTGTCGATCTTCATTTGTTTCGCCGATCTTCATTTGTTTTGCCGATCTAGACCTATTATTATAAAGACAAGCCCTAACGTGCACATTCTGCGTTGTGTACATTTTGCGAGTTGTTTACATTTTGCGTTATGTACATTCTGCGTTTTGTACATTTTGCTTGTGGTGTTCATTTTGCGTTTTGTACATTCTGTTCCGAAGGGATCTTCCCCTAATAGCCCACTGTCACAATACCACTCACTGTACCGTTTCACACCAGAGGTAAAAGAAACTGCAAAAATAGTTGGCAATACCAAAGATTTGCTTAAGGCGCGTGCGGCGCGTACGGCGCGTATGTGCGAGGCTATCAGGAAATGCGGCGCGTACGGCGCGTGCGGCGCGTACGGCGCGTGCGGCGCGTACGGCGCGTGCGGCGCGTACGGTGCTGACAAATGTGCGATCAGCTTTATTTGCCTCTTACGCAACTTTCGGGATATTGGGGTGGCGAAATTTTGTACTCTTACCCGTCGCAACACGGGACCCGGTCGCCACACAAGGCACATGAAAAACTCGTTCTGTAATTGTTTCTAACCAAACTTACTACTCCAGATATGTAAGTTTTCTTTTCAACTAGACTGAATAAGACCCCAATCACCCCCTCACGACCATAAACTGGTCACTCAATCGTTTTATATATAACTGGTCCCCTAGAGAGCACAAGATCGATCGACGTCACTGTGAGCCATTTCTGCAGCGATTTCCTATACCATACCCCCTGGTCTCTATTTTACAATTCCAATGGATTGTATATTCTCTATGAAGTGTCAGTTATTTTAGCAGTATATGAAATGTGTAGAGTCAAAGCGCTCTGAAAGCTTGTTAATTTCTTCATTCTTCATTGTTAAATTCATTGAACATCATAAAATAGATTTCTCTTTTAAGGTTTGGTGGATGCTATATAAATATTATATAGCATCGATTATTATTTGATATGTTTTCATTATGTAAATTTCATGAAGATATATATGCATTATGGTACTTGCTGTAGAAACTAAACGAAAAGTAACAAAAAATTAAATCTACAATAGTCCACACTGCGCTCAACGTCAATATTTGGAAACCAAACTGCGACGGTATGAAGGCGTATCTCTAAAGAAATCTTCACTTTTGGATAGTATTCCTAGCAACATTCTCCATAGTCCTAAATTACCGTAATCAGTTTAAAGCTTAAGATAGAAAATAATTGTAAGTGTATTGTAATAAGAAAGTTATGTCATTTTAGTCTCGTGAGTTGCCTTTTAAATTTTTTTAACCTTGATAGATGCTCAAAACTGTGTAAATTCTTAATTTTAGGGTTTCGTACCCAAAGAGTAAAAACGGAACCCTATTCATGAGACTTCGCCGTCCGTCTGTCTGTCTGTCCGCCATGAGACTGTATCTCAGAAACCGTGACAGCACTGACAGCTAGAGAGCTGAAATTTTCACTCAATATGATATAGGTAAGTATTTCTGTCGCCACGTCTATAGCAACAAATACTAAAATTAGAAAAAAGGGGTCTTAAGGGGGGCTCCCAACAAACTCTACAACAAACGTGTTTTTGCCGTTTTTTGGTACGGAACCTTCCGGGCGCCAGTTCGACTCGCACTTGGCCAGTTTTTTATAAATACAAGTAACTGTAGCAATCAATCTGCTTTACAGATACAGGTAGACGTTGATAAATAATTCTAATCAAAAGCTTATCTTTCTTAAGCAAGTGCGATGTCGTGTAAACACCTCGTTTAACAAGAATGTACTCGGCTTACATTAGAACTTGATCACATGCTTGGGGACATCAAGATCGAAAGTAGAGATTGGCTGCAAATTTCATAGATGGCAACTAATGTCAGCTAGTCAACCGTCAGCGTAGTGTGATATTATATTCTAGTGTTAGCCTAAATACATAGTGAACACCTTATTCAGTGTAGGTTCCTGTATTGTACTATATTTAAGGGGCGCGTCCGCAAAATGCACAAAAAGTTATTTAGGATTTTGGAAATATTCAAGAACGTACTTCATTAAATGACACTAAAATGGAACCTTAAGAATTTAAGAATTTAATAGATGTGACTGCATTAACACCGTGTGGTTTTTACAAAATAATTATTTACTTGCGAAAAAACCTTTGCAAATCATCGAAATTTACCTTTGTCAATTTGATTATTTCTGCTATTTCTATGATTTTTATTAACTTTGAGAGGTGTTTTTTCTAACGTAAATATTTATTTTGTAAAAAGCGCACAGTGATATTGTAGTTTCATCTATTAAGAATTTAAGGTTCTATTTTAGTGTCATTTGATGAAGTGAGTTCTTGAATATTTCCAAAATTCTAAGTGCATTTTTTGCGGACTAGCCCCTTAAGTTAGATGTTAACATATCGGTCCCCGTGTGGAGAATAGGGGGTAATAGTTATGTAAATTGTAGTCGCACTGGATGATATCCGCGGCTTTGCCTGCGTGGAATTCGGTCCCCGTTCCTTTTTAGTTTCGTTTTCGTTCCCCGTTCCTAGTAGCCTATAATGTTATTATCTATCCATTTTTTAAATTTCAGCGAGTACCGTTCACCCGTTAAACCGTGGTTGAATGACAAAAAAAATTCACAAACTTTTTCATCGTAATAATAGTAGGATACGCCTAAGCGAAAGGTCTACTTCCCTATGCAACGGCCTAGTTTCCATACATACTACAAGAAAGACTTTATCCTATTCTGATAACCGTGTTCTCGAACACGTAACACTAAGTAACTAGTTTAGCAGTGGTTTACCGGTACTTTTCCCAGACGGGAGACACGTATTTAGAACGAGGATGCTGTAGTTTAGTTGCTATGTTAAGCTACAAAGTTAGGTTACACGTGCTTTATTTCAAAGTTAATTTTGCTTCGTTGGTTTCAGTAACTGTTGAAGTAGAGAAAACTGCAGTATTGCAATACTTTTTTTACTCTATCAAGATTGTCTCCTTTTTAAACAAATCTAAAAGAAGCCGCTATTCAACGATTTCGAAAGATTTTAAGAAATCATATATCGCCTTGCCAAAATGATATTCAACTATCTATAAAAGTTTCTATTAGTTTTATTAATATGTATGTAGGTACTTATTTGTAATCCACATAATACCTTTACAAAAATAAGTAGATATTAATAATACCTATCTACTTATTTTTAATTTTGATGAGGATAAAATTTCAGACGGTCAGCGATTTTTTAACTCGCGTCTTCTTCGAAGGGGGACGACATCCTTCCGAGGGCTTCCCCGGGGCTCCCAACCACAGGCTGTTGGGCGTGACGTGAGGTTTTTTAGTCGGTAGGAGTCCGGCATAACATCCATGAGGACTTTCCCTCACGTTAAAAAAAAGGGGTCTGTAAATTAGTTTTTATTCCAAATTAAAAACACATTGAATTCATTCATTACAATTTTCGCAAAAAACATTTTTTTCTGAAATAAGCACTTATGTACTCTTTTAAAAGGTCAAGTTCATTTTACAAGGTTCATTGGGTGTTCTGTATCATTAAACGCTGTGGTGGACATGACCCGATTCCTCTCGCAGTTTTCCACAAAATAAATGGACTACAAATTCACATGATCGCATTAACTGTTTAGACTTGGGATAACAATTTTACATTTTTGTCTTGTTTATTGTGGTTTACATGATTTACGCAAAGAAAATAAAACTTTACTTAGCTATTAAGTACTCTTAGTTTATATTTTTGAAAAGGAGATATCTTTTGGTAGCAACACTAATCGGTATCTATTTAAAAAAATGATTTTTTAATAAATGAATAAATTCAGCGAAATGTACATTTTAAGTTTAGTTATTCTATGATAAGGACAACATAATTAACCTGACCATGTGTGTAGTAAATCAGTATCCACGTACTTTTTAAAAGTTTGAACCTATTACCAAAAACACAAAATTTGTGCTGACCTTAAATGGGCCTCGACCATACCTGTAACAATTGTAAACAATAATAATTAGTAAAAAATTGTGTTACGTCATCAGATCGTATAACAATATATCAATGCCCCCGCATCATTGTTCGATACTAAAAGTGGGTGTCACCACAGATGCTAGGACGAGATTCAACTCTCGTGTCTCTAAACCGACGGCGACGATTACCTAAGTCATACGATAGACCAAGACAAGATTACACCCACGAGAAGTCTTCTTCATTTATTATTATTTATGTATTGCCTTGCCTTCATCGAACAATTCAACTATAAAAAAGCCGGCCAAGTGCGAAACGGATTCGTGCACGGAGGATTCCGTACTAAAAAAGGCAAAAAAGTCACGTTTGTTGTATTGGAATCCCCGTAATTTCCTTTTGTGTCTGGTATATTTGTTGTCAAAGTGGCAACAGAAATAGATACATTATCACTGTGAAAATGTCAGCTGCTATAACGGTTTATTAAGATATTGCTTGGTGGCAGACGGAGGAATCTCGGTACCAATTAAAGTACGTTTTAACTCTGGTTTTACCCTTCATGTACAGTACTCTAAAATGGCAAGAAATAAGACAGTTGTAATAAATAGATACATTTAAAAAATATCTATATATATAAAAGTGTTGTGTGCGTTTAAGTATCTAACTCAAAATTTATACACTTTATACACTTTTATCATAACAGCAATAAGAATATAAAAATTTTAAATAAAGAATAGAACCGACTTCATATAAATCCTTAAAAATAAAATTTACCTAACACATAGTAATACGTATTTTGATTTATCAGATTTTATTCAATATCATATTGAAGTCGGCGCCAAGTAAACCCATAGGTTTAGGTAGGTATTATTAATGGCACCAGCTTCAATATTATACTGAATAAAATCCGATAAATCCAAATACATATTACTATGTGCTAGGGAAATTTTATTTTTAAAGATTTATATGAAGTCGGTTCTATTTTTTATTTAAAATTTTTATTTTTTTATTTTATGTGACGGGTGGACCGAAAAGTATTTCTATCTAGGTGTAAAGTTCTCATCAACACAAATCAATCAAGCCTAAACACAAGGTAACTGCTGTAAATCGTTAAGGAATTCCCTCGACTGTCTTTCAGTTCCATCATCAGATTGACTCCAGACCTTCATTGAATTTTAGTACATTAAAGCACTTAATCAAAAAGTTAACAAACGCACTAGTTGTCCCTACAATTTTCGGTGGTTGCCCTCAATTTCTCCTGGATTCCAGCATCAGATCCTGATACCCTGGATATGGGACCACCTCAGAAGTAGCCTCTTTCGAACAAAAAAAGAATTTTCAAAATCCATCCATAATTGGCGCCGCTATCGCGTAACATACGTACAAAAAAAAAAAAACAGCGTACGAATTGAGAACCTCCTCCTTTTTTTGAAGTCGGTTAAAAATAGCTTTAAAAAGTGATTTTTCAAGGCGAGGGTGGATATTAAGTCGAGGATAAAATGGGTTTTATGATCGAGTTATACACTCTGCTTTTCACTTCGATTGCAAGGAAATGAAACAGTGATATTGTAAATAAAAGTCTTTAATTAAAATTAAAAGTAACATTTGACTGCCTCTGTGGCGCAGTCGGTAGTGATACCGCCTGCGGCGCTGGAGGTCGTGGGTTCGATTCCCACCGGAGACAAATATTTGTGTGACCCATAAATGTTTGTCTCAAGAGTCTGGGTGTTTCTATGTATAATATGTATGTATTTAAAAGTATATAAGTATTAATATCCGTGGTCTGATACCCATAACACAAGCAGGTTATTCCTAGCTTACTTTGGGATCAGATAGCGTTGTGTGAGATGTCCGTGAATATATATTTGAACAATTTTTCAATTTTTCAATCATTCTACATGAAGCATTAGGCATGGGTAACGAGACCTATACTGCCTAATCATAAGTTCATTTTATAATATTTTTTCACTCATAATACTATCTGATCTTTAATGTTTCTTAATTTATATAGAACACAGAAAGTACAAATTAAATGTAACAAAAAAAAAACAAGTTATTTAATAGCGTTTTATTATGTTTGGTTCATAGAGTAACACGATCTTCATGGTACCGTCTCTACGGTCTAGTATGGCCATATTGTTTTAGAAGAAGAAAAAGAACTTTATGCACTAGAGCATAAAATGTTGTTTTAGTCCGCATACACCCAGCATAAACAAGAACTTTACGAGCATAAGAAGTGAAAAATGTTATAACAACGTATTTAGAAGGTACCTACCAGATTTATGTTTTTTAAGAGAAGTTTGATTGCGGCCTCCTTGCATTCAGATTAATAAATAAAAGAGAGTACTTACCTAATAAAGAGGTCAGATATGTTTTGCATGTTATTTTTGAAATTTTTGGACATTCGGAATTTGGAGTTTTGGACTTTAGACTTTTAAAATTTTGAAGTTTTGTATTTATGGAGTTTTGGACTTTTAGACTTTGGAGTTTTGGACTTTTGGACTTTGAACTTTTGGACTATTGGACTTTTGGACTTCAGACTTTGGACAGTTTGAATTTTGGAGTTTTAGAGTTTTGGAGTTTTGGAGTTTTGGAATTTTGGAGTTATGGAGTTTTGGACTATTGGACTTTCAGAATTTTAGACTTTGGAGTTTTGGACTTTTGGACATTCGGAGTTTTGGACTTTTGGACTTTTGGACTTTTGGACTTTTGGACTTTTGGACTTTTGGAGTTTTGGGTTTTTGGACTTTTGGAGTTTTGGACTTTGGCCTTTGGAGTTTTGAACTTTTGGACTTTGGACTTTTATACTTTTGGAGTTTTGGACTTTTGGAATTTTGGAGTTTTAGAGTTTTAGAATTTTAGACTTTTAGACTTTGGAGTTTTGAACTTTTGGACTTTGGACTTTTGAATTATTGGACTTTTGGACATTCGGACTTTTGGACTTTTGGACTTTTGGAGTTTTGGGTTTTGGATTTTGGACTTTGGAGTTTTTAACTTTTGGACTTTTATACTTTTGGAGTTTTGAACTTTAGGAAATTTGGAGTTTTGGACTTTTAGAATTTTAGACTTTTAGACTTTGTAGTTTTGGACTTTGGACTTTTGGACTATTGGACTTTTGGACTATTGGACTTTTGGACTATTGGACTTTTGGACTTTTGACTTTTTGACTTTTTGACTTTTTGACTTTTTGACTGTTTGACTTTGGACTTTTGAACTTTTGAACTTTTGGACTACTAACTCCTTTATATATTTCTTGATATTTCTTTCGAAAAATAAGGTCATGAAGAAGTTTCACTTCTTACGTGTGTACAATAGTACACGCACACATTTTTTTTTAAATGTACCTACTCATCCTTTGGTTTGTGAGTCATTTCTCACAGGTACATAAAACCACCATAAAAAAGTCACAGCGAAGCGTGGCAGGGTACCGCTAGTTATTTTTAATTTTGAACTAAAATCTACACCGTTGGTTCTTAGTAAAATAGAAAATATATTTTAAAACGGAAACAGGACACATATTTTGACAGAATGTAGACCTATGACATTAAATAACAATAATAGAAAACATTTGACTATACTTAATTGTGTGTGTCCATGTGGAAATAGTCTGGTAATATTTGTTGCAGTGTTTCTACTAACCTCAACAAGATCCCAGCGCGTCAAGCTCAACTCAGGTCACTGCGAAATATTGGTTATTAGCAAAACCACAAGCACACGCAATAGCCATTACACGTTTGATTTTGGCGGAGTTGTCGGCATCGGCCCCGGCAGAAAGCCACAACCAAAAATAAAATAGAATAGAACATTTGACTGTCGCAGTCAACTGCTAAACCCAGGGCTCTCACAAAGAAATAACATTGATTAATGTGCCTCTTCCTTCTTATTAGTTCACAGACTAAAGAAAGACTATTCTTTTCGATTAATTTCTTGGTCTTTGTATCAATTAATACTCTCTTGTACATAGCAAGAACACCATACTTTGTAATTTATTCCCGTTAAGTTCTCTGTTTAATTCGCGTTTAAGTTTATTAATTTTTTAATAGGTAGGCAGGTCAGAACATGGAACAAGTGATCGAGGGCTCGCTCGGCAGACGTACGAGAGGCGCTACCTGTTGTAAGGGATTTTTCAAATATTATACAGATTCTTTACAATTGATTTTAATTTACGATTACATTAACTGCCTACACAATACACTCCTTGCTTCTTTCTAAATAGAAATTCTACATCAGTTCGAATACGTATGTCTCACGTCTGAATGTCAGACTTCAAAGTAACATACTCTGGAGAGTCCAAATCATACAAGTATTTATTGATCATAGTCTCCACAATAGTTTTAACTTTCGGACTTTATGTCGACAAATACAAACAACTCCGGAAGCAAAAAATAAAACCCAACATCTTAAATGTGGATAAATGGACGCCATCACTGTTGTTGGTTATTGACAGTTTTATAAACATTAATTACTACCTACACCACCGGTAAATAGCTTTTACTAATAATCATTAAAATACAATGATGCGTCCGCCTGGATAATGGTCATCATTTTATTTTAATTTTCAAACACAGACCCATCAATGTCTAACAAATGAATACAATACGTATTCGGTAAATAGATAATTCATTATAATTAGTTAGATATTTTCATCACATACTCTACTATGAAATATACTAAAGACAAATAATATAATCGTTAATTAATGGTGATTGAATTCTCAAGTGTTATAAAATTATGATGATGATTGATAACAATTTTATTGTAATGTATATGTGTTGTGTATTCTACTGTAATTCATTGAACAAACCCTTCCTTACAAACCTTCCTGGTTTACAAAATGCTGGTAGTCAAAGACTTCTATATAAACTGAGGTAGACATGCCCTACGCACCGATTTTTGAAACCTATAAACTGAGATAATCAGCAGCGTTGCTCGCACTGTAGCGAGTCAAAACATCGAGAGTACTCGGCTTGCCATCGGAGTCCATACGCCTTCTCTTTTACTCTTGTTCTTTTCGTATATTGCTATTGTGGTGACAATTACGTAAATAATATTTATAAGTGAGTGTAGTCTTAGCAATGTGTGTGTTTGAGGATTGCTTTTGAAATCACGTTTGTTAGAGTACGGCGTGTCTACCTCAGTTTGTATAGAAGTCTTAGCTGGTAGTATGTTGTATTATTTGTATGATTATTTAACTGTGCAGTAAATGCAAAAAAATAAAATATTTCTGGATGTGTAATCTCTAATCTATGTAATCTCCAATCTATTCCAGTTATAAAAAAATCGGTTTCGATTGCAGAATTATTATAAATTACACGAAGTTTTATTGCCTTCGGCGATTTTCGATTGAGGAAAAAATGGAAGATATTCGCTATAATGACATTTATCGGCCGATTGAATCAAATTTGGAAGAAAAACTTTATAATTAATTTTTAACAAGCTGTCTCAAGTTCTTTTTTTAAAACGGTATTTACGCCTTTCTTCATAAACTGGAATTCGTTAAAATACAACTTGAATATAATATAATCTTACTAAGAAAGTTTGAGGGGGTGGATGTGTATTCGTAGATGTCTCAGAGAGGACTTTTCATTCTGCCCTCTTTATATGCATTAACGGATTTTGTTCTCATTTCTGCTTGCCAAGGGAATTTCTTCCGACTATAATCTATTCTACCTGTACCAAATTTCAGCTACATCCATTCCGTTAGAGTGTAAAAGAGTAAGTAACAAACAGTACAGTATGGAGTTCTTCAAAAGTGGTCTAAGAAGGTTTTCACAGGATCGGCAGCGCGAGTGTGGCGCCTCTGGTGTTGCAAACGTTCATAGGCTGCGGTGTCCACCAGTCCTTCTAGTGGGCCGTTGTCTGCCACCTTAGTGGTATAAAAAAAAGTCAGTCTGACAAACTTTTGCATTTATAATCGTAGTTAAATCTATTGTTGTAAAACATCACACGGAAATAAAACAATATCGATCTAATCAAATGTGAGGGTAAGCCCATATTTCATTCAACTGTAAGATTTGTTATAATCCAGAATTGCGTGGGTTGATAGTCATTTGAACAATACGAGGGAATGTCGATCGTAACCAAAGAAATCTTAATAATAAGTTGTTAAAATTTCTATCGCTGTGCCAAAGTAATTTGGTCATCCTTTATCTGAATACTGAAGCCGCAGGACCGTATATTGTGGCATATATTGGGAGAGGTCTACGTTCAGCAGTGGACTAATATAGGTTAATTTAATTGATTAATAACTCAAAATCATACATTTAATGCAACACACATAATTTGTTTTTACCCGGGAATCCAACCCGAGACCTCAACACGATAACAATACTACTGTGTCAAGGAGACAGTCATGTCCTTTTAAATGAAAGTTGTTGAGTAAGATTGCGATAACTACAAAAGCATTAGATTGAACGTTTCAAATGGGTTTTCCTAAACGGGAGTTGGTGCCGCATTTGTTCCTTGTCCTCTTTTATGGCCACAGCACCCTGCGCCATAACAAGACTTTACGATCGCCACATCCCTTGTTTCCATCGTTTTGTTGGAAAGCAAAATGGTTATAACACGTCGTCTACTGTCACAATAAATACTATCGTTATATAAATGTAATGATACTCAATAATATACTATAAGCTATGAAGGGACTGATGTACATAAAGGTCTAAATAAATGGTAAGAAGATGGTGTTGCCTTACTTCATAACAATCTGTATTGTATCATATGTTATTATTATTGTGATCAATAACGAAAAATAATCTTATTTTCACTGAATTTCATGGCATTTCTTTTTCAACATTTATTACACTTTTAATATTATCACATAGCGAAGATATCCTGGACTGAAAGTTATTTGATACACTTTTGACACGTGTTCAGTCACAATGAAACTCGTAAACTTCGTTATTGAAGCTATAAACCTTTGTTAAGAATTTCTCATTGCGTATAACATCTTGTAAGATAGACAAATAAAACGAATTTCACGGACAGATAAACCGACAGCTCTTTCAAAGCAAAATATTGTTCTAAGTTAATGAAGGTCGTATTACCTTAGGGCTTTGATAGAACGCTGAGATATGTACACGCAACGAATATTATTCTAGCTAAATTAGCACTAATTACATTTCACAATTTCTCTTAGATAAAATAACGTTACAGCTAATTGAAAGCTAAAATAATGAAAGCTCGCACAGAATACGGTACACGGTTGTACCCTGCGCGAGCTTTCATTACAATTTCATATTTTTCAGGATTTCAATATCAATTCAATCAGTATGTATGTACAATAGAAATATTATTTTTAAGTGTTTCTAATGTTTAGTTGAATATTTCTTACGACTACGGGACAACCAGTCCTTAAAGCTAGTGTTTTAAAACTATAAAATATTAGGTAAGCATGTGTCTCAGGAGTTACCTATGGCTTGACTGTAAGACAATATCAGGTTAATTTTAGTTCCAGGTACATTGTTCGTCATAACATTTAATGTATCTAAACACAATATGTCAGAAAAAATATCATATTTTATAAAACCACGTCGTATCACATAAGGATATAATTATAGCACACTGATGTATGTACCTCAACCTGTATATTAAAACAATTATATTTTGAAAATCACTAGGCAAAATAGTTAAAAGCTTTTTATATTATACTAGCTAACTCGCAACAGCGCGTCAGGTCCTCGTAGTGGCTCTGGACGTGGACACTCTTTCGCTCGAGACCATGGTGCGAGCCCGTTTTCGAAACATCCTGATTGCTGCTCCGCTCCTATTCGCCTTAGCGTGATGTTATATAGCCTTAAGCCATCCTCAATAAATGGACTATCCATTTATTGAACTGCCAAAGAAAACTGTCAAAGAATTTCCGAAATCCAACCAGTAGTTCCCGAGAACCTAGCGTTCAAACAAACAAACAAACAAACTCTTCAGCTTTATAATATTAGTATTAGTATGGAAAAGCAGTCATAAAGTAAAACATTTCTATTTCATAATTTGCAATAACAAGGACCTCTAAATAGAGTAACTAAGTGAGAATACTCCTATTGCATAATTAGATCGTAGATCAGGTTCCGAAGATCCACGATTGTGACTCATCCATCACAATCACGATTGAAATGCACCATTGTAAATTTCACAATCATTATATTAGAAACAATTCTCAAAAGTAGCCGTAATGCACTGTAAATTTAAACTCTTCTTATATTATTACGTAATCTGCATTTAATGAAATCAAATATACTAGGAAAAAATAAATCTTTGGTACCTATATTTTGTACCTTATTTATTTTGTCTTATAATCTATAGCTGTCCATCCCAAGGTTGCCTGGCACAAATTGCTTTAAGGCGATAATCCTCCCTTCGTACAATATCCGCAATTATTTATTTCTGTAAAATGGTGTGCAAATAAAGTTTTATTCTATTCTATAAACCACTACGAATACTCAATGAGTTATCGTTATCTATTATGATCCCTGCTGTTATGATCCCTGCGTCTGCTTAGATTAACGAGAAGCTTAATTGAAAACTGTCAATTATTAATTGACAGTGCTTGTTCAGTCGTGGTGCGCTTCGCCGGTGGTCTCGATAAACTTGATCGTCCCCGAGCGTGTGACATCTCTCTGAGGATCAAGCCCTTGTTCCCAAGTCCGAATCATGCTTTATATCTACCGTCGACCTTGCCCTCATTAAAGTGTCTGAGAAATTCTTATCTGTCGTTTTGTTCTACTTTATTTTAACCAACCAACGAATTGGAGCTTTAAGTTTCAAGATACTGAATTTATAAGACCTTACCGCAGCCGTAGGAACTTTGTTTTGCTAACCACGAAACATTTTAGAGGGTTTTGATTTTGACAGGTATGCATGTATTTTATGGTGATGTGCTCCCTCATAATTTTTGAACTATGGCATGTACTTGTCAAAATTTAATTTTCTTGTCAATATGTTGACTGAGGCGATCTTTAGAGGATTATATATTATACACTAGCTGATACCGGCAGCTTCGCCTGCGTAAATCGTTTTCCCGTTTCCGCTTCCCGTGGGAACTTATTCCCGGGATAAAAAGTAGCCTATGTGTTATTTCAGACCATAATCTATCCCTGTACCAAATTTTAGCCAGATCCGTTCAGCCGTTCGAGCGTGAAAGAGTAACAAACATCCACTCATCCACACTTACATACTTTCGCCTTTATAATATTAGTAAGATGTGTCAAGGTGTTGATCTCGTGTCTCTTGATCTCTTGAAATTGTTTCTACCTCGTTTCCATAATAGAGTTTAGATTACCCCAGTTTTAGATTTTCATGTCTATGTATGATTCTTTAAAGTGCTATAACTTTTAATTTATAAACCGATTAACATGAAATACACACTTAACGTTAAGTAGAGCAAACCTCAACACAATTAAGAAAACCGCATTGCAATGGGTTAAGCGGTTACTGAGATTAGCGTGCACAAACGTACAGACAAACAGACAAAAATTCTAAAAATCATTGTTTTGGGATCTATTGCGTTCATAAAGCCCCCCTATAATATATTTTTTTATTTATCTTTCATGTAGGTACAGACGATTTTATTATATGTATTGATATTGATTGAAGTTAAAAAAATATGCAGTCGTGTTTGGGATTAACCCTTTAATTGGAACCAATAGTCCTAAGCCATAATTTAGTTAGACTAATTTAGAGGGCTCAATTTTAATCATAACAAATAAATTAATAATAAATAATAATAATAAATAATAAATAATAAATATAATAAATATTCTCGGACACTTCACACAAATACATAAATTCTTCTTAAAGTCACTCCATAATTGGAAATCATTTCTAAATTCAGACCTAAATGTCCTTATTACCCGACAAAACGGACCACAGTCCATATAAACCTCTGACCAATTGCTAAAAATAAAATAGATTTTTATGTCTCAAAATAAAATTTCTGTGATTTATCAATCAATAACTCATCATTTTTCATCGTGCGTATCATAAAAAGTTTCCTTATAATGTACATTCTTGGGTTCTTTGTATACAGAGAATGGATATAAATATTACAAGATTTCTTTTAACTTGAGTATACAATAACAGTTAACAATAACAATTAAAGATTATTTACCTTTTATAGTAGCTTTCACCCGGCGAACGCTATTTAGGTTTGAAGGGACTGGGTCAGTCAATAATTTTAGGGGTGAAGAGAGTTCCTTGCCACTGAATAGCAATGCTGCCCAGCCTTTAGAGCGACCCGCACACCCGCGCCTCTTTGACCGGCCCTCAACTAATAAATAACCACCATTTGAAGAGTTAAACGTCCTTGCTTCGAAATTTAATATCTCACTTAACGTTTTAAAGTCTCCTTTCAGTACTCTTCTTACAAACACTTTAAATATACTCCGTTTAAATTTTCCTTTTTTTCGTATTTCTTCCGGGGAGATTTTTCCAGTAAAGATATACTTTGATTCGAACACAATCCGTTCCAGGGTTTCGTTGTTTCGGAATACAAAATTATTGTTCACACATTCCCATTGAAAATCGTCATTGATATTGATAACTGTATTCCGTTTGTTCACTTCCCCTTTCATATGGACCGCGTATGTCATGAAAATTGAAATTAACATAACAAATGTAATTAATTTTAACATTTTGTATCACGGTATTTATATAACGCACTTTGGATGTATGAACATAACTTGGATTTTATCTTGGAAACTATTTAGTACATTTATAAACATCGTCACTGAGATCGCGATGCACATAACCGTAATACGGAACCATATAGTGGGTGTATTGTGCGCGCGCGCCGCATGCCATGCCAGCTTATACTGGAGGCTTTAACGTATTCACTGCAGCTTCCAACCTGTTGTATTATAATCCTCAAGCTTGCACTACAGCAGCTTTTGTAAATTAAAATACTCAAGCAATATTTCTAGTGTGATTTTATCTAAAGTACAGAAGTAAATCTGTTTAAAACGTTTATTTCCTATGATATCGAATAGCAGAACTTGAAATATATTCCCATTTATATTGATATAATTATGTTCATAAAAATTGATAAATTAGAAAGTTTCCAGCACTCCTAATTGATTAGGTGGCAGGTTAGTCTAGGCGTGGATTTATAAATCCTATTAATCATATACCTCAGCTATTGTTAAGCCCAATGCCGTTTTCACTTTTCACTTAACGTATGTGTCCCGATCTATAAAGCTATTATAATGTACTTCAGGAAGTAACTAAATAATGTACGTTTGAATAAATAGGTAGAAGATAATATTAAAGGGTATTGGTTAAATAAGCCTCGCTGTTAACCCTATACTTGGCAAGACTCTGCATGATCAAAATTTTTATGTGTTATTTAGGCACTAAAGAGGGGTAAAAAAATAAAATAAAGAATCTTTTTCTATTTGAAATAGGTTTTTTTAAATGTATCCTTGTGTGCACATTGGCTGGTATACAAAAAGTAACCTTCAAATTTGAACGTATCTGAAAAGATCCAATAAACAAATAACTAAATTAAACATAAAAAATAACAATTTGTTCCTTTTTTTTTCTTTATATTTAAGGAATTTTTATTAATTATGAATATGTCAATTTCATCGTAACTTCTATAGTAAATAGACATATAAAAAGAAAACTTAACTACTAACTCTGAGGAGACCAAATAACTCGAACAGGCTCATAGCCGCTTCGCATCGAGGGGTTGCCAATATATCATGGAGCATACCTAAATTAAGTCTGTTCAGGTTACAAGTCCCAATCAGAGACTCTCGGGCTGCTTCGTAACGTACACATTCCACCAAAATGTGATGCACATCCTCTACCACGCCGCATCTTTCGCAGTTTGGGGAGTATGCATGTCTCATTAAAAATGCGAACCTCTTCAATGGCATGTGCCCGGACCTTAAACGCATTGCTGTAACTACCAGTTTTCTTCCCAACCTTATGTCTCCAAACCAAGGTACACGAGGGGGCTCACATTGTGCCGTCTTGTACCATATGACCTTTTCTCGTGAGCGCTCATTGAAATTCTCTTTCCAATTATTGAACGAGTGGTTTTCGTACTTTGGTAGTAATTGTTCGTTCCAACTAATTATTGCTAATTTTTAAGCCAAAATTAACAATTGCATATAACCGTTTTGCTTCATCCGATATAGGTGTAGACAAGATGTTGTTACAAACCCCTGGCGACCGCAAAGATATGCCTAGGTCGATTTCCAGCTGTTTTCTTTGGGTTTCATTCCGCACACACTCCGCTATAACGTGATAAACATCTTCCCTAACGTTACAATTTGTTCCTAAATAAAACAAATATAACGATTGTTTTGCATTATTTCACAATTAATCACGTAATCGTTCAGAGATAAACATAAGTCGTCATCGCCGGAATTCTGAATTGATGTGGATCACTGTCAAGTCGACGATCCAGGACTCGTTCTTAGACAAACGATGTAAGTTCGCTCAGCACTTCCAGTAAAAGATCCAAAAGCTTTTGGTGGAATACTAGCTTATTATTTTCCCAACAACGTGGGACTGGGCAGTGACTGCGGCCACCTTGTTGGCGATTTCTGCTGAAGTACCAACATGTTCGAATGCATATATTCAGTGTATTGCATCGTATCATAATGAGGCAGCATGTCTGATTCTGATTGCTGCAGTATGCTGTGGGACTTCAATGCCAAAGTCCTGGCAAACATCTACTACCGCCAAGGTGCTCTGGTGAGCCAACGTGGCTACAAACCATCTTTGGTCGATCTATGGTTGGCGTGCACAGGTGCGCGATGAGCTTTTCCGTATGGTGCACAAGACTAGAGAGCCACCTGTAAGCGGTGATTTTGCCTCAGTCATTCGGCTTATTCTGAGGTTCGGGGTAAAAAGTTGGCACGGTGTTCCTACATATCACATGCGACACATCTCCTCACGAGCCACTGGTATAGATGTGTTGAGAAATATCTGTGATAGGTCTCCGGCACACAGGAAGACGTCTCCGCAGTAACTGCGGAGACGTCTTCCTGGATACAAAATGGTACACGCTCGTTTTTTTCACGAGCGACGTAAAGTAGTAAGGTTTCTTCACTGTCTTCACTCACAGTTAGTTTCTGCTATGTAAGATAAGTGGTTTGCTGTCTCCTCTTTTGCCGAGGCCGATGTTGCCAAAGCAATGACGGATGCCGAGATACATTTGATAGCGAAGCAGCTGGACATGAAAATTTAAGAAACTTTGAAAATCAGAACTGGTATTTTGCTTTTGAAGTATCACTCTCTAACTCAGGATCACTGTTAGGCAAGTGCTTTAGTGTTTCAATGGAGAGCTGCTATATGAAAAATCGACATAATATACAGCTCGTCTTGAGAAGACGTTGGTACTAATTATAATTTTTGATCTTGTTTTTTATCTAGAGATGAGTGCCATTAACATGCAGGGTATATTATTTAGTTGAATATTGAGCTGTGATACCTGAAAATGGAAAACTAAAATATTATTAAGTTTAGTCCACGTGAAGATCGGTAAATATTGCGCCTCCATTGCATTTCCAAGGGAACATATGATTTTATCCATAGAAGAATAAACTTTCAATTTCATCAAAATAAGGGGTTATTTTAGGTAAACAGAAAGAGGGGTTATTTTCGCATAATTTAATAGTTTGGTAAGCTAGCAATGTACCTCTAAAGATACATAACAAACAAAATGTTTATATGTGCCTCTCGGGCAGTGTGCATTTATAGATACATACATGAAAATCGTTTCATAAGTTTATTTTTATGGTATACTAGCTGATGCGCGCGGCTTCGCCCGCGTGAAATTTGGTCCCCGTTCCCGCTTCCCGTGGGAACATTTTCCCGGGATAAAAAGTAGCCTATGTGTTATTCCGGACTATACTCTATCCCTGTACCAAATTTCAGCCAGATCCATTCAGTCGTTAGAGCGTGATTGAGTAACAAACATCCAAACATCTAAACATCCAAACATCTTCACAAACTTTCACATTTATAATATTAGTAGGATAGGAAGTAGGATAAATATAATAAAATTGTTTAAAGGAATAGACAATATTATATTTTACACTATAAATGATAGATATCAGTGAAGAAATGCAATAATAATAGTAATAACAACAACATTTACCTTTTTTTTTTTTTTTTTTTTAACGTGAGGGAAAATCCTCGTAGGATGCTATGCCGGACTCTTACCGACTAAAAAACCTCACGTAACGCCCAACAGCCTATGGTTGAGAGCCCCGGGTAAGCCCTCAGGAAGGATGTCCCGTGACTCCCAACAGACCTACGGCCGCCAATGTGGCCTCGCCCAGGGGGTGGTTCGGGTGCAATCCCGCGTCTATGGGGGGTTTCGGGTGTGACCCCGCTTCTAAGGGGGGGCGTGCGTGAGTGCTCACGTCACGCTGCCGTCATGGGCCTGCTTCTGTAAGGACGGTGAGCGGCCCTCTCACCGTCCTCAGACCCCCGGTCATGGAGGCCGATAGTCCTCGGCGAAGACACGTCGGCGGCGCCCAGGGCGCCGACTGCGGAACTCGGGTGGGAGAGTTCTCTGCCGCACCCGGCCCGCCGCCTCCTTCGCGAGCATGACCTGCTCGCAGAAAGAGGCGGCGCAGTCCCACTTACTCCCGCTGGAGAGCATGGCTCACAACATTTACCTTGCCATGCACAGGCGCTCGGCATCGGTTTGATGTTTTGCTGCCTACTGCAGACTCAGTGTAGCCAGGAACCTTAAAATATTTTTTCTCTTAATTTATGAATATTTACATTCACAATAAATAAAAATTATACATATTCAATAACTACTTTAATGTCCAGATTTTAATATTGAGGTACGTGCATAACACTGAGTTTCTTGGGGTGTTCTTCTCTGAGTTTCTTGGGGTGTTCTTCTCAGTCTGTAGTATTTCCGAACCCCCGGTAGGGTCACAAAAATTTTGACAAACCTAAATATTTTTTTTTAAAATTTCAAAGGGAATAAATTTTATTTTATTTTATTTTTTTATTTTACAATGCACACTGCCAAGAAAAGGGTTAATAATAGTCGACTATGTTATTAAAGAAACGTAGGAGTTACTTTACTATGTTTTATCCAGTAGAGATCAATGAAGTTAATATTATAATAGTTTATCCAAGTAAGTAACACGACAATCTTACTAATATTATAAATGTGGAGACGGGAACAAAACTTCACGCGGGCGCAGCTGCGGACGTCAGCTAGTACAACAATAAGTACATTGAGACAAATACATACATTTTCTGACTTTGTAAAAGTTAGTGGAGGATGCTCAGCCCTCCTAAAAATGTAAGTAAAAAAATCACCCTTTTGATTATTCATATCATGTGTCCTGACAACTAATGGAAGTGAAAAGATTTATGCACGAGGCGTGGGCGAACGAGATTATCGACAACCGCTGCGTAAGAACTCACCAATGCAGCATCTGTACTGCCTATGCAGTCAAGCTAAAGTAGGCACCATAGTGATAAGCAAAGGTAAAAGTGCATTGTGATAATAAACATATGAACTTAAAATGTAAAATCATGAGAAGTAGACAATTCATAGTAAAACTATTATCAATCATATCCAATTAAGTACGGCAAATTAGGTTCCATCAAAAGCAAAACTTGTAAAAAACCCAAGTCTCGCAACTCAGTTTTTCTACCGTACAAAGTAGTTAGATTCATGTAAAACCAATTCAATGCCATTGCATAACCAATTTATAAAATACTTTATGTTTTAATTAAGTAACAAACTTAATTAATAAGAATACAGAAAACCCGACTGCCAAGTAAACATACAACTGAAAAGCAAAAAACAAGCTCTACATTTCTTTTGAGATTTTCTTTAGCTACTTACTGTTTTACTTTGTCGACAACATTTGCAGGAGGGAACAAGCTATGGGAACATGTAGCTATTTTGTAAACCACCACTCGCTTGCTTTTTGCTTTTCAGATGTATGTTTACTTGGCAGTCGGGTTTTTTGTATTCTTAATTATTAAGTTTATAGAAAACTTTTTAGTTATGTTGGTAGTGAAGTTATTAATTTTCGTATAGTGAAGGGACATCATCAAAATTCAACCTTAATTATTATATTTTTGGTCCTTGCGGGATTTGGCGTGAAGATGGTAATGGTAATGTATTTTTTAGTCATATTTCCAATGCTACTCAACCCATTGCAATCAAACAAATGTAAGATTTTAAGTCCGACCAAGACCTTATAAACACACAATACCGCATCAAAATCGGTTCAGTAGTTTTTGCGTCCATCGCAGTCAAATAATGAAACGCCAAAAATCCGCCATGTTGATTTTCTAGGAATTTTATTATACCTGGCGAGGCGATTGTGTGAGTTGTCACTCACACAATCGCCTCGGCTTAGCTTGATTTCAAAAGCGCGGAAACGCTCTATAGTAGAAATGTCAAATATTCGTCACCCATCCGAGGACCAGCAGTATTTATACGAAGCTTGCTTAGTTACTGAAAACTCAAACTTTTAGTTTTGCCCACAACGAAGTTATAGTGGGTCCAAAATGGTCTGAGTGGGTTCGAGAAAAGATAGTTACGGCCGTGTCACTGTTGCTCGACTTGTCGGGCACTGCTGTGATCCCAGATGTCAATAAAGTTTAATTAGGTTCGTACTTTGAATATTTTTGGGGCATTTTTACCATTTTCTAAGGCACCTTTTTAAAATAGTATGCTATTAATACAATATTTTGTAAGTTAGTCAATGATTCATTCATAATCTAGTATTCAAACAGATTGAGATAGATACAAGATACAATACAGCGCCATTCTTATCGTTCAAGGAGGTCTGTTCATACTTGTCTGGACAGTGGAATGCAATTCGAGCATAGTTTCGACAGACAGCGGTCGATAATTGCATTTTGTGGTCGCAGCATTTTGCTTGGCAAGAATATACTTGCGATGAATGGAGCACAAAAAGCTTCGATTTCTACCAGATTATCAATTAAAGTAAATAAAGATCAAAAATACTCAAACATGAATGATTTCAAAAACAAGTCTTGTTGGATAAGCTCTTCTTTCTGCTGACTGATAGTACCTATATTGCCGAAGAATAGTGACATTTAAGCAATAAATATCATTTCAAACCGTGTTTTCGAATTTTAGTTAAATTATAAATATATAGAAGCACAACATAATAAACGTTTAACTAAGCCCCCACAATAATGGGTTTCCATCATGTCTAGACATTCCGTGTTCGCGTTGAAGACGGAAACCGAGAAATAAGTTAAAACAATAGCAAACCGCAAATTTGCCTGCTAACGTTGTACTTGATTATAGTCAACGCCAATTCGTGGGCATGTAAATGGTTTCAATTACTCAGAGGGAGTACAATAATACCTGATTTGAAACACTGTTAATTAAGGCACGTAAACTGAAGCGTAAACGATATGAAGATTGATATATAGGACTAATGTAAAGATATTGCTAAGTGATTTTAATTTTTAAGAATTATAATTGGACACTTTTGGGGAATTATTCGCTTGATAGTAGAAGCATGCCCTTTTATCCTTAATTCTTTTAAGCCTGTCTTGTGTAGTTTACATTACATTATAAGCTGCTTTAGTATCAGTTTTAAGGCTAGGCGGAATCCCGCAGATTCAGTAGGTAGCACGACCCCTCTCGGGTCGAGATACTCTCGTGAAACCGTCGAAACGAGATACATTACTAATGCAGTTATTCATATAATATATCTACAAACTTTTAAAATATCCTAACTAATATAATAACCAAACTACTTTGACCGGTCCAATGCATAGGGCTTTTAGTAAAACATAGGTCAAGCTATATTATCATTTCCGCTGAACCGATTTTGATGAAACATATAGCAATATTTAAGTTGAAAAAACACCTTAAAAATTCTAATAGTACAATTACGACGGGATACGGGAATTTATTCCTGGGATAAAAATAAGCTTGTGTGATTTTAGACTATAATTAATAAATTATTAAATACTAGCTGATGCGCGCGGCTTCGCCCGCGTGAAATTTCGTTCCCGTTCCCGCTTCCCGTGGGAACATTTTCTCGGGATAAAAAGTAGCCTATGTGTTATTCCAGACTATAAGCTATCTCAGTACCAAATTTCAGCCCAATCCGTTCAGCCGTTAGAGCGTGATTGAGTAACAAACATCCAAACATCTTCACAAACTTTCACATTTATAATATTAGTAGGATACATTTATAAGTTTCATATTAAGTATAATGAAGCATAAACTGATTTGTATGTTTTGCATTTCAAATTATATGAATTATCATGAAGCACGAAGGCTCACAGATCCGTTCAGCCGCTGGAACGAGAAATAGTAACAAATATCCACACATCCAAACATCTACAGATCCACGATCGACCGAGATACTTCTTAGGTTTAAATTAAGAACATCATCAGTTTACTTTATATAGGAACGTAAGCTTTTAAATCTGACAAATATCTTGTAAAAAAAATACCGCGTCAAACAAAGTCTTTTTCCTTTGACATCGAAGAAAATATTTTTGTGATCAGTATCGTTAATGTAAACCCAACCTATTTTTATTTCATAAATTTACGATTTTATATTATAGAAGTGTTTATCCTCCTCTAGATACGGGTCGCTATTTTCAATAGATTTCGAGGGTCAATTTTCAAAGTCTAACCAAAGCCCGGCTCAACACCACTTTCCATATCTATTCTTGAATATTGCCAATTTTCTCTTTATAAGAGCCTTCGCCGGAGATTTACATAGGTTCAACAACTTTCAAATTCACAACACTATCCAGCTTAGCGCACTAACCATAACAAACAATTTAAGGCATTAAGTTATGAGTTTATGACTATAAACTGTTCAACACCAAAGCATCAATCTAGTAGAAATAAAAGCGAGGTACTTAGGTTTAAATCGGCTATTTTATGTACAAGTTAGCCATCCAGTTTCATTAAATGATATGCTCGAACTATAGAAGTACAGAAGCATTCTCAATCATGTAAAAAAGTATAAATAGAGCGATTACTACAACAGTTAATCAGAAGATAAAGAACGTCTTCAACTTCCGTAATGAAGCCCTGTTGTGGCAATCTAAATAAAAAATAGTGACAAGAAATTCTACACAATCCCTTTAATATATAACGTGATGTAAACTAAGTACCTACATATTTCGGTACAGACACTTTTTATGACTTTATTATTATAATTATTTGTAATTATTGTTCACTCAACACAACAATAAAGCAGCAAACTACTTGCTAGAAAACTGGAAGCAAACATTTTAGTATTAAGAACTCTTAAAACGTTTATTATGCTAATGATTATTTGATTTTATTACACTTTGAAAATGTCGTTAAAAATCGGGCAGTAGCTTTTAAGTTAGGCACGTGTGCTTGTGTACACACAGGCTTAAAAGCTCTCATCTGTTTAAACAAATAAGTAAACAATCTAACGAGCAAACACGAAACATTAAGAAAAATGTTACGTATTCTAATTCTTATTCTCCGTCAGTAAACAAATCAAGCCGTCGAATCACCAGCGTTCATTCTTACATTGCTTTATTCATTTTCTATTACCTTTGCATCAAGTGGGCGGCGTCTCTTGATGGACTATTCACAGCTAAAAAACCATTCTTTAAAGAAATGGGAGAAAAAATACGACAGTAAGGACAAAGGCACTAATTTCAAAGAAAATTGTCGATAGTTCGCCTCGCGTCAGCTCATTGTGAACAGCGAGTCGACGACACACACGAGTAATGCTCGATAAATTGCACGTTCTTACTTTGGTACGTTGACCAAGAGCTTGCTATTATGGCATGCGCATGTCGCTTGCTGCACCACTCTAATACCCTGTCGCAAATATGTTCTTTTAGCACCTTTGAACTTATGAACAAAATATTTTTTATGATAAAGTTCTCAATAGGTAGGTACTTTGAAGATAATTTGACTAAAAACATTGAATGAGTTTTCGAACAACAAATTTTTGACAGCAGTAGGCAAAATAGAGAATTGAAAAAAAGAGTAACCCATTAAAAGACATCATTTACTTACGCCCTCTCAGAATTAAAAAAAACAACGGACCTCAAATCAGCAAAAGCTGCGTACTACGCGTACGCTCACTCCTGGCTACGTTACGGCATCATACTGTGGGGAAATAGTGTTGAGGCCGAGAAACTGTTCAAGCTACAAAAGAAATGCTTACGTATTCTAACTAATATAGACGGCATGGAGAGTTGTAGACAACATTTTATACAGCAGGACATCTTAACACTTACCTCTATATACATATCGGAAATAAGCAGCTACGTCAGGAAACGTATGCCGCTATATACCCTAAGAAAAGACAATCATACAAAACCCCGTAATCTTAGGAATCAAAACCAATTAGCACTACCTACATCAAGCTTGTCCATGCTCCACTCAGGCCCATATTTTATGTCTATTAAAATCTATAACAAAATACCACAGGCACTAAAAGCTCTTGAAAGTAATAACTTATTCAAAAGTAAGTTACAAAAATATCTATCCCAGAAATGCTACTACACATTGCAGGAGTTTTTCGATGAGAAAGCCACCGTTTATGATACATCATTTTAAATAATTGTTCCTTGTTAATTATAGACCATAATACCATAATTATATATACTTTATAGATGTACCTAAACTTATTTCTCGTACATGCTTAATACATTTTATACATTTTTATATTTGTGAAAATGTTCACAAAATATTTACAATTTCCAATGTACAACTTATTAAAATATTGATAATTATTTTATTTTATAATTTTATATTATGTTCATAAGATCTCAAAACAAAGATAGTGCCTAAGTAGTTTACGAGTACATATTTGTTGTTGATGGAAAAATATATTGTAAATAAATAATTTTCTAATTTTGTAAACGTAAGTAATTAGTATCATAAGAATGTATAATATTTAAAACATTAAAGATTGATGTTAAATACAATTACTTCAAACGGGTAATGTACCCTGCCTTACATTGCTGTGCCCGTACAGGGTTTCATGTTGTAAGTACCTTATCTATAAGCAACAACTGTATGTACACATGAATGCAATAAAGAATTGAATTGAATTGAATTGAAGACTTTCAATGAAAAATTGTGTAAGTTCAAAAGAAATCTAAACATTCTGCAATATTCAGATTTCTAATCAATAACCACATATCATTGAAAACTTATATTTTAAACACATCACTTTAGGTCCATTGTTTGGTTAATTTTATTAATAAATCCATAAATGACGATTAACTATGTCTGATTAGATCTGCCGGCTGCAATATATTACAACATACCTAGGTTTTACATTACCTCGGACTATACTCACAAAGTCAGCTATATCTTTATACTACTTTAAATCAGTGTTGCTTGCGATGGAAGAAAAATGGTCTACAAACACGGCTGGGCTCTCAACCGCTTCACACACTTGCACTGAATTATAATCACATGAGTGTTTATACCACGTTTATACAACCAAGTAAAGCTTCTTACATACCGCAGTAATATATAGTTTGTCCGATAATATTACATCGATATCACAAATCTGGCGGTAGTGAGTAAGCTCTTTTGAGTCCTGTTAGAATACAAAATGTAGTGGCAAACTCGTATTACGGCACTATCACCACCGGGTGATAGTGCCTTAATATGATTTTGCCACTAAAAATTCAGCAAGTTAACAGTTTAAAGGAGGATTTTAATACGACATAAAGTGCTCGTAGCCCCGCTGAATCATTCTGTAAGCGATCACTGCGTTAAGGTGCTTTTCCACTAGGCTACGTTGCTATGGGGATACCTTTGATATCCACCAATCACATTCGTCGGTCCACAAATTGTTAAATTTTGCGACCGACAAAATGTTTGTGCATAGCAATGTTGTGCTAGTACAACTCTGGTGGAAACGCACCCTTAAGCATCTATCGCTGTGAGTGGTCCTCAGATTGGTCATTTCGTGACATTTCCATTTGCGAGCGTTTCCGTGCTTATAAAAGAGCGTTTAGAATGGTCACGATTGCCTCACATGATAGTAGTTAAGTAAAATCGAAGGCTAGACTGCTTGAGAAATTATAACAGTGGGTAGTCACCATACCAACACCGGCTCATCACCTGGGACAAAACGTTCTCTTTGGGGATAAAACGGTGGCGTTACTAAAATACACAAAACCACTGCCTGCGTAGTAGGTATACTTCTTTGGGGTTTTAATGCAAATGTAGATGAAAAATATAAATACCGCTAATAATATTTGAGGATACCGGATGGGTACTACTGCAGTACATTTATGTACTAATCCGGTATACACACGCTCCAGTATGAAAAAGGTTTCTAATACTTTAGACAAGTGCCTGGGTGTACATTGTTAGTACAATATTGGAGCCAATGATGTAACCAATTGCCCACATCTGCACTTTAAGAAAACAAAGCATGTAAAACATTTGAACTCATCGTCTTTGCGCCTGACAAGTTCCATATGTGCATTTTTTCGATTTATCGATTTATCGATTTTTGCATATTTATAATCTCCGTCTAAATCTACACATGCTAGTAAAATCCGTTGTGTAATATTTAGCTTAGAACCAATTTTGCAATATTCCGTATGTGTTTTAAGCTTTGGAAAAAAACGTTATGTGCACACACGCACATATGGAATATGCGATCTTGCCAATATCGCGCGGAAAACATGATAAATATGTAACATTATGGCGACAAACATGGTCTAAGGTGACTTTAACCATCATTTTAATTAGTATTGAAAAGAAAAGTGTGTCGAAATTAGTAAGTAATGTGCTTTTTATTTATTTATTATCATTATTGACTGCCTCTGTGGTGCAGTCGGTATTGATACCGCCTGCGGCGCTGGAGGTCGTGGGTTCGATTCCCACCGGAGAGAGATATTTGTCTGACCCGTAAATGTTTGTCTCAAGAGTCTGGGTGTTTATATGTACGATATGTATGTATTTGAAAAGAATATAAGTATTAATATCCGTGGTCTGATACCCATAACACAAAAAGGTTATTCCTAGCTTACTTTGGGATCAGATAGCGTTGTGTGAAATGTCCGAGAATATTTATTTATTTATTTTATTTACTTATTTGATAAGTTTTGTAATGGATAGAGTCCTACCCATAACATGGGAGCCACTTTCGGGTCTCACCTGCGAGTGGTGCTCCTGCTGATTAACGGATGAGGTCATGACGAAGAGAAAAACAAACAAAATAAAGCACTACGCACTACTTAGCCGTCTGGTCAACGTCGTACAAAAGGTTCAACCCCCTACCAATATGAAAGCTTATAAAACTAAACGGCCCCCAGTTTCCTACACTTCTGCTGTTCCGGTCGCGGTAGCGGTCGCAACAATGGCGGGAGGGAAGTGCAAAGAATTTACCGGCTAAGACAGGCTACCATTTACGACTGATCATGGCTCCATATAACGACGCACTTTAGGTACACTCCATAGCTGAACGAGCATCTTATCAAACTCGAGGTAGAACTGAACCGCAAAGAGATACTAGACTTGTGCGAGGTCCGAATAAAGGGTATCTTCACTTACACTCTTCAATCAAGGAACACTAGAACACGCTAACCCCCACACCAGATGAAACGCTCTATTTTTAGCAAAGTGATGGAAGGACCTCCGACGGTGGTGTCGATTTTATGGTGAAAATTTACCTCATTAGCAGTGGTGTGGAAGTCAGCAGTGTATCGGCTCGGGTAGCATATCATATACTGGAACTCATCGACAGGAACTCCCTGAATGTGATACAGGTGTTTGCCACTACCTCGAGAAGCACGAAAGAGGTAATCGAGGCTGTATACGACGACATAGCGAAGATATTACAAGGCACTGCCAACTTCAATGTTAATGGGGGATTTTCAACGCCAAGGCACTGCCAACTTCAATGTTAATGGGGGATTTTCAACGCCAAACTGTAGGGTATAAGGTGATCGCAAAACCGAGATACGGCGAATGACTGGGGCACATACCTACTTGTTGATTTTCCCTCCAATCTCAGGGTCACTTCTTGGTGAATTCTTTCTTTAATATGAGGCCACACAGAAAGTAGATTTGGTGAAGCCCCGACAAAGTCACAATTAATGAGAAAATATTTATCATAACCGACAAAAATAATAACTTTGTGATTGTCAGGTGGTTTAATGCCGGTAGTGATCACTGACTTGTCCCAGTATTTTCAGAAAGAGCCCAGGTTATAAAGCCTGTTCTTCGACCTACTATGCGCTACATATAATTGGGATCCGAAAGGTTTCAATTGAAACTTCGAAATCGTTTCGATTTGCTAGAAACCACTGACAACGATAAAACCGACACAGTGGTAAAAACGTTACTACAAGTGCTCGAAGATTTTTGTTTAGCAGTGACAAAAAAAGGTGTTCAAAGCTCCGAGACTCTTGAAGTTATGAAGATTAGACGGGAAATGAGACCTACGGCTGCGTATTCGTCAGAACGGTTTGACCTTAACGTCAAAATTCAAAAGCTGCTAAGACACGACCTCAGACGTAATAAAACCAGTGTTTTCGTGGCTAAGATTGAGCAGAACAGTGGCACTAAGGTCTGTACCCAACAGTTCAACAGCAGCAAACAACCACAGGTAGCAAAATTGTACCCTCAAGGTTAATTTAATTAAGATTCTCGAGAAAATGGACTCCTTTTACAGAGACCTATATTTATCACAGATTAAAGCCTACGTGGCCTAGTAATGATGGCCACAGTGTTCCATTAACGCACCAATGAACCAGATATCGATCAGAGCGAAGTCAGCGCAGCTCTTGAGCAACTCAAAAGTAATAAATCCCCTAGAGAGGACGGAATTAATAAACAACACCTTAAATTTGGTGGGACTCTGGTCCTTAAAGTGTATTAAATTTCATTCTCCGGCTGGAACAGACGCACACACAGGGAGAGGGAGTGTGGTGACTCTGATCTTTAAAAAAAGGTGACCAGACCTGCCCCATGTCACATGCCATGTGTGTTTACAAGTTGTTCTCAAGAATAATGTCACAAATTGCCTCACCGTAAAGAAACGACGTAGTAGGGCCTAATCCTAGTCGAAAGTTTGAGGTTTGTGGTTGCCCCAAAGACTTCTATATAAACTGAGGTAGACGCGCCGTACTCTAACAAGCGAGATTTCAAAAGCAATCCTCAAACACACACATTGCTAAGACTACACTCACTTATAAATACTATTTACGTAATTGTCACCACACACAATAGCAATATACGGATAGAACAAGAGTAAAAGAGAAGGCGTATGGACTCCAATTGCAGGTCGAGTACCTACTCTCGAAGTTTTGACTCACAACAGTGCGAACAACGCTGCTAATTAGCGCAGTTTATAGGTTTCAAAAATCGGTGCGTAGGGCATGTCTACCTCATTTTATATAGAAGTCTGGGTTGCCCAGGAGTCTACTTACCTTGAAACCTGATTTGAAACGATGTTATCCGTCAGAATACCATCCTTGTCGACATAGCTCTCAGAGCATGCGTTTTGATGGCAGGTACACATCTATAAAAGAAACGATAGCCGAGCTTGCTGAAAGTAGGATAGGACGATCCCTTCCTGATGGCTCAACCGCCTGATAAGGTCACAGAGAGTGACTGAATGCGGAAGACGTAGGACCGTATGTTCCGGGGTAATTTGGGCGAGGCCTATGTCAAGTATTGGATTGCCTGAATTTGATTACCTAATTAAGAATAGGCATAAAACTGAGCACGGTTTCTACAGGCATAAGATCGTACGTAATTATTCAAAAGTTTAAGCTCCATCTATTTTGTTCTGCACTCTGCATTGGACTCGTGTTAGTGGATTAAGGACTTAATAGAGGAGTTTATATTGTGACTTTTAGGTATTTTAACATACTTTTAATTTAACTTTTAGGATTAAGAACAGAAGTTTTAATCAATACTAATACAACATAAAAAGACCGACCAATAATTGTGAAAATGAAAGTAGTACACTGAATGTTTAATACCGAAATGTCACATAATAGACTAGTTTTTGAGAAAACAGTGCTAACATTATCCCTTATGTGCATGAAAATGGCACATGAATAATTTGCGTGCACAGTGCCAAAACAGGTATGTGCAGATTTACAGAACAAAATAATAAAATCTTCAAATATATGCAACATTGCATTTCAAATGTATATCTTACATATGTAAAAAATGATTGTTCATAATACTGCCTTTACAGATTTTTGATAACTTACACACTTTTTAATAAAAACATGTTTTTTTGAGTTTCCCAAAACCTTGTAAAAATCACATCTGGAACTTGTCAGGCGCAACGACGAAATGCGAATATAAGAATATTGGGAAGGGAAGCTTACCACGAATTACTACTACTTCTTTAAACCGCAATCGCTACAACGGTATCCAGATGTTAACTATTTTACAGCGGACTCATCGGTCCGCTCCAGTCAAAGACTTCTATATAAACTGAGGTAGACGCGCCGTACTCTAACAAGCAAGATTTCAAAAGCAATCCTCAAACACACACATTGCTGAGACTACACTAACTTATAAATACTATTTACGTAATTGTCACCACACACAATAGCAATATACGGATAGAACAAGGGTAAAAGAGACGGCGTATGGACTCCAATTGCAAGTCGAGTACCTACACTCGAAGTTTTGACTCACAACAGTGCGAACAACGCTGCTAATTAGCGCAGTTTATAGGTTTCAAAAATCGGTGCGTAGGGCATGTCTACCTCATTTTATATAGAAGTCTTTGGCTCCAGTATCCATTTTAAGAATAATAACGAAGTTTAAAAGAGCTAAATATTGGTCAAAATAGAAACCACCAAAGTCCTGTCAAATATCACAAGACGAAGCGTTTTAAATGGAAGCAGTAAACGTCGGAATGGCTCTTGACAATATTATGACCTCATAAAAAGTGAATTTTCTTTTAATTCGCAATTTTGTTTCGAGAAACAGCTACTATCAATAAAACATGGGGGACAGCCGTGTTTCGGTGCTATCGAATCGTTCGGGGGACAATAAAATGTTTATTTAATGTGCTTGAACAGAATTAATGTCACACCTTGATACCTGACAAACATTAAAAATAATTATAGGTCAATAAACTGATTCCCTTACATAAGATAGCACTTGAATTTTTATGTTCCACAAAATGTTTAGATTAAAACCAATTTACGGACTGCAGGGGAAAATAAATATTTACAAAGTCAAAACGGCTAGCTTTTAGGATTTTAATTTGAAAATATGCGCAGTTGTTGTGCTCGCAGTTTGGTTTTAACAATTTTATAGTTCTAACAATTCACAATTTTATAGTTTTGACAATTTTATAGTTCTAAACTATTTTTTTGTTGATTAGAACCACTATTATGCGCTATTTGAAGGGACTTTCCCCTTAGATCTCTTATAAACGGGTGATGTAGATTGTGCATGTGCACTGTTCTTGATTCTTATATGTTTGTTGCCTCTTCAGTCGGAATACAAATGTCACTTTTTTTACGTGTGTAAATCCATGCTAGCCGGACTCAACGACTAAAACCACACGGTGTCCTAGCACTGGCTACGGCCCTAGCATTCCCGACAGACTTTGGCTACTACCGCGGCCTCATCTAAACACATGCAAATGCCACATAATGTCAAAAACTATTTATAGCTTCTAAAGTTATCGCGTCCATGATTTCAATTCAATCCATAAGTCGTTCTTACCCCTATAAATTGACCGTATTTAGATTTTGTAGACAATATTGTTAAGGTTTAAGTATATTTATTATTTCCTTTGTTTTCCATTCTATTGGACTGCATGATCCGTGCTAAATGTCTGGTGTCGGTTGCCTACAAGGTGCCTACAAGGTTTCAAGTGACTACTTAGTCAATTTATATAATTTACACAGTGCACCGTTACTTGCGTGCGCTTGTCTCCATTAGCAATTTACTATATATGTTCTGAGCTAACAATTAATTAGACCATAAGTGCTGCAATAACCTGAGTGAGAGAGCATACATGCAACTTAGATTAGAAAGTAATTTACAATGTGTACACAGGGATAACTAACTCGACGTACATTAATGAAGATTGTAGGTTTAAGAACTTAGTTGGTTCTATCGAAGTACTGGTACAAAATTCAACAATGTATGTAGGTAGTTAGTTATATGGATATTTAGGAAGAATATTTCACTTTGACGTATAGATATTTTAGGTACCTATAGAAGGTTATTACAACAGCCCAAGAAAGATCTTTAGGGCTTGGGTTATGTAGGTACGAACCATGGCTGGAACCCCTTCATGGTCAACTGAGCCCACATCCCATTGAGCCCGCGGGCTCAGTTGACCACATTCGCTTTTTTTTGGGAGTAACTCAGCCCACTAACCAGCCAACTTGCCCTGCGGGCTCAGTTAACCACTTGCTACGACTATGGGTCTACTCAGCCTGTGGGCTCAGTCAACCACTTGGCACGGCTAAGGGTTTACCCAGCACACTGACAAAACAAAATATCCATTTAAACTGCCGAATCTATCTGTCATTGAATTATATTGCTCTTTTTTGCATAAATTAAAACATTTAAACAAACAGCGAATGGTTTTCTATTTGAAATTTTTTAAATAAAAATAATTAGGATTGATGCAATGGCATACTGCGATCCATTCCATCTAATTATGACTATTATATAACTTTTAATTATTGAAAGAATCTTATAGTAATTCCCTAAATCTGCCAATTTGCCTATTGTGTCCGCGAACTGGATGTGGGCTGGGTAAACCCTTAGCCGTGCCAAGTGGTTAACTGAACCCACGGGCTGAGTAGACCCATAGTCGTAGCAAGTGGTTAACTGAGCCCGCAGGGCAAGTTGGCTGGTTAGTGGGCTGAGTTACTCCCAAAAAAAAGCGAACATGGTCAACTGAGCCCGCGGGCTAAATGGGATGTGGGCTCAGTTGACCATGAAAGGGCTGGAACGTAGCACAATAAGGTCATTAATCCTTCTGAAAAGAAATTTGCAGTGCGGCCAGCTGCAGGTATCATCATCATATGGTTAATTGAACAGTTCGGAAATTAAAGTTGAATTTCTACCGAACAAATTCAACATGCACATGATATAAAAATTATGTATTAAAATACAAGAACTTCTCAAATCAGTTCATAAACGCGGTCCCTAAGCTTCAGGTAAAGGTAGAGTTTGTATGCAACTAGAAACATACAAAGAAGAAGAAAATTTGTGTAATTAAGTTAAAAAATAACTTATACGTATGCAAGAAAAATATAACTAAATAATTTTGTTAGTATTCTCATGGTAAGAGCTTCACACAAGAGATCATGGTAATATTTGACAGAGATTTATCCATTGCGCAAAAACAGATATTACAAGATATCAATCAAACATCAATATAAACTCGAAATATTTATGGATGGGTCAAAAGGCAAATGGTACTTTGAAAACGAATCTCTCACTCAATGTTCTGAGGATAATCGCGGCCACTTAAGATTTACTTTATTGTGGAGACAGTATATTTTTCTTAGTATCTGCTCAATGTTTGCATTCTCTTGTAATAAATTCCAATGACTTAAGAAATGTTTGACAATATATCAAACAAGCGTAAGTAATCCTTTTGATCATTTTTTAATTTATTTTAACGATTAGTGTGCTAAATATCTTAAGTTACGGTTAGTTAACAGATGGGTTACCGTTTTTGGCTTGTCAACAAGCGATCCTGAGCTTCAGAAAGTATGACAAGTCCTTGGTCGCGACTGTCAGTAACTGCCTGTAATAGTTAGGAAGGCTAACAATTTTTCAACAGCAGATAGCCACGGCCCACTCCTATCAAATCTCAGAATATATAGGTAATTAGTTAAAAGGTATTTTTTGTGAAATTTATAATCAATATACCTAATTTGAATCATACTAAATATTTAAAATTGCGATCGTGAAAGGAAAAGTTTCGACTGACAATAGGGAATATGCATTTTTTTAACCTAATTGAATCCTTAAGCACCCAAGCAATGTACTAAAATAAGCTTCGTGCGTATAAATGTACCAAATCCAGTTTGTATAAAAGAAGAGCAAATAAGCAGATATGATAATGTAAGTTGGTTTTTAGCGATAAGGCCGCCCATTGTACATCTTTTTGCACTGTATTTATGTACCATAATTTGATTTACTTGGCGTAAAATAAAGTGTAAATGATTAAATAAATATAATAGATAAGATAAGGGAACTACTACGAGTACTACGTCACCGCAAAGAAATATGTTAAAAGTAAACGCCTTGAGAGTGGCTATACAGCGTGGATCGTCTGTGCAGGCCCACTCAAGAATAATTCTCGGAAACCGTCATTCTGTAGGATAAGCGGCTCATTATTCACTAAAAGCCCATGGCGTGCCCGCTCTGGTAATTGGAGGCTTTGTTCCTTTGCGCTCGGCTTTGACGCTCTCGTGAACTATAATGAGACTCGGCTCCGGCGGATTACTATTTGCACAATCAACGATGCACGCCAACCAAGCTTTAGATTAATCTGACAGCTGAGGTATGAATTGTTTTTAGAATGCAGTGCAAATATTGAATCATTAAAATTTATGTTCTTTATCGACTTCAAAAAAAAAGTTATTATTATGTTTTTCCAAATCACCAAAGGGAGTTAAATTCTGAGTTCCTCAAGCGGAGCGTAAAGAGGCACATCACGAGGCCACCAACTTGAAGACCACCTGTCAAAAGTAAAACGTACTATGAGAGTGATCCCCAATGTGGCGACGTCAATTTGGCTTAGAGCCTAATATAAAAAAGGGTATCAACATGTCCAAATGTGTTTTACGTACACTTGAAAGATTCCAATACAATCAAACAACATTTAACCATGACTAAGAAAAACCAATCAAAAACATTTCTAGCTTGAAGATTTCGTTATTCAACTTACCTTTAACGTGCAAATTAATTTCCGTATTCCGTTTGCTCTGAAGTGGTCAAAAAGGAAGATAAGAGGTAATAAAGAATATTATACACTTACATGACACCCTTCCAGTACCCTTCCTTTGCGTCGCGCAGTCGGGTAAAAAAGGAAAAGAAATTATCTATCAAAGGACCATATAACTCTCAATTCATTACGAAAGTCTACAATGTTATAATTAATCGTTATAAGCCAAAGTTCTGATCATTATACGCTTTATCACGACGATGTGATAACTAGATAGATGATGATAGCCTATATCGTATTTTTTGTAAGTATGTAGGTACACAATTTGACTTAGGAAGAAGTTTTCTGGGAAAACAGATTAAGTACCTAATCTATTTTTATAACTTTAGAATCTAACTTCTTACTAATATTATAAATGCGAAAGTTTGTGAGTGTGGATGTGTGGATGTTTGTTACTCTTTCACGCTTTAACAGCTGAAAGGATCTGGCTGAAATTTGGTACAGGAATAGATTGTAGTCTGGAATAACACATAGGCAACTTTTTATCCCGGGAATAAGTTCCCATGGGAAGCGGAAAAGTGGAAGCGAAAAAGTTTTTAAGTAGGTAAGGGTTGACTAAAAATAACCATTTTTGCTAAATTGTACCCGCGACCTATTACGTGGGACAATATTATACAAAAGGTGAAATGTGGGCATGTAATGTGCCTCTGCCTACCCCTTCGGGGATAAAGGCGTGACCATATGTATGTATGTACCCGCGACGGGAAGCCTCTCTATTTCTCTCTCTCTCTCTCTCTCTCTCTCTATCACGCAAACGAAGTTGCGCGGGTCAGCTAGTAAAAAATATACTGTCAGACATTTTTTAACACAGCGCCATCAACCCAAACTAAGCTAATTATATGTGCCTTGGGCTTACAAGCTGGTGCTATAGGACCTAGACAACAGGTAAAAATATTTATATATTTCTAAATACATACATTTATTATTGTATGGCTATGGATATAGGGTGGTATACATTTTCTCGTTTATTAACTGCCCCAAGGCATGGACTCGCCTCCTATTAACATGGAACCTAAAAAATATTTCATATCTTTGGTAGAAAGTTTCGTATAAAATATTGCAGTTGTCTTGGAGAAATTCAATAATTGGTAACAGAAAACCTCTTATTGTTTTATGACGGTCATAAAACATGTTGCACATGATGGCACGGTGCAAACGGGACGTGTTCGCGACCATCTGTAGGTGGTTCCATAAAGACAGCTATCTCGTAGGTGGCTGGGTGTGTATATACTACTCAGGATATAGTTCCAACTGTACTCACAATTTATACAATAAGATTGTTTGTTCTATGATTCTAACTCTCCAGCATGAATAGATCTATTCAGTCTAGAAAGTCATTCTTGTATCATGATTGCGGTACTTTTATGATTGAATAATATCATCGAGAAATTGTTCTATTGAGAGACAAGTGAAGCTCATAAAATGTCGTCATTAGCAATGTATGGTTTTAATAGTCTGATGTTTAAGAAACTGTTGAAGTTTCTATTATATACCTTTGTTTTATTTATAATGAATTTGAGTTTGTTACGAGCACGTAGGTTAAGTAAACAGCTGTATTGATTGCCACTTAAATCTGTGCCGGTAAGTCCCTCTGTTTTAATAACCTGGGGTTAATTTTGATTGGCTGCTAGCTTTGATCTAATAAAGTTTATTTGATCGAAGGCTGCTAGGAGTACGCAAAGCCAAGGACATCTGACCGCTCAACCCTTTTTGAGAGCTTAGCCTTTATTTTCATTCGTGACGTGCACATTCGACCTGGCCTAGATCGCTAAAATCTTGCCTCCTAAGGCATTTTTTCCCTTTTTTACCATCGTACAATTACATTGTACATATATACTACTGAAGTGAAGAGCGCGGGTTGGTGCACTTTGGGTAGTACGGCCCCTCGCCAGATGGACTGATGACCTAAAGAAGGTTGCAAGGAGTGACTGGAAGCGGAAGGCGCAGGACCGTGTTTTATGGCGTGATTTTGGATAGGCCTACGTTCAGCAGTGGACTGCCATAGGCTGATTTGATTGATTTGATATCCTACTTTTTACCAATATTATAAATGCGAAAGTTTGTGACTGTAGATGTATATATATTAATATGTTTGTCACGCTTTCACGCTCTAAAGGCAGAACGAATCTGAGAGAAATTTATTACAGGGATATCTTATAGTCTGGAATAATACATTGTCTACTATTTTTATCCCGGAAATAAGATTTCACGGAACACACCATTTAGTTTTAAAGTTAAACAGTAAGTAAAAGTCGATTGCCACTTTATAAGAAACGAGCGGACGCCACGCGGTTTCACCCGCGTACTTCCCGTTCCCGTGGGAATACGGTAATAAAATATAGCCTATGTTCACCGCAAAGAGTGTAGCTTCTCTTTTTAATATTAGTATAGACTAGAGGATACCTACCGCCTCAGCCGTGAAGTAGTTTACCTCACTTTTAACACGTTCACGGACAGAAACCATTCCTAAAAAATTGTGATATGACACACAAATTTTCCATACAAAATAGTATCACGCCTGCGGACGGACTGCCACATTATTAGATTTTTCAAGTAAGTGTTGCGGCAGTAACGGCCAAAGACGTAAATAGTATCACGCCTGCGGACGGACTGCCACATTATTAGATTTTTCAAGTAAGTGTTGCGGCAGTAACGGCCAAAGACGTAATCGGTAGTAGGTAGATCACCCGGCCACAGAAGGAGTGTCACGACATGATGTCCTTCAATGTGTGCGTGAGAGACTTAAGATCCTTTCTTTTTTTGATGTTTACTTATGAGACAAAAAATTAGAATGGATTAAAAATAAATTCTTCTGATGGTTGGTATAATTTACTAATGGAATTACTATGTTTAATGCCTCGTTGGTCTAGAGGTCGAAACGTGCGACTGCGGATCACGAGGTCTTGGGTACGATTCCCACCGGTGACACTAGCAGATGCCCGCAGCTTCGCCCGCGGAAAATTTGTTACCGCGGGAACTTATTCCCGAGATAAAAAGAACCAGACAGTCATTGGACACCGAATAGTTATTGGACAGTCGCTTTTGACAAGCAAAGAGCGACATCTATACTTATAAACAAAAACTCTTATTAGTCGATATTGTTTTAGTTCATAGGTTTTACAACAGCTGGCAGTAAGAAAGCGACAAAATATTTTTTGCGCGGCGACTGTCATGGTAACGGACAATGTCGTGAAACATTATTTTTTTTATAAGGTTGGGTCAACGGTTTTGTTATGGTATTGACGCAGTGGTGTATATTGTTGTTTTGACTGTTTGGAAAGCGGTAAGTTATTAAACAATTTACATGATTAAATGAATTTTAACTCATAAATGTTATATTTTGAGCAACGACGTATTATAATACTAGCTGATGCGCGCGACTTCGCCCGCGTGAAATTCGGTACCCGTTCCCGCTTCCCGTGGGAACATATTCCCGGGATGAAAAGTAGCCTATGTGTTTTTCCAGATTATACACTCTCCCTGTACCAAATTTCAGCCAGATCCATTCAGCTATTAGAGCGTGATTGAGTAACAAACATCCAAATATCTTCACAAACTTTCACATTTATAATATAAGTAGGATAGACACGTCATGTACGAACATCACGGCTTTCAAAAACGGCAATTAATATTTTTTATATTCAAAAAAAGAATTTCTATGAAAGTATCTATGGTAGCATGTATGAAAAATAGGGCAATTGCCTGACTTTTTTGTTGCCATTTTTCAGTGTTGGTAACGTATCTATAGTTTTTTTATATATCATTGATTTTGAGGCTATTTTAATCTGTCCAATGATTGTATGCCACAATTTAAAAAAAGCTATTAATGGACAGTGTCCAATCACTATATTTTTCCATAGATATAAATTTAAACGATTTTTAACTTTAATTGTACAGCAATTAAATTTGTTATAGGTATTACTTTCAATCTCAGACATCACGGACTACTCTGTCAGTTATTGGACAGCGTCCAATAACTGTGTTATATAGTGTACAATAATTGTTTGCTTGCAAATTGGAGTCAAAAAACAAAATGCTTAAGGTAAAAAAGAAGAATAATGACCCAAATACATTGTATTTAGCACTCAGGGAGTTAATAGAAATGGAAAACGTAAAGATAATAGAGATTGCTTGAAAAAATATTTATAGTTTTATTTATTTAATTAATAATTTTTTTTAAGACCAAAATGGTCCAAATAATAATATTTAGTTGTTTTTTATTTAATTTCTTTATTAATTTTATTTTTTGTTATGTTATTTCTTAAAATTTACGTGATCTCCAATTATCAAGACAGATTTAAGTTTGATGAGTAACAATTTGCTCACTGTTTAGTTTACAGATTTTTTTAGGGATGTTTTAGCTTTAAAAAAGCAACTTTGTTAATTTATAAAACCCTCAATATTTTTATGTTGTTTTATTACTTGTATAACTATTATTTCCCTATATTTACCGACTGTATAATGATTATAAATTTTGTCCAATAACTATGTTTTTTGGTCATATTTTTTTAAACACTGATATTTTGCTACTTTTTACAAGATATACGATTTTTAAATTATTCTTAAGATAGCTTGTTATGTCACGGGACATCCTTCCTGAGGGCTTACCCGGGGCTCACAACCATAGGCTGTTGGGCGTTACGTGAGGTTTTTTAGTCGGTAAGAGTCCGGCATAGCATCCTACGAGGATTTTCCCTCACGTTAAAAAAAAAAAAAAAAAAAGATAGCTTATTTTATCTAATTTCAAAATATCTCTGTAATATCTAAGTTACTACAGTTGCTGACGGAAAAAAATATTTTAACTAGTTTATTTGCTTAACTGTCCAATGTCTGGTTTACCCTAGCCTATGTGTTATTCCAGACTATAAACTATCTCTGTACCAAATTTCATCCCGATCCGTTTAGCGGTTTGAGCAAGAAAGAGTAACAAACATCCACACTCACAAACTTTCACATTTATAATATTAGTAGGATAGTAGGTATGTATTGATATTAAAAGTATATAATTATTAATATTCGTGGTTTGATACTTATAACACAAGCGTAGTTATTTCCATCTTACTTTGGGATCAGATAGCGTTGTGGCAAAATGTCCGTGAATGTTTAAGAGGGCTAACATATTTCGCGCCACATATTGCTCAGAAACCATACTTTTCATTGCATTTAAAGTCATTAAATATTTATCGTACAAACATGGTATTCACTAACATACTTAGTAAATTTAGCTCTCTAAACGTTTCATAAAACATATTTTACCTAACAACGGATTACATATGGTTAATATCAACGAAAGCGAAACAGGTTTTTCAAATCATACGATTTGCATAGATTTCGATGCTTAAATTCATGTCAAATTACTGATAAATTGAATAAACAAGGGATACGAAGCAATTGCAAAGGGCGTTGGCTATCTGTTTGTAGAATAACCTGATATCAGGTAGGTTCCTTTTTTTAGAGAAAAACGACTGTAAAGTTTGCTCAAATACTGAGAAATTTCACCAAAATAAAGAAGTCTTTTCACCAGCTTCTGTAGTTTAAATCATTATGATAATTATGTAATATTATGTCAGAACTTCTCCTTTGACAATAAAAATATTTATTTTTAAGTAATTAGATATAGATTTTTTTTTACAAAGTATTTTGTGAACCCCTATAAATGCAGATACGCGAACAAATACGATTTAGTACCGCCGAGAGGCTCTCAGAGAGTGGTCATGTCGCTCGATGTTCCATTTTTGAATACGAAAAAATGAACAAAAATAGTCTAATTCTAGCGTGACCAAACAATCTTAGTACTTTGTGACGTATAATATAATATATATAAATATTGATGGTCGATATACAACGTGAACTTTTGTATAGTGCAAAGCTCAGACACCTCGACTAGAGTTTCGCTTCAAAATACTGTATAAAAAAAATTAAATGAAACTAACGAAAACTGACCAAGTTATAAGCTTTTACAGTTGCACTATTTTCTTTACGAACAGCGTAGATGTAGGTATTATACGCAAGGCAGGTAGTCACTATTCGTGTGGTATTGATAATAACATATTAACACACCATTTTCATAAGTGGTAATTATGGAACACCTGTGAGGAACCAGACCAGGATTGGGACGGCTATAAAGCCGCTAAAGCAAAATACAAGTAGCGACTGAGATACAAAAGTACCAAGTCTTGGAGAAACCTCTGATAGAGTCAGACTAATACTAGCCAAACAAGGGACAGAACTGTCCGTATCTATAAAGAAACCTGACGGCGCGGCGGCCTGACCCACACATGAAAAGAATTATTTATACTGTTGATTGATGGCACTTGGTGGAACCTTTCGGCATTTTCAAAGGCAAATTAACATTATATAATGACCACTAAATCACTTAGTTACTCGAAAATAATAAATTAATAACATATAAATTACCACTACATCATTCTACTAACGTTAACTATCATGAAAAGAAGCCGAGAGTATTTTGATACAAACGCACTTCCCAGAATGCCAATTGCTGCAGACACTCATGTGGTTGGTGGAAAACGTATCCACAGAAGAAGTCCAGTGGGAGCTCACAAGACCTGGTTCTAATCTATTCTGTCAACTTACAAAAAACCGAATGGGTAATTAACAGCTTCAAGTCCTTCAAATCTCCAGGACAGGATGAAGTCTTCCCTGCAGTGATAAAATGGGGGAGGACACAAGTTGATATTGTCAGTTACATAGTATCTATACGCCAGACAATGAATGGGACTGTGACCCAGACTGTGGAGAGAGGTCTAGGTGATCTTTATACCAAAACCCGGTAAAGGGATTATGTTTGTGATTCAGACCTCTGGTTATACAGACCGATAAGCCATTCGTCTTTCCTGCTAAAAACTCTGGAAAGATTGTGTGACAGAGACAATCGAGGGACGGCCCTTCAAAATAAACCACTGCATTCCAACCAACGCGCATAATGCCCCCGGCAAGTCTACAGACTCAGCACTACATGCAGTTGTACACAAAATAGAAGAGGTCATCCAGAATCAATCAATCAATGTGCCTCGGCACTTTCATAAACATAGAGGGAGCTTTCGACAGAAGAAGCATAACTACGGCACTGGCAAAACACCGAGTATACACGGTAGTCAGTGAATGGATAGATAACATGCTAAACAAACTCATTTTAAAGCTACAGACAAGCAGAAACCAGTGCGCAGCCATGGCCAAAGGTTGTCAACAAGGGGGCGTGGTCTCACCTTTGCTAAAGAACCTTGTTGTAGACAACGTAATAACCAATCAATCTATCAATTTAACCTAGAACAGTCCCTATATACATGGATGTGGAACATGCCATAGCAGTTGGTAAAATTAAATTATGGAGAAAAGCGGATCTGTTTACAAAGCATGACTGGTATTTTAAAATCCAAGACCAACTTCAAATCAAGTGAGAAGCTGCGTTTATTTTATCTTCTAGTGATCTTGTGTATATAATAAATATTTTTAATGAATTGTATCAAAATTACTTTCAGTCAAGCCAACATTTATCGATTTGCGGTGTAGACTAAATTGTTAAACTTTAAGGTTACGTCCGCACAGGCAGGCGGCTTGCTTGGTGCCTAGCGCCTAGCGAGTCACCTAGCGAGTCGCTTAGTAAAACGGACATACTTGAATGTTCGCGACCGGCCGCACTGCGCGCTTGGCGCCTAGCGAGTAGCTTAGCGTGTATCCAAGTAAACAAACATGTTGGTTTTTTGTCGCCAGGCGCGAGGCATTTTGAAGAAAAAAATATACGAAATATTAATCGCATCCATACATACAAATAAATTCAATTGGAGTGTCTGTTTGTAATATTAAAATAACCGCTTTCTACTGCATGCATATGAATGTATTACGGTACACATACCAAAATATATACTTTTAAATTTTTTGTCTGTCTGTTTGTTCTGGCCTCCGGCTAATCTCTGGAACGGCTGGACCGATTTGGACGGGACTTTCACTGGCAGATAGCTTATGTAATAAGTAGTAACTTAGGCTACTTTTATTTTAGAAAAATTCTTTTATTTTAGAAAAAAAACTAAATAAACTAAATTTTTTCATTACATTCTACGCGGACGAAGTCGCGGGCACAGCTAGGTAGTCATAAATAGATGAGTATCCGAATGAGTTAATTTTCCTTTAACTTTACTGAGAAGTAGATCAAACAGTGGGCGCACACTAGGCGTCTTGTCGCGGCGACATGTCGCGGCGACAAGCTGCGGGCGCCAAATTACATACATTTTGTTCTAAGCTCCGCACACTAGGCGACATGACGCCACGACTCCGCGACAAACAAGGGGAGTCGCCGCGTCTGTCGCGCTATTGTCGCGGCGACACGGCGACAGTCGCCGAGCGACAGCTTTTGGAACGAAGTTCCTTATCGCGCGTAGCGAAGACGCCAGCGACAGTCGCGGCGACATGTCGCGGCGACAGTCGCCCGATGCAGGCGCACACTGCGCGACAAGTCGCCGCGACATGTCGCCGCGACTGTCGCCTAGTGTGCGCCCACTGAAATGTGTCTCTGGCCATACGCAAATCTTCGTAATTTTTTAGTGAAAATTATGCAATTGCATATAAAGAACAAAAAAATCCCCATGACTTGACCGTGTCTTATTTATATCATGAACCCAATATGAAGCGCTCGTGGCCCCGCGGACTCACTGTTGTGTAAACGATCACTGTAGTAAGCAACATTTACTGTGGCCGTTCATAGATGGGTGACCGTCTCGTGACCACTGTGTGACATTTATTTTCCGTGCTTCGAAAAGTCCTTGGTCCCGGTTGCCAGTAAAATAGCAGTCGAGGCAGTACCTAAGCCAAGTTGAGGGCCTTTTTAGGCGGCTTGAAAATTTTTAATAGCTGGCACTGCTGGCAGTCCTTGCCTGCGCCTGTCCATATCAACATGGCAATACGGCTCACCACCTATTACGTGGGACAAAATCTCAAAGGTGAAATGTGGGCATCTAAAATGCCTCTGTCTACACCTTCGTGGATAAAAGGCGTGATCATATGTATGAACCCAATATAGAGCAGTATATAGCTATTTTTGAAAGTGAAATCTCTTCAACGTGCCGATAAGCAAATGACCAAAGCACCTAGCGACCCACCACGCAAACCACCTTCAGTGCGGCCACCGTGTATCCTAGCAAGTAGCCAGGATGCAAGCCACTAGGCGCTAGGCGCCAAGCAAGCCGCCTGCCTGTGCGGACGTAACCTTACGACTAATGTCTGTTGCCCAAAATGATTGAGCCCAGAAAGACCTGATAAAATAAAATAAAATAAAATTTATTCCCTTTGAAATTAAAAAAAAAAAAAGGTTTGTCAACATTTTTGTGACTCTACTGGGGGTTGGGAAATTCTACAAACTGAGAAGAACACCCTAAGAAACTCAGTTCGGTCCCTCCCAAAATTCATCTTAGTAGGTATCTAATAATCGATCAATGCCGATACGGAATGGCTTTTTCTTGGCGGTGTGCATTGTTATGCACATACCTCTTAATTAGTATTTGGTTGTTGTAAATGAAATTGTTGTAAATGAAAAACACCTACTATCAATTAAAATTTGATTTAGATCCCATAGCTCAAGCTTATAGCTTAGTTCGGGCTAGATGATGTTGTGTGAGAATATCCAACAATATTTATTGATTATTTATTAAAAATATTTTAATGTTCCTGCCAGCACTGAATCTGCAGTAGGCCATGCCAAGCGCCTGCTCGTTTTTAACTATGTGTATTGTCAAATTTAAATATTTATAGTGTAAAATAGAATATTGTCGATTACTTTCTACAATTTTCGTATATTTAGATACTTTAAAAATAAACTTATGGACCGTTTTCATGTATGTGTGTATTATATACTATACTATCTTCACGCCAAATCCCTTGCGGGGTAGTCAGAAAGAACCGAGCGCCACACGGCACGCTCCATACACACCCCACTTGCTTCTTCAACTTTCATTTTTCTTTTTATGCATGCACGTCGGTTCCTTCGGTTCGGTATTTCTAATTGCAATATTGATATTAGTTATGTAAATAAATGTCAACTTTATTAATTTTATGATGTCAGTGTCTATCACTACTTAATATCAATCAATTTGCAATAAAATAATCAATAATTATTAACTAATATTACTAACATAAAAATTAAATTAAAAGATTGAATGCTTAGACTAAGAATATGACACCGGTAATACATCAAGGAAAACAAAAGTATCAAACTTATTGGTAGCAACAATTGGTACTATACGGCTATGTGCGCCGCGCCGCGCTGATTTCTTACGATCGTAAAGAAATTTGAAAACCGAATTTACGCTCTTAATACAATTTATAAAAAAAATTGGTTTCACTTAGGTGTTATATGTCTATGGCTGTAATAATGAGCATTCCTATGAAAACTAAACAAAGTGGTAAATATTTCTCTTCAAACTAGTGTTCACGATTCAAAACGTGTAGCCAATAAACCGAGGAAAAGAGGAAAAAACAGTAGTTCAACTAAATAACTGCAGGATATAATTGCAAAAGACGGGGAAAATAATGGTCCTAGGGGTTTACTCGCTTGAAACTAGGCTATTGGTTTTCTAGTTAGTAACATAGGCACCATTTCGATGTCATTTTCTGAATATACAATTTTACAAGTAAATGATTTTTTTTACTGCCTCTGTGACACAGTGGTTGGTGAGTAGTTCCGACTGCCGAACTGAGGTCTTGGGTTTTAATAATTATTCGTGGTAATTCTCTAATTTTAATTGTGATGTATTATTTTTTTAAAATTGAAATTATATCACTCAACTGCAGTGATTATGAAATTAAATGAAGTAGTTTATTAGCCAGATTTTCATCCAATTACTTACTTAAGTACAACAAATTAACAATTATTCAAATAAATAATAAAATCAATAAATTAATTGATAAAATTCATAAACATTAATAAATTAACAATAACAATATCATAAACAAATAAAAATCAATAAATTTAACAATAATAAAATGTATTAATTATCATAGGTCCGAGGTATATTTCAGGTAATAGGCGTATGGTAAGCCTGCCAGACTTTGTGTAGGGGACTAGCGTGCCATTGTCGTACCGCAGCCACCGGGCTGTTCTCCGGACGATTCAGGACGGTGCGTAGAGCGGCCGACCGGCTCCGAAGCAGTGCCTGCCAACAGGGCGCGCGCCCCTCGCAGAACATGGTGCTTGCACTACACCACCGTGGAAGCCGAAATATAGTACGCCACGCATCGTTGTATTGAACCCTCATTTCGCTCATAGCAGCCTAAGTGTTTTTCGTATATAATTCTACAGTAAAGACACTCGTTACTAATTACGCACTATATAATTGAGACACCTGGGACACCGTTGGTAGTGCGTTCTGCAGGGTCAACACAACACGGGGGGGTTCGTTGATTTTATTAAATAAGAAATTAAAGTATAAGGAACGGAAAGATGTTGTGTCCCTCTCTGTAGAGTGTACAGTTGAAATATCATGCGTAGAATTGGAGCAATTCATAGTAGTATGCGTATATAAACCTGGAGTCTCACCCTTTTGTGAGTTTGAGGAAGTAATGGATAAAGTGCTATTTAAACTTGGAAAAACTAATAAACACCTAATAGTGTGCGGTGATTTTAATGTTAATATACTTATAAATACGCGTCAGACCAATGATATCTTAAATTTATTTAAATCACACAATCTCACTAACTTATTTTTAGAGCCTACTAGATATTGTGATACAACAGCTACTTGTCTGGACAATATGTACAGTGATATGTTGCCAGAAAGTAAGAGTATTATAAATAAGATAAAATCAGATCATACTGGGCAAATAGCATCTTTCAAGATCACAAGAGAAAAAGTTAAAAGACGTAAAATATTATATAGACCAGTAACTAGTGGCCGCTTGGAACGTATGCGAGTTGGACTTTGCAATAAACTTCCATTTTTAGACACTGGCTTAGATCCAAATGTAATGTATAAGTTATTTTTTGATTCCTTTTACAATGAGTTCAACTCCATTTTCAAGTCTAAGGAAGTCACAATCGGTGACAGGCCAGCCTTCAGTGAATGGGCCACTGAGGATATACATAAAAGTAGATTAAAACTGTATGAACTATACTCAGAAAGACAGCTTAATAGAACAGATGAATTTCTAAATTATGTTAAAACTTATTCAAAAAAGTTTAAAGCAGACTGCTTAGCGGCCAAAAGAAAGTATATAAGTAATAAAATTATCAATAGTGTAGACAAAGTTAAATCTACTTGGAAAATAATTAACGCAGAAAGAGGCCAAGCAAAATCAAATGATAATAATTTTAAACTTAAAGTAAATGGTAACATAATTACAACAGATGCCGAAGTCGCTAACGAATTTGAACAATTTTTTTCTCGTATTCCAGTAGATTTGACCAGAACCCTAGGTTCTTCTACCCCAATAGCAGAATCCTTGTTAAAAGCAAATGTTCCTTGCTGTAATGAAATATTCAAATTCAGTAAAATTAGTTTACACACTATCATAAAAACTTTTAAATCTTTAAATATTAAGAAAACGGCTGACCTCTGGGGAATTTCTGTACATTTAGTTAATTCGTTAATTGAAATGGTTGCTTCTGAATTATCAATAATATTTAATAATTGTGTTGATAGTGGTGTGTTTCCTGACTTAATGAAGTTTAGTAAAATAACTCCTCTGTTTAAATCGGGTAGCACCTCGGATCCGTCCAATTTTCGTCCTATTTCTGTACTACCCACGTTTAGTAAAATCTTTGAAAAGGTAATGCTTAATCAAATGCAAAATCATTTTAATACAAATAAACTATTCCATACTAAACAATTCGGTTTCACGCGCGGTCGGTCTACCACGGATGCTGGAATCAAATTATTAGAGTATATATATGAGGCCTGGGAGGACTCGTATGATGCTTATGGTGTATTCTGCGACCTATCTAAGGCCTTCGATTGCGTCCAGCATCAGACTTTAATTCAAAAACTTGATCATTATGTGATCCAGGGGACGGCCTTGGATTTAATTAGTTCTTACCTAAGAGATAGAGTACAGAAAGTAGTTATAAATGGTAAACAGTCACATGGTTCTGCTGTAACAATGGGGGTGCCTCAGGGTTCAATTCTGGGACCTTTTCTATTTTTAGTGTACATAAATGATCTCCCTCACCTTATAAGAGACGATCACGAGGTAGTTTTGTTTGCTGATGACACATCTTTAATATTTAAAGTTGAACGTGGACAACGCGATCTTGACGAAGTAAACAATGCCCTCTCTAGGGTAGTCCACTGGTTTAACGCAAATAATTTATTGTTAAATGAAACTAAAACAAAATGTATTAGATTCACCTTGCCAAATGTTAGGCTCGTTAACACCAGTATTAAGATTAGGGATGATCAAGTAGAATTAGTCGATGAAACTGTCTTTCTGGGCATAAAGTTAGACTCCAACTTGCAGTGGGGGCCTCATATCGAGAAAGTCTCGGGCAGACTGAGCTCTGCAGCCTATGCCGTTAAAAAGATCCGACAACTGACAGACATTAGAACAGCGCGTCTTGTCTACTTTAGCTATTTCCACAGTGTCATGACCTATGGCATACTATTATGGGGTAACGCTGCCGACATCGAGTCTATCTTTGTGTTGCAGAAAAGGGCTGCCCGGGCTATCTATGGTATGGGGATTCGGGAGTCATTAAGAGAAAAGTTTAAGGATATCAACATCCTTACTGTGTATTCACAGTACATATATGAAAACTTATTATATACTCATAAAAATAACAGTAAATTTATTAAAAATAGTGATATCCATAATCTAAACTTAAGAAATAAGAATAAATTGGCTGTACCTAGATTTAGGCTTAATAAAATAAGCAATTCTTTTGCGGGCAATTGTATTCGAATGTACAATACATTGCCGACAGCCATAACAGGTTTGTCAGTTAATAAATTTAAAAAACTAATAAAACTTAAATTGTGCCAGAAAGCTTATTATAGCATTAAAGACTTTCTAGAAGACAAGGCTGCCTGGCAGTGACACGAATTGCTCCTTTCTACATAAAAAAAAAAACTGTATTTGATACTAAGATACTAGAAGAGAATGGACCAGACTGAGTTTCTTGGGGTGTTCTTCTCAGTCTGTAGTATTTCCGAACCCCCGGTAGAGTCACAAAAATTTTGACAAACCTAAATAATTTTTTTAAAAATTTCAAAGGGAATAAATTTTATTTTATTTTATTTTATTTATTTTACCGGTGGCTAGTCTAGCCCTAGCCGTATGGAATGAAGGAATTTTCAGAAGGTCCGGTGGCGAACCCGTATAAAACATCTGAGATTACTTTTAGAAGAGACTACCGTTCCATTTCACATAATAGTAGAATAAAAAGCGCCGACTCTGCCAACTGCTCTGGCAGTACTGTTATGGCTCTACAATTTTCAGGCGGCCTCACCAAGCAACATTTAGCACCTTGACAAACTGTCTGGTTAAGTATTCCTATGTGCTACCTAAATTCTTCTTCAGATGTACTTCTTTTTTTATACCACTAAGGCGGCAGACAAGCATACGGCTCACCAGAAGGACTGGTGGTCACTGCAGCCATTGAACGTTTGCAACACCAGAGGCGCCACACTAGCGCTGCCGACCTTGTAAAAACCTTTTAAGACCTTTTTTGAAGATCCTCATACTGTAGGCGTTTGGGAAAGCCGAGGCAGGGAAATCATTCCACAACCTAAGCGCGTGCGGAAGAAAGCCCCTATCGGATCTGACCGTGCTCCAACGCTCTGGACGTAGACTACGTTTGCATCAGAACGTATCATGGACTTTCTAAAAATAAAACCAATAACTGTTCAAATTGCGTAAAATTATCTGAAATTAGCGTTAAAATCCATTCAATTTCAACTTCAATTGTTGACTAATACCCCAGATGCTGCTTATGAAAATGTATTCAATTTAAACGCCATAAAATTTGTAATTATTATCCCATAACTTTCAATTTATGGGATGTATGCATATATTAACGTGTTCGCACATGTATTAACGGACAATTCAAACCAACGATTAACATAACGTTTAAATATTAAGTTGTAAGCGAGGGCGTCATTAACGGTGTGATGGATCGAGTTTTATAAAATTTGCAACAGATTTTTTATTTAAAAAGAGATGAGCGATCGAAGTCTATTTTTCCGCTGCCTTTTCACAGACTTTTTTAAGAGAAAATCGATTGAGTGTAAATGTTCCTAGAAACATTTTGTAGGTACTCTGATTTACTAGACGCACTTTTCTTTGAAAAGGTACAAGTAATGGTAATGTGTTTTGGTTACGAGGTATTCGTAGGACAGCAAAACATGGGAGCAAAAGCACGGGCATTCCTCGTTTATATATCTAAGTATAGTCAATCAATCGATCAGTTCAGCCTATTATCACAGCACACAGATCATAGGTTTTCTCTTTATACTGTACTAATACAGGCCACCTGCTGGACATGGGCCACTCCCAATGTACAGCACAATACATGGTCCTGCGCTTTTCGCATTCATTCCTTCCCGGCGACATTTTCCAGGTCGCGTCGGGTAAGTACCATATTATTACGGTGGTAGGTCGCACTATCCCACGCATACTTTGTATAGTACCTATAGCTCATTTTATTAGGATGAGGATACAATACATAATGCATATGATTTGTACCGCGCTTCAAAGAATGCGCTGCCGGTACTTCGGTTTCGCAGACGGTAAAGGCGTACAAATTCTGACTACAAACATGACTCTGAAATTTCATTTCCGTTTATGTTAAACTAGATGACGCTCGCGGGTTCGCCTGCGCATCCCTTCGAACATATTCCCGAGATGAAAAGTAGCCTATGTGTTATTCCAGACTATAAGCTATCTCTGTACCAATTTTCAGCCCAATCCGATCAGCCGTTAGATCGTGATTGAGTAACAAACATCCAAACAACTAAACATCCAAACATCCAAACATCTAAACATCCAAACATTTAAACATCCAAACATCTTCACAAACTTTCACATTTTATAATATTAGTAGGATTCTGTCATGAAATTGTAAAGAACCATGAATTCTGTTTTATCATACTCATTTACATTGTCAGCAAGGAAAGGCACTACTACCTTATTATCCCTTGGATAAAGCCCTCTGAGATACGGAGTGTCAATCGGTTTTGAATAGCGCCGGGCCTCCCTACCTAGGTTACTGATAATTTTAGTCGGTTCCAGTCCGGCATGACATCCGAGGAGAAATTCACGCGTTGAAAAAATCCTTACTGAATTATTTGTGTCTGAATTTTTATTTGAGTAACATTTTTTTTAAATTATACCCTGTGCAACAGTGAACGTTATTATGGGTGGTTATATGACTCTTACGATGTCATAAATATTTGACTGTGAACACATTATACATCATATTAAACTTATTTCAATTCCCTAACGGAATATGTCAGAAGGAACGGTCGCATTCCATAAATCTTGCAATGGCAGGCGACGTCACATAAACTTGATTTATCACGACACGAAAGAAGTTTCAGTCAACTTACATGAAAATTTTCAGGCAATAATTTTGAAGATAAAGTAAATGTATTAAGAAATTGTTTTATTTGAAATTCGAATTCTGTAAACCATTTCAACGTTCAACTTCAGAATATTATTCAAACTTCAGAAGAGAATAAAATGACCAAGAGAAATAAGAAAAGATTCGATATAGGTTGCAAAACTATCCTTCAAAGAAAATAAGAATGTTAAACTTTTCCCATAGAAACTTGAAATTATGCTAGTGCACGTGTTTTCTTCTTCTTTCCATCCCGGGTTCTTCGAGTGAAGAGCGAAGACGCTTCTGTCATTATGTGAATGTGCCCTTTTTCTGTTTTATTATAAAAAATGTATATCCATAAAGATATAGATCTGATTACATTTATACCAATTTATGTAGAAATATAAGATAAGAATGTATAACTCAAAGTGATTTAAAGGTATAAATAGTTCATGTATCGTAAGAACTTATCACTAGGGAAATTATTCGAAGTATTTAAGCGAAACGGTTTTAAATATCCACAAATTAACAATAAGTGTACCTGTACGATCATAGCAAGGTGTAAAAATAATTCCAATCAATATTCCCAGAGCTATTAATTTTCTAGAAGCTGCGAAAATGTAATCAGATGACGCTGACATTTCTATGTTATGGAAATATCTTTGGTCGTGATAGAGATATATATTAAAGGTTGATTTTGTTAATTGCATTTCACGTTTTAAAAGCAGTTTGCATGGCTACGCTCGTAATATTCTTCTCATAGCAGAGCCGTTAATTTAATTCCATCGAAAACAATAATTGTAAAAAAAAAACAAGTCTCGCAACTCCGTTCGCATGAAAACATAATGTGTACCTATCTCACAAGTAATATATTAAATTTGATTTTTTATTGCGATTGCCAATTAGTTCTATTTTTTTTTAACTTTGAAGATTGTTAAATTGATTATGGATACAATGAGATGTTGTTGAGTTAGCTAATTCCGTAAAATTTAAGACAGAAGGTCCCTTATGTAGGGATTGAATAAAATAACAGACTTGATAATTACATGAATCTCACTACTTTTTACGGTAGAATAACGGAGTTGCGAGACTGGGTTTTCTTTACAAGTATTGTTTTTGATGGGATCTCATATCTTTTTGCATTGCTGACGTGTACGGGATCCCTTTCGTGAATATAAAATATGTATTCCTAAAATGTTTTGGCACAATGAATTTGGCATACTTTTTTGGCATAATTATACTTGGTCATAATTGATTTTTAGCAGCATATGTACTGTGGCATAATTAGGTTTTATATATTTATGCATAGTTATAATTTGCACAATGTTTTTAGGCATAGTGTACAGTCGCCTTATAGTATACTAGCTGACCCGCGCAACTTCGTTTGCGTGATAAATGAAGAACCACTCGACCGATTTTGTGCAAACTTCACATAAACCATCTACTAAATAGTCCTAACAAAGCCTAAACATTTGGTTTGGATAGGTCAGTCCGTTCTTGAGTTATAAAATTACAACGAAAAGTGGCATTGATTTTTATATATATATATAGATATAGATATAGATATAGATATAGATACCAATATTTCCTATACTATACAGTGTCAAAGTAGGTTTAGGTACGGCGCGCGGGGGTGGCCCTTGGGCCATATCTAAGCCTAATCCTCCTAATCCTAAGCTAATCTTTTAATTATCAATACGCTTTTATTAGGTCGTCCTGTATGTAACTAACAATGTAATGGAATCTATGGTAACAAATTTAACCATCTTCCAAGGATCGTAGCGTCATGAAAATTGGCAGCTGTATGTAGTTCTGATGACAATACAATAATATCTTACAGTCGAACTAATCTGATGATGGAGCCGGAAGGTATGCACAGGAACTTCATGACGGAACATCGTATCATATCTGTGTTTGGATTTGTTAGAAAAGTATTGTAATGATCTTTGACCACGCTTAGGTTTCAATGTTACAACAATCCTATTTTAAATTGACTTTGTAAAACTATGCAGGTAATGGAATTAGGTAGCTAATTTAACCATCTTTCAAAGATCGTAGCATGATGAAAATTGGCAGCTGTATGTAGTTCTGATGATAATACAATAATAACGTACTGTCAAACTGATCTGATGATGGAGCCGGAAAATATGAACTGGAACTTCATTATGGAACATTGTATCAAAGTTGTGTTTGGATTTGTTAGAAAAGTATTGTAACTAACTTTGACCACAATTAGGTTTCAAGGTTATAACAAACGTATTATTGCAGTACATATGGAGTGTAAATATTGACATAGGTGTCTGCATAAAATTTTAAAGACCTGTACATGGAGACTGTAAATAGAATAATAATGATATATCTATATACGATGTGTAAATAGGGCAGTGGCAACTTTCACATCAGTCAAACTCAAAGAAACATGCGCGCGAGCTAGATTTTTCTAAGCTGACAACTAAAATACCATGCAATACAGACACACTAGCGGAGATGGAGAGAGGATGCGGGCTCATTCGCCTATACCTAAATCCCAATTAGTAGTATTATAAATGCGAAAGTAACTTTGTCTGTCTGAGTGTCTGTTACGTTTTCAAGCCTAAACCACTGAACCGATTTGAAATTTGGTATTAAGTATTAGATAGGAAATAGATTACTTTTTAACTGACTGCGCCAAAGGAGGGTAGGTAATGATTTTGCGCAGATGAAGCCGCGGGTAACAGCTTGTAAATTAGGGTGGTCAAAGTCTGTATGGTAAAAAAAAGTTTTATTTTTGGTCGGGCCACCCTCTCTATTTGTGACACGTATCATTTCTATTGTATGTGCAAAATTTCAGCCCCCTATCTTATATACAAGGAGGTGCTCTTGATACGTTGGCTTTCCGCTGTTCGCGATTACATAGCTGTCGGAACGACGGCAGAAAGGGTCTCCGAGATACGGAGGCTACCATCGTAGGTGGTAGCCTCCTGTATGCCGAGATTCTTTGCTGACTGATCCTGTCTACATATAATGGAAGTACTCTAAAACTGGACGAGCACCTCACTGAACTTGAGGTAGAACTAGGTCGCGTAAACCGGCACACATTGGGCTTATGCGAGGTCCCAAGACAGGTTCAGGACACACTAACCCTTGCATCAGGCGACCTGTTCTACTTTCGGGACGGTGATGGAAGTACCTCCCAGTAATTCACCTCCTTAGAGACCTCGTTAGAAGCGTTGTCGAAATCAGCAGTGTCAGCATAATCTCATACTCAGTCTCACTGATACCCAGTTAGGGTTGTATACAAAGACTTACCAACGACATTACACGGCCCTGCTAAAGCTCACTGCAACGTTGTTGAGGGAGATTTTAAAGCTAAAGTGGGAGCACAAGAACGCGATGCAATGAAAATCGGTCTTTTTGGAATGGGGCGCAAAAACGACCGGGACATAATTCTGCTTGTTAGCTTTCTCAAATCTCTGGGACTCTTTTTGATGAATTTCTTCTTTGAAGAGGCCCAAAGATAGTGGACTTGCCGAAGCACTGACAAAATCACAAGGAACGAGACCGACTTAATCATATTGGACAGGAAATGTATATTTAGAGATGTTTCTCTGATAAATACCGGCAGTGATCACCGACTTGTTCAAGCATCTCTGAATTTCGACTTTTATGCAAAAACTACCCGGATAGTGAAGCCTAATCTCTTCGTAATGAGCTCCAAATGGCCTTGGATGGAATCTTAAATGTTACAATTGGTACTTTAATATCGTTTCAATGTGCTGGAAACCACTGACAGTATTCACAATAAAACCGACACGTACAACAAGTGTCCCGAATATTTTTGTTCGAAAATTGTAAAATAAAAATCGGCCTAGTGCGAGTTGGACTCGCCCATGAAGGGTTTCGCAGCAGCAAGTAACATAATACAAAAGTTCTTTTAGTTCGTTGTAACTTTGATTGATGTTTTAACACGTTCGCAGTGGTAGTGATTTTTCTAACCGAAAATTGCGGTTTATGACGTATTAAAAAAAACTACCAGGTCTATCTCGTTCAAACCAATTTTCGTTGGTAGTTTTTATGGCAATGTACATCATATATATTTTTTAGATTTATCACTCTCTTAGTTTAGAAGTTAGAGAGGGGACACTAATTTTTCGACTTTGGAAGTCCCTCTTGCGCAAACTATTCACTTTAGAAAAAAATAATGTTAGAAACCTCAACAGCATTTTGAAAGACCTATCTATAGATATACCACACGTATGGGTTTGATGAAAAAAAATTTGAGTTTCAGATCTGAGTATGGGGTCCCCCAAAATTTACTGCTTTTTTTCTAGTGTTATATAAGAATCTTAATGCGGTTCACAGAATACATCTAGCTAGCAAGTTTCAATAGCATAGGCCGTATAGTTTCGGAGAAAAGTGACTGTGACGCATGGACGGACAGACAGACATGACGAATCTATAAGGGTTTCGTTTTTGCCATTTGGCTACGAAATTTCAAAATTCAAAAGTCGGTATGACGCGACCTCGGACCTTACAACACCAGTGTTGTCGAGGCTGCGATTAAGTAGAACCGGAGCACTAAGATCTTTTTCCAGCTTGGAAGACCCCTTTTAACGATACTTAGAACAGCGGGTGGCAGTACCGTGACTTCAAGGTTTTAGATTCTCGAGAAAATCGAGTGCTCTCATATCTCACAAACACGGACCTCTATGCATCGTGGACAAAAAAGCCCACGGGGCCAAACAATGATGACTACAGGGCCAGTCACCCAAACCGTGGGGAGGGAGTGTGGTGGCTCATCTGTTCTCTCTTACTTCTGAGCCCTGTTTATTCTCGAGAGTAGTCACAAATTGCTTCACCGGAAAACTCAACGAATTTCATCCCAGGGCGGAAACTCGTCGATTTGAAAAAAGCTTTACGGCAGACGAAGTGATTATATTCTCTTTGAACAAACGTTTTAGAGATAGGCAGTCGGGTGAGACCGTGTCACGGCTTCTTGTTAATGTTGACTTTGTTTTGAGTTTCACTCCCCGAGTCCACATGGTGCAGCTGTGTGGAGGTTGCTCTGGCCTTGGCGTGTCTCGAAATGATGTTCTCTTATATCCCACCAGTATCTTCTAGTTCTTCTTTTCTTGTTCTTCGATCTTGTTTTTTTGTTGTATTCAGCAATACGCCATCCGTTGAATTAATTGAGTCACATCAAATGTGGTATGCTAAAGCCACTCTTATTTTCTATGGATGGCCCGATCAAAGTCACCTCTCATGGTGGTTGTTAACTATCCTATAACTTCATGAAGATCCTCTACGATAGGTATATGTATTTTGAAAAGAGTGTGTGAACTCGATGTTTAATTTTTTTTTCAGAATATTGATGACATTTGATTGATGACATTTTTACACGTTTACGTCTACTACATGGGTACATGTAATAAAATTCTAGACGCCGGTGTTTGTGCGTAAATTGTTTATAGTAAAGAAAAATCTAAAATAAGGGCTCTTTGTTTACTTTTTTTATGAAATTGCTATCTTTGCAATATTATGCCTTCTTAAAGTAATCTGCTGTTAGAGTTGTTCACTTTTTAAAGAAAATTATTCACGATGAAAGTAGAAAAATAAGTTAGTATGTGGCCTGAATAATGTATGACCCGGTTCAATTATAAGGTATTCATTTAATTTGCATGATGTAAAGATAAAAATAATCTTCAGGATGTGTTCAAGTCAACTAATGTATTTTAAATGAGAAAAAATAATCTATACTTCTATACTATATTACTATATAATATATAATACAATAATAATAATAAGTGAGTTGGCGAGTCACCGTCTGCCAAAGTTTTAATATAATAATAGGTATATTGAAATGGCAGACGCCGTCTTCATCCATAGCCTAAGTTAACCAGACCATCTAACACCCATCACAATAGCCCATTACGTAGTTAGCATATTTTACAATAGTTAGCTCCCATTGCAGATGGTCCATTATCGTTCTTCTACATAAGGCGGATGTGGATTGTTTGCAGTGGGGGTCCCATTTCCCTTTAGATTAAAAGTCTCAAAGGGCCTCTGCATGTTGGACCTGTGTCCCCATGTAAGCCTACCAAAAGTCCGGGTGTCTTCGTAAGAAAAAAAAAAGAAGATACCCGTGTGAAAGAGAGACATAATAATAATAATAATAACCCGGCAACCCCACCTTTGAGCTGTAATATATATTTTTATCGGCGTTACAAATAAATATTTTTATTACCTATATTTGTAAATAATTCGAAGCTAACATATTAGAAAACGTTTAGGAAGCAGAAAAATGGAAAATTATAGACGAAATTGTACCAATAAACCAGAAACACAAATTTTAAAGAAGAATGACATGACATATGTCATGACAGCGGAAAATATTGAAAATATGTAACAAGAAATATATAATTATGCTAACAAGAGTCAAAGCCAGGATACTAAACGCACGACCAACATCACCGGACTCGTCGCACAGCTCCGCCTCGCAACCCATGGAAACCATACTACCGGAATCGATTGTTGCTGAGGCGTCGAGCTCATCGAGCGACGAGTATTTCTCCCCACCGACGTCGCCAACACCTGTACGTCGGCCGGGGAGAGGCCGGCCACCGATCTGCTTGGGACCCCGAGGCCCACCGGTCTCGAATAGGGCCCCCGCTACCGGTGGTAATGTGCACCGCATGCGATGGACTTCATCCATGAACGAAAACGTCATGCGGGCATATTTTGCGGCTACAGAGGGGGGAACTAACCTCACTGCATACCGTGTTCGGTTGCTGCCTTTGTTTCAGGCTCTTGAACCGACTATCAACGTTTCGGCGCAACGGCTTTCGGATCAAGTGCGGGTCATTCAACGTAGCCATTTGTTGGATGAAGCCGTGCTTGAGAGGCTTCGCTCAGAAGTACAGTGTAACATTATCATCCCTACTTCGTCTCTACCTAGTGTAACAAGTGAAGTGATTACTGACGAACTACCACCTATCGTGCCCATTGACGACGTAGTGGATGACATTGTTACAACAGTAAGTACACAATACAATGACGAATTAAGGAGTGTTTTGGAACGAGCGATTCAGGAATATAGGTTTTGTGATCCCATGTGTCGTCCACGTATACCACGTTTGCCTACGCATAAAAAGAATTTAGCGCTGGTGGGTGCCCTGGACTCTATTCTACAAAGTTATTTTGCTACTTGTGTAGAAATAAGTGATGCGCACTCAATTCTGTATTGTGCGGCTGTAGCAGTGTGTCGAGTGGCTGGTGTTAAATTTACAAAATTTGAGCCAGCTACTAGACCTAACTCTGTTCCAGTCTGGCAATGCAGAATTGAGCGGCGCATTGCTGAGACTAGGGTACTCATTAGTAAGCTATGCTGCTTCAGGGAGGGTAATACTCGTCCTAGGGTCATGCGTTTTGTGACTCGTGCATTCGCGGGGACTGATATTAGTCCTCGCGAATATTTAGTACGGGTCACAGAACGTATTGACTACCTGAAGCAGAAAATTTATGCGTGGGCAAACCGTATACGGCGATACAAGAAGAGAGTGGATCGTTATACTCAGAATCGCTCCTTCCAAAAAGATGAGAGGTGGGTATATAGAAGATGGGAACAACCCGATTCGAGTATGACTAATATGTGCCTACCGGATGCTGACACCACGAGTACATTCAACACCTAGCGACATTGCCAGTGCGGTTCGTTCGTTGCCCAATTGGAAGTCAACTGGGCCGGACGGACTGCACAACTTTTGGCTAAAATGGTTCCATAGCTCACATGCTTGTTTGGCATCCTACTTTCAATCATCACTTGAGTCGGGGTCGCTTCCATCTTTTATGACTTCTGGAATTACCCACCTTCTCCACAAATCCGGTAGTACTGCGGACCCTAAAAATTATAGACCGATTACTTGTTTACCAACGGTCTATAAGCTTCTTACATCTATTTTGAGAGTAAAATTAGGTACTCATATTGAAAATAATTCCTTAATATCTAACTCTCAAAATGGATGTAGAAGCGGGTCACGTGGTACTAAAGAACTCCTTATTCTTGACATGGCCATTAACCAGCAGGTTCGTCGTAACCGGAAAAACCTGGCGACATGCTGGATTGATTACAAGAAAGCCTACGATTCAGTGCCACATACATGGCTGTTGAGGGTGCTGGAGTTGTATAAAGTTGATGCAACTCTTAGCACCTTTTTAAAGGCATGTATGGGGCAATGGACAACGGCTCTTGTATATCCAGGATGTCGTCAGGTTCTTGGGAATGGCGAGCCTGTCAGGATCAAGAGGGGTATATTTCAGGGTGACAGCCTGAGTCCCTTATGGTTTTGCCTGGCGCTGAATCCTCTCAGTACCTTACTGGAGGGTTCAGGGCTAGGCTATCAGTTCAGGAGAGGAGGTCAAGTTGTTTCCCACCTTCTTTACATGGATGACTTGAAATTATTTGCCTCCACCGATTCCCACTTGATAGAGTTACTAAAAATCACAGAAGCTTTCAGTAATTCTATCAAAATGGAATTTGGTGTAGATAAATGCGCTGTCATGCATGTAAAGAAGGGACGAATTGTGGAATCTGAAAGAGTACATCTTTCAGATTTCACAAAACTTAAATCCATCTCCGCGACTGAAACCTATAAGTATCTGGGTATGTCGCAGGCATTAGGTATTACAGAGATTGGCATGAAACAAACGTTGGTGGACCGTTTCTTTGGCCGCCTGAAAAAAGTACTGAAAAGTCTTTTATCGGGCGGTAACAAGGTGCGGGCTATCAACGGTTGGGCCATGCCAATCTTAATCTATTCCTTCGGCATACTTAGATGGACTCAGACTGAATTAGACGCCCTGGATAGGAAAGTCCGTTCACTATTGACCATAAACCGAATGCATCACCCGCGTTCGTCTGTAATGAGGTTGTATATCCCACGAAAGTGTGGAGGTCGCGGCTTTTTAAATGCCAAGACCTTACACAATCGTGAGGTATACAACCTTAGGGAATATTTCCTTCATGCTGACGTGGGTATGCATCGGGATGTGGTAGCAATGGATAACGGACTGACCCCTTTTGCTCTTGCCAAAGAGAACTGGCACAAACCAGTAATACTATCAACTACAGATCGCAAGGAGATATGGCAGAGCAAAGAGCTGCATGGACGATTTTATCGGGCCTTACACGGGCCCGATGTAGATTTAACAGCATCTGTCTCCTGGCTACGTTTCGGTGATTTGTTCGGCGAAACAGAAGGTTTTGTCTGTGCAATTCACTGATCTGTATTATTACCACTGGATTGGCTGTCTCATACAAATGACAGCGAATTATTTGTGCCGATTTGAAACGCCTCTAGAGTTGGTTCAAGGAACTAAATCTGACGTATCATGCAAATGACTTCCCGTATCGCGCCGGGAATTATGAATTATTTCGTAATTTAAGGACTTTTGTGTAGTTTAGTGAGGATTTGTGTGGTTACAAAAAAGCAATAGACATGGTGAAATGTGTGTTTTGCAAAATTAGCTTCAAAAAGGGAGCAACATTAGATTTCACAGGTAAGTTGATTTTTTGTAATTTTTATCATTAAATCAGCCTGACCTACATGTAAAATGCTTGATTATTTACAAAATATGTATAAGAATAATAAATAGGTAAGATTACATTATTTTTAAGCACAAAAATAGGATTTTAATTTCGTTTAGTGATGTCCATGTTGTCGTATCGATTAACTTGATCATGGTCTGATGTGATCGAAAACTTTTCTTTATAAGAAATATGTCTAATAATGGTATCATTTTACATTACATATGGTCACGCCTTCAAACAAAATCACGTCACCAAACAAAATCTTATTAGTAATATTTATTTAACTTATTTTCTGACATTAACTTGTGTGGGTAATACTTACTATACTACGATTTTTAATTCGAGTCAGTAAAATGACATTTTCAGTGTGGCGGGTTTTTTGTCACAAATAAATAGTGATGTGGTTGAATCGAGTTTTACGATTAAAAGTTAGTCAAGATTATATTTTTTTATTCGATATCAAACAGTAATTAAATATTGCATAAAACCACCTATACCGTATTTTAACTCATTCAAAAAATGTAGTAAACAAACAATTTGGACCTCGATTGCCCCATAATTATTTACACTAAAATATCAATCCCGATCATCACCACTTTTCAAGGAACCGTAGTTTGTCTTATACAAACATTTCACACCAATTTACCTTGAGATTAAGGGGCCCGTCCGTTAAATGCACGAAAAGACACTTTGGACTTAGGAAATATTTAAGAACTCGCTTCATTAAATGACACGTGTGACATGTACAAAATAATTTACATTAGAAAAAACATCTCTGTAAATTATTAAAAATCATCGAAATAGCAAGAAACTTTTTTATAAGTACATAATTAATTAAACAACATTAATTAATTCATAAACAATAATAATAAAACCAATTAAAAGTTATATCATTACACTAAACTTAAAATAAAAACTCTTAAAATAAAAACTAACTAACTACCTATCAATATACAAATTGGGTCCCTTCCTACCTATGACGCAGGCAGCATTCCCACGCTGGATAGCTATGGAAAGCCTTTGCGCGAAATAGCTACCAGCGCGGAGATCACGCGTTTCTTCCCTCAGACGCTTACACAGAGCCGTGAAAAGACCATGTGCACCGCGACACCGTGGACCCAGTGTCTCGACATCAAATGGAACGAATTCATATTGGCACCGAGACAACTATACTTGCCGATCTTTAACCACTCGCGAGCATTAGCCGGCCCACCGCTCTTTTGCTAGTAGCCGGGAGGTAGGACGCCGCAAGAGTGTCAGTGCAAGTGGCATTCCACACTAACGCACGTCCCATTCTCCAGGGTACTAAAGACATCCCGTCGGGTCGCTTACCATCCTCCCGTATAATTTGGGGTTCTAAAACCGCGGGGACATTAACGGTGATAAGTACATACTTATTATTTCAATTTTTTCAATAGATCATTCCTCTGTCGAAGTATAACAACAACGACCTGCTCGCACACGTGTTTCCCTCATCTGTGAGATCATGGAAACGTGTGCGGGAGGGAATCCCGGTTTCTCCAAGAGGAGCGTGAAGAGGAACATCACAGGGCCGCCAACTGGAGGACCACTGTCAGAAGTTCTTTTTTTCATTATTTTTAGTGACGTGTAGACTGAAAATCTATCTATCTAGGTGTAAAGTTCTCGAAAGTACAAATTAATCAAGCCCAAACACAAGGTAACTGCTGTATATCGTTAGGGAATTCTCTCTTCTGTCTTTCGTCTCCATCATCAGATCGACTTCAGATTTTCATTAAGTTGTACTACTTTAAAGCCCTTAATCGAAAAAATTACAAACGCCCTAGATGTCCCTGCAATTTTAAAAGTTCCCTTCGATTTCTCCAAGATGCCATCATCAGATCCTAACTTCCTTAAAATGGGACCACCTTGGGAGTACCTATCTATTTTCGAACGAAAAAAATTTTTTTCAAATCGATTAATAAACGACAGACGGAGTTCTTCGCGACAAAACATTAAAAAAAAAATATATACGGTCGAATTGAGTAACCTTCTCCTTTTTTGAAGTCGGTTAAAAACTACTTGAATTGTTTTACTTAATTTCTCTGAATCTTTTATTTTATTTAGCTCGCCATATTGACGTCGCCACCAGCCTGATGGAAAGAAGCCGTGGTGCATCTAGCGATTGGGGGCCACTTCTGATAGTGGTCCTCAAGTTGGCGGCCCTGTGATGTGCCTCTTCACGCTCCTCTTGAAGAACCCGGGATTGTAAGATGAGGGAAGCACGTGTGCGGGCAGATCGTTCCATGACGTGATCTTTTTAAACATTTTTTCCCAGCTTTTATAAAAATGTTATAGTAAACAATTTTAATATGCTGGTAAGGTCCATATTTCTCGAATGATTTAATCTATTACAAATTTACAATAAAAAAAAAAGCTTTCATACCTAATAAAATAAAGAATGACTAAAATGTCTAAGTCTATTGATTGTCGAACATCACTATTGTAGCGGGTCACCCTTTTTCGTATCAGTGACAGTTGCAATTGTCATTTTACTGACTCGAATTAAAAATCGTAGTTTACATAATATTTTTTACTCTATTGATGTATGTTTATTTTATTGCAGATTTCCAACTGATCCAAAAATCTGAACTGCATGGCTTGGCAACATGGGAGCCCATAACTGGACTCCAAATTCAAGCGATCGTCTGTGTTCTAATCATTTTGATGTTAAATGTTATTCTATGCATAACACAAGAACTTCCGGTTAATAAATAGTATACCGTCCGCTAGTGTACCATAGTTTTACAATAAAGTGTAAAATAAATGAATGATTAATAAAATCACGTTTATTTTTATTTTTTTCTACACATAACTCCCTTTCTATTTCTATGGCGCATGATATATATAAACGCTCACTTCGTGGTGAAATGGACAATGATAAATGCATCAAATTAACTGAAGTAAGTGTATGAAAGCCACAGACACTTATGGGATCCACGTTCACCGCACAATGATCTTTGTCTGTCTGCCTTTTATTCTTTTTATAGGGATTCATTATTACTAAAGCTGCAGCGAATTGGCATACGTCACCCATGGTAGCTAGTAAGAAACTATAGAAATTCGTTGCTCAGCTTGAGGCACGCTGCCGAGTTGCTGATTAATTTGGCCCTAGTGGAGATGCATGTAATTTCCCCAGCACGCGGCACGCTCAGATTGAGGCAGCTCGCCCCGCGGCTGCTCAAGTGGAGATGCGCCTTAATACCTCTCTCAATCTCTTCAACGAAAGTAATATTTTCTTGCAATTTTGCGTCACGAGTATGCCAAATTGCAGGTAAATATTATTTCATTTAGGTAGGTATAGTAGACACCAACTTAAACCGCCCTTATTAAGAGCAATATTCATTAAAGCGTCGATAGCTTAGTGGTTAAGAAGACTGACTGTCTTGCGATCGAGAAGACCCGGGTTCGAATCCTGGCCACTCCTAGCACAAGCAATTTAGCTTAGTTGGAGAAGTTAAAGGGAATATTCGTAATTTCGGTTGGTAATATTCTTATATTAAACAAATTATAAACAAAATTAATTTTAAAATATATATACTTAAAATGTTTTCATTTCAAATTAAATCTATCGATACGCGTCAGTTCAAGAAAGTTTGGCACATCACTAATTTTAGTTCTCTGAACCAGCGCTGCTGATTTCAGCGCCACAATGGCGAGAATTAAGAAGGCATAACTTTAGTTTGACAGCCACCTATCCAGTGTGGTAATATTACAGATCAGTGGTGCAATTACAGACGAAGTTGTTATGACGAATAACTATCGGAAATATATTTTGAGAGATGGTACGGTTGACATATGTCGGGCATGCCACCTACCCGGTGAATCTCTCAGACATATTATTTCTGGTTGTTCTCGTCTTGCCAACGGCGACTATTTGCATAGACACAACCAAGTGGCCAGGATTGTCCATCAGCAACTTGCACTAAAATATAAACTTGTGGATTTGGAGGTACCGTATTACAGGTATGTGCCCGACCCAGTTCTTGAAAATGGTCGTGCCACGTTGTATTGGGATCGATCTATTATCACTGACAGGACTATTGTAGCCAATAAACCTGATATAGTGGTAATAGATCGATCAGAGCGCCTCGCAATAATCGTTGATATCACGGTTCCACATGACGGAAACCTCGTGAAAGCCGAAAAAGACAAACAATTAAAATATTTGGACTTGGCTCACGAGGTTGTCGACATGTGGGATGTAGATTCAGCGATTATTGTTCCGATAGTCGTTTCAGCACACGGTCTAATTGCCAAGAGCCTCGATCAACATCTCAAGAGGCTCGCGTTAGGTAGTTGGGTCAAGGGCCAGATGCAAAAGGCGGTACTTCTAGACACGGCACGTATCGTGAGGAGGTTTCTGTCTCTGCAGCCCTAACCACCGGTAGCTTGGTCCCTGTACCCGATGCCGGTGGGACGCTATTTTTTTTATATTTTTAAATATATTTTTTTATTTATAGAATGTATTTAAAAATTTAAATTAATAAGTTTATAAATGTAAATAAAGGGAATAATAATAATAATTCTATAATGTCCAACTCTCAAAATGGATGTAGAAGCGGGTCACGTGGTACTAAAGAACTCCTTATTCTTGACATGGCCATTAATCAGCAGGTTCGTCGTAACAGGAAAAACCTTGCGACATGCTGGATTGATTACAAGAAGGCCTATGATTCAGTGCCACATACATGGCTGTTGAGGGTGCTGGAGTTACATAAAGTTGATGCAACTCTTAGCACCTTCTTGAAGACATGTATGGGGCAATGGACAACGGCTCTTGTATATCCAGGATGTCGTCAGGTTCCTGGGAATGGCGAGCCTGTCAGGATCAAGAGGGGCATATTTCAGGGTGACAGTCTGAGTCCCTTACGGTTTTGCCTGGCGCTGAATCCTCTCAGTACCTTACTGGAGGGTTCAGGGCTAGGCTATCGGTTCAGGAGAGGAGGTCAAGTTGTTTCCCACCTGCTTTACATGGATGACTTGAAATTATTTGCCTCCACCGATTCCCACTTGATAGAGTTACTAAAAGTCACAGAAGCTTTCAGTAATTCTATCAAAATGGAATTTGGTGTAGATAAATGCGCTGTCATGCATGTAAAGAAGGGACGAATTGTGGAATCTGAGAGAGTACATCTTTCTGATTTCACAAAACTTAAATCCATCTCCGCGACTGAAACTTATAAATATCTGGGTATGTCGCAGGCATTAGGTATTACAGAGGTTGGCATGAAACAAACGTTGGTGGACCGTTTCTTTGGCCGCCTGAAAAAAGTACTGAAAAGTCTTTTATCGGGCGGTAACAAGGTGCGGGCTATCAACGGTTGGGCCATGCCAATCTTAATATATTCCTTTGGCATACTTAGATGGACTCAGACTGAATTAGACGCCCTGGATAGGAAAGTCCGTTCCCTGTTGACCATAAACCGAATGCATCACCCACGTTCGTCTGTAATGAGGTTGTATATCCCACGAAAGTGTGGAGGTCGTGGCTTTTTAAATGCCAAGACCTTACACAATCGTGAGGTATACAATCTTAGGGAATATTTCCTTCATGCTGACGTGGGTATGCATCGGGATGTGGTAGCAATAGATAATGGACTGACCCCTCTTGCTCTTGCCAAAAAGAACTGGCACAAACCAGTAATAATGACTACTAATGATCGCAAGGAGATATGGCGGGGCAAAGAGCTGCATGGACGATTTTATCGGGCCTTACACGGGCCCGATGTAGATCTATTAACATCTGTATCTTGGTTACGTTTCGGTGTTTTATTTGGAGAAACTGAAGGTTTTGTCTGTGCAATTACAGACGAAGTTGTCATGACGAATAACTATCGGAAATATATTTTGAGAGATGGTACGGTTGACATATGTCGGGCATGTCACCTACCGGATGAATCTCTTAGACATATTATTTCTGGTTGTCCTCGTCTTGCCAATGGCGAGTATTTGCATAGACACAACCAAGTAGCCAGGATAGTCCATCAGCAACTTGCACTAAAGTATAAACTTGTAGATTTAGAGGTACCATATTACAGGTATGTGCCCGACCCAGTTCTAGAGAATGGTCGTGTCACGTTATACTGGGATCGGTCTATTATCACTGACAGGACTATTGTCGCCAAGAAGCCTGATATAGTGGTAATAGATCGATCAGAGCGCCTCGCAATAATCGTTGATATTACAGTTCCACATGACGAGAATCTCGTAAAAGCAGAAAAAGATAAACAATTAAAATATTTGGACTTGGCTCACGAGGTTGTCGACATGTGGGATGTAGATTCAGCGGTTATTGTTCCGATAGTCGTATCAGCACACGGTCTGATCGCCAAGAGCCTCGATCAACATCTTAAGAGGCTCTCTTTAGGCAGTTGGGTCAAGGGCTTGATGCAAAAGGCGGTTTTGCTGAGCACGGCGCGCATTGTTAGGAGATTCCTGTCTCTGGAGCCCTGACCACCGGTAGCTTGGTCCCTGTACCCGATGCCGGTGGGAAACTATTTTTTTATATTTTTAAATGTATTTTTTATATGTATATTTAAAAATCTAAATTTAAATGTTGTTTATATTTAATAAAGAGGAATAATAATAATAATAATATGCGGGGGTCGTGGTTTCCTTAATGCTAAGACCCTCCATAACCGTGAGGTGTGCAACCTCAGGGAATATTTTCTTCACGCTGACGCGGATGTGCATCGTGATGTGGTTGTAGTTGACAAAGGACTTACCCCGCTTGCTCTGGCTAAAGAGAATTGGCATAAACCTGTGATACAGAGTCTCAATGATCGTAAGGATATATGGATGAGTAAGGAGTTGCATGGTCGTTTTTATCGGGCCCTGCACGGGCCCGATATTGATTTAACATCTTCTGTATCCTGGCTACGATTCGGTGACCTCTTTGGAGACACTGAAGGTTTTGTTTTTGCAATTACTGATGAAGTGGTGATGACTAATAAATTACCGAAAGTATATCCTAAAGGATGGTACGGTTGACATATGTCGGGCATGTCGCCGTCCCGGAGAATCCCTTAGGCATATTATTTCAGGTTGTTCTAGTCTTGCCAATAGTGAGTATTTGCATAGACACAACCAAGTAGCTAGGATTATCCATCAACAGCTTGCTTTGAAATATAACCTTATCGGATCAGAGGTACCGTATTATAGATATGTGCCTGACCCAGTTCTCGAAAGTGACCATATCACGTTGTACTGGGACCGATCTATTATCACTGATAGGACTATTATTGCAAATAGACCTGACATAGTGATAATAGATCGGCTAGAACGCCTTGCAATAATAATTGATATCACTATTCCACATGACGACAATCTCGTGAAGGCTGAGATAGATAAACAAGCTAAGTATTTGGACTTAGCCCACGAGATGGTGGACATGTGGAGTATTGACTCAGCTATTATTGTACCGATAGTAATCTCTGTGCATGGACTAATAGCCAAAAGCCTCGACCAACACCTTAAGAGGCTTGCGGTGGGCAGTTGGGTCAAGGGCTTGATGCAGAAGGCAGTTCTTCTGAGCACGGCACGTATTGTGAGGAAGTTCCTGTCTCTGAAGTCCTAACCACCGGTAGCTTGGTCCCTGTACCCGATGCCGGTGGGACACTATTTTTTATATTTTTAAATGTACCTTTTTTTTATACGTATATTTAAAAATGTAATTTATATGTTAATGTATTTAAATAAAGAGAAATAATAATAATATTATAAAGAAGTAAAGTTTGTGTGTTTGTATATTTGTTAAATTGTAAGGGGTAATCTCGGGATCTACTGAACCGATTTTAAAAATTCTTTTACCAAAAGAAAGCTACGTTATTGTGGAGTGTCATAGGCTATATAGCATCACGCTACAACGAATAGGAGCGGAGCAGTAATAATAAATGTTTCAAAAACGGGGGAAACGTTATTCCTTTTGAGAGCTTCGTTGCGTGTGCTGCGTAAATATTTATATTTATGTAAAAAATATGTACTACAAAATTGTTTCTCTTAAAAAAGTTCTAAAAAAATTGCACGATAGCATGTGTCTATCTTTGGGTTGGTGCACAATAACTATTTTAATGGCAATCAATTTTTTTCTACAGTAATGCCACGGGATACCTCTTTCATAAACGAAATTGGTCTTAAAAACAATGCGACAGGAGTACACGCGACGAGAAACCTTTTTCTTTCTCTCTATATACACGGTGTTTCTTTTAGGGTGTCAAGCCGCCACTAGCTGGTAGCAGGGTTCCATACCTATCGATTTAACCCCCATGTATGTTCTACGATTTTTTGTAGTTTTGTAGTTTTACACCTAGTATATATGAATATTAACGACGAGACGCTACGGGAGTAAACGCAACGCGATGGGAGGAAATGCGACGGGAACAGATAATAATCTCTCTTATGTGGCGCAAACGAAGTTGCGCGGGTCAGCTAGTACTATATATTGGTGTAACTAGCATTACAATTACCGCTTTATAATTGCCAATTTTTTAATACATAAAAAACTGGCCAAGTGCGAGTCGGACTCGCCCATGAAGGGTTCCGTAGCAGCAAGTACCATAATATAAAAGTTCTTGTAGTTTGGTGTAACTTTGATTGATGTTTTAATACGTTCGCTGTGGTAGTGATTTTTCTAGGCGAAAATTGCGGTTTATGACGTATTAAAAAAATTAACAACTAGATCTCGTTCCAACCAATTTTTGTTGGAAGTTTTTATGGCAATGAAAATCATACATTTTTTTTAGATTTATCATTCTCTTAGTTTAGAAGGTGTTACAAACCTCAATAGCATTTTTATAGACCTATCTACCCCACACGTATGGGTCAGATGAAAAAAAAAAAACTTTACTACACGTTATTAAAATAGTCTCACGTCATTCCATTGTCTTACAATACCTATACATTATTTCGTTATATTGTAAGTTTTTGAAGACATGATTTTCTTGTGAATATCTTATGAAAATTCACAAGAGGTAAACAATGAGTCGATTTTGAGATAACATCGCTCATTATTTAGAAAAAAAAATTGAATCAGATTATGTTTTATCGAAAAAAAATATAATTCATGTATTTTCACTCACCCCGGTCACTGTGTGACAAAATGTTAATTTTTTACACTAGCTGTCATAGATCTAATATGAGAATCTAATAGCAAAATTTATAAAAAAACTAGCGGTTCCCTACCACGCTTCGCTGTGACTTTTTATGGTGGTTTCATGTACCTATGAGAAATGAGAAACAAACCAAAGAATGGGTGCATTTCAAAAAAAATAATAATTTTACGCCGAAACCAAAATCATATTTTTTTCAGAAAATCCAATAAACAGCCGAATCAATAGAATTTTCACTTGAAAAAAAACCATTCTACTCTGTAATCAATGTTAAGTTTTTAAAACACTATTTGCTCCATGGTGCGCACGGTTCAAAAAAATAAATTCAGTCTGATAATAAATTTCCCTAAAGCGCCGAAACTCTGACTTCAAAAATAACACGCAAAACATATCACATCTTTCCTCTCCTCCTCTTTTTTAGGTACCTACTCCCGTTTATTATTCTGAATGTAAGGAGGGGTGCAATCAAACTTCTCTTGAAATAAAAATCAGAAATTTGGTAGGTAAGTACCTTCATAAGTAGGTTGTTTATACTATAGATTTAGGATTTTTCGCTACTCGTTTATACTATTTTGTTCTGAAGCTGGCAGAATGTAATTTAAAAAAAGCCTTAAAGCGCCATCGATTGGTAAAATCACTTTTACCAATCGATAGCGCCTTAATGGCGCTGACAAAAGCTGGTTTATTCTTGTTGCGAAGATGTAAATGATGCAAAAAGTAGCCTAAAACCATCTTCATTCAGTACATTTGAGTTTTTAAAGCATACACATACGCACAGGACATTTTTTTATAAATTATAGAGGAAAAAGTGAATAAGCAGGTTTAAAAAGCGTGTCAGTTCGGTTCGAATTGTCCTTAAATGTTAAGAAAGAAAGAAATAATATTTATTCGGTACATATCCATAAGCATGGAAGTATATAAACCATCACCATTACATACCATAAAAATTATCATCAGAAGCTACACAAGCTTATAAAAATCATGCGAGTAGTATAAAAGTTGTTTTTATACCCAAAGGGTACAAAACGGAACCCTATTCATGAGACTTCGATGTCCGTCTGTCTGTCTGACTGTCTGTCTGTCTGTCTGACTGTCTGTCTGTCCGTCACGAGGCTGTACCTCAGTAACCGTGATAGCTAGAGAGCTGAAATTTTCACAGATGATATCTTTCTGTTGCTGCTTTAGCAACAAATACATAAAATCAGAAAAATGGAGATTTAGGGGGTCTCCCTTACAACACACGTGATTTTTGCCGCTTTTTTTTGTACGGCACAAATCAACGTCCTCTGCGCGCGAGTCCGAATCGCACTTGGCCGGTTTTTTTAACGAATTTCTTTTGAAATGCATTGTCAACCAAATTTTAAATGCCAACAGGTAGATATGTACAAAAACAATAAACACGACATGCATTTGTATGCCAGGCTGATTCTAAAAATAATAAAATTTTAAAAACATTTTCCGTGGTATGTGCGACGGTATTTTGTAAATGCGAGGAAGTGATGTGGACGGATACGACTGGTCGGGATCTGACTTCCGCCCTACATCCGGTACACCACCGCTCATGGTGTACATATGCGTATCCGTCCCTATTTACATATCTGTACGGAACCGCACGTATGTAGCAAATAAAACTAACCAAATATCGGATCGCGTTCGATTTATTTCCGTTGGTTCAAATGATGGAATCAAAACCTCGGGTAAAATTACATTTTATGTTCTTCTTTATGGTAGCTGCGGGCCTGATACGTGTCTACTCTATATTACAATCTTACTGTCGCCATTTTATTGCCAGTGTAGTTATATCTATGTTTATATATTTATGATCCTATTTAAAGGTTGCGAGTCTATTACAATTCACAGCCCACTTTTCCATCAAATGGAAAACTGTCTTCATTGACATTCTGTAGTTTGCTGTTAGTCAGTAGACATTTCTACTTCGACGTGAGCAATATAAAACATAGATTACAATTTTAATTGAAGACTAGCGGAAGCAGACGGCATTGCTGTCGAGAAATTACGTATCCCACGAAAACCTAATAACTGAAATCACTTTACTCTGGCTTCTTCAATGTACAGCATCAATCAATCAAATCGATCTATGGTAGTCCACAGCAGGACGTAGGTGGCCTACGTCCATTTAAATTAGGAGATGCCTAAGCCCACTCCTAATCTAAATCACATTATACGGCGTATAGTATGTAAATCAAAGTTTAATCCCTATCTACGTTTCTGTTCTACCGGTTTTAATGCAACTTGTATCAACATTTATACCGATTAGTCATATACCCACTTTTGATAGCTGCCGCTGATTGGACGATATTCGTATACCTATGAAAAACATTACAAAATCCCGGAGGATGTATGTTCCTCGCCATCCCGACCCGAGGATCCTGTATTATAATGCATAACTTAGTTTATATACAACAGAAACTAAAAATATCAGTTAATTAATTCCAATAAATATCATGACATTTTATATTGTTGTATGAACGTAGGCACATCAGAAGACTACCGCACACCACTAGCTCGGTATTATAGAGAATTGAGACACAAATCCCCCTGGTATAATTTAAAATGCTGAGAGAAATAATTTCGTATTTAGCGTATCTGCCCTCCATTTGTTTGGTGTGTTTTTATTGCTATATTCCAAAACATGATTTAGAAAAGTATACACACATATTTTCGATGTATTAGGCTCACTCTCACAAATGTTTTTGAAAATGTCTAGATTATTGATGTATAATGGGTTTCGGATGAATAGGTGAATGCGTGGTAAAAACTAAATACTTATCTTATTTTCAGAAGGTAAACTATGCAATAAAGTAGAATTAAGAAGTTCCAAAATAGGAACAGGATCTCAATTCGACTGCACATTCTGCTGTGGAAAACAAACAAAATAATAAATCGCAATTCAGCCCGGTTAAAAGTTGTTACATTCCACGAAACATTTCCTAATTAAACTGCAAAGTAAAGAATCGTGTTCCGCGCTATCCCCAAATAATAGGACGAAATAATTTGGTATCTTTGTTCTCGTTAAAGTTTACATCGAATTCTCCTCCCGATACATCAGTCTTAATTTTATTAATGGACAGAGACGGCGAGCTCCATTAACTTAACGAACATACGTCAAGTTTTCTGTCAATCATCACTTTTTGATGAGACCGATATATCCTAACCGCAGAACAGCCGCAACGATATTAATTATGTACGTAATAACGTTTCATGTATTAATAACGCACAACTTATCAGTGTAGAATTTTATCGTAAAATGTTATTTTCTCTGAATCGTAGTCATGGTATTAATTGCTGGCATGTATTTTCGAAAATAAGAGTAGTATTATTAGATAATATTCAAATTAGGCATAAATTTCGAAGCATCAATTTCATCCTAATTTTCCTTTTATATTTGCATGACCCCCATTTCCTGCCTTATTGAAATCCGTGTTTGCGTATCTCCTAAACTGATTGACTGATTTGGAAACCCCAGGAGACCATTCACATCATATATTTTAAATTTATCAATTAAATCAGCTTACAGCAGTCCTCTGATGGACGACGAAGGCCTCTCCCAATTTACGCCACAATACACGGGCCTGCGCCTTTCGCACCCAGTTTCTGCCTGCGACCGTGTCTCTGTCCATTAATAATACAATGTCTATATTGTGGTCAGATTTGAATCAGAAATCGTTTGGCTATTATCGTAGCTAAAATAGCTATACTAATAATAATAAGCTGCCTTACATAATTAATAGTGTACGTACTTATAAACCACTAAAAGCAAAGAATATTGATCTTACAATGTAACTACTAACGTAAGGCTTTCGCGTACAGCTCCTTCTTTGAACCAGTTATTAAATTGAATATTTAAAGGCAACGGAAAGTGTATTATGATTAGGTGGTTCGCTTGATACTGAGGCACACACCGTGTTGAGGCGTGTTTGCATTTCTAAGTACATCTTTTAGTACATTTAAGGCGTAAATGTTTAACTCCGTCGGTATTATGTAAGCTACCACCGATATTTACTATGAAAATTTTCTTAACTTGTCTTCGAGGGGTTTTATTAAATAGCGTTCTTTTCATTGTCACGCAGAAATCGTATGGGTAATGCCGTATCTCACATTAAGCTACGAATTATTTTAAGTGATTGGTTGTTTAAATTATTAAAATGTATAACTGATTTTAGCTGTAAATAGATACCTACTCATTAACAGATGATTTGAAACAGGACATTGCAACTACCGAAAATGAAGATGTTTTTCTATGAAGGGTACGAATTCGACATCACTGCCTATGCCAAAAACAATGCAACAGCAAAGTCAAATAATGATTCCCAGTAGGTTTCCAATATCATGCATTCCCATCAATATGTAAGGAGGAAACCTACTGTTACTGCACTCATGAATGCATTTGTCAATAAAATTTCTAATATCATTTTGAAATAAACATTTCAATAATTTAGAAGAGGATTGTATCATCATGTAAATTTCCTTGTACAAAATTTTGATGCTACAAATAAATGAATATTTAAAAACGATGTCGATGGTCGTAATGCATATCTATTCAAAAGAACTGTGGGCTTCAAATTACTTAGCAGGAATATAAATAGATCATTACGAGAGCATTTACACTTTCCACTGCTTGGAATGTAATGTATTTGTAGACCATATTTGAGTATATCAGTAACCTTATCACTGCGACAGCATAAATTAGAATAGTAAATGAGGAAATACACCCTCGATTCGTTGATGCGGTCACGCAACAATGGGTACGATAGCCTTACCGGGCAAGGTGCAAAACTCGAAACAAAACGCTGCTGTACAGTACAGTCACGAGCAATAATATGTATACATTGTCAAGGCTCCTAAAATATTTAAACACCTTCGGCTCCAAAACGAAGGGCTCAACGTGAAGAGCATAAAATTGTAACCACGAGTTCACATCATAAATATATATACACTCATTGCATATACAATCCACCAATAATAAGTATACAACTAAAATTTCATAACTCTGTATACAAACAAATTCTTTAAAATTGTGAGAAACGAATGCATGCTAGAGTTTCTGTCTGTAGGTCGGGCACCTTCGCGAACCATACGAATATCACCGATCTATTTTCTCTGAAAAATTATTTATTATTATATGTATGAAAATGCCAAAGCTTGTTTGTTTGTTTTCTTTAAAGTGCCGTATTATAATATTAGTTTCAGTTAATCGATCTGAAACCTTTGCCGGGTTGTTTGGTATCGCAAACCCGAATGTGTTTTAACAGACTCCAAAAAAGAGGTTTATTTTATTTAATGTTTGTTACCTCATAACTCCGACATTTACAGACTGGAATAAACTTCTTTTATATAAAAGGATATATTTCCAGATTGTTTTTTTTTTCGAAATGTTGTTTTGATGGGTAGGTTTGTGAGGTCTTCAGTGTTTTTGTGAATTAGACAGATCCCAGAACACCGTCACAGGGGCAGATCGGTGTCAATGAGTTTTAGTGAGTATTCCCAGTGCTATTGTGATCAGGTGCTGGGCGACCCTCACACGAACTCAAGCCTGGCCAGCATGGGTAGTCCGTAAGCGGAGCTCTCCTTGTAAAAAAAAGTTTACTTGAGGGAACTCCTCAAATATTATAGGTACACATATGTCAATTTTTGTATTTATCAAATACTAGCGGTTTCCCGCGGCTTCGATCGCGTAGAAGCCGTTATCGCGTAAAATCATAACCGTCCTTTTGCGCAGTCGGTTAAAAAGTAGCCTATGTCCTACCCAGGGCCTCAAACTATCCCTATTTCCAATTCCATCTCAATCACTCCACCCGTTTAGGCGTGAAAGCGTAACAGACAGACAGACGTCTGTCTGTTACGCTTGGTACTTTTACACAGAGTATTATTACACTTTTTACAGAGATACTTTCGCATTTATAATATTAGTAGGGATTTACAACATCAAATTACCAAAAATTATTTTTGAGAGTCGGTTCCAGCAAAATATCAATATAAACCTATGCAATTTTGAGTATATATTTTTTTTTTTTTCAGTTCAGTATTCTTTTTGTCTAAGGTTCTATTAAGATATTAAATCATATATATCAAATTTGGAGGTTATCATCGAAAGTGGATACATATTTTATGCAGCACCGTTCAGATACATGTTATTGCCGGAGAAGTTAAATATAATTTAATGGAATATAAGATGAGTACATCTTATGAAGCAATGAGTGTATATATATTTATGATGTGAACTCGTGGTTACAATTTTATGCTCTTCACGTTGAGCATTTCGTTTTGGAGCCTAAGGTGTTTACATATTTTAGGAGCCTAAGGTGTTTACATATTTTAGGAGCCTTGACAATGTATACATATTATTGCTCGTGACTGTACCAACTCATCTGGCTGGCATGCTACAATAGTAAGTAGTCCTCGCAAAATGAGTGGGAGAAGCATGCAGTGTAAATTGCTATAGGCTGATTTGATTGATAACCGATTGATAAAAGTATATTATAATTATTACGACAGCACTGGTGGTCTATACCATGGAATCAAGACCATGATACGTGATCTCCATATCTCGGTTGATATCGATGTAAGCTTTAGGAGGTCATCATATTCAACACAATCATCGTCTGAGGTACAACATACATACGTAACAATCATAGTCACAGGCAACAATAATAATCACTGTTGAGGGATTTTGCTCTTTGAGTTTCGCCATATACGGCAACGGTAGAGAACGTCCAGGAGTTCAATAATATAGTTTTACTCATTTACAAACACTCTTACACAATACATTGCTTCAACACTCTACGAAGTTTTGAACTTGATATATTTATTAGGTACGTTTTCAAATAGACCACCATCATCGGCTGTTTCAAGCTGGACTTCAATTAAACAGCTGATTTACGAGTTCACACATCAGATCCGATCTCACTTAGCAATGATTTATGTTCAACATCTCCCACTGCCGAGTTAAGCGCATTACCGCACCACATGCCCTACCAACTTTGTCAAACATTTTAATATCAGCTTAATTCATGACACCGAGTTCGATTGGTTTTGTAAGAACAGTTTCAACTTCAAACAAGTTTGTGCGCTCAATTTAAGACTTCATATCATTTACCTTCTTGTCATGAATCTTATTCCAAGCACATAATAAATAGCCTCATGTGACAGTTTTTTTTTAAGAATGGAGTAATTTGATATTATAAATGCGAAAGTAACTGTGTCTGTTTTTTGTTACGCTTTCACGCCTAAACGGCTGGAGCGATTGAGATAAAATTTAGTATAGAGATAGTTCGAGGCCTTGGGAAGGACATAGGCTACTTTTTTACCGACTCCGCAAAAGGAGGGTTATGATTTTCCGCGATAACGACTTCTACGCGGTCGAAGCCGCGGGGAACAGCTAGTTTATTATAAGTGCGAGCGCAGTTTTTGTAATACACATGAAACTGTGACACAGATATAGATGCACGTCATAACAGTGTAACGCTCCGTCTGCACTTCTTCAAGATCTTACTTGGTAGATATTTTTTATCTTAAAACTATAACGCACTGGGATAGAACAATTTGCCTGAATACGTAAAGAAAGAGCTGTTGACTCAATTTCATAAAATATTTGTAAACATTCTCTCGTGCTCCCTTATGCAATGCTTTCGTACTTGACAGAATGACGGCTCTCTGGAGACGTTCGCGAACCTGCCTTGGAGATAGGTACTCAAAAACTTGTGTTAGGAAGATTTAATATTGTTATAGACTTGATACTGCGCGAGGCGAGTTTATTTATTAAACTAGTTGTGCCCCCCGGCTTCGCCCGGGACAGGTACACCTCGATAAACTTATATTTCCTATTTATTCCATTAGGGCTGGAATTTCAAAAATGAATTTTTGCGAAGTTCTATATTATAAGGGTACATACATACATACATATACATATCATCACGCCTGTTTCCCATCGGGGTAGGCAGAGACTATGGCTTTCCACTTGCTACGATCCTGGCATACCACTTTCGCTTCTTCTACTTTCATAAGTGCTTTCATACACGCTCGCCGGTTAAGGGTGCTCTTGACCTGGCCTTTTTCCAGCAGGTCATCAATTTGGTTACCATGCGTACGCCGAGGATGACCCCTACCAGCTTGCCCATTCATTCTCGCCTTATAGATCTGTTTAGTCAGTCTATTTTCATCCATCCTCTCAACATGTCCAAACCATCTAAGCATCCCTTTTTCTATCTTTGTCACTACATCTTCAGTTATACCACATTGTTTTCTAATCACGCTATTTCTTACTTTGTCCATCAATTTCACTCCAGCTATACTTCGCAGACTTCTCATTTCCACTGCATTAATTTTACTTTCATGCTTCTTCTGCCACACCCAACTTTCACTACCATACATAAGTGTGGGGATAAGCACACCCCTATGCACAGCCACTCTTGCCTTCTTAGACACGTTTTGACTGCTCATAAAGGTATGCATCGCCCCATTCACTTGATTTCCTGCCAAAACTCTTCTCTCAATATCCTGGTCACACTTTCCATCCCTCGTAAATTTTGAACCCAGGTATACAAATTCTTTCACCTGTTCCACTCTTTGCCCTTCGATAATAATAGGGCAATTCGTCATACATTTCTCTCTTTCAAAAACCATTACTTTAGTCTTACTTACATTCACTTTCATTCCTCTACCTTTCAGCGCCTCATGCATAATATTAACCATCAACTGCAACTCCTCCGCCGATGCAGCTAAGATCACCTGATCGTCAGCATATAGGAGGCATTTGATGGACAGCTCGTTCAGTTTTATACCACACGCACTCTCTTGCAATTCTTTCAAACAACTGTCCATGTACAGGTTAAACAGCCACGGTGACGCTACACAACCCTGTCTCACACCCCTTTCTATGTTAAAGAAGTCCGTGCAAGCTCCGTTGATCCTGACACAAGCACTCGAGCCCTCATAAAGAGATTTCAGTGCTCGTATCAAGCTGCTGCTCACCCCGTACAAAGACAATGTTGACCATAGTTCATTCCTCACCACTTTGTCATAGGCCTTCTCCAGATCTACGAATACGCAATATACCTTTTGGCTTTTCGCCAAAACTTTTTCTGCTATGCGTCGTAAGGAGAAGACCTGATCCGTGCATCCCCTTCCTTTCATAAATCCTGCTTGAACATCCCACATATTTCCTTCACTTTCATTCATCACTCTTTTTATCAACACTTTCGCATACAGTTTACCGACGATGCTGAGCAGGCTTATGCCGCGGTAATTTTTGCACTCTTGCTGCGACCCTTTTCCTTTGTACAGCGGCACAATGACGGCTTTGGACCATTCTTTTGGTACGCTGCCACTCCTCCAGCACAGATTAAAAAGGCGGTACAGCTGGTCAATCACCACGCCACGTCCTGCTTTCAGCATCTCAACGGAAACCCTATCAATCCCAGCAGCCTTGCCTAGTTTCATACTATTTAATGCTTCCATTATTTCTTCCATACTAATGTCGTTTTCATTGCCAATTTCATTCATTTCACAAAAATGAGTTTGCACTTGCGTATCCTCTTTATCAAATAGACTTTCAAAATACTCCTTCCATATTTTTAGCACACACTCTTCTCCTCCCACAAAACTTCCATCCTGGTTTCTGATCTTATTAAGCGGTGATGTGGTCTGTGGACTCCTCACCGCTTTTATGGACTTCCAAAAGAATTTTATATTCTGTTGGAAGTCACCAGATAACCTTTTATCAAATTCATCTCTATCATTCTCCTTCTTTCTTACTAACACCTGTTTTGCCACACGCTTATACCTTTTATACTCATCGTTGGCCATTCGTACATCCTCATCCGTTGCCTTCTGCATTCTTTGATTGGCCTTTGTGGCCAGCCAGTCCAACCATGCTTTCTTCTTCTCAGACAACGCTTTCAGAACTTCCGCGGTCATTCTTTTTAACTTACATCCTTGGCTTCTCTTGCTCACACCACACACTTCAATCGCAACTTCCACGAGTCCTTCCTTAATCGGCTTCCATAATTCTTCAATCTCACATACTTCATCTAAATTATCAAACTTTTTGCTTAGTTTGCTCACAAATTCCTCTTTTATACCTATCTCTTGCAAATTCTCAACTTTTATGCGTTCTAGTACACTAACAGGTTCACGCACACGGTGCCTCCACCGCTGAAACAGACCTCTTACTCGGCTGACAACCAAGAAGTGGTCTGTGTCAATCCCAGCACCGCGGTAGGCTCGAGTGTCTAGTACTTTCTTTCTCATCCTTGCGTCAACAATCACAAAGTCAATCATGCTCCTCTTACTTCCTTCTTGTCTCGTAATCAAGTGGATATCTTTGTGGTGAAACATGGTGTTAGTCACCACAAGATTCTTCTCCAAACATACTTCAAGCAAACTTTCTCCATTTTTATTCACTCGCTCATCACCAAACTTTCCCAATACTCTTTCATACCCATCACGCTTGACTCCAACCCACCCATTAAAATCGCCTAACATTACTATCCTCTCATTTTGTTTGCACTTACTCAAAACATCACTCATCCCAAAATGCCTGCCTCTCACTTTGGTCTCGTAAAGATCGGCACCACCGCGCATCTTGTGGAGCATATACTCCTAAAACAAAGATGCGGGTAAGTCCAACCTTCAGCCTCAACCAAAGGAGTCTTGGGCTTACACATTCATATTCTGTGACACATTCATTCATTCTCGCAGACAGTACTACACCAACGCCCTGACACGCTTTACTGGTTTTAGGCACACCCGACCAGTAGGCAGCGTAGGGTCCATGTGTGGTGGTGTCACATCCTTTCCTCTTTGTCTCATTCACGCACAGAATATCGAGTCGTCTCTCTTTCATCATCTTGCATACTTCCTCAATTTTGTCTATCATACCTCCTCTTACATTTAACGTAGCAAAGTGGCTATCCCAAGTCCACTTTTCGCCTCGATGGGAAACGAGACGTGATGGGTTGCGAACCACATCGCCGCCATTTCGAATTTTGTTTTTCGTTTTGTCCATTGCGTTCCCACGAAAAGCAAGGGAAAATAAAGTCCACCCAGACAGAGCCCCGCATGTCTAAGTAAGGCTAGCCTTCTTCTGGGGTCGCCCGGCCCCAGGGCAATTGGCACGCTAATACTAGGCTCGCCCCTAGTCACGCAGCACATACGCACGGCAACGTTGGCTTGGCGGAGAAAGGATGGGAAGAAGATGAGGTAGGAATAGGATTGGTGGTTAGGAAAGGGTCGAGGTAGGAAAAGGACGGGGATAAGGTAAATTCAAAGCCTTCTTGTAATTCATTCCACAAAAAATCAAGCAGCCAGGACAGTTGTTACCCACATTATATCTCTGCAGTCCGAGCAAATGGAATAAATTTTAAGTATCTTTTAAAATGAAGAAGTTGCCATACAATTTTACATTCCCCGTTTTAGCTAGGTTTAAGGGTACTGGAATAAATTTTAAGTATCTTTTAAAATGAAGAAGTTGCCATACAATTTTACATTCCCCGTTTTAGCTAGGTTTCGGCTCGGCGTTGATAGAAGATTAGATTAACTTACCCTATAATTCCTTCCTTACCCTTCGATGAAGCAGGTATACGAAATTTGAAGTAGTTGTGTTCGAAAATCAAGAAGTTCCCATTCTAACTTACATTTCCTGTTTTACCTCTATAATGGATTTTTTTTTCAAATGAATGCGATGATACATTGTGTCTATTGTTTTGTAATGAAAAACACGTGTATGTAATTTCATGCTGCTAACTTTAAAAATGGCGAAGTTCCATACAAACTTACATACCTGATTTTGTTCCCTAAATGGTGAAATTTCCAAAAATACTTTCTTATAGGTAGCTTACTATAAAGGGGTAACTTACCCTAAAAATTAAAGTTACTAGTTCTAAGGGTTTGGGCTGGGCGCTGATAGATGACTAGATTACCCTGCAATTTTATTAATATAAGAAAATAGAAGATTACTAAGGAATGAGACCGAGCCTTATATTTTTATAAGTATAGTATACCTTCATACACATCCATAATAATATTATAAAGCTGAAGAGTTTGTTTGTTTGTTTGTTTGTTTGAACGCTAGGATCTCAGGAACTACTGGTCGGATTTCAAAAATTCTTTTACAGTTTGATAGTCCATTCATCGAGGGTGGCTATAGGCTATATAACATCACGCTAAGACAAACAGGAGCGGAGCAGCAGTCAAGAATGTTTTGAAAACGGGGAATAATTTTTACCGTCGGAGAGCTTCAAAGGCGTACGCTGCGTAAATGGTTACAGTTAGGTAAAAATCGAGTATTACAAAATTGTTTCTCTTAAAAAGTTCTACAAAAATATCCGCGCCAGCATATGTCTATCTTTTAAGGTTCGCTTACAATAACCTAATTTGTCTATCTCTTAAGGTTCGCCCATGATATATTGAAACTGAAGAGTTTGTTTGTGCTAGGATCTCAGAAACTACTGGTTGCATTTCAAAAACTATTTTACATTTTAATAGTCCATTTATTGAGGCTGGCTAATGGCGATATAACATCACGCTAAGACGAGTAGGAGCGGAGCAGCCATTAATAATGTTTCGAGAACGGGGATTATTTCTTTCTTTTGAGAGCTCCCATTGCGGACGCTGCATAAATAGTTAAAGTTACGTAAAAATTGTGTATTACAAAATTGTTCCTCTTAAAAATTTATAAAAATAAGTCCTTAACAGCATATGCCTATCTTTTAAGGTTCACTTACATACAATAACCTTCTTATTAAGTTTTAAAGTATAAGCGACGCGACGGTAAACTTGGTCTGCAGTGGCAGCCAGTCAACTGAACGATAAAACCGGCCAAGTGCGAGTCGATGAGTTCCATACCAAAAACGGATGGGTGGAAGTAAAAGCGACGGGAAACATTATACCACTTTAACACCTCTTTCCTTCTCACTCTCATGTGATGCAAACGAAGATTTGGGGTTCAGTTCTAATGAATGCAAGCGACGGCGACGCGACGGGGGTAAATGCAACGGGAACATTATAATACTCGAAATATTAATACCATACCCTCTCTCTTTCTCACTCTCATGTGATGCAAACGAAGTTGCGCGGGTCAGCTAGTGAACAAATAAAACAGTAAGGGAGACAACACCGTGTCTTGTGGAATCCTATTAATATGGTCGTGTAGCACGAGCAGCTGCTGTCGACAACTGTCTCAATTCATCTGTAGGGAAAAAAGCTGAATACGCATAGGAAGAGACGGTCACAGTCCCTAGTAAGGTCACTTAGATAGAAGACAATGTACCTAGAGTGGTAAGTATATAATATACTTACGACTGCAGATTGTCTGAGTATTTTATTTTTCATTTTTTAGTTTTTGTTTGAAGTCGGTTTTTTTGTTAAAAACTTTTTTTTATTATTTTTAGTGACGGTTAGACTGAAAATATATATGTCTAGGGGTAATGTTCTCCCTAATTAAAAAATTAATCAAGCCCAATCACAAGGTAACTGCTGTAAATCGTTAAGGAATTCCCTCGATTCGATGGATTTCTTCGATTTCTTCTGGATCCCAACATCCGATTCTGACTTCCTGTATATGGGACCAGCTTTCAAATAAAAAAAGAATCATCAAAATCGGTTAACTCGTTTAAGCGATTTGCCGGTAACAAACATAAAAAAAATACAGACGAATTGAGAACCTCCTCCTTTTTTGGAAGTCGGTTAAAAGGCACGAAAGTGTACGTGATCAGTGTGGCCGTCCGACGACGCGACGCGGCGACATGTTAAAAATACACTGTGACACTCTTATTAGGGTGTTATAAGATGTAGAGTTATGTTAATTTCCCTTAAGTACCTAGATAATTCAGTATCTAAATACGGCTAATGAAATGGTAATAAAGCTACTAGCCAAGTATCAGTTACAAGCAATTACGTACGCCAACAGAATAATAATGAACACGGTAAATAAGTATTGGTTAGCTCAACTCTCACAGTACCAAGTAGTCCTTAGAATACCTTATGTGTGTTACCACAGATTACATAACACATTTCATAGTGCTACCTACACAAACATTGAACTAAACTTAGTTATAGAACGAATAGAAACAAATGAGATGTGTAAAGAAAACAATACCTCCTTGTACTAACTACCGATACCAACTGCGATTTATTTGTAGGGTTTTATAGGTTACCTAAAATGTAATCAAATTACATTATTATTATGTTCCACTTATTATTATGCTATTTAACCAATAATTATGATTATTATAATGAATAGTCTTACTTCTGATTTCGTGGTTTCCACTCGACCCCTTTTTTTTACGTTAGGAAAAATCCTCATGGATGTTATGCCGGACTCCTACCGACTAAAAAACCTCACGTAACGCCCAACAGCCTATGGTTGTGAGCCCCGGGTAAGCCATCGGAAGGATATCCCAGGAACTCGACCCCTAATACATCCCGTACTTAGTCATTTTGTCTGTATCCACATCTTTCCTATGTTTTTGATCAACTCAAAGTTTAGCATGTTAATAATTTGTTTGTTTATTTATTTAAATTTACAATCAAGGGTTCTTCAAGTGGAACGTAAAGAGGCACATCATGGGGCCGCCAACTTGAGGACCACTGTCAGAAGTCGTCGGACTGTAAGAGTTACCCGCAGTCGCTAGATGCGCCATGTCTTCCCATCAGGCTGGAGACAACAATTTGGCGAGTTTAATATTTAAAAAAAAAGGGCTCACATTTTCTATTTGGTTCACAACAAAAATCGATTTAAATAGCTATCAGCCTAATAATTTCAACTTCCAGCAATTAAAATTATTATTGTTCTAAATTCACAATTTACAAGGCGTAAATACAAAATCTAAATAACACTGTTACGCACATAATTATACATATTCACATTTATCTCAACGAGTTCATTTTTCGGGTCTGATGAACGTTCTGATGAACCCTTGAATGAATTCAATTAGAAGCAACAACCTAAGCAATCTCGGCCCCAGAGAAAACGTTTGCTAACGAGTGTGTATTGAGTTGATCGCCAGACGAGAACCATCGAGGGCCCTCACCTTTACCGCAGGCTCGTGCCAGCAAAACTATTTATTCCTTTTCAATATCTAGTTCAGTTCCTTGTTTTCGTAACGTCTACACGGTTGCTATCTAGCGTCCTAAATAAAAGTGACCTTTGATTAGGACTACCAAAGTCGATGAAGGTCTTAACAAAATTTGAATTACATCTGTCATCTACATTAAATAAAAAATAAAATAAAATATCTTTTATTTCAGGCACAGTACCTACACACAGTTACAGTCCCATAGCATTAGCCTAGAATTTAAATAAATACATAAAATCCTTCAATAAAAGACTTCTTAAATGTACAAATAGCATTGTAATTGCAATATTTCGGACTCTGTATGTTTATAGTAAAACGTTTATGACTTCTACCAGTGTCTAGGCTTAAGCGCTCTGTGATTCTGCAATATTGGAATTATTAATTGAATATTATTTATTATTGTTACTATTATATTATGTAATAGTAATAATAAATTATAATAATTATAATACTATTATATTATGTAATAGTAATAATAAATTATAATAATTATAATAATTTATTATAACTATTACATAATATAATAGTAACAATAATAAATAATATTCAATTAATAATTCCAATATTGCAGAATCACAGAGCGCTTAAGCCTAGACACTGGTAGAAGTCATAAACGTTTTACTATAAACATACAGAGTCCGAAATATTGCAATTACAATGCTATTTGTACATTTAAGAAGTCTTTTATTGAAGGATATTCTTACGCTACGCATATACTCGTGAAAACCCGCCACCTTATGTTCGTCAAACATATCAGTCGCACTACACCGCCACGGCAGCCCCAGCATAGCACGGAACGCGTTGTTGTATTGTACTCGTAATGTGTTGTACTTAACTTTATTATAATTATGCCAGAGGGCGGCGGTGTAGAACGTCTGACAATATGCTTTGAATAATGTAACCTTGACCTGCGCAGAGCTTCTGGAGAAGCGTCTTGCCAGCATGTTACTTTTCATGGTCAGGGATCTTCTTTGTCTTTCGAGATCATCATGATCACTCAACGTCTCAGATAAGATGTGACCCAGATACTTACATTTGCTTACAACATTAATAGGTTCTCCTAACAAGGAAATAGGCGAAACTTTTTCTGGACCCTTGCCACTCTTAAATAACATCAGTTCTGTTTACTTTACGTTATCCTTCAGACAGTGTCGCAGGGAGTAAGTTTCACAAATACATATCAACTTACGCAACCCACTAACCGACGGGCTCAGCAGCACCATATCATCGGCATAACTGATATTATTAAGGCATTCGCCACCAATATAACAACCGGCTCTGGTGCCGCTGAGCTCCTCGATCAGGCCGTTGATATAAAGATTAAAAAAAAAATTTCAATAAAAAATAAAACCGACTTCAAAAAATTCTGAAAAATAATATTTACTTAGCACAAAGTAATATGTATTTTGATTTATCAGATTTTATTCAATATCATATTGAAGTCGGCGCCAAGTAAACCCATACTTTTATGTAGGTATTATTCATGGCACCAACTTCAATATTATATTGAATAAAATCTGATTAATCAAAATACATATTACTTTGTGCTAAGTAAATATTATTTTTCAGAATTTTTTGAAGTCGGTTTTATTTTTTATTGAAAATTTTTTTTTCATTATTTTAAGTGACGGGTGAACCGAAAAATATATCTATCTAGGTGAAAGTTCTCATCAATACAAATCAATCAAGCCCAAACACAAGGTAGCTGCTGTAAATCGTTAAGGAATTCCCTCGACAGTCTTTCGGTTCCATCATCAGATCGACTCCAGACATTCATTAAATTGTAGTAAATGAAAACACTAATTTAAAAATTTAACAAACGCACTAGTTGTCCCTACAATTTTCGGTGGGGCCCTCGATTTCTCCTGAAGCCCATCATCAGATCCTGACCTGGTGAAATTGGGACCACCTCAGAAGTGAACTCTATCCAACAACTGATTTGAAATTCGTCTATAATTGATGAAATATCGGTGAACATACATAAATCATTGAGAACTTCCTTCTTTTTTTAAGTCGGATCTATCAATATAGGTGTAAAGTTCTCATCAATACAAATCAATCAAGCCCAAACACAAGGTAACTGCTGTAAATTGTTAAGGAATGCCCTCGACTGTCTTTCAACTCTATCATCAGATCGACTCCAGACCTTAATTAAAATGTAGAACATTAAAGCACTTAATTAAAAAGTTCACAAGCGCACTAGTTGTCCCTAAAATGTTTGGTGGTTGCCCTCGTTTTCTCCTGGATCCCATCATCAGATCCTGACCTGGTGAAAATGGGACCACCTCAGAAGTAAACCCTATTCAACAAAAAAAGAAATTTTGAAATCCGTCTATAATTGACGGAAATATCGCTTAACATACATAAAAAAAAATACATACAGACGAATTGAGAACCTCCTTTGACGAATTGAGACCGAGCCTTATATTTTTATAAGTATAGTATACCTTCATACACATCCATAATAATATTATAAAGCTGAAGAGTTTGTTTGTTTGTTTGTTTGTTTGAACGCTAGGATCTCAGGAACTACTGGTCGGATTTCAAAAATTCTTTTACAGTTTGATAGTCCATTCATCGAGGGTGGCTATAGGCTATATAACATCACGCTAAGACAAACAGGAGCGGAGCAGCAGTCAAGAATGTTTTGAAAACGGGGAATAATTTTTATCGTCGGAGAGCTTCAAAGGCGTACGCTGCGTAAATGGTTACAGTTAGGTAAAAATCGAGTATTACAAAATTGTTTCTCTTAAAAAGTTCTACAAAAATATCCGCGCCAGCATATGTCTATCTTTTAAGGTTCGCTTACAATAACCTAATTTGTCTATCTCTTAAGGTTCGCCCATGATATATTGAAACTGAAGAGTTTGTTTGTGCTAGGATCTCAGAAACTACTGGTTGCATTTCAAAAACTATTTTACATTTTAATAGTCCATTTATTGAGGCTGGCTAATGGCGATATAACATCACGCTAAGACGAGTAGGAGCGGAGCAGCCATTAATAATGTTTCGAGAACGGGGATTATTTCTTTCTTTTGAGAGCTCCCATTGCGGACGCTGCATAAATAGTTAAAGTTACGTAAAAATTGTGTATTACAAAATTGTTCCTCTTAAAAAGTTATAAAAATAAGTCCTTAACAGCATATGCCTATCTTTTAAGGTTCACTTACATACAATAACCTTCTTATTAAGTTTTAAAGTATAAGCGACGCGACGGTAAACTTGGTCTGCAGTGGCAGCCAGTCAACTGAACGATAAAACCGGCCAAGTGCGAGTCGATGAGTTCCATACCAAAAACGGATGGGTGGAAGTAAAAGCGACGGGAAACATTATACCACTTTAACACCTCTTTCCTTCTCACTCTCATGTGATGCAAACGAAGATTTGGGGTTCAGTTCTAATGAATGCAAGCGACGGCGACGCGACGGGGGTAAATGCAACGGGAACATTATAATACTCGAAATATTAATACCATACCCTCTCTCTTTCTCACTCTCATGTGATGCAAACGAAGTTGCGCGGGTCAGCTAGTGAACAAATAAAACAGTAAGGGAGACAACACCGTGTCTTGTGGAATCCTATTAATATGGTCGTGTAGCACGAGCAGCTGCTGTCGACAACTGTCTCAATTCATCTGTAGGGAAAAAAGCTGAATACGCATAGGAAGAGACGGTCACAGTCCCTAGTAAGGTCACTTAGATAGAAGACAATGTACCTAGAGTGGTAAGTATATAATATACTTACGACTGCAGATTGTCTGAGTATTTTATTTTTCATTTTTTAGTTTTTGTTTGAAGTCGGTTTTTTTGTTAAAAACTTTTTTTTATTATTTTTAGTGACGGTTAGACTGAAAATATATCTGTCTAGGGGTAATGTTCTCCCTAATTAAAAAATTAATCAAGCCCAATCACAAGGTAACTGCTGTAAATCGTTAAGGAATTCCCTCGATTCGATGGATTTCTTCGATTTCTTCTGGATCCCAACATCCGATTCTGACTTCCTGTATATGGGACCAGCTTTCAAATAAAAAAAGAATCATCAAAATCGGTTAACTCGTTTAAGCGATTTGCCGGTAACAAACATAAAAAAAATACAGACGAATTGAGAACCTCCTCCTTTTTTGGAAGTCGGTTAAAAGGCACGAAAGTGTACGTGATCAGTGTGGCCGTCCGACGACGCGACGCGGCGACATGTTAAAAATACACTGTGACACTCTTATTAGGGTGTTATAAGATGTAGAGTTATGTTAATTTCCCTTAAGTACCTAGATAATTCAGTATCTAAATACGGCTAATGAAATGGTAATAAAGCTACTAGCCAAGTATCAGTTACAAGCAATTACGTACGCCAACAGAATAATAATGAACACGGTAAATAAGTATTGGTTAGCTCAACTCTCACAGTACCAAGTAGTCCTTAGAATACCTTATGTGTGTTACCACAGATTACATAACACATTTCATAGTGCTACCTACACAAACATTGAACTAAACTTAGTTATAGAACGAATAGAAACAAATGAGATGTGTAAAGAAAACAATACCTCCTTGTACTAACTACCGATACCAACTGCGATTTATTTGTAGGGTTTTATAGGTTACCTAAAATGTAATCAAATTACATTATTATTATGTTCCACTTATTATTATGCTATTTAACCAATAATTATGATTATTATAATGAATAGTCTTACTTCTGATTTCGTGGTTTCCACTCGACCCCTTTTTTTTACGTTAGGAAAAATCCTCATGGATGTTATGCCGGACTCCTACCGACTAAAAAACCTCACGTAACGCCCAACAGCCTATGGTTGTGAGCCCCGGGTAAGCCATCGGAAGGATATCCCAGGAACTCGACCCCTAATACATCCCGTACTTAGTCATTTTGTCTGCATCCACATCTTTCCTATGTTTTTGATCAACTCAAAGTTTAGCATGTTAATAATTTGTTTGTTTATTTATTTAAATTTACAATCAAGGGTTCTTCAAGTGGAACGTAAAGAGGCACATCATGGGGCCGCCAACTTGAGGACCACTGTCAGAAGTCGTCGGACTGTAAGAGTTACCCGCAGTCGCTAGATGCGCCATGTCTTCCCATCAGGCTGGAGACAACAATTTGGCGAGTTTAATATTTAAAAAAAAAGGGCTCACATTTTCTATTTGGTTCACAACAAAAATCGATTTAAATAGCTATCAGCCTAATAATTTCAACTTCCAGCAATTAAAATTATTATTGTTCTAAATTCACAATTTACAAGGCGTAAATACAAAATCTAAATAACACTGTTACGCACATAATTATACATATTCACATTTATCTCAACGAGTTCATTTTTCGGGTCTGATGAACGTTCTGATGAACCCTTGAATGAATTCAATTAGAAGCAACAACCTAAGCAATCTCGGCCCCAGAGAAAACGTTTGCGAACGAGTGTGTATTGAGTTGATCGCCAGACGAGAACCATCGAGGGCCCTCACCTTTACCGCAGGCTCGTGCCAGCAAAACTATTTATTCCTTTTCAATATCTAGTTCAGTTCCTTGTTTTCGTAACGTCTACACGGTTGCTATCTAGCGTCCTAAATAAAAGTGACCTTTGATTAGGACTACCAAAGTCGATGAAGGTCTTAACAAAATTTGAATTACATCTGTCATCTACATTAAATAAAAAATAAAATAAAATATCTTTTATTTCAGGCACAGTACCTACACACAGTTACAGTCCCATAGCATTAGCCTAGAATTTAAATAAATACATAAAATCCTTCAATAAAAGACTTCTTAAATGTACAAATAGCATTGTAATTGCAATATTTCGGACTCTGTATGTTTATAGTAAAACGTTTATGACTTCTACCAGTGTCTAGGCTTAAGCGCTCTGTGATTCTGCAATATTGGAATTATTAATTGAATATTATTTATTATTGTTACTATTATATTATGTAATAGTAATAATAAATTATAATAATTATAATACTATTATATTATGTAATAGTAATAATAAATTATAATAATTATAATAATTTATTATAACTATTACATAATATAATAGTAACAATAATAAATAATATTCAATTAATAATTCCAATATTGCAGAATCACAGAGCGCTTAAGCCTAGACACTGGTAGAAGTCATAAACGTTTTACTATAAACATACAGAGTCCGAAATATTGCAATTACAATGCTATTTGTACATTTAAGAAGTCTTTTATTGAAGGATATTCTTACGCTACGCATATACTCGTGAAAACCCGCCACCTTATGTTCGTCAAACATATCAGTCGCACTACACCGCCACGGCAGCCCCAGCATAGCACGGAACGCGTTGTTGTATTGTACTCGTAATGTGTTGTACTTAACTTTATTATAATTATGCCAGAGGGCGGCGGTGTAGAACGTCTGACAATATGCTTTGAATAATGTAACCTTGACCTGCGCAGAGCTTCTGGAGAAGCGTCTTGCCAGCATGTTACTTTTCATGGTCAGGGATCTTCTTTGTCTTTCGAGATCATCATGATCACTCAACGTCTCAGATAAGATGTGACCCAGATACTTACATTTGCTTACAACATTAATAGGTTCTCCTAACAAGGAAATAGGCGAAACTTTTTCTGGACCCTTGCCACTCTTAAATAACATCAGTTCTGTTTACTTTACGTTATCCTTCAGACAGTGTCGCAGGGAGTAAGTTTCACAAATACATATCAACTTACGCAACCCACTAACCGACGGGCTCAGCAGCACCATATCATCGGCATAACTGATATTATTAAGGCATTCGCCACCAATATAACAGCCGGCTCTGGTGCCGCTGAGCTCCTCGATCAGGCCGTTGATATAAAGATTAAAAAAAAATTTTCAATAAAAAATAAAACCGACTTCAAAAAATTCTGAAAAATAATATTTACTTAGCACAAAGTAATATGTATTTTGATTTATCAGATTTTATTCAATATCATATTGAAGTCGGCGCCAAGTAAACCCATACTTTTATGTAGGTATTATTCATGGCACCAACTTCAATATTATATTGAATAAAATCTGATTAATCAAAATACATATTACTTTGTGCTAAGTAAATATTATTTTTCAGAATTTTTTGAAGTCGGTTTTATTTTTTATTGAAAAATTTTTTTTCATTATTTTAAGTGACGGGTGAACCGAAAAATATATCTATCTAGGTGAAAGTTCTCATCAATACAAATCAATCAAGCCCAAACACAAGGTAGCTGCTGTAAATCGTTAAGGAATTCCCTCGACAGTCTTTCGGTTCCATCATCAGATCGACTCCAGACATTCATTAAATTGTAGTAAATGAAAACACAAATTTAAAAATTTAACAAACGCACTAGTTGTCCCTACAATTTTCGGTGGGGCCCTCGATTTCTCCTGAAGCCCATCATCAGATCCTGACCTGGTGAAATTGGGACCACCTCAGAAGTGAACTCTATCCAACAACTGATTTGAAATTCGTCTATAATTGATGAAATATCGGTGAACATACATAAATCATTGAGAACTTCCTTCTTTTTTTAAGTCGGATCTATCAATATAGGTGTAAAGTTCTCATCAATACAAATCAATCAAGCCCAAACACAAGGTAACTGCTGTAAATTGTTAAGGAATGCCCTCGACTGTCTTTCAACTCTATCATCAGATCGACTCCAGACCTTAATTAAAATGTAGAACATTAAAGCACTTAATTAAAAAGTTCACAAGCGCACTAGTTGTCCCTAAAATGTTTGGTGGTTGCCCTCGTTTTCTCCTGGATCCCATCATCAGATCCTGACCTGGTGAAAATGGGACCACCTCAGAAGTAAACCCTATTCAACAAAAAAAGAAATTTTGAAATCCGTCTATAATTGACGGAAATATCGCTTAACATACATAAAAAAAATACATACAGACGAATTGAGAACCTCCTCCTTTTTATGAAGTCGGTTAAAAAGTATCGTTGAGGTTACCCTGTCTCACACACACCACATTGAAGCCTATACGAGTCAGACAGTGCAGCGCCCCACCGAACCTGATTGCACTGGTTGCTATACCAATACTCTAAAAGATTTATAACATTTTCATTAACATTATTCCTTTTAAGTTTGTCCCACAGAATATTGTAATTTATTGTATCAAAAGCTTTGCTAATATCAAGGAAACAGGCGAAGACAGACGTGTTATTTTTAATGTAACTATTTACAGTATTTTTAAGGGCAAAGATTGCAAAATCAGTAGACATTAATGGCAACAGGTAAGACCAGCCTAGTTAGTTGGGACACACTGGTCTGGACACAATCGTAGGTACCTATAGCAGTTGTTTTGCTAATACAAAACTTGATGCAAGAGTGTCCCTGTCCATGTCGAACTTCAATATTCCAACGACCTTCATATAATACAATGAAATGTCTCTTTATTTTCATTTTGTCTGGTTAAACCGCGGGTTTGCCGTCATAATAATATAATATTGTGAACATAAGTGGCCGCCACCGTTTACTCCAGGGCTGCGGGCAACAGTTTAAGTGAAACTGACAACCGATCCACTTACCTTTCGTGTTATATTAAAATTTAACAAAGATCGTCGGGGATTTTTTTCGATCTGATCGAGCTTCTTAACAGATTTATAGAAAGAATCTATGAATACGTAAAGTTAACCTGCTTTTTGTACCGTAGAAGTGATTGGTGTCATTAAGTAAAATACCCAGTTAAACTTGTCAATCCGGGTTCCGTAAATAGGGCTTGTAATCGTTCAGAAGTCAGTGATAATCAATGCCCGCTCAAATGTCAACTGTCACCGCTCCATATATTGACTGCCTCTGTGGCGCAGTCGGTAGTGATACCGCTTGCGGCGCTGGAGGTCGTGGGTTCGATTCCCACCGGAGACAAAAATTTGTGTGACCCATAAATGTTTGTCTCAAGAGTCTGGGTGTTTCTATGTATAATATGTATGTATTTAAAAGTATATAAGTATTAATATCCGTGGTCTGATACCCATAACACAAGCAGGTTATTCCTAGCTTACTTTGGGATCAGATAGCGTTGTGTGAAATGTCCGCGAATATTTATTTTATTTATTTATATAGACGCAGAGACGCTCGATAAATTGACTCAATTATTTTACTTTATTAAGTGTCTGCCTGTCTGTGACCTTAATATAACTTCCATAAACAATTTGAGACAAAATCTAAAGATCTTCGGTATTCCTTATGCTATTGTATGTATTCAACATGTATAGTCTCAATGTTAAGTAGGTACCTCGAAGAACAATTTAGTATGTTCATTTCTATAGTCCAATCCTGCCCGATCTGGCAATAATGTAAACATGTCATGTTTTGACAGTCGTTGTCTAAGACAGATGAGTAGAAAAATATAGATGACAAATCATTGAATTTTTTTACTATCCTGAGTAGGTATATAAATGAAAATAAACTGACATCAAGAAGTTATTTGGTGTCGAAATGATTGTAAGAACAGTGTATGACTCCTGGATACTGGAATATAATCGGGGTAAATATTCAATTGCAAGTAACTATGGATACATAGGATCAAATTTGTTTGTTTACATTTTTGCGCAAAGCTATTGAAATACAGTTCTTTTCCCACGTGATTCTAAGATTCTTTTGGACAGACGGCCCAGAATCATGAGTTTTTACTAAAATTGAGTCTTAGCTTCAGCAATAGGTACTGTCGTTATGAATTTTTACGACAGGAACTCCGGAGGTTGGAAAGAAAAACTACTTTTTCCTTAACTCCCAATCCCGGCATTATGTGTACGGCAAAAAGGGAAACCCCACGACCGACAGGTTCACTACCTATGTTAAGAGTCTCCACACTCCCCTTACCACCGAGGTCAGAGAGTCTGGAGACTACCACAACTTCAAATTAATCTCCGAGTCAGAAATAGCTCTATTCACAAAAGTCTGAGAGTGTCTTTACTTCTCCCCCGCGACACGTGCAACGCAAAGCTTCTAGAATAAATATGATTTTCTGTGGCAATAACGTTACTACGCGCCCTCAAAAATACTATGTATTTTATAATAAGCGCTAGATTTCGAAGCGCTCGTGGCCCCGCGGACTCAGTGTTCTGTAAACGATCACTGCAGTAAGCAACATTTACTATGGCCAGACATGGATGGGTGACCACCACGTGGACCACTTTGTGACAATTATTTACGAGCGTTTCCGTGCTTCGGAAGGCACGTTAAGCCGTTGGTCCCGGTTGCCAGTAAAATGGCAGTCGTTAAGCCAAGTTGAAGGCCCTACGGGCGGCTTGAAAAATTTCAACTGTGGGTCGTCACAACCTGCGCCCGGGTCGGCAGCGCGTGTGTAGCGCCTCTGGTGTTGCAAACGTCTATAGGCTACGGTTACCAACCTTCCGGTTGGCCGTAAGCTTGTCTGCCACCTAAGTAGTATAAAAAAAAAAAAAAAAAAAAAAAAATAAGCAGTCTTATTGCAGTCACTTCCACGCAACCTTTCTATTTTTAGAGATACTGCACACAGTGTGGGTAGTACCGTCAATTATAATTGTCGATTATCGGTATGATACTTCAATCGATTTTCAAGTCTACACCTGTCTATGTTTATTATACATGTATGAAGAATGTTTATCATCAGATCGACTCCAGACCTTAATTAAAATGTAGAACATTAAAGCACTTAATTAAAAAGTTCACAAGCGCACTAGTTGTCCCTAAAATGTTTGGTGGTTGCCCTCGTTTTCTCCTGGATCCCATCATCAGATCCTGACCTGGTGAAAATGGGACCACCTCAGAAGTAAACCCTATTCAACAAAAAAAGAAATTTTGAAATCCGTCTATAATTGACGGAAATATCGCTTAACATACATAAAAAAAAATACATACAGACGAATTGAGAACCTCCTCCTTTTTATGAAGTCGGTTAAAAAGTATCGTTGAGGTTAAGCCACCCTGTCTCACACACACCACATTGAAGCCTATACGAGTCAGACAGTGCAGCGCCCCACCGAACCTGATTGCACTGGTTGCTATACCAATACTCTAAAAGATTTATAACATTTTCATTAACATTATTCCTTTTAAGTTTGTCCCACAGAATATTGTAATTTATTGTATCAAAAGCTTTGCTAATATCAAGGAAACAGGCGAAGACAGACGTGTTATTTTTAATGTAACTATTTACAGTATTTTTAAGGGCAAAGATTGCAAAATCAGTAGACATTAATGGCAACAGGTAAGACCAGCCTAGTTAGTTGGGACACACTGGTCTGGACACAATCGTAGGTACCTATAGCAGTTGTTTTGCTAATACAAAACTTGATGCAAGAGTGTCCCTGTCCATGTCGAACTTCAATATTCCAACGACCTTCATATAATACAATGAAATGTCTCTTTATTTTCATTTTGTCTGGTTAAACCGCGGGTTTGCCGTCATAATAATATAATATTGTGAACATAAGTGGCCGCCACCGTTTACTCCAGGGCTGCGGGCAACAGTTTAAGTGAAACTGACAACCGATCCACTTACCTTTCGTGTTATATTAAAATTTAACAAAGATCGTCGGGGAATTTTTTCGATATGATCGAGCTTCTTAACAGATTTATAGAAAGAATCTATGAATACGTAAAGTTAACCTGCTTTTTGTACCGTAGAAGTGATTGGTGTCATTAAGTAAAATACCCAGTTAAACTTGTCAATCCGGGTTCCGTAAATAGGGCTTGTAATCGTTCAGAAGTCAGTGATAATCAATGCCCGCTCAAATGTCAACTGTCACCGCTCCTTATAGACGCAGAGACGCTCGATAAATTGACTCAATTATTTTACTTTATTAAGTGTCTGCCTGTCTGTGACCTTAATATAACTTCCATAAACAATTTGAGACAAAATCTAAAGATCTTCTCTAAAGATCTATTCCTTATGCTATTGTATGTATTCAACATGTATAGTCTCAATGTTAAGTAGGTACCTCGAAGAACAATTTAGTATGTTCATTTCTATAGTCCAATCCTGCCCGATCTGGCAATAATGTAAACATGTCATGTTTTGACAGTCGTTGTCTAAGACAGATGAGTAGAAAAATATAGATGACAAATCATTGAATTTTTTTACTATCCTGAGTAGGTATATAAATGAAAATAAACTGACATCAAGAAGTTATTTGGTGTCGAAATGATTGTAAGAACAGTGTATGACTCCTGGATACTGGAATATAATCGGGGTAAATATTCAATTGCAAGTAACTATGGATATATAGGATCAAATTTGTTTGTTTACATTTTTGCGCAAAGCTATTGAAATACAGTTCTTTTCCCACGTGATTCTAAGATTCTTTTGGACAGACGGCCCAGAATCATGAGTTTTTACTAAAATTGAGTCTTAGCTTCAGCAATAGGTACTGTCGTTATGAATTTTTACGACAGGAACTCCGGAGGTTGGAAAGAAAAACTACTTTTTCCTTAACTCCCAATCCCGGCATTATGTGTACGGCAAAAAGGGAAACCCCACGACCGACAGGTTCACTACCTATGTTAAGAGTCTCCACACTCCCCTTACCACCGAGGTCAGAGAGTCTGGAGACTACCACAACTTCAAATTAATCTCCGAGTCAGAAATAGCTCTATTCACAAAAGTCTGAGAGTGTCTTTACTTCTCCCCCGCGACACGTGCAACGCAAAGCTTCTAGAATAAATATGATTTTCTGTGGCAATAACGTTACTACGCGCCCTCAAAAATACTATGTATTTTATAATAAGCAGTCTTATTGCAGTCACTTCCACGCAACCTTTCTATTTTTAGAGATACTGCACACAGTGTGGGTAGTACCGTCAATTATAATTGTCGATTATCGGTATGATACTTCAATCGATTTTCAAGTCTACACCTGTCTATGTTTATTATACATGTATGAAGACTCCTCATAGCATTCATGAACAGAATAATACTTACTTTTTTTATGAGATCATAGCTTTTATTTTGACGGTAAAAGGATTTCTAATTGGTATTGAAAAGGGAGGCAAGAGATAGAATTCCAAGTTGTAACAAATAGCCGTACTTATTTAGGTAAGTACCTCTGATTCTCCAGTGAGTATTATTGCTCTAAAATTATACTTCTCGCAAACATTTTAATAGTTAGCTGTTTCAGGTACTTATTACGAAAATGACTGTAGAGTAATAAAATCATAGTTTGCATTGCGTAAAGCGATAAACACCATCTATAGATGTTTAATTGCATTATTGTCCACAAAGTCGTAATCAAATCCGTACGATTGATAGCAAAACTATTTACTGCAACAAGTGTAGAATCAATTGGTGACATTCCTCAAAGTAAGTTTCAAGTCAAAAAATAAATGATGCTACATCAAACTTTCCAAGAAAATTTGCCGATGACAAACATAACTGTACAATCGACGAACAAACACGAACAAAATTGTAGGATCATCAAGAAATATGCCATTTATTTGAGGAAAGAATTTTATTCATCAACTTATCACGCGGAATCGCAGCTGGATTCAAGTCCATAATTTAATGATGTCGCTACTAACCCTTCAATTTTTCTTATCTCTATAGTGGCAACCCTAATGAGTCCGTAAAGTTTAGTTCAAAAACACTGAAACTTTAGCGCGATCCTCTGTAACCCTTTCCTATTTTATTCCTGCAGTTTCACTAGCGTAGAATACTGATTCCACTGCCACAAGATTCTTGTTCTCTCATACTAAAATCCTAGTTGCTTAAGGATACTTAAAACTGTGATAAAATCACATTCTGTGGGCAAACCCTGTGAGTTGGAGTTTTTGGGCATTCCTGGTAGCTAATCTTCCGATTCTTTACGAATGCCTGCGAGTCAAAATAGTTTTTCTCACAGAAATTCAATTTAGGTTTTTCTGGTATTTCTAAACAGTTGATTTTAGGGACGCCGTTATGGTAACTCGTCTAATACATTTTTCGTAATGAATTTCTTTAACATTGCAATGTGATGAACCTAACATTCTTTAACAAACATATTAGTTCGTACATCAGTAGCTTCTTATGTAATTTATTCAATTCGCTGGAAGAAAGGGATCTAGCTAGTTCATGAGACGGTTTAAAGCTAACTAATTTGGTTAATGTTAGTGATGGAAATTTGTGCCAGGAACGTTTTCGCTGGCGCTAATATATGGAACTGACTAGACGGATTTCAAATGGAAATGGGTTTAAACGTTTTGCACGTTACGGTCATTAATCTTGTCCAGTTATCTTGAAGGAAAAGCTATTCAGTCAGCTAGCTTTATATAAGTAGATAGTAATACACTTCTACTTGTAATAAATATTAGTATTCTACATCTTACTGAAATTATGCGAAGCATGATGTCTTTGGTCATATTATGCAATAGACGTTCTGGCGCTTTAGGGAGGTTTTTGTACAACCGCAATTGAAACGTTCACCTGACTTAAGATTTGCCAAAAGGGAATTTACTTAGTAATCGATAAACTCTTGAGTGGACTATGGCTCGTAAGTAAATTTAGCAATTTGCGGGTATTCCCAAAATGCCTTTCAAGCCCCGCTCGCCCTTAAAAATGGCCTGAGGGCAAATAGGCAACATACGAAATTACTTACTAAAGTAGCGGATACAATATGGTGTCACGGTTACGACTGCGTAAAATTTTGCTTCCCAACAGTAAAAGAATTTTTCAAATCGGTTCAGTAGTATCGGGGTATCGGGTCCTATTCAATGCAAACAAACAAACAATCAAGTCTCATTATAATCTATATATATATATATATATATATATATATATATATTTTTTTTTTATTCAATAACGATTTACATCATGTTTGAATTTATACACAGTCAATTATATAAGCACTCACTTCCTCAAAATAACGTGAAAAACTTAGTGACATTTGACACTGACATGACGGGATAGTTTTGGCGCTTGGGTGGGGGCGTAGTACTGCTTGTTTTATTTTTTATTTTTTTTCTCTGATTGGGCGCTGAGCACTTGCGGAATGCACTTTGGTGTGTTTTGATTTTTTTTTTTTTAGTTGTTTACTCCGGGTCAAGATGGTGCCTCCGATCTCCTAACAGGCCGCCTTTGAAAAACAGCGTCGTTGCGTGGGGGAAGCGAAATGCTTTCTTTCATGTGGCGACACAATGCTGAAAGGCGGCCTTATTCCGCGCGGGTAGGTGGTGCATCGGCAAAAGAAATTAATTTTAAGATAATTTTATTTAGCTGTAAGTACATACTTTAATTTTATTTTTATTTTGTGTTTATCATAATTATGCCGTTTTCGATGTGCCACTTGTTTGACGGAATTAAATGCATTTTTCTTTCTTTCTTCTTCTTTAATAAATAAATAAAAAATAGTTCTAATTTCAAATCGTAATTAATAACTAAACACAGTTCACACAGTCATATTCATAATTAAAATAACATGAAAACAATCAGTCAATATTATTGATAAATATTTATTAGTACAGTCAGCACAGTCATAATGTATTCATAAAATATTACAAAAAATGTCACAATCGGAATAAAATCAAAACATAAAATAATAAACGTCAGAAAATAAAATAAAAATTACTGTAGACAACTGAATTATTAAATTTCATCATTATTACTCGGACACTCAAATTCATACCGAAGTATAGGCATTTTTCTAATAAAAAAGTTTTAAGTTTCGATTTAAATAATTCGGTATTATAAACTACATCCTTCAGATGTTTTGGCAATTTATTAAAGATCTCTATAGATTGGTATGCAGAACAATGCTTAGTTATTTCCAAATGCGGAGCAATTTTATTTCTAATGGTATTTCTACGCCTACTTTCTCAAAATTTCCTTTCCTCTTGCGTTTCGTATAGGTGTATAAATTTAGCGATGTGCATTAAAATAACTAATATGTATAAACTAGGAACTGTAAGAATGCCTAATTTTTTAAAAATGGGTTTTCATGACTCGCTTTGAGGTATTCTTACAATTGTTCTGATTGCGCGTTTCTGTAGTCTAAAGGCTCTTTGAATATTATAATCATAACTGTTTCCCCAGAACATTACACTATACCTAATTCTAGACTCCACTAAGGCGTGATAAACCTTTTTAAGTTGATTCACACTAATTTCGTCTCTTATCGTTCTGAGTGCATAAAATGCTGATGAAATTGACGAATCAATTGAAGCTAGCTCCTCTTTCCAATTGAGTTGTGAATTTAGAGTAACGCCAAGAAATTTAACTTTATCCACCAAGTCAATTTTATTACCTCCTAATTCTACATCCAATTTGTCCTTAAAACGAGATGTGGGTCTGAAGAACATGACCTTAGATTTTTTTGTGTTAACTGTTAATCCATTTGCTACAAACCACTTACTCATATTATCGAGAACTTTATTAATATTTACCGTGAGATCTTTTAAATCACGTGCCGCAGTGATGATATTAGTGTCATCAGCATACATAACTGATTTAGCATATGGCTCTGTCTTCTGTAGCATATTTAAAAGGTCATTTGTTACTAATATGAATAATATTGGACCCAAAATAGAACGTTGTGGCACACCTAAATTATTTTTTACTATGTTGGACCTGCATATCGTTTCTTTGCCTTCACTATTTACGTTTTTAATTTCAACGAATATTTGTCTGTTTTGCAGGTAAGATTTCATAAGTTGTAATGCATTGCCTCTAATACCATAATACTCTAATTTAGCAAAGAGGATTTCATGGTCTATTGTGTCGAAAGCAGAACTAAGGTCGACAAACAATCCTGCCACTTTCATTTTTTGATTTAAATCACCTACTTCGTCATTTATCAATGTGTTTATCCCATCGACTGTTCCCACGCCCTTTTGTTATCCAAATTGTCTCTCGTTGATCACTTTTTGCAAATTCAAATGTGTCATAAGTCTACTTTTTATAATCCTTTCAAAAATTTTGGCTAGTGTGGGTAGCAAGGATATTGGTCGATAATTTAGAGAATCAGTTCTTTGGCCTTTTTTGTATATTGGCACGATCTTAGCGACCTTTAACTGTTCTGGAAAGACAGACTCCGCCATGCATTTATTAAAAAAGGTTGCAAGTGGCTGGGCAAGTTCTTTTATATTGTACCGAAAAATCGTGATCGGCATCTCGTCATACCCGCATGACCTAGTATTTGTCATATTACTCACAATCCTCGTGACTTCACTTGGGGTTGTTAGTTCAAAAGTCAAGTTGCACTCTACTCTAAAAGGATACCTCTTCAAGAATAACATTGCTGACTCTCTGTCACCAATGTCACCTGACACTTCCGATTTACCGATAAAACTTTTAAGAAATTCATTTGCTACATCTTGTGGTTCATCTTTAACTTTGTTATTTACTTTTAAAATTAAATTTCTATTGCCTGCGTTTTTAAATTTTTTGGTTTTTAAATTTACTAATTTCCATGTCTCTTTGTTTATATTTTTGGCTTTGCTTAAGTGTTCTGCTACTGCTAGCCTTTTAGCCTGCCTAAGAACTTTTCTATAAATACGCGTATAATTTATTTTATAATTAAGAATACTAATTGCCCTCTTATTGCTAGAACATATAAATCTTTTAATTTTACGAGAGATCTTAATGCCTTTAGTTAACCACTTTATAGGATTTTTTTTTGTTTGGTTTTACTTTTATATTTTTCTTTCTGTAACAGTGTTTAAAAATAGTAGCAAATTTCCCAAGAAACGCATTTATACCCATATCTAGCCACATCTCACCAGAAATTTTATTTTTAAATAAATTGTTTTGTGCCTTGTTAAATATTCGCCTATTCACAGCAATAGTGTACTCTGGACATTTTATATTAGTAAAAACTTTGTCTTTTTTTTTTTTTTTTTTTATATTCAGCTCGCCAAATTGACGTCGCCACGATGGATAGCCGTGGCGCTTCTTGCGATTGGGGGCCACTTCTTACAGCGGTCCTCAAGTTGGCGGCCCTGTGATGTGCCTCTTCACGCTCCTCTTAAAGAACCCGGGGTTGTAAGATGAGGGAAACACGTGTGCGGGCAGGTCGTTCCAAGTTTTTATAGTTCGACAGAGGAACGATCTTTTGAAACGCTCGGTTCTGGCGAAGATTCTCTCCACTGTGTATGAGTGGCATCTCTGCCCGGCACGCGTTGTTCGGGATCGGAAAGGTGATGGTGGGATCAGATTGAAGAGCTCTTCAGAACATTCGCCGTGATACATTCGGTAGAAGGCAGCCAAGGACGCTACGGTTCTTCGCTGCGCCAACGGTTCGAGGCCTCCCGTCACCTCAGGACAACCAATTATTCGGACAGCACGTCTCTGCATAGCGTCAAGTGCGTCCAACAAGTACCTCGCGGAGTCATCCCAGAGGTGAGAACAGTACTCGACGCAGGGACGAATCTGCGTCTTGTACAGCAAACATCTCTGATGTGGCGTGAAGTACCGTCTCACCTTATTTAGGACTCCGAGTTTCCTCGCGGAAACTCGGAGTCCTAAATAAGGTCTCGCGGCCAGCCCAATACAACTCTCTATGTAGTTTTTGTGATTGAGCTCACGCCAGACGTCTATACCGAGAATCTCCAGGTTGTCCTTTAGTGGAACCGTAATGTTCTGAAGAGAGGGTAGGGGTAGGAATGGGGACTTCTTAGCTGTAAACGCACACGCCTGCGTTTTTCTGGCATTGAACTCGACCAGGTTGTCTGAACCCCATTGGGCAATGCGACCCAGGTCCCGGTCGAGATCCGCCACGAGTTGCCGTCTCTTTTCGTCCACGTCACAACGCCCCTCCGCTGGGCGGCCAGAATAGCTCCCATGCAGAGTACTGTCATCCGCATAACAATGAATGCACCCAAGGGACAGCATGTCATTGATATGCAGAAGAAAGAGAGTTGGGGACAATACCGATCCCTGTGGTACCCCGGCATTTACCTGCAAAAAGCAGGAAGCCTGACCATCACAGAGGACCCGTATACGTCGCCCGTGCAGGAAGCTGGCCAACCAGCGGCATAACTGAGGCGATAAACCATATGCCGGCAGCTTGGAAAGAAGCGACGCATGCCATACCCTATCAAAGGCTTTAGCGATGTCTAGGCCAATAGCCAGAGATTCGCCGTGCCTCTCCATAGCCTCACCCCAGGTGTGCGTTACGTACGCTAGGAGGTCACCCGTTGATCGTTTCGGCCTAAAGCCATATTGGCGATCGTTAATTAACGAGTGATCCTCCAGATAGCGCATGAGCTGTTTGTTGATGATTAGCTCGAACACCTTGCAGATGACGGTGGTTACGGCTATGGGTCGATAGTTGGCCGGGTCCGACCGATCCCCTTTCTTGGGGATCGGCTGGACGTTCGCCTCCTTCCAAGTCTCCGGCACTTCTCCCGAGGAATAGGAAAGGCGATACAGGCGTGTTAGCGTTGGAGATAATTCAGCTGCACAATTCTTCAGCACCACTGCCGGAATGCCATCAGGACCACAGGCTTTCCGCGTATCGAGTGACTGTAGCACCGCTCGCACATCGCACTGCCGGAATTTAATATCCAGCATCGTGGTTCCACAGTTGGCGATAGTGGGAGGTTGCTTGCCACAGTCATCAACCCGGGAATTAGCCGCAAAGAGATTGGCCAGCATTTCCGCTTTCTCTTGGGCCTTGTGAGCCAGTGATCCGTCAGGATAGCGTAGCGGCGGCAGCGAGGGCTTGCAAAAGTTGGCCTGCACGGCTTTGGCCAGTTGCCAGTATCCACGGCTGGCCGTCGGATGAGACGTGAGCTCCTGACCAAGCCGCGTGACGCGCTGGGCGTCCGCTCTCTTGAAGGCCCTCTTACTGGACCTAGTGGCTCTGTTGTACGCTGCCTTGAGTTGGGCCACATTCGGGTCGCGCACAGCCCGAGCCCTGATCCAGGCGCGGTAAGCCGTCTGTTTTTGTTGAACAGCTACGGCGCACTCACGCCCGAACCAGGGGCGGGCTTTGCGGATGCTGGCAACATCAGTGTATGGAATATAGTATTCCATACCTAAAGCTATCTCACCAGCAACCGCAGAGGCGCTTTCCGATGAAGCCCTCCCTGCAAAGCAGCGCTGACTCCACAGGACGGCTGCAAAGTATTCTCGTAGTCCGTCCCAGTCTGCTGACGAGTAGTGCCACAGTCGCCGCGTCACCTCTACTGCCCTTGCAGGAGATGACACCTGCAGGCTGGCACGCACAACACAGTGGTCGGATGTACCCAGTGGGGCGCTAACCGACACACTGTACCGCGCTGGGTAACTCGTCAGCAGTAAGTCCAGCAGGGAGGGTTCATGGTCTGACCTGTCCGGTATGCGCGTAATCCCGCGCACCACTTGGGCCAGACCATGTGAGAGAGCAAACGCGTGGGCGGCCCGTCCCGCTGGATCGGTCACGCGGGACCCCAGCCACTCAATGTCTAAAAGCATGTCACAAAAAAGTCCATCATGTCCATCCCCTAAGCCATTACGATCAACGTAGGATCGTTCTAATGATTCATACATTACATTAGTTAAAATATTATCAATACATGACTCAGTATTATTTCTTCTGAAAGTTACTGTATTTATGAGGTGTCTAAAATTGTAGCACTTTAGCAAGCTTAAGAATTGATATGAATATTTAGTTTCCTTTAGGACATCTACATTTAGGTCACCTAAAACTATGCACTTTCTACTAATGAAATGTTCAAACAACTTTTCCAAACGGTCAATAAAAGCGTCAAAATTATCTTTCACCGGATTCCTATTACAACAGCAAATAAATAATGCCGTCTCAACGTCCTTCACACAGCATATCTCAAAACATTCCTCTTTGTAAAGTTTATCAATAATATCTACATTCTCAAAGTTTCTACTTCTGTGTGCCAAGATTATACTGCCACCTGTCGTCTTGACAGGTCTTGTATTATAAGATGCCAGGTTATAATTATCAAAATGAAATATCTCCGCCGATTTGCTAACAAGGAAATGCTCGGTTATCTATACTAATATTATAAAGAGGAAAGATTTGTTTTTTTGTTTGTTTGTTTGTTTGTTTGTAACGAATAGGCTCCGGAACTACTGGACCGATTTGAAAAATTCTTTCTCTGGTGGAAAGCTACACTCTTTGCGGTGAACATAGGCTATATTTTATTCCCGTATTCCCACGGGAACGGGAACTACGCGGGTGGAACCGCGTGACTTCCGCTAGTGCATAGATAATCTAGTTTTCTGTTCCTTGAACCAATGTATTGTTCCAGGTCAAGTTTCTTATTACTAATGCCACATACGTTTTGATGAAACATACAAACTTTAGTGTAATAAGGCAGCACTGGATCCGACTGCAACACACACAATCCTCCAGAGCTATTAGTATTATTTACGAAAAAGACTACTGTCGCTTAGGTTTCCTTCTGCATTTGTGATAGAACCATGTTCGGAAGTCTCTTGTATACTCATTTCGTTAGAGGACAATGCAGGTGTACAGCAAGTTTGTGTATATTTATCGGCTACCATACATATAGTTGTGCTTCTATGGCTTATAAATTTATTATACATCTCCTGCTTAGCAGTATAGTCAACACACAGGATGTCTTTCAACAGATACATATATCCCTTTCGGACCGGCGCATAAACTAAAAAGAAATATATAAGTTTGAACTTGAATCTATACTAATAATATTATAAAGAAGTAAAGTTTGTGTGTTTGTTAAATTGTAAGGGGTAATCTCGGGATCTACTGAACTGATTTTAAAAATTCTTTCACCAATAGAAAGCTACGTTATTGTGGAGTGTCATAGGCTATATAGCATCACGCTACAACGAAAAGGAGCGGAGCAGTAATAGTAAATGTTTCAAAAACGGGGGAAAAGTTATTTCTTTTGAGAGCTTCGTTGCGTGTGCTGCGTAAATATTTATAGTTATGTAAAAAATATGTACTACAAAATTGTTCCTCTTAAAAAAGTTCTAAAAAATTGCGCGATAGCATGTGTCTATCTTTGGTTTGGTGCACAATAACCATTTTAATGGCAATCAATTTTTTCTACAATAATGCCACGGGATACCTCTTTCATAAACGAAATTGTTCTTAAAAATAATGCGACGGGAATACACGCTACGAGAAACCTTTATTTCTCTCTCTCTCTCTCTCTCTCTCTCTCTCTCACACACACGTAGTATTGAATATTAACGACGAGACGCTACGGGAGTAAACGCAACGTGACGGGAGTAAATGCGACGGGAACAGGTAATACTCTCTCTTATGTGGCGCAAACGAAGTTGCGCGGGTCAGCTAGTCTTAAATAATTTGGGACCTCAGATTACGAATCTGCAATATTTTTCCATATTTTCCGCCGCTATCTTGGAAAATTCATATACCAACAATTGTATCAAACCGGGCCCACCATTTCCCACGTACAATTGTGACCTGTATTTTTCACTCCAAATCATCTTCAGTCTTGGAAATTTTATACATCCAATACCGGCATGTATTCCAAAAATCTTCTTAATATCTAACAAAGAACATATAGGTTTCATTTGAATACCGGTATTGGCCATGTAATATTGGTTTGTGGTCAAAGCCGTCTGTTCCATGAGCTTGTCAGTAAAATAGCGCTCAAAGTATTCGTATGGAGTATCACCTGGGTCATGAACGGCATCTTCTGGAAGATGTTTGCCATTGAAGGGCTTCTTTTGCCATCCTGCTAGCATACTCAGAGGTATATTATCGTCAACACTTCCTTCACCATCATCAGAAGAAGAGGAACTGGAATATCCAGAGTTTTCTTCAGTAATGTTGTCAAAATCGATTTCCTCATTGTCATCGCCGTCGTCCCCAGAGTCAATAAGCATACCTGCTATATCGGCGTCGTTTAAAACGGGAAACATGATGCAGAAACTGTGAAAAACGAATAGTCATCAGAAACTTAAAATGCGCATGAGGTAAAGTAGGGCCCACGTTGATACAATGGTGTCGGTAAAGTTCGTTAAGTCATTACGCCAATGTGTTTGCTTGCCAATCGCCACTGTTATCATAAAAACATCAGATACTTCACTAATATTATAATCAATAACTCGTGATGAAAAATAATAGGTACTCCAATGATCCTTTACATAGCTATTTATTCTTCTGTTCTTCGAATAATAATAGATACTACTCCTACATTCCACTTAATGGTATTACGAAATAATAATCCTATGATTGTAGATTCTTTACATTTTTATTTTCACAATCTAACTAATACTTGCACAACTAAGAACTAACTATTAATTAATACAAATATTCTACTTTAACTAATTAGCACTTTACTGAACTCGATCAGGAAACAGAATGTGTTCTTTTTCCAGAATATTCACTTTTTATCGCCTCTCAACAAATCCCACCTCCTACTGAACATTTATGTCAAATCAACTACCCACTATTTTCGAATAATCAATAAATGTTTTATGTACAGGCTAATCATTCTACTATGAGGCGGTGTTGACATCACAAAAATAACTTATTACTACTTAAAACTGAATGGTTTTAGCAAAATCACAACATTCGGCCATCAGACAGCGTGCTATCTCCGGAGCACGCAGTAATCACAACATTCGGACCTGTATATTGAACTAATCAAATATTTTTTAAGTGAAACTTCTTTATCGGCGTTGGAAAAAAATTTGCGTCACGTCACGTCACGATTTTTGGTTACGCGCCATCTTTGTTCTGTTCCTCACCACGGTGGATTCGAATTAAGAGTACTTTATCCAAGGATAGCATGTCATTTAAGGGTTTTTGGACTTTTGGACTTTTGGGCTTTTGGACTTTTGGACTTTTGGATGGGACATTGGTACTTTGGGTCTTTGGGACTTTGGAACTTTGAGACTTTGGGACTTTTGAACTTTTGAACTTTTGGACTTTTGGACTTTTGGATGGGACCTTGGTACTTTGGGTCTTTGGGACTTTGGAACTTTGGGACTTTGGGACTTTGGGACTTTGGGACTTTGGGACTTTGGGACTTTGGGACTTTGGGACTTTGGGACTTTGGGACTTTGGGACTTTGGGACTTTGGGACTTTGGGACTTTGGGACTTTGGGACTTTGGGACTTTGGGACTTTTGGACTTTTGGCCTTTGGGACTTTTGGACTTTTAGATGGGACCTTGGTACTTTGGGTCTTTGGGACTTTGGAACTTTGGGACTTTGGGACTTTGGGACTTTGGGACTTTGGGACTTTGGGACTTTGGGACTTTGGGACCTTGAGACCTTGGGACTTTGGGACTTTGGGACTTTTGGACTTTTGGCCTTTTGGACTTTTGGACTTTGGACTTTTGGACTTTTGGACTTTTGTACTTTTTGACTTAATTTAAGGTGAGGTGAAAATTAAGTTTATGAAGAAGTTTCACTTCTTACGTGTGTACACTAAGTACACGCAATTTTTTTATACATAACGTACATAACAATAATACCTTTATGCGGCTTTTTATAATATGCTAAATCAAAATCTTAAAGTTTAATTAAACCTAAACCTTCTCTATATCTTCTATCTACTCTGTCTATAGTCTATAGGCTTATAATATTAATTTCATCAAAATCATTATTTATTTTGTAAAACTATAAGTGAGAACTTGAGTCTGGCGAAACGTCAAGAATACAAAACAAAGGCAACAAGTAACCAGTTCACAGAGCAGACCGCCTGCTGAAACTATTTACAAATGTAAAATCTAAAAAGTGATCTCTTTTTTAAAACCCAGCAGAGTCTGCAGATCACTTCCAGGTTTCATTTTTCAGCAAAAGAAATCATTACATGTGTCAGCAATTAGTGTAAAATATATTTAATAGTGGAGTACAACTAGTACAAGCGAGTGATTTTTCATAAAAAAAATCATTAGGTATCTAATATTACCATCATAATAATATTACTTAAATAATATTTGTACGTACGTACGTAACGTCTAGTTTCAGGCAACGTGATGAAGCCACAATATACCTATACCTTAACCCTAAGGACACATATAAATATAGTATTTAAGGCAGCTCTTGTGTGTTATATCAACATCTATCCTTACAGGTTTCCCTAATTCGATAGTGTTACAATGTGTTTATTATAGGTGACAATTTTAATCAATGAATTGTAACTTAGGTCATAAATACATCAATAGATTAAATTCCGATACTGTAAACTAACTTTAATAAATTGTCATGCAAATAATAATGACTTTAGATAATCATTTTAAATATTAATAAAAATCTCAGATGATAATAACAAAAATATTGGTGTCTTATAATGTAATAATAGTTTCATTCGTGTAATGTCAATAATTAATAATTTCATATCATACTATAATAAATTGTGTCAAACGTTTGCAAACATAAATCTGAAATAGGTACGAATTATGTCAAATAATAATAATAATATAAAGTAATCATGGTATGCGCATAAAATGTGTCAATGCAAAATGTATAAGTATTCTTAAGTCAATCACCGAGATACTCTGATTAATCTAACCATACCAATACCTTCAAATTCGGTTGGTAGCCTGTCGCAAGAGCGTATACCTACCACTGTTTAACTGGGTAACTACCCATAAAGTGTCATTGACCTTATGCAGTCTACTATGATAACAAGAAAGACTTTTTTTTATGGTTGATGTACATGTTATAAATTCGCAAGATTTATTGGGAACTTTTTGGTAAGTTAAACCTTCCTATTTCACAAATACAGGATAAAAAACTAGACATATAATTATTAGACTACTACTTACTTAGAAATAGTATGGTATTACTTTAGAAATGGTATTTGAATAAAAGAAACTGCAAGGTACTATACCTATATTTCTTGTGAGGTGCAGCCACAAGATTCTGATGAATTTCTTATTCTCATAATGTTATGTACCTACTCTTTTTGCAGAGAGACTCTTGGACGTAATCTAAATTATAGAATATCGCTATCAGTGGCGATTTGTCCATACAAGCCGATTCCTTGTGGCTTCCCTTTGCAGATCTGGCAGTGACATGTTATATTTACTCATAACTAATAAACTCAATAATATATTCTCGAACACTCATTCAAATATAAAAATATTTGCAAATTTACATGGTAAGTCGGCATTTTCGTCTCAACCCCTGCTACAAAAGTCATAGCAATCAATTTTCGAGAAAAAGTTCAAAGACCCTATCTCTGACATCACGCGGTAAGCCCGGCTTCCTGATCATTTTGCGTCTGTTTCGTTAGTACTTCGTAAATGTATATTTGCGTCCTATTCTCTCACATTTTTTCAAGATTTGATTCGTGGATTTTCGCCTAAAGTAAGCCACGAGTTCGTGGCTTATACCTGAGACAGTCATATTAATAGAAAAGGACAACGTATTTGACTTGACAACTCGACCAATTTAAATGCACCTTACGCACATCGAAACGTTTTACCGCGAAGTGTGTTTTTAATTTGATGGGTTGTTATTACTTCATTCCACATGCGTTTTCCGTGAATAATAATAAAACATAACATAGTTTCAATTGACTTCATAAAGTATTGTGCTGTTTTTTGGTTAATTATAAATAATTATCTACTTTAAGTACTAAATACATCGTGAAAGTGTGTAAAATTGTGTTTTGTGTTCTGTGTTTTGTTGTGATTTCTGTACACATGATTATTGTTTTGGAGTCACATACAATGCTCACTGATGGACGTGGCCTTCGGTAGGTATTACGGTTTCAATAAAAAATATAAGTCAGTTCTTATTATCAAGGATCTCAGAATACGCAAGTGTTATTAGTTCAATAGCTTGGGATAATAATCTTTACTTTGGCTGAATGTTTCATTAATAGTTTATAAGATAATAAAGCAGTTGATAATAAATCACTTTGTCTGATATTTCTGATAAAATTGATAGGTATTCATTTAAATTTTGTATTGTAAAATATAGCGGTTTTTAATACTCTATACTCTATACTTAAAATACATGCAAAATATATTATTAAAAACATAAGGGGTTAGGTATGTAGTGTAAATTTGATTATCTTTTTAGTCATCAGTACATAGATAATTTATGAATCAAGTCAGATTCGCCTTTTTAAAAGCCAATTTATTATGCACACATACGACATTGTTTTAAATTACATGAACCTTACGAGTATAGTACCTACAGCTGCTGGCAAACGAAACTCAAAAGGCATTACACCACCGGGCTATCGCGCCACCGCGCCGCCGCGCGCCGCCCCGGTAAGATTTAATAAGTACGCAAAATATACTACAGTACAGGCACGTGACCAACTGGAACTGGTTGGTTTTTATCGGCTTACCTTTTGAAAATATTCACGCAACGCCACTGATCGCTATCATGGACATTTTGTAAGTTACAAGATTAGGTACTCCGCAGGAGGATACAGGTTAAATTTGACTACACTGTTAAAGTAACTCAAATTTACAATTCCATCTACATCTGTTAATGCCTCATCTTTTGCACAGCAAAAGCTGGTGAACTTAACCTTTAGCTAGTTTTAAATTGAATCAAATTATCTAAAATAAACTACTAGGAGCGGCTAACCCCACAAGTTCAAACTCTCGACCATTTAGTTAAGCATTGGTTTCTATGTGTTACAATAGTCACGGTAAATTTAAGACTTTAGAAGGTTTTCCTTTTCCATTTTTATCAGAATAAGAATATTAACGATATTTGTTAAAAAATATGAAAAAGAAAACTCCTAGTCGAGTCGACTGGCAGACTGCAGTCATCTATCTAAACCTATGGGTAGGTATAACTATTTAAAGGGGAAATGCTGCCAGTCTTTGGGTACAATGTCATTATTTAGATTTAGGTTAGTTTAGATAGTTATAATGTAAATAGATAATGTTACATTGGGATTATTTTGGTAAATAAATATGTAGCAAGTCTCATTCTGTCAGATGCTACAATACTTTCTAGGCAGCAGTCCCACGATCTGATAAAATTCTACAAGAAACTCTGATAACGTAAGCTGTTCAGGGTTCTTTTTTTCATTTTGCGAACCAGTCAACTCTTGTTAGAATATAGGCTATACATTTAATTCTAGCCTTTACCTCTAACAAAATGGCCCTAAGTGGTCTAAGTGCATATATACTGTTAAAAGGCAGTTTTACCTTTTCTTCAGTCTTAGCGGAATTATAAATATTGCATTAGTAAACCAGTAAGACTGAATCTGTTCTAGCGTAAACATAATAAGCATCAGAATTATACTTAGTTTACTTGGTTCTAAATTATCCCTATAGGGCATAATGTCTTAGTATACTCATTTGACTGGACACTAGTCCATGTTGAAGCGGGCTTAAAAGAAATCAACAACCTGACGCTATTTGTGGTTACTAAATCCCTCTTTGTCATAGTGGTACTACAGTATTAGGACTGCTGGTACGAAGTATGTTACAGCCGGTGTACAGCGTAAAATTAAGGCCTAATAGACACCTACGTACCCTTTTTTTTGCTAACAGTTTACAGGGCGTTCTTGTAGTGTAGTTTGTCGACTGAAATACGCAACTAGTATAATCTGATAAACTAAACTAGTCAGAGAATACCACCTAACCCTGGTGAACTGCAACCGTATGCACTTCGGTCAGGCTTCTGAAACTCGCCTACACCTACAGCAATAATTAACGCCCGAACGGAGACTTCTAATCCGCGTATGGCGCACGCAAAATGTTTTGATCTTTACTTAAATTTCTCTGTATATATATTTTTTTTTTGCGATTTGCAGGTACGTTTACCTATAAGATAGCACAAAATAGTTATTACTCTCTAGCACTGACTTTAACCAAGATCAAGGAAGTAAAACTTGTGTACGTACTACTAAAAGTTATTCCGAGAATCAGTGTTTCAATCAGGATTATCTACATTAATATTATAAGAAGGAAAGATTCGATTGCCTGTATGGTTGTTTTTTTGCGTTGAATAGTCTCCAAAACCACTGAATCAATTTGAAAAACTCTTCCACTACTGCGAAGGCACACCCTCCCCGAGTAACGTTCCCGTATCTCCACAGGAATGGGACTACGCAGGGAAAACCATGCGGCAACCGCTAGTATTGTCTTCGACCAGTAGAGGTCGTTCAACTAGGTCTTTTTACAAGGATCCAAGTGTAATATTTTGCTTAACTCTTTCAATTAAAAAAAAACGGTCTTTATAATAGATATTACTAGCTGTCTCACAAAGTCTTTTCACAAAACGTCGAAATTAGATAAGAAATCCTAAAATTGTCTACCCATGTACATTGCACGGTATCTCCCGGGATATTTTCAACACCTAATATGATATGATATGATATGATATGGTACAATTGGTCAAAAAGGTCAACGTCTATTACAATTAGAAATTATATTATATTCCCCAATAATAGAGTCCATGCCTAAAATGGTCGCCAGGGATTTTTAATGTGCGCGACACACTAAAAACACGACGCGACTATGTGTAGATAGAATGTACTGCGTATGGTGGCGCATTGGATATTGATAGTGTAACTCTGGTCATAGAAAACAACACAAATTGATTCTACTCAACACGCGTTGCGTCGCGTTTTAACAATGTGTTTCCGCCTTAAACTTCCGACGTGTATTTGACACGGATAACTCTTGAGGAAACCCACACTATAACACATATAGATTGTTATGAAGCTAAAAAGTTCAACTAATCCTCAGGCATATCACATTTTTAAAACGTGATACATTATATCTATATCTATATAATTATAATTCCATAAATAATGCACTAGGAGTTCTTATCAATAAGGTACAACTAAAATAAGTTATGAATGACCACAATTCCTTGTCTGGAGGACTCGTGTCGCGGTTGCTCAAGGTCGTTAGCAATTATCCGAATCAAAGTCTTAATTTCACCTGTCGCTCGGCCCGATCCTCACCATTGCCTTCAGTATCGCCGCCACTGGTTAGATTCCGCCTTCTGGCAGTCACACCGCTCCGCTGCGCCGCACTGTATTCCGACACGACAGTTCACCTGTCTTTCTGCTTGGGCGTGAATCTTTCACTTCAGTCACCTGGAATTGTCATTTTAAACGCAGTTACTGCTCTTTTAAGCTAACAATTTCCCATCTATCATCTCATCTAAGGCGTTTATTAGGTCCAAGGCGCTTATATCTCGCCTGCTTGGCGTCCCCAAAAAAAATCTCTATGCCTTACTATGCATACGGCTATAGTATCCGCAATACGAACTGGCACTTGGGGCCATAAATGTCACTTTCTGTAGGGGTTGAACCATGTCGATAAAATATTTAAGAATTTGTCGATATGTCGTAATCTGATATTAAGTGGGTAATTACATTTATTGTTAAAAATTACAGAGAAACATAATTATTACATATCTATATTTACATTATTACTATCTAAACTAAACCTAAATAAGGCCCCCGTGGCATTGTGCCCAAAAGACTAGCAGCATTCCCCCTTTGAATAGCAATGCCTATTCGTTGAGCGAGAAAACTGCCAGCCCTTGGGTCACCAGTTGACTCCACAAGGCGCTTTTTCAAATTCTTGAAAAATTTTTGCGCATTGGGACCCCATGGACCTAGGGTCTCGACACCGACTGGACAAAAACGATACGATGAGTCGAGACCCTTATATTTATTAATTTTAATATTTTCAGCCGCTTCCGCTGCTGCACTGGCTTTTAATTTTGTTTTAGGAAGATGGGACGGGGCTAGAGTGTCAACACAAGTTGCATCCCACACCAGGACCCGACCCATCTCCCACGGTATCAAAGTTATACCATCCGGTCTCTTGCCATCGTCCCTGAAAACGCCGTTTGGCTCTAAGAGCGCAGGCACATTGACGGTGGCAAGAGCACGGCGGATGATGTCATTCAGCGCAGCGTGGCGTGAGAAGCGGCCTGCGCTCTTTAAACATGAAAGACCATGATGCCCCAAAGTGTCAACGTTAAAACCGCAGGGGCATCGATGTGGAGCGCAAAGCGTGACGCCAAGTCTCAAACCAACTGAAATTCTTAGGATGTCCGGTTCCAAAAAAGTTCCGGTGTTGGCTGTAGGGAAAGCTTTCAACCAATCACCGGATTCCTTTCTACTGAGCGCTAATAATCTGGCCCGATCCGGGCCTAAGCTAGCATTTAAAAAGGAGTCAAAGGTTAATTTTGACATAGCGTCGTCCCAGCTCCGTTGTAAATTTGGATGGGTGGGTAAATTTTGTCCCGGACAAGCCATTAGCCAAGCATTCTTGGCATCTGTAAGGCCAGTCGTCTCATAGTCTGTAAGACAATTCGTCAGAATTTTACCTACGAGACTCGACGTGGCATGTACAGATGACAAAAAGGCTGGCAAAGCCACACTAGAAATTTTGCGGATCCCTAGCCCACTATATTTAATGGGAAGAGATGCCTGGGACCAAGATTGTTCGCTCAGTTGTATATTGAGAATTGATTCCAAAGAAGATTTGATTAGCGAATCAATAGAAAATAAATGACTTTGATGTTTCCAAAAAGGACAACAGCGAAGCAAATAAATAGATTTGGGAACAAACATACAAAATTTCAGAATTGTGATTGCGTAATGTGAACTAATAGAATGTAGCCGATCTACATTGGATTCAAATTTTGAAATTTTTTGTGCTATTAACTCGGGAATAGCATCTTCAAATATAGGGGACCCTAGGAGGTAAAGATTCTCTCTGCTAACAATTTTAATATTCGGACATAGGGAATTGAATTTTTCAACGAGTTCCGAATTAATGTGATTATTATGAATATATAATTCACACTTATTAAAATTTAATTCCAAACCAATTAAATGAAATTTATTTTTAATGGGTAATTTGCTTTTAGTTATAAATATGAAATTAATAGCAAATAAGATTTTACATAAACTGATAGCGGGAAATTAATTAAATTCCTCGTAAGTGCAGTCTAGTAAAATAATTGCAGCTGTGGTCATTCCTGTAGTGGCCAGATTAAGCGGACATATTATTATGTAATAATAATAATAATAATGACGACTGGTAGCTTGGTCCCTGTACCCGATGCCGGTGGGATACTATATCTTATATTTTTAAATGCACTTGTTTGTTATATCTATATTTAAAAATGTAATTTGTAAGTTAATTAATTAAATAAAGAGAATAATAATACTTATATTTTTTTAAATACATACATATTATACTTAGAAAACACCCAAACTCCGAAACAAACATTTGTGGATCACACAAATATTTGGACCGACCCAGGAGTCGAACCCAGGACCAAGGATTAAGTAACCCAAAAAAAATATACGCAGTCGATCAACTGGCAAATGAACACGGTCATGAAGTGATTCGACTTCCCCCCTACCACTGCCAGTATAACCCTATAGAGTTAATATGGTTATGAAAAGGGTACAGTTTGTGCCGTAATCTTTCTTGAGCGATTCCGTGATTGGGAAAGCTCACCAAGCCGCTGGTATAGAATCTAAATAACACTATAGGCATAAACAAGGCTGGAGGTGTTAAGTATATCGAAAAACATCAATACTGTTTCACATACGCTCCATTTACTATTGGGCAACAAAATTTGTTATGCATTCCTGTGTGTGTAATCTAAACGCTCCACACATACCAATCTAAGTAAGCCTAATGTCAGCCAAAATCATTGAAAAAACTTCTATATTGTTACGATCGCCACCATAATAGCAGCACAACAATATGACTGCATAAAGCACAGATGATAATATGAATCATTCTCACTATACTCGCCTGGTTGAAATTGACAGCACACCTATACGGTTGCATACTAGCTGCACACTAACACGGCTCCATGTAGCATCGCTTCATGACTAAACAGATCAATCTCAACATACTTACATGATTGTGCACTGGCAGTCTACTTACATAGCTTATAGAAATCATTTGCCGCACCTACATGATTGCACTTCAACAGCACACCTACATGGCTATGAAACTAACTCTCAACATTCCTACATGGTTGCGCTTTTACAGCTCACCTACATGACTGCAGACAGCACTCCTGCACGGCTATGGAAATAACTCACATCATACCTGCATGGTTGCGCTTCTACAGCGCACCCACATGGCTGTAGACAGCACACCTGCACGGCTATGGAAATAACTCACATCATACCTGCATGGTTGCGCTTCTACAGCACACCTACATGACTGTAGACAGCACACCTGCACGGCTATGGAAATAACTCACATCATACCTGCATGGTTGCGCTTCTGCAGCACACCTACATGACTGCAGACAGCACACCTGCACGGCTATGGCACTAACTCACATCATACCTGCATGGTTGCGCTTCTACAGCACACCTACATGGCTGTAAACAGCACACCTGCACGGCTATGGAAATAACTCACGTCATACCTGCATGGTTGCGCTTCTACAGCACACCTACACGACTGTAGACAGCACACCTGCACGGCTATGGAAATAACTCACATCATACCTGCATGGTTGCGCTTCTACAGCACACCTACACGACTGTAGACAGCACACCTGCACGGCTATGGAAATAACTCACATCATACCTGCATGGTTGCGCTTCTGCAGCACACCTACATGACTGCAGACAGCACACCTGCACGGCTATGGCACTAACTCACATCATACCTGCATGGTTGCGCTTCTACAGCACACCTACATGACTGTAGACAGCACACCTGCACGGCTATGGAAATAACTCACATCATACCTGCATGGTTGCGCTTCTACAGCACACCTACACGACTGTAGACAGCACACCTGCACGGATATGGAAATAACTCACAAAATATCTGCATGGTTGTGCTTCCACAGCGCACCCACATGGCTGCAAACAGCACACCTGCACGGCTAATGGAACTGAGTCTCAACATACCTGCATGGTTTCACCTTACAGCTCACCTGAAAGGCTGCAAACAACACACCTTGCACGGCTATGGGACTAACACACATAATACCTGCATGGTTGGATAATCACTTGCAACGCTCAGGGTTGCACAGCAGCATTCATACTTAAATTAATAAAATAATGTCTAAATTTGTCATAGTACGTCTCGTTGATTGGAGATCCACGCACTAAATACAGTCTTTGCCCTTGAGAAGTCGTTAAGTATCTTAACCACATACTTTTAAAAATAAATAGCAAAGACTGCAAGTCTAGTCGGTCTTAACACAAAATATTTGGGGGCACGGCAGTGCCCCCAAGCCAAGTCGAGCGCGAAGCAAACACTGCCGTACCATCCTTTACAGGAACCATTTCGCCGCATTTTCAGGCCCCTAGTAGAGAACCTCTGGATAAGACCAGAACGCCGAAATTTTCGTCATCTAGTAAGCTATAATCACATACTTAAAATCCAAAATTTCAAGTCTGTTGGTCATTTACTTTCGGAATTAAGCGAAAGCAAAGTTTCGCATTTATGACACTCATTCACTCATGATCATCAAAATACAACTAGTACTTCCCATAAACTCAGAGAGCTGAAATTTGGTACAGAGTTAGGGTTTAATCACCACATAAAGGGAAAACTATAAAAACTAGGATAATCGAAGATACCTGGTGACCCTGATTAGAAAACACAAGAGCCCAAACAAACTATTAGAAATCGACATACCGCCTTAACAAATAATATTCAACTTGGTGGGACGCTTTATTTGAAGTCAAAAATCGAAGGTCTGAAGTATCTGATGAAGAACCTTCAGCTGGTCTCAGGTGTATTAGAGATATGGTAATGCCCCCTTCTACTATTGGGACATAAAAAATCGACATCTGGCACATCTTTTAATTTAATCTAGCCTATAGCATCCCACTGCTGGGCGAATGCCTCCCCTTCTGCTTTTAATCACTACATATTATAAAACAAAGTCCCCAGCCGCGTCTGTCCGTCTGTCTGTCTGTTTGTTCACGATAAACTTAAAAACCACTGCATGGAGTTTCAGGCTGAGATCACCAATCGAGAGAGTGGTTCTCGAGGAAGGTTTTCGTATATAATTTGTTGAGTTTTTGTTGACATTGACTAAAATATTACGACATTAGTTGGAGAGGTCAGAAAAAAATAAGGCGTCTGGGAGCTTTTAACGAAAACGCTGCCTAAACCCTTCGAGGTATTACAAAATAATGTACCACAGAATTGTGTATCTTATATAGGCCTACAGAAAAGTCCGCGGCAGCATATGTTTATCTCTTATGGATAACATACAATAACCATGTTCATTCTTTAAAAATTTAGCAATAATAAAGTGGTAATTGGAATGCTATTTACACCAAGAAAGTGTTAAGCCATCTCAATTTAAATACATTAGTGAGCATGAAAATATAATGAAAATTATTTGTTCCCTTTACACCATGCAAATTAAACGAATACCTTAGGAGATATAGCAAATCAAAATAATGCGCAACGAAATTAATTTTGTGTCGCCATGATTGAACTGGGTCATACATTATACGGGTCACATACTAACTTATTCTTCTACTTTTATCGCAAATATTTTTTCGTTAAAAGTGAATAACGCTTACAGCAGATTACTTTAGGTAGGTGTAATATTTCAAAATAAGCAATTTCATAGAAAATAGTAAACAAAGAGCCTTTATTTTAGAATTTTCTTCAGTATTAGCCATTTACATACAAACATCGGCGTGTTACAATTTTATTACATGTATCAATGTAGTAGACATAACGTGTATAAAATGACATCAATCAAATGTCATCAATATTCTGAAAAAGAAATTAAACATAGAGTTCACAAACTCTTTTGAAAATACATACTGTACCTACCTTAGAGGATCGTTATGAAAATAACATGATAGTAAACAACCACCACTAAGCAATACGCTTCTCTAGCGTGTAGCTGTGTTTCTCTGTCTATATAACCACTATGAGAGGTACCTTTGTTCGGGCCATCCATAACAAGCGGCGTGGCATAGAATGGGGACTATCCTGATATCCTGGAGGATTTAGATGACGCCGATGACCTTTGCTTGCTGAGGCACTCACACGCCACAAATTAGAGATAGTACAAATGGATAGAGATACTACATACAAAATTTGCTGAGGCTACGCACACATAGACAACTCATTCACAGACACGAGGTCAGGCGGTCTCAACCGAATTTTCGATAGGTACTGATTTGTGCGCGAGTGTGTGTAGCAGAGGGTAGGTGTGACCAAAAAGTACATACATGAGTTTTCCATCTGTACTATCTCCAATTTGGACACACGCCGTCATGCATGTCTACAGAACAACGTGCAAAATGAGACAGCGAATGGAGGGACTGAAAATAAAATCGACAGACGCTGGAGATGAGGTGTGGGGAGAAGAGTCTGTTTCGCTGCGCATTGGCACAGTTGTCGAGCGCGTTCACTAATTCACGTAACTCGGGAGTGTCGTGTCGGAAACTGATGGGTTAGAAGAGTACATCATTTCGAGGCTCGCCAAGGCAATAGCACAAGAGCAAACTTCACACAGCTGCGCCCCGTATGGCAGTTGCGAAAATTGACTCGAAAAGTGAAACCCAAAACAAAGTCAACGTTAAAACTGTACTACCATACGGATGCAAGACATGGAAGGTCAATAAAGACATTTCGCACCAGCTACAAGTTCCAAGTTGACCTCTAACGGATCCTCAGTATTAGGATACGGGCCCGTTAAAATCACGAACGTAAGCCTATTGGAACGCTGCAGTGAGACCCCTATCCACTAACAGATCAAACGTCGGAAGTTTAGCTGGATTAGATACACGCTGCAAAGGGACCATGATCAAATACCAAGGCAAGCCTTACTGAAACTACTGAAAGAGTGGAGCAGCAATGTGAAATGTTTTGAAAACGGGGAAAATTGAATCGATATGAGTATCCGTTGCGCCTCTGCGTAAATGGTTGAAGTTACATAAAAATAATGTATTACAAAATTGAAAAGTTAAAAAGTTCTATAACAAAAAACCTATTTTCGATCTATTCATTTCGTTCGATCACAGTTACCTTTTTATTAACATGAGGAAAATCCTACATGTATGCTATGCCGGACTCATACCGACTAAAACACACGCATCCTGCTTAACAACCTACGGTTGGGAGCCCCGGGTAAGCGGAGCTACGGCTACCACTGCGGCCTCACCTATGGGGATGCGGGAGCTATCCCGCGTCTTTGGGAGGTTTTCGATCACAGTAACGTTAATTATTTCTAAAATAATGAATAGTAGAGACGCGACGGGAACAAATGACATGAAACATGATATCAAAATAACAATAGCACACCGCGCTCTTTCTCTCTCTCTCTCTCTTTCTCTCTTATAAGACGCAAACGAAGTAGCGCGGGTCAGCTAGTACAAATATAAATAAATTAAAGGAAAACTCTGGATAAGACTAGACTGGCTTTTATACTTATAATTACAAGTTTACAAGAAGAAATAGTCGAATGATTATCTTTATTCTACTCGAAAATTACACAAATTAAATAAACAAATTACACTAAAATATCAATTTCGCTCAAAATTTGGTCAAAATATAACGGCATGAACGCGACTGGGCAATACAAAAAACTGTTGTACAAGAATCAGAACCGGAAAAAAAGAAAAGAAAGATCTGTAATAATAAAAAACTACTACTAAAAAGAAAAAACTGCGTCTAATAAGAAAATCTAATAAAATAAATCAATATGCCCACGTTTCTACAAAAAGAAGTGAAATCCCACCAAAAACATTCTGTAAAAAACTAGCCAAGCCTCGTTGGAGCTATGTACTTGTTTATCTCTAAAAAGTAATGAGATCTAGACAAAGTCGTGCCAAGTCTAAGGTTCCTTACTGCGATTACTTTATTATTATAGTTAATGTTGTGTGACTTGGCCGTTGAAGGGAACACAAGGATATAAAACAAGATGCTTCATGACACCATTGCACCAATCTATCGCCAGAACCGCTACCCATTGACGATCGAAAATTGCCACTTGGACAACGTAAATTCAATAACTAGTCAATTATTATATTGATATTATAATCATTGATAGAAGTCCTTCTGAACGTCTATTTTATGTTAGATCGGTGGTCGATTTGCCGCTTCAAAAAGAAGAGAGCAGAAGTCAGCATTGTCAATGCTGAATGCATGTGTTGCCCGATCAATAACAGCCTAAAATGAGACACTAGCGTCCAATCACCAATACCAGTATGGGCTATTATCTCGCTTAACAAACATAGGTAGTTACAACAGATATAACATTACGTGTAAACATAATTGACTTGTACTCACTCACGTATAAAGAATTTTCAACGGCCAAGTCACACAACATTTACTATAATAATAAAGTAATCGCAGTAAGGAACCTTAGACTTGGCACGACTTTGTCTAGATCTCATTACTTTTTAGAGATAAACAAGTACATAGCTCCAACGAGGCTTGGCTAGTTTTTTACAGAATGTTTTTGGTGGGATACATATTACACATAATAAAATTGATCTATGTAACTGCAATAAGAACGGTGCGTACCTATCGTATTTGGTCACATTTATTTGTCCTATGTAAAAATAAATTTAGAAGGTATTCACAAAATAAATCAAAATAACTAACTGTAATTATGTCCAAAATTTCTAATAGGACGTCTTATTAACTGAGGATCCACGAATTAAAATGAAGTCCTAGCCCTTGAGAAGTGGCTATGTAACTTAAATATGTACCTACTTTTGTTTCAAGGTAACTAATAGGTAGGTACATATGGGCATAATGGCGGGTATTACCACAATAAAAATATAGCTCTAAGCAACTACAATAAAACGATAAGGACCTTTTTGTCACATTTCTGTGTTCGATCTAAAACAAATGTATTCACCGTTCCGGTAGAGAATATTTCCTAAAACCCTTACCGGAGTTAAATAAAAACGTAGTTAAATGGACACCGCAGCCAATAGAGTTATGTAACCCCAGTTTGCAGCAATTCGTTAAAGTCAAATACCTTCTTGACTACAGTAGAAGTTGCTACGAATATAATACACGCTAATAGGAATAATCACGAACCATGATTAGAATTCGAATAAACTTATACTTACAGTTTTAACTTGTCACGGCTTGGCTCGCAGGTTACCACTTCTGACTTGATGAAAAATAATACTCCAATGATCCTTTACATAGCTATTTATTCTTCTGTTCTTCGTATAATAATAGATACTACTCCTACATTCCACTTAATGGTATTACGAAATAATAATCCTATGATTGTAGATTCTTTACATTTTTATTTTCACAATCTAACTAATACTTGCACAACTAAGAACTAACTATTAATTAATACAAATATTCTACTTTAACTAATTAGCACTTTACTGAACTCGATCAGGAAACAGAATGTGTTCTTTTTCCAGAATATTCACTTTTTATCGCCTCTCAACAAATCCCACCTCCTACTGAACATTTATGTCAAATCAACTACCCACTATTTTCGAATAATCAATAAATGTTTTATGTACAGGCTAATCATTCTACTATGAGGCGGTGTTGACATCACAAAAATAACTTATTACTACTTAAAACTGAATGGTTTTAGCAAAATCACAACACTCGTATATTACTAGGCTAATAAAATAACACAATAGAAGGTACTTACTTTCGCCAACTCGGAGAGCGCAACCAGTAGCAAACCGTACAGGTTGAATAATAAACAATATTAATAAAAAAATAAATAAACAATATTATAAACAACCTATTTAGAAGGTATCTACATACCAGATTGATGTTTTTTAAGAGAAGTTTAATTGCGGCCTCCTTGCATTCAGAATAATAAAAGAGAGTACTTACCTAATAAAGAGGTCAGATATGTTTTGCATGTTATTTTTGAACTTTTGGACATTCGGAGTTTTGGACTTTAGACTTTTGGAATTTTGGAGTTTTGGAGTTTTGGAGTTTTGGAGTTATGGAGTTTTGGACTTTTGGACTTTTAGAATTTTCGACTTTTAGACTTTGGATTTTGGACTTTTGGACTTTTGGACTTTTGGACTTTTGTACTTTTGGACTTTTGGACTTTTGGACTTTTGGAGTTTTGGGCTTTTGACATTTTGTACTTTTGGAGTTGGAGTTTTGGAGTTTTGGAGTTTTGGAGTTTTGTATTTGGAGATTTGTACTTTTGGAATTTTGGAGCTTTGAAGTTTTGGACTTCTTTTGGAATTTTGGAGCTTTGAAGTTTTGGACTTTTGGACTTTTGGAGTTTTGGACTTATAGAATTTGGACTTTTTGACTTTGGACTTTGGACTTTTGAACTTTGGACTTTTGGACTTCTGGACTATTGGACTTTTGGACAATTGGACTTTGGACTTTGGACTTTTTGACTTTTTGGCTTTGGACTTTTGAACTTTTGGACTTTTGGACTACTAACTCCTATGTATATTTCATGATATTTCTTTCGAAAAATAAGGTCATGAAGAAGTTTCACTTCTTACGTGTGTACAATAGTACACGCACACATTTTTTTTTTAAATGTACCCATCATTTAGTTTGTTACTCATTTCTCATAGGTACATAAAACCACCATAAAAAAGTCACAGCGAAGCGTGGCAGGGTACCGCTAGTATATGTATAAATTAAAAAAAAAAGAAGAAGATATAAATTTTAATACTTTTATTTATAGGTAATTGTTATAATAGTCGTAATCAATTAAAATTAGACACTTTTAGCTTAAAGTAATTTCTTAATGTTAAGAGTAGAGGTAGACCCAAAAAAAGATGATAAGAGAAGTCAAGTGGACATTTTAGTTGTTCACTATCGAAACCAAATTAATTTTTATGCACCCCGCATACGATTGTGGACCCCTATTTTTCATTAAGCCCAACGTAGACCCCCGTCGAGACTTCCGTGGACCCCTGGTGGTCCACCTGGACTACTTTGGGAAATACTGGGCTAAATGGTTTGTGTTCAGTATCTTTGATCGGGTCATGGATTTGGCATACAAAGTAGTATGCAGATGGTGCGGACATAGTACATAGCAACAGCACTAAGAGATATAATTGCGACTTGGTCAATTTAATATTAAAAATGTTGAGGTGTACCTATAGAGGTACATTTTGTATATCGAATAGCATGAAATGCAAACGGACATGGTGTCTCCAGTTATGTCCGCACCCACTGTCATCAGATTCAATGAGCACAACTATCGTACGTTCTCGCTGTCTTGCTGCAGTTGCAAGAAAATACATAATATTATTTATACTGTTGATTGACGGCACTTGATGGAACTTGCTGCACATATTGAAAACGACACTTGTACTATTCCACAATATTTATTATTATAAACCTGACCGGTTTCGCTTTACAGCATTTTCAAAGGTCTAGGTGGAAGGACAAGGTATTACTGTCTCGAAAACACAGCGCGCTCTCCCACAGGAACAGCGCAAAATATCAGGATTAAAAGTATCCTAGAACCTTCCTCGGATCATAAGCTCAGATTGTGCCAAGTTTCATTCAAATCGATTCAGTAGTTTTGGCGTGATACTTATTCGGGATACAGACTGACAGACAGACAGACAGACAGACATGAAAAATTAAAGTTACATTTTTTGCTTCAGTATCGATTAGAGAACGCCCTACAATTAAAATTTTTAAAAGTATATTCCATGTACAGACTCTCGACCCTCAACAGTTTTATTATATGTATAGATTAAAAGGTAGGTAACAGACAACCACACCCACAGATCTTAAAGAAGTACCTACAGAGTGTGCACTAAAATCATCGACTTACACAGTCGATAATTTTAGTTTTTTTTAATTAGTTTTTTTGTATACCAACAACAAAATTCTTTTTACCCTCATTAAAGGCGAAGTGGAATACTTCGCAACCAATACATATCTATCTATCTATACATATAATAAAACTGTAGAGGGTCGAAAGGTACATATAATAAAACTGTACATGGAAGATATTTTGAAAATTTTGATTGGAGGGCGTTCTCTAATCGGTACTGAAGCCGAAAATGTAATTTTAACTTTTCATGTCTGTCTGTCTGTCTATCTGTCTGTCTGTCTGTCTGTATCCCGAATAAGTATCACGCCGAATCTACTGAATCGATTTGAATGATGCTTGGCACAATCTTAGCTTATGATCCGAGGAAGGTTCTAGGATACTTTTGATCCCGATGTTTTGCGAGGATGACAGACAAAATGGTTTTTCAACTATAATTTCTCAACGCGTGATCTGATTAAATATATTTAAGAAAGAAAGAAAGAAAGAAAGTATTTATTGCGGACCACAACGCACATACAATTTACAAAACATCATAGGTAATCAGTACTTAACAATAATTTATAAATAACATCAACTATAATCTGCTCATAAATTTAATGTGAAAAAAAAATTTTTTTTTGATCTCGAGCAGGATTTGAACCCGCGTCTTCTGGTTTGCCGGTCCAGACGCCTTAACCAACTAGACCACCGAGACACCGCTCTCGATCGTCAAATTCTTTCACCTCATTACGTCTTGTGTCTACGGTGGTCTAGTTGGTTAAGGCGTCTGGTCCGGCAAACCAGAAGACGCGGGTTCAAATCCTGCTCGAGATCAAAAAATTTTTTCACATTAAATTTATGATTGAGTCAGCATACTAATTGCTTTTCAAAATTATCTCTAATATAATCTGCTCAGGCAGCGGTTTAAGTTAAATTATTCGTGGCACTAAAAAAAAAAAAAAAACGATGATTTTATGTCCGCCGTCCGAGCATGACACATGCGCACGCGTCAACGTCATTAAGACTTGACAATGACAACTACACGATGTTGGTTACGTGTCATTAATACGTGGCTACACGTGCTTATTTTTCATTATAGTGTACCTACATACATTTTACAAAACTTAATTAATTAATTAATATTTAATATGTACGCTGTGCCCGCAAGTAGGGATGGACACTCAGCATAAACTGAGATGGGTATCAGCCATCCCAGTACTGATTTTCAGTGCCAACCTTACGTGTCACCTGACGCCTTCCGGCAATATCGTTCCATTAATCAATACAGTGAAACATACCCACTCAATTATAAACTAGAAACTTATACCTAAAAGAGAAAGAGAATACTTTAAACGCCAAGGGGTAAGTAGGGAAAAAAAAATCCTTACAAAGTATCGTGCACGATTTCATCATGCCATGGTTTTGACTTCTATCACTATTTGGAATATTGCTAACTCACTCCTTCCATTGCAGGGTCACAAGTGTAGCTCCACCAGAGGACCAGTATCACCTCTAATACTGTTGACAATGAATAGCCATGAGATGCCCTAAACATCACAGAGAGGCGATTCCGAAACGATCTGGCTGTGGGGACAATCCTTAAGGTATACCAATGATTTATACTACACATATTATCATAATATTATATATAAACAAACATAAACAACCCATATATGCCTCCCTTGACTGCCTCATTGATCTAGAGATTGAACTGTGTGACTGTGGACAATGAGGTTATGAGGTAGATTCCCACCGGAGGCAAAAATTTGTGTAATCCAGGAATGCCCGTTCCCTGAAGCTAGGTGCTTTCATGCATGACAAGTATTTATTTAAAAGTATTTAAGGGATAATACCCGTGGCGCAACAACCACAGCACAAGCAGGCCATTCCCCGCACACCCCAGGACCAGACAGCCCTGTGTGAATATTATCTCTTACTATTTCCAGTAACCCCCAGAACACCAAGTACTGCCAAATCAAGCCTGCATTGTGGGATCCAGACAACTGATAGTTATACAAAAACCACCCTAAACAAAACGCAAAAACTATCACAAAATCTTTTGAAATATCAATAGCAATCCTTTGTACTTTACTTTAAATGTGTATCTGGATTTCAGGTCCCTAATAGGTGGAGGCAGATCATTCCAGATTCGCATCGCTGCGTACTTCAGACTCCCACGGAAAGCTGTAGTCCTATGCCTGGGCACTGATATAGTATAAGTTGTGGACCTCATAGAGTAAGGATAGTGACTTTTCCTAAAACAATTTTTTTTATACAGGTAGTCAGGCTTTTTACATTTTAATAAGTCAAAGAGCATAGTGGCTAAATGTAATCTTCTTCTGGCCTCGATCTTCAATATATTATTACTATTAATATAAGGTGTTACATGTTGCCGTCTTGGTATCTGGAAACAGTACCGAGCACAAGCATTTTGTATGCGTTGTACAAGATTCTTAGTCTTAGCCAACAAGCATGGACCATATACTATATCGCAGTAATTAAATCTAGATAGTATGAGACTGTCTACCAGTTGCTTTCTAAGTGCTGTCCCTAAATAGTCCCGAATGTTATAGAGAAGTTTTAATCTATAGAAACAATTTTTGACAATTTTACTTACATGTCCTTCAAATTGTAGCTGAGGGTCCATCACAAGACCCAGGTTGGTGGCCTCTTCAACCCTCGCCACTCTCTGACCACTCATGACTATCACTGGGTCATGTTGCAAGATAGTCTGAATCTGCTTCTTACTGCCTAATACCGAAAATTTTGACTTTATGGGATTTAAAATGAGTGAGTGTTCCTTTGACCATTGAACAATTCTTTCCAGGTCCTTATTTATTTTGGACACAGCTGTAAGTGTGTCATCAGGCTTAAAAGACAGAACGTATCGTCTGCATACATATGGAACTGACTGTGTTGAAAGGAACCTGTGATGTCTGCTGTATATAAGATAAACAAAAGTGGACCTAAGATGGATCCCTGCGGCACCCCTCTGGTCACCCTTAGGGGGGTTGATGACATCACTGTTCCATCCTCACTTTGTATTTCAACATATTGTGATCGATTTGTAAGGTAACTATCAAACCACCTGACAGTATTTGATGTAAACCCATAGTAAGTCAACTTGGATAATAATAGTGAAATATCCAGGGAATCAAAAGCGCGGGAATAGTCCAATAGGACCAGAGCTGTTCCCTCTCCGCGATCCCTAGCTTCCAAGATGTTTCCAACCACATCACATAAGGCCATAGCCGCACTGCACCCCTTCCTAAAACCGGACTGTTTATCAGGGAGAATGCTATTTTGCTCTAGGTACTCCATGACTTGCATATGCACAACCCTTTCCATCACCTTAGACAAGCATGGAAGAATGCTTATGGGCCGGAGGTCTTTAATGGAGTTCGGGTGGCTAGTTTTCGGTAAAGGCCGAACCACAGAGCACTTCCACAGCTTCGGGTATGTGTGTGTAGTGATCGATGTGTTGATTACTTGGGTGATTGCCATAAGTGAGTTAGGGAGTGTGAGTGTCAACATCTGTGCACTGATTTTGTCAATACCCTGTGCCTGTGTCCTAATGTTATTCAGTATCTTTAGAATTGTTGATTGGTCTACAGGTCTGAGTTCAAAATTCACACTAGGGTTATGTCTATGATGTTCATAGAATGTTAATTTAGACAAACTCACTACACACTCCCCTGGCACATCCAGGAAGGCTTTGTTGATGGTATCTGGGTTGTTGAAATGACTTGGCAAACAAGAATCCTTATGTGAGTGGAGTACCTGAGTTTTCAAATTCTTCCACATAATTTTAGGGTTATTAATATGTTCATTAATATATTTTGAGAAATACACAGACTTCTCATTACGCAACGCCACCACAGCTTGATGCTTTAGCTCTAAGTAGTATTTCTTCCTTGACTCCAGTTTAGTATTCTGATAAATAAGCCTCGCTTTGTCTCGCAAACGGAAAAGCAATTTAACATTATCAGTAATCCATGGAGTATTCTTGGTCCTGAACATCTTTTGCTTCACAGGGGCATGCATGTCAAATAGATGTACAATCCAGGTAGACAAAGCCTCCACCATGTCATCAACAGTAACCTGTGAAAGCATGTAGTGCCAAGGTATCAATTCGATGTCAGTATTAAAAAGTTCCGGCAAGATGTCTCCAAATGGTCTGTATATAACCCACCTGGGTTTCTCCTTAACTTTTTTAAAGTGGACTCACAAGTTACAACTGCGTGTTTACCCAGTTCTGGGACATGGGTAACTGTGACATTATAAACATTCATGTCTGTACAAATTACATCTATAAGAGTGCTCTTATCATCAGAAAAATGTGTTGGTGCATTTACAACCTGATGCATATTTGATGATTTAGTGTAAAAAAGGTAGTACTTTAGGGATTGTTCCCCACAAGTTTCAATACTGAGGGTTATGTACTTCAGAAATTAGAGACATTTCAACTAGGGTCATTCTAAACTGGCGTGTTTGCTTAGTCACAAAAGAATTTAAAGATTAAGGGTATTGTAACATAATTCAATTCACACCGAAGGCGGGGATGTGAGGGTAAATCTAAACGGGCGTGTTGGCTTCATCATAAAAGAGCTTAATGATTGAGGCTATTGTAAAATAGTTCAGTCTGCGCCGAAGGCGTGGACTGAATTGTTTTAGGATAGACTTAATCTTTAAGCTCTTTTATGATTAAGCAAACAGGGCCGTTTTACACGCTGTTTGATGAGTGTCATGTAGAAGTACCCCTCCTTTTGTACATCATAAGTGACGTAAACGAAGTTGCGAGGGTCAGCTAGTACTTATAATAAAACTGTTGAAGGTCGAGAGTCTGTACATGAAAGATTTTTTGAAAATTTTAACTGTAGGGCATTCTCTAATCGATACTGAAGCCGAAAATACAATTTAAATTTTTCATGTCTGTCTGTCTGTCTGTCTGTCTGTCTTTCTGTCTGTCTGTCTGTATCCCGAATAAGTATCACGCCGAAACTACTGAATCGATTTGAATGAAACTTGGTAGAATCAGAGCTTCAGGAATTAGAGACATCTCAACTTTCGTAAAACCTAGAATCTAAGGATTCCTTTGAAAGTAAGGGTAAATCTAAACTGGCGTGTTGGCTTTATCATAAAAGAGCTTAATGATTAAGGCTTTTGTAAAATAATTCAGTTCGCGCCGAAGGCGTGCAGGGCAGTTTCAAACAGGGCATACGCTTCCATGAGTTTGTTGAAAAAATACCTGTCCTTTAATATACCTTATATGGCGTAATCGAAGTTGCACGGGTCAGCTAGTAACCATAATAAACTTGGGTAGTAATTGCTTTCATCAGAATGAACGACAAATCATAAACAGAAATCCCTTCTGAGAGTTCTACAATAGAGTGTCTATCGTGTGATGAATATACAGACACACACACTATACAACCAACCCCAGACGCCCCCACGGAGATGTCTTTCATTTCTAAGTAAGGCACTAATTTCTATTACCATTATTGACACATAATGATGTTGGTATGCTTCCTGCTCGTTGCTTGTAATACAATGTGGTTACTTACTATGTTTATGATTGTGACTTTCAGTAGGTATGGGGTGTGAATGCGATGAGTGGTCGGTCTCTTTAAGTTAGATATTTCGAATTTTGGGACACCCAACATTTGAGGCGATGATCAAAAGGCGTACAGAAGTTGCGAGGGTCAGCTAGTCAATAATAATCTAGATAAAGAGAATTACTTCTTTGTCACAACTTTAGTTGTATGAGTTGTTGGAGCATGATGCGTCGATGCGTAGATACATCAACGCATCACGCGTCGAAACGGGCGTGTTGGCTTAGGGCCATTTCACACAAACGGCCCTAAGTCAACACGCCCGTTTAGATTTACCCTCTCATTCAAAGGAACCCTTGAATTCTAGATTTGGCGAAAGATGAGCATGCCTCTAATTTCTGAAATACAAACCGCTCAATCTTGAAACTTGGGTCGAAAAATCCTTAAAGTCCCTTTCCAATCGCATCCAAATTCGAAATCGCATCACGCATTGAGAAATTACAACTGAAAAACCATTTTATCTTTCATCCTCTCTCCCGCAGGAACCGCCAAAACTTCGGGATCAAAAGTATCCTAGAACCTTCCTCGGACTTTAAGCTCGGAATGTACCAAGTACTTTTCAAATCGGTTCAGGAGTTTCGGCGTGATACTTATTCGGGATACAGCCAGACAGACAGACAGACAGACCGAACGCCCTACAATTAAAATTTTCAAAATATCTTCCATGTACAGACTCTCGACCCTCAACCGTTTTATTATAAGTAGTAGTTTTATAATACACTCGAGAGCAATGAATCCGGGTCACTTAAAGAATGTTAAAAATCTCGGAAACTAAAAATGATAGGTTAATGCAATAAATTGTATTTAATAGACAATGTAATACTCCTTAAATGAAAGTAAAAAAAATATGAGTCACCATACATTTTATTAACACAAAATTACATAAAGAAAAAACTGCTGATCTCTCCTTAAAACAAAAATAGGAAACATGAAATTTTTGAACTTTATTACGATTTTCTTGAATTTTAATACTTCGTATTGCCTCCTCGTGCTTCCATTACTGCGTTTACGCGGTTTGGCATGCTGTACACCAAGTTCCTTATACGATTTTGGGGAATATTCTCCCATTCCTCTGTGAGAGCAATTTTGAGCTCACGAAGCGTGATTGGGGGAGGGTTTCGTTGTTTTACGCATCTGCCTAGCTCGTCCCAAGCATGCTCGATCGGGTTGATATCCGGGCTGCGCGCTGGCCACTCCATACGAGTAATGTTCATCTCTTGAAGGTAGTCATTCACAATCCTACCTGTATGAGGTCGGGCATTGTCATGCATAAATATAGCATCCTCACCTAAATTGACCATAAATGGACCAACGTGATCATTGAGGATTTCTTCCACATATCTTACGCTAGTTAAAGAGCCGTTTTCTATGATCACCAGCTCTGTGCGACTTTCAGAAGAAATTCCGGCCCACACAAGTACAGACCCACCACCGTAGGCTACTTTTTCTTCGATGCATGCTTGCTTGAATCTTTCCCCTGGTCTTCGATACACTCTGTGTCTTCCATCGTGCTTGTAGAGCATAAATTTTGATTCGTCGGAGAACATAACTTTTGACCAATCTTCAATACTCCAATTTACGTGGCTCTGGGCATACCTTAGTCTCGAAATACGATGCCCACGCTCCAGTTTAGGGCCGTTTGCAGTTCTAAGGGGTTTTAAGTTAGATTCAGCAAGCCGACGTCTTACTGTCCATGCACTTGGGTTACTTCCTCCGAGGCGTCGAAACTGATTGGTGAGTTCAGTTCCTGTGAGAAAGCGATTTCGAAGCATGGTGTTCACCAAGTATCGGTCTTCTCGTGCTGTGGTACACCTGGTTCTGCCCGTTCCTGGTCTGCGTAGGTTAGAACCAGTTTCTTCGTAACGTCGGAGAACTCTTTGTACTGTTGACAGCGACACACCGACAGTCCTGGCTGTATCGCGCTGACTCCGGCCGGTTTCCAGCATTGTAAGTATTCTGGTGCATTCTTCAGGCGTAAGCGACATAATTTCAGCTTGATTAATGAATATAGAGCACTATCAACATGGTTTATGTACCCACATAAATGACAGATTACAAACAAAAGCAACACCAAATGCTGTAATTTCGTAGTTCCATCTTCGAAAGTGGCCCTTATTCAAATTTGATTTTTTTTATGATATAACTTTACAATAACTAAGAAGTTTTAATACCTTCATTTAAGGAGTATTACATTGTCTATTAAATACAATTTATTGCATTAACCTAGCATTTTTAGTTTCCGAGATTTTTAGGATTCTTTAAGTGACCCGGATTCATTGCTCTCGAGTGTAGATAATATAAAAGAAAAACATGAGAACTTAACTCGTACAGAAACATCGTCATCACAAATAGTGCAAGTTTGCCAGCTTAAATGGTGATGGTATAAGCTGGCAAACTTGCATTGTTTGTAGTGGAGTATCATCATCTCCGATAGACACTCACCGGTAGGCCGCTCCTGAAAAGCGCCACACCTTATGGTTGTGCGTAACAATCAAAATTGCAACTGAATTAGCCGATTAGACCGCCCAGTATCATTTTGATTGGACAAATGGTTTCTGTCCAGTATCTTTGATCGGGGCAAATTAGTAATTTCGGAAAGGGCACATCTCGTACGAAATGTACCCTTATCCAAATTGTTAATCAACGGAATTAATAAGCAGATATTCACAACTATTGAGATATATTACTACGTAGAGAACGCATCCCGAACAAAAAACGTTGCCTTTTGCCACGAGTTACAACTAAAGTTCGCTGCAGCGATAAAACAATAAATTAGTCGTCCAATCATAATATAAAATATTCAAGCGCAAGACCGCTTCTGAGTTATAGTTTTTTCACGACCAAAAGGTCTAAAGCGCCGCGCATTTCATGGCGCTTACGCGTTTCCTTCAACGTTTACCAAAAACATGTCACTTGTAAGGAAACACAAGTGTAAAAAATGCGTCTTCTCCCACCTGTTCTGTTGAGTAGTTCTGTTAACAGAACTACTGGTAATTTTTTTTCCATTAGTCCTGTCCACAGAACAAATGGTAATGCAATTCCCACCTGTTCTGTTGGCAGAACTACAGGTAATTTTTATTTCCCATTAGTTCTGTCCACAGTACAAATGGATCGTCTACGGCGGTTAGATATTAAAAACACAAATTAAATAAATCATGCGTGTTAAATCGAAAAGCTAATATCCTTACGAGTGAAAAGTACTTTCAAGACTTTTATTTTGTCGTCATGAGTGGTTTTTACAGTACATATTTGATAACACGCCAAGGCATTTTACGTAAATCTTTTCACTGATGAAGGCGTCACGTTGTGCCGGGTGCTCGCAAGAGACTAATTGACTTATGGTCCGTGGACCATAACGCTTGGCGCAAAATTTTACTTCGGGATGCGTTCTCTATACGTAGTAATATATCTCAATGTTCACAACCGATTAAATTTAAATTTTGTTTTTTCTATGTGTGGAGCAAGTTCCCCAAAGTGCGATGAATCGAAGAGTATCGAAAACAGATGATTTAATACAGTACATAATCATGTAGAACATTGATAATGCCGAGAGGTGAAACCGGTCCGTGAAGAAAAGTTAGGTATGGGACTTTTAATTGCAAATTCAGACTTATAGTATAGCCCATAAATAGAAATCAGAGAAAAAAGAAATCGAGTACCTACGATGTCATTGCAAAAAATTAACTTAAATTGTTGAGGCAAATAGCGGAACACCGCACGCAATAATAAAACTTATAAAAAGTAAGAAGATCTAAGGAGTACAACAAAAGATTGGTAATCCGATTACAGGGAGATCTTATCATTTAATGAATACAATAGAAAACCTTGCTTGTAAGAGTACCAACAGTACTACAATATATAATGTAATTTTATGTAAGTAATAAACAAATTTAAAAAAACTTAACTCGCCATTGGTGGCCTGTATGTCTGTGAGACCGGGTAGTCAACAGATAGGAATACGGCAAGATAACGTAACTTTAGGCCTACAACAATCATGAAGATATTCAGTAAAGATTTTGTCATATAAATATTATGATCTATCGTTCCTCTGTCAAACTAAAAAAAAACATGGAACGACCTGCCCGCACACGTGTTTCGCTCATCTTATAATCCCGGGTTCTTCAAGAGGAGCGTGAAGAGGCACATCACAGGGCCGCCAACTTGAGGACCACTGTCGAAAGTCCTACGGACTGTAAGACTGGCCCCAATCGCTAGATGCTCCACGGCTTACCATCAGGCTGGTAGCAACGTCAATTGAAATGTAAAAAAAAGGATAATTTTCGGTAGTTGTCTGACCTGGTGAAAATGGGACCACGTTAGAAGTAAGCCCTGTTCAACAAAAGACAACTAATTTAAATCCACAAAAAAAATAATGGAATTCCGACGGAAATATCGGGGAACATACATAAGAAAATACATGCAGACAAATTGAGAACCTCCTTTTTTTCCTGAAATCTATCTATCTATTTAGGTGTAAAGTTCTCATCAATACAAATCAATCAAGCTCAAACACAAGGTAGCTGCTGTAAATTGTTAAGGAATTCCCTCGATTGTCTTTCGTATACTATGTAATTAAAGTTAAAAAAAAACATGCAGACGAATTGAGAACCTCCTCCTTTTTTGAAGTCGGTTAAAATATAGTAGTGTCTATCGAAAAGGTAATGCTATGACATTGTGAATCGTAACCTTCAGCTTCAAGGCTGAAATTAAGGCCGACTCTCCTGGGATTGCGACGGTAAAATAATGAAAATGCCACGTGCTAAATAAAATTGTTTCTTTTTTTTTAGAAATGCCATGTTCTATTCATTCTCATACCTAACAATAACTACTCAAAACATACCGTACGCCCAAAACTATCGGCCTCCGTCGCCGGAGGCCGAAGGGCGGTGGAGGGCTGCGCGCCATGCTTATAATAATATAAGAAGGTCCAAGACGCGCAGCAGGATAGCACCAGAATCAACTCCTATAGAAGCGGGATAGCACCCTAACACGTACTTGAGACCGCGGTAGTAGCCAAAGTCTACCAAGGCCCCTGAGATATCCTAGTAAGGAATTATCTGGGGCCCGCGGCCATAGACGGATTGGTGGGATGGTGTCGATTTTGTCGGTTTGATAGCTGTGGAAATCTTCTCACGAAAGAGGAATCTCCAGTCATAGACCCGGAGATGATGACAGAAAAGTTCAAGTCATTTGTTACGAGTATGGCGACCCTTAGAGGGTAGAATTGGATGATTTGAGAACCGAATATAGTAATTTCGGAGCTGGCCCGCGGGGCGTAATTACAGGCTGATTAATTAAATTTGTCGGAATAAATAAATCTATACTTATAATAAATCTGTAGAAGTGAAAATTCTGTACACTCAAAATATCAAAAAAAAAAATAGCAGGGGGTGTTACTAGACCGACACCGAACCCAAAAATGTGATTAAAAAATTTTTTGTCTGTCTGTCTGTCTGTCGGTCTGTCTGTCTGTCTGTCTGTCTGTTTGTTCAGGCATCACGCAAAAACTACCGGTTCGATTACGATGAAACTTTGTATAATTATTTTTTAATAGCCTGGGCACCACACTGGGTACTTTTTATCCCGGAAAAATATATAAAATTCAAAGCAAACTTAATTTTGCGGTTCGATCCCTAGACCCAAAGTTATTATCAATTATTGCTTAAACGGTTAATGGTACGATGATGAAACTAAACATGAGCGTTGTTTGTTACAATTTGAAAAAAGTAACTTTAACATTTTTGCAAATTCCACCTCCAAAGGTATAAAAAAGGAGGGTAAAGTTTGTATGGGACAACGTGATTCCTTGGTCCGATTTACTTAAAATTTGGCATATAGCATTATTAACATAATTGATGGAAGACGTGTTTCGTATTTTATTGAAATTTAAACTATAACGAGCTAAAAAGGGAATGTAAATTATTTTAGGGCTGATTTTCTCCGGAGTTGATATCAATACTCCTTAAATACTCTTATGTTATACTTAAATTACTTTTTATTTTAACACATAATTTGTGAAAGCGTTGTCATTTATGTTATATGGTTTTACTTCAGACTTCAAAGAGATGATTTTACTACACAGCCATAAAGTTAAATAAAAAGCGCTATTTTGGTATAATATTAACCAAATATGCTATACGGAAGTATTATTGCTAATTTATTCAAATTTTGTGTGACTAAAATACATTTGTGAAAAGAAGAAGAAAATTCTAAAATGGCTAGCCAGCAAAAATGAAAGACCACGCTTCAGGTAGTATCCACTGGTCAATAAAATAACACTGCATGTTACCATCTACGCCCAATCCTTACGACAAGGATTGTCAGCAGACTGATCATGGACGGTATGAACTTTATTCTACATAATAGTACTGACTGCATTCTGTCAGGAAACAGACTCATTAAGTCAAGGACAAAGCCTACAGTAGGTCGGTTTGTCCAAACGTCGTAGGCCGGGACTACCTGAAGAAGGAACTAAGTTACGATGTCAATCGCTTAGAAGAGACATTGTGTCAAGTCGTAGTTTAGCCTCCATGAATTAAGAAATGTATTTAATAAATAAATTTACTTGGCTCATATATTATGCATTATGAATTTGTTAATCAGAAATCTATCTAACTAGGTATTATTATAAATGCGAATGTTTGTGAGTGTGGATGTTTGTTGGTACTCTTTTACGCTGTAACGGCTGAACGGATCTGGCTGAAATTTGGTGCATCCTAAAGAGATATGTTACAGTCTAGGAACAAAATTTCACGCAGGCGAAGCTGCGGGCATCAGCTAGTATAATAATAAATATGTAACAAATTGTTTGAACTCCGCAAAAAATGTGACAATATTCAAAAAGCACGCCACCTATATGACCCAACCCATGGGTAAGGCATATTTACAATCACACATATAATTAGATAAATAAGTAGTTTTCTGAGTTTCAGGTTGTAACAAATCGTTTTGCATTGTTGAAAAAATCGACGTCTTTGTAGCGGTATGGCGGCTCTTTAGAACCGTCGTAATGGTATGGCATTGTGATTTTCGTAAATGCATACTTGTACATTGTCATTAAAAAAAAGAAATATCCTGTAACTAATGATTGAAAAAAAAAATTAATGCGTTTTAATTAAGCTGGCGGGTCATAAAACCCGCGTAAAAAGTATGGCATTACGTTGGCGCCAAGTTATTTTTCATGAACTACAAAAAAACGCAACAGTTTTTGTGTAACAAATCGTTTGAAAACCATATTTTTTCCGACAAATTTAATTAATCAGCCTGTAATTACGCCCCGCGGGCCAGCTCTGAAATTACTATTTTCGGTTCTCAAATCATCCAATTCTACCCTCTAAGGGTCCGCATATTTGTAACAAATGACTTGAACTTTTCTGTCATCATTTCCCGGTCTATCATTTGCCCCAGTAATAAAGGAGGGGTGGCAACTAGCTACGTCTACGTGTGTAGAAACTTAAAATTCTCCTTAGTTCTTCCGAGTAGTATTGACGGAATTCGTTTCAGATATCATGGGGCACCACGATCCACTTCAAGATTATGCAATCCGGTGTGCCTTCTTGAGGTGAACTTCCTGTTGGGCTCCTTTAATATGCCGAGTGCGGCCAGCGGTACCACTGTCTCCATAGGTCTCCCCGGCCGACTGGTCGACACGCGTCATCCACCTACTTGCCGCTTTTTGATGCATGCACTGTGGCGACGTTGCGGGCGACCACTACTCTATACTAATATTATAAAGAGGAAAGATTTGTTTTTTTGTTTGTTTGTTTGTTTGTTTGTAACGAATAGGCTCCGGAACTACTGGACCGATTTGAAAAATTCTTTCACTGTTGGAAAGCTACACTCTTTGCGGTGAACATAGGCTATATTTTATTCCCGTATTCCCACGGGAACGGGAACTATGCGGGTGAAACCGCGTGACGTCCGCTAGTTCAGTATAAATTCCGCACTGAGAGGAGTTTTAACTGACAATAATCTTAACAGAATCTCGGTTATTTAGATCAAATTTCAAGAAAGCCTTTAGCACTAGCACTTTATTAAAAGGTTCTGAAGAATTTGAAGATTTTTTTTGTAGTCAAAAATGTTCGTGTTTTGCATTCTATCTATCATGTTTGTTTATCTTTCTAATTAAATTTTATTATTTAAATTTTAAAAAGATTAGTATGAGAAAAACAACTATGAACATCTTCTACTATTTATGACAACGTATATACGTACTCGTATTATCTTTCAAGGCTATCATACATATTTATTACCTACTGGCAATATAAATGATCTTAATTTTATACAAATATTTTATTCAGTTTTCTATTATATTGGAGTCCGATTGGCCGGTTAAAGGGAGTTTTCATAAATTTAAAATGACTGAAACTAATAATGGAATTTTGTACGGGGATCAGAATTTTGTTATACCGTCGCACATGAACTGTGGAAAATTTATTACAGATAAATTTTTAAAATGTTCGAGAAAAATTGCGTTGGTGAGTTTTTCCTACAAAAGTTCTGTATTTTGAAGCACAGTTTCTGTGATTAACAGTGATATTTTTTCAAGATTGACGGAGTGACCGGCGAGTCCATAACCTTTGGTGGGCTAGTTGAGCGAATTACAAATACCACAGTCGCTTTGACTCGGCTTGGTGTACAGCATGATGATGTGGTTGCTGTATGCAGCGAAAATAGAACAGAGTTTTTCATCACTATAATTGCCATATGGTGCAGCGGAGCCATTGCAACTGTCCTGAATCCCAGTTACAGTAAAAGTGAGTTTTTTTTATTTTTAATTAGTGCCATTTAGGGAGAGAATTTTCGGCATTCCAGCAAGTCCTTATCTTTTAAGGTTGACTCACAACATAGAGCAACGAGAACTCTGTAAAGGCGTTTTGGGGTTTCTAAAATAATGCAGTATTAGCGACGGGATTACTTAATTACATGAAAGAAGCCTCGAGCATCAGTTAGTAGGCTATATAAATTGACTGTAACCAGGCTGTGGCTGGTTGCTCTTAAGTCTTTCATATTGACATATTTTCATGTTTCTGGAAATGACTATCTATATGTGGAGTATAGTAGCCTAACGGATGGACCAATATTGATGCAGATTTTTTTCGAAAGCTTATGCGATCAAGATAATTCTTAGCTACAAGCTTTGAAGAACATCAGCTCACTTTCCAAGCGATGACGATTTTTTACTAAAATTCGCAGGTTCGATCGATCTATACACGGTGTTTCTTTTAGGGTGTCAAGCCGAGGGTTTCGAGATATAATGTTCTGCATAATTCCCTATTTTTTTATTATCGATTAAAATTTTTACATCTTGTATCAAAGTTAGGAAGGAGATTATTTTGTCCATAATACTGCAATCAATAGGCATTATTATAATAAAAAAATATCCAAGAAAAGTCGAACCAAAAAGAAGAAAGCCACGTGGACACGTAATTATTAAAAATAACGAAAAAAAATTATATCTCTAAAAATTACAAAAAATCGTAGAGCATACATGGGGGTTAAATCGATAGGTATGGAACCCTGCTACCAGCTAGTGGCGGCTTGACACCCTAAAAGAAACACCCAGTATATAACATAAGTTTGGTACGCCTTTACTGTTATGGTATTTCGACGACATGGTCACCTTAAACTTGCTACTGCATCAAATAGTCTGCTGGTTAAATAATAAATGTCTAGCATACCTATATAATAAGTTCATGCTTGAGCTTATTGGAAAAGTCTAATCTCCCAGGGTTAAATTGTTTATTTATTCATTTCTCTACTATTATAAAATTGTAAAGATGGAAAAAATCCCAATCGAAATTTTTTTTCTTCGTCTGTTTGTTTGTTTATTTGTTCGGGGTTGGAGGAAAATTAAGAAACTTAATCATAATTATACTATTGGGAATTTGTAGGTATTTTCAACTTAAATATCGCTTTTATTTTCATCAAAATTGGTTCAGCAGAAATGATAATACAGCTTGAGCTATGTTTTACTAGAAATCCTATGCATTGGACAGGTCAAAGTCGATTGGTTTATTGTTAAAATCACCACGCAAACGAAGTAGCGGGCAAAAGCTAGTGTTAATAATATTATTGTAATAATTTTCACAAACTTTCACGACTTTTGACTCATTAATTTTACTTTACAGATGAGATGGTGCACATTTTAAACATTGCCAAACCAATTTATGTATTTTTTTCTCCTGATGCCTACAAAAACTTCTATGAGACTATCGCCAGTACAAAAATTGTGGACAAATTCTTCATATTCGAAGACACAGTTAACGATTCTGAACTAATCAATTTTAATGAATTTACAAGAGCACGTGTTGAAGAAAAAGGCTTCGAACCACCTTTGAATACTAACGGTAAACCCTTGTTTAAATTTGTACAATTCCGTACTATATTGGGTGTAACAAAATTGATTCTCCAAATTTCGTCACGTGACGTGGCATCAGTCAAGAAATATTACAAAAATGAAGAAAAATATATCACACGAATACTACTATAATAAATTTTCATTTTCACTCTTTCTATCGCTACTGAGCAGCAGTAGAGAGCGACAACGACAGCCAGACGGGTGCTCCGTGTTTGTTTTGCCACGCCGACCATGTTATCGTTATCTCATGAAATTTGGAGAGGTAATTTTGTTACACCCAGTATATTATGTCCCTAACCATGATGTCTGGTATAAAAGGATTTATATTTGATCCAACTTGAATTATAGTACGATATATTATAATTCTAAGTTGGATAATATTAAATTATAATTTTAACCGCGACTCGTGCATTTGCACCCAAGACTGTTATACCTCACGAAATCGCACAACCCTGAGCAAATTGAATTTGTTCTTATTTTACTATTTAGTATTATTAGAGTTTCAAGAACTTTTAACACAAGAGAAAATGAATTAATAATAGAGATAATTAAAAAGAATGTTTAATTAGTGACTAAAACTAAAAATGTGAGCGTTACATTGTATTCGGAGATTAATAGACAAATAAACATGTACTCATACTTATAGAATTCTGGACTTCACGCGAAATACTTAGTTACTTACATTTACCGACGTTTCGAGCACGTTGCAGCGCCCGTGGTCGCGGTTGGACTGAGGCAAGGATCGACAAAAACCACGAAGTTATTTCTTGTCGAATTACCCTCCATTGTTATTACAACGAAGGATAAGGCCGGCGACACACTACACTCACTACGTCAGTTTTAATTGGCACAGTTTTACGTTCAAGTTTATTAATCACTGAATTCTGTGGAATTCCCGGAGAGCTTATATCCATCATCCCTATTGAAATTTTTGTGTTTTCTGATTTCAATGGCTTCACGCACCATACGTGGATAATAATGGCGATCAGTGGAGAGGACTTTCGGTTGGTGAAGTTCGATCCAGTGATTAACGCCCGAATTGTTTAACTGACGATTTTTCACAGCTGCAATATGTTCTTTGACCCTTTCCGCGATGGTCCGCTTGGTTTGGCCTATGTAGGAACTACCGCAGCTGCAATCCACTTTGTAGACACCTGGTGTTTGCAGAGGAATGACGTCCTTTGGTGTTCGCACGTACCAAGCCACTTTGGTTGACGGTTTAAAGATCGCCCGTATGGAGAACCGCCGTAGACACGACCCGATCATGTCCGTTATTAAACCAAGCGGACCATCGTGGAAAGGGTCAAAGAACATATTGCAGCTGTGAAAAATCGTCAGTTAAACAAATCGGCAATAGCAGAACACCTCGATTCAAGCGTTAATCACTGGATCGAACTTCACCAACCGAAAGTCCTCTCCACTGATCGCCATTATTATCCACGTATGGTGCGTGAAGCCATTGAAATCAGAAAATACAAAAATTTCAATAGGGATGATGGATATAAGCTCTCCGGGATGTGGAATTCAGTGATTAATAAACTTGAACGTAAAACTGTGCCAATTAAAACAGACGTAGTGAGTGAAGTGTGTCGCCGGCCTTATCCTTCGTTGTAATAACAACGGAGGGTAGTTCGACAAGAAATAACTTCGTGGTTTTCGTCGATCCTTGCCTCAGTCCAACCGCGACCACGGGCGCTACAACGTGCTCGAAACGTCGGTAAATGTAAGTAACTAAATATTTCGCGTGAAGTCCCGAATTCTATAAGTATAACTGTTAAAAACCGCGATAGTTTAAAAATAAAATAAACATGTAGTAATCCGATTAAACAGTCTTCATAGATAGTCGTTATGTTGACAGAACGTTACACACTGATAAACTAACCAGACCTTTACTGTCACGTCATGAAACAGGCCCTTATTATATTTAATTGTATTTAATTAGAAACTAAATTACCGACCCAATTTATAGTCACAGTAACTCTGTTGGAATAAATTAATTTGTTGAACAACACTGTGGAAGAGTTCATTAATTTTGTAGCGACAACATGATCACGAACTTGTAGTTGTTTTGACTGAGTAATTAAAGTACATACAATGGTTTCTTATTTAATAGGGTTGCTACAACCAGCTCTGATACTTTACTCTTCTGGTACAACGGGTCTGCCGAAAGGAGCGAGAATTACACACCTCAATGTGATAACATTTGGTAGCCAACTGGAGTAAGTATCACTACATTTGTAATAAATCTCTATTTAAGATCATAAGCAGATCATTGAATAAAAGAAATACTTATATTTGTTATAACGTCAATATCTTTTATTCTTTATAATAAAAGATATTTATGTTATGCATATCAATGACATGTTGTCTATTGACGGCATTCATTGTTATGCGGACGACAGTACGGGGGACACTTGTTACACGGGCCGCCCCGGTATCTCTCGGGACACAGTGGAGGAAAATCGTGAACAGCTTGTGTCTGAAATCGAGGCTACTCTTACTAGAGTGTCCGATTGGGGTGGACAAAATCTTGTCCAGTTCAACCCTTCCAAGACACAAGCTTGTTTTTTCACCGCTAAGCAAACCCCAATTACTGTAGCGCCGCAATTTCAGGGCACATCTCTTTCCATCTCCAAAAGTATAGGGATCCTTGGCGTTGACATCTCCAGTGACGTTCAGTTCCGTAGTCATTTGGAGGACAAGGCTAAGCTGGCGTCCAAGAAGCTAGGTGTGCTCAACAGGGCGCGGCGGTACTTCACTGCGGCGCAAACACTGATTCTCTATAAGTCGCAAGTGCGGCCGCATATGGAGTACTGCTGTCACCTCTGGGCGGGAGCACCTGAATATCAGCTTCGTCCATTTGACTCGGTGCAAAGACGAGCTGTAAGAGTTGTCAACGACCCTGTACTTACAGCTGGTGTAGAACCTCTTCGCGACAGGTGAGACTTTGCCTCCTTATGCGTGTTCTACCGCCTGTACAATGGTATGTGCTCTGAGGAATTGTTTGATATGATGCCCACGGCTACGTTCTATCATCGCACCGCTCGCCACAGACAGGGAGTTCATCCTCACACTCTGCGTCCGGTGCGTTCCAGCACGGTTAGATCCGATAGGTGTTTTCTTCCGCGCACGTTCAGGTTGTGGAATGACCTCCCTGCCTCGGTTTTCCCAAACGCCTACAGTATGGGGTTCTTCAAAAGGGGTCTTAGAAGGTTTTAGCAGGGTCGGCAGCGCGAGTGTGGCACCTCTGGTGTTTCAAACGTTCATAGGCTGCGGTGACCACCGGTCCTTCTGGTGGGCCGTATGCTTGTCTGCCACCTTACTGGTATAAAAAAAAATGTTATAACTATATAATAAAAGATATTGATTGTTATTTGCGTCGGAATATACCAAGAGGTTGTCGCAGTTCTTATATCCCGGGGTTAGAAAAAGATTTGGCATCTCTGCTGGTGAAATACGAAAAGCTCTACGACACCGATCCGCTTTCTGAGCAGACAATAGCGGCAGGCGAGGACATGCTACACATTATCGCAAAGAAAGAGCCTCACAAACTATTAAAAAGTTAACCGGCGAACCACCTGCACCAACTAACCCAGGCCAAGTAACTGCAAATCTACTAAGTTTCTTGGGGTGTTCTTCTCATTCTGTAGCATTTCCGAACCCCCGGTAGAGTCACAAAAATTTTGACAACCCTAATTTTTTTTTTTTTAATTTCTCTCTCTAATAAATTTATTTTATTTTATTTATTTTATCAACCATTTTTCAACGGTAAAACGTATCTCGAAAGTGGTGCGTTCAACCACACCTAGATCGCTCAACACTATTTGCCAACCGTTTACATTAATGGAAATAGTGCACAGTATTGGGTGTCTTAAGTGCGGGAAAGCCTCTGGAGTTGACGACATAACGGTGGAACAAATTCAACACCTTGGCCCACCAGCGGTATCCTGGCTCCTGGCATTATTTAACACCTGTCTAGAGAAAGTAAAAATTCCTATGCTTTGGAGGAAAGCTAAAGTTATAGCGCTCCTGAAGCTAGGCAATCCTCCTGACGAAGCTAAAAGTTACAGGCCTGTTTCACTGTTGTGTCACACATTCAAGCTTTTTGAGAGGCTATTGCCAAACCACCTGATGCCTGTAATTGATACCGCACTAATCCCTGAACAACCTGGTTTCCGCCCTGGTAAGTCGTGCTCCAGCCAAATCTTAAATCTGTCTCAATATATTGACGATGCATTTGAGCTGGGTAAAATTACGGGTGTGTGTCTGGCCGATCTCTCAGCGGCCTACGATACTGTAAACATAAGGTGACTTCTTACAAAAGTTGAAGCCATGACTGCTGATAATACTGGGGGAACTGCTGTACAACCGCCGGTTCCAGGTTCTCCTACCTACGGACAAAAGTAGGTGGCGTTGCCAAAGAAACGGGCTCCCACAGGGAAGTGTCCTCGCACCCGTATTATTTAACATCTTCACCAATGACCAGCCCTGTGCCCCAAATACAAAGATGTTTCTGTACGCCGACGACTTAGCACTGGCGACTCAAACCCTAACTTTCGAGGAAGCAGAAAAACAACTTGGTTCGGCACTGATAAGCTACTAAACAGTGAACGGACTAAAGTCGAACCCGCCTAAAACTTAAGTGTGCTCCTTTCACCTGCGCAGCCGGGATGCTAAACGTCGCCTCAGGGTTAACTGGCTGGGATCTGAGCTGGAGCACTATTTCAGTCCAAGGTATCTCGGTGTTGCCTTAGATAGGACTTGAGGCTTTAAAAACCCACTATCTGAATACTAGGGCCAAGGTATGACCTAGGAACGAAACAATCTGCTCCATCGTCTCACAAACACGGCCTGGGGGGCAGAGCCTGGCATCCTCCGAACATCTGCACTGGCATTATGGCCGATGTGGAGGTCGCTCAGCCGCTTGCGCACTCTGGCGGGCCGGTCTAGACAGAACTTATGCAGGTGGGGAATGCGGGACCCGGGCTTGACCGCATGTGACTGCGGAGCCCCATTGCAGTCTTTGTTGCATTTTCTTTCGTGTCCCATGTGCCCCGTCTCCTGCACTAAGAAGGATCTTAACTTAGGTTTTATGCCCATACTATATGAAAGTCAATTTAGTGAATCATTGACACGATAGAAGAAGATTTGATAACACATGCAACAAATCAAGTCTAACATGCTTTGCATTTTGAAGATGTAACTCATAATGTAAATTCTTTTTTCGTTATAGAGTTTAATAGTAACGTATTGCGCATTTATTACAGCAATTTAGGAAAAGATGTAAAGTGTTTATCGATAACGCCTTGGTGTAATACCGTCGGTATTGTATCCACGCTGATACAACTTCAGCTGCAACGAACTGTAATTTTCCTACCAAGATTCCGAGAAGAACAGTATTTGCAATGTATTGAAACATACAAGGTGAGTGGATAATGAACATTTTTATTTTGTTTTGCGTTCTTCGTTATATCAATAGTTTTGGAGTATTACGTACCTCCACCATATTAGCACAATACCCTGTAAATGATCAGTGTGTTAAACATCTTACGTTACAGTTGGGTAGATAAAGACCGCTTCCATTTACGGGTATATCCGTGTTTTGGAAGGGACTTACCGTTGTTGGTACCGATCGGCCAAAACCATTATAGTTGTTAGGCCTTATTGGTGATTGTCCCACTTTCTTAGTATAAAAACTCATTGTATTTCAGGCTGGACTATTAATAGTCGTCCCTCCAATTTTAGTTACATTCTCAAAATCATCAATTATCCAGAATTACGACACAAGTTCTATAGAATTCATATATTGCGGTGGAGCGACAATTGATTTATCTTTAATAGCAGAAGTTAAACGAAGGTATGTAATTCACATAAATACAAGTTAGAAGTAAGTCGGCCTAAAATAATATCTATAACATTAAAAATAGTAAACTGATTACTGATCTGATGAATAATCAAGAAATCGACTTAAACTTGTTGCAGATTTTTGAATTTAGCACACTTCCTACAAGGCTATGGTATGACTGAAACTACTGGAGTTGTAGCACATGAAACAGTCACTGAATACAAAGAAGGAAGTATAGGTAAAATTGTGCTTGGGGCTATAGCTAAGGTAGGATCTTCTATTGATTTCATTCACGTAAGCAGAGTAGAGAATTATGTACAAAATGTTCAAAAAAAATATATTAATAAAAAAAAAATAGCATTACATAGCAATTCCATACAAATTATATTAATTTGTTCAATCACCAATTCAGTCTACTGAATGCTTTAGTTACTTTTAGGTTGCCGATATTAACACTGGGAAGACATTGGGCCCACTCCAAAAGGGTGAGTTACGTATAAAAGGACCATTATTGTTCGGAGGCTATATCAATAAGCATGTCAATGATGATCTGGATGAGAATGGCTTTTTTAAAAGCGGTGACATATGTTACTATGACGAAGAGGGATATATCTTCTTTGTAGAAAGAATCAAAGAATTAATCAAATATAAAGCTGGACAAGTGAGTATCGCGCTCGTATTATTGGTACTACTTAGTAACGCTTAATTATGTCCAGGCAATACTGGTTTTAATCTAAACTTTTAATTTTTTGGAAAACATGAGATTTTTATCAAACACAAAAAGCGTAATTCAGGACTTAATACTTGCTCAAAAAATAGTGGCTCTTGTTAATACATAATGTGTATTGGTGTGAATTTATTATCTTCTAGGTATCTCCATCAGAGCTTGAAGCCATACTACTTCAACACCCAGCAGTAAAGGATGTAGGCGTCACAGGTAAACCTGACAATTTAGCCGGTGAATTACCGACAGCTTTTGTGGTTAAGAAACCAGGAGCACGGATCACATCAAAAGAACTCGTGGATTATGTCGCCTCAAAGGTGAGTGTACGACTTTTACAGTTTACATTTACTGTGTAAGAATGCACCCGCTGTTGCAAATTTTCACAAGGACTTGAAATTGGCTTGTGAAAAATGAAGAAAAAAATTCATGGCAACAAGGACCAACGCAACGGCAGCTTATAGAAATAATACAAAGCGGTCACCCATCTGAGGACAATAGCAAAAGCTGCAACTTAAATTTCATCGAATACTTACCAGTTACTTACTCATTATTTTTATGTTGCTAGGTATCGTCTTGGAAACAATTACGTGGTGGTGTACATTTCATTGAAGAAATTCCTAAGCTTGCCAGTGGAAAAATATTGAGAAGAACATTACGCGAAATGATTACGAAATCTGTTAGCAAATTGTAGCCTTTTTTCAAATAAATTAATGTCATTTATTTACCATTTTACTTGGAAACAATTTTTTAATTTGAATAAAATGTTGAGTCTGCATCTATTAGTCAGATTGGGACAGAGATGGAAAATTTCAAAGTCAGTTGTTTGACAATAAATTGAAATGACAGTTTGGAACATAAATAAATTTTAAATACTGCTGGTTTTTATTTCATTTGGAAAGCGGATAGCCAGATAGCCTACAAACGAATACCTAATTAATAGCTGAAGGTCATGCAACACCACTGTTTCTAGGTATCTGAGGCCGACATTGGTCTACACGCGCCGTAATACTATAACGCACACTTTTTTTTTTTTTTCTTTTTACGTGAGGGAAAATCCTCACGGATGTTATGCCGGACTCCTACCGACTAAGAAACCTCACGTAACGCCCAACAGCCTATGGTTGTGAGCCCTGGGTAAGCCCTCGGAAGGATGTCCCAGGACAACTATAACGCACCCTACCCTGAAGTGTCCGCTAGGAAAATTATAATATAAATTTGGAACTGAGAGAAATGTTCGATCCTGGTATTTAGACCAAATTTCTCCAACTCCAATTATTCCCGTTCGTCCCCCCAAAAAAATTAAGGGGACCATCGGGAAAATAAAATATTGAATTCCCGTTCGTCCTCCTAGGGGGACGAAGTCAAGGGGACGAACGGGAATACTCCAACACTTCATTGAAAATATCAACAAAATAGGATTGAAAATATCAACAAAATAGGGAATATGGAGATATTTTTTTTTTTAACAAAAAAGGACCGACTTCAAACAAAACTAAAAACTGAAAAATCAAATTTACTTAGCACAAAGTTAGTATATTCTGATTTATCAGATAGGTATCATGAAATATAATTCAGAAATCGGTGTCCAGTGAAACTATGTAGGCATAAGTAGGCATTATTAATCTCTCGCATAGTCATATTGGCACCAAATTCAGTATTATCTATATATATAAAAATCAATGCCACTTTTCGTTGTAATTTTATAACTTGAGAACGGGCTCACCTATTCAAACCAAATGTTTAGGTTTTGTTCGGACTATTTAGTAGATGGTTTATGTGAAGTTTGCACAAAATCGGTCGAGCGGTTCTTGATTTATCACGCAAACGAAGTTGCGCGGGTCAGCTAGTATTATATAAATCAGAATATACTAACTTTGTGCTAAGTAAATTTTATTTTTCAGTTTTGTTTGAAGTCGGTTTCTTTTTTAGGGTTTCGTAGCCAAATGGCAAAAACGGAACCCTTATAGATTCGTCATGTCTGTCTGTCTGTCTGTCTGTCCGTCCGTGTGTCACAGCCACTTTTCTCCGAAACTATAAGGCCTATGCTATTGAAACGTGGTAACAAGATGTATTCTGTGAACCGCATTAAGATTCTTATATAAAACTAGAAAAAAAGCAGTAAATTTTGGGGGTCCCCATACTCAGAACTGAAACTCAAAATTTTTTTTATCATCAAATCCATACGTGTGGGGTATCTATAGACAGGTCTTCAAAATGCTATTGAGGTTCCTAAAATCATTTTTTTCTACAGTGAATAGTTTGCGCAAGAGACACTTCCAAAGTGGAAAAATGTGTCCCCCCCCCCCCCCTCTAACTTCTAAACTAAGAGAATAATAAATCTAAAAAAAATGTATGATGTACACTGCCATATAAACTACCAACGAAAATTAGTTTGAACGAGATAGAGCTGGTAGTTTTTTTTTTAATACGTCATAAACCGCAATTTTCGGTTAGAAAAATCACTACCACTGCGAACGTGTTAAAACATCAATCCAAGTTACAACGAACTATGAGAACTTTTAAATTATGTTACTTGCTGCTACGGAACCCTTCATGGGCGAGTCCAACTTGCACTTGGCCGGTTTATTGTTAATTGTTTTTATTTTTTACTTTTTAGTGTACAGAAATAGAAAAGTACATATTGATGAGGTTTATTATGTACAAAGGCATCAAAAACAGAATTTTTACCGTAAATTTGATGATTTCCCCTCGATTTTCTCAAGATCCCAGCATCAGATCCTGATACCCTGGATTTGGGACCTCCTCAGAAGTAGCCTCTTTCAAACAAAAAGAAAATTTTCAAAATCCATTCATAATTCGCGCCGCTATCGCGTAACATACATACAAAAAAAGATAGGCTACGAATTGAGAACCTCCTCATTTTTTGAAGTCGGTTAATTACAATAGTCAAATATTACAGTCATTTTTCTATCCTACTTACAACATTATTTTAGCTCGTTCTAATGAACCTGGAATGTTAATCCGAAAACCCTAATCCCTAAAAACCTAAGCTCGAGTCGGGGAACCTCATGAAGCCATTCACAATCCTGCATTTCTGCCGTTAGCGAATGTTTGGCAAATTACACCCACTTGTTGACCTAGATCAACCGAAAGTGGCTACGAACCTTTCTCAGACATGTCCCAATAATAATAAATATCTTCATCGCAAGGATTCTTCAAACTGTTCGGGAATTTCAATCTCACGACCAAATAGTGCGGACGCACGAACGCACGCACGTACGTACTTACCACACAAATTTATAGCATTTCAAATGCAAAGATTAGTATGAGATAAACAACGTTGAACAATATTGTTGTTTAGTAAGTAACCATACAGTACGATCGCGAGTTAAAATCTATCTTTTCTTTCAAGGTTATCATTATTATCACCTCTTATCAATATAAATAAATATAGTTTCATCCTCGATATAATTTAGTGTTCGATTAAACTAGTGTCGGACAGACCGATTTTTATAAATTCAAAATGGTTGTAACTAATGATGGAATTTTATATGGTGATCAGAATTTTGTTATACCGTCACACATGAACTGTGGAAAATTTATTACAGATAATTTTTTAAAGTGTCCGGAGAGTATTGCTTTAGTAAGTTTTTTACGTATCTTTGTATAATTATTATTATATTTGGTAAACTCGGTAACTGTGATTAACAGTGATATTTTTTCAAGATTAATGGTGTGACAGGCGAGTCCATAACATTTCGTGCACTAGTTGAGCGTATAACAAATACCACAGTCGCTTTGACTCGGCTTGGGGTACAGCGTGATGATGTGGTTGCTGTATGCAGCGAAAACAGAATAGAGTTTTTAATCACTGTAATTGCTACGTGGTGCAGCGGAGCCATTGCAACTGTCCTTAATCCTGGATACAGTAAAAGTGAGTATATTTTATATTACCTTAGCGTTGTTATCTATTATATAAAAATAAGTCGGGTTTTCCTTCCTGACGATATAACTCCAGAACGCACGAACCGATTTCCACGGTTTTGCATTCGTTGGAAAGGTCTCGGGCTCCGTGAGGTTTATAGCAAAGAAAATTCAGCAAAATTTCACATACAGCGCCATCGCGGGCGAAGCTGCGGGCATCAGCTAGTCTATTATATAAAAATAAGTTGTGTTTTCCTTCCTGACGCTATAACTCCAGAACGCACGAACCGATTTCCACGGTTTTGCATTCGTTGGAAAGGTCTCGGGCTCCGTGAGGTTTATAGCAAAGAAAATTCAGCAAAATTTCACATACAGCGCCATCGCGGGCGAAGCTGCGGGCATCAGCTAGTGGACTATATAAATACGCTGGTAAAACTGTGGCTGCTTTTTGTTAAATGTTTATATGGCCTTCATAAAGCCTTCAACTTTACTTGCATTCATATTGTTATTGGCACCCAGGATTATTGACTTTTGCCAATAACATGGAAGTAAGTCTATGCTTTATAAGGCAAAGTTTAAATTTGCCTTTTAAAGCATGTACATTAAAGTAAATGTAAATGCCACCAATCTCCGTATCGTAAGATGATCAACAGTGTCGTCGCTAATTTATTTTTAAATTTTATTTAACGATGTTATTTTGTGTGTATAATTGTGAAACTTGTACAAATTTTGACACATTTATTTCACTTTACAGATGAGATGGTGCACACTTCAAACATTTCTAAACCAAAATATATGTTTTTCTCCCCTGAGACCTACAAAAAATTTTATGAGACAATTGACAATACGAAAATTGTGGACAAATTCTTCATATTCGGAAATACAGTCAACGATTCTAAATTGATCAACTTTGATGAGTTTACTAGCGCACATGATGTAAAAACCTTCGAACCACCTTTAGATACTAATGGTAAAGTCTTGGTCTGTCTTTGTGAACTTTTTAGAAATCTGTATTAAATTGTGTGTCTAATATGAGATACCTAGGAGGTCTAAAAAGGGATATTCCTCTTCTATAATAATTAATTCAATTTCACAAGTTTAAAAATAAATATTTAGGAGAGATTTTATCGAAATTTCTCCTTCGACATACAGCTGTGTCTGACAGTCCTTGGAAACAACTTTATAGGTATTGAACTTGTCGTTGTTTTGACTGAGTACTTGATATACATTTTATGAAGGCTCCTTATTTAACAGGGTTGCTTCGGCCCGCTCTGATACTTTACTCGTCTGGTACAACGGGTCTGCCAAAAGGAGTGAGAATAACTCACCTTAATATGATAACGGCTGGCAGTCAACCAGAGTAAGTTGTTTCAATGTAATATCCATGGTGTATCCATCTAACGTGTCTTGCTGAGCAAGTAGCGCAAGTTCAATTCCTTTTTTTTATTTTCATATTCCTGGAACATAGCTATGTTTCTACAATTGGCAAATATTTGTTTCAAGGCTTACGAGGACCTACTCTTTGTAGACTTATTTTTAGAATCTACGAGTATAGAACCTAAATAATATTTTTGTATTGCTTGTAAATATGCCTTTTTTTGAAACTTCGACACCTTGACCTTCTTTAATACTTTAATCTAATAAGAACTTACAAGTGTTAGCCACTTCACCAAGATTTTATCTGCTAGCAGTGCACTGCTGATCAGCGGACGAGATGTACTTGTAAATGCAAGACGCGCTTAAGGGGTTGGGAGATCAGGAGGAGACAGTAGTCGCTCCCAACGAGTTCGGCGATAATAAAAAGTCCATAGCTGCTCCTAGCATTAAAAACTAGCCCCAAACCTCAAATTCGTGTGGGAAACATGCTAGGATTAAGAACACATTTTCATTACAGAGTTACTGTGACGTTTTTATATTTTACTGCATGATAATGTAATGATACTAATACAAGTTTTACAACAGCATAATAGGAAACAATATAAGGTGCTTAACGGTTGCGCCGTGGTGTAATACCATCGGCATAGTAACCACGCTAATACACCTGCAGATGCAACGAACTGTTATTTTCCTCCCAAGATTCAAAGAAGAACAGTATTTACAATGTATTGAAACATATAAGGTGTGTAGATAGCAACATTTTTATTGCATGTTTATAATGTACAATATACATATAGCAATAATATATATTTTGTACTCGTAATTAGCGTTTAATAGTACATGAGTAAATATATATCACTTCATTTCAGGTTGGATTATTAGTAGTCGTCCCTCCAATTTTAGTTACATTCACAAAATCATCAATTATTCAGAATTACGATACAAGTTCTATAGAATTCATATTTTGTGGTGGAGCACCATTAGATGCAGCTTCTATAGCAGAAATCAAACGAAGGTATGTATTTTTATACACATAAGTTTTATTTTTATTTGTAACTTGCTGACCCGACAGACGTTGTCCTGCCATATAATGAATATGGAAATGTTCCCGTTCCTGGTTCATTACCCAGTCCGTCTTTAGACTACGTAAAATGAAGTACGACCGACTACTAGTATTTACCCTAATAATGTTTTTATATAATGTATCCATAATAAATAAGGCTTGCCAGCCCTGGTTTGGCTTGCCGTATTCACAACTGGATAGTCGCTGAGGACGCGGAGACCATGTCCGACCACCGATATTATTCGGTTTGACATCACCTCCGCCCTCACAAGCACTCCGGGATCCGGAACCCATTCCGTTGTGGGAGACAACCCACGCTGGTGCCAAGCGTCGCTAGACCGCGAACTGGCTATCGAGGTTGCTATTGTGGAGAGATGGGTCGCTGGGGGTGTCGGCACGAATGTGGACCCAAGATCCGAACGTCTCCAGGAATCGCTGACCCACATTTGCAACTCCGCGATGGAGAGAAGAAGGCCGGTTCCCAGAGAGGCAGAACTGAAGGTAGCTGTATTCAGACTCAAGACTAAGAACAGTGCCCCGGGCCGTGACGGATTTCCGAGGCGGCTCATCACAGCGGTCATGCCTGTTATCGAGAAAGAGACGCGATCGCTCAAGACCCAATGTCTGTCGAGCGGTAGACTTCCACGTGCTTGGAAAACGGGCAAGCTCATTTTGCTCAGAAAGAATGGACGCCCAGGAGACTCACCGTCAGCCTACCATCCTTTTGTGGTACTGGACGAGATGTGTAAACTGTTCGAACGGGTTGTCACCACGCGTCTCGTTAGGCATTTGGAAACGATTGGGCCTGACCTAAACGACCATCAATATGGATTTCGTCGCGGGCGATCTACTCTCGACGCTATTTTTTGTCTACGGGACCGCATCGAGTACGAAGTCACCCAGGGGGAGGTGCTACTGGCAGTGTCGCTTGATATAGCGAATGCCTTTAATACTCTTCCCTGAGTCACAGTTGCGGAGGCACTGAGGTATCACAAGGTTCCATGGTACCTAACGAGAATCGTAGGTGGCTACTTCGTCAACTGGTCTATCACCTACCCCACTCAGGAAGGGGTGGTCTTCCGGGAGATATCATGCGGAGTTCCACAGGGTTCAATACTCGGTCCACTCCTGTGGAATATAGGGTTCGATTGGGTCCTACGCGTAGCGAATCTTCGGGGCGTCGGTGTGCTGTGCTACGCCGACCATACCCTCGTCACAGCGCGGGGATTAGACTACTGGGACTCAGCCGTTCCAGCTACGGCGAGCGTAGCACAGGTTATGCGGCGTATAAGAGCACTCGGTCTTAATGTGGCGGTGGAGAAGTGCGAGGCGCTATTTTTCCACGGGCCAAAAAGGGCACCTCCCCTTGGCACCCAAATTGTTTTGGGGGGTACTTCCATCACTTTCGGGTCCTTGAAGTACCTAGGACTTGTCCTCGATAGTCGGTGGAAGTTCACTCAGCACTGCCAGAAACTGACCCCAAAATTCTTGACTTTTAGCGGAATGCTGACGAGACTTCTCCCTAACTAAGGTGGCGGCAGTGTTTGCCGCCGCCTTTACAGTGGTGTGCTGCGCTCGAAAGCGTTATATGGAGCACCAGTTTGGGCGGACCCCCTTATTCTTCCGAGCTATAGCGCAGAGAATGGCTCGAGCGTATCGTACCATATCATATGAGGTGGCGTGTTTGATTGCTGGCAGTCTGCCGTGGGACCTTGAGGCCGAAGTTCTGGCAGAAATCTACCAGCGAAATGCTTTGGTACGTCGAAACGGCAACCAACCATCTTCAGAAGGGTTTACTAATGTTTGCCATAATTTAAAATGCCATCATTTCATATGCCATATTGGTATTTGCCATAATTTCATTAGAAATAATGCTTCAGTTGCCATAATCGTGAAATGACATAAAATGACTTTCACTAATTCCATTGGTCATAATCGATCAAGTGTCATAATATTTTAAATCCATAAATGTATTTGCCATAATTTTTGTTTTCAATAATTCCATTTTCCATTACTTTTATTTACCATAATATAAATAAAGATAATTTAGTACTATATAGCCCCGCACACGTGTTTCCCTCATGTTACAACCCAGGGTTCTTTAAGAGGAGCGTGAAGAGGCACATCACAGGGCCGCCAACTTGAGGACCGCTGTAAGAAGTGGCCCCCAATCGCAAGATGCGCCACGGCTATCCATCGTGGCGACGTCAATTTGGCGAGCTGAAGATAAAAAAAAAAAAAAAAAAAAGTACAAGCGCCTGCAATTTAAATTTAAAATAATGTTGCTTTCAAGAAAATAAAAATGTTATATTACCTATACTTGAATTATGTTGATTAATAAATTGGTATACGACATAAATTTAATTCCTAAAACTAAACCTCATAATGGCGTCTACTAACCAAGCTTGACGGAGCCCCGCTTTGCGGGGCTCGAAGACTCTACCTAGACTCGCCTAGTAAGGCCGGAGCGAAGCGAAGAAGCCTTACTAGGCGGGACATACATCATAATAATAAATGTTTTGTTTATTAATGATATATGTTGTTATAGAAAGTCATTTTATGGCAAATAAAAGTTATCACTGTTGAGTTGTTAAGGCAAACGTTATTCGTATAAATGATAATAGTGCAAGTAAATATTATGATCGGGAATGATTATGGCAAACAATATAAGTGCAAATGAATTTATGGAAAACGAGAGAAGACCCTTCGGAAGAGATCGAGAGCGCGCGATGATCTCTTCCATAAATGGCGCACCAGGCTAGAGAGCCCGCCGGGAAGTTTCGAGCTCGTCTCGCTCGCCATCCGGCCTATTTTGAGGTCCTGGGCAGAAAGGCGGCACGGCTCTCTGACCTACCATCTCACACAAATCGTCACGGGGCACGGTTGTTTTGGTAAATATCTGTGCGAGGGCACCGAGCCGGACACAACGTACTGCGAGGATGGCGCCCTGGATACAGCGCTGCACACGCTCGCCTTTTGTACGGAGTGGAGTGGCGAGCGCGCCGCTCTGGAGGCTCAAATTGGCCCGGTCGTTTTGCTGTCTACCATAGTTCCCGCTATGTTAGACAGCGAAGAAAATTGGTTCGCCGTCGCCTCCTTTGCCGAGGCAGTCATGACAGCCAAGAGAGAAGCGCTGCGAGCGCGAGAGCGGAGTGATCTCACACTTCCGCCTCGCCAACCTCGCGCGCGTGGTCGACGACGGCAGCTTTATGCCAGTCGTGCGACTGACAAAGGTGGCACCCGTCGTGTTCTGGGGTCGCAGTCAGTGAAGTTTGGGGGGTTAATTTCTAGACCCCCCAGAGTCGAGCCCATCGCAGGCAACGCTTGTTGGGTTGCAGAAATTGAACGTTTGCCTTGCCTGTGACCCAACAATAGCAACATGAAGGAACACTCCAGGGTTTTAGTGGATATACCTATTTTGGGGAGCCCTACATAACCACTCTGTTCTTATACAGGGTGATATCCACAAATGATTTCCTTGGACAAACAAAAAAAAGCACAAGGTACTGCACTAAATCGTTGAGGAATTCCCATGACTGTCTTTCAGCTCTATTATGAGATCAACTTCAGACCTTCATTAAATTGTAGTGCTATAAAGCACTTACTTAAAAAGGTAACAAACGCACTAATTGTCCCTAAAATTTGTGAAAGTTTCCCTCAATTTCTCCGGGATGCCATCATCAGATCCTGACTTCCTTGTAATGGGACCACCTTGGGAATATCTGTTCCAACGAAAAAACATTTTTTTTTCAATCGTTTCCTAAACAACGAATTTGTTAGCGTACAAACATAAAAAAATACGGTTGAATTGAGTAACCTTCTCCTTTTTGAAGTCGATTAAAAAGATCGGGTACTCGAATTTATCGTAAGAAAAAGAATGTGATATCACTATGAATCCAATTACCTACTTGTTGCAGATTTCGGAATTTAGCTCGCTTATTACAAGCCTATGGCCTAAGTGAAGCTACTGGGGCTCTATCACAAGAAACAGCCACACACCATAAAGAAGGAAGTATAGGTAAAGTTGTGCTTGGGGCCATAGCTAAGGTAGGTTGTTATATAATTCATTCCGTATGCTTGCTAAAGGGACTGGTGTAGCATATGAGTTCTGGGAGAAATGCAATTTGCGTATAATACGAGTAGTAGAACGTTTATGATATACAATGTTCAGTATTTGTATATATTAATATTTTCATCATGATAAAATACACAAATAGGATTGCCACTTACTGCAAACGACGATATATCTATACGATGTACATAAAATAAAACTGTTGAGGGTCGAGAGTCTGTACATGGAAGATATTTTGAAAATTTTAATTGTAGGGCGTTCTCTAATCGATACTGAAGCCGAAAATGTAATTTAAACGTTTCATGTCTATCTGTCTGTCTGTCTATCTGTCTGTCTGTCTGTATCCCGAATAAGTATCACGCCGAAGATTTGAATGACACTTGGCATAATCTGAGCTTATGATCCGAGGAAGGTTCTAGGATACTTTTAATCCCGATATTTTCCGCGGTTCCTTCAGGAGAGGGGATGAAAGATGAAATGGTTTTTCAGCTGTAATTGCTCAACGCGTAGTCCAATTTCAAATGTTTTTTAGTGTCAGAAAGGCAGTACTTTAAGCAATGTTCCACACAAGTTTCAAGGTTGAGGGTTTTGTGGTTCAGAAATTAGAGGAGTCTCAACTTTCGCCAAACCTAGAATTCAAGGGTTCCTTTAAATGAGAGGGTAAATCTAAACAGGCGTGTTGACTAAATCATAAAAGAACTTAATGAATAAGGCTGTTGTAAAATAATTCAGTCCGCAGTCCTTTAAGCTCTTTTATGATTAAGCAAACAGGGCCGTTTCACACGGTGCTTGATGAGTCTGTGAAGAATTACCTCTCCTTACGTACACCTTATGTGACGTAAATGAAGTTGCGAGGGTCAGCTAGTCTACTATATAAATAAATACACAATTCCACATAATTATGAGGTACCAATAAATTGCTTCACAGATATGATTACATACAACCACTTTTCATCTCTACCAGAATTCAATACATACATTCTGTAATATGACCATTTGAAATAAGCCTAGAATAAATGATTATGTCGATGTCCAAATAGTAAATTTGTCTGATGAATGCTTTAATAACTTTCAGGTAGCTGATGTTGACACTGGAAAGACATTGGGTCCGCACCAAAAGGGTGAGATTTGTATAAAAGGACCAGTATTGTTTGGTGGTTATATCAACAAGCATATCAATCACGATTTAGATGAGAATGGTTTCTACAAAACTGGTGATATCTGTTACTATGACGAGGAGGGATATTTATTCTTTGTTGACCGAATCAAAGAATTGATTAAATATAAGGCTACACAAGTAAGTATCACGCACGCTATTATTTAACAAAATCATTATCGAAAGCATTAGTTCATTATTTTTCAAAAACATGGGACTTTTAACATATTGATGCTGATCAGGCCACGCTCTAAAAAGAGACTGCGATTTATGGTTCTTAATTAAAAACACATAGGTACAGTGATACTAATTTATTATCTTCCAGGTATCCCCATCAGAACTGGAGGCTATACTACTCCAACACCCAGCAGTAAAAGATGTAGGTGTCACAGGTAAACCTGACGATTTGGCCGGTGAATTACCTACAGCTTTTGTGGTTAAGAAACCAGGAGCTCAGATCACATCTAAAGAACTGGTGGATTATGTCGCCTCAAAGGTGAGTTCACAACCTCTGCACATTTCATAGGAATGTATCAATGCACCGTCAGGCGCGAAGTAAAATTCTTACGTATCATACTTACACAGTGTATTTAAATATATTCTGTACTACTTGGGTTTCTGTAGTATAGAATATTCATTATATTATTTTCATGTTACTAGGTGTCATACTGGAAACAATTACGTGGTGGTGTACATTTCATTGAAGAAATTCCCAAGCTTGCTAGTGGAAAAATATTGAGAAGAATATTACGTGAAATGATTATGAAACCTACCAGCAAATTGTAGCCTTTATTAAATAGTTAACTTAACAATTTACTCAGTCACTATTTAGTCGTGATCCTATCATCTCGAATTTGACTATTAAAATGTTTAATCTGGTTTTTATAGGACTATATAAATTGTATGGTTTCTTCTTTATGCCAGTGTTGAACAGCGATTGGAAATTTCGAGGTCATAATTATTTTGACACACTAATAAATAAATATTCTTTCTCTGAACATTGTTTTTGTTTAAAATACTTACAAATGATTTGTCGACAGGCTATGTTCAACCAAATAATAAATAGCAGAAGGCCATTTACAACCTCTCGCCGACAGACAATCATTTATAGTTTCGTCAGGTTAAACTTAGGCAACTGTAGGAATTATTCGATATAATTCCTACAGTTGTTTAACCATTTTATTAAAGTGCCTATTTACTAAACCGTGACTCAAACGCAAAACACTAGTAATAAATAAGAGAGACACAAGAAATAAGACAATTTGAGGCCTAAGAAATTTAAGTATTTGCTCAACCATATTAAATCATATCTTCCTATAAGCGTATTTCACGGAGGGACATAAAGTAAGCTAGGATTGCATAGCTGTCTGGAGTGAAATATAAAATTTCACTCTCCTAGTACCAACCTCACGACAGTCAATGGAACTGTTCGCAATTTTGAAAAGATGCGATTATCGACCATTTGTCCTCTTTTGGGTATTTGTAGCATGTAGGGCCTCTTGCTGTGATCATAGTCAGAGGTATAACCTCTAGTTTTCTATTAAAAAAAGCGCAGAAACTACTTTTAAATATCTACCCTCAATTCTCCAGAGGCGTAAATATCTTGACTCCATATCCATTCCAAATTTTTTTTTTTTTTTTTTTTTTTTTATATTCAGCTCGCCAAATTGACGTCGCCACCAGCCTGGTGGTAAGAAAGCAGTGGCGCATCTAGCGATTGGGGGCCACTTCTTACAGTGGACCTCAAGTTGGCGGCCCTGTGATGTGCCTCTTCACGCTCCTCTTGAAGAACCCGGGATTGTAAGATGAGGGAAAGACGTGTGCGGGCAGGTCGTTCCATGTTTTTATAGTTCGACAGAGGAACGATCTTTTGAAACGCTCGGTTCTGGCGAAGATTCTCTCCACTGTGTATGAGTGGCATCTCTGCCCGGCACGCGTTGTTCGGGATCGGAAAGGAGATGGTAGGATCAGGTTGAAGAGCTCTTCAGAACATTCGCCGTGATACATTCGATAGAAGGCTGCCAAGGACGCTATGGTTCTTCGCTGCGACAAAGGTTCGAGGCCTCCCGTCACCTCAGGACAACCAATTATTCGGATAGCACGTCTCTGCATAGCGCCAAGCGCGTCTAACAAGTACCTCGCGGAGTCATCCCAAAGGTGAGAACAGTACTCGACGCAGGGACGAATCTGCATCTTGTACAGTAAACATCTCTGATGTGGCGTGAAATACCGTCTCACCTTATTCAGGATTCCCAGTTTCCGCGAGGCCAGACCAATACAGCTCTCTATGTAGTTTTTGTGATTGAGCTCACGCCGGACGTCTATACCGAGGATCTCCAGGTTGTCCTTTAGTGGAATTGTAATGCTCTGAAGAGAGGGCAGGGGTAGGAATGGGGACTTCTTAGCTGTAAACGCACACGCCTGTGTTTTTCTGGCATTGAACTCGACCAGGTTGTCTGAACCCCATTGGGCAATGCGGCCCAGGTCCAGATCGAGATCCGCCACGAGTTGTCGTCTCTTCTCATCCACGTCGCCTCGCCCCGCCGCTGGACGGCCAGAATAGCTCCCATGAAGAGTACTGTCATCCGCATAACAATGAATGCACCCAAGGGACAGCATGCCATTGATATGCAGAAGAAAGAGAGTTGGGGACAATACCGATCCCTGTGGTACTCCGGCATTTACCTGAAAAAAACAGGAAGCTTGACCATCACAGAGGACCCGAATCCGGCGCCCGTTCAGGAAGCTGGCCAACCAGCGGCACAACTGATGCGATAAACCATATGACGGCAGCTTGGAAAGAAGCGACGCATGCCATACCCTATCAAAGGCTTTTGCGATGTCTAGGCCAATAGCCAGAGATTCGCCGTGCCTCTCCATAGCCTCACCCCAGGTGTGCGTTATGTACGCTAGGAGGTCACCCGTTGATCGTTTTGGCCTAAAGCCATATTGGCGATCGTTAATTAACGAGTGATCCTCCAGATAGCGCATGAGCTGTTTGTTGATGATTAGCTCGAACACCTTGCAGATGACGGTGGTTACGGCTATGGGGCGATAGTTGGCTGGATCCGACCGATCCCTTTTCTTGGGGATCGGTTGGACATTCGCCTCCTTCCAAGCCTCCGGCACTTCTCCCGACGAATACGAAAGGCGATACAGGCGTGTTAGCGTTGGAGACAATTCAGCTGCACAATTCCTCAGCACCACGGCCGGAATGCCATCAGGACCACTGGCTTTCCGCGTGTCGAGTGACCGTAGCACCGCCCGCACATCGCACTGCCGGATTACAATTTCCGGCATCGTGGTTCCACAGTTGGCGATAGTGGGAGGTTGCTTGCCACAGTCATCGACCCGGGAATTAGCCGCAAAGAGCTTGGCCAGCATTTCCGCTTTCTCTTGGGCCTTGTGAGCCAGTGATCCGTCAGGATAACGCAGCGGCGGCAGCGAGGGCCTGCAAAAGTTGGCCTGCACGGCTTTGGCCAGTTGCCAGTATCCACGGCTGCCCGTCGGATGTGACGTGAGCTCCTGACCAAGCCGCGTGACGCGCTGGGCGTCCGCTCTCCTGAAGGCTCTCTTACTGGACCTAGTGGCTCTGTTGTACGCTGCCTTGAGGCGGGTCACATTCGGGTCGCGCACAGCTCGAGCCCTGATCCAGGCGCGGTAAGCCGCCTGTTTTTGTTGAACAGCTACGGCACACTCACGCCCGAATCAGGGGCGGGCTTTGCGGATGCTGGCGACATCAGTGTATGGAATGTAGTATTCCATACCTAATGTGATTTCACCAGCAACCGCAGAGGCGCTTTCCGATGAAGCCCTCCCTGCAAAGCAGCGCTGACTCCACGGGACGGCTGCAAAGTATTCTCGTAGTCCGTCCCAGTCTGCTGACGAGTAGTGCCACAGTCGCCGCGTCACCTCTACTGCCCTTGCAGGGGGCGGTACCTGCAGGCGGGCACGCACAATACAGTGGTCGGATGTACCCAGTGGGGCGCTAACCGTCACACTGTACTGTGCTGGATTACTCGTCAGCAGTAAGTCCAGCAGGGATGAATAGAATGGATATAGTCCATATTCATTCCATATCCATTCTTTATTCATTCCAAAATCATCCCCTATCTATTCCATACCCAGCCATTCCATAACCGTTCCAACTTGTAAAATGTAGAAACTTGTCAGTTTGTTCCCGTGGGTTTATGAGCCCCACAGCTCACTCTTAGGATGCTGGACTGAATGGGGGCCAATAATTACAATAATTCTCAAGTGGGCCGAGTGCTTGTCTGCCACCTTAGTGGTATAAAAAAAATGACGTTCATCCTGAGTTTTGAAATTAGTAGCAGTTGTTTTTTTTTGTTTAACGTGAGGGAAAATCCTCATGAATGTTATGCCGGACTCCCACCGACTAAAAAACCCCACGTTACGCCCAACAGCCTATGGTTGGCAGCCCCGGGGAAGCCCTCGGAAGGATGTCCCAGGACTCCCAACAGACCTTAGGCCGCCACTGCGGCCTCGCCCAGGGGGTGGTTCGGGTGCTATCTCGCGTCTTTGGGGGGTTTCGGGTGTGATCCCGCTTCTAAGGGGGGGCGTGCGTGGGTTGCTCACGTCACGCTGCTGGCATGGGCCTGCTTCTGTAGGGACGGTGGGTGACCCTCTCACCGTCCTCAGACTCCCGGTCATGGAGACCGATAGTCTTCGGCGAAGACACGTCGACGGCGCCCAGGCCGCCGACTGCGGAACTCGGGTGGGAGAGTTCTCTCCCTCACCCGCCCGCCGCCTCCTTCGCGAGCATGACCTGCTCGCAGAAAGAGGCGGCGCAGTTCCACTTACTCCCGCTGGAGAGCATGGCTCGAACCATTGGTCTCGAGCAAGAGTGTCCACGTCCAGACCCACTACGAGGACCTGGCGCTGTTGCGCCCACGCCGTGCACTCCACCAGCGTGTGGAGCGCCGAGTAGCAGTTGTTTTGTCCAACACCTAACCGTTGACTACGTAAAATGAAGTTCCCAAAATCGTGTGAGTCATAATAATTATATTATTTTAAATTCAAAATAATAAAAACATTTTTAGCTACTGTGTGTAAAGTGCAAGTTATCGCGGGAACTTTCGTTTATGTTATGTTACTTATGGAAATTTGTCGAAGCTGTAACCTAATGTTTAACTGAATCCGGCTGAGTGACACCAGTAGCAGTAGATTGCGAAACACGACCCCGGTTTAGAAAATATAAGCGTGTGACCATGAGCCACGAATTAAAATAACCATCATGTGTATAATGGCATATTAGTTAAATAAATGAAGTGCATTGTACAAAAGGTGATTGCATGTGATAGTCAATCTTTACAAATCTGCACTATCAAGAACCAATGTGTCACGCGAGCTACCATGTTGCGAGAAGTCTTAAATGTCTAATGAAGCAGATTAAATCGAGTAAATCAGTGGCCTCCTAGTTTATCAGACAGGATTCTCACGGAAAATGCGGGCGCAGACTGATAGGGATCACTTGGTCGTAGCGAGTGACAACGCACACGCTAACTAAGGCGACGGCGACGGCTCCGATGTTATAAATACAAAGAGTCACGTCTTTTAGTGTACGATGGAGCGTTAGATACTGATGGTTCAGTATTAAAATAGGTTGTTAGCGATGGACTAATGGATTCTACTATAGTACAGTGATCTAAGTGTGCTATTTTAATTGTATCATATCGTAAGCGCAGCTTAATATAACGCCTGCGGTACTATTACTGAGGTACTATAAGATACTATACTATATACTATAAGATATATTTTAATATGTATTTTTAGTATTTAAGGTATATCTATTGACATTAGAATAGTTAATACCATCTTGTAACTTTCTAATGTTGCCTGATAATAAACTATTATTATTATTACTATTTGAGCTCTGTTGTGAGTCCCGGGACATCCTTCTGAGGGCTTACCCGGGACTCCCAACCACAGGCTGTTAGGCGTTACGTGAGGTTTTTTAGTCGGTAAGAGTCCGGCATAACATCCTCTGAGGATTTTCCCTCACGTAAAAAAAAACTTGAGAGGTGTCAAGGGACACCCGGATGGAACGAAGTTCCTTTCGATTAAAGTGAAGGAATTGTAATAAAATTTTATTTTAATTTTAAAATTTTATTGTATGCAAAAACAAAAACAGAAGCAAAAAAAAAAAGAAAACAAATATAAAAAAAAAGTGAGTGCGTGTAACCTTTACGCGCGACTGAAACTGAACAGAGCGAAACTCCTATTTGCTTTGGTGTTGCTCGTAGAGTTCATGTTCATCCCCTGGCTAGCACTAGCACTACCACTATCACTACCACTATCACTATCACTATCACTACCACTACCACTATCATTACTACTATTACTACCACTATCACTACTACTATCACTACCACTATCACTACCACTATCACTACCACTATCACTACCACTATCACTGCCACTATCACTACCACTACCACTACCACTACCACTATCACTACCACTACCACTACCACTACCACTATCACTACCACTACCACTATCACTATCACTACCACTATCATTACTACTATTACTACCACTATCACTACCACTATTACTACCACTATCACTACCACTATCACTACCACTATCACTACCACTATCACTACCACTACCACTATCACTACCACTACCACTACCACTATCACTACCACTACCACTATCACTACCACTATCACTACCACTATCACTACCACTATCACTACCACTATCACTACCACTATCACTACCACTATCACTACCACTATCATTACCACTATCACTACCACTATCACTACCACTACCACTATCACTACCACTACCACTATCACTACCACTATCACTACCACTATCACTACCAAAAGTGTCGTTACAACTTTTCGTGAGAATTTTTTCCGTCTAGCCCCCTTTCACAACGCGCGATAAGGAACTTCGTTCCAAAAAATATTACTATTTGACAGTTTTCGTATCTTATTGGCTATACCTATGAATCTACACGTATCTACAATATTCTGTTCTGACACAATTGAAATACTTAACTGAGACTTGGGCCTTTGTTATCCGCAGACGACGGTACTGAAGACAACGCGATTGGATTATTGTACAATCTTGATGATTTAAGGTTAAAATTGATTTCGTATTAAAATTAATTGTGAAGTATTTGCCTTGGAATAAAAGCTATTCTTGATCAAATACGATTTCAAATAATGAGCAATTTAATGGAATATTATTAACGTTCTTTCTTACTGGGCAACCCTCTTTTGTAATAGGCACAAAAGGTAAGGATTTGAAGTAACTAATAAAATAATATTTAGCGCTCGTAGCGCTCGCTTCGTGAAAATTAAATATTTTACAGTTTGGCTTTCCTCAATTTCCTCAAAATTCCTTTTGTAGTGTATTGAATTTCAAAAAAAAATACTTTATCAATTAACACTTTTTTTGCTCATTGTTGTAACACGAGAGGTATGTTATTAATTAAAACTATTAAATATAAATTACGCCAAAGCTTTTTTCTTTTCCATGACATTTTTCTGAATAAATATCTGGACAGTAAAATGTTACGTGGGTTGATAGTTGCAGTGTTAGTTTGCTAATTGACAAGAGTGTGTCTAGTGTCAGCTCACTCGGATAGAGCCCTCGAGTCGAAACCGGTATCTGAACTGAAAATGTTCTAGCAAGTAAATGGAAAATCTGCCCTCGATGTCAGTTGTAGTAAATAAATCTATCTAAAGGATGTCATCGGGACTGTGAAAGTGTGAATAGTGTGAACACTTCAGATTGGCACGAGAGTCCTTTTTAATAACGATAGTAGTAAAAATACTGTCAATGCAATATGCACCAGGCTGTGGCGCTACCTTTTACCTATAATCTCTATTTTAAACTTTCTCGATCACTAAAATTAGTACTGTTGCAAGCACATCTATAATCCTCCGTGATAACATAATTTGCAACATTGTTGAAATATCGAAAACTATCAATAACACAGGATAATATCCCGCTAACTCTAATAATCAAGGCTTTAATGCTATAATGGAAGCTACACAAGCTAATGCTTGTGACTTTGCTAATGTGGTGAGATTTTATCATTAACTTTTTCAAGGTAAGAAGTAGCCTTTGTCTTTTTCCAAGCTTGATTCTATGTCTGTTCCAGATTTCATCAGAATCGGTTCAGTGGTCTGGGCGTGAAAGTAGAAAAAAATGACTCTCGGAATTTATATAATATATATTGCTAATATTTATATAATACTAGCTGATGCCCGCAGCTTCGCCCGCGTAAAATTTGTTACCGCGGGAAGTTATTCCCGGGATAAAAGGTAGCCTATGTGTTATTCCAGACTATAATGTATCTCTGTACCAAATTTCAGCCCGATCCGTTCAGCGGTTTGAGCGTGAAAGAGTAACAAACATCCACACTCACCAAAGTTTCGCATTTATAATATTAGTAAGATATTATGCTAACTAAACTCTGTTGTAAGCCCTGCAGTTGCGGTATGAGAGGTTTCATCATGGTCATTTTTCCACGACAGGTCTTACCACATCTTACTGCGATTAAAGAGTGCTCTTAGATATCTACCTCTTTTTATTACACTTAGGTACACTATTATATTTGCAGTTTTTCGCCCTCCGTTTATAAGACAAAGCGTACGTCCTTTTACCTTATAAACGGAGGGGGTATACTAAATATCCCAGCACCTAGTTATAAGTTACATAGGGAGTCTTCCCTGCTAAACTTCCAATAGCTCTAAATTGAAAGCGAATATATTAACCTTTTCCCTTAGCTACACTGCACAAAAGCAAAAATAGTAGATTTACAACATGCATGAGATAAAAAACTAATGTTGTAATAACAAACCCAGCCCATATTGTTGAAAGACTAAAAAGCACGTTTGCACAATGCACACCTACCCACACATTGACTTTGTTAATAACTGCATACGATCGTACAAGCAATAAGTTGTCTGGGGTGGAGTAGGGTCAAAGATTAAAGAATGTAAGATTTTGAAGAGATGTGTCTTTAGTTACTAAATATTCAAAAAGAAGAACGGATATACCGTAAAAGTGTTCAGTGATTCACGTTGTATGATCGAGGATTTCCACTCTGGTCTGTCTACCAAGATTTTATAATTATTTTAAATTTTAGTACCATCGATCATACCAACGACTGATCGCGAAATTATTTACAAATTTCGAGCTACAATAAGGTTGAGCACACATTAGACACGCAACTGTCTTAAGACTGACTCTTGCTTTGCATCGAAAATCTGATAGGTTCGATTTTCGGCGTAAACATCGGCTGCCCATTCCCGAACGTGGGCGTACCTACACCTCAAAATAAGTTTTGTATGTAAGACATCTCCTTCGCAGTATAGCCACTAAATTAGAGGTCTTAAGTATCTAACTACAAAACTGGGATTTTGGGTTCAAATCCCACCTTGGAACAATCTATTTTAAAATGAACTCTACTATTTGTTTTACGGCTGAATGTTATATACCTATAATGCTTGTTAATATATTGAAATTTAAATATATTATTTACAAATTTCGAGCTACAATAAGGTTGAGCACACATTAGACACGCAACTGTCTTAAGACTGACTCTTGCTTTGCACCGAAAATCTAATAGGTTCGATTTTCGGCGTAAACATCGGCTGCCCATTCCCGAACGTGGGCGTACCTACACCTCAAAATAATTTTTGTATGTAAGACATCTCCTTCGCAGTGTAGCCACTAAATTAGAGGTCTTAAGTACCTAACTACAAAACTGGGATTTTGGGTTCAAATCCCACCTTGGAACAATCTATTTTAAAATGAACTCTACTATTTGTTTTACGGCTGAATGTTATATACCTATAATGCATGTTAATGTATTGAAATCTATACATATAATAAAACTGTTGAGGGTCGAGAGTCTGTACATGGAAGATATTTTGAAAATTTTAATTGTAGGGCGTTCTCTAATCGATACTGAAGCCAAAAATGTAATTTAAAATTTTCATGTCTGTCTGTCTGTCTGTCTGTCTGTCTGTCTGTATCCCGAATAAGTATCACGCCGAAACTACTGAAACGATTTGAATGATATGATTTGACATTCCGAGCTTATAGTCTGAGGAAGGTTCTTGGATACTTTTGATCCCGATATTTGGCGCGGTTCCTGCGGGAGAGGGGATGAACGACAAAATAGTTTTTCAGTAGAAATTTCTCAATGCGTGGTCCGATTTCAAATATTGTTTTAGTCTTGGAATGGGAGTACGTTTAGGATTGTTTTACAAAAGTTTCAAAATTGTGGGTTTTGTAGTTCAGGAATTAGAGGCATCTCAACTTTCTAAAACCTAGAATTCAAGGATTCCTTTGAATGTGAGGGTAACTCTATACTGGCGTGTTGGCTTAATCATAAAAGAGCTTAATAATTAAGGCTATTGTAAAACAATTCAGTCCGCGCCGAAGGCGTGGACTGAATGGTTTTATAATAGACTGAATCTTTAAGCTCTTTTATGATTAAGCAAACAGGGCAGTTTCACACGCTACTAGGAGTCTAATGAAGAAATACCTGTAAAATGTTCCAAAATATTTTAAGACGCTTGTCATTTATACGCTTGTATATCAGGCGTCTAGATCCCATAGCACAAGCTTATATTAGCTTAATTTGGGCTAGATGATGTTGTGAGTGAATCCCGACAAATATTTATTTATTTATTATTTTATTCATTAATGTTAAAAATATCTGATTGTTTTGTTTGAACTCAAGACACTGCCGCGCTGTAGGCATTTATTAACTTAACAGACCTGACTGATCTTAATGTTAAGGTCTCGGGAGTCAAGTACATTGGCATACTTTTGTTGCGCCGATATGCCTACCGCACTAGGTACAGTCAGCGTCTAAAATAGCGGTGTGACCGCACTATTCAAAATTATCATAAAAATCTGTACTGATATTTATTGAGAAAGCAATTCTGTCTGTTCTTTCACACCTCAACCATTTTTTCGATTCTGATGAAATTTAGTACACAAATTAAAACTAGTTTCTGTGGGAAACGGGCACGAGAAACCTCACTACTCTGACAGAACCGAGGGTATTCAATGAATCTATTTATCATCATCAAAAATAAAATGAGGATCACGAAAAATAGCTTCCACATTACTGACACTGACTGTACCTACATTATGTATTATTGATGAACTCGTAGACCACTTACAGTATGGGTGTTCAACTCTCTCCTCCGTCCAAAAATTATCTTAAAATAGATTTGTATTGCAATATGGTGGTGAAAGAATGAATAGTATTTTGGTTAACAAAAAAACATGTAGGTAAATTCAAAATTTTGATGAAAATTAATTGATGTTGGTCACAAAATACATTATTATTCCACACCATACAATATTTGCGATCTCCAAAATGATTACCTGTGTTAATTCTCAATACAATGACATGAATTGTGAGAGAAAAAAAACTGTCTTTTCATTCCGACCAACTAAACCGACCAACCGTTGTTGTACAGAATGAAACTCAATCAAGGACTATATTCCTATCGGACCAACTGGTTGATGACAGTCCCTTAGGTCATAATAATTCCAAACAATAAATTTAAAATAATATACCTAGGTTTTATAAATTTCTAGTGGACGCCCGTGGTCGTAGGTTCAGGGTCCAGCCGCGACTATGGGCGATGCCACGCGTCCGAAACGTCGGAGTCTGTAAGTAGATCATATTAATATTCCCCGTGAAGTCCCGAATTCTCTAAGTATGAGTGTAAAAAACTGCGATAGTTTAAAAATAACAATTAAGCTAGTAAGTTAGTAAGTTTTCAATTATTGCTGTTAAAATAAAATGTATACCTAGATAGGTAAAAAAGTTGTTTTAAGTATTTTCTTTAAAACTGTAAATTATGTTAAAGGTCATATTTTACGCCATTTTCAGGCGGTACCAGAATGAGTTCTTTAGACACCTATTCCAAATACCTACTTCCGAGTAAAACCATTGTTATATGTTTTTATATTGTTAAGTTATTTTTTATGCAATGGGTCCTAAACCTGCGAAGTCAGCCACCTGCTATTAGTCATCACCTGATGAATAACAGACAAAGTCTTGGCGAAGAAAATAAAAGGCTCGAAACAAATCCTATTTGTTTTCAGCAATGTTGGTCAGCATACACTATACAGTAAGGCCAATCTCCCTCCCAAAATTACTGAGTGAGGCCCGCATAGGCTGATTTGATTGATTGAATTTTGGTATGGACAGTTAGCTCATATCGCCGCAATTATACCCGCTCCATTTCCGCAAAGCTTATCCCGATATTAAATCACTCTGTCAAACTGCAACACACCGCTCATTGACCCCGCCCCTATTAGTGAACACCGATACACATCCATTGCGGCCGACTGACTAAATCATTGAATTAGAGGCACAAAATTTCATGTAGTAACTAAACAGCAGTTAATTTCACATCTCATTATATTATACAGATGCGCTCATACTGTTCTGTAAACAACCACTTCATTAAGCAAGTTAGACTGAAGCCCTTAGATTGGTGACCGTTCGTGGCATTTACGTTTATCAGGTTCTATAGTTCGAAAGACACATAAAGCTTTGGTTCCGGTTACTAGAAGTATTTCAACAGAAGATAACCACTGCGTAATTCACGTGTCTCAGTAATTATGACATGGGACCAAATACTGTTCAAATGTAAGCTTATAATTGGTTGGTCTCATGTAATAATAGCATAACAGAACAACATAATTGCCGTTACCGGGCTCTACACACATTCTGAAATTTGACCCAAAATTCAAAACACACCCACAAATACAATACCTGCAACTTGAGCAAATGATAGTTTCGAGTACCTAAAACATAGATAGGTACTGTGGATAAAATACACCCAGATAAAGAACAAATCTACATACACATCACACAAATAGATTTGTCCCGTGTGGGACCCCAGGTTTCGTAATCAGGCACTCTAACCACTAGACAGAGAGGCCAGTCTACCAAATTCGAAATAAATAGTGCAACGATATACTTGCACTTCAGAGATATTCGATGATTTTAGAATATTCGATATTTGAAAAATTAATACTTGAGCAGATGCTGACCTATTTTAACAGTCACAAATTATTTCATAATAAACAATTTGGCTTCACTAAAGGACGTTCGACTACCGATGCTGGTGTAGATTTGTTGAAGAGTATTTATGAGGCCTGGGAAGATAAACATGATGCGCTTGGCGTGTTTTGCTATTTGTCTAAGGCTTTTGATTGCGTCCAACATGAGACATTGATCAGGAAACTACAGCACTACGGGATAAGGAACAAGGCTCTCGATCTTCTGACTTCATATTTGAACAATAGAACTCAGAGGGTCGATGTCGGTGGCACACGTTCGGGGGGATCGGTGGTTACTATGGGCGTCCCGCAGGGTTCGATACTCTTACCATTTTTATTTTTAATTTATATTAATGACCTACCCTATTACGTAGGGGACACTAACGGGATTGTTTTGTTTGCAGATGACACATCCTTAATTTTCAAAATTAAAAGACAACTAGATGACTATGACGATGTTAACAATGCAATCCTAAAAGTAGTACATTGGTTTAACACTAATAATCTTAGCCTGAATGAAAACAAAACTAAATGTATTAAATTTACCTTGCCCAATGTAACACAGGCAGAAACCAATGTGCAACTTAATGGCCAAGAGTTGGAACTTGTGAAATCTACTGCGTTCTTAGGGTTGACGATCGATTCTGGATTGCAGTGGGGCCCACATATTGAAAAACTGGCTGGCAGATTAAGTTCAGCAGCATTTGTTGTCCAAAAGATTAGGCATTTGACTGATGTAGAAACGGCGCGAATAGTGTACTTCAGTTACTTCCACAGTATAATGTCGTACGGTATGCTACTATGGGGCAATGCCGCAAATATAAATACAATTTTTGTTTTACAAAAACGGGCCATAAGAGCCATATATAGATTAGGTCCAAAGGTCTCTCTGCGAGAAAAATTTAAAGAATTAAATATTCTGACTGTGGCATCACAATATATTTTTGAAAATCTTATGTATGTTCAGAAAAAATTATCTAGTTTTACTAAGTTAAGCGATAGACACAATGTGAACACCAGACATAAAAACAACCTTGCCGTTTATCATTGTAGACTGAACAAAGTCAGTAATTCTTTCCTGGGTAACTGTATACGTTTTTACAACAGGCTTCCAAGCGAAATTAAAATCATGCCCCTAATTAAGTTTAAAAAGTGTATAAAAAGTAAATTGTGCTGCAGGGGCTACTATACAATTGACGATTATTTGATTGATAAGGAAGCCTGGAAGTGATCTGCTTGCTCTACTGATGGAGTTTTAGTTTATAGTATCTACTTATTGTAAATATGTAGTGCACAAAAAGAATAGCCCGCCGAGTTTCTTGCCAGTTCTTCTCAAGCGGGCCGCGTTCCGAACTGGTGGTACTATTTGCATTGTATTCATTGACGTGTCGCAAGTGCCTATGTATTAGGATTATGCGAAATAAATGTTTTTTTGAGTTTGAGTTGAGTTGATGTAGTGTAGTAAATATTTGTATGATTTACAGATATTAGAGAATAGTATTAAAGAGCCAAGACTATCTATGTAAATAAAGGTTTGATATTCCTTTATTTATATAGATAGTCTTTAAGTAGATTTTTATCTTTACTTTATTATATCGATGTGGATTATACTATAATTGTAATAATTGGGCTCAACATACGTAATTCAAACAAAAATCTATTCCAACATAACTGTAATCAGGCTCGCTACTGTCAAAACCAATGTTCTCGATGAGATAAACACTGACTACAGATTTCCGGTATAACTGATTTATAAGATGCAAAATGGCAAATGGGAATGGTTATTGTAGCACAGCAATATAGCTACTTAGGATCAGTAAAGTTAAACCACAAATTAGAGAAACCTACATACTAAATTCGCAGAGGCTACGTACACATAGACACCGCTCACAGAGTTCACGGCACGAGGTCTACAGATTTTCATAGTAGTTTTCGATACTGATTTGTGCACGAGTGTGCGTAGCAGATGGTCGGTAGGTGCGAAAAAAAGTACATACATGAGGTCCTATCCCGTCTAATTTGTGGTTAAACCTATACTATTTATCTATACTCGTATAAAGCACATATAGGTATTATATACGGTATATTATATTAACATGGAGTATCAGTAAGAAGAGGCCTTAAAATTAGAGTTACAATGGCGCTAAAATAGATATCGATTTCACATCGTCAATAAAGCTTGGCAAGGCGAACAACGAACAAATACAAAATCACGTAAAATGGGAGATCATTAGTCTTTTACAGATTTCGGTTCAACGGAGCTGAAGTTGTGGAGTACAAAGGTGTAAGGCATCGGAGGATGTGCACCTCCGGGCCCGTTTGAGCAACGACCCGAACATTCTGCGTCCGGCAGCCCTAGGGCCCTTACATTTTGTTGTAATCCTCAATCTACTATTTATTGCTTCTGCGAAATATACCGCATTGCCCACTTCTCCTCAAAGTTGACACACTGACACAGTTTGACAAAATTTTAAATTTAGGACTTGTGACTCAATTTTTATTGTAATAACTCAATTTTTATTGACAGTCACAAAAAAATTGTTTACTATGTATATAACCAATGTCTTTCTATTCTCTTCAACTAGATAATGAGATTATTAATAGCGTACCTAAAGCTATCTACTATATAAAACTAAAACCATAGTAAAATATACTGTGCTAATACTTACAATTTGGATAGAAAACCATAGGCAAATACTGAATACAACTACTTACATAGGAACTCATTCCTGGCTTAGATTTATAACACTTTATAATTCTATAGTTACTGGTTTAAAGTATAAACAAAGCCTTAATCCACGGTGTCAGTTGTCTCTATAGCAAGTGTCAGCCAAATTCGTTCAAAGGCTTATGATTGGTAGGACTTGAGTAAATTTAAACTGCGCTAAACCAAGATATAGGTAGAATCTATCTACCCGTGAAGAAGCTTCCCTGAGTGATCTATCTACGCGCAGCTCAAACTTACAGTGGATAAGTTCGTTTTTTGACGTAGGCTAAGTATTTTTATAAACTCACACCTTGCAGAGATGAAATGACTGTGATGTAAGCAAGTTATTCACATATGCCATGAAATACCATCACATTCGAAATAGATGAAGATTTAGGCGCAATCGGAAACTAACGCTAGGATTGGATGATATGAATCAATAAGTACAATATTTCAATTATTATTAACTTCCAACGATACGACAAGTGTCGTCGCAGTTGATCCTGCCAGGAATTTAATTAACATCAACTGATCGGGGAGGCTAGATTAGTTACAAATTTGGACTAAATTGGTAGCGTCAATCTGAAACTTGGTGCAAGTGAAACTTACATTGACGGGTGCCGGAACTTCCGTTCGGAACGGGGACATCCTATCAATAATTCAATTTATCTGTCCACAGTCACCGCTTCCGTTATACGCGGAGCAAGCCACTCTGAGTAAGCGTGTGGTGGCTGTAATAAACTTATCATCTCATTTGTCAATTATTAATGTTTACCATTGACCCGCTGAATAATATAGCACAGGTTGACCTCCTGTTCAATAAACTGTTTTATACGCAGTTTTTAGGGTTCCGCAGCAAAATGGAAAAAAACGGAACCCTTGTAGATGCGTCATGTCTGTCTGTCTGTCTGTCCGCCTGTATGTCACAGCCACTTTTCTCCGAAACTATAAGGCCTATGCTGTTAAACCTTGGTAAGTAGATGTACTCTGTAAACCGCATTAAGATTTTTACATAAAACTAGAAAAAAGACGGTAAATTTTGAGGATACCTCAGAACTGAAAATCAAAAATTTTATTTTCATCAAACCCATACGTGTGGGTTATCTATATCTACATATAGATAACCCACACGTATGGGTATGATGTAAAACCTATGGGAACATGTAGCTATTTTGCTAACCACTACTCGCTTGACATAGTTTCTTCCCGCCTGCAAATGTTGCCGACAAAGTAAAACAGTAAGTAGGTAAAGAAAATCGCAAAAGAAATGTAGAGCTTGTTTTTTGCTTTTCAGTTGTGTTTACTTGGCAGTCGGGTTTTTTGTATTCTAAATAGGTAATTAATTTTATTTTTATATTCTCTGTAGCTGTACTACGCTACGCTACAACAATAGCATTTTGTGTGTAAATTATTTTTTGTTTATATTTTGGGATCATCGTACACACCATCAGCTATATGTATATTTCAAATTAACTTGTTCTTTAGGATCTGATACACAAACTTACATAATTTCAATTAAAAGTTTCGCATTTTGTACATAAAAACAACCCAACTCCAACACTTACATAAAAAAAACCCAACTCTAAAAGCTTGCCAATTAATTAAAATAATTTTAACCAGTTATATTCCACCTACAATCTCTGCTGACCGTGGTCAGGACTATGCTCCACAGTGTGATCCTTGCCATTGCTAAGGCCTTAAGAGCCAATTTAATGCTCCATCTACGCAGAGCGTTCCGTGGGCTCGACTTAATCCCGGTTGCGTCCAAAGCTCTTGCTTCGAAGTCGGGGTCCGATTTCTAACTATTCTCTTACCACTTCGAACCGCTTTCAGCATCCATCAACATTCTCACACACACACACACTTAATATGTCAAGTCACGTTCTGAGTTTGCCTCTCTTGATTTATTTTTTGACCCTTCGCAGTGGGTTCGTAGGCTTCGTAGTGTCTTAAAACATTTTTTTTATTCGTGTGGAAATCCTTCGTAGATGCTATGCCGGACTCTTGCCGAATAAAACCAAACGTGCCCTACCACTGCCTACGGCCGGGAGCCCCGAGTAAGCCCTCGGCAGAATTTTAGAGGATAACAACATAAGGGTAGGCATATTTTTTTATAAACGTAATAAGTGCAGCAATCTATTTCTAGTTCCTCTAAATCCGTTTACCTAACAATACACGATTCTTTTCATCGTTTCATATTTATTTTCCCAACAAAGCGAATCAAATGTGACGTACATTCCATTTGACTTACTAATATCATGAATATAAATTGAAACATCACGAATATTTATGCGGGTTGCCCGCGGATATTGCTCACAGCGCCGCCTGATACGCGCTCGGGCACGTGTTCAGACAATGTGCCCGTCGGTAATAGATTCCTGATACCAATGTTTATACCTATTACCGACCCTTCTGAAGAAATACAATATGTACCGTAATTTGGACAACTGTTATTCATAGCCGGGCATTACTTACGAAAAGTTTGCCCACAATTTTGTGTTATAAGTTTTGTGCTACGCTACGAACTGTTAATAAGAAGATATAGAATAAGATCAAAAAAAAAAATTTGCGTTGCACATTGACGAATGTTTTACGTTAGTAATTTTTTTCTGAATTTTATGTCCTGATTTTGTATAGATGTAAGTAAATTTTAAAATGGAATCTACCTGAAAATAGCTCTACACGTTTAATTATTCCCTTCGGCCAGATTGGAAACCAAAGTTTGGAAACTTGTTTCGAAATAAGAATTATTTTTCTTTTTACGAACCCTGGTTGCCAATAAAGAAAAATAATTCCGTTTTCGAAACTGGTTTCCAAAACAGAAAGTTGGATCTTCTTTTGAAACTCTTCCAATACCTATAACTTTAAAACTCTGTTCTGGAAGATATAATTTCTGGGCCACTTACAAGTATACCGTCTTGAGGGATGGCATTCAACAATAAATAGGTACCTACATTGGCTGTCGACAGCCCAAACCGAATAATATAAGAAGCAAAAACTACATAGAAATTGATAACAAAAACAAGGCTTTCATAAAACTGCTCAAGGAAGGAAAGATTACAGTAGGACACTGTATAGAAATTATTTCTTCATATCTTTTTCTAATATAGGTAGGTACCTATATTAAATTAATTATTATTGATATGAAATGTATTATTATTAATAAAGAATAGATAGGTACCAATTTCAGTTGAATAACATGTATTTTGTAACTGTACACATCAATTTTAAACACCTAGAATAGTTTTGAAAGAAGGTCGAACTTTCTGTTTGAGTTACGAAAGAAGATCCAACTTTCTGTTTTGGAAACCGGTTTCGAAAACAGAATTATTTCTCTTTATTGGAAACCAAGTTTCGTTAAAAGAAAAATAATTCTTTTTTCGAAACCGGTTTCCAAACTTTGGTTTCCAATCTGGCCGAAGGGTACACTACATATTTCTAAAAGCTACCTCCAATAAATTAAGTTCAACATCAAGTTTAATCCAGTTATTCAATCTCAGATTCCCACCATCAGGAATTTATAGACACCACTCTGTTCGAACAAGAACTAAGCATGAGTACTCGGAGAGGCACGATGTCAGATATGCTAGCGATCCCGACGGACTGCACCTACGGCTAGATTGCATGCCGTACTGAGATATTGACTACTCGGCTAATGTGGGCGGTAATGGATGGAAAGTGCCCTAAAACCAGCAGTGTGAGGTTGGCGTGTCGACTGTGCGATTTGAATATACATGAAAACAATTTGATGCAATCGTAAATTTTGTTTATAAACTGTAGTAAAATTGTTAGGCTGGTTCTGTGGCTCAGTAATGGTGTATGCGACTGTATCCTTACTATAATTTTTCCATAGCCAAATACCTATAACCCAAAAAAGTTCCATTTTGGGGATAAAATGCCTGTTACAGAATTCCACGCGGTTGTCTGACACCTGAAGCACAGTATGCAGTTGAGTTTTTGGCCGTTATGAAAACAAACCTTATAAGAAAATAATTTTAAAATATGAAAATAGAAAAAATAAATAAACGAGGAGAAAACTTACCAGACATGCGAAAAAATAACTAATACAAAGAAAATATTTTCACTTTACTTTATTTCTCTCAGAAATTGTTACTCCCCGGTACAAAGTAACTTTGTACCGGGGAGTAACAATTTCTGAGAGCAAACTATTTCTCATTGACTTCTACTACGCTTAGAAATCGAAGATTCTGAGAGAGCCAATAGCGCATCAGATTCGAACGGAATACTTCCCTTCAATCACGGAATATTGTGAAGGTTCTCAAACTAGTTATCAGTCACAAGCAGGGCGACGGCGATTGCGGAGAGAACGCGGCGCGGCGCCAAAGTACAAGCTTTGAGCTCGCACACAAGCAAACCGCACTAGGTGCGTTTGTTCGAAGTTGCTTACTCTCTTGTACTCTGGCGCCACGTTCTCGCCGTCACCCCACTCGTCGCTGACATCCAGTTTTACGGCCTGGCCACAGGACAGTCGCCATAGCGAAAATTCGCGCGGCGCGAACGGCGAAGCGTCTTGCGACTCAAACAAATTAATAGAAATGTACTGAGCAAGCCACGCGGCGCGGCGAACGGCGACGCGACCGGCGAAATGTACCGAGCGAACGGCACGGGCGACTGGCGGTGCGGCGTGCGAGTGGAACAAATACATGAAGCAGTACGGCGCGGGCCATGGCGTCGGGCGGCAGTCGCGGCGACTAGGCCAGTGATGAAATTACTGGTCGCGACGGCGAACGCGACGGCCCCGTGGCCTGTAAACGATGCCGCGCGATTAGTCGCCTCGCCCGCCGCACCGCCGTTCGCACCACCGCGCCCCGTGGCCAGGCCGTTAAGCCTTAGGCCTGTCAGCGGCAAACAGGCCGACGGCGATTTCGGCCTTAGAGTACACGAGAGTAAGGCGGGGCACTGCGCTTGGGTACAAGGAAACCGCGCTTGGTGCGTATGTTATCGGTTGTTCGAAGTTGCCTACTTTCTTGTGCTCTGACGCCGAGCTCACGCCGCAACCGCTGTCGCTCCGCTCACCGCTGACATCCAGTTTGACCTGACGGTTCTCAAAGCGAGACTGCCCGCCTGCATGCCACCCCGATGTAGATCCTATTAATTAACGGCCAAGTGAGACCTACTCCACGAGCAAATAGACAATGAAGTATCTGCACACATTTGCATAACAATTGTGTCTTAGTGGAGCAATAGCTAATAGAATAGGATAACATCTCAATTGCTTGTACACTGATTTTAGAATGGTATATTTTTCTGCGTGTGTTTGATTATTAGCTTGAACCTTGTTGTACCTATACGTAAAGCAGAAGTTATAACCATTGATACATCGAGTGGCACTATTTATACAAATAAAATAATTCTTCTAAATATTGTCCCGTTCATCATACTCCGTTCTCTGTTATAACTAGTTTGAATACCGAGTTTGTGCCCATGAAGTGTCAGACATTGCTCACTTACAAATACTTCAACGCCAACTATGACAGTATTAATGGGGAATTTGAGAAATTGGACTGGAGTGTTGCTCTGTCTCATCTTCCAGCGGAGCGGGCTGTCGATACATTTTATGAGATTTTATATGGTGTGATTAGGCAACATGTCCCCTTGAGACAGTCAAAAAGTTCAGAATTTCCCATTTGGTTCTCTCGTAATCTAATTCGAATCTTTAAAAACAAAGAGCGCGCCTGGCGTAAATGGAAAATATACGGAAATCTCTCAGATTATGAACACTTCTCCAACTATCGTAGATTATTTCAAAAAGAAATGAGCCCCTTTTGAGCGAAGTACCTAAATTGCACGATGCCACTGCTGCATACTACCTAAAACGCGAAATACCTGAAACTCGAAGCACCTAAATTGCACGATGCCTAAGAACTTGATTTGCCTACAATACACTTTGACAACAATGTTTAATGCCTAAGAATGGAAATGCCTAAAATGAAGATTGCCAGCACAATACAAGGTACGGGGGTATTCAGGTACATATATGATCACGCCTTTATCCCCGAAGGGGTAGACAAAGGGTAAATGTGAGCCTACTATATGCCCACATTTCACCTTTTTAGAATTTTTCCACGTGATAGGTGGTGAGCCGTATTGATATAGACAGGCGCAGGTTGTGACTGCTGGCTGTTGAAATTTTTCAAGCCGCCTAAAAGGTCTTCAGCTTGACTTAACTACTGCCATTTTACCTACTGGCAACCGGGACCAATGACTTAACGTGCCTTCCGAAGCACGGAAACGCTCAAATAAATGTCACAAAGTGGTCACATGGATGGTCACCCATCCAAGGACTGGCCATAGTGAAAGTTCCACTGCAGTGATCGTTTACAGAACACTGAGACCGCGGGGTCACGAGCGCTTCAGGTACGGTTCCATTCAGGTACGTTCGGCCAAATTGTTTTGTACATCCATTTTGTAAAATAGGATTAAACGAAATAATGTAATGAATCCTTTTTGAGTAAAGTGCATAATGATGCTGTCATACTCTAATTGATTTGTAGGCAATTAACTATCACCGGCATACTTTGTAGACATTAAACAACATAGGCATTTTGCTTCGTAGGCATTATAGCCTTATAGACATTAAAACTTTATAGGCATCCTGCGTTTTAGACATTAACTTTAAGCAATTTGCTTCATAGGCATCGTGCAATTTAGGTACTTCGCTCATAAGGGCAACTGCTTCCGTGTTTATATACAATCAGTAGAGAATAGCATACCTAAAAATGTTAAATATTTCTGGTCTTACATTTCGAACAAGAAAAATAAGGCTAACTTTCCCTATAAAATGTACTACAATAATATCACATCAGACAACCCTACAGATATTTGTAATCTTTTCTCTTCTTTCTTCTGTTCAGTCTATGAGCACTCTACTCTGGATGCACAAAATTGGCAACCGAATGATAAATATTCTGAAGTTTCTTCATGTATTTCTCATATAAATCTGACAGAAAATTCTATTCTAAAAGCTTAAGTCGTTGGACTCGTCTAAAGGTGCCGGTCCTGACGGCCTTCCGCCGTATTTCTTTATAAAAACAGTTAACACTATGTCCTGTCCTTTGTATATAATATTTAATAATTGCCTGCAAGAGTCTGTCTTTCCATCAGTTTGGAAACAAGCATTTATAACACCTATTTATAAGAACGGCGACAGGAATAGCATTGAAAATTATCGCCCTATCTCCATTTTGTCCACTTTGTCAAAGCTCTTTGAAAGGCTCGTTCATGATGCAGTGTACCCTCATATCCATCACCAAATTCTAACTGAACAACAAGGCTTTGTCAAGCGGCGTTCTACTTGTACTTGTAGCATTTATTTTCTATAGATGCAGCATTCAGTATGTGAAAGCAGCCTAATCGATCTATCGTTTTTTTAATCGGTTGTCAGTGGTGACATTTCTGCTGTCAGAATGACAGGATGTCATAAGGATCGGTGACGAATCGTTTTTGCATTAAAAGAAAACAGGTTCTCATATAGAATTCTGGACTATTCCACGAGAGGGGGGATAAAGCCCTGATATAAAGTTCCAAGTCTTTTTTACGATCGGGCTAAGGACGAGTGAAATTGAAATTACTCTGAGTCGCACACCTCAATTTTCTTTAGAGCTTATAAGTTGAAACCTGAGGACCTGTTAAGGAGATTAGCCTGGGTTTCACCTATTCTCCTCAGAAAGGACTATATTCTGTAAAAACCGATACCCAGATTCTGGTAAGTTTCAATTAACTATTTGCAAAGCGGGTCGGTTGCCGTCTCTCGCGCAGTCAGTATCTTAATTTGTCGTTTCTTTCATGACAGGTTTTTTTAGTACGGGGAAAGTTAGTCAGCCACAGTTCTGAACCACGCCCAAAAACACGTAGACCACACAAGCGAGGTGATTTCGAGTGGAGCCTGCCAACTCCACCTGGCTGTGACAACGTACGGGATCGCTCTCAGCTCGGTTCGAAGGCCAGTACTTGTCACCTAATATATATGTGTAGTCTAGCCGCTTAAGTTACTGCCTCTCTTCTAGTACCTGCTCACGGGGAAATAATTTAGTGCTGTACTATTAGAACTTAAACCCGTAATATTCTTGTGTATGTCTGTGCTTTCTGTATCTATGTAATCTCATTGTCTCTGTAGTGTACTGTGTACTATATAAATATATGTGTGTACACCCTACCTGGCTGTTTTCGTCAGAGCCCTGGCCTACCCTTGCACGCACACTGGAATCTCTGTAGTAAGGCGCCCTGGGAAAGAGTTCTCTGCATAGCTACCTCGCGCTAGTTGGTGAGTAACACTGAACATCACTGTGTTATAAAATGGCTTCCAACGTAGTGGCAAATCTCTGGGTCTACTCTGCGGTAGCCTCAGTCTAGTGTGTGTGCATAGGTGGTTACCTCTGGCGAAACCATCCTGGTGTCTCGTCCGAGACGCTCCAGGACGTTAATTGGTGGTGCTAACAGCTAAGCACAAAATTATCCCTTTCGTCTTCCTCCAGCTACCTACATCTTTGGCTGGAAAAGACACAAAATTCTAAATTCTTAAAATTTATAAATAGCTGTGATTTGGGAAAAACTTTTTGATTTTATTTTGCATACCCACTTCTTTTCTTATTGTGTTTCTTTTCTTTTTTATGTTCTTTTTTTCTTTTTTTATGGTGCACACATGTTATTATTATATATTATTCTATAGCTTTACCTTGTATGGTAAACTTAGTAAGATCTCTGTGTTAACTTAGTGAATTTCATTCTGTGTAATTATAAATTTTTTTTGAAGGTGTGCAAGTTAAATGTTAACTTGAACTTTGTGCTCTCAGAAACTTTATAAACTTTAAACTCTTTTAGTCAGCTTGCAATTTTGGTAAAATTCTAAATATTAATTTAAAACCTTAGTTATCATACACTTGGTGAAACTTAATTTATATTCTTTACTTGGTAATTGAACCCCATCTGTGTCACTTAACTTTATTATAACTTTTGTAATTAAACTTTTACATAATGGCACAGATGCAAAAATATGTTAATTATTTAAGAAAGGATGAACTTGCTAACGAGCTGTCCCACATGGGAATTTCAGTGGAACCGGATGCGACGGTGACTGGTCTTCGTGGTGAGCTGAGAACGGCACACCGACTTGTCCGTCGGGGAAGCATCAAAGCGAATGCTCCGGTACCCGCTGATGCATTGGCTGAGCTCTCGACCTGCCTTCCGAAGGTCTACGAGTTGGAGGAGGCTCTTCAGTCAGGTGAGTTTTTATCGAATAATAACTCTCGCTTAAGGGTAGTTATTAGAGCAAACTATCTGCTAACTAGGTTGGCGCGTTGTGGTTTGGATTGCCCTGACCTGGTGGAAATTCGTGGTAGGCTAGTGAAGATCATTGCTAGGGCCGAACCCGGTAGTAATTCTGAATCCGAGGGTTCGGATGATGATGGTGATGATCCTTCGTGTCGTGACCAGGTGGAATATACTTCACCAGTAGTGAGAGAGGACCGCTCGGTGCGAGCTAGTTCAAGTAGGAATAGTTCTACATGTAACATAGTGTATAAAGAACGTCCCCTTAACTTATGTTCATTTAATTTAAAATATGATGGTTCTACTTGTGTACGTGTGTTTTTAGAGAGATTAGAGGAACTTAGATGTGCTCGGGAGGTTACTAAGCCTAGACTCCTTATGGCTTTCTCCGACCTGTTGGATGGACCGGCTTTGTCTTGGTTCCGTACAAACAAAGCTAACTTCATCTCACATGAAGATCTTATTAGTGAGCTTAGAGATACCTTCGATATTCCTGATTATGATTACCGCCTCAGGAACGAGATAAGACAGCGTACACAAGCCCGCTCTGAGTCCTTGGTTAATTATATATGTACAATGCAAGCCATGTTCTCAAGGTTGTCATGTAAGATGCCCAGTGAAGAGCAGTTGGACATTCTCATGCACAATATTCGACCTGATTACATGAAAGAACTGGCCTTGCATGAAGTTAACTCTATAGATGATTTGAGACGTTTGGGTAAGCGCTTGGAGCTTGCGCGTACTAGGGCGGACGCTTTCCGTGAGCCTGCTCTTGACAAGTTTGAGATTTCGTCGGACTTACACCAGCATAAGAACAAAGGTGTACAGAAGCCCACCAAGCAGGTGTCTGCAGTGGAGACGCCGACTACCTCCCACGAACGCAAATGCTTTCGTTGTGGCGGGGGCGGTCACTCTGCATACAGCTGCACACAGTCAAGGGAGCTGGTGTGTTTCCGGTGTGGTCTCAAAGGAGTCAAGACCCCAGACTGCTCACAATGTGCTGGCAAGCCAAAAAACGCGTAGGGCAGGGACTTGTTAGGAACTCTATGCACTACTCTGTATCTGAGTCTATTTCTGATAAGGTCCTGTTTCCTAAACGGGATAGTGACATTAGACCGTATCTAGTTGTTAAGGTTTTAAATTTAAATGTCTTAGGCCTTCTAGATTCCGGTGCCTCCTGCTCTATACTAGGTAAGGGAGCGCACCGCATCTTCTTGGAACTGGGTTTTGATCTTGTGAGTATCAATCCTACTTTTCGTATTACAACTGCAGACAGCACTCACTTGCAATGTCTGGGTTGTATCTCTTTGCCAATTGAGTACAATTCGGTTATCCGAGTTGTCAAGTTCTATGTTGTCCCAGGAATAACCACCTCCATGATATTTGGTGTGGATTTCTGGCAGCAATTTGAGTTAAGTGATAAATTAATTTTACAAAATATTAGCCTTGATAGTTTTCGTGATAATAATCCTATAGAGTCTGTGTCCCTTAACGGTGGCCTCGAGGATTACGACAACCTGACAACTAAACAAAGGTGTGTAATCAACGAGGTCATTGAAAAATTCGACTCATTGAACAGTGATAAGGTGGGTTTAGGTCGGACCTCACTTGTGCACCATGTCATTGACACTGGTGACAGCAAGCCGATCAAGCAGCGTTATTATCCGCTCTCTCCCCTTAAACAGAAGGCCCTGGAAGCCGAGCTGGACCGAATGCTGGAGATGGGAGTAGTGTCCCCGTCTCAGTCCGCGTGGAACTCTCCAGTGGTCATGGTGGAGAAGGCGAACGGCGACCTCGGATTGTGCTTGGACTCTCGCAAGCTGAACTCTGTGTCTAAGAGTGACGCCTACCCCTTACCCTATATCAATCAAATCTTGGACCATCTTAATAATGCTAAGTATTTAACATCTGTAGATCTGAGTGCGGCCTACTGGCAGATTCCGTTCGACTCACTCCAGTCTGCTGAGAAGACTGCTTTTACGGATCCCCGGAGAGGATTGTTCCACTACAATTCCATGTGCTTCGGTCTTGTCGGGGCCAGTGCCACGATGCAACGCCTCATGGACCGTCTGTTTGGTCCCGAGTTCGACAACAAGGTATTTGCGTTTCAGGATGACATAGTCTGTGTGTCCAGCACCTTTGAGGAGCATGTAGAGCTCTTACATAGAGTCTATCAGCAACTCAAAGATGCTGGCCTAACAATTAACATGAAAAAATTCCACTTTTGTCGGAGTGAACTCAAATACCTGGGGTATTATGTGGACAAACATGGCCTACGGATAGACCCGGGTAAAGTTGAGGTTATCCTCAACTATCCCACCCCTTCTAAACCTAAGGAGGTTAAGAGATTTCTGGGAATGGCCGGCTGGTATCGTCGCTTTGTTAACAACTTCTCTAAGATTAGTAAACCTCTGTGCAAACTCACTTCTACGAACCTTAAGTTCGAATGGACCCCTGAGGCTGAACAGTCCTTTAACCTGCTAAAGTCAGCCTTGGTTTCTGCCCCTATATTAAAAATGCCTAACTTTGAGATGCCCTTCCGCATTCTTAGTGACGCGTCAGCTTACTCAGTTGCTGCTGTACTGACACAAACTCACGATGGTGGTGAACACCCTATCGCCTACTGTAGCCGTTCTCTCAACAAGAACGAGGTGAACTACAGCACAACTGAACGAGAACTTCTGGCCGTGATCTTCGCATTGGAACAATGTACGGTCGTCCCGGATCATTCATCTCTTCTGTGGTTCCATAAACTAAAAAATCCCACGGGTCGTCTAGCACGTTGGAGCATGAGGCTCAGTCAATTCGATTTTGACATAGAGCATCGAAAAGGTAAAGACCACGTTGTACCTGATGCTCTGTCACGCATCAAGATTGATTCCCTCGATGCAGTACCCACTAAAGACCCGTGGTATGACCACACCATGAATAGTGTTCGAAAGAACCCTAGAAAGTCACCAAATTATGACATTCGTGACAACCTTTTATATAGGTTAACTAAAAATAAATATTCTTTGACTTCAGACTTTGACTGGAAGCTGGTGGTACCTCAGGAGGATCGCTTGCCCCTGCTCTCGAAGTACCACGATGACACACTTAGTGCCCATGGTGGCGTTTGGAAGACGCATAAAAGGTTAGCCCTAAATTATTACTGGCCCAAGATGTACGAGGACGTCAAAGAATATGTTGGGAATTGCGAAACATGCAAGCAGTACAAACCCGTAAATACGTCTCGTCCCGGCCTAATGGGTAGTCCGAAGCGGGTTTCAAAGCCATTCGGAGCTATCTCTGTCGATCTGCTTGGTCCCTTTCCCACTTCGAGCAATAGAAACGTACACCTGATCGTGGTCTCCGACTACTTTAGCAAATACGTCATGTTGTGACCTGTTCGGGTTGCCACAGGCGCTGTAGTCGCGAGATTCATAGAGAAGAGTGTGTTTCTCGTGCACGGAGTCTGCAAGACTATTTACATGGATAATGGCCCTCAGTTTGTGAGTAAGCCATTTAAAGATCTGTTAGCTAAATACAATGTACCTAATATGTATTATAACCCTAGGTATCATGCCCAAACTAATCAGGCGGAACGAGCTATTCGTAATGTTGTTCAAGCGATCTCATGCTATGTGAAGTCACAACACAAGTCATGGGATACGTTCTTGGTTGAGATACAGTGCGCTTTAAACACTGCAGTTAACGAAGCAACTCGTTTCACCCCTTACTTCTTGGTACATGGCAGGGAGTTTATTGGAGATGGAGTGCTGTACAGGCAGACAGATATGGCGTGCCACCCTGCTTCAGTCTCTGTAGACGATCCATCAGCCTTCGGTGTCAAGCTGAGAGAAATACAACGCATATACGACCAGGTGAGGAAACATTTGAATGTTGCCCACCAGCGTAATGAAAAGTATTACAACCTCAGAAAAAGGCATGTGGAGCTGAAAGTGGGACAGATAGTTTACAAACGCACGTTCTACCTGTCAAACAAGGCCAAGAACTTTACTTCTAAGCTAGCCCCTAAGTTCCTTAAATGTGTGGTGACTGCTAAACGATCCCCTTTAGTATATAGGCTGTCAGATCTGGACGGTAGGGATCTTGGGGAGTACCATATCAAGGACATCCTGAAGTATCAGGAGGAGCCGTCTCCAATACCCAACGTCAGCAATGCTGTAACTACATAACACTGTTTCTCTAGTTTATTAAACCAGTGCTATGTGATCATTATGTAAGACTATTTTAATCTTTTGTTTGTATTTCTATGTGTGTACGTGACTTCAAATTGTCACGTTGTAGTTTCTTCTATGCACCGCACCGAGCGTTTTTCTCTCATTCGCTCCTCAGTACTCTACAATATCCTGAGAGCTTGGGTAGTGTTAGTGTATCAGCAGCGAGTAAAGGGAGCATTCGTTTTCTATGAAGGGCATTAGACTCTAGTTACTTAGCCTGTCCGGTACACGAGTCAGTGTCTAGTTAGGTGTATAGGAGGATCTTTCTTTGTTATTGTAATGGTAGCAGTCAGCTTGGGGTTGAAGGACCTAGCTGGTTGTCTTTGTTTATTAGTCAGTACTTTTCTGTTTTCTTTATCGTGTATTTCCAGCGTGTCATATCCGCAGGAAATACTATTAAGGGGGGGGTGGTTGTAGCATTTATTTTCTATAGATGCAGCATTCAGTATGTGAAAGCAGCCTAATCGATCTATCGTTTTTAAATCGGTTGTCAGTGGTGACATTTCTGCTGTCAGAATGACAGGATGTCATAAGGATCGGTGACGAATCGTTTTTGCATTAAAAGAAAACAGGTTCTCATATAGAATTCTGGACTATTCCACGAGAGGGGGGATAAAGCCCTGATATAAATTTCCAAGTCTTTTTTACGATCGGGCTAAGGACGAGTGAAATTGAAATTACTCTGAGTCGCACACCTCAATTTTCTTTAGAGCTTATAAGTTGAAACCTGAGGACCTGTTAAGGAGATTAGCCTGGGTTTCACCTATTCTCCTCAGAAAGGACTATATTCTGTAAAAACCGATACCCAGATTCTGGTAAGTTTCAATTAATTATTTGCAAAGCGGGTCGGTTGCCGTCTCTCGCGCAGTCAGTATCTTAATTTGTCGTTTCTTTCATGACAGGTTTTTTTAGTACGGGGAAAGTTAGTCAGCCACAGTTCTGAACCACGCCCAAAAACACGTGGACCACACAAGCGAGGTGATTTCGAGTGGAGCCTGCCAACTCCACCTGGCTGCGACAACGTACGGGGTCGCTCTCAGCTCGATTCGAAGGCCAGTACTTGTCACCTAATATATATGTGTAGTCTAGCCGCTTAAGTTACTGCCTCTCTTCTAGTACCTGCTCACGGGGAAATAATTTAGTGCTGTACTATTAGAACTTAAACCCGTAATATTCTTGTGTATGTCTGTGCTTTCTGTATCTATGTAATCTCATTGTCTCTGTAGTGTACTGTGTACTATATAAATATACTAGCTGACCCAGCGAACTTCGTACCGCCTAACAGTCAATGAATGTCGTGTTACCTTTTAGCTGAACTAATTTAGGCTTTGATAACGGTAATACAATGATACAAAATAACATTAATATACATAGAAACATAAAAGTATTTTATGATGAATGATGATGAAAACATACAGAATGAGAATAAAAATAAAAAAATAATAATAATTAAGTAATTCAAACTCATGTCAGAAAAAAATGATTGAAAACTATGTTGTGCAGATTGAAATACACTCGGATTAATTCATTAATGGGATTTTCATTCAAGCACCTTGTGGTAAACGACATTCTTTGTTTTTTGGTCAGGCGCAAGAACAAATAAAGCGGATGGTTTGCCGACACGTGAGCATGCCACGTACAATTGACCATGAGAAAAACATTCATTTTCTAGATTGAGGCTACAAATAGTCAAGGATTGGCCCTGTGATTTGTTGATCGTCATGGCGAAGGCAAGACGAATCGGGAATTGAATTCGTTTAAACTCAAATGGCATATCCAATGGGATCATCGGAATCCTTGGAATAAGAACTTCCTCATCTTTAAATTTTCCTTTAAGTATCGACGCGTGAATCACATTGCTCATCAGTTTTTTTATCACCAAACGCGTTCCTTTGCACAGTTTTGGTTGGTTTAAATTTCTAAGCATGATGACTACAGAGCCCTTAAGTTTTAAATTGTGCGGTGGTAAACCAGGCACATCCATGGAGTTTAAAAATTCACTTGGATAATTAGTGGCTTCTTTTTCGTTTGTTACACAGTCGATAGATTTGAATGAATACAGAGTACCTACGATTTGATTTTGAATTATAAAATTGGGGTCATCTACATCTTTATTTTAGCGGCCAAAATTGCTCGCTCACTTAACCATTTAGTATTTTTGTGGTTAGCAATGATATCCGGGAATACTTTGTTGATAAGCTCGTCTTTTGATGATACAAAATTGCAAACATTTGGAGGAAATGAAATCAAACCGCTCGATTTGTCAACAGGAACTTGGCCATTACCAATAGTCAGCAATTGCTTCGAGAAATCATCAGCAGATAGATCGTTCAACAATGCAACTCTCATATTTACAAACAGTTGAAGTTTCTTTACATATCGCCACAGATTTGATGCTTTAAGGCAAGCGTTTATTTCGTCGGCAGCAGTAGATCTTGGAATGACTGGTAGTGTTTGTCGGAAATCGCCAGATAATAAAATCATTGCACCACCAAAACATCTCGAGTCATTGCGCAGATCTTTTAATGTTCGGTCTAGTGCTTCCAACGCGCATAGTAGCATCAAAAATCATCATATGGGACGATATGATGATTTTTGATGCTACTAAAACTTTGGCCATTGCGGAGTGTTTCGAAAGGTTACATGTCGGTTGTTCAGTAGTTTCTGCTTAGGATTCAACAGAGGTACATTCGTTTGGACTGATTGGATTAGTTCATGTGGATCATATTCACGTTCACGTTCCAATTCTCTATTAAATGCGTCATTCATTCCTCGATCTGGCACTGGCATTCCTAACCTAACTAACAAACTGCCGCTCATGAGGTAACACATATCTTCGATCAAGAGCAAAGTCTGGTTATGCATCTCCTCATTCACCTCAAGATCGGAATCTAATATTAATACTGAATGTGCACTCAAAAAACAAAAAACCACTTTCGAGACATAGACAATAGCTCAAAGAGTATATAACCACTACATAGCTTATCAAGAAAAATTATAGACAACCTATAAAAAGACATTTACACTTTTGTTAACCTGTACAATAAATCTTAGGGCGAAGCCGCACTTGCGGTTATCGCGGCGGTTTCTAACCTCAAAATGTCAAAACATTGACTTGATTTAATTGATTTTGACAGTTTGATGACATTTTGAGGTTAGAAACCGCCGCGGAAAAACGTAAATGCGGCCTCGCACTTAGGTATTATTATCGGAAATTAAAAATTAAATGATATCGAGTTTTCATTGTTTTTAAGATTTATTATGCTATTCGGGGCGGAGACAAATCCAACGAATCAATAACCATAAATATTGGTTCAGCAGATCTCGAGTTATAAATGTTGTAACAAACCCGTCTTTGTTTTATATATTAAGATGTGTGTACACCCTACCTGGCTGTTTTCGTCAGAGCCCTGGCCTACCCTTGCACGCACACTGGAATCTCTGTAGTAAGGCGCCCTGGGAAAGAGTTCTCTGCATAGCTACCTCGCGCTAGTTGGTGAGTAACACTGAACATCACTGTGTTATATACTAATCTTATGAGCTTTGTGGGGTATTTGTTTTCAAGATAAGCGAGTGCAGGTGGACGCCGTATATACCGATTTTCGGAAGGCTTTCGATAAGGTGGATCATTTGCTATTATTGGAAAAAATAGCGTTTAACGGTATACGGGGAAGTTTGCTTCGCTGGTTTGTGTCCTAAATTTCTAACAGAACGCAGAGAGTTGTTATTAATGGTAACTATTCCGACTCTATTGTCCCGAGCTCTGGAGTCCCGCAGGGGTCGATACTGGGTCCATTACTTTTCATAGTATTCATTAATGACATAAAACATTGTTTCAAACATTCTAACTTCGTAATGTACGCCGACGATATAAAAATTTACAAGTCTTGCAATAATATCTACGACTGCCGCCTTCTACAACAGGATCTATGTAGATTGTACGATTACTGTACTCAAAACAAGCTCTTTCTTCATCTTCCCAAATGCCACACTATCTCATTTACCAAAAACATTAATAAACTTAATTTTCCGTACTCCATTGATAACGCACCTCTAAACAGGGTGGACTTAATTCGTGACTTGGGGGTGCTTTTAGATTCCTGTCTAAACTTCGACAAGCACATCGACAATATAATAAACAAAGCTTATCGTATGTATGGCTTGGTCGTAAGATCCTCTCGTGACTTTGTGCGACCCTCCACACTTTTGTTACTGTACAAAACACTGGTACGGTCACAACTAGAATACGCTACTCCAGTATGGAACCCTCTTTACACCAAATATTCATATAGACTAGAGTTAGTGCAGAAGAAATTCTTACGCACAACTCATTACAAATGTACGCGTGCTAGATTATCTTAGGTATGTCAACTTGTTAAAACAGTTTCAAATTCCTAGCTTAGAATCTAGACGTCTACTTCTTGACGTCATGTTGCTGCATGGTCTATGTAATAATCGATATGACTGTTCGGCTATCACTAATGAAATAAGTTACTCTGTTCCTAGAACAGTTCATCGTCGAAGGTTGCGCCAATATCATCTCTTTCATACAACATCATGCAGGTCTAATGCTGGCATCCGCATACCTCCTCGAAGCCTTGTGGATACATATACCTAACAAGTACTTCAGTGACATTGATATTATTGCATTGTCAAACATCCAATTTAAGTGTCATGCCATAGAAGCTTTAAACGCTCTGCGAGCTGATTAATCTTGATAAGTTATTGTTTTTGTTTTTCATACTTATGATTGAATAGTGTGTAAACCTATAATATTAAATTAATACTAAGAGAACTCACACTAATAATTTATGTTAATATAGAAATTATAAGCTACGTAATCAGTATCTAGTTCTTATACATGAACCAAATTGCTTGTATAACTTCCTTTCCTATCTAATATCTGCGCACTTGCGTATCTGTAACGTTATTCTGACCCTTTCATCTTCATGTAAATTAATGTGTTTGTATTAAGCCGTGAACAATGGTATGGGTTATGTGTTTACTACTTTAAATATTTAATTTAATATTTTACCTAGTTTAGACTCCAACATGTAACTGTTTTTTTGTTCCAAATAAATAAATAAATAAAAAATAAAATGTTATCTCACAAGGAAGCCTTATAGCAAAGTACAAATTTATACTTTGCTTGGACTTACTTTTTTTTAACTTCAGAAAAAATCCTTCATGGTTGCTATGCCGGACTCCTACCGACTAAAAACCTCACGTAACGCCGAACAGCCTACGATTGAGTCCCGGGTAAGCCCTCGGAAGGATGTCTCAGGACTCCCAACAGACCTACGGCTACCACAGCGGGCCTCGCCTGCCTGTCCATTTGTTCGTTTGCCTCTATCACTCGCTATAGCTACCAGTTCTAAAACACTTACACGTAAGTTAGGGATGTTATTGTTCCTATTCCAAGTCAATTTTTACATCCCGGCTATCGTCTTTCAAAACTATTATATGGACTAAGAGCCCAGGGCCCAGGCCCTCTTGGCAATTGTTGTTTTCTAAAGGCTGCTATGTGGCTGTTTTTTAAATATATTACACACTTAAACTTATTAACGTAAAATATTAAATTTCATTACCGGACAGTTCCTGTAGGCTATTACTTCAGCAAAACGTTTTTAAGCTATGCAAAGAATCATGCAAGTCATTTTCTAAATTTCATTTTTTATTCTAGGAAAACAAACCTAAGTTTACTATTTTGTACTAATTAGGTAATTACATCGACTGTATAACATATTGGCCACCAGACAGTAGTTGACATTTAGTTAAATAACTGGGTCGTTAACTATAGGACTAATTAAGCTAGATAGTTCTGACGAATCCTTTGCCTAGCTATTTCATGAAATGGGTGAAAATCGTTCAGACCGCTAGTTTAACGGCGTAGTTTGGAAAAGCCTACATTGTTAACTGAAAGACTAATGAAGCTATGTGGATGTGATATGTCTACGCAAGTAAATAAAATTGGGAACGGGTGATTGGGAATGCTAGTCTGACTACACTACCAAATTAAAACAAGCGACTAAAATATTGGTTGTAGGGTCGTTGGTTAAAGTCTCATAAATTCTAAACGGGCGTGTTGGCTTAATCATAAAAGAGCTTAATGATTAAGGCTATTGTAAAATAATTAAGTGTTTACTGTTTTGGACTGTATATTTTTAACCGACTTCAAAAAAAGGAGGAGGTTCTCAATTCGTCTGTATGTTTTTTTTTTTATGTATGTTAAGCGATAATTCCGTCAATTATAGACGGATTTCAAATTTTTTTTTTTTTGTTGAATAGGGGTTACTTCTGAGGTGGTCCCATTTTCACCAGGTCAGGATCTGATGAAGAGATCTAGGAGAAAACGAGGGCAACCACCGAAAATTGTAGGGACAACTAGTGTGCTTGTTAACTTTTTAATTAAGTGCTTTAATGTTCTACACTTTAAAGAAGGTATGGCGTCGATCTGATGATAGAGTCGAAAGACAGTCGAGGGCATTCCTAAAGAATTTACAGCAGTTATCTTGTGTTTGGTCTTGATTGATTTGTATTGATGAGAACTTTACACCTAGATTGATAGATCCAACTTCAAAAAAAAAAAAAAAGGTCTCATGTTTTATGTAAGTATGTTCACCGTCAATTATAGACGGATTTCAATTTTTTTTGTTGAATAGGGTTTACTTCTGAGGTGGTCCCATTTTAACCAGGTTAGGATCTGATGATGGGATCCTGGAGAAATCGAGGGCAACCACCAAAAATTATAGGCACAGCTAGTGCGTTTGTTAACTTTTTAATTCAGTGCTTTAATGTACTACCATTAATGAAGGTCTGAAGTCGATCTGATGATGGAACCAAATGAGATTCGAGGGAATTCCTTCAGCAGCTACCTTGTGTTGGGGCTTGATTAATTTGTATTGATGAGAACTTTCACCTAGATAGATATATTTCTCGGTTCACCCGTCACTTAAAATAATGAAAAAAAAATTCAATAAAAAATACAACCGACTTCCAAGAAATCCTGAAAAATAAAATTTACTTAGCACAAAGTAATATGTAGTTGATTTATCAGATTTTATTCGATACTAGCTGACCCGCGCAACTTCGTTTGCGTCACATGGGAGTGAGAAAGAGAGAAGTGTAGTATAAATATTAAGTGATATAATATTTCCCGTCGCATTTACTCCGTCACTTATGTTCATTAGAGCTGACCCACACAACTTCGCTTACGTCACATGAGAGTGAGAAGGAGAGAGGCGTGGTATTAATATGTAAAGTGATATGATGTTTTCCGTCGCATCTACTTCCGCCCGTCCTTTTATGGTACGGATCCGACTCGCACTTGACCGGTTTTTATCGTTCACTTGACTGGCTACCACTGCAGACCACGATTACTGCCGTCGCGTCGTCGCCTCGCTCATATTTTAAATCTTACTAAGAGGGTTATTGTAAGCGAACCGTAAAAGACAGGCATATGCGGTCCAAGACTTTTTTTTTACTTTTTAAGAGGAACAATTTTATAGTACACTATTTTTATGTAACTTTAACCATTTTCACAGTGTACGCAATGGAAGCTCTGAAAAGAAATAAATTTTCCCCGTTCTCAAAACATTATTCATGGCTGCTCCGCCCCTATTCGTCTTAGCGTGATGTGATACTGTCGTTAACCATCCTCACATCATCATCATCATCACCCAGTGGGGCGCCAACCGATTCACAAGGAGTCTTTATATAGGTACATAATTATAGCGATGATGCAATGTGAGTGTTGAATTTTGTGCCTAAGTGTCCAGTCATTTTGAGAAACTGACGAGATGCTAAATGGCCATTCTGGTATTTATAGACCATCTGATAGTTGGACGTTTTGCTACATGGACTTTGTGCTAGTTAGACTTGATGCTCCTTAGACGTTTCGCGATGTTGGTCATTCTGCTACTTAGACCTTCTGATCAGGAGGGTTTAAACTGACTATGAAACTGTAAAATATTTTTTTAAACTGCAACCAGTAGTTTCTGAGATCGTAGCACAAACAAACTCTTCGGTTTTAAAATATTGTGATCGGACCTTAAGAGACAGACAAATTAGGTTATTGTGAAGGAACCTTAAAAGATAGACATATGCTGTCGCGGACTTTTTTAGAACTTTTTAAGAGAAACAATTTTGTAATACACAATTTTTACGTAACTTTAACCATTTACGCAGCGTACGCTTCGGAAGCTCTAAGACGGTAAAAAATATTCCCCGTTTTCAAAACGTTCTTGATAGCTGCTCCGCTCCTATTTGCCTTAGCGTGATGTTATATAGCCTATAGCCATCCTCAATAGATGGACTATCAAACTGTAAAAGAATTTCCGAAATCCAAACAGTAGTTCCTGAGATCCTAGCGTTCAAACAAACAAACAAACAAACAAACTCTTCAGCTTTATAATATTAGTATAGATAATATTGAAGTTGGTGCCATGAATAATACCTCCCTAAACCTTAGATCATCTAACCACAGGATGCGCCTTACTTAAGCATTGTTTTCTGCCATTGCACATGACCATTTGGTCTTTTGGCTTTATGAAAAGCCTGTACATCAGTACATCATTTTATATGATTAAACTAGTACATTACATTGTAGTTGACTGTACAATAACAATTAACACACAACAGCCATTACGCGTTTGTCGATTAATACATTTTTAAATGCAATGAAATTTTATATGTCTTTGTGTTTCCCCCTTCACTTGTATGAAAACTGGCAGAATATTTTTGTATGCGGTGGTTCGCAAAGGCTAGTCCCGTGTTATATGGTCTAAGCCCTAAACCTATGAATTTACTTGGCGCCGACTTCAATATAATATTGAATAAAAAATCTGATAAATCAAAATACATATTACTTTGTACTAAGTAAATTTTATTTTTCAGGATTTCTTGGAAGTCGGTTGTATTTTTTATTGAAAAATTTTTTTTGTATGTCGTTTGTACAAATTATTGCTAAGTAAAACATTTATGTCTCGAGTATATAGCCAGTACTACAGTTTCTGTGATTTTGTACTGTACTTTGAATCGTTAATTATAATTAACTAACTGTTGCCAGCGGCTTCGCCCGCGTGAAATTTTGAACCGTTCTTGCTTTCCATGGAACCTATTCCTGGGATAAAAACCGGCCAAGTGCGAGTTGGACTCGCCCATGAAGGGTTCCGTAGCAGCAAGTAACATAATATAAAAGTTCTTATAGTTCGTTGTAACTTTGATTGATGTTTTAACACGTTTGCAGTGGTAGTGATTTTTCTGATCGAAAATTGCGGTTTATAACGTATTAAAAAAAAACTATCAGTTCTATTTCGTTTAAACTAATTTTCGTTGGTAGTTTTTATGGCAATGTACATCATAATTTTTTTTTAGATTTATCATTCTCTTAGTTTAGAAGTTAGAAGGGGGGGACACACATGTTTCACTTTGGAAGTGTCTCTTGCGCAAACTATTCACTTTAGGAAAAAATGATTTTAGAAACCTCAATAGCATTTTTAAAGACCTATCTATAGATACCCCAAACGTAGGGGTTTGATGAAAAAAAAAATTGAGTTTCAGTTCTGAGTATGGGGACCCCCAAAATTTACTGCTTTATTTCTAGTTTTATATAAGAATCTTAATGCGGTTTACAGAATACATCTAGTTACCAAGTTTCAATAGCATAGGCCTTATAGTTTCAGAGAAAAGTGGCTGTGACACACGGACGGACAGACAGACAGACAGACATGACGAATCTATAAGGGTTCCGTTTTTGCCATTTGGCTACGAAACCCTAAAAAGTAGTATAATTATGTGTTATTCCAGACTACTATCTAACCCTGTACCGAGTTTTAACCAAATCCGTCCACTCGTTGGAGCGTGATTAAGTAACAAACATACGAACATCTTCACAAACTTTTAGTCTTCTAATTATTAGTAGTAAGTAAGATTAAATTAACTGAATGCATGATCATGCTATCTATACTTTTTAGTACCTCTTGCATTGGGATCAATTAAGAATGGATTCTGGGATCAATTTAAGAATATAAAATAAAATTTTAAAGTGGGATCAATAAGGAATACACATTTGGGGTCAATTAAGAATGGGACCAATCGTCGTGGGATCAATACGGAACAACCCAAAAAAAACTGTTAAGTACAAAATTTCGTGCGCCCATTCTATTTTAGTTTCCTACCAAATTAAAGTAAGTAGGACTATTAAAAATCCCAAAAGCTAACTTCGGGTCTATTATGAATTTGTAATAGATAAAGCGACAGATAAACTAACATGTGAATGAATAATTTTATTTTAAATGTCGTTAGCGAGGATAGGGTTTAATCCCCAATCGGACGACTAAAACTATTAGGACGAGCCCCAAAGGTAAATGAACTAGAATAAATGAATTCGCTCCATGATGTGACGTGGTAAACGAAAATTAGCTTAAACTCTGCTCGGGATAACATTGTAGAGATTAGTCGAGTCTAGCAAATTGTTAGGTTTAAATTTTTGTACTTTAAACCTTGATCGCAGTGATTTTTCTAATACTCGTTCGATAAAGAGTTTACTATTTTTAGCTCAACGATTAATGAAACTCTGATGGTTTTAATTTCTAACTATTTTAAAAGTTTCAGGGAATAGGTATTTCTATTCAAAGGGAGAATGCTGCTAGTCTTTTGGGCACAATGCCACGGGGGTACTAATGTAATTATAAATGTAATAATTTTGGTTGTGTTTTAAAATGTAAAATGTATAAATACTTAGCAGTAGGCATCAATCTCCTTTTTTTTTTTTTACGTGTGGAAATCCTACATGGATGCTATGCCGGACTCCTACCGACTAAAAACACACGATGCTCTACAACTGTCTATGGCCGGGAGTCCCGGGTAAGCCCTCGGAAGGATGTCCCAGGGCTCTCGGCAGACTTTGGCGAACACTTCAACCTCGCCTATGGGGTTCGTCTGGAGAGTCGGTTCGGGTGTTAACCCGCTACTTGGGGAAGGGGGGGGGGAGTTGGGTACTGTCCCACCACTATCACCACTATGAGGGGCAAAGAGATATACGCCATCGTCTTGGCCTGCTTCTGTAAGAACGGCGAGCAGCCAGCTCACCGTTCTCAGGCCCCCGGTCATGGAGGTCGGTAGTCTTGGGCGTATAGCAGCCTGCGACGACCTCGCCGCCGACTGCGGAACTCGGGAGGGAGATTTCTCTCCCGGTCCCTTCCCGCCACCTCTTTTTGAAGCATAACTTGCTCGCAAAAAGATGCAGCGGCATCCCACTTGCTTCCGCTAGAGACCATAGCTTTTACCATGGTCTCCAGTGTGAGAACGTCAACGCCCAGGCCTGCAACGAGGTCTCGGCGCTGTAGCGCCCATGCTGAGCACTCCACCAGAGTATGCAGCGCCGTGTCCTCGCTGCAGTCACCGCAGTGCTGACACTCGGGTGTTACCTCCCTATGTATGCGCCACAGATACTTACCGAAACACCCGTGTCCGGTAAGTATCTGTGACACCCGATAAGTGAGGCTACCATGGCGTCTCTCCAGCCACTGATCCATGACCGGCTTCACCGCCTCAATAGTGGTGAGCCCCCATTTTGGTTGCTCAAGTCGTACCTTCCATGTTTCCATGAGCTCCTGGTGGAGCAGGGACCGCTGGGCCTCGATTTCCCGAGACTCAGGCCTGTGGTTCCGCTCCAGCGCCTCCTTGCGCCACTGATAAAGCGACGCAAGGGCTTTCGCTTCCAGGTCCCATGGAGGGGTCCCAGGTAGGAGACATGCCGCCTCGACAGAGATCGTGCGGTACCCTCTAATCACCCTGATGGCCATTGCCTTCAGCGGGCTATGGAGTCTAGCCACATTGCGGGCCGTCAGGGTCTCCGCCCATATAGGCGCCCCGTATAGGGCCATACTCCGCACGATCCCGAGGTATAGTCTTCTGCAGGGAGCGTTGGGTCCCCTTATGTTGGGCAACAACCGCGAAAGTGCAGCTGTTGCCCCTCTCAGCTTTGGGACCAAACTTCGGAAGTGGTGTCCGAAGTTCCATCGGCTATCGAGTACAAGCCCCAGGTACTTCATTGAGGGCTCGATGCCGATGCTAACGCCCCCTACATGTATGCTGGATCCTGTCGGCGGCCCCTTCCGAGGCCCGTGGAAGCACAGGGCTTCGGATTTGTAAAGGGCCACCTCTAGACCCAGCCGTCGTATTCGCCCCACGACTTGAGCAACCCCTGCCGTGGCCTTTAGGGCTGCTTCTCGGTGCGTTGCTCCACGCGCCGTAACGAGGGTATCGTCGGCGTAGCACGTTACGTCGACACCTCTGAGCAACGAACCTCGAAGTACCCAATCGTAGCCGATGTTCCACAAGAGCGGTCCTAAGACCGTCCCCTGTGGAACACCGCACGACACGTCTCGCCGCCCCGGCCCTAGCCAACTCGGGTAAGCTATGGCTCTCTCGGACAAATAAGCCCCGACAATGCGACGGAGGTAGAGAGGCACTCTGTGATAAATGAGCGCCTCCCTAACGCAGCTCCAGGGCAAGGTGTTGAAGGCGTTGGCGATGTCAAGAGACACCGCCATCACCACCTCGCCCCGCGATGTCGCTTCCACCGCCAGGCTCCTGACACGCATGATCGCGTCCACAGTGGAGCGCCCTCGACGGAAACCGAATTGGTTATCCGCCAGATCTGGCCCCACGTGTGTGAGATGCCCGACGAGGCGCTCAGCAAGGATACGTTCAAAGAGCTTACACACCTCGTCGAGCAACACGATCGGCCGGTACCCAGATGGTGAGTTCGCCGGCCGCCCCGCCTTTCGGATCAGGACCAGTTTCCCCGTTTTCCATACCTTGGGAAACTGACCTTTTTCGAGGCATGCGCTAAAGAGCCTTATTAGTCGGGGCCCAAGTTCTTCGAGAGCCAGGACCCACGCTCGGCCTGGAATGCCGTCGGGTCCGGGAGCTGTGCTCTTGCGGGATTTAAGTCGCAGCACAGCTGCCCCTAGCTCACCCTCGGTGACTTCGGGCACGTCGTTCTCGCCGTTATCCGCGTCAGGCGCCAGAGACGGAGCCATGTGCGGAGGAATATGTTCCTCCGCTCTCAATGGAAACAAGGTGCCCAGAACCCTCTCCAGCTGCTCTGGTTGGAGGCTCTGGGTCAGTGGGGGCGCCCTAGGGCGAAGCTTACCTCTAACCATGAGGTACGGACGCCCCCATGGGTTCTGTTCCAGAGTCTCCAGGAGCTCTTCTCGGGCCGATTTTTTGGCCTCTTTTATGGCTCTCTGGAGGGTCCCCTTGGCCCCCTTGTAAGAATCTTATAGCTCCGTCTCCGGCGGAATCTGGTGTATCGACGGCGCGCGGACACGCAAGTGGCACGCAACTGTGCGATCTCCGGCGACCACCAACACACCTGCCTCCTTGCCGGTCCGGGCCTTACCCTAGGCATCGCAGCGTCGCAGATTTGCGACATGGCTCTCCTGAACCACTCCGCCTCTGCATCAACATCGACAGGCGTGTTTTCTGCCGGAATCCAGGCCTGCACGACGGCTGCCTCCAGGAGAGCCTCCCGATTGAGGTGTTTAAGCGCCCAACGCGGTTCCGGGGGATTTGCGATAGCCGGCGGTAGGTTGGGTGGAGAGGCGAGGTCGAACCGAATATATCTGTGATCGGATAACGACTCCTCCTCCTCCTCCACCACACGCCAGCCCTGGACGCGGCGGGCGAGATCAGGGGTCGCAAACGATACGTCTACGACCGAACTGAGCCCTCCCCGCACCCAGGTTGCGACGTTCCCCCGGTTTAGAATTTCTAGGCCACGTGTAGTGACCCAGTCTTCCAAACTTCGTCCTCTGCCAATGGTTTCCCGGGAGCCCCAAGCCTGAGACCAGGCGTTGAAGTCTCCCAGGACCAGGACAGGGCGAGGACGGCAAGCGGCAAGAACGACGTCCAGCTCAGGGAGCCAAAGCTCAAACTGATGCTGGTCGAGGTTCGGCGAGATATAAACGGCCACGACAGCTACTCCATTATAATCCACCGCAACGCAACCTCGGCCCCTTGCAATTATTACAAGGCGCGCAGTGTCCTCGGCGGTTCCCCCAAAGAAAGTCGCCTTTCCGTCCAGGTCCACTGGGTTCCCTGGGTGGACCCAGTACGGTTCAGCGATAACGGCCACATTTATGGACCACTGCGCGATGCTCTGGTACAGAAGATCCTGAGCAGCAGCGCAGTGGTTCAGATTTACCTGCAGGATGCGGATATGTGGATCCATTAATGGACGTCCATCTCCGCATCCCGCTGCGAACGTGGCCGTTCCTGGATAGCACCCTTGTCACTACCCCGTGCAGGATAACGGGGCCTTGGTTTTGAGGCGGCGCAGTCCTTGCTGCCCGCCCGATGGTCCGCGGTTTTAGCCTCCGCTACGCACTTGAAGCAGTGCGGCGGGGCAACACAGGAACTGGCCTTGTGACCGGGCTGACTACAGCGGAAGCACCGGTCTCCCACGGTAACTTCCGCTGTGCACTGCACCCCCACATGACCTTCAACCAGGCACCGGTAGCACCTGGTTTCGCGGGGTTGCAGGAGCTTCACCTGCGCCCTCAAAAAACCTCCAATGAGAAGGTTTCGTCCATCAGCTAGTTTTTGGGCCGCTATGACGGGGCAGCTGACGATCGCTGTCCCTTGACCGGTGCGGCCGAAGCGGATTTCTCCAGCTCTCACCTGGTCACGGGGGCAGCCGCTCGCCTCCACTACGGCGGTGATTAACTCCTCCGTCGAGGCCGCGTCATCTAGTCCCGAGATGCGCATGCTAGCGCATTTATTAGGTCTCGTGATGCGGACGTCAGCTGCATTCAGCGTCTCCCTTAGTTTGGCCGCCAGGGCGTCGGCCTTGGGGGCGCTGGAGGAGCCGGAAACCTCAAGCAGGCGAGCTCCGGTGCGAGTTGTTTTGCACCGGAGTCCACCTGTAATTTCGAGGGCTTTAAGGTCGACAGAGGCTTTCACCTTCTTAAGAACCTCGGCGTACTCCACGCCTCTCCCCACGCCCTCCGTCGTGACCGTTAGCACGACGGCTGTAGATCTCGGGGCGCGGAATTTCTTTGACGACGCTTTCGCCGCGGCAGCTTTGGCCGCCATTTTAGCCACTTTTTTGGCGGCTTTTGCCTTTTTCTTCTTTGCTCCCGCTACCTGCCAGCCCTCTTCTACGGAGGGATATCCGGAGGTAATGGGACCGGTGCCTGTAGTAGGGGGGGCAACACTTTTTCCCCTCGTCTCAGTCAGCCTCGTTATGGGAGACGTGGATGTCTTTCCGTTGGGGACGGGAGCACCCCCAACTACGTTCGCATAATCCGACGTGTGTTTTAGCGGTGGACGGTACGCTCGATTCTTTAGAACAGCGAGACGTCTTTCTATTGCCGCCAATACTTGCGCCACACTAGGCGTGGGTTTAGCTGACGTCGTGGGAAATGTAGACGGTGCTGATTTAGGCGGCGCAGAAGTCCCATGATGGGAGACCTGAATCTCAGAAGCCGTCTGAGTCTTCCGGGGGACCTGCGAACCCTGACCCAACCGCTATTTTATCAATCTGCTCTCGAAGGGTCCGAATCTGTTCGCGAGAGTCGGCGAGCTCTGTTTCCAGACTCGTCACCCGGCTCCTGAGCTTCGCTTCCTCTTCGGAGACGCTTCTGGCAAGAAGCTCGTCTAGTGCCCTCGTGGCTCCAGTGACGCATTCCGCTACAACCTTCTTCTTTCCGGCGACATTTTTGGCACCCTTCATGGCGTCGGAAATCCGAGCAAGAGCTGCGAGGAGCTCCCGCGCCGCTGGGACCTCCTTATCTCTGCCACTGGGTAGTGGCGGGACATTCACCGGTGGCTTTGTTGCCCGCCCTCTCAAACACTGGTCGGATTCTCGACCTCTGCCCGCCGTAGTAGCCGGTACTTTCGCAACTGGTGCCATCAGTTGGATGGTTGCGATGACCCTAGTGGTTACGGAACGCGAGGAGGATGGCTGGTCCTCCCCAACTCCGACGGTGGCACGAATGCCTTTAAGTCACTGCGCGAGCAGAAGACCTTCACGTCCTGCGGCTTCTCCACTCAATACATTCTGCTTTGCTGAGCGTAGGTGGAGCAGCCCGAAGCGGCCTGTACGACCCCTCTATGGAGGACTATTGGCCATGGGCGACGACGTGCGCCTCGCAGGAAGCGCACATCGTCGTCCACGTTACCAGGCACAGTGTTTTATAATCGCTTAGTAGCGGTCACTCTTTTTTTATGGCCAATAACGATAGATATAAACGTAGTACAGCATAATATGACACACCAAAAATTGAAAAAAAATAGTTTTGAAATTATGAAGCTTTACTTAAAAGGTCATTGAACTTTGACAAAAACATTTTTACAGATTTTAATGGAGGAATATATTCGTAATGATGTGCAGAAATTACAAGTCTGCACCTGCCCTAGCATACGAAATAAAAATTCATTTTCAAATTTTAGAAAAATAAATATAAAAACTTTTCTAGTGAACGGTCGCATTTTTTTTCACTATCTAACTAATGTCCAGTTATGTAGCTTCCTACTCATAAATTTTTAATTTTTTTCAATGCAGGACAGCTGAGATAACACGTTTCTAAGTTTTTTATAATTTTCTATGGAAATAGGGTTGTCACAAAAAAATTTGATGTCTGAAATTTTGTAACACTAAGATGATGATCAGTGTTACTCACCAACTAGCGCGAGGTAGCTATGCAGAGAACTCTTTCCCAGGGCGCCTTACTACAGAGATTCCAGTGTGCGTGCAAGGGTAGGCCAGGGCTCTGACGAAAACAGTCAGGTAGGGTGTACACACATATATTTATATAACACAGAGATACACAGAGACACACAGAGAGCTTATTCACTGATAGACACAAATATCACAGGTACACAGAAGTATAGTCAGTGCTTAGGTACTTATGCTACTAAGCTACACATAAGTAGTGGATTTACTGGCCTGCAGAGTGAGCTGAGTGAGAGTGACTGCCTGTTGTTACTGCCAGGTGATGACGGCAGATACCTCTCACATGAGAAGCTCGTGTAGTCCGCACTTCCACGTTGTCGTACCACGTGCAGCCCACTAACTTATAGGTGCGGCACCAAATATCTCATCCGGCAACTAGCCCCGTAGTAAAAAACCCAGTTTTCTGGGTAAAATGTAGCAAGATGCAATGCAGCAACCCAATCACAGCCCGTTAGGCCACGCGAGGTAACAAATAATCGCGCTTGAGCGAAAAACTGATTCGCGGCACAGTCTCAGAGCAAAAGCCAAAGGACCTCCAACTACCCCAAAGCAGGTCTCGGTCAAAAGTCCTGTCTTTCACGAAAAATCTTAACAAAACCCGTTCCTTTAAATGCGAAACGCTTCGTCACCGAACTTATGACATCCTGTCATTCTGACAGTAGAAATGTCACCACTGACAACCGATTAAAAAAAGATAACTCGATAAGGCTGCCTTCACATCCTAAATACTGCATCTATAGAAAATAAATGCTACAACCACCCCCCCTTTAATAGTATTTCCTGCGGATATGACACGCTGGAAATACACAATAAAGAAAACAGAAAAGTACTGACTAATAAACAAAGACAACCAGCTAGGTCCTTCAAACACCAGCTGACTACGACCATTACAATACCAAAGAAAGATCCTCCTATGTACCTAACTAGACACTGACTCGTGTACCGGTTAGGCTAAGTAACTAGAGTCTAATGCCCTTCATAGAAAACGAATGCTCCCTTTACTCACTGCCGATACCCTAACACTACCCAAGCTCTCAGGATAATGTAGAGTACTAAGAAGCGAATGAGAGAAAAACGCTCGGTGCGGTGCATAGAAGAAACTACAACGTGACAATTTAAAGTCACGTACACATATAGAAATACAAACAAAAAATTAAAATAGTCTTACATAATGATCACATAGCACTGGTTTAATAAACTAGAGAAACAGTGCTATGTAGTTACGTTAGGTATTGGAGACTGCTCCTCCTGATACTTCAGGATGTCCTTGATATGGTACTCCCCAAGATCCTTACCGTCCAGATCTGACAGCCTATATACTAAAGGGGATCGTTTAGCAGTCACCACACATTTAAGGAACTTAGGAGCTAGCTTAGCAGTAAAATTCTTGGCCTTGTTGGACAGGTAGAACGTGCGTTTGTAAACTATCTGTCCCACTTTCAGCTCTACATGCCTTTTTCTGAGGTTGTAATACTTTTCATTACGCTGGTGGGCAACGTTCAAATGTTTCCTCACCTGGTCGTAAATGCGTTGTATTTCTCTCAGCTTGACACCGAAGGCTGATGGATCGTCTACAGAGACTGAAGTAGGATGGCACGCGATATCTGTCTGCCTGTACAGCACTCCATCCCCAATAAATTCCCTACCATGTACCAAAAAGTAAGGGGTGAAACGAGTTGCTTCGTTAACTGCAGTGTTTAAAGCACACTGTATCTCAACCAAGAACTGATCCCAAGACTTGTGTTGTGACTTCACATAGCATGAGATCGCTTGAACCACATTGCGAATAGCTCGTTCCGCCTGATTAGTTTGGGCATGATACCTAGGGTTATAATATATATTAGGTACATTGTATTTAGCCAACAGATCCTTAAATGGCTTACTCACAAACTGAGGGCCATTATCCATGTAAATAGTCTTGCAGACTCCGTGCACGAGAAACACACTCTTCTCTATGAACCTCGCGACTACAGCGCCTGTGGCAACCCGAACAGGGCACAACATGACGTATTTGCTAAAGTAGTCGGAGACCACGATCAGGTGTACGTTTCTATTGCTCGAAGTGGGAAAGGGACCAAGCAGATCGACAGAGATAGCTTCGAATGGCTTCGAAACCCGCTTCGGGCTACCCATTAGGCCGGGACGAGACGTATTTACGGGTTTGTATTGCTTGCATGTTTCGCAATTCCCAACATATTCTTTGACGTCCTCGTACATCTTGGGCCAGTAATAATTTAGGGCTAACCTTTTATGCGTCTTCCAAACGCCACCATGGGCACTAAGTGTGTCATCGTGGTACTTAGAGAGCAGGGGCAAGCGATCCTCCTGAGGTACCACCAGCTTCCAGTCAAAGTCTGAAGTCAAAGAATATTTATTTTTAGTTAACCTATATAGAAGGTTGTCACGAATGTCATAATTTGGTGACTTCCTAGGGTTCTTCCGAACACTATTCATGGTGTGGTCATACCACGGGTCTTTAGTGGGTACTGCATCGAGGGAATCAATCTTGATACGAGACAGAGCATCAGGTACAACGTGGTCTTTACCTTTTCGATGCTCTATGTCAAAATCGAATTGACTGAGCCTCATGCTCCAACGTGCTAGACGACCCGTGGGATTTTTTAGCTTATGGAACCACAGAAGAGATGAATGATCCGTGACGACCGTACATTTTTGGCCTTCGACGTACTGTCGAAATTGTTCCAAAGCGAAAATCACGGCCAGAAGTTCTCGCTCAGTTGTGCTGTAGTTCACCTCGTTCTTGTTGAGAGAACGGCTACAGTAGGCGATAGGGTGCTCAACACCATCGTGAGTTTGTATCAGTACAGCAGCAACTGAGTAAGCTGACGCGTCACTAAGAATGCGGAAGGGCATCTCAAAGTTAGGCATTTTTAATATAGGGGCAGAAACCAAGGCTGACTTTAGCAGGTTAAAGGACTGTTCAGCCTCAGGGGTCCATTCGAACTTAAGGTTCGTAGAAGTGAGTTTGCACAGAGGTTTACTAATCTTCGAGAAGTTGTTAACAAAGCGACGATACCAGCCGGCCATTCCCAGAAATCTCTTAACCTCCTTAGGGTTAGAAGGGGTGGGATAGTTGAGGATAACCTCAACTTTACCCGGGTCTGTCCGTAAGCCATGTTTGTCCACATAATACCCCAGGTATTTGAGTTCACTCCGACAAAAATGGGATTTTTTCATGTTAATAGTTAGGCCAGCATCCTTGAGTTGCTGATAGACTCTATGTAAGAGCTCTACATGCTCCTCAAAGGTGCTGGACACACAGACTATGTCATCCTGAAACGCAAATACCTTGTTGTCGAACTCGGGACCAAACAGACGGTCCATGAGGCGTTGCATCGTGGCACTGGCTCCGACAAGACCGAAGCACATCGAATTGTATTGGAATAATCCTCTCCGGGGAACCGTAAAAGCAGTCTTCTCAGCAGACTGGGGTGAGTCGAATGGAATCTGCCAGTAAGCCGCACTCAAATCTACAGAAGTTAAATACTTAGCATTATTAAGGTGGTCTAAGATTTGATTGATATAGGGTAAGGGGTAGGCGTCACTCTTAGACACAGAGTTCAGCTTGCGAGAGTCCAAGCACAATCTGAGGTCGCCGTTCGCCTTCTCCACCATGACCACTGGAGAGTTCCAGGCGGACTGAGACGGGGACACTACTCCCATCTCCAGCATTCGGTCCAGCTCGGCTTCCAGGGCCTTCTGCTTAAGGGGAGAGAGCGGATAATAACGCTGCTTGATCGGCTTGCTGTCACCAGTGTCAATGACATGGTGCACAAGTGAGGTCCGACCTAAACCCACCTTATCAGTGTTCAACGAGTCGAACTTTTCAATGACCTCGTTGATTACACACCTTTGTTTAGTTGTCAGGTTGTCGTAATCCTCGAGGCCACCGTTAAGGGACACAGACTCTATAGGATTATTATCACTAAAGCTATCAAGACTAATATTTTGTAAAATTAACTTATCACTTAACTTAAATTGTTGCCAGAAATCCACTCCAAATATCATGGAGGTGGTTATACCTGGGACAACATAGAACTTGACAACTCGGATAACCGAATTGTACTCAATTGGCAAAGAGATACAACCCAGACATTGCAAGTGAGTGCTGTCTGCAGTTGTAATACGAAAAGTAGGATTGATACTCACAAGATCAAAACCCAGTTCCAAGAAGATGCGGTGCGCTCCCTTACCTAGTATAGAGCAGGAGGCACCGGAATCTAGAAGGCCTAAGACATTTAAATTTAAAATCTTAACAACTAGATACGGTCTAATGTCACTATCCCGTTTAGGAAACAGGACCTTATCAGAAATAGACTCAGATACAGAGTGATGCACAGAGTTCCTAATAAGGCCCTGGCCTACGCGTTTTTTGACTTGCTAGTACAGTGTGAGCAGTCTGGGGTCTTGACTCCTTTGAGACCACACCGGAAACACACCAGCTCCCTTGACTGTGTGCAGCTGTATGCAGTGTGACCGCCCCCGCCGCAACGAAAGCATTTGCGATCGTGGGGGGTAACCGGCGTCTCCACTGCAGACACCTGCTTAGCGGGCTTTTGTACACCTTTGTTCTTAAGCTGGTGTAAGTCAGATGTAATCTCAAACTTGTCAAGAGCAGGCTCATGGAAAGCGTCTGCCCTAGTACGCGCAAGCTCCAAGCGCTTACCCAAACGTCTCAAGTCATCTACAGAGTTGACATCATGCAAGGCCAGTTCCTTCATGTAGTCAGGTCTAATGTTGTGCATGAGAATGTCCAGCTGTTCCTCACTGGGCATCTTACATGACAACCTTGAGAACATGGCTTGCATTGTACATATATAGTTAACCAAGGACTCAGAGCGGGCTTGTGTACGCTGTCTTATCTCGTTCCTGAGGCGGTAATCATAATCAGGAATATCGAAGGTATCTCTAAGCTCACTAATAAGATCCTCATATGAGATGAAGTTAGCTTTGTTTGTACGGAACCAAGACAAAGCCGGTCCATCCAACAGGTCGGAGAAAGCCATAAGGAGTCTAGGCTTAGTAACCTCCCGAGCACATCTAAGTTCCTCTAATCTCTCTAAAAACACACGTACACAAGTAGAACCATCATATTTTAAGTTAAATGAACATAAGTTAAGGGGACGTTCTTTATACACTATGTTACATGTAGAACTATTCCTACTTGAACTAGCTCGCACCGAGCGGTCCTCTCTCACTACTGGTGAAGTATATTCCACCTGGTCACGACCCGAAGGATCATCACCATCATCATCCGAACCTTCGGATTCAGAATCACTACTGGGTTCAGCCCTAGCGATGATCTTCACTAGCCTACCACGAATATCCACCAGGTCGGGGCAATCCAGACCACAACGAGCTAACCTACTCAATAAGTAGTTGGCTCTGATGGACACCCTAAGACGACTACCTTTATTAATGAAAATGTCACCTGACTGAATAGCCTCCTCCAGCTCGGAGACTCTTGGAAGGCAGATCGAGAGCTCAGCCGGTGCATCAGCGGGTACCGGAGCACTCGCTTTGATGCTACCTCGACGGACGAGTCGGTGTGCCGTTCTTAGCTCACTCCGAAGGCCAGACACTGTCGTTTCCGGTTCCACTGAAATACCCATGTGGGACAGCTCGTTAGCAAGTTCATCCTTTCTTAAATAATTAATATATTTTTTCATCTGTGCCATTATGTAAAAATTTACTTACAACAATTATAAATATAAAATGGCACAGATAGGGATCAATTACAAAGTAAAAATGTAAATTGAGTTACAACAAAGTGTACTAAGTTAGGTAATTATGTTTCAAATTGACTTTTAGAATTTAACAAAGATTAAGGGTATACTAAGAGAGAAAAGTTTCTAAATTTTCTGATAACACTGTTCAGGTTAACATTCAAAATTACAAGGTATGTACACACCTTATAAAAAAGTTTTAAGTTACACAGAGAAATTCACAAAGTTTACACAGTGAGAAGTTTACCAAGTTTACCCTACAAGGTAAAGCTATAGAATAATATACACTAATACACTAATGATAAATAAATGTGTGCACCATAAAAAAAAGGAACATAAAACACAATAAGAAAAAAAAGTGGGTATGCCAAATAAAATCAATAAATCTTTCCAAAATCACAGCTATTATAAATTTTTGAATTTAGAATTTTGTGTCTTTTCCAGCCAAAGATGTAGGGAGCTGGAAGAAGACGAAAGGGAAGGTTTTGTGCTTAGCTGCTAGCACCACCAATTAACGTCCTGGAGCGTCTCGGACGATTCCAGAATGGTTTCGCCAGAGATAACCACCTATGCACACACACCAGACTGAGACTACCGCAGAGTAGACCCAGAGATTTGCCACTACGTTGGGAGCCAATTTGTAACACTAAGATGATGATCAGTGTTACTCACCAACTAGCGCGAGGTAGCTATGCAGAGAACTCTTTCCCAGGGCGCCTTACTACAGAGATTCCAGTGTGCGTGCAAGGGTAGGCCAGGGCTCTGACGAAAACAGTCAGGTAGGGTGTACACACATATATTTATATAACACAGAGATACACAGAGACACACAGAGAGCTTATTCACTGATAGACACAAATATCACAGGTACACAGAAGTATAGTCAGTGCTTAGGTACTTATGCTACTAAGCTACACATAAGTAGTGGATTTACTGGCCTGCAGAGTGAGCTGAGTGAGAGTGACTGCCTGTTGTTACTGCCAGGTGATGACGGCAGATACCTCTCACATGAGAAGCTCGTGTAGTCCGCACTTCCACGTTGTCGTACCACGTGCAGCCCACTAACTTATAGGTGCGGCACCAAATATCTCATCCGGCAACTAGCCCCGTAGTAAAAAACCCAGTTTTCTGGGTAAAATGTAGCAAGATGCAATGCAGCAACCCAATCACAGCCCGTTAGGCCACGCGAGGTAACAAATAATCGCGCTTGAGCGAAAAACTGATTCGCGGCACAGTCTCAGAGCAAAAGCCAAAGGACCTCCAACTACCCCAAAGCAGGTCTCGGTCAAAAGTCCTGTCTTTCACGAAAAATCTTAACAAAACCCGTTCCTTTAAATGCGAAACGCTTCGTCACCGAACTTATGACATCCTGTCATTCTGACAGTAGAAATGTCACCACTGACAACCGATTAAAAAAAGATAACTCGATAAGGCTGCCTTCACATCCTAAATACTGCATCTATAGAAAATAAATGCTACAATTTATAATATTTAGAATGATGATACAATTGAGATATAATTATGGCTTGAAAGTTTTGGAATGGGTTAGTGATATTGTAGGTAACAATTAATATAAAAAGTGTACTTGTTTATTTTAGCGAGATTTTTAAAATTATATCTTTTTTTTTTCATAGGAATTCCTTGACGGCCGCATTTTTTAAAAATGTTTTTTGTTAATTGCGCTGATGAGGACTACCACAAAAAAAAATTACGCGCTACAAGCACAGGACAGCTGCGATATTCAGTTATTAAGATTTGAGTTAGTGTTGTATCTCAAGTCAATGGTATTGTTCAGTTGTGGTCTTTATATTTTTATGGGTTAGGAATCAAAAAGAAATCCAAATTTATTCATTGATATTACACTTATCTTCTTGCGATATGGCAAACTGAACTATACCATAGAAATGAGTGACAACCCTTACCCCTCAAAACTTTAAAATTGAATTTCAGAGCTATCCTGGGCTTGTAGCGTCTAATTTTTTTTTGGTAGTAGTACAATCCACAATTAACAATTCGGCATCTAAAAAAAATGCGACCGTCAAGGGATGCCCCTAGAAAAAAATAAATAAAATAATTACAAAAAAAAAAAATTTTCGCTAAAATAGACAACATTCGTTCATTTTTTTTAATAAAAATTCGTTCTAAAATAGTTTCGCAATATACACCATTGCGGTTATACACCATTAAAATCGTTACGACTTAGTTTCTTTTTATAAACGTTTTATTTAATTGAAATTTAGGATTGTTATTATTATTTCAGTTAAATGTAGTTTACTCTTCATATACGTAAACATATAATTAATACAAAAGAACAGGCTGTTTTGATTCATAATCATAACACATAAAAAATTTAAGGACCACAACTGAACTATACCATAGATTTGAGTGACAACCCTAACTCAAAACTTTAGAGTTGAATATCCCAGCTGTCCTGGGCTTGTAGCGTCTAATTTTTTTGTGGTAATAGTACTATTCACAATTAACAATTCGGCATCTAAAAAAAATGCGACCGTCAAGGGATGCCCCTAGAAAAAAAAAAAAAAATATTTACAAAAAAAAATATTCTCGCTAAACTAGACAACATTCGTTCATTTTTTTTTTATAAATCGATGCCACGACTATATTTTAATCATGGAAAAATGAAACAATGAAAATAATACGAATAACAAAGGAGATGAAGGGTTTCTATGGTTTCTATGGACTTTTCTCGATTTCTTAAATTTTTCTAAAACTATGGGTGATAAACATTTTGGAGTTTAACTATCTGCTTAGTTTGGCTATTATCCATCATAAAACATAAAAAGCAGAGAGTGACCGCTACTGAGCGATTTTAAGACACTGTGCCAGGGTGTACCACGTGGAGGTTGTCCTACCCCACACCCCAAGGCATCAATCTCCTTAGATTTATTTCTTTCATTATCATGAGGAAGACATATTTTAACTAAATCCTTACGCCTAGCTCTCGCACTCATCTCGAAGCGATCCTATAGTCTCGTAGAAACATCATCGAATAGAACATTCAATGTACTCGTAGGTATAATACGAATACCTAGGTACGTCATTGCATTTTCCAGTACAAGATTGTTTGAGTTTAGTTTTCATTTACTTACTTTATTTATGTAGGTAGGTTTACCCTCTACCTATTTATGTTATTAACGTAAAAACTTAATTACCTATTTAGAATACAAAAAACCCGACTGCCAAGTAAACATACAACTGAAAAGCAAAAAACAAGCTCTACATTTCTTTTATGATTTTCTTTAGCTACTTACCCCCATATTCATAATCGTTTATTAAACCTATTTTAGTTAAAACACATTTTAAGTCTATTGCTGTCTCTAACCATATTCTGTCATTGGTTAGAGACAGCAATAGACTTAAAGTGTGTTTTAACTAAAATAGGTTTAATAAACGATTATGAATATGAGGGTTACTGTTTAACTTTGTCGGCAACATTTTAAAAACACATAATACCGCATCGAAATCGGGTCAGTAGTTTTGCGTTCATCGCAGTTAAATAATTATAACGGCAAAAGTCCGCCATTTTGATTTTCCACGAGTTTTATTATATCTGGTGTCACGCACACAATTACGACGAATCAAATGACACCTTGTATTTAAAAATCCATCAAGCCGTTCAGGCTATATAGCGTCCAAGAAAAATTATCAAACTTTACATTTTAGCGCCAAAAGTCTGCCATTTTCATTTTTCAAAAATTTTATTATACTTGGTGTCACTCACACGATCACGACGAATCAAATGACACCTCATATGTTAAAATCCGTCAAGCCGTTGAGTCTGTAGAGCGTGCAAGAAAAAAATCAACGTTTTCATTTTAGCGCCAAAAATCAGCTATTTTGATTTTTTAGAAATTTTAATGTACCTGGTGTCACTTACACAATCACGACGAATCAAATGACACCTCGCATGTCAAAATCCGTCAAGCCGTTCAGGCTGTAGGACGTGACAAAGAATTGGACATACATACATACATACATTATCTCGAAAAACATTACCCTCCGGTCTTTGTCAGTTTGGGTAATAACTGGCCAAATACGATTCGAATTCGAGGACAATATGGTAAGAGGGTAAAAACCGCCAAAAGAATTACATTTGTTCATTTTATGTACGGGAGCTTATTTCAATATTATTATGTTTCTGTTTTTCATAATTTGCTGTTATAGAAATACATATGTGAAAAGTTCAGCTCTCTAACTATCGCGCGTCATGACACACAGACAGACCGATGCACAGCGGAGTTTCAGTAATAGGGTCCCGTTCTTACCCTTTGGGTACGGAAGGCTAAAAAGGACAGCCAATTTTAGCATAATGACTAAACTTCTATAGACATCGTTTAAATTTCTCATCACATTTTCCCGAAAAAGAGGATACAAAATAACACGGCAAAACTTTTACCTTTTTGTTACCCTTCTGTAAAGTAGCAGGCGGAATACAGGCGAGATACCCACCAGCCAAAACCCCTTTTCATAATATGAATAAAATATTCGTTTAAAGTAGAGAATTTAAGCTATCTACATTAGCATTCCTAGTTGGGACCAACATTAATTTAATTAAACATATAAACCAATTTAATCTCGTTTTGTGTGGTCTTAATGACCAAATAATTTAGTTTCAGACTTGTCTAACTCTAATAGGATATTTTTAGCGTTAACTAATGGAATCAGGCGTTACATGGCGGAAATCCATCCTAAAATGATAATAAAAGGAGGGGAGGGGGGAGGGACCTCCCCCCTCCCCTCCTTTTATTAACATTTTATTTTTAGCGTATTTCCCGACATTATACATACACACATATGTAACAGCAGAGGCATATAATATGCCCACATTTCACCTTTTTAGAATTTGTCCCTTAGCTTACAAATTAAATGAAAGATAGTGTATGAACAGTACCTTTGAGAATGCTTTAGGCGAAACCGGTTAGGTTATGTAAAAATACGATTAAATAGTGGAAAAGTACAAGTGTGAGTTTGAATAAGGAGTTTCCCTAATAATGTCACCACTAACTTCAATGAATTTTACTTCTACTACGGCATGGTCCTTCTAAATGGCATTGTGATTACAAGCTTTCGCTATTCAATAGTTCAACACGCATATGGCAATACAATACATTGTATGTGGCATTTAAGGCTATAGCACAGATTAAATAATAGTTACGCTATAGGTACAAGTAAACGTATTTTTTTATTTTTTTATACTACTTAGGTAATTTACTTTACGATGCATTGCATCAATAATACAGAGCAGAAATTTCTTAGATCTAAATATAGTGCTAAGTGAGTAAAACCTAAACAATTCACCAGCACGTAGGTGTTGTATCTATTAGATGTTGATGGTTTCTTAGTTCGAATTTTTATACAATAAAAATTAAAATAAAAAAATTTGAAAAAACCCCCGACATTTGAAAGGATATTGAAAAAGGATAAAATAATTTAAAAACGCCCTCGACTTCAAAATTTAAAAACCCTTGACGTGAAAAATGCCTCCAAAAAGTTATAATAGCGTTGTCGTGTCGGGGAACCTGGGATCGTTCTGATAAATTTGGGAGTGTTTTACCAGTTAGAGGTCCCCCGACACAACAACGCTATTATAACTTTTAGGAGGTATTTTTCATATCAGGGGTATTTAAATTTTTAAGTCAGGGGCGTTTTTAAATTGTTTTATCTTTTTTTCAAATACTTTTTAAATGTCGTCGGTTTTTTTTTAATTTTTAATTTAGCTTTTTTAGTTTTAACTTTTTAGAGAGCAGGAGTTATCACTGTACCTAATACCTATACATATAAGAACAGGCACAAATCAAACCCCAACTCATAACTGAAAACAGCATCAAAATCGGAGTAATAGTTTTTTAAAAAGTCGCAACATTGATTTTCACACATAATGTTCGCTGCAGCGTCCCTTGGTGAGTTGTCACCGTGATTCCTATCTAAGAACATGCACCAATCAAGCCTAAACCCATAACTGAAAACTGCATCATAATCCGACCAGTAGTTTTGGAGAAAAATGGCAACAATGGCACAAACAAACATCCTCACCGCCCAAACACATATACCGGCACCGCTCCGTCGTGGGTAAAAATAAATGTACAAGAAAGTAAATGTAAATTATTCAGTAAAACCGTCCCGCATCCGTTTATTCTCTTGCTGGCTACAAAATGTTGCAGTAACTAAATAATCCCGATGAGGCGGGACAAAATTGCCAAAACTGTGCGCGCATTAACTGAGATGGTATGCAAAGGGATCAATGAAATAAATTAGATACAACGCTCGCTGTTACTTATTCACAGCAAATAGATATAGAGACCAGAGTAACGGTTACTGATAAAAACCGGGCAAGGACAAGCCGGCGACTATGGCACGGACCGTGCCAAAAAACTGCAAAAAACACTTTGTTATATAGGAGCGCCCTTAAATATTAATACTTTTCTGATTTAGTACTTTTTACTTGTTATAGTGGCAACAGAAATACATCATCTGTGAAAATTTCAGCTATCTAGCTATCACGGTTCCTGAAATACAGCCTCGTGACAAACAAACAGGCATGTACAGGTTTTACCCTTTGGGTACGAAACCCTAAAAATTTGCACAACCAATGGTGCGTACTCGGGTTTATTACACATAACCAATGTAAATGCTGGTACATGGGGTGAAATATGATAATGGCAACAAAATTAAGTGTGTGCGTACAGATAGAAAATGTTATGTACCTACACACGGGTGTATATTGAATGCTAATTCAAAATAATACCACAAAATAAATTACTTTGAGATAACATGGTCTAGGTATCGGTACCAGTGCAGTTTTAGTCAGACAGAAAATTAATAAAATCTTGACACATTTACACAAACATGTCAAAACCGTGCTACATGGAGTTGATACAGTTGATACTTCTTTAAATTCCCTGACCGGGGGCTAAATTGTTATATACTAGTTACAGACAATCACAATAAATCAATCAGATCAGTTTATTGCACTCCAATGCTGAACACATCCTAATATATTGATGTTTTGTCGCTAAATGAAAAATAGTACTTATCTGTAATAGCAAAGCAAATAATATTACTACAAAGTAACATTCACATGAAGACCAGAACGAGGCCTTGCATTAATCCCAAGACTTGTCGTTCCTAAACCAATTTCTTTCTTAAACCTGAACAAACTGCCTTAGTATCAACGCTACACTTATCAAAAATCGCAGTATAGATGGAGCTATCAATATGTTAAACTCCATTAACTCTTGATTATATTGGCGGAATACAACATTGAACGAATGGAAACACTTGGGACGTTGTTCCCGCAAATTACACCGCTATGAGACTACAAATAACCGCAAATTTATGTAGATAGCTATCGAGTGCTCGGTGCTACCCGCGTGGTGTTACGTAAAACGTGTTTAAGACGGCAGCGAGGGCGATAACACGACACTAGTGTTAACATCTGGCCCGACTCCCATCTACCGAGCATAAACATCCCAGTGCCGGCATCATGTCTTCATTTGCATGATTCAGACGCGCAACATCGGCGGTCGTGCCCACAATGTCAATAGGATCGTTCCCTAAATTTATTCAAAGTAGGTATCCCAGATTAGCTGAGGTAGGTTTACGGTACGGATTAACTAGAAAAGCTCGTTTAACAACATTCCATCAGACAAACGCTAACCACTATTATACGCCCACGAAATAATATGGCCGCATTCAAGGGTGCTATCAACTCTGTCAGTTTTCGTTTGGGATATTGCATTGTTAAATCAATATTTACGCTGCAGTGAAGGCTTGTTACCCGAACTGCCGAAGACAGGAGGGTAATGTTTTTCGAGATAATGTATGTATGTATGTATAATTCTTTGTCACATCCTACAGCCTGAACGGCTAGACGGATTTTTACATGCGAGGTGTCATTTAATTCGACGTGTACATATATTAAAATTTTTGAAAAATGAAAATGGCAGACTTTTGGCGCTAAAATGTAAAGTTTGATATTTTTTCTCGGACGCTCTACAGCCTGAACGGCTTGATGGATTTTTAAATACAAGGTGTCATTTGATTCGTCGTGATTATGTGCGTGACACCAGGTATAATAAAATTCATGGAAAATCAAAATGGCGGACTTTTGGCGTTATAATTATTTAACTGCGATGAACGCAAAACTACTGAACCGATTTCGATGCGTATTATGTGTTTATAAGGCCTTGGTCAGACTTAAATTCTAACATTTGTTTGATTGCAATCGGTTGAGTAGCACCAGAAATATGACCATAAATATAATAATTAAGGTTGAATTTTGGTGATGTCCCTTCATAGTAGGGGAGCCCACGATGCTAAATGGGGATTTACTCGAGCGTCGTAGAGACCTATTGGGATGCAAAGCTTAGATGATATGAAGAAAAAAATGTTATACGATATATACCTTTACATCGGTGGGGGAAGCGGCTATAGATTTTTAAATATGTAAAAAAAAACTGTTGCATGGACATCCTCGAGCGCGTCAGATATTGATAGCATCAATGCCCTACGTATTTTTAATAATGTTAATCTGATCGTTAGCATGATGCGGGTGGTTGTATTTAAGGGTTGAAAATGAAAAAAAAAAAAAAATAATCGAGCGCGTCAGATTTTCTAAGGGAGTGTTATGTGCACCAAAAAAAAAGTTCTCATTCACTAATCTGACGATTTCGATGGGACGCAAACTCGCGGCCATTTTCATAATGTGCAAAAAAATTCGCCATTTTGAAATACTCAAGCGCATCAGATTAAGATATATATGGTTCATCTTTATGTTCTAAACGTACTGTCTCATAATCTGACGATTATCTAGAGGGATTGGCCTGATCTGACAAAAAAAAATTAGAAAAACGGTTCACCTTAAAGGCCATCCCTGCAACTTCCCGCTAATTCCATTCCTGGGCTATTAAAATTGCACTTATGACATTTTTGAGCTCAAAATAGAATTTATGTGATATTTTGAGCTCGCTGAGTTCAAAGAAATAATATTTCTATGCATTTGAGCTCTCTCAGCTCGAAAATCTGATAGAAGTTTCATAGAACACTATTTTTGGAATGTTCAAACCGCAATAACTTTTGAATGGATCAACCGATTTTCACGCGGTTGGCGGCATTCGACGCAGTTTTATCATCCTCTTATGAGGATGATAAAACTGCGTCAATTTGCAATTTTAATTGATCGAGCCACAAATTTCGGAGTAATCCTAATTAATAATTAATTAATTTTAATAATATTAATATAAATATAAAATAAATATATATATAATAAATAAATAAATAAATATAAATATATAAATAAATATAAATATAATTATTAATATTATATTAATGAATATTAATTAATCCTAAGTAATCCTAATTCTATACTATTGTTAAAAGTAAGTAGTAGTAGTAGTACGAACGAAGTTCGTAGACGAAAAGATATTTGGCGCATAGTGTAACTTTATTGACGAATTTTTGTTATTTCGGCTTGCGGAAATCGTCAGATTATATATTTTTCATTATTCTTGAATTATTTCCTTCAAAATAAAAAAAAAATTAGTTACGCTCGAGAATGTCGAGATGACGTTTTTTTTTACAACTTTGTTGCCCTCCCCTTTTTTTACGTCACTCTCAAATTGTCAGATTAGTGGAATATACACTTTTTAGGATGTAATTAACTCACCCTACCTTAATCTGACGCGCTCGAGAATTTCTTATGGTCAATTTTTTTTTACTAATCTGATCCTGTATCCTTCACGGGCGGCCTTATATATGGGCCTCATGTTTTGTGGAGGTACTTAACCAGGTACAAGGTATCCCCGTGTATATTAATCTGTCGCGCTTTAGAAAATCCCGAAATCCCTTCTTGGGCTCCCCTACTATCACTACACGAAAATTAATAACTCCACTACTAACATAACTAAAAAGTTTTAAATAAACTTAATTACCTATTTAGAATACAAAAAACCCGCCTGCCAAGTAAACATACAACTGAAAAGCAAAAAACAAGCTCTACATTTATTTTGTGATTTTCTTTAGCTACCTACTTACTGTTTTACTTTGTCGGCAACATTTGCAGGCGGGAAGAAGCTATGTCAAGCGAGTGGTGGTTTACAAAATAGCTACATATTCCCATAGCTTTTTCCCGCCTGCTTTTTGTATTCTAAATAGGTAATTAAGTTTTTTACCAACGTTATAAAACAATTGTGAAGAAGTAAGTATTCCGCTACGAAATATCTTATTGGGGTGGAATTTTGAAAAACACATCACAGCGAAGAACAATAAATATGAAGCAATAGAAATACCAAAACCTTTAAGTTCTTTCTTCCCTAGAGATATTCAGGTCGATACCTATCTACAAACATTGCTTGTCACGCGAAACTCTCATCAGACAATCAATAATAATTAAATAGTGGATGTAGGTACCCTAAATAGTAAATGGCAAAGTTCACGAACAGGATAACAGGTCAGGATATAACTACCTACCTTCTCACTACTTGTACGTCAGTAGTATTGTAAAATAAATGATACTCCAATGATTCTTAGCCTTCACATGTTTATTCGCTTTCTCTTCATACAATAATGAATGATACCTTCTACTCGTATAAGTACTTCGAATTGCTCGAGCGATTAAATAACAATACAATGTACTGTACACTTGTATTTTTCAATATAACCAATAGGTACTGTCACTTGCTAAGTACTAACTATAAATTATTACAAAATATTCTACTTTAACTAATTAGCACTTTACTGAACTCGATCAGGAAACAGAATGTGTTCTTTTTCCAGAATATTCACTTTTTATCGCCTCTCACCAACTCCCACCTCATACTGAACATTTATGTCAAAATCAACTACCCACTATTTTTGAATAATCAATAAATGTTATAAGTACAGGCTAATCATTCTACTATGAGGCGGTGTTGGCATCACAAAAATTAACTTATTACTACTTAAAACTGAATGGTTTTAGAAAAATCAAAACAGTAGGTACTCCCTTTTTTTAACGTGAGGAAAATTTTACATGGATGCTATGCCGGACTCCTACTGACTAGACTAGAAACCACATGTATCCTACCTAGAAGCCTACGGTTGAGAGTCCCGGGTAAGCCCTCGGAAGGATACCCCAGGACACGTAAGTAGTTCCTAGCAGATGACAAAACACCTGCTGCGAAAAAAACTTTTTTTCTCAGTAGCGTCACTACGCCCCGTACGCCTCTACTACATATCACTACCACAGTAGTGAACTCTTTATTTGATGTGATTAGGATTATATATTTTAGAGCGATCAGTCAGATCGTATTTAAGATCATAACAGAAATTCAGTACCTGCGTGTAAACCTTACTCTGCTCTGCCTACTCCACTCTACTCTATGTCTTATAAGAAAGAGATGAGTTTTTACTGTATCGAGCTTTGGTCCTATGGTACGATGAATTCAATTCTGAGCTCCCTTTTAAGACTGCGGGTATTTAAATAAAGCATCAGTATCTGTCATACTAAGTATAAATAGGTACTGTAGGCTAAGTCCGATTAGCTGTTTGAGCTGTGCGTTGATATGGGTATTGTATCATTAAAAGGCACGGCTCCAGGAGTTCTCTCAAAGTTATATACGAGTATGTAAATGCACGGTTCCGTTTTAGACCCAAACTTCCAAAAATATAACAGACCAGTGCACATTACACGCGGAATATAGAAACAACAGCGTTGTATTTAGAAAAAAAAATACACAGGTAAAAAAAATAAACAACCCTTAAACAATCATAACACAAAAATGAATGTATAATACAGAAGAAACATAAATAGTACTCGCAATACAATGTTCGGTGTTTAATTAAACGGTAGGAAGCGATTTACCCTGAGTTGTGACCTTAGGCTACAGCCTATCTCATTTTATCAGAATTTTCATAGATAAAAATTATAAGAATTTAAACCTTTAAACCGTAGTGCTGGTGATAGTACCAGTGCAATGCTCGCAGTTCTTTCAGCTCTACTTATAGAGCTGAAAGAACTGCGAGCCTGTCGGAGGATAAATAAAATCTCTTACACGAATTATAACGAGCGAAGCTCCTCGTCAAAATGGACACTAGTTAATGATTTCTTTTGTCAAGTCTGCTCTGGACATAGCAGCCCTTTTGGGCTCATATCTTGTGACCAGTCTGGGATCAACTGCCTGTTGGAATATTTTGTGACTCAATCACGCCCCGATCCAATTTGGTTGAAATTAAGTAAGTATACAGATAGCCTCTAAGGCAGTCCAATACGGTGGTATGTTTCTTCACCCCTCAAAGAAAGAAGCGGGATAATAAGAAAGAACAGGATAACACCCGACAAGAAGTAGGATAGAACCGTGGACAAGGTCTGTGTCAGAGCCCTGAGGCCATCCTTCCGAGGGCTCACCCGAAACTTCTGGCTTTAGACAGATGGCAAAACGCTGTGCGGTTTTAGTCGGTAGAAGTCCGGCATGGCATCCATAAAGATTTCCACACGAAAAAAGATAATTTGTATTTCGGTAACAAGTTCATCGGACACCAGCTTGTTGTTAATATCTACGTGTGCCAGCTAAATACATGGAGATGCACAATCCGTAAACTCTATATCGTACTTATCGAATCGACCTATAACTTGGCTACGAGCTTCACGTAAATACGGTCCACTTTATTATCTGTGCCAGATTTAACAGCTCACTCTGCTGGGATGAGACGGTAACATTACTTGAGAACTTGCTGTGTATAGTTCAGCGCTTAATTGAAACAAGGGCTATTGGTTTACCTTACAACAATTAGTACATGACATACCTATAGGCAGAGGCATACTATACGCCGCCCATATATCAGCATTTGTATTTTGTACCACGTAAAAGGTGTGGAGTCTGATAATATATTATGGCTACTTAAACAAGCTTGCCGATTACGTGTAGGCATTTCTGACCTTGTCCTTCTTTAGGAAGATTCTAATCAGCTTGTCCATTCACACTCACCTGTACCTACCTCATAAATAAGCCTCTTGTGATAGCCATCTTTGCACATGTCCGAACCTTCTATCATTCTATCTTGATCACTCGTTCACAACATTCCGCTTTCGTGACACCGCTCAACAATTTGTTACAGATTGATACCTACGTGAAATGTAACGTTCTTCGCTTCCGACTACGTAATCCCGACTACTACATCAATGAATCGAAATCGAATGAGAATAGAGATAGATACTTGTAGGTAAGGTACGTAACCAACATCACCAACACGTGGTGCGCACGGAAAAGTACGAGTATCTAGCGTGGTGTCCGTAGATGGGTCCGTAGGTACGGTCTTATTTAAATTCGCCGTATTTTATTTCAATTAATGGAGGAGTATGACCTCGGAACGCTTGTCAATTCAATGCAAGTATGTATAATATAGGTTGTAGTTATGTATAATATAGTATAAACCTACTATCGTTATTTTCCCAAAGGATGCGGTGGAATTCAAAGTTAAGCAAACTCGGAACTCTACTTTAACGCCCTGCAAAATTCATTACGTGCTCGCCTTTTAGGCTTTTATGTGGTTGTGTGTCAAGTTGTGACTGCCTGCTGTTGAATCGGAACCAACAGCATGTGCCTTCCGAAGCACGGAAACGCTCGCAAATAAATTTCACAAAGTGGTCACTTGTCTGTCTGGTTAAGATCAATATCTAATATTTAATACATATGAATCAGGTAGTTGTAGATTTTGTTCTAATCAGTTGTAGAAAATCATTTTGATCACCCTGTTCGCCACTACTAAAGTCAATACAGGAGTACCTAGATACCTATAGCAATAATTTTTGTGAGTTTTGAGCCATAGACCACATAAAAGAACATCTAGTTAAAGTTTTGAAATTTAAAGCAATTTACACAACACAAGCATAGGTACTATGTCCATGGAAGATTGCAACACATTATTAAAATACCTGTCCAAAAAATGTAAGACTTGTCCATAATATATTTGTATATCAATGAACTTGGCAAGTAAAATCTGGTACTCCTTTTGACATGTTCCAGAAAAATAACCAACGATTTTAGATTCACCTGCTGGTTACTTAAGTGGTAAATACGAGTATGTAGAAGACTGGTCGACTATATTGCATACTCGTAAGAATGATACTATCTCTGGTATTACTATATTTACTGTAGTTTATTGATATTTTAACGACAAATATTCAGTGTCCCGGATGAAGACAGTATTTGCAATCAGACAGCGCCGCGCCTACATAAAATATCTCCCGTCAAAATTTATGTTCCTTTATAATCGTACTAACAGCGATGTGTGAAGTATAATACAAGAATGAACATAAAATCTTTACGAGCTATGTTTTTACAACTTCGCAAACAATTCTTCATTGTGCTTATTACATACATCCGGCAAATTTAGCAATGTCACTCAAGCCACCAACAAAGTTTTAAGAATAGTAATTAGACCAAATACGTTGAATGAATGGTCGCGCGTAATATTGTTTCAAATTCTAAAAGAGCATAGCAAAGCCCCGCGAAGTATTACAGGTAAATCTCAAGTACTGATATATTTCAAGACGTCTTCCTATTTTGGCAATCGCTCAAAATAGAACCACCTCTGAAACACTAGGTAAATTTTCTAGCAGAGAGCAAGCTAAAATCACCATTATCCCCACTCGCCTAAGCCGCCTAAGTCATTGACTAGGTACCTATATTGTACTTATAATTAGTTATAAGAATTATTGCTAGATTTCATAACTACGTAATTGAGGTGGTCAGTAACCGGTAACAGCTAGGTAGCCTCAATAAGTCTACGTCGCAGGCCGCGCTGACGTTTGCTCCGCCCAGCGACTAATTGCCGCCTACTTGTTTATTGATACACACGACTATTACAACTTTACGTTATCTCTGTTTTACACGAATGTCTTCAAATGTTATGCCTACAAATTGTAAAATATCAAAGTATCTTACCTTTTACTGCAGCCTCAATTATTTCAATGCTTCTAAGTGTCAGCACCAAGGGCTCAATAACTAAACTCAACCACAATGATCCAACTTTCCGCTTCTTTTCTGTTAAAAATATACCATACGTTCGTACTCGGAGAGGTGAACACGAAGCATTAGCACTTTCTACGAAAACTGTGGCATCACTAAAGCGCAAGGACTTTACGGTAGCAAATTTAACCGAAACACCGATATTGTTTAAATCACCTTTTAATACTCTCCTTATGTTTACCTTGTACACTCGTGTTCCATTATATCGGGTATTAACACTAAACACTTTACCGGTGAACACATACTTCGATAACTGCGTTACATGCTTCAGCAGGACTCGGTTGTATGTGAGAGTTGTGTCACACGCTGATATGGCGAAATGACGATGGGCGGCAGGTTGCACTTGGACCTCGCCTTGTATACTTTGCACCTCCGTGTTTACTGAATACAGAGCGAATGCCAACAAAATACACGGAACGCGAGCCCACATTGCGATTTCGCGATACACTAGTAAACAATATCTAAGTATTACAGTATTGTCGGAGATTGTACGTTATGAGATGATTTGCAATGTTTGAAACCGAGTTTAAGCGTGCACCCAGGAGTAGGGCACGCCAAAGGCTGTCGCGCTTTGCAAGCTCTCTGCCCACACATTCTAGAACGTTCACCTACCCTACATATTTACATACTGATTGGTCTCGCGTAAATAACACCATACACCTAGTAAGAGGACACGGGTAATAGGATGCGATGTTTATCGCGATACTATCTTGATTTGTCAAGTCAGAAAACGGATTAATGTTTTCCTATTTTTATCTTTGCAGAAAATTTATTTGGTTTTCAAAAGTTGCTAATAAATTTCAATATTGTTTAGCATTTAGTACCTACAAGAACAACAGTTCACAAAGATAATATAACATTATCAGAAGAATCGTCTTCAGAACTCAAGGTGCAGTTTTTGCTTGCGCCCGCGGTAGTTGCGGACCTGCAGCTCCCGTAGAATGCAGATATGTTTGTAAAACCTAAAGCACATATTCACGACGCGATTGTTTGCGACTTCCACAGCGCCGACAGTCAACTTGTAGAATCAGGCTGGCTGCGGGCGGCTGTAGAGGGGTAAATTTTGCCATTTTGGCATTTGTATGTCAAAATTTTGCATGAAATACCTACCTATTCCTAATGATTTGGCAACTAAGCTTATTATTAGCATTCTTATTTGGTTTCTAGTATATCCATGGTGTTTAGGAACTCGACTTAATTTAACCGCCTATCTTGCGGTAGTCGCAAGGCTTTTCTTTTGCGTAGGCACCTATTAATAATAATAATTTAATATTAACTTAGAAGGTCATCTAATCTCTCTCTATTAGCAAACAACATAGTTAGTCCATTGAAATGTTACAATTTAAGGAGCGAATATTGCATTTGTTAGAGGACGCAATTTTATTTTTGGGACATGTGTGGGGTTCAATAGAAGCTTAACCTCAAGTTTGTGGGGTCGCCACCCTTGTCCCCCGGCTGCAATCTTAAAAAGGGGTGAAAACACTTTTTTCCCAATATCTCGGAAACTATGAGTCTTACAAAAAATTTGTAAAGACATAAATTGTAGCAAATTGTTTTGCCTACAAATATATTTAAAAAATTTTTGCCCTAAACTAAAAATTAACGAAGTTATAAACAAATAAACCCGCCAAGTGCGAGTTGGACTCGCCCATGAAGGGTTTCGTAGCAGCAAGTAACATAATATAAAAGTTCTTATAGTTCGTTGTAACTTGGATTGATGTTTTAACACGTTCGCTGTGGTAGTGATTTTTCTTACCGAAAATTGCGGTTTATGACGTATTAAAAAAGAACTACCAGCTCTATCTCGTTCAAACCAATTTTCGTTGGTAGTTTATATGGCAATGTACATCATAATTTTTTTTTAGATTTATCGTTCTCTTAGTTTAGAAGTTAGAGGGGGGGGGACACACATTTTTCCACTTTGGAAGTGTCTCTTGCGCAAACTATTTACTGTAGAAAAAAATGATTTTAGGAACCTCAATAGCATTTTTGAAGACCTGTCTATAGATACCCCACACTAGGGAATGCAATCCCGCAACAAGATTGTAATCCCGGTATTTGCGGGACTGAGCAATCTCAGTCCCGCGGGATCCTGGTATTTGCGGGATCCCGCATATTTCTGAAAGTCATTGAGAAAAGAATAGAATTCTGTATCATACATCCATCTAGAACTGAAAAATAGTCACCCCCCTTAATCCTCGAAGCGGTAGGCAGGACGAGGCATATGGTCTCATCTCATACCTAATGTCCTTTTCTCAAAATTTCCCATTCACAAAATATGTGCACTACAGGATTAACCCCGCTCAATCCGACTTGGATAGGTTAGGTTAGAAGGCTAAGGCCGGAGCGGAGCGCAGCGAAGCTTTCGTATTAGCCTTCGTGGTTATTTTTTTTATAACCTAACCTAACCTATCAAATCGGATCGAGCGGGGCTAATCCTGTAGTGCACATATGTGGAGAAAAGGACATTTTGAGAAAAGGACATTTCGCGCAAAAGTACATTTTGAGAAAAGGACATTTCGCGAAAAGGTCATTTTGAGAAAAATACATTTCGAGAAAAGGACATTATGAGAAAGGATATTTCGAGAAAAGGACATTATGAGATGAGACGAGCCGGGCCTTCAACTTGACTTAGCTGCCATTTTACCGATAAACGGGACCAACGGCTTAACGTGTCATCCGAAGCACGGCAACGCTCAAATAAATGTCACAAAGTGGTCACCCATCTAAGGACCGGCCATAAAAAATGTAACTTACTGCAGTGATCTTTTACAGAACACTGAGTCCGCGGGGTACAAGGAAAAATAAATTATTTAATATTACTTTTGTATTGAGATTATTAAACCGATATACATATAAGTAATAAAATAGCTACTGCTAATTATTAGAAGCGCAGAAAATATAGCATGTCAAAATTTTTGTCTGCCAAACGACTCCTAACTTTACATGTCAGATAGCCAGCAAGTAATGTACGAGATAATTGAATACTTTTATAGTACAAGAAAAGTCAAATCTCCCTGATTAAATCACTAAAATCAAATAAGTACATTATTAGGTTACATATTACGTCACAATTACAAAAAACTTTCTCAAACCGAATCAGTTTGCGCACTTCCGCTTACAGAATAACACATGGCGTTTACCTTTGCACAATCCCGCTAATCCCGCGGGATCCCGCACGATTTGCGTGCGGGACTGGTCCCGCAAAAATACTGCGGGATCCCGGTATTTCGGGATCCCGGTATCCCGGTATTGCATTCCCTACCCCACACGTATGGATATGATGAAAAAAAAAATTTTGAGTTTCAGTTCTGAGTATGGGGACCCCCAAAATTTACTGCTTTTTTTCTAGTTTTATATAAGAATCTTAATGCGGTTTACAGAATACATCTAGTTACCAAGTTTCAATATCATAGGCCTTATAGTTTCGGAGAAAAGTGGCTGTGACACACGGACGGACAGACAGACAGACAGACAGACAGACAGACAGACATGACGAATCTATAAGGGTTCCGTTTTTGCCATTTGGCTACGATATATTCATAGTTGGCATAACTTCCATCGAGAACGGTCGTATCGATAGCGCGCGCGCATGATTAGTGTTTTGTTGACACAGCACAACGCCGTCGTCGCGGTGCGCGTCATACGCTTACCGGGTCATCGACATGACCTAGTTACAGTGTTTTATAATGTTTACTTTGTTTGGTGCAATTTAATTACCGAACATGTCTAAAAAGCAAATAACTATAAAAACCGAGCTTGAAAGACAACTGTATGATTATTACATACAGGAAAAGCAAGAAAATGAAGGCCTACAACAGGTAATTCTAGACCTTAAGGAACAGGTCCAAAGCCTCCAAGGACAACTTCAGGTTCTACAGGGAGAACTGCAATGTTTCAAGGAGCGTGAAAAAAATGTGCCTACCGAGGTAAGTTCGAAAATAAGTTTATCGCAGCCAAAATCCAACGAGCCCGTTGAGTATTGCACGGATGAGGAGGAGCTAGCGAAAGAAACTGAGTGGATTAGGGTAAAGAGTAGGAAGAAACGGAAGTTAAATGCTTCCCTCTCGCCACCACACGCCAGCACAAGTCCCCAGCAAGAACAGGGGCCCACTCAAAATGCAACCATTGCAAAAAAAGTCCCACTTCCACCGCCAATTATTGTGGACAACATTTTGAACTATCAATTATTTTATGATAGTTTAATTCAAACCCAATCAATACAATCCTTCACTGCAAAAATGCTTAGTGGGGATTGTGTCAAAATTAATTGCAAAAATGAAGACTCTTATAGGTCAGTCACTACATTACTAAGTGAGAAGAACTACCGCTGGCACTCTTATGAAGATAAGCAGTCCAGGCCGATAAGAGTAATCGTTAAGAGATTACACTCTTCGTGTCAACCCGACCGAATCAAAAATGATTTGGAGTCACAGGGATTCCAAGTAGAAAATGTTATAAACAAGTTAAGCTGGCGAAATAAAGAGCCTTTAAACATGTTTATATTATCATTTAAAAATTCGGAAAATATTAACAATATATATGCCATTAACTATATATTGGGTTGCAAGGTTGAAATACACCCAATTAAAAACTCACAGCTTATCCCTCAGTGCAAGAGGTGCCAAGCTTACGGGCACACACAAAAATATTGCTCAAAAGAGCCAAGGTGTGTTAAATGCACAGGCAAGCATCTCACAGCTGACTGTACGAAACCCGCCGAAGAAAAACCTAAATGTATTCATTGTGGCTCCCCTCACCCAGCCAATTACAGAGGGTGCGTCGTAGCTAAGGAAATGCAAAAGTTAAAGAATAAAACCCTAAATAAAAAGGCGGTCACACAACAGCCTACCCCTAAGAACAACTCTAATGTTCAGGCAACTAGGAAAAGTGCCAATCCAATGCCCCCCGCAACCACTAGTATACTGACTACAAACAAAGCTTCCTATGCGCATGTAAGCAAGAAATCATTACAGCCATCGAGCATAGAAGACAAGCTTAGTCAAATTTTAAAATATATATCCTCATTCGATCGAAGACTAGATAAACTAGAATCCAGCGTTAAAATAGCTGCCCCACAAAACAACCATGAATAACAGTCTCAAAATTATGGCATGGAACTCTAATGGATTACTTCAACACCAAAATGAGTTGCAGTTAGTCTTAGATACAGAAAACATTGACGTGTGCTTGATATCTGAAACGCACTTCACTAAACAGTCTCACATTAAATTTAGAGGGTACAAAATATATAACTCACTGCACCCGGACAATACTGCTAGAGGAGGTAGTGCGGTTATTATCAAGAAAAAATTTATCCACTATGAATATAATAGATATGAAGCACCTCACATGCAATCCATGGCGGTATCTATCGAAACTAAATTCGGCCCTGTGGTCGTCGCTTCTATTTACTGTCCCCCAAGGCACAAAATAGTAACAGAACAATATAAGCATCTCTTTGACCTCCTCGGATCCAGGTTCATACTGGGAGGTGATTTTAATGCTAAGAATAAGTACTGGGGGTCCAGGTTAACTACGACAAAAGGAAGACAACTACTAAGTGCGATTAAAGAGATGCGGTGTGAAACAATAAGTACAGGAAAACCAACGTACTGGCCAACTGATAGGAATAAAGTACCTGACCTTATAGACTTCTTCGTATTTAAAAATATATCAAGTAATTTTTTATGTATTGAGGAAAACAGTCACATGAACTCGGATCATTCTCCGATAGTATTAAGATTAAGTAATAAAATTTTACTCAGAAATTCCCATTTGACACTATCAAATAAGCATACAGACTGGGAAAGCTTTAGATTAGAATTAGAAAAAACTATAGATTTAAATGTGCCCTTAAAATTACACAATCTCGACTTAGAAACTAATAAGTTGACCGTGAATATTCAGCAATGTGCATGGAATAATTCGCCATCACTAAGAGCCAAGTACAAGGCTAACACTTATCCCAAGGAAATAATTACATTACTAACAGAAAAAAGGAAGCAGAGAAAAAGATGGCAACAGACCAGATATCCCAAAGACAAAACTTTACTTAATAATATTAGCAAAATCTTAAAGAAAAAAATTCAACAGTTTAACGATGAATGCTTAAGGAATAATTTACAGCAGCTAACTGGTGACCACACAACAGATTACTCCCTATGGAAAGTGACCAAGAAACTCAAAAGGCCAGTGACACAAATTCCTCCTATTAGGGACGACAATGGAAAATGGGCAATAAGCAACGAGCAAAAAGCACACAGATTTGCACAGCACCTTGCAAAAAGTTTTCAACCATACAGACACCAGACAGAAAACCTCACGTGTCTCAACGTATTAGAGGATCAAAGAATTAAACTCGTCACGCCAAAGGAAGTGATGAAAGAAATTAAAAATAACATTAGCTCTAAAAAATCGCCAGGATATGATCTGATCACAGGGGAAATTTTAAAACAATTGCCACAGAAAGCCATCATTAAAATCACAAAGATTATTAATGCCATCTTTGTGTTAAAATATGTACCCGAGGCATGGAAGGTCGCTGAAGTCATCATGATCGCTAAACCTGGCAAGCCACCTCATGAAGCAACTTCATACCGGCCTATTTCCTTGCTGCCTATGATCTCTAAGCTTTTTGAAAAGCTCTTATTAAAGCGGTTGAAACCAATCATTAGCAAGAATAATTTAATACCAAACCACCAATTTGGATTTCGAGAAAACCACTCTACTATAGACCAGGTTCATAGGATAACGAATAACATTGAGAAAGCTTTAGAAGGTAAAAAAGTTTGTAGTACAGTATTCTTAGATGTAGCACAAGCTTTCGACAAAGTCTGGCACGAAGGACTAATATATAAACTAAAAAAAACGCTGCCAAAAGCTTTTTCAGACATATTAACATCTTACGTCACCAACAGAGCATTCAGAATACGACAAGAAGATGCGTATTCTGAGCTTAACACAATTGAAGCAGGGGTACCACAAGGGAGTGTATTAGGCCCAATTCTCTACCTGCTATACACCTACGATATACCAGAAACACAACAAAATACAATCGCAACTTTTGCTGACGACACTGCCATTATGGCTACAGGGTCGAGCCACAAAGAAGCCGTTAGGAAAGTTCAAGCGGCTGTTACGAAAATTTATGACTGGGCACATAAATGGCAAATAAAGTTAAATGAATCAAAGTCCTTACACATTGACTTCTCATATAAAAAACATGAGTACCATCCCATATTTATAAATGGCCTACAAGTGCCACACGCAAACACAGCAAAATATCTGGGCATGACGCTTGATGCCAAACTTCGGTGGAAAGCTCACGTTAAAAAGAAAAGGCAAGAGCTGGACTTTCGATACAAAAGTATGCATTGGTTACTAGGCAGAAACTCTAGTCTGTCAATTCATAATAAGCTACTAATATATAAGCTTACATTGATGCCTATCTGGAAGTACGGTATACAACTCTGGGGCTGTACTAAACCAACCAACGTAGACATAATACAGCGATACCAAAACAAAATACTAAGGGCAATCGTCAATGCGCCTTGGTATGTACGAAATGACGACCTCCACCGTGATCTCAACGTGGATACTGTCTACCAAACCATACAGAAGTCTGCTGCAGCCCACGAACGCAGACTCCTACACCATGTGAATCTCGAAGCGATCCAATTGCTTGATACCACGGGCATAGTGAGACGATTAAAACGAACTAAGCCTTTTGAATTAGTGTAGTGAACAAATATTAGTGATAGTGCTATAATATAGAACACGTGAACAAAGTGTTTTCATACTTAACAGACTCTAAGAAAGTGCAATGAACATGAATCTTAGTTTAAAAACAGTATACCTAGTAAATTAAGTTAGATGTAAATTACTTATTAGCCATAAACTTATATAACGGCTAGATTGTAATTAATTATTAAGAACATTGTTCTTAATAAAAAAGAAAAAAAAAAAAAAAAAAAAAAAAATTTGGCTACGAAACCCTAAAAATTGAAAATAAAATTATAAAAATTTTCTTTTTTACTCTGTGGCGTTTTTTTTTTAATTTCTCTTAAAATATCATCTACAAGATTAGTCTGAGGTATTTTTTTGTAGAATGTATAAAAAAAAGTTATAGAGCAAAAAAATTTTTTTTAATAAAAATTGTCTCAATTTTTTGTTAAGAGGGCTAACATATTTCGCCCCACGTTTTGCTCAGAAACCATACTTTTCATTGCGTTTAAAGTCATTAAATATTTATCGTACAAACATGGTATTCACTAACATACTTAGTAAATTTAGCGCTCTAAACGTTTTATAAAACATATTTTACCTAACAACAGATTACATATGGTTAATATCAACGAAAGTGAACAAGGTTTTTCAAATCATACGATTTGCATCGATTTCGATGCTTAAATTCATGTCAAATAACTGATAAATTTAATGAACAAGGGATACGAAGCAATTGCAAAAGGCCTAGGCTATCTGTTTGTAGAATAACCTGATATCAGGTAGGTTCCTTTTTTTGGAGAAAAATGACTGTCAAGTTTGCTCAAGTACTGAGAATTTTCACCACAATAAAGTAGTCTTTTCACCAGCTTCTGTAGTTTAAATCATTATGATAATTATGTAATATTATGTCAGAACTTCTCCTCTGACAATAAAAATATTTCTTTATAAGTAACTAGATACAGATTTTTTTTTACAAAGTATTTTGTGAACCCCTATAAATGCAGATACGCGAACAAATACGATTTAGTACCGCCGAGAGGCTCTCAGAGAGTGGTCATATCGCTCGATGTTCCATTTTTGAATACGAAAAAATTAACAAAAATAGTCTAATTCTAGCGTGACCAAACAATCTTAGTACTTTGTGACGTATAATATAATATACTAGCTGATACGCGCGGCTTCGCCCGCGTGAATTTTGGTTCCCGTTCCAGCTTCCCGTGAAAACAATTTTCTGGGATAAGAAGTAGCCTATGTGTTATTCCAGACTATACTCTATCCCTATACCAAATTTATTCATAGTTGGCATAACTTCCATCGAGAACGGTCGTATCGATAGCGCGCGCGCATGATTAGTGTTTTGTTGACACAGCACAACGCCGTCGTCGCGGTGCGCGTCATACGCTTACCGGGTCATCGACATGACCTAGTTACAGTGTTTTATAATGTTTACTTTGTTTGGTGCAATTTAATTACCGAACATGTCTAAAAAGCAAATAACTATAAAAACCGAGCTTGAAAGACAACTGTATGATTATTACATACAGGAAAAGCAAGAAAATGAAGGCCTACAACAGGTAATTCTAGACCTTAAGGAACAGGTCCAAAGCCTCCAAGGACAACTTCAGGTTCTACAGGGAGAACTGCAATGTTTCAAGGAGCGTGAAAAAAATGTGCCTACCGAGGTAAGTTCGAAAATAAGTTTATCGCAGCCAAAATCCAACGAGCCCGTTGAGTATTGCACGGATGAGGAGGAGCTAGCGAAAGAAACTGAGTGGATTAGGGTAAAGAGTAGGAAGAAACGGAAGTTAAATGCTTCCCTCTCGCCACCACACGCCAGCACAAGTCCCCAGCAAGAACAGGGGCCCACTCAAAATGCAACCATTGCAAAAAAAGTCCCACTTCCACCGCCAATTATTGTGGACAACATTTTGAACTATCAATTATTTTATGATAGTTTAATTCAAACCCAATCAATACAATCCTTCACTGCAAAAATGCTTAGTGGGGATTGTGTCAAAATTAATTGCAAAAATGAAGACTCTTATAGGTCAGTCACTACATTACTAAGTGAGAAGAACTACCGCTGGCACTCTTATGAAGATAAGCAGTCCAGGCCGATAAGAGTAATCGTTAAGAGATTACACTCTTCGTGTCAACCCGACCGAATCAAAAATGATTTGGAGTCACAGGGATTCCAAGTAGAAAATGTTATAAACAAGTTAAGCTGGCGAAATAAAGAGCCTTTAAACATGTTTATATTATCATTTAAAAATTCGGAAAATATTAACAATATATATGCCATTAACTATATATTGGGTTGCAAGGTTGAAATACACCCAATTAAAAACTCACAGCTTATCCCTCAGTGCAAGAGGTGCCAAGCTTACGGGCACACACAAAAATATTGCTCAAAAGAGCCAAGGTGTGTTAAATGCACAGGCAAGCATCTCACAGCTGACTGTACGAAACCCGCCGAAGAAAAACCTAAATGTATTCATTGTGGCTCCCCTCACCCAGCCAATTACAGAGGGTGCGTCGTAGCTAAGGAAATGCAAAAGTTAAAGAATAAAACCCTAAATAAAAAGGCGGTCACACAACAGCCTACCCCTAAGAACAACTCTAATGTTCAGGCAACTAGGAAAAGTGCCAATCCAATGCCCCCCGCAACCACTAGTATACTGACTACAAACAAAGCTTCCTATGCGCATGTAAGCAAGAAATCATTACAGCCATCGAGCATAGAAGACAAGCTTAGTCAAATTTTAAAATATATATCCTCATTCGATCGAAGACTAGATAAACTAGAATCCAGCGTTAAAATAGCTGCCCCACAAAACAACCATGAATAACAGTCTCAAAATTATGGCATGGAACTCTAATGGATTACTTCAACACCAAAATGAGTTGCAGTTAGTCTTAGATACAGAAAACATTGACGTGTGCTTGATATCTGAAACGCACTTCACTAAACAGTCTCACATTAAATTTAGAGGGTACAAAATATATAACTCACTGCACCCGGACAATACTGCTAGAGGAGGTAGTGCGGTTATTATCAAGAAAAAATTTATCCACTATGAATATAATAGATATGAAGCACCTCACATGCAATCCATGGCGGTATCTATCGAAACTAAATTCGGCCCTGTGGTCGTCGCTTCTATTTACTGTCCCCCAAGGCACAAAATAGTAACAGAACAATATAAGCATCTCTTTGACCTCCTCGGATCCAGGTTCATACTGGGAGGTGATTTTAATGCTAAGAATAAGTACTGGGGGTCCAGGTTAACTACGACAAAAGGAAGACAACTACTAAGTGCGATTAAAGAGATGCGGTGTGAAACAATAAGTACAGGAAAACCAACGTACTGGCCAACTGATAGGAATAAAGTACCTGACCTTATAGACTTCTTCGTATTTAAAAATATATCAAGTAATTTTTTATGTATTGAGGAAAACAGTCACATGAACTCGGATCATTCTCCGATAGTATTAAGATTAAGTAATAAAATTTTACTCAGAAATTCCCATTTGACACTATCAAATAAGCATACAGACTGGGAAAGCTTTAGATTAGAATTAGAAAAAACTATAGATTTAAATGTGCCCTTAAAATTACACAATCTCGACTTAGAAACTAATAAGTTGACCGTGAATATTCAGCAATGTGCATGGAATAATTCGCCATCACTAAGAGCCAAGTACAAGGCTAACACTTATCCCAAGGAAATAATTACATTACTAACAGAAAAAAGGAAGCAGAGAAAAAGATGGCAACAGACCAGATATCCCAAAGACAAAACTTTACTTAATAATATTAGCAAAATCTTAAAGAAAAAAATTCAACAGTTTAACGATGAATGCTTAAGGAATAATTTACAGCAGCTAACTGGTGACCACACAACAGATTACTCCCTATGGAAAGTGACCAAGAAACTCAAAAGGCCAGTGACACAAATTCCTCCTATTAGGGACGACAATGGAAAATGGGCAATAAGCAACGAGCAAAAAGCACACAGATTTGCACAGCACCTTGCAAAAAGTTTTCAACCATACAGACACCAGACAGAAAACCTCACGTGTCTCAACGTATTAGAGGATCAAAGAATTAAACTCGTCACGCCAAAGGAAGTGATGAAAGAAATTAAAAATAACATTAGCTCTAAAAAATCGCCAGGATATGATCTGATCACAGGGGAAATTTTAAAACAATTGCCACAGAAAGCCATCATTAAAATCACAAAGATTATTAATGCCATCTTTGTGTTAAAATATGTACCCGAGGCATGGAAGGTCGCTGAAGTCATCATGATCGCTAAACCTGGCAAGCCACCTCATGAAGCAACTTCATACCGGCCTATTTCCTTGCTGCCTATGATCTCTAAGCTTTTTGAAAAGCTCTTATTAAAGCGGTTGAAACCAATCATTAGCAAGAATAATTTAATACCAAACCACCAATTTGGATTTCGAGAAAACCACTCTACTATAGACCAGGTTCATAGGATAACGAATAACATTGAGAAAGCTTTAGAAGGTAAAAAAGTTTGTAGTACAGTATTCTTAGATGTAGCACAAGCTTTCGACAAAGTCTGGCACGAAGGACTAATATATAAACTAAAAAAAACGCTGCCAAAAGCTTTTTCAGACATATTAACATCTTACGTCACCAACAGAGCATTCAGAATACGACAAGAAGATGCGTATTCTGAGCTTAACACAATTGAAGCAGGGGTACCACAAGGGAGTGTATTAGGCCCAATTCTCTACCTGCTATACACCTACGATATACCAGAAACACAACAAAATACAATCGCAACTTTTGCTGACGACACTGCCATTATGGCTACAGGGTCGAGCCACAAAGAAGCCGTTAGGAAAGTTCAAGCGGCTGTTACGAAAATTTATGACTGGGCACATAAATGGCAAATAAAGTTAAATGAATCAAAGTCCTTACACATTGACTTCTCATATAAAAAACATGAGTACCATCCCATATTTATAAATGGCCTACAAGTGCCACACGCAAACACAGCAAAATATCTGGGCATGACGCTTGATGCCAAACTTCGGTGGAAAGCTCACGTTAAAAAGAAAAGGCAAGAGCTGGACTTTCGATACAAAAGTATGCATTGGTTACTAGGCAGAAACTCTAGTCTGTCAATTCATAATAAGCTACTAATATATAAGCTTACATTGATGCCTATCTGGAAGTACGGTATACAACTCTGGGGCTGTACTAAACCAACCAACGTAGACATAATACAGCGATACCAAAACAAAATACTAAGGGCAATCGTCAATGCGCCTTGGTATGTACGAAATGACGACCTCCACCGTGATCTCAACGTGGATACTGTCTACCAAACCATACAGAAGTCTGCTGCAGCCCACGAACGCAGACTCCTACACCATGTGAATCTCGAAGCGATCCAATTGCTTGATACCACGGGCATAGTGAGACGATTAAAACGAACTAAGCCTTTTGAATTAGTGTAGTGAACAAATATTAGTGATAGTGCTATAATATAGAACACGTGAACAAAGTGTTTTCATACTTAACAGACTCTAAGAAAGTGCAATGAACATGAATCTTAGTTTAAAAACAGTATACCTAGTAAATTAAGTTAGATGTAAATTACTTATTAGCCATAAACTTATATAACGGCTAGATTGTAATTAATTATTAAGAACATTGTTCTTAATAAAAAAGAAAAAAAAAAAAAATAAAAAAAAATTTGGCTACGAAACCCTAAAAATTGAAAATAAAATTATAAAAATTTTCTTTTTTGCTCTGTGGCGTTTTTTTTTTAATTTCTCTTAAAATATCATCTACAAGATTAGTCTGAGGTATTTTTTTGTAGAATGTATAAAAAAAAGTTATAGAGCAAAAAAATTTTTTTTTATAAAAATTGTCTCAATTTTTTGTTAAGAGGGCTAACATATTTCGCCCCACGTTTTGCTCAGAAACCATACTTTTCATTGCGTTTAAAGTCATTAAATATTTATCGTACAAACATGGTATTCACTAACATACTTAGTAAATTTAGCGCTCTAAACGTTTTATAAAACATATTTTACCTAACAACAGATTACATATGGTTAATATCAACGAAAGTGAACAAGGTTTTTCAAATCATACGATTTGCATCGATTTCGATGCTTAAATTCATGTCAAATAACTGATAAATTTAATGAACAAGGGATACGAAGCAATTGCAAAAGGCCTAGGCTATCTGTTTGTAGAATAACCTGATATCAGGTAGGTTCCTTTTTTTGGAGAAAAATGACTGTCAAGTTTGCTCAAGTACTGAGAATTTTCACCACAATAAAGTAGTCTTTTCACCAGCTTCTGTAGTTTAAATCATTATGATAATTATGTAATATTATGTCAGAACTTCTCCTCTGACAATAAAAATATTTCTTTATAAGTAACTAGATACAGATTTTTTTTTACAAAGTATTTTGTGAACCCCTATAAATGCAGATACGCGAACAAATACGATTTAGTACCGCCGAGAGGCTCTCAGAGAGTGGTCATATCGCTCGATGTTCCATTTTTGAATACGAAAAAATTAACAAAAATAGTCTAATTCTAGCGTGACCAAACAATCTTAGTACTTTGTGACGTATAATATAATATACTAGCTGATACGCGCGGCTTCGCCCGCGTGAATTTTGGTTCCCGTTCCAGCTTCCCGTGAAAACAATTTTCTGGGATAAGAAGTAGCCTATGTGTTATTCCAGACTATACTCTATCCCTATACCAAATTTCAGCTGGATCCATTTAGCCGTAAGAGCGTGATTAAGTAACAAACATCCAAACATCTGAACATACAAACATCTTCACAAACTTTCACATTTATAATATTAGTAGGATAGGATATAAATATTTATGGTCGATATACAACGTGAACTTTTGTATAGTGCAAAGCTCAGACACCCCGACTAGAGTTTCGCTTCAAAATACTGTATAAAAAAAATTAAATGAATCTAACGAAAACTGACCAAGTTATAAGCTATTACAGTTGCACTATTTTCTTCACGAACAGCGTAGGTGTAGGTATTATACGCAAGGCAGGTAGTCACTATTCGTGTGGTATTGATAATAACATATTAACACCCCATTTCATAAGTGGTAATTATGGAACACCTGTGAGGAACCAGACCAGGATTGGGACGGCTATAAAGCCGCTAAAGCAAAATACAAGTAGTGACTGAGATACAGAAGTACCAAGTCTTGGAGAAACTTCTGCTAGAGTCAGACTAATACTGGCCAAACAAGAGACAGAACTGTCCGTATCTATAAAGAAACCTGACGGCGCGGCGCAACCCATGAAAAGAATTATTTATACTGTTGATGGATGGCACTTTGTGGAACCTGCTGCACATATTCATTAACGGCACTTGTACTGTTCCACAACATTTATTTATTCTGTTCATCACGAATGTTCATCTTAGTAGGTATCTAATAATCGATCAATGCCGATACGGAAGGGCTAATTAATTAGCATTTTTCTTGGCGGTGTGCATTGTTATGCACATGCCTCTTAATAAATATTTGGTTATTATAAATAAAAAACACCTACTATCAATATTAAGATTAGAGTTAGATCCCATAGATCAAGCTTATAGCTTAGTTTGGGCTAGATGATGTTGTGTAAGAATATCCAACAATATTTATGAATTATTTATTAAAAATATTTTAATGTTCCTGCCAGCACTGAATCTGTAGTAGGCAGCAAAACATCGGACCATGCCAAGCGCCTGCGCATTGCTACGTAAATATTATTTGTTTTTAACCATGTGTATTGTCAAATTTAAATATTTATAGTGTATAATAGAATATTGTCCATTACTTTCTACAGTTTTCGTATATTTAGATACTTTAAAAATAAACTTATGAAACCGTTTTCATGTATGTGTGTATTTGTAATTTCAATATTGATATTAGTTAGGTAAATAAATGTCAACTTTATTAATTTTATTGATGTCAGTATCTATCACTACTAGAGTCGAAATATTTCTTTTATTTATTGAGACAAATGTTACAATAAAGCATAATAACTATTTACAATATGAATAAAACTAAACTAAATCTAAATAGGGCCCCGGTGGCATTGTGCCCAAAAAACTGGCAGCAATCCCCTTTTGAACGGCGATGCTTATTCGTTGGGAGAAATAACTGCCAGCCCTTAGGTCACTAGTTGACTCCACAAGGCGCTTCTTCAAAATTTAAAAAACTTTATGCCCATGAACCTAGGGTCTCGACACACACACACACTACTAAATATCAATAAATTTGCAATAAAGTAATCAATATTTGTTTTAAACTAACACGCGTTGAACACATATTTTTATACAAAACGGGATTTCGCGTGGCACTATTTTATTATTAACTAGCTGACCCGCGCAACTTCGTTTGCGCCACATAAGAGAGAGAATTACCTGTTCCCGTCGCATTTACTCCTGTCGCGTTGTGTTTACTACCGTAGCGTCTCGTCGTCAGATAATATTCAATACTACGTGAGAGAGAGAGAGAAAGATTTCTCGTCGCGTGAATTCCCGTCGCATTATTTTTAAGAACAATTTCGTTTATGAAAGAGGTATCCCGTGGCATTATTGTAGAAAAAAATTGATTGCCATTAAAATGGTTATTGTGCACCAACCCAATATCGCGCAATTTTTTTAGAACTTTTGTAAGAGAAACAATATTGTAGTACATATTTTTTACATAACTATAAATATTTAAGCAGCACACGCAATGAAGCTCTCAAAAGGAATAACTTTTCCCCCGTTTTTGAAACATTTACTATTACTGCTCCGCTCCTATTCGTTATAGCGTGATGCTATATAGCCTATGACACTCCACAATAACGTGGCTTTCTATTGGTGAAAGAATTTTTAAAATCGGGTCAGTAGATCCCGAGATTACCCCTTACAATTTAACAAACACACAAACTTTACTTCTTTATAATATTAGTATAGATATTAGTATAGATTAAAGGTTTCGGTACCTTCACTTTCCGAGGCGACCTCGGGACCACGATAGGTGTAACCCTGTCGAAACGTCGAGGAAAGTGAAGGTACCGAAACCTTTAATTAATAATAAAATAGTGCCACGCGAAATCCCGTTTTGTATAAAAATAATCAATAATTATTAACTAATATTACTAACATAAAAATTGAATTAAAAGATTGAACGCTTAGTCTGAGAATATGACACCGGTAATACATCAAGGAAAACAAAAGTATCAAACTTGTTGGTAGCAACAATTGGCACTATACGGCTATATGCGCCGCGCCGCGCTGATTTCTTACGATCGTAAAGAAATTTGAAAACCGAATTAACGCTCTTAAGTTATATACACATTTGTAGGTAAAACAATATGCTACAAATTATTCCTCTACAATTTTTTTGTAAGACTCATAGTTTCCGAAATATTGCGAAAAAAGTGTTTTTCCCCCTCTTTCCAAGATGGCGGCCAGGGGACAAGGGTGGCAACCCCACAAACTTGAGGTTAACCTTCTATTGACCCCCACACATGTCCCAAAAATAAAATTGCGTCCTCTAATAAATGCAAAGCTCATGTAACATTTCAATGGACTAAGTATAAATATATAAACTCTGGTAAAAAGGAATAATAACATCTACTTAAGTGAGAAAAGAACAAAGAATCTTCAATGTTATTCTTAGTTAGCCAAGTTGCTGCCAACAGTAGGTAATTAAATTGTATTTCACAATTACAGGGAAAAAGAGCATGATTGTCCACTCTGAAATTATAATAAAATATAGAAATACCGGCCAAGTGTGAGTCGGACTCGCGCACGGATGGTTCCGTACCAAAATACGACAAAAAAAATCACGTTTGTTGTATTGCAGCCCCCTTTCAATGTCTATTTTATTTTAATTATTTAATTATTTTTATTTAATTATTATCTCAAGAGTCTGGGTGTTTCTATGTATGATAAGTATGTATTTAAAAGTATATAAGTATTAATATCCGTGGTTTGATACCCATAACACAAGCAGGTTATTCCTAGCTTACTTTGGGATCAGATAGCGTTGTGTGAAATGTCCGTGAATATTTATTTATTTATTTTATTTTATTTAATAACTTGCCTACATGTTTCATGTCATTCGTCCGGCGTGAGCTCAATCACAAAAACAACATAGAGAGTTGTATTGGGTTGGCCTCGCGGAAACTAGGAGTCCTAAATAAGGTGAGACGGATACTGTTCTCACCTTTGGGATGACTCCGCAAGGTACTTACTAGATGCCTGCAGAGATGTGCTATCCGAATCATCATATCCGAAACACGTGTTTCCCTCATCTTCCAATCCCGGGTTCTTCAAGAGGAGCGTGAAGAGGCACATCACAGGGCAACCAACTTGAGGACCACTGACAGAAGTGCCCCCCAATCGCTAGATGCTTCTGCTGCCACGGCTTTCCATCAGGCTGGTGACGACGTCAATTTGGCGAGCTGAATATTATAAGAAAAAAGGTTGCCCTTATCTATATCTTACTACTAGAGGGCCAGGCCACGCGTTGCTGTGGCTAAGATTTTTGTAACCCGCTACTTCCGGTCGTAGATAGTTCCGGTAGTAGAGAATCTACGACCGGAAGTTCCAAAAAAAACTATCCCATCTCTTAAGTTGGATCAAACTGCACACGGTGTGCAAATTTCATCAAAATCGGTTCAATAGTTTAGGAGTCCATCGCGGGCATACATCGTGACAGGAGATTTATATATATTAAGATAATATTATTAAGAAGAAAGATTTGTTTTTTTGTTTGTAACGAATAGGCTCCGGAACTACTGGACCGATTTGAAAAATTCTTTCACTGTTGGGAAGCTACACTCTTTGCGGTGAACATAGGCTATATTTTATTCCCGTATTCCCACGGGAACGGGAACTACGCGGGTGAAACCGCGTGACGTCCGCTAGTACATAAATAAAATGTTTAAAACAATCTCGTTTGCTGTAGGGGCGCCCTTTGTTTTTAGTATTTGTTGTTATGGCGGCAACAGAAACACATAATCTGTGATTATTTCAGCTCTCTTCAGCTTATGAATAGGGTCCCGTTGCGGGTAGGACGGAACCCTAAAAAGCTTATTAACGCAAGTTAGAAAGTCCTTTACAAATGGAGAGTGGTGTCATCATGAATTTTAAAAATTCCAGTTAAAATTTTAGAGTGCAAACAAAATTGTGACCAAGTTTAAATGCCATTTTACTCGAAAAATGATTACGTGCGAACTATAAACATCACCACAATATGCTGCGTCAAGCAAAAATATAATTTGATAAATTTCAAAGCCTGGGCTATGCTAAAACTAATTTGTTTCCCATTATGCATGCTGCCAGTGCATTACAAATGAGAGCACACCAGTCTCGCTCATCTAGGCAACGAGAATAATATTAGATACATTGTAGTGATTACTATCAAAACTGACAACGATAGAGTGTGAATTATGGGTTTTCGAACATGCATCTAACTTATGGATTTGTCGCGAGATCAAAACTCTCTCGAATAAATACTAATAAAGGCTGTGTGCTCTCGGCTACCTGGAGCACGGTAATGTACCTAATACTTATTAGGTAGGCACATTACTGTGCCGTGTAAATCATTTGTCCCCCAAGGGTAAAACTGGGACCCTATTACTAAGACTTCGCCGTCCGTCTGTTTGTCTGTCTGTCAAGAGTCTGTATCTCAGGGAAGGTGATAGCTAGAGAGCTGAAATTGAAACACATGTAAGATGTATTTGCTTTGCTTGCTTACAACAAAACCAACTAAGCTCGGAGGAACAACATATTATTTAATTAGGGCTACCATTAGAGAATACAATCCCGGGATCCGGCCATTTTCTGACCCCGAAAATTCCGGGACTGTACTTGGCTGATTATAATCTCGGGATTTTCTAGATTGCTACAAACAGGTCTAGTTAACGTTCTGTAGACCGTTGCACCTTGATAATAACCTTGCCTAGTTTATTTTAATGGCATAATTTATGTATCTTACATAACGACGATAACAATCCTTATATGTATACGCCGTACGATACGTACTACACAGATACAGCCCTAATAATGTTTGTCCTAAAGTACAAGTAAAAAATAAATTTGGGGTTAACGAAATAGTATTAGACGTGAAATGAGCCTGTTCGAAAATGGAGGAGTCCGTGGATATTACTAAGAAACATCATATAAAATATCTTTTGTCTATTTCTCCAACCAGCGTAGAACCTGAGCGAGGATTTCAGTTGCTGCATGTTGGTAGGCTTGAAAGTCAAACACTGGATGCTTTGATAGTTTATAGTATTTTCAAAGTTTTAAATAGGTTTTTGTGTTGTCTTTTTTTTTGCAAAAATAAATAGGTAGGTACTTTTTAGGGTTTCGTAGCCAAATGGCAAAAACGGAACCCTTATAGATTCGTCATGTATGTCTGACTGTCCGTCTGTCTGTCCGACCGTGTGTCACAGCCACTTTTCTCCGAAACTATAAGACCTATGATTTTGAAACTTGGTAACTAGATGTATTCTGTGAACCGCATTAAGATTCTTATGTAAAACTAGAAAAAAAGCAGTAAATTTTGGGGGTCCCCACAGAACTGAAACTCAATTTTTTTACCATACGTGTAGGGTATCTATAGATAGGTCTTCAAAAATGCTATTGAGGTATCTAACATCATATTTTTCTAAACTGAATAGTTTGCGCTAGAGACACTTCCAAAGTGGAAAAAATGTGTCCCCCCCCCCCCCCCTCTAACTTCTAAACTAAGAGAATGATAAATCTAAAAAAAAGATATGATGTACATTGCCATAAAAACTACCAACGAAAATTGGTTTGAACGAGATAGAGCTGGTAGTTTGTTTTTAATAGGTACGTCATAAACCGCAATTTTCGGTTAGAAAAATCACTACCACTGCGAACGTGTTAAAACATCAATCAAAGTTACAACGAACTATAAGAACTTTTATATTATGTTACTTGCTGCTACGAAACCCTTCATGGGCGAGTCCAACTCGCACTGGGCCGGTTTTTTGTTTTGTCTATTTTCTTTAGTGACCGACCGAAGTTTCGGTTTCGGTTTCGGTTTCGGCCAGTTTCGGCCAAAAAATCGAGCTTCGGCCAAAATGGGCCGAAACTCACGTGTTCATGAATTTTGAGTGCCTAGTTCTGCTTGTGACGTTGTTAGGGACAGCCCAACCAGTTGATATGTTACTAACCGAAGATTACAGATTTACAAAGGACTTTTAATCAATAGTTATAATAATACAATTTTTACGGAAGCCTAAAAATGTGATCTAGGACATTATATAACCCTACCCCTTCGTTGTCGGTTCCGTTGACTTCGTTGGTCGTCTGTCTGCCTGTCAGCAGGCTGTAACTCATGCACCGTAATAGTTAGATAGTTAAAATGTTTACAGATGATGTGTGTCTGTTGCCGCTATAGCAACAAATAATAAAAATAGACAAATTAATAATATTAAAGGGGGCCTCCCATACAACATACGTGATTTTTTGCCGCTTTTCTTGTACGGAACCCTGCGTGCGCTAAGTCCGGCTCACTGTTGTCCACTTTTTGTTTTATACTTCTAGAATGTAACCAAAACCAGCCAAGAGCTAGTAGCAGGGCACCGTGTGGTTTTAGTCGGTAGGAATCCGCATCTATGAGTAATTCCACACTTAAAATAAAGAAACTCATCTTTAGGTGGAGATATTTCTAAAATGAACACTTGAGAAGATTTATACCGTTGAGTGATGGCACTTGGTGGATCTTGCTGCACCTATTGAAAAAATAAACGGGCCTAGAAGTAGAATGAGGCCTAATCGTCCGTCTGCCTATTAGTCACGAGGTTGTATCGCTGGAATCGTGCCAGATAGAGGCCCATAATTTTTACTGTATGGTAGTCCTACCGACTAAAATCCACGCGTATCCTACTTAACAGCCTACGGTTGGGAGCCCCGAGTATGCCCTCGGAATGATGCATACTGCGGCCGCGTCTTTGCGGTGTGTTCAATTGTTATTCCGCTTCTTGAGGGGGGCCTGCATGAATCTCTCACGTCATGCTGTCGTCTAAGGCCTGCTTCTGTAAGCACGGTGAGCAGCCCCGTCACCGTTCTCGGGCCCCCGGTCATTGAGGCTGATAGTATGGGGCGCCGCCGCAGACTGTGGAACTCAGGTGGAAGAGGTCTCTCCCGCTTCCTCCCCGCCGTCTCTTTCACGAGCACGACCTGCTCACAGGAAGAGAACTATGGCTCCGCTTCAGCGCCTCCTTGCGCCATTTAAACAATGACGCAAGGGCCCTCGCTTCCAGGTCCCATAGAGGGGTCCCGGCTAGACGACATGCTAGAATATAGCTATGCGAGATACCGCACGATCTCAATTTAGGCGGCAGCCTCAACTGAGAGCGTGCGGTATCCCCTTATCACCCTGCGATGATTGCTGGCCATCAGGATCTCCGCCCATACGGAGGCCCCGAATAGGGTCATGCTTCGCACGATCTCAAGGTACAGTCTCCTGCAGGGAGCGTTGGGTCTCCTGATATTGGGCAACAACCGCGAGAGTGCGGTTGATGCACCCCTCCCTAGCTATGGGACCAAACTTCGGAAGTGATATCTTAAGTTCTGCCGGCTATTAAGTACGAGCCCCAGATACGTCATCGAGAGCTCGATGCCGATGGTGACGCCCCTTATATGTAAGCTGGATCCCGCACGTGGCCTTTAGGGCTGCGTCTCGGCAGGCCTCCGTCACTCGCTCAAAATCGCGCGCTATGTACCTACCGCTCGGCATCTCCCTGGGGATACAACTGGCAGAGGGCTGCCGGACGCCCGACTGAGCGCTCGCATCGCACCGCACCGCACGTTTCCCGCGCTTACGCTTCGAAATACCGAAACCACGTTATTATTGTGCAGTGGATGGGTGTAATAGTACAAAAACAAAAGAAAATTTGTCGTTTTTTAAATTGCCGAGAGACGAAGAAAGTTATATTTTAAATCTTATCAATTTGAATGTTTTTACCATTTATTTGTTTGAACATAAGTAGGTAGGTGATAAGTATGTAAATCGTAAATTAAGGAGTTATTTGAGTCAGGTATTATAAAATTGTTGTTTTTTATAGACAATTCAATGTTTTATAGAATTTGTAGGTAAATAGGTTTTATAGGTAGTCGAAGCGCTCGTGGCCCCGGGGACTCAGTGTTCTGTAATCGATCACTGTAGTAAGCAACTTTCACTATGGCCAGTTCTTGGATGGGTGACCATTCATGTGACCACTTTGTGACCTTTATTTGAGCGTTTCCGTGCTTCGGAAGGCACGTTAGGCCGTTGGTCCCGGTTGCCCTGTACTTGGTACAAACTATAAAAAAAATGAAATGTGGGCATCTAATATGCCTCTGCCTTCCCCTTCGGAGATCTACGCGTGACTATATGTATGTGTGTGTAACATAGTAAGGTAGGATGGCCGGGTGAGATAGGTGAATAGCCGGTACTTACGCTAAAGGTAATGTCAGTTAAATTTAGATTTCTTTGTTATTTTAGTTATGGGTAGGCATAAGATAAACAATATAAATATATAGGTATACCTACCTACTGTGATTCATAATTTATTTTTAGTTTTCACGTGCATTTATGAAAGCGTGTTTTTCTAGGGTTTTTTTAAACCATTCATAATTTTTTTCCTTATATTCCATTACATTGTTAGTTACATACACGTCGGCCTACTAAAAGCGTATTAAAACATGGTTGATTCGTAACATTTGTTTTATTACAACAATCATTATAGGTTCAACCCTAGCGCATTCTTACGATGACGTCACTCACACAGCGGTCAACACAGTCTCGACGCTATGAGCGCGTGTTTAAGGTACAATTCTTCTCGTTCTGAGCAGCAGGTATTATTATTAAAATTTTGTAGGCTAATATAGCGTAGGTATTGTCGCTTTTGTATGGGAGTGATGTATCTGTTACGTAGTAACTATTTAGTAATCTGTGGTCTCGGTGCGTTGCTCCTCGCGCTGTAATGCGGGTGTCGTCGTAACACGTTACGCCGACCCCTCTGGGCAACGGACCACGCAGCACCCAATCGTAACCGATGTTCCACAGAAGCGGTCCTAAGACCGATTCCTATGGAACACCGAACGACACATCTCGCCGACCCAGCCCTAGCCAGCTCGGGTAAGTTATGGCCCTCTCGGAAAGATAGGCCCCGACAATGCGACGGAGGTATGGAGGCATTCCATGGTAAATAAGCGCCTCCCAAACGCAGTTCCAGGGCAAGGTGTTGAAAGCGTTGGCGATGTCAAGAGACACTGCCACCACCACCTCACCCTGTTCTGTTGCCGCTATAACAAAAAATACCTACTAAAATCAGAAAAATGCATCCACACAACAAACGTAATTTTTGTGCCCAATTTTTGTAACGGAACCCTCTGTGCGGGAATCCGACTCACACTTGGCTGGTTTTTTTTCAATATTAACACTTGAGTTTCGGTTTCGGTTTCGGCCGAAACTGACCCTGGGGCCGAAAGTTCGGTTTCGGTTTCGGTTTCGGCTGGAAAACCAGTTTCGGTCGGACACTACTTTTCTTTACATAATAGGTATGTAGGTATTGTGATTTATGTGTGTTATCAGAGACGTTTTCTAAGAAATTACTCAAGTTTTTTTTAATTTCAGTCCAATTAGAAACCACACCACATAGTCTAATCCCGAGATCCCAGGATACCGAGATTTACATACTCGGGATTGTATTTTCTAGTTACCATACAGCATATTTTGTCATTTTTTTGCACGAAAGGAACTATTCGTACGCGAGTCCTACTCGCAATTGATCGATTTTCTAAATTATGTAGATACTTAGGTATTATTATAGTAGTATTGGAGTAGAACAGATAGATACCACCTTTGGGATGACTCCGCGAGGTACTTACTAGACGCGCTTGACGCTATGCAGAGACGTGCTATCCGAATAATTTGGTTGTCCTGATGTGACAGGAGGCCTCGAACCGTTAGCGCAGCGAAGAACCATAGCGTCCTTGGCTGCCTTCTAACGAATGTATCACGGTGAATGTTCTGAAGAGCTCTTCAACCTGATCCCACCCTCTCCTTTCGGGATCGAACAACGCGTGCCGGGCAGAGGTGCCACTCATACACAGTGGAGAGAATTTTCGCCAGAACTGAGCGTTTCAAAAGATCGTTCCTCTGTCGAACTATAAAAACATGGAACGACCAGCCCGCACACGTGTTTCACTCATCTTACAATACCGGGTTCTTCAAGAGGAGCGTGAAGAGGCACATCATAGGGCCGCCAACTTGAGGACCACTGTCAGAAGTGGCCCCCAATCGCTAGATGCGCCACGGCTTTTCATCAGGCTGGTGGCGACGTCAATTTGGCGAGCTAAATATATAAAAAAAAAGATACTTAATGTTTAGGTCGCGTAGTCAGCAGTGTAAGAGCATAACACCCATGAGGGATTTCTACACATAACAAAAAAAAACGGTAAGCAGAGAAAACTTAAACTGGAGCTATGCCAATTCTATCCTGCAAGTCCCTGGAAATTCTGTAGGTAGACAGAGATGTTGACTAGCGCTACGGAAAAATTAAAATTTTAGAGACTTACCGACGCATCGCACGCTGTGAGGTGTTTCGTTACCAATTTGAGGGTGCCTCAAATTCTTGAAGTTCTTGACCATAGACCAGAACAAACACAATCACCAGAGTTTATATTTCTACTATGCATTCACCGTATAACTTGACATTTAGTGCGCCTTCACACTAGCGTTTTTCTAGCGTAGGCTTTCGATGGACATTTGCGCAGCGCAGACGCCGCTACAACGCGAACGCATTCGTCGCGTAGTTGGAATGTTGATGTTGCAGCTAACTGAATGCCGCGCAGCGTTCAGTTAGCAGCAGAGCCTGTAAGGTTTGACCCGTGTGGCGATGCGACCCCGTGTGGCGATGCGACCCCGTGTGGCGATGCGACCCCGTGTGGCGATGCGACCCCGTGTGGCAACGGGAAAGAGTACAAAATTATTCATTACGTAGAAAAGGAAAACTCGAAATGACACCCTGTTGTCAGTAAAATGACAACTACAATATACAGAATGAATTTTTGAAAAGGGCTTGGATGGCCAAATCCGAAACTATCAGGAATATCTAAAAATGCTCAAAGGAGTCACGAGCTCGATTTTGATAAAACTTAAAACCTCATCATTATATTTTTGAAAAACCTATAATCCTAGCCGGGAATCGAACCCATTGATTTTGAAAAAAAAAGACACACCCTTTATAACACCATAAGATAGTGTCGCTGATAAGGATCAAATTTTGCGAAGTAATGATATACGGCAAATTTAAGGAAAGTTTGGAATTTTAATAGAAATCATATTTCATATACCAAAATTTTTTGTATCATAATTTTTTTCGTTCGAAATCCCAGAATAGATCCTAACTATTCAGTGTTTTCAATCATGCTCAGAGTGATTCTTTGGAGAATTTTCTAAACGGAATCAATAATATTGAATGCAGTACGAGCCTTGAGGTCTCGAATTCAGCTATGTATTGGAAACAATGGTCTACATTTTGAACAATTAATCAGTTATACCACTAAGGTTTTCAAGCATATAGCAAGGACTGGTGGTCACCGCAACCTTTTTTATTCATACATGAATTTATCATTGTCATCAGCTTATTTACCAATTATTCGCAATAAAACATTTGAATTTGAATTAATCAGTTAACGTAAGAAAAATAAATTGTATTTTGTTAAAGATGAGCACTTTCCTTTAGTTTGCCGTATGTCATTTCTTCCCAGAATAAGATCCTTACTAGAAACACTATCTATCGTATGGTGTAATAATATAGGATGTGTTTTTTTTTTCAAAATCAATGGGTTTGATTCCCAGCTAGGATTATTGATTTTTCAAAAATTTAATGATGAGGTTTTAAGTTTTATCAAATCGGGCTCGTGACTCCTTTGAGCATTTTTCGCTATTCCTTATAGTTTCGAATTTGGCCATCCAATCCCTTTTGAAAAATTCATTCTGTATAAATAGAAATCAATGAATACGGGGGTGTTCGATACGAAATAAAAATGAAATAATATTTCATATAACTGTATTATAAAACGAGATATTTGAATATAAAATGAATAGATTTAGATATGTCCAAGATAACAATATGTTACAGTATATGAAGTCGATAGAAATTTTAAGTTACACGAATATCACATTGCAAGGTACAGTAAGTTATATGTAGATAGATAAGTAGAGTTTCAGTACAAGAAGTTCCTTTAGCCTAAGTTAGATAAATATCTTGATACAATTCAATAACTACTTTTGGCAAGGCCCTAGTTAGGTAACGATTTGTAACAGCAAATAGTTTTTTTTTTTTCAACGAGACCAGCTAAGTAACAGTAAAAAAAATATTGTCTATAAAAAATACACAAAAAAGAAAACGAGCTGACTTAGTAGCCTCACAAATTTTTATGTGTAACATCTTTTACGTCTCATAATGGTACCGCGATAAAAGTGAATCTTTGAAAATTGTGAACTTTAAAACCCCAAAATCTAGAAAAAAAATACTCCACTGATCCGTAGTCACTCTCATTAAGTTGCTACAAGCGGAGTGAACGCGTACAATTTTGCTACTACGATTACTAGGTACTTATTTTTCACCGTAGTTACTAAAACGAATTTTGTAGTTACTAAAACTCACGCTGTAAAATAGTAAAGCGTTATCCAAAATTTTAATTTTATTCCTCAACAATCGGTTGCCTTCATCAACGCCTAAACCTACAATATAATTGTCATGGGCATACTAATCGAGCCAAATTGTGTGGTGTACATGTTCGTAGACCCGACGATGTGATCACCATTCCACGGGACGGAGGTATGACATCCCTACCGCTCACACGAAGCCGGTGGACGCAACCTACAAAGCCGGGTATACCTGATGCTCGAGACAATCTGTATCAATGATAAAGTAAATTTGAAATCAAATTGTTATAACTTACTTGTAGAAAAGTAAAATGTTATTACTAACTTTGTAATGTTGTCCGGTGGCTGTCCCACGTATATAAAAGGATCGACATCTATTGAACTCATTGGACCTTGGGATGATCCTCGCGCTACTGATAATCCAAGTTTTAAAACTGCATCTTTCTTATACCTTCTAGCTGATATTTTCGATTTACCATCCAGATTGGCCTTGCCCGTATGAAGCTCGGTTGGTCCACTACCTGCGTCCCAACGTAACACAGCTCTACGGTCAACAAAACCAAGCCACAAGTGATCCTTCGTCCCAGAAGCACTTACTAAGGCACCGAGGCCGCACACAGCAGATACTTCTGCCCAAATATCGAAGCGTTTAGCAGAAAATCCCACACGTGCTTTCATACTTGCTTGTCCGTCGAACAACGGCACGTCATACATCTCACTATTATATTCTAAGTATTCCTCATATATTGAATAATCATCTTCTTCTTTGGAATTAAATTCTTCTTCGGTTTCTTCGGTCAATGCCTGGCTTTTAGTTTCATTAGACTTAGTACAACTCCGCTGATAAGTATTTTTGCTACTAGAATGAGTGTAGACTTGTTCTGCGAAGCATCATTGGAAAAGTATTAAATCTGAATACTGTAAAATCAATTTTCTACGAATACCACTACCTCTACCGTACTAGCCTAAGACTAGCGATATCCAACTGGCGGGAGAATGTCGATACAAGTCAACTCTGGTTCAGGGCTGTCAGGTTTGCCACTGTCGCTGGTATCTACGGAAGCATCTGTGAGTTGCAACGAGTTTGAGCTTTGGCGTTTGATTTGTTCAAAATCTTTGAGCGACGTCTTGTCAGACTCCAGTGAGGTGCTATAGTGGAGAATAGGAACTTTCAGGATCGAGCGGCTAGATCTACCGGAGCGGCTACCTCGGCGGACGTGTGGGGCCTCCTCACTGCAGGGTCCGAACGCTTGTACTACCACATCGGATTGGCTTCTGCAAGCGTGCGTGCGAAGGTGACAAGCAGAGAGATAAGTGCGACCGTCACTACCGCACACGGAGGGTTCGCCGGTTGGAGGACACTCTGTAGAGGAGCACTCGCAGGTCGCCAGTCCACTACGGACGACGCAGTGAGCTCCGAAATAGCATGTCATGTGATCGCAGTTAGTCGCCGGCAATTGAGTTGATTCCGCTGTTCACAAAAATAGAAAGAGATTATTGAGAGCTATTTATACAAATTATCGCAAGTTATACTACCTATAACTTGTGGGTTTCGAAACTCGAAAGAAAAAATCCGACCCCGTAATACAGTCCCTTGTGTCTAGATGTTCCTCATTCGCGGCAATTCGTAATTTTAATTGTAAATCGTACCTACCATACCTATCGTGTGTTCTTAAATTTTAGCTTCCTTTTTTAAACTTTTGAAGTAAACAAGATTAATCTTCCAACATTGACATATTAATTTATCGTTGGAAGTTTTCTAAATAAATCTTAAAATTATAATTATTGACTAAATCCAGGTTCGAAACCCTCTTCATTCGCTCAGTTATCTATTTACTTACGGTCATAGCACCCATTAGGTCCTAGAGTATGTTCGTGGTTGGAACAAACGGTGCACTTCTGGCCCTGTATGCCTGGCTTGCATACACAGCGACCAGTCATCTGCTCACAGTCTTCGCGCACCGAACCGAATGCCGAACACCCACATGCTAGAATTGAATAACACGATATATATAGTAATCCACGTAAATATATATAAAACGGAGAAACTTAACTAAAGCTTTCCCTGCATTTTACAAATTTTATACTTTAACCTAGTAAGGTTAAAGTATAGTAGAGTTTATCAGTAGATAAACTCTATCTTTTTCCGAAAACCAGTAAAATCCATTCAATTACAGTTTATATCGAACAGACTTGGTAGTGTTCTTTTTACCCATCTGTCTAGAAGGGTTATGTTTTTAGTAGTATTAAGGGGTTGATGAGTAGTTAACAGATAGGTATATCATGAATATCCGCATCCAGCGGTCTATTGCAACCTTCATTAAATCATTTATCCGCCCTGCAGAAGGCATACTCACTTAACGTTTTTTCCCCTTGGCCAGTTCTACGAGTAATGTGGCCTACTGCCAGTTAAAATGTAGGACGTTTTCAGCAGTGTGTTCTCCTAGTGAGTGGGACAAAATTTTTAGGCTACGGTAACCAACTATGAGGTGGCCTGTAAGCCTGTCTGGCCCCTCAGCGGTTTAAAAAAAGACTTCATTCGTTAACGTAAACTTGTCACTAAAAAACTAATCACGAAATCCACTTACGTATACATCCAGTATGTCCAGTTCCAATCCTTGGTAAGCCCCAATAACCAGGCTCGCATCGGTCACACTTCAGGCCTCCCACACCCGGTCGGCACACACACTGGCCGGTATCGTCACACTGTTCGGTCACGGAACCCAATCGGTGGCAGCCACACATAGCTGGACAGCCGGCTCCGCCTGGACCTCTTGCGGGAGTGACGCCGTCAGCGCAACAGCCATGCCACGACTCTTGGCAGCCTTTCTTTTCGACAACCGCTTTACCTAGAAGGGGAAATTGTTGCTGTAATATTGTGTTATGAACTTAAAAGTAAATTTTGCCAGTGTTTTCCTCGCCCCCTCGGTGTTCTATAAACGATCTCTGCGTTAAACAAATGTCACTCTACGCCACAATCTCTCTGCTGCCAAAATCTGCCACTGTCCATTTCAACTCTGCAACAGGCCTTTAGTACTTACGTGGCATTTAGTATGCTCCTGCCTATCCGGCAAAACGGCGCTGTACGAAATGGGACAAAATAATGACGATTCGAAGCAAATTTAATGTTTCTACAAAATAAATGAATTTTATTTGATCTTGCACTTTGCTGTAATACGATGCAGTGTTTATAACGAAGTAATTTTTCCAACCGAAAACACGAAGTTTCATCCAGACTGTGATTTACAGTTAGGTACTTATTCAAATTATAAATAATTCAAATAGTGCAAACCCCATAGGTACCTACAGATACAGAACCCTAAAAGTAAATATGAAGAAGGCATTCACACTATAAGACGAAAAACTACTGCCCATTAAGTGGGTCGTATGATTATTTGCTATACAGGAAAATGTAATAATACCTTTCCTACAGCACCGAGCAGCTTTAGCAGTATGATGGCAGTAACTGCCAGCTGGACAGTCTTTCCGATGTGGACCACCTCCGCAATCTATTGGCTTGCCTTCATTATCCGTCAACGGTTCATCGTCTCCACATGGTCGAAACTGATAAAAGAACAAAATGTTTGCAATAGTAACGTATTCTTTCGTGAAACACTTAAGACTAAATTGAACCTAAATTGACCTTCCAAGCATCCTACTTCCTACTAATGTTATAAATGTAAAAGTTTGTGAAGAAGTTTGGACGTTTGTAACTCAATCACGCTGTAACGACTGAACGAATCTGGTTGAAATTTGGTACCGTGGTAGACTATGGTTTGTGATAACACATACTTGCTTTTAATCCTGGGGAATATGTTCCCATGGGAAGCGGGAACGGGAACCAAGTTTCACGAGGACTAAGCCGCGAGCATCATCTAGTATCCATTACTAATAGTACACTGTTAGTGTTCAAAAATATTTTTACTGTCTTTTGCGGTCCTCCCACCATTGAATGCTCAAAGCTTCTGTCTATCATCAAGACACAGTAAGAAGCGGCAGAGTTACCTGCCAAGAGATCACTACTTTAAGGTTTGAATTGAAGATCATGGAGGCCTTTAGTATGTTTACAAACTGTACATAACGCCGCCGTGAACACTGCTGGGATACCCAATCCAATCCCAGAGAGGTGGCTGGGGAAATGGACGAAATGCGCAGCAGAACAGGCGGTCGGATCGTCCGCTCGGCATAGCCGGCAACGCCCACAAGAAAATAATAATAACTGTGCGTAATTTACTTTCCAATGCAATTTTACCTCTAATCCTCTGCATAGTGCGAGTGGTCTCAGTCTCAGGTCCTCTTGCCTGCGACATGCTTCTAACTTCATGTGACACAAAGTTGGGTACAGTCTCAAGTCGGAAGCACAGACGGGAGTTGATGACGTAGCAGCCGCGGCCGCCGCAGCGCAGTCGAAAAGACAAGCGCATCTGGGGGTGAAATATTTGCTTTGATTTTCTTGGTATAATATACTGTCTTAGTCAGTCTTATCGCCATGCACAAGTCAAATAGTACAAACAAATATAAAGTAAATAAATACAAACAGACAGACGGACGACGAAGTCTCATGAATAGGTTCCTCTTTTTACCCTTTGGGTACATACATACAGATGGTCAAGCTTTTATCCCCGGAGGGGTACTGAGGCATTATTTGCCCACATTTCACCTTTTTTTAGAGTTTGTCCCACGCAACAGGTGGTGAGCCGTATTGCCGTGTTGAAATGGATAGGCGCAGGTTGTGACTGCCTGAGTGCCTGCTGTTGAAATTTTTAAGCAACCTGTAAGGGCCTTAAACTTGGCTTTACGACTGCTATTTTTGCCATTGGCAACCGGAACCAACGGCTTAACGTACCTTCCGAAGCACGGAAACGCTCAAATAAATGTCACAAAGTTGTCACATGGATGGTCACCCATCCAAGGACCGGCCATAGTGAAAGTTGCTTACTGCAGTGATCGTTTACAGAACACTGAGTCTGCGGGGCCGCGGGCGCTTCTCACTTCACTTTGGGTAAGGAACCCTAAAAATTGCGGAGATTCAAATATAATCTATCTCTATTATAGTTTACAAAACCTTATATCGAACAAATACCACTTTAGTGCGAGTGTTACTCACTGTATAGATAGATGTTACTTTACATAGAGTAACATTAAAGGAATTTAAACATCTAGAAAGAAAGAAAGAAAGAAAGAAAAGTATTTTTATTTTACTGCAACAACAGCACATATTTCATAATGTTACAAAATTATGAATGGTAAAAATAAAAAAAAATAAAAAATTACAAAAAAAAGAACCTGTCGTTGCACCAAAAAAAAAGGAATCTAAAAAAAGGAAACTATTATACTGCTACTATTTATTATACGTGTTCTCTATAGGATCTACAGCTATAGGTTTTCCCGATTTTTCCTCTCATAACGTGTCGGTAGCATAGGCAAGACGTACAGAGCCTAAATAAAGCATTCACACCTCAAGGCTACGCCTGTCGACTTACAGCGATAGGGCTGAGCCACAAACAGCCTAATGTAACAACAATTTCATGACTACGATTTGAAAGATCCGGTCGTAACGAGGAATATAACCCTAAAATAGGTAATAAATTTTGATCTTAACACAACTGATTTTTTCCCACCAGTTTGGTTGACTAACCTCGGTTGTCCGTTAGAATCAACGGCACACGTAGCTTCATAGGCACATTGCACTCGTGCGCAGACAGCAGTGCCTGCAACGGTGTCGCTTGAGTTCTCACCGCTGTCATCCTTGGAACGGATTTCATTGGTTAGATCTGTTAGTTGCGCTGATTTGTTACCATCTGGAAATATTTATAAAAATGTCATTACTATTACGAAACATAATTTTAGTCACTATTGGCGATGGATGTAGGTATCTCTATCAAACTTATATGGAATACTCGAATACAACATGGACTGAACCGGATACGAGAGGAGTTTAACATCCGCGAAAATGTCAATACAATGACAAGGTGTATCAGGCCTTAAAGGACAAAGAGCCCGTATCCCGTTTTATTACAACTAAGGATTGTTGAGTCATTGTGGACTTGTGGTTGGTTGTTCGGTAACGGAGGTCAATCAAATGCATCAAGTTGAGAATGTAACGCTTATATCCGTCACCATAGGCAATGACATAAGGGGGTGAATATCCTGCGGTAGATGCATCGAGTCCTGGGTGTGAGGAGGAGCATTTATTTTCACGGCAGCCCCAATATCATTTGCAGAAGAAGTACAAAAGAACTAACTTTACTGAACAGTTTCTCAAATACGGAGCTATCGAGGATGATACTTACAAATTGACCAAACTGTACAATTTGTACTCTTTGTCTCACTTTTGAGAAAAACAGATAAGTAGTGCCTAACCTGTAGTGTTATTATCGTCGTTATCATTGCAGTCTCCATAGTAAGCAAGTACAGGAGGCGGATCACCCCTCGCCCGCGCCTCGCAGGCAGCTCGCCGTAAAGCACAATGACTGGGGTAAGACCGCCGGTTGTCGCCACACACCGGCGCACGCGTCGCTTCGGAACAAGCGGCCGCGCAACCGCACGTGCCTCGCGCACACCACGTGCCGGCAGGGCAGACTACCTCAGCGCATGACTCTGTTCGGAATATAAAACAATATGGATACTACAAATAACATAAAAGGCATTTGATTGAATACTATTAGAAGACTTTCTGATTTCTACGAATCATTCAAGAGATGGTTTTCAAGGTCTGGGACAAGTCGATGATAGGGCCGGGGGAACGGACGTATACTCGTAAGTATTTGGTAATGTTTAAATTTAATATGAAAAATTAAATTATCGATGTATAGCAGGAGTCGAACCTGCGTCTTCTGGCATTCCGAGTCAGACGTTCTATCCACTGGACTACCGAGACACTACTCTCAAACGAATAATTCCTTCACGTTATACTTCATGGGCTGGGCTGGTATATTTCGTTGGTCTGCCTAAGTGGGGAAAAGGACTGTTAAGACTCTTTTACTTCTCTTATAGCCATTGGTGTGAGACACGTAGTGAGACTCCACCCACAACATTACAGTTACAGTTAACTTGCAATCGGGGTTTTTACAACACAAGATTCCACACTCTCTCGACCATCTTTAGTGCGGTGTCCCGCGGGACTACTGGGAATAATCCCTTTAATTAAAACCTGCCCAAGATGAAAAACAGTAGAGTAAAAACGTAGAGTTTTTCTCTTGCTGCCGGGTCAGGTAGAATTACTATAGCTGGGTTTTTAATATTATGATGACACACTATGTTAATTAGTTTCATCTTCATTTATAGGTAGATATTTAGCAGGTACCTACTTTATTCGTAACTACGTGCCGGTATGCTAATTAGCAAAAGACTTCTACAGAAACCGATCATAAAAGTCGTTATAAAATCATTAAAACGTCAGAAACCCGTTCTAAAGATAACTACAATGGTATTTAACAAGACCGATCAAATTAATGGGCCTTTAAAATTTGCTCATTACTTCGCACACTCAGATGCACTTCTGAATCTTAAATTACCTTCTAAAAGTAAAACCTAGGCATAGCATATAAAACCTTCACATACAATGAACTATTTGAGCTGTATAATTTACAGTAAATGTTTTCAGGGGCACGATGATGACGTCTCATAGCCGGGACCCCTCCATGGGACCTGGAAGCGAGAGCCCTTGCGTCGCTTTATCAGTGGCGCAAGGAGGCGCTGGAGCGGGACCACAGGCCTGAGTCTAGAGAAATAGAGGCCCAGCGATCCCTGCTCCGCCAGGAGCTCATGGAAACATGGAAGTTACGACTTGAACAACCAAAATGGGGGCTCACCACTATTGAGGCGGTAAAGCCGGTCATGGAGGAGTGGCTGGAGAGATGGTAGCCTCACCTATCGAGTGTCACAGATACTTACCGGACACCGGTGTTTCGGTAAGTATCTGTGGCGCATACAAAGGGAGGTAACACCCGAGTGTCAGCACTGCGGTGTCTGCAGCGAGGACACGGCGCTGCATACTCTGGTGGAGTGCTCAGCATGGGCGCTACAGCGCCGAGACCTCGTTGTGGGCCTGGGCGTCGACGTTCTCACACTGGAGACCATGGTGAAAGCTATGGTCTCTAGCGGAAGCAAGTGGGATGCCGCTGCATCTTTTTGCGAGCAAGTTATGCTTCAAAAAGAGGTGGCGGGGAGGGACCGTGAGAGGGATCTCCCTCCCGAGTTCCGCAGTCGGCGGCGAGGTCGTCGCAGGCTGCTATACGCCCAAGACTACCGACCCCGATGACCGGGGGCCTGAGAACGGTGGGCTGGCTGCTCGCCGTTCTTACAGAAGCAGGCCAAGACGATGGCGAATATCTCTTTGCCCCTCATAGTGGTGATAGTGGTGGGACAGTACCCAAATCCCCCCCCCCCCCCTTCCCTAGTAGCGGGTTAACACCCGAACCAACTACCCAGACGCGGGATAGCACCCGAACCCCATAGGCGAGGTTGAAGTGTTCGCCAAAGTCTGCCGAGAGCCCTGGGACATCCTTCCGAGGGCTTACCCGGGACTCCCGGCCGTAGACAGTTGAAGGGCATCGTGTGGTTTTAGTCGGTAGGAGTCCGGCACAGCATCCATGTAGGATTTCCACACGTGAGAAAAAAAAAAAAAGAGGGGCACGATGATTTTACCTTTTATTTTTAAACCAGGACTCATTTGATACCACTCAAAAATAAACAGTTAAAAGTTTGAAGAACAACTAACGAGTATGAAAATTGTGTATACATACCGCACGATCCCATATGCTTGATATGAATGCGTCTCTTCTCCTTGCAGGCTGTATCTCGCAATGCACATACGCTGCTATGTGTCTTATTGTCTGTGCCACAAACTTCTTCTGTCTCCTGTGAAATAATGCTTTTCACTGTAGCTGATATCGGTAGGTACCTATCTTCTTATTTAGTACTATTAGGAAAGTGGGAGCTTAATGTTGAGTTTGAAGTATGGAGAATATTGTATTGTAATGTAGCCGAAACGTCGAGAGGTGAACCATCAAAAGTGGTAATAATGCCAGATATCGAACTGAAAACTATTGTGCATTTGGTTTTTAACAGTCCATGTCATAATTTCGAAATAATCTGGCCGACCGTCAAAATTCCGAACGCACATTTCGCCGATGATCAATTCAACGAATGGTTGTATGGTCGAATGTAAAAACTCCGAATGGTCATTTCGCCGATGATGAATGTATGAATGAAGTGTATGCTATTCCAAGCATGCCAGGCGCAAGCCTTAACGTGCTTCGACAGTGGTTATCAATCGGTTCACTATCTATGGAACTCACCATTTACTTGTTTCACTATATTATTATTATTTGACAGCCTCTGTGGCGTAGTCGGTAGTGATACCGCCTGCGGCGCTGGAGGTCCTGGGTTCGATTCCTGGGTCGGTCCAAATATTTGTGTGATCCACAAATGTTTGTTTCGGAGTTTGGGTGTTTTCTATGTATAATATGTATGTATTTAGAAATATATAAGTATGTATATCAGTCGCCTAGATCCCATAGCACAAGCTTTATAGCTTAGTTTGGGCTAGATGATGTTGTGTGAGAATGTCCAACAATATTTATTATCTAACACTTAGTAATCCTTAGTTACTTACCGTCCCCTCTTCACAGTGCTTAGGGCAAACACAACTGGCTTCAGAAACTCCGTCGCTTTCGCACACAGCGTAGAATTCGCACTTCTTGTTCTCGCATCCGTCTGCAAAAATATGATCACGGTCAATAAGAGTAAAACCTACGTCTGCATTTAGGTCATAGTTGTGTTTCGTAGAGGTATTCGTAATTACACGACTGCCGTTCTCCACCATACCCATACCAAGCCTCTGTGATTCTACCTATGCTGTTGGAACCTAGCGGGTTCGGCATAGCCAGACACCATATCTTCTTTAATATCCGGATGACCAATGAAAACTTGACCGTACCAGCGAAAGCGACTTTCTTGCACTTTGTTCAATGAGATTTAAAGAGAAAAATTGGGTACTTTGGTGGGTATCATGATAAAAAGTACTACTAGGTAAGATCTATGAGGTCACACATAACGAAGAAAATATTTCCTACTCTTTATTTGTTATCATTGTAACCGTTGCCCAAACGTGTAGCCAATAAGTGCTGATCCTCTGGCCAAGAATGTTGTATACTATATCATAAACAAAACACAAATGTATACTAACTGCAAGGCCCGTCGTACAAGACCTGAACGTCCCTTCTATGTCGGCAAGCTTCCAACTGGAGTTTGCATCGGTTTCCGTACGATATACCGTCGGAACCACAGACGGGAGCAAACTCGTTGGAACACCGTGGGCAACGACAGATGCCGCGGTTGCCCGTTGCAATGCACTCTCCGCCGTGAGGGCAGACTCGATCTGCGCATACGCCGTTTGAACCTGTAACAGGAATTTCTTACAATGAATTCAATAGGTAATTCATAATTTATATGTTTACTTTGGGCAGATGCTGAAACCATCGAGCACTAGTATGGAAGTAGTGTATGACAAATAAAATAGGGCGAGATATTTCTCACGAAGGGATGATCTTTCGGCCAAGAAAAGTGGTTATACAGAGCCGTGATACATGCCTTTTGGTTTACTAAATCTTGCTTTAAAAAATGTATTTTTATTAAAATTCAAACTTGATGCGTGTATCCTGTTATGGACCGGAGTCCTTATCAGGATACACGCATCAAGTTGCCGGTCACGGACACGGTCAAATAACCATCAATAACTTGATGTCAATAAATGTGTAAATACACGTCGATGCAGACCACAGACATAAGAATCACACGTGCAAAGAAAGCACGAACACTGAAGCTGCTTTTATTCATATTTTAACAGACATGACTTAATATTATTGACCATCTCTTGAACCCATTAATGTTTAGACATAGATTAAATAATAGTTACTACGGTTTAGTGTAGGAATTTCTATGATTCATTTCTACTCGAAAGAAAACTCCTGTTGCAACCCAACTGACAACAATCCAAAGGTTCTGAATCAGTTTTCAGTAAGGTCAACTTAATCACCCGTTGCAAAGAAATTAGGAAAGGTCTAGAGAGGAGTCTAGGCTGTGAGTTGTGACAGGCTGATTCTTTCCGACCCCTAGCATCACGGCAGGTCTTTCTTACTACGTTTTTGTCTGAACGTAATTCTAATGCTTGTAATAAAGAGACAACATGCAACAACAAATTGCAAAAATATAATAAATTTTAATACCACAGGCTCCAGCATGCAGCACCCTCAGCTCCCGTCCTAGCAAACACGCAGCGCGGCGCAGCTCACACTCGCTGTCGTGTGTTCTCGAGTCAGACCCGCACACAGGCCGCAAGACCGGCTCACAGGCGGGGGGACAAGCACACACAGCGCCTCCGCCCTCGACACGACACTCCGCGCCGTGACGGCACTCCACTTCCGCACACGGATTTACACCTGGAAGCCACAATCGTTGATTCAAGACAAACCTATTATCTATCTACTTTTGAGCAGAATGATTAGAAAATCTTTTGTGCCAAGGCCCGTGGCACTACCGCTTGGCACTACCAGTAGTGTCACGGCAAATTTTACTTTCCCGTGGCACTACTGGTAGTGCTACGGGTAATTGTACATTTACTGTTGACACTACCATTTGCCAGTAGTGCCACGGGAAATAATATTTCCCGTAAACACTACTAGCAAATGGATTGGGTACACTACATTAATACGAAAAACTTAATTCCGAAAGTCACAATCACGAATTTCATAATTCCGAATTTCATAAGTACGAATGATTCGAAATCCCGAAAGTCAAAAATCCGATGTTTCATAAATCCTTTTTATTAAAAGTCATAATTTTAAAATTCTGAATGTTTACAATTCCGACTTTCAGAATGCCGAATTTCAAGAAACCGAACCGTTGAATTCCGAATCATTAAAAATCCGCAATATTATGAATACGAACTCCGATTATCAAAAATCCGAAATATCATAAATACGAAGGGTGAATGTCGTTTCCACCCGTTCCTGTTTTAACCCGAAAACTTATCATTAAAGATGATTATTTATGTCCCCGATTCCACCGGTTTTTTAAATAAAGTATAGTCAAGTCTAACTACCGAAAATATTATTAATAAGTGAGTGAAAGGCAAACGACAAAACAAAAAAAAATAACCACGAAGGCTAAGGCTAAAGTGAAGCGGAGCGGAGCTCCGGCCTTAGCCATCGTGGTTATTTTTCTTTGTTTTGTCGTATGCTTTCCACTCACTTGGAAATAATATCTTCGGTAGTTAGACTTGACCGTACTTTATTAAAAAAACTTAAACAGTGAATTTTCGGATATTTGAAATTCTGAATAATGTTTTTCGGGAAAATAACAGTCCGGTCTTTTGATTATTCGTACTAATGAAATTAGGAAAAATAAAAATTCGTACTTATGACTTTCGGATAAATGAATATCGTCCTTTTGAATATTCGGAGCTTTGTTTCTTAGGAATTATAATCTTCGAAATTTTGAATATCGGAATATTGAAATTCGGAAAAACATATTTCGGAATTTTTGGGTGATCCCAAATGGATTACTAAACAAATGAAGATCGCCAAAACAAATGAAGATGACCAAGACAAATGAAGATCGCTTAAACGAATAAATGGATTACTAAAACAAATGAAGATCGCCAAAACAAATGACGATCGCCAAGACAAATGAAGATCGCTTAAACAACTAAACATCGTAAAAACAAATGAATATCGGTTAAAAAAAATGAAGGTCGCTAAAACAAATGAACATCGTAAAAACAAATGAATATTGGTAAAAATAAATGAAGGTCGCTTATACAAATGAAGATCAGTTCTAGGTGAGGCCGCAGTGGTAGCCATAAGGTCTGTTGGGAGTCCGGGGGTATTCTTCCGAGGGCTTACCCGGGACTCCCAACCGTAAGCTGTTAGGCAGGGCACATGAGGTTTTTTAGTCGGCAGGAGTCCGGCATAGCATCCATGACGTTTTTCCCTCACGTTAAATAAAAAGCCAGGGCAAGGTTTGTATCCAAAAAATCTTTGAATTTAGAAAATATGGCGAAACAAAGTTCACCTGGTCAGCTAGTTATAATATAATATTCACGGACATTGCCGATCTTCATTTGTTTTATCGATCTTCATTTGTTTTATCGACCTTCATTTGTTTTGCCGATCTTCATTTGTTTCACTGATCTTCATTTGTTTTATCGATCTTCATTTGTTTTATCGACCTTCATTTGTTTTGCCGATCTTCATTTGTTTCACTTATCTTCATTTGTTTTGCAGATCTTCATTTGTTTTACCGATTGTCATCATGGGACCATGTGAGAACATGTTCGCTCTTGATTTGATATGTTTGGTATTTAGTAGTGCCATTGGTAATTGGTAGTGCCATAGGAAATTATACTATATGGATTTAATCAGCCAATAGGAACGGCAGTGCCACGGGAAAGTAAAATTTCTCGTGACACTACTGGTAGTGCCAAGCGGTAGTGCCACGGGCAACAAACCTTTATCTAGAATTTTAGACATACGATCGAAAGGTTTCGATTTCTAACCAAAATTAGTCTGACCAATTTATAAAAAAATATTTTGTAGGTTCTATCATCGCACCGCTTGCCACGGACAGGGAGTCTTCCTCACATTCTACGTCCGGAGCGTTTGAACAAGGTTAGATCCGATAGGGGTTTTCTTCCGCGCAAGCTTAGTTTGTGGCATGATCTCCCTGCCTCAGTTTTTCCAAACGCCTACAGTATGGGGTTCTTCGAAAGGGGTCTTATAAGGTTTTTACGGGGTCGGCAGCGCGAGTGGGACGCCTCTGGTGTTGCAAACGTTTTTAGGCTGCGGTGACCATCAGTCCTTCTGGTGGGCTGTATGCTTGTCTGCCACCTAAGTGTTATAAAAAAAATACTCACCAGAATTACACTGTCCTTTAAACACAATTTTAAGCTGCTTCCTGGCCCGACAAGACTCTCGATGCATCTGACACTCGTTGGAGTAGGTCTTGCCGTCGGACGCGCACACAGGGGAGAACTCGAGGGCGCACGGCTCAGCGCATCTACAAGACGGTGCGCGACGATCGTCTAGTTGACACACCTCAGGGTCGGGGCAGGTTACTCCAGCGCAAGGATCTGTCATTATATCATAGATTAAGGTATCTATGAAGCTGACTTTGTAAAGGACCAAAATAACTTCGGTATTTCTAAATCTATCTACTTTTCATGAAGTTTATTCTCGTAAGTATATTATACCTGCCTCCTAGTCGCCCCCATTACAGAAGCAGGCCGAAGACGAGGGCGTGACGTGAGAGTTTCGCACACGCCTCACGCCCCAAAAAGTTGGATAACACCCGAACCAATCCCCAAAGAAGCGGTGTGGCACCCGAACACTAAAGGTGCGGTTCCACTTAGGCGAAGCGGAGAGGAGCTGTGCCGCTATTCACCAATCACATGGCCTAAAATCCACATCTCTTCTCCGCTCCGCACCGTGTAAGCCATGTGATTGGTGAATCGCGGCACAGCTCGTCTCCGGTCCTCTCCGCTCTGCCTGAGTGGAACCGCACCTTTTTGGCAAGGTTGTGTTAATACACTCGAGAGCAATGAATCCGGGTCTCTTAAAGAATCCTAAAAATCTCGGAAACTAAAAATGCTAGGTTAATGCAATAAATTGTATTTAATAGACAATGTAATACTCCTTAAATGAAGGTATTAAAACTTCTTAGTTATTGTAAAGTTATATCATAAAAAAATCAAATTTGAAAAAGGGCCACTTTCGAAGATGGAACTACGAAATTACAGCATTTGGTGTTGCTTTTGTTTGTAATCTGTCATTTATGTGGGTACATAAACCATGTTGATAGTGCTCTATATTCATTAATCAAGCTGAAATTATGTCGCTTACGCCTGAAGAATGCACCAGAATACTTACAATGCTGGAAACCGGCCGGAGTCAGCGCGATACAGCCAGGACTGTCGGTGTGTCGCTGTCAACAGTACAAAGAGTTCTCCGACGTTACGAAGAAACTGGTTCTAACCTACGCAGACCAGGAACGGGCAGAACCAGGTGTACCACAGCACGAGAAGACCGATACTTGGTGAACACCATGCTTCGAAATCGCTTTCTCACAGGAACTGAACTCACCAATCAGTTTCGACGCCTCGGAGGAAGTAACCCAAGTGCATGGACAGTAAGACGTCGGCTTGCTGAATCTAACTTAAAACCCCTTAGACCTGCAAACGGCCCTAAACTGGAGCGTGGGCATCGTATTTCGAGACTAAGGTATGCCCAGAGCCACGTAAATTGGAGTATTGAAGATTGGTCAAAAGTTATGTTCTCCGACGAATCAAAATTTATGCTCTACAAGCACGATGGAAGACACAGAGTGTATCGAAGACCAGGGGAAAGATTCAAGCAAGCATGCATCGAAGAAAAAGTAGCCTACGGTGGTGGGTCTGTACTTGTGTGGGCCGGAATTTCTTCTGAAAGTCGCACAGAGCTGGTGATCATAGAAAACGGCTCTTTAACTAGCGTAAGATATGTGGAAGAAATCCTCAATGATCACGTTGGTCCATTTATGGTCAATTTAGGTGAGGATGCTATATTTATGCATGACAATGCCCGACCTCATACAGGTAGGATTGTGAATGACTACCTTCAAGAGATGAACATTACTCGTATGGAGTGGCCAGCGCGCAGCCCGGATATCAACCCGATCGAGCATGCTTGGGACGAGCTAGGCAGATGCGTAAAACAACGAAACCCTCCCCCAATCACGCTTCGTGAGCTCAAAATTGCTCTCACAGAGGAATGGGAGAATATTCCCCAAAATCGTATAAGGAACTTGGTGTACAGCATGCCAAACCGCGTAAACGCAGTAATGGAAGCACGAGGAGGCAATACGAAGTATTAAAATTCAAGAAAATCGTAATAAAGTTCAAAAATTTCATGTTTCCTATTTTTGTTTTAAGGAGAGATCGGCAGTTTTTTCTTTATGTAATTTTGTGTTAATAAAATGTATGGTGACTCATATTTTTTTTACTTTCATTTAAGGAGTATTACATTGTCTATTAAATACAATTTATTGCATTAACCTATCATTTTTAGTTTCCGAGATTTTTAACATTCTTTAAGTGACCCGGATTCATTGCTCTCGAGTGTAGTAAGTCTGACGGGAATCCTGGTGGGACATTCTTCCGAAGACTACGAAGATTTACGCGGATAGACAGAGACAGTGTGGTTTTTTGGTTCGAGTCCGGCAGTGGTTTGTGGGGAGAAGTGACACAATGACGACGCTTCCTCAGTGGGTAAGTATAATATAATAAGCAAATCAAATGTATGATTTCATAAAATAGCAACTTACCACATTTACCAAAATATTTAAAAGTGATATTAGTGTTAGACTCGCAAGCAGCTCTTCGCATTTCACATTGCCCGGGGTAGTCGCGAGCATCGCTGGCGCATAATGGCCTCGAACCCTCGTGGTCACCGTAGCTCGGGCACGAGTTCGGGCATTCGCAATTGTAGGATCGGCCATCGGGAGTAGGTCGACACAATGCCCCGGGACCACAAGTTACACCCCGACAGGGATCCGGTACGTCTGAAAGAAAGGATTGATATTTATTTCCCGTGGCACTACTACCTTGGGACATACGTATACTGGGTGTAACAAAATTACCTCTCCAAATTTCATGAGATGACTTGGCATCGGAAATCAAATACAAATATTTAATAAAAAAGGGGGTTATTTTTTTCATTTTTTTTTTTGTCGCACATTAAGAATTCGTTTTTTACCGCGGCAATTCGAGGTAACATGGTCGCCGTGGCAAAACAAACACGGAGCACCCGTCTGGCTGTCGTTGTCGCTTTCTACTTGCGCTCAGTAGCGATAGAAAGGGTGAAAATGAAAATGTATAGGACCTTTAAAACGGATTTACGGTTAAAGTATTCATGTGATTTAATTTCTTCATTTTTTGTAATGTTTCTTGACTGATGCCACGTCACGTAACGAAATTTGGAGAGTCAATTTTGTTACACCCAATATATGTATTACTAGCTGATGCCCGCGGCTCCGCCCGCGTGGAATGTTATTCCCGGTCACTTAGGGGTAATAAAAATAGATGTTCGATTTCCGATTCTCAGACCTACCTACTCAATATGCTCACAAAATTTCATGAGAATCGGTCAAGCCGTTTCGGAGGAGTACGGGAACGAACATTGTGACACGAGAATTTTATATATAAGATGTGTACTACTATTTAGAAGACAATGCATAATTTTTCTTTTTCATGACAAAGAAAATTTCCCCAGTGGTGTTACGACTCTATGAGAAATAAAGGTAGGGTATTATGTACTGTTAAATAGGAGTGGAAAGAGCAACTAAGCTCACTTGATCTTCTAACTTTGTAAACTCAATTAGATACAAACTGTAGACAAAGGTACTGGTGGCCCCATTAAATTAAATAAATATAAAAAATATTCCGATATCTACTCAACGCAGGCTCTACGGCATGTAATAATTAAATATAACTTACCACTTGGGAAAAGGTAACAGCAGTCAGCAGCCGCAACCCACGCGAAGAGCACCACCAACGAGCTCACCATTGTCTGGTTAGCTCGCCTCTCATGGCCTCTCTTCGCACCATCACACAGCACCGAACTCTACAAAACGCTAGTTTACAATTAAATCATAAAACAAGCTTATATTTTCAGTATCTAACACGTCACGTATACGATCAATAACGTTTCCTTTTTACATTTTCAGGTAAACTTAATTAAACATTTTAGCAAATTAAATATCTCACCAAATATTATATTATCTCACAATGAAGTTACTTTATTCTTCGAAGTCCGCCTTTGTTATTCATCTACAAACTGTAAAATACGAGTGCCTAGTGTTATTTTTCTAATTTACATGCTACGTGGTCCTTTCACCCAGCGCAGTGGGGCTACTGAAACCAAGATAAGCACTTGACTGAATGAACGCCATCCGATCATGCGCAGTGGAAACCTGATGACGGCATATGAACCCGATAGGTACCGACTTAGCGCTGTTAATATTTACTTTTTCAGGTAGAAAGTGAATTTCAGCAATTGATTTTAGACGATGGCTTCGTTGTACCCTGGTTCTGATACCGTATGGTTAATCATAATACGAAATCGGGTGAATATCTACTTACATAAATGAGTGCACACAGATAAATAAGAAAAAATCTTTAATTTCCTATTTTTTAACTTTAAGGGTATCTAATACCCTAGGTCAGGCCCTAGACGACCGCGTGACGTGACGGATTCACGCATCCCCCCTAAGAATCCCCCCATCCCCCCTAAGAAGCGGGATAACATCCGAAAACCCCCAAGGACGCGGGATAGCATACGAACCTGACCTGTTTGTCTGTCTGTTACGTTTTACGCCTATACGGCAGAAGCGATTTAGATGAAATTTCGTATAGAGATAGTTTCGAGTCCCTGGGAAGGCTACTTTTTAACCGACTACACAAAAAGAGGGTACTGATTTTACGCAATAACGACTTCTACGTATAAGGCACATTATATACCTACTTACCGAAGCACCCGTGCCCGGCAATTACCTGTGGCATCCGGTGATAGAGGTTGCCAGGGCTCCTATTCAGCAACTCGTTCTTGACCGGTCTGGTAGTCTCGATTGTGACGTTTCCTGAGCCTTTGGTTTCTCAAGACTTAGGCCTGTGGCCGCGCTTCAGCATCTCTTTGGCTATTTAGTCAAAAGCTTCAACGGAGATTAGAATCTCGCCATCAGCGCAGGTAAGAAATAAAAACACGTTGTGGACCATCAGGGTGACAACTCATATAGGGGACCATGCTCCTCACGATTTTGAGGTCATTTACAGGGAGCGTTGGGTCCCTTTATGTTGGGCAGCAAGCGAGAGCGCAGTTGTTCCGCCGCCCTCAGTATCGGGGTCAAGCTTTGAAAGCCGTCGAAAACGAGTCCCACATACCTACTTCATCAAGGTTTCGATGCGGATGCTAAAGTTTCCTATTTATGTGCTGGGTCCCGTGGGCGGCCCCATCCAGGTCCGTGAAAAAACAGTGCCTGAGGTTTGTGAAGGGTTACCTCCAGACACACCCATGGCCACGGTATCCCATCTACAATTTAAACAATACCTGTCGTAGGCCTTAGCTGCGTCTCGGTGCATTGTTCCTCATACATACCTACCATAGTGATAGTTTCATCGGCGGCGCGGCGTAGCAAAAGAGATCATGACCGTACCGTATGAATGTATGTTAAAGATGTTATTATTTTTGGACGTTTTTATTTTTGGACGTTTTTATTTTTGGACATTTTTTTGTACATTTTTATTTTTGGACACTTTAATTTTTGGACGTTTTTATTTTAGACGTATTTATTTTTTCGACATAATTATTTTTTATTATACTAACCCGTTCAATGTTCAGCCCGTCATGAGCATGACCCGGTGACTTACCTTTCTTCATCTTACGCACACAGTTTAAGACCGCTATACTCAAACTGTGGCCCGCGGGCCACATTTGGCCCGCCGGGCCTTACATAGTGGCCCACCTGAAGTTACAATTTTATTGTGTAGGGACATAAACTAACCATTTTAAATGTTGCGTTTATTAGAGAACGGGTGATTCGGAAAAAGCACCTATGTAAGACGAGCGCTATTAGCTCGCAGCGATATCGGTGTGAATCAGATCGCAGCATTTAACGACTATTGCGGAGGGCTTATAAGCAGAATACCTTTATAGTTGTACCTACGTTTTCTGTGACGGCTGGCTTTCGAAGTCGCTTTTCACAAATCCGAGGCCTTCTGCTGTCAAGGACCATCCGGGTAATAAGAAGATACCGCACAATAGCCGTTGAGGCGTCATGTCTCTTAGCCGGAACCCCTCCAAGAGTAGTGGAGTGCCCAGCGTGGGCGCAATTACGCCAGGTCCTAATGACACGTCTGGACGTGAACATTCTCACGTTGGAGACCATGGTGCGAGCCAAATTCCCAGCGAGAGTAAGTGCGTCGCCTCATCGCGCCTTTCTGCGAGCAGGTCATGCTCATGAAAGAAGCTGAGGATAGGGAGTGGGAGACAACTCCCTCACTTGAACCTTGCAGTCTGCGGTGAGGGCTTCGTAGACTCGTTTTAGCCCAAGTGTAAGCAGTCTCCATGACCAGGGGCCTGAGGACTATGAGGGGGCTGCTCACCGTCCTTACAGAAGAGGGCCCAATAAGGCAGCATAACATAAAAATTTCACGCACACACGCCCCAAGAAGCGAGATAACACCCGAACAACCCTCAAAGATGCGTGAAAGTACTCTAACCCCAAGTAGAGGCCTCAGTAGCCAAGGTCTATCGGGAAGCCTAAAAATTCCTTTCGTGGGCTAACCCAAGGCTCTCGATAATGCAGTGGCAGGACACGCGTGTTAAGAGTCCGGTATAGCATCCATGCATGAGGGATATCCACACGTAAAAAAGTGTTCAATGTATCAAAAATCGCATTAAAACATACAAATCTTTGTAGCAACTACTTTTTCATTTTAAAATAAATAGGTACGATTTAGTTAAGACCTAAAAAAAACATTATGGCTTGTGGCCCGCGACACAATGTCTGAAACATGTTTGTGGCCCTTATAAAAAAAAAGTTTGAGTACGGCTGGTTTAAGACAATTATCAGGTGATATCGTAAAACTTGTGGGGCGACCGCCACCGGGACACGAGCGACACGTGCCTCGCAGGCGTCGTCTCTGCTACTACCGGCGGCAGTACGGGCACTAGACATATTGTTTTGGTCGCATGAATTACTAAAATGCTGGGCAAACATAATATTATCTGCTATTAAATTATGTTTATGCAATCCGTTAACAGTTACAGGCAATCGTGGCTTCTATGACAAATTATTTATTAGTATAGACTTCCAAAATTTACAAAAATCCTTTCAAATCCATTTTTATTTTTACCCGAACTGCCGAAGAAAGGAGGGTAACGTTTTTCGAGACTATGTTTGTATGTATGTCCATTTCTTTGTCACGTCCTACAGCCTGAACGGCTTGACGGATTTTAACATGCAAGGTGTCATCTGATTTGTCGTGATTGTGTGAGTGACACCAGGTATATTAAAATGAAAATGGCAGACTTTAGGCGTTTTAATTATTTGACTGCGATGGACGCCAAAACTACTGAACCGATTTTGATGCGGTATTGTGTTTAAAAGGTCTTGGTCAGACTTAAAATTTTACATTTGTTTGATTGCAATCGGTTGAGTAGCATCAGAAATATGACCAAAAATATAATAATTAAAGTTCAAAATTTTGGTGACGTCCCTTCAGGTCACGATAATTAATAACTCCCCTACCAACATAACTAAAAAGTTTGAAATAAACTTAATTATTAAGAATACAAAAAACCCGACTGCCAAGTAAACATACAACTGTAAAGCAAAAAACAAGCTCTACATTTCTTTTGCGATTTTCATTTATTTTTATTAACATTTGCAGGAGGGAACAAGCTATGGGAACATGTACCTAGCTATTTTGTGATAGCATCTTCCCGCCTGCAAATGTTGCCGAGAAAGTAAACAGTAAGTAGCTAAAGAAAATCAAAAAAAGAAATGTAGAGCTTGTTTTTTGCTTTTCAGTTGTATGTTTACTTGGCAGTCGGGTTTTTTGTATTCTTAATAATTAAGTTTATTTCCCTATTCGTTTGACACCATTTCATTTTATTTTTAAATATTTTTCTACTTTCACACATTTCTGTACACTACACCCGTCCCTAGGTCTGTCACATAAGGACCATTGTTGAAAACACTCCCGAGTAAAACATTACCCGTGGTACTATCAAGTGGTCCCAGTAGTACCAATGGTAATTCATTTATCAATGGTACTACTGAATCAAAAATTAATGAAGATCAGTAAAAACAAATGAAGATCGGATCGGTAAAACAAATGAAGATTGGGGAAAACAAATAAAGACCTGTAAAAAAATGTAGAACGGTAAAAACAACTGAAGATCTGAAAAACAAATGAAGGTGAGGAAAAACAGGTGAGGATCGGTAAAAACAAATGAAGATCTATACAAATAAATGAAGATCGGGAAAAACAATTGAAGATCTATAAAAACAAAAGAAGATCGGTGAAAACAAATGAAGGTGGGTGAAAACAAATGAAGGTCAGGAAAAACAAGTGAAGATCGGTAAACACAAATGAAGATCGATAAAAACAAATGAAGATTGGTAAAAACAAGTGAAGATACACTGTTTTCACCAATCTTCATTTGAATACCAAAGGGGGGATTCGCCACAATCGCGGCCGTCAGACCGGTCATGGTCGAGTGGCTGGAGAGGAGACACGGTGCTCTCTCCTACCGGTTATCAAAAATACTTACGGCACGGTAGCTTCGGTAAGTATCTGTGGTGAAGACGCCGGGAAACGGCATCTTCACGGCAGAGTGTCAGCACTGCGAGGACCGCAGCGATGACACAGCGCTCCACACGCTGGTGGAGTGCACGGCGTGGGCGCAAGAGCGCCAGGTCCTCGTGGTAGGCCTGGACGTGGACACTCTCTCGCTCGAGACCATGGTGCAAGCATTGGTCTCCAGCGGGAGTAAGTGGGACTGCGCCGCCTGTTTCTGCGAGCAGGTCATGCTCGTGAAAGAGGCGGCGGGGCGGGAGCGGGAGAGAACTTCCAAGTTCCGCAGTCGGCGGCTTGGGCACCGCCGACGTGTCTTCGCCGAAGACTAAGAGCCTCCATGACCGGGGGCCTGAGGACGGTGAGTGGGCAGCTCACCGTCCTTACAGAAGCAGGCCCATGACGGCAGCGTGACGTGAGGGATTCACGCACGCCCCCCCCCCCCCCCCTCCCCCCTAAGAAGCAGGATCACACCCGAAAACCCCCCACAGACGCGGGATAGTACCCGAACCACCCCCTAGGCGAGGCCGCAGTGGTGGCCGTGGGTCTGTTGGGAGTCCTAAGACATCCTTGCGAGTGCTTACCCGGGGCTCCCGATCGCAAGCTGTTGGGCGTTACGTGAGGTATTTTAGTCCGTAGGAATCCGACACAGCAACCATGTAGGATTTTCCCCCACGTTAAACAAAAAAAAATCTTCATTTGTTTTACCGATTTTCATTGTTTTACCGATTTTCATTTGTTTTTAACGATTTTCATTTATTTTTAATCCAGTAGCACCACGGGAAAAAATTAATTACCAGTGGTACTACTGGGACCACTTGGTAGTACCATGTAGTACCACGAGTAATCCGTTCCGCTAATTATCTGTGGCATCCGGTGATAAGAGGTTGCCACGGCTCCTAACCAGAAACTCATTCTCGAGCGGTGTAGTAGTCTCGATTGCGACGTTTCACCACCTTGACCATTGAGCCTCGCTTTCTCGGGACGCAGGCCTGAGGCCACGCTCCAGTCTCTTTGCGCCATTTAGACAATAGCCTCAACAGAGATTATAAGTATAACTTCTCTTATTACCCTGTCGGTGATCGCCATAAGCGGGTAAGAAATCGGGTAGATTTTTTACCCGCATATGGCGATCACCGATGGCATTGCGGAACATCATGGTGTCATCTCATATAGTCTCCTAATAAGAGCCCATGCTCCTCACTATCTTGAGGTCTTCTGTAGGAAGCGTTGAGCCCCTTTCTTTTGAGCAACAACAGCGTGAGTGCAGTTGTTGCACCGCCCTCAGTTTTAGGGTCATACTTTGAAAGCTATCGAAAAGGTCACAGACGTATAAAGAGAAGTCAGTATTCATTCCACGATATATAAACAACACCTGTCGCAGGCCTAAAGGACATAGTCCACTTAAACGACTCTGCTCCAACACCGCTCCCACCCAACACTGCCCTAAAAGAAGACTACTGCTCGCAGTCTACGCGGCGACAGCTAGCACGCACCCAGCAGTCCACCCGCCGACCGCTCTCGCCTTTCGCAATAGACACAGTTCGCGATTGGTGCTGGTGCGGCGACTGCTAGCAGTGAGCGCGCGGGCATCGCGCCGACCGCTGGTCTACAACGCACGCCCAGCGAGGAGTCATTTCCCGAGCAGTCTGACGGCGCACTGTGGAAAATGCTAGAACATTGGCATATCATAAATCAATTTTACTTATGTCGTTAACTGTAGACTTTATTACGTTAATTAATTAGTTCATAAGTTGAAGTTTACTATAGTGTAATCTTTTATATATTTTTTTAGTAGGATATATATTTTTTAATGCCACAAAGATAATGTTTCATAAGAATTATAAATTTACGTAAAAGGGAATTACTACATTCAAATTGATTTCCTGTAAAATTTTGTGGGAATCGATATCTATTATTACGCATTTCTGAAAAGCTTATTTTATGTAGATTTATAAACAATTATAAAATTGTAATATTTACGTTCCTATTTTTATGTAAAAAAATAAATAAATAAAATACGAAAAAAAATACAGATTTTTTAATTCATCGAGACTTTTAACAGTTACCGAAGACTTGCAAAGGCTTACTTTTGATGTTGTTTGATAGCCTATACATTCATAAATATCAAGATATAAAAATATGCTGCAACCATCTGCTATTTTTAAAGTTCTCACAAAAAGAGTGATGGAAGTCAGAAAACGGAAAAACACAATCTGTTGCGGTTTCCGAAGTAGCTATTTTTTTTACTAGTTTGTGGTTTGATTTTATATGAAATATATTTTAAATTGATAAAATGACATTTTATCTGCATTGCACACATTTTGTGGTAAATTGGTTATCAACAAAATTCACTCTACCCTTATTTTCGAATAGTATATAAGAGTTTACGTATTTAGGTTGCTATCATAAATTTGTAGTTGTATCTAAACAGAAGTTTAATTTTTACAATGTCTACTATTTTTAAGTGTACCAAGCGTGATATATTACTTCCATATATTGAAGGAGGTAAAACATTTGAAGCAATACAAACAGCTTTAAAAGAAAATCACAATGTTTCTGAAGACAACATTTGTTTGATTATTGGTGATATTCAAAGGAAAATTATCCCATACTTTAATAAACGTTGGGCCGAAGCTGCAAGGAGGAAAGATTTATTATTAAATAGGAATATGAATTGGCTGGATTCAGAGTATGTAGTACCTCTACCGAGCTCTGAAGAAGTAACGAATGTCTTCACACCATCTACTTCATCAGGAAAACGTGGAAGAACGTGTGTTTCATATGGGGACTCGTCAGAATCAAGTAAAAAAAGAAAAAATACCATGCTTCTCAGTGAATATGGATTTGAGCACATATATAATGCCTATCTACAAGGATTACGTGCAAAACATATAGCAAAAGTGTGAAGGAACTTGATGAAGATACTCTAGATCTTCTAAAAGTAAACGAGCTCATTTTAGATCCCGAAGTTCAGCAAGTGTAATTTAGCATAGGTTTAACATTTTCTCCTATTATTTTTATTAAATAACATTACAAATTGTTTTTATAATAACCGTAAAAATTCTAATAAGACAATATTTTTTTATTCAAGGTATTTTTTTTTGCTTACTGAAATAGGAAAATTACTTTATATTTAGTTTTTTATGATAGCCAAGTATATAAAATAAATGTTTTTACGATATTATGTCTAGTATTTTCACTAACATAATAAAATAAAGGTAATTTTTCCAACAATTTGTTTTCTTATCTTTTTCACTACTAACTACTGAATTAAATCCGGACAAAAAGCATAACACCTAAAGCCTTATTTAATACTCTATAAGTGTGCAAAATTTCAATCGATTTCATCCACAAATAAAAAAGTTATTGATTTATGGTCCGAAAAGGTCCTTTATTTTCCACAGTGCGGCGGTAAGCTCGCTGACGGCGGTAAGCTCGCTGAAAGCGAGCTGTCTGCTAATTGATGATGGCAATGTAAAATATATCTAAAGAGCAACATTTAAAGCCTATATTTGAATTATATTATTTTTGCCGGGTGGTAGCAGAGTCGTGTAAGTGGGCTTTGACCTTAAAGCTGCGTCTCGGTCCTTGCACCCCTTAACGAGAGTTTCGTCGGAGGAGATCATGACCTATATAATTATGTTATAGGTAGATATTATTATATTTTGGCTTTTTTATTTTTGGGCATTTTTATTTTAGGCCTATTTTATTTTTGGGCATTTTTATTTTAGGACTATTTTATTTTTGGCCGTTTTTTTTATTTTTTTTATTTTTGGATATTTTTATATTTTTTGGACATTATTATTTTTTCGACATTATTATACTAACCCATTTATAGCTCTCTGCGTATATTTTAATCCAATAGTACCATGGGCACGACAGTTAAAAAATTGCCTCATTTTTCAAGTTCATTTCATTTTAAAACTTTTTGTTGATGAAATATCATACTCATTCTAACTCACGTCGTCACACTCGTCGCGGTGGAAACAGACCTTAATGGGGAAAGAAAATAAATTTTACATACATTCAAGGTACACTCACAAAAAACAAAACCCTTTTTGGAAGTTAGGTAAAAATTAGATAGATGATTTTTTCAGAATACACACACATCGTCTCAGGAAGAAACTTGGTCAGCAATTCAATTCTTAAGGTGCGGTTCCCCTTAGGTGGTTAGTCCGTTAATCCACGCATGAAAATCCACCCCTTGGGTGGATTTCCGGAATTATATATTGTTAATCCAATTAGTCCGTTAATCCACACATGAAATGGGTGGATTTCGAAGATGGACAAAACACATGGAGATCAACAAAACAAATGAATCGAAAAAAAACAAATGAAGATCGTCAAAACAAATGACGGTTGGATAAACAAATGACGATCTAATAAACAAATGACGATCGAAAAAACAAATAAAGATCGACGAAACAAATGATGGTCGGATAAACAAATGAAGATTGACAAAACAAATGAAGATCGACAAAACAAATGACAGTCAGATAAACAAATGAAGATCGACAAAATAAATGACTGTCGAATAAACAAATGACGATCGAAAAAACAAATGAAGATCGACAAAACAAATGAAGATCGACAAAATAAATGACTGTCGAATAAACAAATGACGATAAAAAAACAAATGAAAATCGACAAAACAAATGATGGTCGGATAAACAAATGAAGATTGACAAAACAAATGAAGATCGACAAAACAAATGATGGTCGGATAAACAAATGAAGATTGACAAAACAAATGAAGATCGACAAAATAAATGACGGTCAGATAAACAAATGACGATTGAAAAACAAATGAAGATCATCAAAATAAATGAAGATCGAAAAAATCATTTGTTTTGACGATCTTCATTAATTTTGCCGATCTTCATTTGTTTTTTCGATCGTCATTTGTTTATTCGACCGTCATTTGTTTCGACGATCTTCATTTGTTCTGCCGATCTTCATTTGTTTTTTCGACCGTCATTTGTTTAGATGATCCTCATTTGTTTTACCGATCTTCAATTGTTTTTTTTTTATCTTTTTTATTTATCATGAATAGATCCGGAAATCCACCCCTTGGGTGGAATTCCGAACATACCATAACATGTAATTCCGGTTATCCACCCCATTGGGTGGATTTTTTGGGGTGGATTAACGGAATAATCCGAGCGGAGAAGAGCTGTGGATTTTAGGCCATGTGATTGGTGAATCGCGGCACAGCTCGTCTTCGCTCCGCAACGTGATTGGTGAATAGCGGCACAGCTCCTCACCGCTCCGTTTAAGTGGAACCGCACCTTTAGGCCGGTTTCCACCGAGGCGGAGCGGGGTGGAGAGGAGCTTAGCGGTGCACGAATTGACCAATCACTATGCTCGAAATCTCCGCTCCGCTTCAATGGAAACAGCACGAGCGGGGTGGAGCAGAGCTGAGCGGATATTCATAATAAAATTTAGCGAGGCGAAGCGGTGCGGAGTACAGCGGCGTGGTGAGGTGCAAAGGACAGCTAGGCGAAGCGTATGGTCTTCCTGAGAGATTGAGTGCAACTGAGCGCAAAAATGCGCGATTCCAAAAGTATGCTCCGCTTCAGTGAAAACACTGAACACTTTTCACGCTCTTCACAGCTCCTCTCCGCTTAGCTCCGTGTCAGTGGAAACGCGGCCTTATCATTCTCTCGTCTTAAGATAGAAAAAAAAACGCTATTTAACTTTAATATGTTTATTACCTTGGTATAACACCAACGTTTTCACTCTTATTACATTCCCAATAGCATGTAACAGAGAATAAGACACATAGATATTGTATAAAAATAGGATTGTACGAGTCCATATCAAGACTCGGAAATGCACTCAAAATGAGAAACAAATTTACAAATTAAAACTCTTTCCTATTCACTGCTAAAATGCAATGACAAAGTTATGTGCCCCTTCCATAACTATACACAATTCATTTGAAATTGCACATGATTTTGAATTTATGCAAACCTACGACAGCTAAATTTTGTACATTTACTACGATATATCTATATCACTTGTTACTATCAAGTTACATTTAATAAATCACCATAGTAAGGCAGGCATCAAATAAATAGAAAATTGGATAAGAGATTTAAAAGAATAAAAAAAAACATTAGGACTGTGACAATGGAACAATATAAAAATTAACGGTATTTTTTTTTCTAAATTCTGTACATTAACAATCAATCGACAGATTCGGCAATAAATAATTTGCTATACATAGTCTTACTTATAAAATGTCACTTTTAACTTTTCATTTCAAAATCACATAGATAAAACCACAGCACTTTTGTCACTTAAATCTTTACACTTTCACGGTTACACCAGCGTTTTCGGGAAAGAGATCTATATTTAACTATCTATTTACAACATTTAATACAGTGAATATTTACAAGTGTCTGTAGAAGTATGCCGTTAAGTGGGCGGTGCGCGTCGATCGTAATCTCTTCTATAAACTTCCCGTTCGTATTCCCGCTCATCGTACGCATACTCCGGAGGCGCATAATTCCGCCAGTCGTCGGGATACGGCCGCGTTGGCGGGAACCCCATGCCGGCCGTCATCGCGGCACTGTCGTAGTATCCGCTGTATGCTGGCATGCCACCAAACGCTCCATATCTGCTGTAAAATGTATTAGTGTTACTACATATTTAAATTAATTAAATATCAGCTCATTGGGGAAGCGTTCATGGTCCTGCGAACTCGGTGTACTGTAAATGATCACTGTAGTAAGCAACTTTTACTATGACCGGTCCTTGGATGAGTGACCAACACACGACCACTTTATGAAATTTGTTCAAGCATTTTCGTGCTTCGGAAGGCACGTTAAGTCGTTGGTTTCGGTTGACAGTAAAATAGCGGTGGCTTGAAAATTTTCCACAGCAGGCAGTCACAACCTTGTCCATTACAACACACAGCTCACCTATGGGACAAATTCTAAAAGGTGAAATGTAGGCATATAATATGCCTCTGCCTGCCCCTTCGAGGATAAAGACGTGATCGTATGTTTGTAAAATAAAATAACAAATAATAATGGTAGGTATGAAATGTGGGCATATAATATGCCTCTGCCTATACCCCTTCGGGGATAAAGACGTAATCGTATGTTTGTAAAATAAAATCTATATTTAAAAATGTTGTGTGCGATACATACTTAGTCCAGTCATTACGTCGAAAAAATCGGGTTAGAAATGCAAATGAACCGAGAAAGCCAAATTTTGGATATTACGTGGGGAGGGGCTAGAAAAGCTTAAGTTCAAATTGTCGACCAAAATAACCCGGTGGGTTTTCCGCCATCTTGAAAAAAGGGTAATATTCAGTTTTTTCATCATAATTCGGTTCCCCGTTGAGATACGAAAATTTTACACAAAAGTTTTATGTTGCTCTCTGTACGATCTACAATTAAGGTCAACACATTTTTCACGTATCGATCACCGTTATCGAAATATCGATCCAAAAAGCCATAAATTTGGGGAGAAAAAATTGTTTTTAGCTATTTCCTTCTTTCTCGTGAAAGATATCGAAAAATGCCCGTAATGAAAATTGGTGAGCGTGTTCAGACCTACAAATTCGTTTTTTTATTTTTTATTTTCGATAATAATTACGACCCTTTATGCGCGGCGCAAAGTCAGTAAGACTGTGCCCGATTTTGATTTAGCCGCTCGCACGGCTGTATCCATACGTCAAAATGGATGAATGGTTGTCCAAGCAATTATTGCAATACAAAATAAATTAATAAACCAGCCAAATTATAAATCAAACAAATGAAAATTATTGATCAAATAATTTTTATGCGGCAAAAAACAATAATTACAGGCGGTAATTTTTTTCACATGTTTTTCGCCGTTTCGATGGTCCGGGCTGTAAAAGTTCTTCCTCGGTAGACTCTTCGAGTCGTGAAAACTCTTGAATCGCAGTAAATGATGCTGGGACGGTTGAAAAAACATATTCATCATCATCGTGATCGTCGTTGAATAAAATCTCGACTCTGGCGACATTGTTGCATGTCTGTCCACTTAGTGCAGGCAAATAACGGAGCAACTAATTCCTGCTTTCCTGCACCCATAAGCAGCCCCACACTTTCCTTTACATTTGCACGAAATGAGTTTTAAAAGTTCAGGTGGAGCGGGTGCGGCTGTGGTGCAAATTGGTTCAAACCCGTAATTCGTCTGTCGCCAACCCCATTCCTGAGGATCTTTGAAAATTCCGAGCCACGTTTGTACCTGTCGATATGTCCGGAAAACGTGTTGGCGGACTGCGCTTTCCGTTGGTGGGAGTAGTGAAAGATTATTCGTCTTATTTGTCGTCATTGATTTTGCAAAGCGGTGGAATCGCAAACTATCCATCATTGTCGCTCCTTACGACCACCATACAGAGCGATAAGGAATAGTTTTCCCGCGCAAGCTAGCATCTCCAATTTTTTCAAACAATTTTTTGCTCCCCAAATTGCGGCTTTTTGGATCGATATTTCGATAACGGTGATCGATACGTGAAAAATGTGTAGACATTAATTGTAGATCGTACAAAGAGCAACAAAAAACTTTTATTAAAATTTTCGTATCTCAACGGGGAACCGAATTATGATGAAAAAACTGAATATAACCCTTTTTTCAAGATGGCGGAAAACCCACAAGGTTATTTTGGTCGACAATTTGAACTTAAGCTTTTCTAGCCCCTCCACACGTAATATCCAAAATTTGGCTTTCTCGGTTCATTTGCATTTCCAAATGTATATAATGACTGGACTAACTCTTTTAAAACTCAAATTGTAGTGAATCGATTGAGCTCAAAATTGGACACGATAAACAACAGGATTCAGAGATGGTTTTAGGCTACTTTATGCACTTTTATCATACCAGCAATACGAATAAAACAGCTTTAAAAAGTGATTTTACCAATAGATGGCGCTGGTCGTTTTTTTAAATTATATTCTGCCAGCTTCAGAACAAAATATTATAAACAACCTACTTAGTAGGTACCTACTAGACCTCTGGTTTTTTTTTGAGCGAAGGTTGATTGCGTTATCCTTGCATTCAGAATAATAAAAGGGGCTACCTACCTAAAAAAAGAGGTCAGTTAAGTTTAGTATCTTATTTTTGAAGTTTGACTTTTGGCGCGTTAGGGAAATATTATCAGAGCGAATTTATTTTTTTGAAGCGGGCAGGTATGGTTTGTATGTTATTTTTGAAGTTTGAGTTTTAGCGCGTAGGGAAATATTATCGAGCGAATTTATTTTTTGAAGCGTGCGCACGACGTTTTAAAGCCTGAAGATTGATCACAGAATAGATGTTTTTTTTTTCAAGTGAAACCTCTATTGACGCGGGTGTTATTGGATTTTTAGAAAGATTTATGATTTCGGTTCAAAATTAAACTTTTTTGAAAAGTACGCACCCTTTGGTTTGTTACTCATTTCTCAGAGGTACATGACACCACCATAAAAGTCACAGCGAAGCGTGGCAGGGAACCGCTAGTAATTGATAATTTTGTTAGGTATGTGTATGTGGGCGTTATCGTATGTTTGTAAAATAAAATAATGAAAAATTTTGTTAGGTATGACGTGGGCATATTCTACGCCTCTGCCTACCACTTCGGGAATAAAACGTAATCGTATGTTTGTACAATAAAATAATTAATAAATATTAGGTAATGTAGTAAATAGGTAGTTACCTCCTCTTGTCGTGCGGGCGGGGCGCCCTATCGCCGCGGTACTGGCGGGGGCCGGGGTAGGCGGGCGGCGTCCACGCGGGGTGCGCGGCGTGCGCGGGGTGCGCCGCGTGCGCCGGGTGGGGCGCGTGGGGCGCGTGCGCGGGGTGCTCCGCGTGCGCGTGCGCCAGCCCGTACGAGCGCGCACGAGACCCGCCCACGCCGCCGCTGTCCCTCCTCGTCCGCGACCGATCACGATCTCGTTCACGCTCTCGATCTCGGTCTCGCTCCCGCTCCCTGTCGCGGTCTCGCTCCCGGTCGCGGTCCCGCTCCGTCCGACTCCGCTCTCTGTGCATCAAATCGTCTCGCTTGAGGCTTCTATCCCTATCCTTGCGATCCTTGTGCTTGTGTTTATGTCTGCAGGGATGTAAGAAGCGGTAATGGTGGTGAGCGACACGACAGGTTAGCTACATGATTATAGATTCTACTGAGGAATGAAGCGAGTGATGAAGGCGATTATGAGAAATGAATGACTTATGTAATTTACATGGGTACATATTAGTAGTAAAAATTTGTGTTTAATGCACTGAATGTCGTCAATTACTCACCTATCGTGGCGTTTGCTCTCGATCGGCTCTGGATCACATTCGCCCTCTTCCAATTTTCTCTTTGTTGCAGATGTTTGAGGAATTTTATTATTTGTTTTATCTCGATCACTTCTGGGCTTCTTTTCTTTTTTGCCATTATTATCTTCATGCTTTATTTCTCTTTTTAATGACTTGACATGATTACTTGCATTGTGATTATTCTTATTGTTAGACTGTAAGAGATGTAAGTACATTAACATAATATATTTTGTCCTTCCAGCAAATATTATGGTTGGCAAAATTACATAACATTTTTAGTGATTTTTACTATTCCTAAGACAGAAATGACTTACCTTAGCATTAGCTTTACGTTTTCCATCTTTTTGTTTTGACGCTTCATTTTTCTTTAACCCATATTTGTACAATCTGTACAGTTGCTTAGCATCAAAATTTGTAAACTTAGAAACAAAATACCAGAGATTACTTCTCCACTCTACTTTCTTTTCGGGGTCAGGATATGCATCTACGCAAATATCTATTTGAGTTCCTATCTGCGTAAGGCAAGCGCGCGTTCTGGTTACTTGCTCACTTTCAGATAGTGTTTGATCTGGATTATCTAGAGCTCGCAACGCTTTTTTTACAGGCCTCATCTTCTCTTTGCACTAAAATGAAAAAAGAATGGATATTAGGCCAGTACATAATTATATAAGTAATGTAGATATACATAATTGAAAGAATATGCACTTACTTCTTCAAACACAGAAGGATCGAGATCGCCAAGTACCTCCAATGCCCTAGGTTCGTTGTTTGCAGTAAAATGCATGGGTCCTGCCGGCTTTTTACGCGGCTTTTTATCAGGTTTCCTGTCTTTTCCATCTTTCTTTGGTCGTTTATTATTCCTCTCCTTCTTATCATTGGATGTTTCATCATGGGTAGACACTTCTTCTAGTTTGAGCTTATTCTAAAAATAAAATACATTATTATATAATTTTATAATACATACATTTTTAAAAATTATATAATACATACATTTTTAATTTATGTTAAAAAGACTTAGAATCGAATAAAACCACAGAATGCGTCAGTTGCCTATCGTATGGGGAAAGTGGTGCAATTTGAGTGATGAAGGGGTCCGAAAAAATAATACTAACCTTATCTGATCTCTCATTTTTAACAGTCTTATTGGTATTTGTCTTTTTATTCTCATCGCCAGAGCTTCCATCATCTTCTACTATATCTTTAGTGACAGGCTCTTTGGCGCCTCGCTTCGTGCGAGGTTTCCGTTGCTTCTGCTTTCCATTTTTCTGATCAAGCAATTTCTTGATTAGTTTTAATAAATAGTCTGCGCGGGACTGTAAATGTTTTGCTTGAGGTTTTTTATCTTCGTTGGTGAGCATTTTGTCGCCAATTCCAAAAGACGAATCCATTTTTATCGCTTCCCATGAACCCATACCATATTGATAAATTCCTGCTAATAATTTCGAGTCGTCTCCAATCGTCCATTCCACGTCAAAATTGGCTGGCCGCGTCCTGAACAAACGATGCATATTTTTAAACGTCATGTACAATTTAGAAATGTTTTGAAAGGTTAAACAGGCGTTTTAAAGAAAAAGTTACCTGAAATCCAATTGCCATTTTAATCTCTCTTCTTTCGTGTCTGGCAAGAAGTCATCTAAAGGCGCCAACTCGTCTTGACACGCGGCCAAAGTCTTTGCGTTAACAGGTACACCACCAAGTTTGAATGTTTTCCTTGTATTTTTACGAACTCCGTCTGTTTGTTCATCTGAAAGCAGGCAAAATTACTTGTAAGTACCACAACTCGCAATTTAATTTCTATTTACATTACCTACGAAGTTTCTATTTCAATTTTATTTAGATGAATTTCGCAAAAATATAAAATATTATCACATAAGTATAAAGATAAAATATAAATTTTAAAAATTCGCTAGGTACATATTTGTAAAAATATAATTTTTCAAACAGTACATTTCGTTCAAATGCTCTCTTTTAGTGTGTGCAGATGTTAACAACATCAGGCCACTCAATCAGATGGTCAGATGGTAATTTGTAGAAGGTAGAGTAATGGAAAGGCCTTACAGCGTGAAAATCGTTGTATAATTCTGCAGATTTACTTACTTGTCGTCTCTGTATTGTCATTTAATACTGCTTTACATCTGTCTTGCAGAATCTCTCCTAATTTTTTCAGCTCAGCCAGTGGTTTCTCTTGTAACTCCGCATCGCAAGCTATACTATCTAGATGTTTCAAAGGCGCAGAGAACTTTTTGTAACTTTTGACGAATCTCCGGATCTGAAAATTGAGTAGATAACTGTTAATAACGTGAAACATTTCTATTACGTAACAGCTTTTCCACATTACACACGCTCAAAAGGAGGACAAGGCCTTATTGCGGTATAATAATTATTACGACATCTAAATTAATTTACGGTAAAAAATAATTCCTTTAATAATAATAATACTACTGCATAAGTTAGAGGCCGATGAATTTTTTTCGACCTGTAATTTTTGAATTGTAGAGGACCTTCTCTACAATTCAAAAATTACAGATCGAAAAAAATTCATCGGCCTCTAACTTATGCTCGAAGATGGTGTTTGGTTAGCTCGTCTACCTAGACGAGCTAACCAAACCCCATCTTCGAGTTCCCGTGGGAATGGGAATGTAGAAATAAAATATAGCCTATGTCACCCAGGCATAGTGTAGCTAGCAGTGAAAGAATTTTTCAACACAGTTCAGTTATTTCGGAACCTATTGAATGCAAACAGACGATCAAATCTTTCCCTTTTTAACAGACTTCCAAAAAAGGAGGTCATCAAATCGTCTGTATTTTTTATGTTTGTTACCGGCAAATCGCTTGAACGAGTTAACCGATTTTGGCGATTCTTTTTTTATTTGAAAGCTGGTGCTTCCCATGTGGTCCGATTTACAGAAAGTTAGAATCTGATGCTGGGATCCTGGAGAAATCGAAGAAATCACTCAAATCGAGGGAATTCCTTAACGATTTACAGCAGTTACCTTGTGTTTGGGCTTGATTAATTTGTATTGGGGAGAACATTACCCCTAGACAGATATATTTTTAGTCTACCCCTCACTAAAAATAATGAAAAAAAAATTTTAACAAAAAAAAACCGACTTCAAAAAAACTAAAAAATAAATTTAACTTATAATACCCACCTCTTGATCCGTGAAGCCCTTAATCTTCTCTCGGTGAGACGCAGGTGGCCGTCCCCTCTTCCTAGGTCTGTCGTCATCGGCACTGGCGTCAGATACGTCACTCTCATCACCGTCACCATCACCGTCGCCGCCTTCGCCGCCGTCACCGTCGCCTCGACCACGTCGCTTGCGTCCACCGTCAGCTAGAATCATTAAGTACAGGGTCATTTGAGCGACAATGTATTACGAACTGTGACCATGTATTATGGCGTGAAATGGGTAAGGCCTTCGTCCAGCAGTGGACCCTATAGGCTGATTTGATTGATTAATTGGTAATGCCCGAATGTATGGATTTTACCTGGCGACGGACTGGATTCTTATTACGGGATTAATCAGCGCTGCATACCATTTTCAGTAATGGTACATAGCTTATAGCTGAGATGGCTGCCTGTTCAGGTACATGCGCCATGTTGTTGTGTACTACTGCTACTATGTAATATGCCTGAATAAATTAGTTTCTTTCTTTTTTATTCAATTTACTTACCATTATCAGCATTATTGGCTTGCAAATTTTTTCTTCTTGGTGGTAGGTACATGTCTTCCATTTCCTTAGTTTTCTCTTGCTCAGCGATCGTTTTTCTTACGTTTTCTGGTATAATATCATCCTAGAAAAAATATTATAATTAGAAAACATCTATGTTGGTACGAAATACCAATTCATCCCGAGGGTGTCGTAAGAGGCGACTAAGGGAACACTTTCGCAACAAATCGATCTATTGCGAAGAGAAGGAAAGTTCGAAATAAAACCCGGTTGTCAGTAAAATGACAATCGTTAAGCCAAGTTGAAGGCCATAAGGCCTTCAACTTATAGGCGGCTTGAAAAATTTCAACTGCGGGTCGTCACGACCTGCGCCTGTCCATTTCAACACGACAATAGGCTCACCACCTATTACATGGGACATAAAGCTATAAGGTGAAATAATACCTACCCAGTCTTTGCTCTCTTCTTCATTATTTTCTTTTTTGACTTCCATGACAGCCTTATCTTCGTCGAAAGCAAAACTAGCCACTTTGAATGCTGACAGCAGTTCATCTCCCACCATAGCCGGGCCTTCGTCCCGTGTCTCGGCACGTTGTAGAATTTCATCAATATCACACTGCAAAAGTAAATTGTCATTACAAATCCAGCATTTATGTAAAATTGTTACATATTTCTTACAAGCTTTTGTCTTTGACCAGATCATGTCATTGCAACTTATCATTTTAGCCAAAGCTTCAACAAGTCATATTGAAGTGAATTTAAGTACCTAATAGGCAAACGAAATATTTTACTTACGACAGGTTCTTCATCGTTCTCATCATCATCCTTAAATAACTCTTCAGCACCAAACTTTAGTATAGCATTCAAATCTTCTTTGTTGAACGGGTTATTTGCACTTGTGCCTGATGCATCACGCTTATTAAGAACTGTTCGGCCAGTGGTGTCCATTCGTTGTATCACAAGATGGTCCAAAACCATTTTTCGTTTTGCTCTCTCAACTATATCTTCCTCGACAGATCTGGCCGTGACAAGTCTATAAATGTTGACCTGCAATTTGTAAGGTGTTAGACTTTGGATATGGGTAAAATATTAGAATAATATAAGACTATACGCAGAGTGTGAGCGACTGGTAATGATTGAACACTACCAACCAACACATCAAGCAACCAGTCTGAGTAACCTAAGTTATATAAATGGATAAGCACCTGATTCTTCTGTCCGATTCGATGGGCGCGTGCTTGTGCCTGCAAGTCATTCTGAGGATTCCAATCGGAATCGAATATTATAACGGTGTCGGCGGTAGCCAAGTTTATACCTAGACCGCCAGCACGTGTTGACAAAAGAAAACAGAAATCCGTCGATCCTTCAGCATTGAAATGGTCTAATGCCTGCTTTCTAATTTCCCCCTTAATGCTGCCATCAAGGCGTTGGAATGGAAAATGTCTTCTTTGCAGATATTCCGCCAAAATGTCCAACATTCTGACCATTTGTGAAAAAATTAGAACCCTGTGCCCCGTCTCCTTCAGCCTACATAGTAGTTTGTCTAACAGAAGTAGTTTTCCAGAGCCTCGAAGTAATTTCTGAAACAGAAATAAAATATTAATATTTTATTAACTGCGAAGGATATAAATACATATATGAAGATGATTTTGCAAAGAAGTAAAATACCTCCACAGCGTCAGTTGTAGCCAAGGAAGCTCTTGATTCGAAATCTTCAGGCTTTGTTAGAAGGGCATGATTACAACATTTTTTTAGTTCAATCACAATATTAATAAACGTGTTAATCGATCCTTTCACACCTTTGCGTAATGCGCTGTAGTTTTTGGTTAGGATCCATTTATAATATTGCTTTTGAATTGAAGTCATTTCTACTCTCAATATTTGTTCTACTTTAGCTGGCAAGGATTTTTCTACGTCTTTTTTCTGCCTTCTTAATATAAAAGGCTCTAACTGCTTGTGTAGTTTTTCATAACCTTTTGTTGCAGCGTCTTCATGATCTTTTTCAAATTCCTCCCACGTCTCAAATCTGAAAATATAATACATTATTAAATACACTAATATTTAAAATCCACAGATCAATTTATTTAAAATAAGTAACAATAACTTTATATTACTTACCTATTAGGCATGATAAAATGTAACAAGGCCCATAATTCTTTCAAAGAATTCTGTAGTGGCGTACCAGTAACTAACAATCTATGATTGGTGTCAAATTCCTTCAATGCCTTGTACAATAAAGAATCGTCATTTTTCAACCTGTGTGCTTCATCAACTAACAAACACGCCCAGCTGAAGGATCTCAGAAATTGTCTGTCTTTGAGCAAAATCTCGTATGTAGTTAAAATAGCATTGAATTTCAGTCTCTTAGAGCTAGCGAAACTCCATTCAAATTGTCTGATCTGAAACAAGAGCGTGTTCATTCTTCGTTAGTACAACAAGATGCTTTCGTCATTTTACTGTGGATTACTGTATACGGGTTCGGTCGCAAAAAGTTGTACATTCATTTTTTTTTGTTGTCCTGATTTTATTTATGTTATAACATCGGTACTGTTTTAATTTCGAATAAACGTTCCATATTGATCTGTTAAGCACCTATCTGTAATTAAGATAAAACCATGAAATCTAGGCTATCCCTACTAATTTCTATACATTTTAGTTTTTTTCTGATTGACACAACTTTTACTCTATACAAAAATCGTATGTCCAACTACTGTCTACTGGTAGAAAACATGTCATTTCAACGAAACTCTTATGCTAAATTGGGTTTTTAAGTTGGGTTCAAGTTCTGAGTTACTTTTGCAACGTGTTTACAAAAGGTTACTATTAATTTTATCATTCTATAATAAATTTGTTCAACTTTGAAAATGTGTCCAAATTTTTGTTTCGTGTGTAACATCATGAACATAACGACATTATAACGCCTATTTTTGCAATACCTTATAAATAATTTGGTGGTTTTTGCCTCTTATTTATTGACAACACTATTGAACAAGACGCCAACATTCAAACAACAAAATGGCTATGTTTGTTTGGAGTAAAAATTATGAAAGTGTGTCGACATAGTGTCGACGCGAGAATTGTCGTCAAAAAAACATTTTATTTTGTTGAGTTGCTGAGTAAATATTGGAAGCCTTACGAACTAATTAAATAAAGGTAAGTAAAGCTTTGATATCGCATAAAACAATGAAACTACTTCTCTGACTATATTTATTTGCAGTGCAGTGATATTTTGATTTGAATTTATGTCGTTAGGTTTTTCATGTCATGATTATAACACACGTAACGAAATTTGTAACGTTACGATCATGACCGATTGTAAGGCAGGGTATTCACTTCAGAAATGAAATCTCGTCTTAATTTAATTTTCTCAATGATAGGGTAATTGGGACTAGGTATATAGAACTGAATATTGGTTTTATAGAGCTAATTTTAAGTAGGTACATATTAATCTATTATTTACTTAAAGGAAAAAATCATAATAAAGTTAATAGGAAAGACACTGACACTGTGATAAAAAAAAGAAAGATGATAGTGATTTTACCAGCACCTCTGCGACAGGTAATACGAATTGATAGAACTGACTACCTGTTGTAAACCTTGTTTTCACTGTCATTAAATTACTTTTTACTTGAATTATTTTATTATTGCGTCACCCGTCTCCGAGAGGAATCTAAGTATATTAAAATATGTTCGATATAAATAACCGTTTTAATAAAAAGAAACAAGTAAGTATACTATTACTATCGGTATAAATAAATGTATAAAAAAATGTATGTTATGAATCATATTCTACAATCCTGAACTAAGCTTTATGTTGATCATGAATGTCACATTGAGTCACGTATGTAACGTTTGTTACGATGTCATGAATGTTACTGTACACTTTTTTGCGACCGAACCCATACAGCATGTCTTAAAATTTAAATAGAAGTCTGCAACAGTGTAGCTAATGTTATCAAATATAAAATTGAATAGCTAAGTACTTACAATATCTCTGCTGCTAACGTCACCAATATATGTGACAACATTAATGTCAGGTGCCCACTGTTGAAATTCTCTTTGCCATGCAGTCATTGTACTTAACGGTACAACACATAGGAATGGTCCATATAATTGTTGTGATTGAAACAGGTAGTGCAGGAAACATATAGTCTAAAAAAAGAATCAATTACTAGTTTTAATTGCAACATGAAACCAAAATAATCCAGCCAGACTGAATAACAGAATTTGCCATACCTGTATAGTTTTACCTAAACCCATTTCGTCGGCAAGAATGACAGAATTCTCTTTACACCAGGAATGTATTAGCCAATTCAAGCCATCCATTTGATAATCTCGCAAAACATAGCTCTGAAAAATAAAAAATAATAAATATTTTTTTTTTATAAATTTTAGTAGTCTCGCATACAAATTGTTTTAATAAAATATTCACTTACAATATCTTTGCCCATATATTCAGGCTGTTCTTTAACCTGATGGAACTTTGGCCTCCTCCTTAAGACTGGACAATGCCTTGATGGAGTAGTTTTAGCAGCTTCTCTGTATTTAAAATTCTCCACCCTCTCTGGCCACTTTTTTTCAATTAAAATTGCATCTTCCCAAGTGGCATCTGCATATGGCAGAGATTCCCACTTACAAAAATATTCATGAGCAGTTCCACCTCCTTCAAGTTCCCTAGTCTGTTCCGCTGAAAGAGTTTAAAATTGGGTTGATTTTTAATCAAGAAACAACACAATAACTTTATTTTACGGCGGGTAGATATTAACAATACTTACCAATTATTCTTTCTACACTATTGTAGGTTTTGACTAATTCCTGTTGCAATTCAGATTGACATTCATAATAATCTATATCTTCAGGTCCAGCCTGTCGCTTCCACCATGACAATTCAGCTTCCTTTTTAATGTAATTTTCTAATTTCTTGAGACCCTTAACTTTTTGTTCATTTAACGTGTTCTCAGATTCCCATGTGTTATGTATATGCGACCAGCCTTTCCATTTAATAAGGTACTGAGGTTCAGTGGAGTCCGCATCTTCAGGATCACAACCTTCATTTGGGTCCCCATTTTCTTCTATATAGTAAATTGTAGTCACATTTCCAGTGACTGCATAATGATAAGAAGACATTAGCTAAAATGTAACATTATATTTGCACCAAAATGCAAATTGATCAGAAAGGATCAAAGTATAAAAGATAAACTATTATCAACACATTAAACTCTGATGAATGCAAATATCAAGAATCAAAATACAAATTATTGAATGATTATACCTCCTTTTTTCCCACGCCGGTTTCCTAAAACCCTTTCTATTGTCTCACTGTGATCTTCAGGTTCCGGTTCGGCTGTTTCTCCTTCACCATCCCCGCCTTCAACTTCCAATAGATCGGAAGAGTCAGTTTGTTCGTCACTCGCCTCTTTATAACTAACTGCAGCGCCTGTTCGGCGTGTTGCCGCCCGACTAAAACAACATCATTAATCATATAAAATCCACTGAAACTGCTCAATACCCTGATTTTTAATTATGTGTACCAAACCGACATTTGGTGGGTTATTACAAATTACCACAAATAACTAGTGCCGTGACCAAAATAAATTGGTAGTTATCAGATTGATTAATTTGAAATAGTGTCGATATAAATTCAATAAGCAGTGCCGACATCAAACCTTTTCAGGAAGATCATAAATGGCGAATAGAAGTATTCTTCTATTCGCCATTTATGATCTTCGATCTCGCTTCTTCTATCTTAATTAAAACTTTTTCACAAATTATTCTTTCAAATAGTATTGTTGACGTTTATGACAGGTTTTAGAAAAATGTAATAAATAATTTATATTCGAAATAATACATTCCAGCTCATAGTGCAATATTCGAAAAATTAACAAATCTATCAAGTGGAGTCATAAACAGAACCATGCTTTACCATTTGCATTATTTAATAAAAAAACAGTCAAAAAGAACTGTCACTTTAGTAGAAATTATCAAAAATCTGAATATAGAAAAAAAAACTGAATTCATAAACACTTTAGTAACTAGAAAGTAATGACTAATTTGTGCCATTAGGAAGGTCTGACATGAAACGCTAATGGTGTGGACTCAGTATTCTGCAAACGCTCACTCCAGTAAGCAACATTCACTATGGCCGGTCCTTTATTGTCTGACCAGCATGTGACCACTGGGTTATTTGCGACAGTTTCTATATTTGCGGGGCGCACATCCAAGATGCCGTCTCGTGCGCGTGCACGAGACGGCGGCTTGGATGCGCGCCCCTGGCTGGTATCTACATAGTGGGTGGAGGCCGGGGGACTAATGTCCCCAAGGTGGCTGGCACCTCCCCGTGTTTCAGGAGTGCCCCTCGTTACGAGGGTGCTTTTAGCGCCCGCACGCTCGGCCACTCTCTACCTCCTCTGTTTACAGTGGGACATTCGAGAGTGAAGATATTCCGATGTCAGCCTGTATGAGATTAGTATGGCCCTAAAGCAGCTTTACGATCGCACAATCAATGCTTGAAGTTGTTGACGAATGTGTTTATCTGGGACAAACTATGCAGTAAGGCCAGTTCAACTTCAAAAAGAAATCAGTTGAATCCAACTCGGTTGGGCAGCGTTCGGGAATTTACGGAATTTCTTTTCAGATTGTCTTTGCCAATGACTTATGGAACTAAGACGAGACCTTTAAAGAGTAAAAGTGGTCCTCACAGAGAGGCTTGTTGTCACCCAAAGGGCAATGCAAATGGAGTGTCCCTTCGTGATCGAATCCGCTAGGAGGAATTACGAAGGGAAATCGTCGACAAAATCGCCCAACTAGCAGTGGGTGGGCCATAATTGCTCGTAGAGCTGACGACTGATGGGGTCGAAAAATAGCTTCTATGAAAAGTACTGGGATGACGTCCACGTACAGAAAAACGCAAGCAGGGAGACCTCCCGCAAGGTGGAAAGATGACCTAATAAGTCGCGGGACACTGCTGGATGCGGGCAGCACAATACCGAATGTTGCGGCGATCCGTGGGATAGGCCTTTGCCCAGCAGTGGGCGCCAAATCGGCTGAGATGATGAAAAAAAAAATTATTAATAAAATTGCGGGGTGAGTTTCTCATCCATCAGTGAAGTCAGTGCCAAGCAGAACATTAACTAGGACGCTCGACTATCGAAGCTGATGTAGAGTTATTAAAATGTATTTTGAGGTCAGCCAACTTGGTGTTTTGCGATTTGTCTAAAGCTTTTGATTGCATCCATCATGAAACATAGATCAGAAAATGACACCATTACAGGGTCATGACCTTTCGACTTCGTATTTGAACAATAGAACTCAAGAGGGTCGATGTTAAAGGTACACGTTCTGAGGGATCTGTATGCACTACCAAGGGCGTCCAGCAGGGTTTGATACTCGGTCCATTACATTTCTTATCTTTCTATATTAATGACCATTATAAGAGACAAGATTCGCGTTTAACACCGTCGCTAATATTGCGTTGTTCTAGGACAAATTTTATTTCCAGGAAATAGTAATAAACCGGGTCAAAATTCGTTCAGTAATTTTAATTATGGTCGATATTTATATTGACGATAATTGAGATTACGATTAAGTAATAGATAATTAAGGTTTGCTCACACTAGGGTTATTATATAACGTAACCCTAGTGTGGGCGAACCATAAAAGATAATAAGACATATCTCAATGGATTTTTATATGCGTATTAAAAACTTTACCCTTCATGACCATAGACATCGCGGGAATTCAATGTAATGGTCCTCAAGGCTCTTTACAGTACGCACGCAATGGAAGCTCTCAAAATTAATTCATTTTAACCATTTGGAAGCATTATTCATTGCTGTTCCACCTATAACTTACCTACCTCAATTAATAAACTATTGAAATTTGACCAGTTGTTCCTAAAATTCTAGCGTTCAATCAAAAAAACTCTTCAGCTTTAAATTATTAGTATAGAGATAGTCCTTGGCTTAAGATTGCTATATAGGCTGCTATAAACATGCACATGCCAGGCGAATAGTACCGGGCTCTGACACAACTCACCGTGCACTTTATCAACAATGCATGTCTTATCGCAAAAAACATAAACCATAAACTAAAGATTTCAATAAACCCGGGACCCATGATCCAACAAGGCTCAAGACCTAAAAAGTTGTTGCACTAGAAGAATAGGTTGGAAGTGATCGATTTCAATCATTTTTGATGAGGACCATTTTCACTTTACATCATATATCAAAACAATGTATATGTCTTATCAATTCTTCTCAATATTTCTAGTTATCGCTGAAAATTTTCCCAGACATTTTTCAGTAGTACACTTTACCTTTTGCCTTCATCATCACTGCCTTCAGAGCTTTCCTCTTCTTCACTTGAAAATCTTCTTCTTGCAGGTTTCTTTTTCCTAAGGGGTATGCTTCTTTGGCCTGGTCTTTTTGAAGGTGGAGGAGGTGAACCTTTAAGATCACTATCACTATCTGATGAATCTGAATTCCACGAATCACTAAAAGAAGATAACTAACATTAATGATGTTAAAAAAGTAGTGCATTAAATATCATAAATTCTTTTTGTCATACTACCTTTTCTTCCTACTTTTCCTGTGAGTTCTGCCTCGTTCACTAGAATCACTACCATCAGCTACTTGTAATCTATCAGGTTCTTTACGAGACCTGCCTGACCTTCTGATGCCATATATATCTGGATTACTCTCCCATAAATCAGACTTCAATTTGCCATGACTATTTCGGGGTTTGGTTTTAGACGGCGAGTAGTCGTCTGATGAATTTTTGTCTGATTTGGAAGAATCATTACTGTGTTTAGGTGATGACTTTGTGTCATCACTATGATGTGACTGCACAGACTTCTCTGATCCAGATCTATCAGATCGTGAACCAGATGAACTGGACCCACTTTCACTGTTGGATAAAAATATTTTATGTGAAAAATGAAACAGGAATAAGATAATGAAAAACATAGACCATATAAGAATGATTATAACCAAATTAACTAACCTTTCACTACCAGAACCAGACCCGCTAGAATCGCTTCGTTCACCTTTCTCACTAGTTGATTCGCTTCCGGACTTGTTCATGGGGCCCTAAAGGAGCAAATAAAAGAATTAATTTAATACCATCAGCTGATACAAAACTTTATTATGAAGTTTTGTCAGCCTTGTGAGGAAGTTTAAAAAGGAACTTTATATATATGAGCATTTAAAAGATCACTGGATACTGAATGTCTCAGTTACTATGTGTCATAATGTTAAGAAGTTAATGAAACTAAGAACCTACTCAAAGAACATACTGCTCATTCGCTCTAACTTTGCCGCTCGGCTCCATACTAAAGTTGAATTTTTAATTAGACGAAGTAAATTGGCAGCAACTAATGTCACTTCTTCATACAATGTTGCATATTTTCTATGACGAAGTGACATTAGCTACTGTCAATTTACTTCGTTGGTATACGCCTCTACACCAGCGGCAAACTTAGAGCGAACGGGTAGTATTAACAAAATACCTATTAATAATTTTTTGGAACAAGTACTTAATTACAATCATGTTAATTATAAAACTCATCATTGGAGTCTTACCATTACTTAACGATGGTGCAATGTATTGTGTATGTTTATAATTCTAGAGAAATAAGTATGCGGGTTACATCAAAAACAGTAAAAAGCTTGAAAATTTATCCCTTAATCAAAATTTACCACAGCAAACATAATAGAAGAAAAGGGTACTGAAATAGAGTTTGAAAACATGAAACATAACCGAATGCGAGTCATGTTGTTGATCAAAATAAGCATAATTTAGAAATAAAAACAATACTTTAATGTTCCTGTAACAAACTTGTTTGTCTGGGGAAAGCACTGCAGCACATGAATTCATTGGAACAAATGTTCACTAATAAAGCTAAACATAACCTCTAAAGCCCGAGGCCTTTATCAGTGCTTAACAAGACAAATTTTCAAAGTTAAATTGCAAAAATGGGTCCCTTTTTGAAATAGTTTTCATTGGTTGTTAGAGAGAGATTACGTAATAAAGAATCATTGGAAACTCATTATATAGTGGGACAAGAATGTTTTCATACATAAAAACGTAAAAATCTATTGTAAACAATCAACTAAACCCCTTAAATTCACATTTACGTCTCAAAATTGCAGCCCTTTTCAGGGCCACACCCACGTGTTCTAGAGAGTTCCATGAAGATTTACAGGTTTTATAGACGACTAAAATAAATAAATACACTAAAACAATACAAAATAAAGCTTTAAAATCACTTACCAAGAGCATTTTGTGGACAATACGAGAAATACACGGTTTCTTATGTAATTATCAAAGAAAGCATAGAAAAGCCAGATAATTCGAAGAGAAAAATTCTAACAAAACACTCAATATAACTTTTATAATCATATCTTTAAGATAATCTTATAAAATCCGAATAAATATTTTGCAGTAAAATCTTGTCCCGCGACGCCATTTTGTCGTCGAATAAATTCTGGTGACGATGGAATTGAAATATAGGTAATTTTGCCACTAAAATTGAGTTAAATAAAGGTAAACAGAACTGATAACCACAAAAAAATGAAAAACGAAACTTTTGAGCCGTCAGAAATACTACTTTAGAACTAGAAATGATGCGAGCACCGCGCATTGCCAGCGAAACTAGAAAGCTGCGGCCATATTGCCAATCTGCCAACTGCCTGATGAAATAGAGATAGACCATAGACCAGATTGTAGAGATTTCATCGCGTATAGTCAAGGAACAGGTATACGTTTGACTTGACTAAAAAGTATTATTACTAGCAGAAGTCACGCGGTTTCACCCGCGTAGTTTCCGTTCCAGTGGGAACACGGGAATAAAATATAGCATATGTTTACTGCTAAGAGTGTAGCTTCCCAACAGTGAAATGAGTAAGTAGATGTATTCTGTAAACTGTATTAAGATTTTTACATAAAACTAGAAAAATAGCAGTAAACTTTGGGGGTCCCCATACTCAGAACTGAATCTCAAAAATTTTTTTTTCATCAAACCCATACGTGTGGAGTATATAGGATAGGTCATCAAAAATGCTATTAAGGTTTCAAAAATCATTTTTTCTAAAGTGAACAGTTTGCGCAAAAGACACTTCCAAATTGGAAAAATGTGTCCCCCACCCCCACCCCCTCTAACTTCTGAACTAAGAAAATGATAAATCTAAAAAAAATATATGATGTACATTGCCATATAAAACCTCCAACGATAATTAGTTTAGTTTTTTTTTAATATGTCATAAACCGCAATTTTCATCTAGAAAAATCACAAACATAGCGAACGTGTTAAAACATCAATCAAAGTTACAACGAAATACAAGAACTTTTATATTATGTTACTTGCTGCTACGGAACCGTTCATGGGCGAGTCCGACTCGCACTTGGCCGGTTTTTTTATTAAAAGAGATCTTGTAATAAAAAAATAAAATCTGATAATAGGTTGTTCAGTTTTCATTATTTTGCAGCTGATAAAATGTAATTGACTGCCTCTGTGGCGAGTTGGTTAGTGATACCGCCTGCGGCGCTGGAGGTCGTGGGTTCGATTCCCACCGGAGACAAATATTTGTGTGCCCCATAAATGTTTGTCTCAAGAGTCTGGGTGTTTCTATGTATTAAAAAGTAAATAAGTATTAATATCCGGGGTCTGATACCCATAACATAAGCAGGTTATTCCTAGTTTACTTTGGGATCAGATAGCGTTGTGGTAAATGTCCATGAATATTTATTTGTTTATTGATTTATTTATTGTGTTATTTATTTATCGTGTTATTTATTTATTTATCATTTATTTATTTACTTACCAAGTTTCAACAGCATAGGCCTTATAGTTTCGGAGAAAAGTGGCTGTGATATACGGACGGACAGACAGAAAGACATGACGAATCTATAAGGGTTCCGTTTTTGCCATTTGGCTACGGAACCTTAAAAAGGTTAAAAATAGTGCCATCCACTGGTGAAACCACTTTTTAAAGCTGTTTTACTATTGTTACGAAGATGTTACTGATGCAGAAAGTAGCCTAAAATCATTAATGAAACTAGCTGGTTTCGTTAATGGTTTTAGGCTACTTTCTGCATTAGTAATATGAATGAAAGTACATCGTGTAAAAATTTTAGCTCAATTGAAGTGGTACTTTTTAGGTTTTTGAAGCATACACATACGAACATAACATTTTTAAAAATATAGATTTTAATCAGATTATTTATATATACTAGCTGCGTCCTACCAAACTGCTTGTTATTTTGGTTGCCTATATTTTACACATGGTGTCCAAAAAAGCGATTGTGTGGTTCTATGAAACCATGGTAAAAGTGAAACTTTTTTTCATATGCCGCTATATTGGCCTTGGCGCTCTGATTACAGTTCTCGTATTATTTCCACACAACACCTTTTAAGCCATGTCGGCCGCCATATTGTACTTGGCGCTCGTCAGATCGCCAAGGCCAATATGGCGGCTGACCGCACGTGACATGCAACACACAGACGAAAAAATATGTAACGATGTAATAAAAGTTTCACTTTAAAGCATTTTTACAGTTCTCGTATTATTTCCACACAACACCTTTTAAGCCATGACACTGGGATTGATGGCGGACGTCTGGTTACTGTCACCCAAAAGGTGAATGGTCAAAATAGTCTCAGTTCCAGCGCAAATGAAATTTGTTTCATTTCATTTGCACCGGATTCAGTTCGCAGGTTCATCAATAGAAATTAAGTTACCAAAGTCACCGACTTCAGCTAGTTAGTGAAAATGATAATTCATGAACGTCACCGGATCACAGGAGTACAGAATTACGTGATTTCTGTTATGATTAATAAATAAAATTCAGCTCCTACCAAATAAATCCGATATGAATTTTTGATTTAATTGAAATTCAACATGAAGTGGAAATGTTTAAAATTTCTACCTCATATTAAATTTTAAATAATTGAGCATTATCAATTCAGCGTATATGATTAAACTTGTGTTACTTTAATCTATGCAAGACCGTTTACACTTGCAGAGCAAAAAAACAATATAATTTAATAAATAAAATCTGAGATGGGAACTAGTATATTATATGGTAAGTAAATAGTTATTATGCTTTAATGTAACATCTAACTTTTAAAAAACTGTAACATCTAACTAAAATTTTAATAGTTATAATGTTATAATTACGAAATTGCAATATAAACGTATGAGAAGTCACAAACAAAAATACTTTATTGAATAAAGTTATTACTAAGTACCAAATACTCATTTTCGATAATGCATACAGTACTTTATGTAAGTATTTAATAGTCTTATTTAGTGAAGGACAGCACTAGGAGGAAGTACAATACCAGTGCTGTCAACGTAGAGAAACGTCACTTCCGCATTTTAGCCAATAGCCATGCCACAAAGTTTGTGACAAAGTGATAAAAAGTACTTTAGTCTTTCCTCCTCTGCTTCTTCTTGAATTTAGTGATTTTCAGGGTTTCGTGTTCAAAGTGTAAATACCGGACCCTATCGTACATTTATACGTCGATGCACAAACGTACGCAAAGAAATTACGCACACTGCAGCAACTTCCATTCATAAATATCAGACTTGACTCAAAACTATTGACCGTGTCGCTAGCCCATAACAAAGAACAATAGCTACGCAGATAAAATTTAATTATGATTGTTTATTAAAGTGTAATGTACCCAATCTGTGTACACAGATTAGGTACCTATACACCTATCTGTTATTGCCGCTATTCCCGCTACTTTTTTCAAAAATAAGTATTTTTGCGTGCGGAAGTACAGGAAACGTAATGGGCTCCCGACACGGTCAATTGGGCATGACAAGTCTACGTGCCTGAGTCAAGTTATTGACCCTTTACCACGTACACTTGACGCTATCATCAATAAATCTACGGTTTGATGGAAATTGAAGTAGAAAAAAAATTTCACTTTCGATTGATGTGAACTGACGGGACTTGACAAGTTTTATAATTATTTTGCAATCGGAAAACTTCAAAACGTCAAATTCAAAAAAGTTGCGCAAACGATCAGCGTCCAAAAAAAAAGAAGTGTGGCACTCGGGGACTGCCGCGGTAAAGCTATTACATAGCATTTTTTACCAACTATGCTAGTATAATTATTTCTATATAAGAATACTAGCTGATGCCCGCAGCTTCGCCTGCGTAAAATTTGTTACCGCGGGAAGTTATTCCCGGGATAAAAGGTAGCCTATGTGTTATTCCAGACTATAATGTATCTCCGTACCAAATTTCAGCCCGATCCGTTCAGCGGTTTGAGCGTGAAAGAGTAATAAACATCCACACTCACAAACTGTCGCATTTATAATATTAGTAAGAAGTAAGATTTTAAGGCCTATGTTCAACAAAGTAAAGTACCAAGTGCCTACTTGACTGTGGACATTTGGGCTTTTGGAATTTTGTTTTAGAACTTTTTAAGAAGAACAATTATTTTGTAATAAATTATTTTTATGTAACTTCAACCATTTACGCAGAGGCGCAACGGATACTCTTATAACGATTAAATGTTTTCCGTTTTCGAAACATTCCTCATTGCTGCACCACTCCTATTAATCTTCGCATTATGTTATGTAGCCTATAGCCACTATCAAAAAATGTACCTACTTACTATCGAACAGTTTTTGACAGCCTACCAGTAGTTTCAGTAAGGCTTGCCTTGGTATGATGTGATTCATGGTCCCTTTGCAGCGTGTGTCCAATCCAGCGCAGCAGCTACACTTCCGACGTTTGATCTGTTGGGGTCTCACTGCAGCGTTCCAATAGTCTTACGTTCGTGATGTTCTCGGGCCCATATGTACCGAGGATCCATTGGAGGCAGCGTTTGACGAAGACTGGTAGCTGGTGCGAAATGTCTTTACTTTAGTGACCTTCCATGTCTCGCATCCGTATAGCAGTTAGCAGTACAGTTTTAACGTTTACTTTGTTTTGAGTTTCACTCTTCGTGTCTATTTTCGCAACTGCCTACGGGGCGCAGCTGTGTAAAGGTTATTCTGGCCTTGGCGAGACTCGAAATGATGTAGGGTACTCTTCTATTCCATCAGTTTCTGACACGACACTCCCGAGGTACGTGAATTCGTGCCTCCACCACATCTCTTGCGTCTGTCGATTTTAATTTCAGTCCAGCCATTCGCTGCCTCATCCTGCTCGTTGTCCTGCACGTTGTCCTGCAGACATGCATGACGGCGTGTGTGTGCCTCAGCAGGCACAGGACATCGGCATCATTAATATCCTCCAGGATATCAGTATAGGCCCCATTCTATGCCGCGCCGATTGTTCTTTGCGGTATTCAGCATTATACCATCTATTTTCTATGGATGGTTGTTAACTATCCTGTTATCTTCATAACGATCCTCTAAGGTACAGTATGTATTTTCAAAAGAGTTTGTGAACTCTATTTTTAATTTCTTTTTCACAATATTGATGATATTTGATTGATGTCATTTTATACACGTTACGTCTACTACATTGATACATGTAATAAAATTCTAACACGCCGGTGTTTGTATGTAAATTGTTTATATTGAGGAAAATTCTATACTGAGGAATAGTTTTAACCATTAAGCTCTATTTTGATATAGCATACAGGACAGATTTACACGCTACTTGATGAGTATGATTAATAAATACCTCTAATTTCATAGACCTTGTGTGACGTAAACAAAGTTGCGAGGGTCAGCTAGTTAAAATATAAAACAATAGGTTTCTTCTTTCTACTTAAAAACTATTTTTACAAATTTTATGGTAATAATAGACATTCTTTGAAATATGCATGTATGGTATTGTTGTGACTTTTATGACACGTTTAAAGTACATAGGTATGGGATAGATGGCGCTCGCGGCTACGTCAGCGTGAAATTTTCTTCCCGCTTCCCATGGGAACGTACTCCCGGGTTTGGTTATCTTTATAGCAGTATTATATATAAATTAACAAAACAAAAAATGATACTGCATTGGTGATAATAATAATAAAATGTATGTATATAGAGTACTCACTCATTTTCTTTCACTATTTTTCGTGACTTTCTACATTAATAAATGCACTTTGTTTATTTATATTTAAAACACTTTTTACACAAATTATACGAGTACAGTTCACTGTTGTACATAGATGATGAATACCTATACACCTATAGTCGAATTTTTATTTAGACGAAGTAAATTGACAGCAACTAATGTAATTGACAGCATCGAAATTGTCATTTCACATTAAGAACTCTAAATTCGACCAACACTCCTAATTCAACTTTGGTCGAGTGGTTAAGACGCGGATCGGTACGCAGAAGGCGCAAGATCGATTCTGGGTACAAGCATCAATTTTTGGATTATTTGACATAATAATGATAATATATAACGACTGCAGAGTTCATAATTGACGTAAACAAAAAAATTATGAATTGCTAGACTAGATACACGAACGTGGCCGAAGGTAGCTGAGAGTGTGACTCGTTTTCGTGACACAATTTCTGGATTCGGTCTCCACGCAAGGCCCGCGATAGAAGCTATGCAATAGCTTAAAAAAATAGAAGAGAATAATCTTTATTTGTACACCAAGTTAAAAACAAGTTTACAATAAATTTAACAGAATGTTGTACAAAGGGCGGCCTTATTGCTGTAAAGCAATTTCTGACAGGCAACCTTGGGATGGACAGAAAAAAGTTAATTAATTAGTAATAGGGTCCCGACACGATCAATTAGCAATTGTCATGCCTTACGTGATTGAAGATCTCACTTGAAGGATGAATTGACGATACTTGACGCCCATTGAAGGTGCCGTCAAGTGTGCACGCACAGTTGCCTTTTGGCACTATTCGCTAGTAGTTTACACCGGAGCGAAATCTTGAGCTCCGGTAAAATTCACCGGTGATTTTGCGAACTCCGGTGATTCTCCGGAGATCTCCGGAGCAACGTGTTTTTATGTACATAGTATTTGAAGCCTTGAAATATTGTCTAAAGGTGCTCCCTCACAGGGAGCATTCGCGTGTAACCTAACATTACAGAGTCGAGCATTACAGCAGTGAAGGAGAAGAAATGCTCGATGCATTGCAATGCGCAACTTGTAATGATACAAGACGAGGTTACATCAGTGTATGAGGAGAACCGAGCATTGCAATGCGCGCCTTGTAATGATACAATGTGTAATGCTTCCTCCACATTACTCGTGAAATTCAACAATGTTAGACACCGAAGCTGCGAAGTTGCGCGAGTCAATGAAAATTTTTGACGAAGTAGGCCGAGGTGCCCCTCTACACTATCGTACTCGTCCAACTTCGTTCAACTTCGCGAGTAATGTGGAGGAAGCATAATGTTTTGATACAACTTGTAACATCAATGCGCTTTGCGCACCTGGTAATGATACAATTTGTAATGTTTTGATACAACTTGTAACATCAATGCGATTTTTTGTTGCGGCTGGCCCCTCTCTAAAACGTTTAAAGTATTGAACCCGATTGACGTTGTCATTTTTGTTGTATTTCTAACTTTGAACAAATGATCCACGTGACCTAGTGACTTAGCAGATATAATGTCATGTTGGATATTTTTTTGAGAGTTTTTGGTATGCTGAGTACGAATTTTAGGTTAATTTTGCAATCCAAAATGGCCGCCGTGCCACTGTTGTGAAAATTCATGTTGGATATCGTTTTTGGTATGCTGAGTACGAATTTCGGGTAAATTTTGCAATCCAAAATGGCCGCCGTGCCACTGTTTTAAAATTTCATGTTGGATATCGTGTAAGGGGTTTTTTGGTATGCTGAGCACGAATTTTGGGTTAATTTTGCAATCCAAAATGGCCGCCTTGCCACTGTTGCAAAATTTCATGTTGGATATCGTATAAGGGGTTTTTTGGTATGCTGAGTACGAATTTTGGGTTAATATTGCAATCCAAAATGGCCGCCTTGCCACTGTTGTAAAATTTCATGTTGGATATTGTATAAGGGATTTTTTGGTATGCTGAGTACGAATTTCAGGTTAATTTTGCCATCCAATATGGCCGCCGCGCCGTAATCACAAAATTTCATGATAGGTATCGATGGGTATATTAAAGGGATTTTTTGGTATGCTGAGTACCATTTTCGCCTAACTAGTAAATTTTAATTATTTTTTATTACAGTTCATCATCACGCCTTTTATCCCCGAAGGGGTAGGCATATTATATGCCCACATTTCACCTTTTTTTTAATTTGTCCCACGTAATACGTTGTGAGCCAAATTGCCGTGTTTAAATGGACAGGCGCAGGTTGTGACTGCCTGCTGTTGAAATAAAGCCTTCAACTTGGCTTAACGACTGCCATTTTACTGGCAACCGGGACCAACGGCTTAACGTGCCTTCCGAAGCACGGAAACGCTCAAATATATGTCACAAAATGATCACATGGATGGTCACCCATCCATGGACTGGCCATAGTGAAAATTGCTTACTGCAGTGATCGTTTACAGAACACTGAGTCCGCGGGGCCACAAACGCTTCCTCTTTAATTTTTATTATGTTGACTAAAACTTATAATTATTCGTACAATTGATTTGATTTATATTAAGTAGGTACAATAATCGACATTTGTTAATATGTATTATAGGTTTAAAATATGACATTACTATTGTACTACCTAACATACATTATTTCTAGAAATTACATGCCGCGCGCCGTCCGGCGAAACATGTTGGACTATAGATTACAAGAAGATCAAATCAACCATGTTTCTTGCAATAAAGCATTTCATTCATTCATTCATTCATTCATTAATAATTTGCTTATTAAGTGTAGGCTTTCTAAACTAGCAATGCGAAAATACTATGACAAAAGGTCCTTATTGTAAAATTAAGGCCTATTACATTAAAATGGTACTCAGCCTACGAAAAAAGCCCTTAAACGATACCCATCATGAAATTTAGTGATTGCGGCGCGGCAGCCATATTGGATTGCAAAATTAGCCTAAAATTCGTACTCAGCATACCAAAACCCCCTTAAACGATATCCGACATGAAATTTTACAACAGTGGCACGGTGGCCATTTCGGATTGCAAAATTAATCCGAAATTCGTAATCAGCATACCAAAAAAACCCCTTATACGGCATCCAACATGAAATTTTACAACGGTGGTGCGGCGGCCATATTGGATTGCAATATTAACCTGAAATTCGTACTCAGCATACCACAAAACCCCTCATACGATATCCAAAATGAAAAATTACAACGGTGGTGTGGTGGCCATTTTGGATTGCAAAATAACCCGAAATTCGTACTCAGCATACCAGAAACCCCCTTAAACGATACCCATCATGAAATTTTGTGATAATGGCGCGGCGGCCATATTGGATTGCAAAATTATCATGTGATTCGTACTCAGCATACCAAAAAATTCCTTAAACGATACCCATCATGATATTTTGTGAATACGACGCAGCGGCCATATTGGATTACAAAATTATCATGTGATTCGTACTCAGCATACCAAAAACCCCTTAAACGATACCCATCAGGAAATTTTGTGATGACAGTGAGGCGGCCATATTGAAATACAGAATTACTAAGTGATTCGTACTCAGCATACCAAAAATCCCCTTAAACGATACCCATCATGATATTTTGTGGTTGCGGCGCAGCGGCCATATTGGATCGAAACCGCGACCTCTTGATTAAAAGACAGTATTTTTGCCTCCGGACCAAACAGGTCGTCTAATATATAATACTAGAGGACGTCACGCGGTTTCACCCGCGTAGTTCCCGTTCCCGTGGGAATACCATATTTTTTCTTCCATAAGAACCTTTTCCTGACAGTACCTTACACAACAAAAAAAGAATGAGTGAAATCGGTCCACCCGTTCTGAAGTTATGCGCTTACCAACACATTTTGCGATTCATTTTTATATTATAGATTAATATATAAAAAACTAGCTGACCCGCGCAACTTTGTTTGCGTGATAAATGGAGAACCGCTCGACCGATTTTGTGCAAACTTAACACAAACCATCTACTAAATAGTCCAAACAAAGCCTAAACATTTGGTTAGGATACGTGAGCGCGTTCTTGAGTTATAAAATTACAACGAAAAGTGGCATTGATTGATTTTGATATATATAGATATTGAATACATAACACATGTTAGAATATTTCACTGGAGATTAATGGTGTACAAATAAAGATTAATCTATTCTATTCTATTTTTCTTGGACGCTGATCGTTTCCGCAACTTTTTTGAATGACGTTTTGAAGTTTTCTGATTGCAAAATAAATTGAAACTTGTCAAGTCCCGTCACTTCACATCAATCGAAAGTGCATCAAGTGCTGGTTATTTTTTTTTCTACTTCAATTCCCATCAAACCGTAGATTTTTTTTTTATACCACTTAGGTGGCAGACAAGCATACGGCCCACCAGAAGGACCGGTGGTCACCGCAGCCTATGAACGTTTGCAACACTAGAGGTGCCACACTCGCGCTGCCGACCCTGTAAAAACCTTCTAAGACCCCTTTTGAAGAACCCCATACTGTAGGCGTTTGGGAAAACCGAAGCAGGGAGATCATTCCACAACTCTCATCATTGATTGATTGATTGAAGCGTACGCGGAAGAAAGCCTCTATTGGATCTCACCGTGCTCGAGCGCTCAGGACGCAACGTGTGAGGATTAATATCCTGTCTGTGGCGAGCGGTGCGATGATAGAATGTAGCCGTAGGCATGCTGGATTGAACTACGGAGACACAGTGTATGGTTCATGCATAACATCACAGACGGAGCGGCTAGTTCAGAGAGTGCAAAACGCTTGTGCTCGTTTTTGCTTCTCTATACCTCCTAGAACTTACGTCACACCATTCCTAAATAAACATTACATACTCAAAATGAAGACGAGACGTAAATTACATCTTGCATGCCTAATGTTTGGTATTATTAAATGTCAGCAACCAACTTACTTGTCTGTCAAATTTAGTCCAACATCGGTTAGACGTAATTGCTGCAGAAGGCAGTGCTTACCACCGCTCTCTATACCGTCCCATAAGTCAGCTGCATTTAAAGGGAGTCTCCGATACGCGGGCTGTAAAATTTGGAACAATATACCCCCACCTCTTAGAGCCTTAAAAACTATTAATACTTTCAAGCTGAGACTGCCGAGGTACTTGATCGAAGCTCAGCGTGAATTCGGTCTTATAGATGTAAATATGTCGTTTATTTGAATCTTTGTGAGATTCAAATAGACGACATTTAAAATGAGTTGAGAGTGATGGGACACGGATATGCGCCAGTGCGCGCTGATGGAAGCACGCACACACCAGTGGTGTGTGCGTGTTTTTATCTGTGAGCCGGGCTTGTGCTTGAGTTGCTTGACTGCAGGAAGGTTATGGATGATCGAAAAATCTATATTATTCTTATACCTATATGTTCGATGTGATTATTTTATAAATTCTTTTTATTATTCTTTTAATAATCTAATTATTTACTGGCTTCTGTCTGCATGATGACACTGTGTTGTTATGCAGACATAAGTCATGGGTACTGTGTGGGGCATACTTGTGATGTGCATACGTTAAATAATGTTGAATAATCGATAACATGTTAAAAAAATGTTTTTTGTAACTTGCCTACTTGATGTGTGTGTTACACCTTGATCAATTTGTTTGCACGAATATTAAGTGTGGGTTCCGTGATCGGCGATAGCGATTGTTAAGGCGAGGTCTCGCTGCCCCCGTCGCGTCGTCGTCGTAGAATGGAATGCTGATGGGACTATCAGTATCATAATGTATTTTTTTTTCTTAATTCTACTGATTTTATCATGTTTTTTAATGTTGTTTTAAATTTTTGTTATTATTATTATTTTTCATGCCTTGATAATGTTCGTTTACTATTTTTTTTTGTTTCTTTTGTGCCTACTTACTGGACGGCTAGATACCGATTGGCTTCCATGGCTCGTTAGGGGTCTGGTTGAAAACCAGCGCTAGGCACCAGTCTAGCACACGCTGAACCAGGCCCCATTCAGCACGCTTGAGGGATTGCATGGAAATCACAATATTGTTATTTTTTATTATTATATATTTGTTATGTATCTCGAAGGGTACTGAGTAAAAAATATTTTCTTTCTTTCTTTCTTTCATATCAAACAATTCTTCAGAGCACAAACCGTTGTACAGGCGGTAGAACACACACAAAGAGGCAAAGTCTCTCCTGTCACTAAGAGGTTCCACACCACCTGCAAGTATGGGATCGTTAACAACTCTCATAGCTCGCCTTTGCACCGAGTCAAATGGACGAAGCTGGTATTCAGGTGCCCCCGCCCAGAGGTGACAGCAATACTCCATGTGCGGCCGCACTTGCGCCGCAGTAAAGTACCGCCGCGCCCTGCTGAGCACTCCGAGCTTCCTCGACGCCAGCTTAGTCTTGTCCTCCAAGTGACTGCGAAACTGCACGTCACTGGAGATGTCAACACCAAGTATCCCTATACTTTCAGAAATGGTGAGAGATGTGCCCTGAAATTGCGGCGCCACAGTGAATGGAGTTTTTTTAGCGGTGAACACACAAACTTGTGTCTTGGTAGGGTTGAATTGGACAAGATTTTGTCCACCACAATCGGACACTCTAGTGAGAGTAGCCTCGATTTCAGACACAAGTTGTTCACGGCTTTCTTCCACTGCCACCCGAGAGATACCGGGACGGCCCGTGTAATAAGTGTCGCCCGTACTGTCGTCCGCATAACAATGAATGCCGTCAATAGACAACATGTCATTGATATGCAGCAGAAACAAAGTAGGGGACAACACTGAGCCTTGTGGTACTCCAGCGTTTATGGTCATGCAGTCAGAACAGCTGCCGTCAACGACGGCCCTGATGCTTCTACCGGCCATAAAGCTGGACACCCATCGTCAATTTCGTAAGAAGACCACGGTGCCAGACCCGGTCAAAGGCTTTCGAGATGTCGAGGCTCACTGCTAGAGCCTCACCCTTACTCTCGATAGCCGCCGCCCAGCGGTGTGTAAGGTACACGAGAAGATCGCCCGTCGAGCGACCGTGACGGAAACCGTACTGACGGTCACTGAGAAGGTCATGTTCCTCAAGGTACCTCAGGAGCTGTGTATTAATTACACGCTCCATCACCTTAGATAAAAGGGAGGTGACGGCTATAGGCCTATAATTCCTTCCACGACGCCGGGACTTGCTTCATGGAGTATGAAAGCGTGAAAAGACGTGTAAGTACCGGACACAACTCCGGACCACACCGCTTAAGTACCACCGCAGGAATGCCGTCTGGACCACTCGACTTATGTATATATAGGATTGAAGCTCTTGTCTGACGTCCCGTTGCTTGAATTTAATTTCTGGCATGGAAGTGCCACACCAAGGGATGCCAGGCGGAAGCGCACCTGCATCGTTCATGGTCGAGTTGGAGGCAAAGAGAGAGCCCAAAATGTCGGCTTTCTCCTTGGCACTCTGGGCCAGACTACCATCCAGTCTATGTAGAGGTGGTAATCCCGACCGACAAAAGTTTTCCTCGGCAGCTTTGGCGAGCGACCAGAATTCATGACTTCCAGAAGGGTAGCCGGCTAGTCGCTTACCAATTCTGCCGACGAAATCGAACTTAGCCCTGGCAACCGCTCTTTTACTGGCCCTCGAGGCGGCATTCAGTTTGCGTTTCACTTCAGAGACGCTAGGATCTGAATTAGCGCGAGCCATGGTCCAAGCTCTTCTCGCTCGCTCTTCAAGCTCGAGGTCATGGTCAACTTAGCAATAATAATGTGTATTTGTATATTAATATAAATTGGTAAACGACGGGGCCATTCATAAAAGAAAAGAAGAAAGAATATTTATAAAAAAATTACAATGAATAATGATGACGGAGAAACCACGGCGGCGACAGGCGGAGATAGTACTCCGGAAAGAGATTTTGTCCTTTTGTTAATTTCTTTATATACGGTATAGCCGACAGGAAGAGGGTGCAATAAAAGGCAGACTTTTAGTTAATGTCACCGCGTACAGTACTTGCGTTCAGATTGAGAATCATCGAGCGAGTAGTGGCTAGAGGTTTGCACCGGAGCAGTGAGTACCGGAGAATCACCGGAGATGTACCGGTAAAAGTATTCAATTGAAAGTACCGGAGATCAATTGATTACTCTCTGGTGAAATATTCTAACACCGTAGGTATGTACTGGTACAAGTATTCGATTTAAAATTACCGGAGATCAATTGATTACTCTCCGGTGAAATATTCTAACATGTGTTATGTATTCAATATTATTAATATAATATTATATATTAGACGACCTGTTTGGTTCGGAGGCAAAAATACTGTCTTTTAATCAAGAGGTCGCGATTTCGATCCAATATGGCCGCTGCGCCGTAATCACAAAATATCATAATGGGTATCGTTTAAGGGGATTTTTGGAATGCTGAGTATGAATGACTTGATAATTCTGCAATCCAATATGGCCGCTGCGCCGTCATCACAAAATTGCCTGATGAGTATCGTTTAAGGGGTTTTTTGGTATGCTGAGTACGAATCACATGATAATTTTGCAATCCAATATGGCCGCTGCGCTGTAATCACAAAATATCATGATGGATATCGTTTAAGGCAGGGGTTCCCAACCTGTGCGCCGCGGCGCCCCTATGTACGTAAAAAAAGTAAGTAAAAAATTTAATAAACGGCCTCTCCCAGCTAACGCCACACGGTCGCCAAGAGAGAGGAGTGCCAAGAATCCTGCCGTCTGGTTCGGAAGCGTCGTATGGCAGCCTTCGTGCGTGCCCCCGACTAACACGATTCGGGGGCGCGCATGAAGGTGGAGTGGGCGTAGGTCGAGGGATCCCGTTCGCCGATGATCATTTGGCGGAAGGCACCTCTCCGTGCTCCGGAGGTGCCTTCAGTGCCTCTCTGCTTCCAGAAAGGCGCTCAAGAGCGGTGCGATGCGGGCTTGGGTTTTTGTCAGCTCCTTAGGGAGCTCAGGGGGAGCCGCCCATCTTGCTCCCCCGAGGAGAGTCCCGGACGTGCGGGGCGACCCCGGCCGGGCCGGTGACGTGAATATTCTTTGGATATCCTTCGGCCCGGCAATAGGGTGAGAAGGAACACAGTGGAATTTATTGGGTAGGACGGTCCCTTTTTTGGGACCGGGAGCCCCACACACTGTCCCACCTGTCCCCGCGGCTGGGATGACGGTGCCCAACCACACACCACGCGTCACCAAAAAAAGAAAACGCCACACGGTCCAGGTCGTCAGTCTAACTGGCGGGTGGACGTCCTACTCGTAGTTTACCAAGTTGCGATCTCCACTTCAAAACTCGTTTGTAAAAAAGGGTCTTAGTTGTGAGAGGTGGTAATATAGGCGACCACATGGTCACAGACAGCTTTCATGACTCAGTGGTCCCAGCTGCTCAACGGTCCTAGCTCCATCAGGAAATCATAGAGACTTGAAAAGTGCGACTTAAGGTGGTATAACGCCACAAACAGGGCGATCAGACCGATCATAAACGAGTGACTGTAGTGTAAAGGAACCATCTCTCCTATTGGTTGATACAGATAACAAAACACTATCGAACACGCTTTTTGTTTGGGGCCAACGAAAGAGGTTCCAAACAAATGAAAGCGCATACGGAACGCGAGACAAAAAAAGTGGTGTCCGTCTCGCTTACTCTTGTGTAAATATTATATATGTGTCACTTTCACTCATGACTAAGATTATTTAATGTCATCTCTAGGTATATTCTCCCTCTACGAATATTATCATTGCTTGGACCATAGGAATTCATCCTAACTCTATGGTTTGGACATGTTCTGAGTACGTCCACCGCCGCCATCGCGGCTATTTGGCTCTGCCGGCCGTCAAAGTCGTGAACGGACGGACGGTCAGTGTACCTAGGTGTGTGACTTTGTTTGCAAGTGTGTGCATTGACGTGTGTGTATGTGTGTGTGTGGGACTTGTCAAATCACATTGATCGTCTACGGGACGCACGCAATATTATTGTTATTGTTTTCAGAAGAAACAACACGTGCACGTGAAGAACAAGAGAAGAGATACAGAATGTGTAGACCATATTGAAAAGTTAATTTAAGCATCGGGCTTGGTCTTCTCTTTCAGAATACTATAGTCAGAATATAAATCTTGACATCACCAGACTTCAGAGATATTCTTGTAGGTAAGTTAACCAGTACTTACTGACTTTTTTCAAGTAGGTGAAATATTTTTTTTACTCTTTTTCTCTTTGTGCATGTCTCGAGCCACAACTGAGATTGATCTTCATAATCGCGCCTCAACTTATCGCGCACGTGTATACGTGGTTGATTATGTAGTGGTGCTTATAGAAATTCTACCGACTTATTCAAGATGTTTGCGTGGCGTGGATTGACTTGACTTTAAATGTGTTCAGAATCTTGAAATCCCTCCACACGTTGGTCTAAACACAGTAGGTCCTTACTCCTTTCGTCCAACCTGTGTATCTAGAAAATGGCGTTGGCCCCAAGTCCATCGTGGGGCGACCGCTGGTAGTTGGCTCTCACGTGTCAGTGTCATTAAGTTATCTACTCCAAAGTTGGTGATTAGAGTGGCAAGTGCGAGTTTTGGCGTGCGCCTGTCGACATTCACGGTTATCGCGTTATCACCGATTTGTATGGAATCGAGACTAGTTCCCGCGTTTACAGCCAGGTGGCACATGGCGGTGTCTTGATTCCATACCACATCGTATTCGCGTGCGCTTTAAGTTGAGCCACGGTTTGAACATTTTTCTCGCCACGCAGACGGATAGCGAAATCTCATGAATGTCCCGTTTTTACCTTTTGGTTATGGAACCCTAATAAACTATCTCACCCTGCCATGCTTCGCTGTGACTGTTCATGGTGTATTAATGCGTATACTGCTACACGCATTAATGCATTTCGGGCAAGCCAGAAGACAAAGATCCGAGTCTTGCTCGAGACCAAAAAAATTTTATTAATTAATGAGCTATTTATATCTATTTTTCAGTAGAGAGGGACTATTCTATTTATTTATTGTATGCTTTATTGTACGCCAAAGTAGTATAACAATTTAGAAACTTAAGGAACTTAATACAAAAGGAAGCTATACAATGGGCGGCCTCATTGCTTAAAGCAATTTCTGCTAGCTAAAGACTCATACAATATACATAATTATATTATAATTATTTGTTATTAAATTATGACCGTATAACGTCTAGTTTCAAAGTCCGCTTAAATAAGATTCTAAAATTTTGGGGAATAATTATGTGAAAAACGCTTTTTGGCTTTAATTTGCCAACTAAGACATAAAAATACTAACATGTTTTGTGAAATGTTATCTGGTAATACCGGAAATATCACTAATACTTCGATATGCATGTGTTATTTTAAAATCAACAATCAATACATATAATAATAATACATACATATAATAAAAGCAATAAGGCCGCCAATTGTACTGCTATACTTGTAACATATTTTCACTTTGTTTGTATGTTTTCTTGGTGTACAATAAAGTATTTAATAAATAAATAAAAATAAAATAATAAAATCGTAACAGGTCGCTGTCTGTACATGGAAGATAAATAAGAAAAAAATATTATAGGTGGGCTTTATGAACGCAATCGAACCCAAAACAATGGTTTTTAGAATTTTTGTCGGTTTGCCTGTATGTCTGTATATCTGTTTGTCTGTACGTTTGTACACGCTAATCTCAGCAACCGCTTAACCGATTGCAATGCGGTTTTTTTTATTGTGTTGAGGTTTGCTCCACTTAATATTGAGTTTATTTCATGTCAATCGGTTTATAAATAGAAAAGTTATAACACTTTAAGCATCAGATATTTTGAAAATTTTAATTGTAGGGGTTTCTTGAATGTGAGTGTAAATCTAAACTTTTTCAAACGATTTCAATTACAACAATTTCAGCATTTAATTCAATTTCAGAATTGTTTTAAAATAGTCTTAATCATTAAGCTCTTTTATGATTAAGCAAACAGGGCAGTTTCACACGCTGTTTGATGAGTCTGATGAAGAAATACCTCTCATTATAGTATCTACCATACATTTCGTACACCTTATGTGACGTAAACGAAGTTGCGGGGTCAGCTAGTATAACATAAAATAGTTTCATTATAGCGTCTTTTGCTGTGAACAATGAATTTTAGCGGAGTTTGAAACAAACGACATGAATTTTAGAGGGATTTGTTGCAAATCGCCATACTATTTTGAATGTCACGTAGTCACAACACCGCGCTGTCAATGGCTGATTTATTTTAAGGCATATTTTAGCGGGATTTGCAATGCAGATCAATTTTTCAGTGCTACTTTTTTAGAGTTTTCTCGGGTTTTGATAAAAACTAATAATGACGTTTCCTGAAGAATTCATACTGGCATCATTTTACACTATTAACTCATTATTTACCTAAAGGCATTTTAGCGAGTTTTGAAACTAGACGACTCAATTATGATTTAAACGCGTTTTAAGGTTGAACATACCAGACGTCGCAGCACAGGTCCTATAACGGGTTTTAGGGGAATACTTTGGTGGGAGTCTCATTCAAATCCGTTTAACAGTTTTCCGTGATAGTTTAACAAACAGATAGGCAGAAAGATAGACAGACAAAATTCCATAAAAATTGTTTCGTTCTCAGACTATACTATACTATACTATCTTCACGCCAAATCCCTTGCGGGGTAGGCAGAAAGAACCGAGCGCCACACGGCACGGTCCATACACACCTCACTCGCCTCTTCAACTTTCATTTTTCTTTTCATGCATGCACGTCGGTTCCTACGGCTCTTGACACCACCCTCCACTAACACATGATTAATTTGGTCGTGGTAGGTGTGTCGTGGCCTTCCCCGACTCCTACGTCCATCCACTTTCGCGTTGTATATCTGTTTTGTCATTCTTTCATCTCCCATTCGTTCCACATGCCCGAACCATCGTAGCATGCCCTTCCTTACTTTAACACCGACACTCTCTTTCAGACCAACTCTCTTTCTTACATCTTCATTCCGAACGCGATCTGCGAGCGTTACTCCGCAGATTTTGCGTAGCGCGCGCATCTCGACCGCGTTTATTCTACTTTCATGCGTTTCCTGCCATACCCAACTCTCGCTTCCATACGTTAGCGTAGGTATCAGCACCGCATTGTGTACTGCGAGCTGGGCCTTTTGACTTAAGGCCTTGGTACCTAAAAGTTTGCCTAACGCTCCATTCACACTATTTCCCGCAGTTACCCTCTTTTCTACATCAGCGGTGTACCGTCCATCCCTGCTAAATGCACATCCAAGATATACAAACTCATCCACCTGTTCCAGCACTACATCATTTACAGTTATCCTGGCATTCGTTCTGTCCTCTTCTCTTTCGAATACCATCACTTTCGTTTTAGTCGCGTTCAAATGTAAGCCTCTCATTAGACAATCATCTTTCATCGTTGTGACTAGTGACTGTAGTTCTGATGGCGATTCGGCTATGAGCACGGCATCATCTGCATACAGCAAACAGTTCACAAGTAAGTCACCCATTCGCAATCCAACATTCATCGATCTTACTCTCTTAAGACAATCGTCCAGGTACAGGACAAACAGCAGAGCCGACAGCACGCAACCCTGTCTGACGCCAATGTTGACGTCAAACCAGGGAGACAGGCTGCCGCCCACCCGCACACATGCCGTACATCCCACATATGTAGACTGCACAGCACGAAGCAGCGCACCATCAATCCCGTATCCTGGCAATATATCCCAGAGATCCTTCCGTACAACTCTGTCAAATGCTTTCTCCATGTCCACAAAACCGCAGAAAACCTTCCGGCCTACAGCCAGCTGCTTCTCTACAATGTTGCGGAGCGAGAAAACTTGGTCCATACATCCCCTTCCATTTCGGAAACCACCCTGCGCCTCCCACAGTAATCCGTCAGATTCCACCCTCATTCTCCTTTCAATAATTTTGCCATACACTTTAGCTGCTATACTGATCAAACTGATGGCCCTATAGTTGGCGCACTCCATACGTGAGCCCTTGCCTTTATACAAGGGCACGACGATAGCACGCCTCCAGTCCATTGGGACCCTTCCAGTCTTCCAGCATAGATTGCTCAATGACCAGAAGGCGTCCCGGACGCAAGGACCACCTAATTTGATCATTTCAGCAGATATCCTATCAATTCCCGCAGACTTTCCATTTTTCAAGCTTCGTATCGACCATTCAATCTCTTCCAAAGTAATATCTCCGCTTGATGCTTGCACCGCAAGATCAGTTATCGCCTCCCTCGCAGTGCCCGCATCCGGGAGATATTCATACATTTCTCCAAAGTACTCATTCCACCGCTCTAACACCTCTAAGGGGTCCGCAAGAATGTCCCCAGCTTTACTCTTTATCTTATCCATTCTGGAAACTGACGAACAGCTCCGAGACTTCTTGACCTCCCTCCAAAAGAGTTTGGTATTCGTCTCGAAGTTCCTCGTCAGCTTCTCCTCCGCAATCATATTTATCCTTTCACGCTTCTCTTTCACTAAAGCTTTGGCTTCATTCTTGCAGAGGCGGTAAATTTCTTTCTTCGTGTCTTTCATACTGTCATTCAGTTGCAAAGATGAGACATAATCCAACCACGCTTTCTTCTTTCTTGCTACGCAGGATTGAACTTCTGCATCCCACCAGGCATCACCTTTCGAATGTTCATGTCTCTTTGCACTCCCACATGCTTCTTTTGCACTATCCACTATACTTTCTTTCATAATATTCCAGCATTCATCCACATCTAAGTCGGAAAGGCTCGCGTTTGCAAGCCTTTCACTGACTAAGCCAACATACATACTCCTTACGCTTTCATCTTCCAGTTTTTCACTCTTTATCCTTTCATAGTCTCCGAAAGGGACACGCACTCGCCAGTGCCTCCACTTCTTGAAAAGACCAACAAACCGGCTTACCACCAGGTAGTGATCAGTTTCAAGAGTGGGGCCTCTGTAGGCTCTTGTATCCCTTATAGCCTGTCGAAGACGACTGTCTATCAAAATCAAATCAATCACACTTTTTTCTTCCTTCCGTCTCCATGTATACGTGTGGATATCTTTGTGACGGAATAAACTGTTCGCCACAAGGAGGTCTCGTTCCAAGCATACGTCTAAGATTGACTTACCAGCATCATTCGATCTCTTATCTCCATACGGACCAAGGACAGCATCGAAGCCATCTCGCTTGGTCCCCACCCATCCATTCAAATCACCACACAAGATCAACTTTTCATTCCCGTCAGCCAAATCGAGGACGTCCCTAACGGATTCCCAGAACTCCGCGAGCACTTGGGGATTAGCCGAGCTGACGGGAGCATAGGCTGCGACCAAAAAAACTCTCGTGATCCCCAGTTTTATACGTACCCACAGGAGTCTTGGGCCTACCAATCCATAATCTTTCACTCCAGAGGCCAAACGGGAGGAGAGCAAGACACCCACTCCCTTACTGGCATGATCCTCTTGGTCCACTCCGGACCACAAAGCAATTATTCCGCCAGGAAGATCGTCGATGCCGCTCCCCTTCCGCTTAGTCTCTGTGACACACAATACATCCAGGCATCGCTCTTTCATTACATCCATCAATTCATTCATCTTACCTTCCATACCACCACGCACATTCCACGTGCCTATCCGGCACTCGGCTCCTCGCATCCCGCCAGAGTTGGCGCTGCGTGAAGGGTGGCGGCCCCCTTCGCCGCGTGCGCATGCAGTCGTACCGACGGGGGCATACCGGTACGCGTCGCCTTGGGGGGACGCCCTAGCCCTGTCGGCACTCATCGGTAGTGTTTTGTTTCGCGTTTTCGCTTTCGCCGCTACTTACGGGGAGGGCCCGAGCACAGGTATCGCTCTTCGTGAAGGCACACTACATCCCCCCCTAGTTAGTTCTCAGACTAAAAGAATATATAGAAAAAGAATATATTCATTTAATCTGAGGTTTCGTGTTTTAAGTATAGGAAAAGTATTCAACGCACACAAAAAGTGTGTCTTGAGTTTAGTTATAATATTTATGTACAGGTTTACAACTATTTTTTGGGCATCTTGTCGTGTCTTTTTGTCTTTGATAGACGGATTTTCATGCGGTTTTTTATTTAAAGATCAAACCTTAAAATCTTACGTTTGTTTTGATTGATATAAACTGGGAACATAAAATAGAATAATTAGGTATTCGACACGGCGGAAATATCTGCGAACCTGGCTGAATGACGTCATGCAAACTGTACGGTATAATCCACGGGCAACGAGGATGTGCCGAACTTTGTCAAAATCAATAGAAAATAGCCGATTTCAAGTAGCGTCAAGTTTGCGAAGATATTTGTTATTCGATAATGTGATTTTAGATATGTATGAGTTTCGTCTATTTAGTGATAGTATATAAGGGAAAGATAAATCAAATCATTAACTGAGTATAATTGTTCAACTCGTTCGGTTATTTTTTGTATTTATGAGCAAGCACAATACCTCGGCAAAAAGATTTATTGGTCAGGAGTCAAGAAAATATAAAACCTGAATCGTTAGACTCATTATCCATATCAAACTGTGTCGTCATTTTCAATGCCTTAGATTTCTTAGAACACCGACTTTGTAGAAATATCTATCAACTGCCAAAACTATTTGGCGTGATTGACTAATATTTAAAGCTTCCCTCTTTTTCCTTTTTCCACTCGATAATATCTAATCTTACATTCTTATACAAATCTCGCATTTAAAACAAAATTCGAGCAGAAATCCATTTACACAGAAAACACAACATGCTTCGCCAGTTTTGACATGAGTTTGCTAACGCTACTGATTGTATGACAGCGCACGTCACAGTTCCAAAAGGTGCCATCCCATTCAATCTCGCGCGGGATATATTGGATAAGCGAAAACGGGGCGAAGTGTTTGTAAGCGCGATAAGAAGCCAGGTTCGCAGATATTTCCGTCGGTTAGTATTTTCGTGAGATCATTATATTATTTTTTTGATCGTGACAACCGATGTCAACGCGGGCGGAGCCACGGGCATCAACCAATTATTAACATAAGTTTTAAATAAGACAACAATTCGTATACTCTATCAATACAAATATTTTTTAACTGTAGACTTATGAACATCATTCAGGTCAACCACGTTTCTTGTAATAATTTAAAGTGTCATTTCTTTTCACTAATATTTTAAAATAATGTTTAAGTAGGTAGGTACCTAGGTTTAATACTTTTCAAATAACTATGGCTGTACCTATTTAATTTCTTTTTGTTTCTCATATTTCAGTTTCATCATGCAGTTGACAGACTTACCTGAAGAAATTTTGATAATTATCATTCACAAACTGGATATTTGCTCATTGCACAATATTTACAATGCATCAACCATATTTAGAAGGATTATGTGTTTACCTGGTGTAGTAAAACAATGCTGCATTTCCCGAAATATCATGGCAACTGGTAAAACATTGAAACTGGATTTCTTTAAAGACATATCAAATAACCTTTCGGTGCTCAATATGAGTGGCATACCTAATTTAACTAAAACAGCAGTTTTATCAGCTATGAGACAACTGAAAAACTTAAAAGTGTTGGATGTATCGTATACACATTTAGATGTGACTGATTTTGCTGAAATATATAATGTATGTCCAACTATAAAAGATATTAGCATAAACTTTCATTGCAGTACAGAAGATTGTATGTCTAGTCAACATATATTGAAAAGCCAAATGGCCTTTGAAAACATTGAAAATGTTAATTTTGTTGGGACATTTTTTCGTTTAGTACATTCAAATGATCCTTTCTACCTCCTAGAAAAAGCCAAATGTATACGACATTTAAAATTAACAGTTGCTGGTTTAAGACATGTGCGAAATTGTAAAGCACCAGTCAATAGTTGTATTCCTTGGACAGTTAGGGGTTGGCGTATCAGTACAAATCAATTTTTTAAAAGGCCAGCCGTCGAAGTACTTGGATTAGATCAATTAACTATTCTCATTATGAATTGGCAAAGATATAGTTCATTGTTTGTACCAACTGTGTCCATGGATTGTCTTACTCATTTCGAAGATTTTGAAAAGGAAAATAATGAATATGTGATAATCTCCATACATAAGTTCGACCCAATAGTTTATACTTCACCGAAGTTAAGTAGTTTTTTCAAAGAAACATTTAACATTACTACACGATGTCTAAAACCCTCTGATACAATGTTTCTACTTAATATGGTTGTATTGAAATGGAACAGAGCAACCGTTAAGTTTGATAATAATTTCTACCGTACATTGGCAAAGCAAGTGAAGCAGTACTTTCCATATTACTTTGAATCACATAATGAATTTCAGAAATGGTCAGATACAACAATGTGTAATTGGATCTATTCAATTCCTAGTGTCCCAGTGCAAAATGATCAAAACTTGGAAGCTACTAATTGCGGAACAACCAAAAATAAAACAGCAGCGTCAACATTTATTTTAAATTATGACAATGTAAACGTAATAAAAAATCTTGAACTTACTTTAATTTTTCAATATAATGAAAATGCAATAGTGGCACTTAGTCCAAAATCTTTATATTTAAAGAATTTAACTTATCTTAGTTTGATTCAGCTTGGTCGATATAATTTTAAGTTCTTTCATATTCTGTTTTTTCATTGTGAGAACCTGGTTACTTTAAATGTTGAAGCTTCTCCAGAGTCGTCATGTGCTGCAGCAATTGCTGGAACTTTAACAATAAGTAGAACATTAAAAAATTTACGAATAGTAGATAAAAATATTAAGTTTACACCATTATTTACATCATTTAGTCTCTATCCAAGACTAGAAATTGTTCATATTATAGACGCAAGTTGCATCCAGAACGATCTGGCTGATCCTAGTATCCTTGTAGAAAAATGTAAACAGTTATACAGTATTTGTATAGAAGCAACATGTGCAAATGCAGCTAAAGCAAAGACATTAAGATTGTTTAATAAAGCAAAAGGAAAATTTGATCGAGATTATATGAATGTTAATATAAAAACATATGGGTTGAATGAGAACATTGGGGATTATGACATTTTTCTTGATGTATTTAGACTGAATCCGATAAGACCATTTTGAGTACCTACATACTTAACTTATGTGTTCTTACTTACTTGTATGTTTAGGTGGAAGCATACACAACATTCGATTTTAAAGTAGGTTTCAGTTAATCATGATTAATCAGTTTCCTAATTGATTACTTCACTTACTACTTAAATCGCATTTATGCCTGCCTAGACGGTAAATGCGATCCAAGTCTTGCCAAAAAAATTATTAAGTCTTGTCCTTAGTGATTATATACTATAATGATATTTCAATGTAGATTTAACAATTACTGTAAGTGGATATAGATTTATATTATGTATTAGGGAACATACAGCTCGTGTCCAAATATCTTTGCGTCTCTGAAATTTGTTCGTTCGCGCTGCAATTATGTAATAATAGGTTTCACTGGAGGAACTACTGCGCAGCTGAGGCAGGAGGGGTGCCTCTCCCGCCTTAGCAGTAATTCTCCCTCTGAAACTTATTATTGCAAAATTGCGGCGCGAACAAACGAATTTAAAGACGCAAAGATATTTGGCGCCAGCTGTAATACTGACTGATTTTATTATTGATCTAAAAAGCCTCTGAAGATGTTTTTAATTTTGTAAAAAAAAATATCAATAAATGTACTGTGAGGAGAAAAAAAATACAAAGTACTATTTATTTATTATTGTATTACATAGGAAATAATTGCTTAGAAATTTACTTACCACAATACCTATTTGGATAATAGGAAAAAAAATACAAAGGTACAACATGGGTCGTAGAACTCCTCCGCATCACCATTTTTAGGGTTCCGTACCCAAAATGCAAAAAACGGGACCCTATTCGTAAGATTCGTAAGACCCTTGTCTGTAGTCTCTTTGTCCGTCTCTCTGTCCGTCAGTCCGTCATTAGGCTGTAGATATCTGATGAACGGTGAAAGCTAGAAAGCTGAATTTTTTACGGATTAGGTAGGTAAGTTTCTGTTGCCGCTATAACAACAAAAACAGAAAAATAATATTTAAGGGGGACTCCCAAACAACAAACGTGATACGATACATCGAATACATCGAACATCGAGCTGTGTATTTTCATGAAAAATTGAAATCATTTCATTTAAATAAAATGGATATTTAAGGGGGCGCTCATATAAGAATCGTGATTCTTGTGGTTTTTTTTAGTACGGAACCCTCCGTGCGCGTTGTTCTCACTAGTTCAATTCATTAGTTCGATCGTCGAACTAGTGAGAATATTTTTCTCATTAGTTTGACCGTCGAACTACTGAGACTTTTTTTCTCATTTGTTTGACCGCCGGTCTTACTTTAATATAAAAACCAAAAAACAATAAAATAAATAGGGCTTCTGGTGCTCGGCGCCCGCTGCCGCGGCACGCTTTCGCGCGTTGTTGGTCAGTTCTATCCTTACCTAACCATACCGACCGTCGTTTTCAATTTTCTACTTAAGCAAAGTAATTTTAGGAAATTGTGAAGTAACTTGTAGTCAAGTAATTATAAAGACGGTCGTTATGGTTAGGTTAGGTTAGAACTGTGACCATTACCACGCGAAGGCGTGCCGTGGCAGCGGCCGCCGAACGCCAGAAGCCCTAATTATTTTCGATGGTCTAACAAATGAGAAAAAAATATCTCAGTATTTCGATGATCGAACTAATGCATCGAACTAGTGAGAACAAAGGGTACTCGTTCCAAATAAAGTAAAAGTTAGTACCTAAATATTTTGGACTTTTTTTACACAGCATCGTCTTCTAACATAATTTAAGCTTGTATACCACAACCTTAAATTAGTTTAATTTTGAGTTTACGATTGAGAGTAGTTTTTAATAATCAGGCTCAATTAACGCGGGGAAACTGCCGTGTATCGTGTATGCTTTCTAATAAAAGAGCTTAAAGATTATAAACTTTCATCTTTAAGCTCTTTTTTTATGATAACGCAATAACTTACGCCAGCTTTTAAATTCAAACTGTGATGCCACCTACTTTTCGCTCACAGCAAAATCAATGACGTCACCCTGAACACAGCGCTCGCTCACTGGCGCTCACATAATTTTGTATCTGTCACATCACAGCACACGAACGGAATTGCATTGTCAATTTGTTTCGATGCCCGCCGAATTGCACGATTCTTATAAACAAAATGTGTGAGGTACGATTTTTTTTTATGTCTGTAGAACAATAACCCGGTGCAGACTACCACAACAGGGATATTTGAACTGACCCAGTTTATTATTTTATTCTGTGTAACTTGCCTTATTAATTCCGAATACTAAAAAGTGATGTATGCGCCATGCACGCGGAATTTCGAATCGGAATTCCTGATTAGGAAACCGTGCGGCCCGTTGTCTTGTCTTTTTTTTTCTAATGGCAATACTGTTTTCCGCCAAAGCCAAAGATTGTCTTGTTTTGTCAGATTCTGTGGCGGGAACTGGATGGAATCGTATCGCATCGTTTTGTAAATTTTGCAAAATTAGTGTACTTTCGTGTGTTTTGTGTTTATCAATGGTGGATTCTTAAACATAAACGTTCGACAACGTGCACTAGTGTCTGGAAGTGATAAAACGCAGTGAATCGCAACTTTGCAGTTTCTGACAAAAATTCCAAAGAAACTTTTAGAAATTTATACACCGCTTTTCTGAAGGAAGACTGACTTTGACTTAGGGCTGTACTTCACTTTGACTGGACATCCGCACTTGCGGTTATCGCGGCGGTTTCTAACCTCAAAATGTCAAAACATTGACTTGATTTCATTGATTTTGACAGTTTGATGACATTTTGAGGTTAGAAACCGCCGCGGAAAAACGCAAATGCGGCCTCGCACTCAAGGACTGTGACTTATTAAAGCAAAATGAAGATACATTAGATATACAATACTTGACTGTATGGCTCAAATTGCCTTTGCCTATCCGAAAATGGATATATAAAACTACTACTGGCTGGCCCCATACACGTACAATAATATTGATCAAAATAGCAATAAATTGACCGTGTTTGGGTAAAATTGAGGTTTGAACCATGAAGCTATAGATAAACATGGAGGCCACACTTCGAACAACCGCTTGAGTCAAATACCTACATATCTCTATCTCACTCTCTGTGGGCTAACCTTCTCTTTCTAGGGAATTGTGCAGTGCTGCTATCTTCTTATTAGTATCTCCTAAAAAATAATAGAAATAGACCATACTAACCAAAAATGCAAGTAAAATAATTTATAAATAGCTCTATAGTTCGACTACGATTGTTTAATGTGTAAATTGAAATTTTTTATACCATAATATGCATGATTGGGTTGTCGAATTAGTGAATTACATTCCCATTTTCTAAGGATTCTGTAATGGGGCAACATTGGTACTACATGTTAACTGTCAAAGTGTCAACCAACAATGGAATGGCGGTTGACTTCATTGTTTTCACACAATAGGAAACGTTGTGAAGTAGTGTGACTATATTGAGGATTTATCTATCTATCTATCTATATCTCGAAAACTACAAAAAATCGTAGAACATACATGGGAGTTAAATCGATAGGTATGGAACCCTGCTACCAGCAAGTGGCGGCTTGACACCCTAAAAGAAACACCGTGTATATAAATTTTCACCACCTATTCCGTGGGACCAATTCTTAAAAATGTGAAATGATACCTCTGCTTACCCCTTCGGGGATAAAGGCATGACCTTATGTATGTATGTATGTATTGTACATCTAATTGTATTATGAATATATATTGTCTTTATTGTGTACAATAAAGAATATATAGAAAATGAAATATCCTGGCGAAAATAAAAATAGGGCTACCCTACTTAGAAAGAGACGTAGAGCCCACACAGAGCAAGACAGTAATATACAGACTACGCTTCAAATAGGTTTTCGAAGTGTGGCCTCCATGTTTATCTATAGCTTCATGGTTTGAACCATGTAGCGAAAAATCCTAAATCTATAGGCCCCTGTACACATTGGGCCAAAGTGTTTGCGTTTGCGATGTGTATCTGTTCACACGTTGGCGTACTGCTCATTGTGGATTGGCACTTTGACAATGGAGGTAGAAACTCTGACTGCAGCCTGCAGCGGCAATCTCTTATTAGAGCATTTAAATAAAAGAAAATTAAAAAGATTTTTTTTTTGCTTTAAAACATGAAATCTTGAATTCATTTTGACTATGCGCTAGTGTGAATTGACCCATTATGGTGTGTTATAATTATATTTTAATTACTTCCTTTGTTTTTATTTTTGTATTGTGGGTGTTTTGGTTCCCATATAATCCGTTCATTTCTGTAATGATCAATAAACTCCGTGACCACGCTGCTTATCCAGGCTGTCGACATTTTCGCTCGAGCACGGCACTACTTTCCCGGTTGACGAATAGGAACAAACTGATTTGGACACCAACGTGTGAATGCTATTTGCGGTACGCGCCAAGATCCTTTGATGTGTGCTCAAAAAACTGAAACTATTCGGCTTGCCAGCCAACGTTCGCGCCAACTACGATTTGTCACAAACGTTTCGCAAAATAGCCCTCTACACATTGGTCCAATGCATTGGCCCAATACGTTGGCCCAATCGTTCAGTCGCAATATGTCCAATTCGCAAAATGTCCAGCGCGCTCAAATTGTCCAATTCTCACAACGTCCAATTCGTAAATTGACCAATTCTCACAATGTCCAATTCGCAAATTGTCCAATTCTCACTTCGTCCAATTCTCACAATGTCCAATTCGCAATTGGTCCAGTTTGTAAAATGGAGTTGTGCTTGATTACGGGAGACGTTATTGACAACCTTCTGCGAGGCGAGATTCAGCTCGAAGTAAAAATGGCCTTTTCTCGAAACTGTCCTTTCTCATAATGTCCTTTTCTCAAAATATCCTTTCTCATATATTATTTATTTCCTTTCTCATATATGTGCAATACAGGATTAACACCGCGCACTCCGACTTGGATAGGTTAGGTTAGAAGGCTAAGACGGGAGCGAAGCGGAGCGGAGCTCCCGCATTAGCCTTCGTGGTTATTTTTTTATAACCACCTAAACACAACAATCCTAAATTCTATTTAGGTATTAACTGATCGTTCTGAATAACATACTTATACATCAAACTTACCAAGTGAATGGTGGTAACTTAGGTGGTTATAAAAAAAAACCACGAAGGCTAATGCGGAAGCTCCGCTCCCGCCTTAGCCTTCTAACCTAACCCATCCAAGTCGGATTGCGCGGAGTTAATCCTGTAGTGCACATATTTTGAGAAAGGGACATTGTGAGAAAAGGACATTGTGAGAAAAGGACATTTCGAGAAAAGGACATTATGCGATGAGACGGATTAAAATACCTATGTTGATTCCATTTATCCAGTTAGATCCGTAATTACGAACTGTACCAATTGCTAATTGGACCAATTGCGAACTGGACCAATTGCGAACTGGACCAATTGCGAACTGGACCAACTGCGAACTGGACCAATTGCGAACTGGACCTATTGAGAATTGGACAGTTGGACATTTTGCGAATTGGACATATTGCGACTGAACGGGCCCAATACGTTGGCCCAATGTGTACAGGGGCCTTATGGTTTGAACAGACGGATCGGACGGAAATAATGGGCTCCCGACACGGTCAATTGGGCATGACAAGTCTACGTGCTTGAGTCAAGTTATTGACCGTTTACCACGTACACTTGACGCTATCTATACATATAATAAATTCGTAAACTGTAGGCCAGATGACATCTTTATATAAACTTTTAGGAAACCAAACGCTATCTTGAATTTAAATCGATGAGCGCCATCTGTTGGTCCCTTTTTGTACTGAAATCTTAAAATTATTTTGTTAAATTCATGATTAATCAAGTATTTGTTTACACGATTGTGCGTAAAAAAAAAATCAAAATAATTTACCCAATTGCTTGGACATATTAAAAACTATAAAAATCATAAATTTCTATGTTTTTATGTCCTAACTATCCACCTATTTTTACGATCTTTCCCAAATAAGTATCACGCTGAAACTACTGAACCAAATTGAATGATACTTAGTACATTTCGAGCTTATAGTCCGAGGAAGGTTTTAGGATACTTTTGATCCCGATACTTTGCGCGGTTGCCCGGGAGAGGGAATGAAAGACAAAATGGATTTTCATAGATAAGCGCCATCTGTTGGTCATTTTTTGTACTGAAATATTAATTTTTTTTTTTTAAATTCATGATTTATCAAGTATTTGTTTACACGATTGTGTGTAAAAAAATCAAAATAATTTATCCAAATGCCTGGACATATTAAAAACTATAAAAATCATAAATTTCTATGTTTTTATGTCCTAACTATCCACCTATTTTTAAGATCTTTCCCAAATAAGTATCACGCCGAAACTACTGAACCAAATTGAATGATACTTGGTACATTTCGAGCTTATAGTCCGAGGAAGGTTCTAGGATACTGTCGCGACGATTTGCCAATCTTGCGAATACTAAATTCTAGCTTTTCATTCTCTTTTTCCTTTGTGGGGAATGTCGCGAAGATACGATAATCTTGCGAAGTTCTGAAGTTATACTCCTTGGAGATTGCTACTGGAGTTACATACTCCTTGGTAATTATAGCGTCGGTCTATTTGTTTTTCATCTAAATTTGAATATGATTCCGTTTCTAATGTCAAATGGATAATTTTCTTTGCATGTCATTTAGTCAAGTCGAACAACCCAAGACGCAAGGTTTATGTGTACGGTCAAGTTTATCCTGTACCGCGTGTGCGAAGTCTGATAGCACATTTACGAAGGCTTGTATTCCTTTTACATGTTATTTCTCGACTTGACACCCTAAAAGAAACACCGTGTATATAAATTTTCACCACCTATTCCGTGGGACCAATTCTTAAAAATGTGAAATGATACCTCTGCTTACCCCTTCGGGGATAAAGGCGTGACCTTATGTATGTATGTATGTATTGTACATCTAATTGTATTATGAATATATATTGTCTTTATTGTGTACAATAAAGAATATATAGAAAATGAAATATCCTGGCGAAAATAAAAATAGGGCTACCCTACTTAGAAAGAGACGTAGAGCCCACACAGAGCAAGACAGTAATATACAGACTACGCTTCAAATAGGTTTTCGAAGTGTGGCCTCCATGTTTATCTATAGCTTCATGGTTTGAACCATGTAGCGAAAAATCCTAAATCTATAGGCCCCTGTACACATTGGGCCAAAGTGTTTGCGTTTGCGATGTGTATCTGTTCACACGTTGGCGTACTGCTCATTGTGGATTGGCACTTTGACAATGGAGGTAGAAACTCTGACTGCAGCCTGCAGCGGCAATCTCTTATTAGAGCATTTAAATAAAAGAAAATTAAAAAGATTTTTTTTTTGCTTTAAAACATGAAATCTTGAATTCATTTTGACTATGCGCTAGTGTGAATTGACCCATTATGGTGTGTTATAATTATATTTTAATTACTTCCTTTGTTTTTATTTTTGTATTGTGGGTGTTTTGGTTCCCATATAATCCGTTCATTTCTGTAATGATCAATAAACTCCGTGACCACGCTGCTTATCCAGGCTGTCGACATTTTCGCTCGAGCACGGCACTACTTTCCCGGTTGACGAATAGGAACAAACTGATTTGGACACCAACGTGTGAATGCTATTTGCGGTACGCGCCAAGATCCTTTGATGTGTGCTCAAAAAACTGACACTATTCGGCTTGCCAGCCAACGTTCGCGCCAACTACGATTTGTCACAAACGTTTCGCAAAATAGCCCTCTACACATTGGTCCAATGCATTGGCCCAATACGTTGGCCCAATCTTTCAGTCGCAATATGTCCAATTCGCAAAATGTCCAGCGCGCTCAAATTGTCCAATTCTCACAACGTCCAATTCGTAAATTGACCAATTCTCACAATGTCCAATTCGCAAATTGTCCAATTCTCACTTCGTCCAATTCTCACAATGTCCAATTCGCAATTGGTCCAGTTTGTAAAATGGAGTTGTGCTTGATTACGGGAGACGTTATTGACAACCTTCTGCGAGGCGAGATTCAGCTCGAAGTAAAAATGGCCTTTTCTCGAAACTGTCCTTTCTCATAATGTCCTTTTCTCAAAATATCCTTTCTCATATATTATTTATTTCCTTTCTCATATATGTGCAATACAGGATTAACACCGCGCACTCCGACTTGGATAGGTTAGGTTAGAAGGCTAAGACGGGAGCGAAGCGGAGCGGAGCTCCCGCATTAGCCTTCGTGGTTATTTTTTTATAACCACCTAAACACAACAATCCTAAATTCTATTTAGGTATTAACTGATCGTTCTGAATAACATACTTATACATCAAACTTACCAAGTGAATGGTGGTAACTTAGGTGGTTATAAAAAAAAACCACGAAGGCTAATGCGGAAGCTCCGCTCCCGCCTTAGCCTTCTAACCTAACCCATCCAAGTCGGATTGCGCGGAGTTAATCCTGTAGTGCACATATTTTGAGAAAGGGACATTGTGAGAAAAGGACATTGTGAGAAAAGGACATTTCGAGAAAAGGACATTATGCGATGAGACGGATTAAAATACCTATGTTGATTCCATTTATCCAGTTAGATCCGTAATTACGAACTGTACCAATTGCTAATTGGACCAATTGCGAACTGGACCAATTGCGAACTGGACCAATTGCGAACTGGACCAACTGCGAACTGGACCAATTGCGAACTGGACCTATTGAGAATTGGACAGTTGGACATTTTGCGAATTGGACATATTGCGACTGAACGGGCCCAATACGTTGGCCCAATGTGTACAGGGGCCTTATGGTTTGAACAGACGGATCGGACGGAAATAATGGGCTCCCGACACGGTCAATTGGGCATGACAAGTCTACGTGCTTGAGTCAAGTTATTGACCGTTTACCACGTACACTTGACGCTATCTATACATATAATAAATTCGTAAACTGTAGGCCAGATGACATCTTTATATAAACTTTTAGGAAACCAAACGCTATCTTGAATTTAAATCGATGAGCGCCATCTGTTGGTCCCTTTTTGTACTGAAATCTTAAAATTATTTTGTTAAATTCATGATTAATCAAGTATTTGTTTACACGATTGTGCGTAAAAAAAAAATCAAAATAATTTACCCAATTGCTTGGACATATTAAAAACTATAAAAATCATAAATTTCTATGTTTTTATGTCCTAACTATCCACCTATTTTTACGATCTTTCCCAAATAAGTATCACGCTGAAACTACTGAACCAAATTGAATGATACTTAGTACATTTCGAGCTTATAGTCCGAGGAAGGTTTTAGGATACTTTTGATCCCGATACTTTGCGCGGTTGCCCGGGAGAGGGAATGAAAGACAAAATGGATTTTCATAGATAAGCGCCATCTGTTGGTCATTTTTTGTACTGAAATATTAATTTTTTTTTTTTTAAATTCATGATTTATCAAGTATTTGTTTACACGATTGTGTGTAAAAAAATCAAAATAATTTATCCAAATGCCTGGACATATTAAAAACTATAAAAATCATAAATTTCTATGTTTTTATGTCCTAACTATCCACCTATTTTTAAGATCTTTCCCAAATAAGTATCACGCCGAAACTACTGAACCAAATTGAATGATACTTGGTACATTTCGAGCTTATAGTCCGAGGAAGGTTCTAGGATACTGTCGCGACGATTTGCCAATCTTGCGAATACTAAATTCTAGCTTTTCATTCTCTTTTTCCTTTGTGGGGAATGTCGCGAAGATCCGATAATCTTGCGAAGTTCTGAAGTTATACTCCTTGGAGATTGCTACTGGAGTTACATACTCCTTGGTAATTATAGCGTCGGTCTATTTGTTTTTCATCTAAATTTGAATATGATTCCGTTTCTAATGTCAAATGGATAATTTTCTTTGCATGTCATTTAGTCAAGTCGAACAACCCAAGACGCAAGGTTTATGTGTACGGTCAAGTTTATCCTGTACCGCGTGTGCGAAGTCTGATAGCACATTTACGAAGGCTTGTATTCCTTTTACATGTTATTTCTCGACTTGACACCCTAAAAGAAACACCGTGTATATAAATTTTCACCACCTATTCCGTGGGACCAATTCTTAAAAATGTGAAATGATACCTCTGCTTACCCCTTCGGGGATAAAGGCGTGACCTTATGTATGTATGTATGTATTGTACATCTAATTGTATTATGAATATATATTGTCTTTATTGTGTACAATAAAGAATATATAGAAAATGAAATATCCTGGCGAAAATAAAAATAGGGCTACCCTACTTAGAAAGAGACGTAGAGCCCACACAGAGCAAGACAGTAATATACAGACTACGCTTCAAATAGGTTTTCGAAGTGTGGCCTCCATGTTTATCTATAGCTTCATGGTTTGAACCATGTAGCGAAAAATCCTAAATCTATAGGCCCCTGTACACATTGGGCCAAAGTGTTTGCGTTTGCGATGTGTATCTGTTCACACGTTGGCGTACTGCTCATTGTGGATTGGCACTTTGACAATGGAGGTAGAAACTCTGACTGCAGCCTGCAGCGGCAATCTCTTATTAGAGCATTTAAATAAAAGAAAATTAAAAAGATTTTTTTTTTGCTTTAAAACATGAAATCTTGAATTCATTTTGACTATGCGCTAGTGTGAATTGACCCATTATGGTGTGTTATAGTTATATTTTAATTACTTCCTTTGTTTTTATTTTTGTATTGTGGGTGTTTTGGTTCCCATATAATCCGTTCATTTCTGTAATGATCAATAAACTCCGTGACCACGCTGCTTATCCAGGCTGTCGACATTTTCGCTCGAGCACGGCACTACTTTCCCGGTTGACGAATAGGAACAAACTGATTTGGACACCAACGTGTGAATGCTATTTGCGGTACGCGCCAAGATCCTTTGATGTGTGCTCAAAAAACTGACACTATTCGGCTTGCCAGCCAACGTTCGCGCCAACTACGATTTGTCACAAACGTTTCGCAAAATAGCCCTCTACACATTGGTCCAATGCATTGGCCCAATACGTTGGCCCAATGTGTACAGGGGCCTTATGGTTTGAACAGACGGATCGGACGGAAATAATGGGCTCCCGACACGGTCAATTGGGCATGACAAGTCTACGTGCTTGAGTCAAGTTATTGACCGTTTACCACGTACACTTGACGCTATCTATACATATAATAAATTCGTAAACTGTAGGCCAGATGACATCTTTATATAAACTTTTAGGAAACCAAACGCTATCTTGAATTTAAATCGATGAGCGCCATCTGTTGGTCCCTTTTTGTACTGAAATCTTAAAATTATTTTGTTAAATTCATGATTAATCAAGTATTTGTTTACACGATTGTGCGTAAAAAAAAATCAAAATAATTTACCCAATTGCTTGGACATATTAAAAACTATAAAAATCATAAATTTCTATGTTTTTATGTCCTAACTATCCACCTATTTTTACGATCTTTCCCAAATAAGTATCACGCTGAAACTACTGAACCAAATTGAATGATACTTAGTACATTTCGAGCTTATAGTCCGAGGAAGGTTTTAGGATACTTTTGATCCCGATACTTTGCGCGGTTGCCCGGGAGAGGGAATGAAAGACAAAATGGGTTTTCATAGATAAGCGCCATCTGTTGGTCATTTTTTGTACTGAAATATTAAAATTATTTTTTTTTTAATTCATGATTTATCAAGTATTTGTTTACACGATTGTGTGTAAAAAAATCAAAATAATTTATCCAAATGCCTGGACATATTAAAAACTATAAAATCATAAATTTCTATGTTTTTATGTCCTAACTATCCACCTATTTTTAAGATCTTTCCCAAATAAGTATCACGCCGAAACTACTGAACCAAATTGAATGATACTTGGTACATTTCGAGCTTATAGTCCGAGGAAGGTTCTAGGATACTGTCGCGACGATTTGCCAATCTTGCGAATACTAAATTCTAGCTTTTCATTCTCTTTTTCCTTTGTGGGGAATGTCGCGAAGATCTGATAATCTTGCGAAGTTCTGAAGTTCTACTCCTTGGAGATTGCTACTGGAGTTACATACTCCTTGGTAATTATAGCGTCGGTCTATTTGTTTTTCATCTAAATTTGAATATGATTCCGTTTCTAATGTCAAATGGATAATTTTCTTTGCATGTCATTTAGTCAAGTCGAACAACCCAAGACGCAAGGTTTATGTGTACGGTCAAGTTTATCCTGTACCGCGTGTGCGAAGTCTGATAGCACATTTACGAAGGCTTGTATTCCTTTTACATGTTATTTCTCACCCGTGTAATAGATAAAACTATTGTGTTGTCATGAGTGTCACGCATGAGTAAGTGAGCCGACCCTGTATACCTACATTTGATGGTCCTAGAACTGGAGTCAATGATACTTGATATAATGAGTCAATGATATTTGATGTTACTAGAGCTGCGATGCTCTGTGTGGGCCACTGATGTTTGATGATCCTATAGTTGGGAGTCAATGTAGTTATCGTATCACCCGGCGGCCTACCTGTGTGTTTTAACGTGTTATATTTCTATGGCTGTGAACATGAGATTTACAGCATCTAGGTGTTGGATATCCAATACTGTTGTACTTTTATGATATGTTTAGGAATGCAAGCAATTCTCTTCATGAGAATAACGTTTATTTCATTGGTTACAGATAAAGCAAGCAAGAACATCCCTGGACGTAAACAGCACAGCATTAGTGAATTTATCGGAATTGATATGAACCCAATAAAAGAACCCCACAAATCAACCATTTTTTTTTCTTTTTTTTCTTTTTCCGACAGATACTTTTGATCCCGATATTTTGCGCGGTTGTCCCGGGAGAGGGAATGAAAGACAAAATGGGTTTTCAATTGTAAGTTCTTAACGTGTGTTCCGATTTCAAATATTTTTTTAGAGTTATAAAGGGAGTACTATACGGATTGTTCCACACAAGTTTCAATATTGAGAGTTACCTATGTAGTTCAGTAATTAGAGACATCTCAAATTTCGCTAAACCTATTATTCAAGGATTCCTTTGAATGTAAGAGTCATTCTAAAATGGCGTGTTTATTTAGTCATGTAAGAACTTAAAGATTACCGGTATTGTAAAATAATTCAGATTTTAGAATAGACTGAATCTTTAAGTTCTTTTCTGATTAAGCAAATAGGGCAGTTTCACACGCTCCTAGGCGTCAGATAAAGAAACACCTCTCCTTTCATAGACCTTATGTGACGTAAACGAAGTTGCGAGGGTCAGCTAGTCTTCAATAAATCTACGGTTTGATGGGAATTAAAGTAGAAAAAAAAATAAACGACACTTGATGCACTTTCGATTGATGTGAACTGACGAGGCTTGACAAGTTTTAATTTATTTTGCAATCGGAAAACTTCAAAACATCATTCAAAAAAGTTGCGGAATTGATCAGCGTCCAGGAAAAATAGAATAGAATAGAATAGAATAATCTTTATTTGTACACCATTAATCTCCGGTGAAATATTCTAACACGTGTTATGTATTCAATATTATATAACGGGTTTTCTGGTATGCTGAGTACAAATTTCTGGCTAATTTTGCAATCCGAAATGGCCACCATGCCACTGTTGTAAAATTTCATGTTGGATATCGTTTAAGGGGGTTTTTGGTATGCTGAGTACGAATTTCAGGATAATTTTGCAATTCAATATGGCTGCCGCTCCGCAATCACAAAATTTCATGATGGGTATCGTTTAAGGGCTTTTTTCGTAGGCTGAGTACCATTTTTATGTAATAGGCCTTAATTTTACAATAAGGACCTTTTGTCATAGTATTTGTCGGAAAGAAGCATAACTAAAAGAAGCATAACTAGATATAATTCTTTCCTGCTGGGTTCTTGAAACTTAAGACTCACCCATAAAATAAAGAGCGAGTCTATCACAGCCGTCCACGTCCACAGCCGCCTCCGTGTGCTCCACCTGGAACAAATTAAAGGAAGTACCCGTTACTCTCCAAGGAAAGGAGAGCAGCCGGTACGCATTTTACATGTCACAATGCACATGAATGCATACTCAGGTCACTATTGCCCATTCATGGGTACATTGACTCCTTATACCGAAGGACATCAAATGTATCAGCGTTGCATACACCTCACCGCGGGCCGGATCCAGGCTTATGGATCGCGGATTATTGGCTGCGATATAACATATAATAAATCCATTCCCATTCCATAAACATTTCCCACTGTAGACTGCATTCACGTCCCCCTGTGGCCGGCATGATGACACACAGGCCCGGTGAATCGCAGATTGACCTCATGACTACTAAATGTGCTGTACGAAGCACCAACAAACAAGATAAAACATGTAAAAAGTTACCAGCCTTTATTTTGCGTAGATTAGCTGCCAAGCAGCTCCAGTGCTTCAGATCACACGCGTTCAGTTCACACGCGTTATTGACAATTAACTTGTCTCGATAATTTGTTATTAGACCAGCGTTACACGTCCGCTCCGGTCACCCGACGTGAACTGAAAAATATCTATTTGACATTAGAAACGGACTCAGATTCAAATTCAAATACAGAACAAGTCGTGGGACAAATAGACTTACAATCTTACCAGTTATTTTGATTTCATGACTAGAGCATTAACCTTCTTTCTCCAAATCTCGCGTATCATTGTGATTGTCGCGACATTCCCCACAAAGGAAAAAGAAAAATGAAGAGACATTATGTCTCCTGAAGAATTTAGTATCATGTCGGAAAAAGAAAAAAGAGAAAAAATGGTTGATTGTGGGTTCTTTTATTGGGTTCATATTAATTCCGATAAATTCATATAATGCTGTGCTGTTTACGTCCAGGGATGTTCTTGCTTGCTTTATCTGTAACCAATGAAATAAACGTTATTCTCATGAAGAGAATTGCTTGCATTCCTAAACATATCATAAAAGTACAACAGTATTGGATATCCAACACCTAGATGCTGTAAATCTCATGTTCACAGCCATAGAAATATAACACGTTAAAACACACAGGTAGGCCGCCGGGTGATACGATAACTACATTGACTCCCAACTATAGGATCATCAAACATCAGTGGCCCACACAGAGCATCGCAGCTCTAGTAACATCAAATATCATTGACTCATTATATCAAGTATCATTGACTCCAGTTCTAGGACCATCAAATGTAGGTATACAGGGTCGGCTCACTTACTCATGCGTGACACTCATGACAACACAATAGTTTTATCTATTATACGGGTGAGAAATAACATGTAAAAGGAATACAAGCCTTCGTAAATGTGCTATCAGACTTCGCTTCGCGCTTCCCCTCGGGGTTTAGGGGATATGCGTTACTTCTCATGGAGCTAACGTTACACCCTGAGGGTACAGTAGTGGCTTCTTCAATGAGATCCCTAAGATTCAATATCTTAGGGATTAACGAAAAAGCCCACATTAGGAGGAAGGGCATAACGGTACTCCGTTCGTTGAGCAGCCCGCCTGGGGCAGTACCTCCGCCCTGCAGAAGACCGCGGTAATAGTAACCTGACTCCGGTTGGGTTATGTTCTCCGTCGGTTAGCAGGGATCCAGAGCTCATTGGGGCGACTTTGTGCCGGTGACGGTGAGACCAGAGGCTTACCTGGCTCCATTGGCGGATAGAGGCGCGGAGTATTGGTACGGCGGTCAGGGAGACCCGGTGAAACGGTTGACCGCTGACCGCCCGCAGGCTGTACGGAACCCGAACCTGGGGATCACTTAATCTCCGCCCCAGGAGGCTGAACCAGCAGCCTGTGTAAAGTCAGTGGTGCTAAGGTCGTGCCGGAGGAGGATACCGGAGTGGACGCGGCCACTGCATTGGGGGGGGACCGGGGGCCCTTCCGTACGCCGTGCCAATCTTCCGCATTACCTTTGTCTGCCTTTGGTGAGTTGGAGCCTCGCTTAGTCTCCTGCGCCAGCGGCACACAGGCGCCCCCTCAACCTTCTTAATTCCCCTTTTTAAAAAAAAACAACCATGGCAGCAAAAAGGAAAAATAAAAGGGTATCCACAGCGGCATCGGCGTCCACACTTCAAGTGGACTTTTGCAACATCAGAGGCATGCGCGCGAACATCAACGTAGTCCACCACCATCTTGAAACTGCGAAGCCGACCCTTTTTTTCTTGACGGAGACGCAGATCTCATGCCCGGAAGATGCATCTGACTTAATGTACCCTGGCTACAAGCTGGAGTACCACTTTAGGCGGAAAGCCGGGGTGTGTATGTACGTCCGGGATGATGTCTGCTGTCGCCGTCTTACAAGCCTCGAAGACAGGGACCTGTCTACGTTATGGGCGCGCGTGGATCACGGGGGCCACACCCGGATCTACGCGTGCGTGTACAGGTCTCACAGCGGTAACACGGACACAGTTCGCCTTTATGACCACCTGCAGCAGTCGACTGACAGGGTGATTGAGCAGTGTCCCTCCGCGGAGATAGTGATTTTGGGAGATTTCAACGGTCATCATGTTGACTGGTTGGGCTCCCGGACCACCGACTTTGCGGGAAAAGCTGCTCACGAATTTGCCTTGACCTATGGGTTCTCCCAGCTGGTTAAATCCCATACAAGGATACCAGACAGGGAGAACGAGCATAGTGCATTGCTGGACCTCCTGCTGACAACGCGTCCGGACGGATACAGTGTTTCAGTGGATGCTCCGCTAGGATCGTCGGACCACTGTGTCGTTCGGACGCATGTGCCTCTCGCAAGGCCTGAACCACCTCGGCCCAAGGAGTGGCGACATGTGTGGCACTACAAGTCAGCAGACTGGGATGGACTGCGAGAGTTCTATGCGTCGTACCCGTGGTGGCGGCTTTGTTTTGCCTCAGAGGATCTGGATTCTTGTGCTATAGCAGTCGCTGAGGGGATCTTGGAGGGTATGGAATGCTACATTCCCAACCGCTGGATCCCTGTAGGTGCAAAAAAGCGACCGTGGTTCAATCGGCTCTGCAGAGAAGCTCTAATGCAGAAAGAATCTGCCTACAGAGCTTGGACCACGGCTCGTGCAAATTCAGATCCAAACATCTCTGAGGTAAAACGCAAATTAAATGCCGCCTCGAGGTCCAGTAAAAGAGCAATTGTCAAGGCCAAGTTCGATTTCGTCGGCAGAATTGGCGAACGGCTAGCAGGCTACCCTTCAGGAAGTCGTGAATTTTGGTCGCTTGCCAAAGCTGCCGAGGGAAACTTCTGTCGGTCAGGATTACCACCCTTGCTTAAACCCGACGGTAGTTTGGCCCAGAGTGCCAAGGAGAAAGCCGACCTTTTGGGTAATCTCTTTGCCTCTAACTCGACCATGAGCGACGGGGGTGCAATACCGCCGTGCATTCCGAGTTGTGGCACTTCCATGCCGGAAGTTAAATTTACACAGCGGAATGTCCGGCGGGAGCTTCAATCCCTGGACGTTCATAAGTCGAGTGGGCCAGACGGCATTCCCGCGGTGGTACTAAAGCATTGTGGTCCAGAGTTGTGTCCGGTACTTACACGTCTTTTCGCACTTTCCTATTCCATGCGACAAGTCCCGGCGTCGTGGAAGATCGCGTATGTACATCCTGTACTCAAGAAGGGTGACAGGACCGACCCGGCCAATTACAGGCCTATAGCCGTCACCTCCCTTTTATCCAAGGTGATGGAGCGTGTAATTAATACACAGCTCCTGGGGTACCTTGAGGAACACGACCTGCTCAGCGACCGGCAGTACGGTTTCCGTCACGGTCGCTCGACGGGCGATCTTCTTGTGTACCTAACACACAGATGGGCGGCGGCTATCGAGAGTAAGGGTGAGGCTCTAGCAGTGAGCCTCGACATCTCTAAAGCCTTTGACCGGGTCTGGCACCGTGGTCTTCTTACGAAATTGCCCTCATATGGACTACCTGAGAGATTATGCGGATGGGTGTCCAGCTTCTTGGCCGGTAGAAGCATCAGGGCCGTCGTTGACGGCAGCTGTTCAGACTGCATGGCCATAAACGCTGGAGTCCCGCAAGGCTCAGTGTTGTCCCCTACTCTGTTTCTGCTGCATATCAATGACATGTTGTCTATTGATGGCATTCATTGTTATGCGGACGACAGTACGGGGGACACTTGTTACACGGGCCGCCCCGGTATCTCTCGGGACACAGTAGAGGAAAATCGTGAACAGCTTGTGTCTGAAATCGAGGCTACTCTTACTAGAGTGTCCGATTGGGGTGGACAAAATCTTGTCCAGTTCAACCCTTCCAAGACACAAGCGTGTTTTTTCACCGCTAAGCAAACCCCAATTACTGTAGCGCCGCAATTTCAGGGCACATCTCTTTCCATCGCCAAAAGTATAGGGATCCTTGGCGTTGACATCTCCAGTGACGTTCAGTTCCGTAGTCATTTGGAGGACAAGGCTAAGCTGGCGTCCAAGAAGCTAGGTGTGCTCAACAGGGCGCGGCGGTACTTCACTGCGGCGCAAACACTGCTTCTCTATAAATCGCAAGTGCGGCCGCATATGGAGTACTGCTGTCACCTCTGGGCGGGAGCACCTGAATATCAGCTTCGTCCATTTGGCTCGGTGCAAAGACGAGCTGTAAGAATTGTCAACGATCCTGTACTTACAGCTGGTGTGGAACCTCTTCGCGACAGGAGAGACTTTGCCTCCTTATGCGTGTTCTACCGCCTGTACAATGGTATGTGCTCTGAGGAATTGTTTGATATGATGCCCACGGCTACGTTCTATCATCGCACAGCTCGCCACAGACTGGGAGTTCATCCTCACACTCTGCGTCCGGTGCGTTCCAGCACGGTTAGATCCGATAGGTGTTTTCTTCCACGCACGCTTAGGTTGTGGAATGACCTCCCTGCCTCGGTTTTCCCAAACGCCTACAGTATGGGGTTCTTCAAAAGGGGTCTTAGAAGGTTTTTACAGGGTCGGCAGCGCGATTGTGGCACCTCTGGTGTTGCAAACGTTCATAGGCTGCGGTGACCACCGGTCCTTCTGGTGGGCCGTATGCTTGTCTGCCACCTTAGTGGTATAAAAAAAAAAAAAAAAAAAAAAAAACACGCGGTACAGGATAAACTTGACCGTAAACATAAACCTTGCGTCTTGGGTTGTTCGACTTGACTAAATGACGTGCAAAGAAAATTATCCATTTGACATTAGGAACGGAATCATAATCAAATTTAGATAAAAAGCAAATAGACCGACGCTATAATTACCATGGAGGTAGCAATCTCCATGGAGTATAACTTCAGAACTTCGCAAGATTATCAGATCTTCGCGACAGTATTTTCGCATTGCTAGTTTAGAAAGCCTAAACTTAATAAGCAAATTATTAATGAATGAATGAATGAGTGAATGAAATGCTTTATTACAAGAAACATGGTTGATTTGATCTTCCTAAAATCTATAGTCCAACATGTTTCGCCGGAAGGCGCGCGGCATGTAATTTCTAGACATAATGAATGTTAGGTATTACAATAGTTATGTCATTTTTTAAACCTATCCATACTAATATTATAAAGCTGAAGAGTTTGTTTGTTTGTTTGTTTGAACGCTAGGATCTCAGGAACTTCTGGTTCGATTTCAAAACTTTTTTTACAGTTTGATAGTCCATTTATTGAGGATGGCTATAGGCTATGTAACATCACGCTAAGGTGAATAGGAGCGGAGCAGCAACGAAGAATGTTTCGAAAACGGGGAATTCTTTTTACGGTCTGAGAGCTTCTGAGGCGTACGCTGCCTAAATGGTTAAAGTTACGTAAAAGTGTGTATCAAAAAATTGTTGCTCTTAAAAAGTTCTATAAAAAAACCCGTGACGGCATATGTCTATCTTAAAAGGTTCGCTCACAATAACCTAATTTGTCTTTCTTTTAAGGTTAGCTCATAATATTATCAAACTAAAGAGTTTGTTTGTGCTAGGATCTCAGAAACTACTGGTTGCATTTAAAAAATCATTTCACAGTTTTATAGTCCATTTATTGAGGATGGCTAATGGCTATATAACATCACGCTAAGACAAATAGGAGCGGATCAGCCATGAATAATGTTTTGAGAACAGGGAAAATTTATTTCTTTTGAGAGCTTCCATTGCGTACGTTGCGTAAATGGTTAAAGTTACGTAAAAAATGTGTACTACAATTTTTTTCCTTTTAAACAGTTACAAAAAAAAGTTCTGAACAGCATATGTCTATCTTTTATTGTTCACTTACAATAGCCCTCTAAATATTTTTTTTTAAATATGAGCGAGGCAACTCGACGATAGTCGATCCAGTCAACTGAAAGATAATACCGGCCAAGTGCGAGTCGGACTCGCACACGATGAGTTCCGTACCAAAAACCGAATAAAAATAAATGCGACGGGAAACATTATATCACTTCAACAAAGTTGTGCGGGTCAACTCTAATGGTAATAATTATAAGCGACGTGACGCGACGGGAAAAATTATATCACTTTAAATATTAATACCTACCACACCTCTCTAATAAATTTAAGACACGCGACGGGAATAAGCGCGACGGGATTATATTACTTAAAATATGAATACTATTCCACTCTCTTTCTCAATCTCATGTGACGCAAACGAAGTTGCGCGGGTCAGCTAGTAATACATATTAACAAATATTGATTTTTGTACCTACCTAATATAAATCAAATCAATTGTACGAATAATTATAAGTTTTAGTCAACATAATAAAAATTAATTAAAATTTACTAGTTAGGCGAAAATGGTACTCAGCATACCAAAAAATCCCTTTAACGATACCCATCATGAAATTTTGCGATTACGGCGCGGCGGCCATATTGGATTGCAAAATTAACCTGAAATTCGTACTCAGCATACCAAAAAACCCCTCATACGATATCTAACATGAAATTTTACAACAGTGGCAAGGCGGCCATTTTGGATTGCAAAATTAACAAAAATTCGTACTCAGCATACCAAAAAACCCCTTATACGGTATCCAATATGAAATTTTACAACGGTGGTGTGGCGGCCATCTTTGATTGCAAAATTAACCCAAAATTCGTACTCAGCATACCAAAAAGCCTCAGAAAAATATCCAACATGTTATTATATCTGCTAAGTCACTAGGTCACGTGGATCATTTGTTCAAAGTTAGAAATAAAACAAAAATGACAACGTCAATCGGTTTGAATACTTTAAACGTTTTAGATAGGGGCCATCGGGTTAGACCGGCTCACGGCTTCTACCTATCCAAAAAAAATGTTCCCAATAGCATTTGACATCTTAGGTCGTATGTCGACCTATTTTAAAATCCGGACCAGTGTGCTGCAACAAAAAAGTTCATTGATGTTACAAATTGTATCAAAACATTACACATTGTATCATTACCAGGTGCTCAAAGCGCATTGATGTTACAAGTTGTATCAAAACATTATACTTCCTCCACATTACTCGCGAAGTTGAACGAAGTTGGACGATTACGATAGTGTAGAGGGGCACCTCGGCCTACTTCGTCAAAAATTTTCTTTGACTCGAGCAACTTCGCCGACAAACTTTATTGAACTTCGCGAGTAATGTGGAGGAAGCATTACACATTGTATCATTACAAGACGCGCATTGTAATGCTCGGTTCTCCTCCTTCACTGATGTAACCTCGTCTTGTATCATTACAAGTTGCGCATTGCAATGCTCGGTTCTCCTCCTTCACTGCTGTAAAGGGGTCCCGACATGATCAATTGGCGATTGTCAATAACGTAGAATTTCATGTGCACGTATACTTCGATGCACACACACATGCAAAGCAATCACGCACACTGAAACAACTTCCATTTATATTTTACGTGATTGACAATTGCAAGGCATGATCGTTCGTGGGCCTATTATGCTCGACTCTGTAATGTTACGTTACACGCGAATGCTCCCGGTGAGGGAGCACCTTTAGACAATATTACAAAGGCATCAAATATTATGTACATAAAAACACGATGCTCCGGAAATCTCCGGGGAATTACCGGAGTTCGCAAAATCACCGGTGAATTTCACCGAAGCTCAAGATTCCGCTCCGGTGTAATAAAGGGGTCCCGACATAATCAATTGGCAATTGTCAAGCACGTAGATTTTCATTTGCTACGTGCACATGAAAAACTACGTGCGTGTACGTCGATGCACACACACATGCAAAGCAATCACGCATACTGAAGCAACTTCCATTCATAATTAACGTGATTGACAATTGCAAGGCATGATCGTGTCGGGACCCTTTAACGTGATTTGTCTTGTCAATTTGTCAATTCAATGTATCTAATCAAAAATGTCATGATGTTAGTGACACTAGTGACAGGTCATTTCCAACACTTTGAAACAAAAATAAAATTCGAAATATACAATTTTTTATTTTACTGGAGATTGGCAAAATCGTTGATAAACGGAGGGCCATTCATTAAGAAAAGAAGAAGAAGAAGAAACACTTTGAAAAGAGTATTTATGAGATTGAAAAGTTAACTATAGGTATATAAAATACGAGTTCGGGCCTAAGAGAAGAAAGATCTTGATTTATCATTTTCTGCCCCAGGAGATTTAATTGTAGGTAAGAGCAAGTACTCAGGCGTTGCTATTCTATTAGTCTGAGAGTCGTTACATTTTATTTGATCGAATGTTACAAATTATTATCTCTTCATGCGAAAATAAATATTTACGATAGAGAGATTGATTTCGTCGAATACATACATCTGAATATAATCACGCCTTACCCGAAGGGGTAAGCAGTCAATGATGTTATAGTAAAAAAGAGGTAGATATCGCATTAGCGCCCAAAAACTGTTGCGGACAAAGTCACACAATTGTTGTAATTCCATTTAGTCGGCTAATAGCTGCGAGCGAAACAAGTCGTGTTGTGGTCGGCTGCTGTGTGCAAAACGACACAGATAGCTATCCCTCTCTGTTTTAAACGTTTTGTATTCTCTATCGCATTCATAGATGAAATCTATTAAGTACCGATAGGTAAGCACGTGAAATTATAACTCAACAAAAACTGAACGCTGTTTTGTATGAAGGTAGCATATCTTTACTTAAATATCATTGGTAAGCAGTAGCATACTATACGCCCACGTTTCACTACCTACAGAAAGGCACAGATTGCGACTGCCCGCTGCAAAAAATTTCAAGCCTTTGCTTAATAAGTGCCATTTTATTGGCACAGCAACGACTTAACGTGCCTCTCGAAAAACGGAAATGCTCACCCATCCAAGGACCGGCCACGGCTAAAGTGGCTTCCTGCAGTGATAGTTTACACCTCTGTGTCTGAGGGTTGTGTTGGCATCTGTTCAGATTCTGTAAAAATAAGCAGTAGCTTAACACATTTAGGATCCACCAGGAAGTGTTGTAAAATCTTCATCCTGTATTTTGTCTTGTTTTTATCATTCATAGCTGGAAATTTAGTAGTTTATGTAAGAAAAGCCAAAGGAAGTCCAGAATGAGTAATCCCTTTTTGAACTTGCTTGCTTTTGTATTTAATTTCTTTGCAATCTGATTCTGTTCAACATTTTTTTTTTTTTTTTTTTTGTGTTTTGGTTTAATCTGCAATCAGTATTTTTCTTTTCTTTGACTATAAGCAGATATTTTGGTTGATAATATTGGCATGTGGAGTGTGCCTCCCAGCAGAGACATCTACTCCTTAGGTCCACAGCTCAGTCACTCGCAAGATGTAGGCTCAATATGTCCTTTCTCTTTAGGCGCTTGACATGACTTTGTTGAGTCAGTTTGGCTGCAAGTAAGTTAGGGTGTTTATGCAGCCGAATCTGGTACTTTTTGGATGTTGAAGAGATTTTCTCTTTGACTGTGTCCATTTGAAGATTGTGATGTACTTCGTTATTTGTAACAGGCCATGGCACTTGGGCTATTGATCTGAAGATCATATTTTGCATTCGTTGTAAGATGCTAATATTGGAGTTACTGGCACTACCCCAGAGCTGTATTCCATACATCCAGACAGGTTTCAGAATGGTTTTGTAGATCAGGAGTTTGTTGTCCATAGACAGTTTACTGTTACAGCCCATCAACCAGTAAAGACCTTTGTACCGCATATTAAGTTCGTCTCTTTTTGTTTTTATATGATGTCTCCATGTCAGCCTGCGATCGAGATGAAGGCCAAGGTATTTAGCTGTATCCCTGTGTGGAAGTGTTGTATTCTCCAGCACCACTGGAGGGCAGTTTCCCTTCCTCAGAGTAAAAGTGACCTGTATGGACTTCGTAGCACTTGCCTTGATTTTCCAATTGAGTAGCCACTCAGACAAAAGGTCTAGGCCCCCCTGTAAAGTAGCTGTGGCTTTCAGTGGATCTTTATCTCTGGCCAGGATAGCTGTATCGTCAGCGAAAGTGGCAGTAGTGACATTGCTAATCCGGGGGAGATCTGCAGTGTAGAGGGTGTACAGGACAGGGCCCAACACAGATCCTTGCGGTACTCCTGCCCTGATATCAAAGAATGTTGAAGTTGCTCCCGAATCCTTTACCTGGAACAGTCTCTCTTCGAGATATGATTTAAGTATCAAGTAGTAACTGTGAGGCAAGTTTAACTTCATCTTGTACAGCAACCCACGGTGCCAAACTCTGTCGAAGGCTTGCTGCACATCGAGGAAAGCAGCTGAGCAGTACTCTTTATTTTCCAGTGCGCTTCTAATTTTATTATATACTCGATGCACTTGTTCTACTGTGGAGTGCTCCTCTCGGAATCCAAATTGATGGTCTGGTATAATGTTATTCTCTTTGAGCAGAGGCAACAGTCTTCGGAGTAACACTTTCTCAAATAATTTAGAGAGAATTGGCAGAAGGCTAATTGGCCTGTACGCTCCAACATCGTTTGCAGATTTGCCTGGTTTAGGGATCATGAGGATCTGAGATACTTTCCACAGTCTAGGGAAGTACTGAAGTCTGAGTAATCCATTGAACAGCACTGTGATGAACACAATCGCCCTCCTTGGTGACTGTTTTAGAACTTCCTTGGTAATTAAATCAAACCCAGGTGCTTTTTTATCTTTCAGATCTCGAATTGTCCTGCAAATTTCCCGTGGTGTAGCGGGATTAGGTGGAAGGGAGAGTTGGAAGTCCTGTTTGAGGCTTAGCTCTATCTCATTCTCTATATTTCGGTTGCCAGTGTCATGATCTCCAAAAACTTTAGACAGGTGGGCGGCAAAGATGTCAGCCTTCTCTTGCGGTGTTCGAGCCCATCTATTACCAGTAACTCTTATGGGGGGTTTTGTTTCTTGTGGTCTATTGTACGACTTCGTGAACTTCCACAAAGAGTAATACGTAGATGCTGTTGCGGTGAGAGCCTCTAGTTTGGTCTGGAGGGTGGTGCTATGCCATGCCTGAATAGTTTGTTTTAGTTTGGTTGCAGCATCTTTAAATGCAATTTTATCCTCCAGAAGTCTGCTGTGGTGCCACACTCTACGTAGTCTACGTTTTTTGAGTACTTTCTGCCGGATTTGTAATGGGAAGTTTATGGGTGTTTTTTTGGACCTCAAGGCAGGTGTATTTAGCCAGCACGCTTGTTGAATTAACGAGGTTATATACTTCAACATTATTTACAACAACTAATCAGTCCAGAGATATTTGCCCAATATGTATATGCCATTTATCATAGTGTTATGGAGGAATTTCTTTTCATCCATTATAAGCGCTATTACTCATCAGGTGCGCAGTTAGTGCATTTGGATTGTTGGTATGAAGGTATAGCAAACTCCAATTAAGATTGGTCATCATTGAAAAGTAATGTATGTAAGCATTAGGTACTCAATGAAAACAATTTTTTTACACAGACTTACAATAAGTACAATAAGTAGCAGACGAAACATTAATTATGTTTGAGTGCGTTGGTCTTTCCATTCCGCTCGCTCTAAGGGGTTAGTGAATGCTGCTATCTCGTTTCTACACGTATAGCAATACTATACATGACATGTTAAAAAAAATGACGTCCGCCTGGTTTTTGAAAGGTTTAAGCTGCCGATGCTGCAGTTTGACGTATTAGATACCTCTCATTAATGTAGGGGCCAAACTCAGGCACTTCTTTTCAAGATTAAATTTAATGCTAACATAAAAATAAGTGTGGCAAACTGTGATTCAGCATTTAATTAGTTCAGAATTGCATTTTAATATAATGCCTGTAATCTTCGATGATATTGAGTATACAATATATAAAAATGAAGCCCGATTTCCGTGGTCACGGCATCACGCGTGAAATGCTGAACCGATTTCGCTAATTCTTTTTTGTTGTGTTTGTTTCTGTCAGGAGAAGGTTTTAAAAAAATTGGTGCAAAACTATTAGCAGAAATGGTTTTTATTGCGATTTTGAATCGGATCATAGACCGAAATGGAAACCGGGAACAGAAAGACTAAGAGATACTTTTGCAATCCAATATGGCCGCCGCGTCGAAATCACAAAATTTCATGATGGGTATCGTTTAAGGGGATTTTGGTACGCTGAGTACGAATCACATGATAATTTTGCAATCCAATTTGGCCGCCGCGCTGAAATCACAAAATTTCATAATGGGTATCGTTAAAGGGGGTTTTTGGTATGCTGAGTACGAATCTCATGATAATTTTGCGACCCAATATGGCCGCCGCGCCGAAATCACAAAATTTCATGATGGGTATCGTTTAAGGGGTTTTTTGGTATGGTGAGTACGAATCACATGATAATTTTGCAATCCAATATGGCGGCCGCGCCGAAATCACAAAATTTTATGATGGGTATCGTCTAAGGGTTTTTTTTGTATGCTGAGATCGAATCACATGATAATTTTGCAATCCAATATGGGCGCCGCGCCGAAATCGCAAATTTTTCGTGATGGGTATCGTTTAAGGGGTTTTTTGGTATGGTGAGTACGAATCACATGATAATTTTGCAATCCAATATGGCGGCCGCGCCGAAATCACAAAATTTCATGATGGGTATCGTCTAAGGGGTTTTTTTGTATGCTGAGATCGAATCACATGATAATTTTGCAATCCAATATGGCCGCCACGCCGAAATCACAAAATTTCATGATGGGTATCGTTTAAGGGGTTTTTTGGTATGCTGAGTACGATACACATGATAATTTTGCAATCCGATTTGGCCGCCGCGCCGAAATCACAAAACTTCATGCTGGGTATCGTCTAAGGGGTTTTTTGGTATGCTGAGTACGAATCACATGATAATTTTGTAATCAATTATGGCCGCTGCGCCGAAATCACAAAATTTCATGATGGGAATTGTTTAAGGGGGATTTTGGTACGCTGAGTACGAATCTCATGATAATTTTGCAATCCAATATGGCCACCGCGCCACTGTTGCAAGATTTCTGTCAGTACGCTGAGATACCTATATATAAAGAGGACTTAAAATATGGAACAAAAGTAACATCATTGTACACATTTGATCAGCATGAATAAATGATTATGATTATGATTACCAAAAAACCCCTTTCACGATATCCAAAATGAAATTTTACAACGGTGGTTCGGCGGCCATTTCGGATTGCAAAATTGACCTAAAATTCGTATTCAGCATACCAAAAAACCCCTTCTACGATATGCAACATGAAATTTTGCAACGCTGGCGCGACAGCCATCTTGCATTGCTAAATTAACCCAAAGTTCGTACTCGGCATACCAAAAAACCCCTTATACGATATCCATCATGAAATTTTGTGATTTCGGCGTAGCGGCCATATTGGATTTCAAAACTATCATGTGATTCGTACTCAGCATACAAAAAAACCCCTTAGACGATACCCATTATGAAATTTTGTGATTTCGGCGCGGCCGCCATATTGGATTGCAAAATTATCATGTGATTCGTACTCAGCATACCAAAAAACCCCTTAAACGATACCCATCACGAAAATTTTGTGATTTCGGCGCGGCGGCCATATTGGATTGCAAAATTATCATGTGATTCGTACTCAGCATACCAAAAAACCTCTTAGACGATACCCATCATGAAATTTTGTGATTTCAGCGCGGCGGCCGTATTGGATTGCAAAATTATCATGAGATTCGTACTCAGCGTACCAAAATCCTCCTTAAATGATACCCATCATGAAATTTTGTGAATTCGGCGCGGCGGCCATATTGGATTGCAAAATTAACCCAAAATTCGTACTCAGCATACCAAAAAACCCCCTATATGAAATTTTACAACGGTGGCGCGGTGGCCATATTGGATTGCAAAATTAACCTGAAATTCGTACTCAGCATACCAAAAAACCCCATAAACGATATCCAACATGAAATTTTACAATGGTGGCGCGGCGGCCATATTGGATTGCAAAATTAACCTGAAATTCGTACTCGTACTACTATTTTTTTCCCAAAAGCGTTTGACATCTTAGATCGTATGGCCACCTATTTATAATCCGGACCAGTGTGCGGCCGGCCAGCCGCAACAAAAAAAAAGCATTGATGTTACGAGTTGGATCAAAACGTTACATATTGTATCATTACAAGGCGCGCATTGCAATGCTCGGATCACCTGCCTCACTGCTGTAACCTCGTCTTGTATCATTACAAGGTGCGCATTGCAATGCTCGGTTCACCTCCCACACTGGCTGTAATTCTCGACTCGTAACATTACATTACGCGCGAATGCTCCCGGTGAGGGAGCACCTTTAGAAAAAAATGATGTTTTGTAACATCATTTTTTTCTAAAGGTGCTTTAGCCTCAATAGCATTTTTGAAGACCTATCTATGGATACCCCACACGTATGGGTTTGATGAAAAAAAATCTTTTCGTTTCAGTTCTGAGTATGGGGACCCCCAAAATTTACTGCTTTTTTCTAGTCTATCAAATCTTAATGCGGTTCACAGAATACATCTACTTACCAAGTTTCAAGTGCATAGGTCTTTATAGTTTCGGAGAAAAGTGGTTGTGACATTCGGACGGACAGACAGACAGACATGACGAATCTATAAGGGTTCCGTTTTTTGCCATTTGGCTACGGAACCTTAAAAGCGGTATTTTAAGATACTCTTATTTCATTAAAATAAATCTTATTGAACTAGGCGGCTAACTCCTTCCCTGTTAGTGTGTTAGTGTGTGTGGTTTTTATATGACTGTTAGTTTTGGCGTACTTTTCAATCTCTAAGGTTACGTCCGCACAGGCAGGCGGCTTGCTTGGTGCCTAGCGCCTGGCGAGTCACCTAGCGAGTCGCTTAGTAAAACGGACATACTTGAATGTTCGCGACCGGCCGCACTGCGCGCTTGGCGCCTAGCGAGTAGCTTAGCGTGTATCCAAGTAAACAAACATGTTGGTTTTTTGTCGCCAGGCGCGAGGCATTTTGAAGAAAAAAATATACGAAATATTAATCGCATCCATACATACAAATAAATTCAATTGGAGTGCCTGTTTGTAATATTAAAATAACCGCTTTCTACTGCATGCATATGAATGTATTTTTTTTTTTTATTTTTATATTCAGCTCGCCAAATTGACGTCGCCACCAGCCTGATGGTAAGAAAGCAGTGGCGCATCTAGCGATTGGGGGCCACTTCTTAGAGTGGTCCTCAAGTTGGCGGCCCTGTGATGTGCCTCTTCACGCTCCTCTTGAAGAACCCGGGATTGTAAGATGAGGGAAAGACGTGTGCGGGCAGGTCGTTCCATGTTTTTATAGTTCGACAGAGGAACGATCTTTTGAAACGCTCGGTTCTGGCGAAGATTCTCTCCACTGTGTATGAGTGGCATCTCTGCCCGGCACGCGTTGTTCGGGATCGGAAAGGAGATGGTGGGATCAGGTTGAAGAGCTCTTCAGAACATTCGCCGTGATACATTCGATAGAAGGCAGCCAAGGACGCTATGGTTCTTCGCTGCGACAAAGGTTCGAGGCCTCCCGTCACCTCAGGACAACCAATTATTCGGATAGCACGTCTCTGCATAGCGTCAAGCGCGTCTAACAAGTACCTCGCGGAGTTATCCCAAAGGTGAGAACAGTACTCGACGCAGGGACGAATCTGCGTCTTGTACAGTAAACATCTCTGATGTGGCGTGAAATACCGTCTCACCTTATTCAGGATCAATCAATCCCTTGCAGGGGACGGTACCTGCAGGCGGGCACGCACAATACAGTGGTCGGATGTACCCAGTGGGGCGCTAACCGTCACACTGTACTGTGCTGGATTACTCGTCAGCAGTAAGTCCAGCAGGGCGGGTTCATGGTCTGACCTGTCCGGTATGCGCGTAATCCCGCGTACCACCTGGGTCAGACCATGGGAGAGTGCGAACGCGTGGGTGGCCCGTCCCGCAGGATCTGTCTTGAGGGACCCCAACCACTCAATGTGGTGACCATTGAAGTCCCCCAGAAAAACCAACTCGGCGTTCGGGAACCGTACCTGCGCGTCATCAGCCCCCTCGCTGAGGTGCTGATACAGCCTCATCATCTCAGCTGTCCCTGTGTGGGATCGATAGACACACACGTAGATCTGACTCATGGAGCCGTGATCTACGTGCAGCCAAAGGACGGAGAGGGAAGGGTCCTCAAGACAGCGCAGCCGGCGACAGCAAACATCCGCCCTAACGAACGCGCACACCCCGGCTTTTTCTCGAAATAGTTCCTCGATGATATAGCCGGGGTAACTAAGGTACGACTGATCGGCAGGGCGGAGTATTTGCGTCTCCGTTAGGAACATCACAGCTGGCCGTGCCGTCTCTAGATGGTGATGGACGACGTTGAGGTTGGCATGGAGTCCGCGGATGTTAGCGAACTCCACCTCAAACAGTACGTTACTGGGAGTAGTAGCGGCCGCTGTGGTACCCGATTTTCTTTTCTGCACTGCCATGATTGCTGGGAAAGGGAGACGTGAAGACGGAGTGACATTTGCTGCAGCAGTGAGTGACAAGGCGTAGGGGCTAGCTTCATCTATGACTGTGTGGTGAGACGGAAGCCGACCCGCCGGACGGAAGGGCCCCCGTACCCCCCCGAGTGTGGTCGCCGGGGTCCCAGTCCGGTCACCATCCGGCACGACGAACCACATCGGGATTATGCGCGGCCTGGTGGGGCAGCCTCCCAGGGTGGTTAGTCCCAGTTGGGCCCCTGTACTATGCCGCGGGCGGCCAGCGGTAAACCGTTTCTACGGGTCTCCCTGGCCGGCGGGTCGACCCCCGTCAGCCACACTAGAATCCGCTTAGCGCCTACTGGTCCCCCCCTGCTGCATCAAACATCGCCCCGGGCCCGGCTGTGCAGCTGCTGAACCCCGAACGCAACCCAACCGGGGCTGGGTTACTTGGGGGGCTTTTCACAGCTGCACGGTGGTACCCCCCCGGACCAACACTTTGTACCACCTGGCACCCACATGGGAGCCTAGGCCACCATGTGGGTACCTAAATTCGCGGAGCCTCGTTCGTTGGTTAACAGGTGCACCACGTGTAGGTGAGGTCGCTTGGGCCCCCGAAAATTTGGTGGTGGTGGGGCCCCTTACACCCAAATATATTACGGTACACATACCAAAATATATACTTTTAAAATTTTTGTCTGTCTGTTTGTTCTGGCCTCCGGCTAATCTCTGGAACGGCTGGACCGATTTGGACGGGACTTTCACTGGCAGATAGCTTATGTAATAAGTAGTAACTTAGGCTACTTTTATTTTAGAAAAATTCTTTTATTTTAGGAAAAAAACTTAATTTTTTCATTACATTCTACGCGGACGAAGTCGCGAACACAGCTAGGTAGTCATAAATAGATGAGTATCCGAATGGGTTAATTTTCCTTTAACTTTACTGAGAAGTAGATTAAATGTGTCTCTGGCCATACGCAAATCTTCGTAATTTTTTAGTGAAAATTATGCAATTGCTTATACATAGGTATAGAACAAAAAAATCCCCATGACTTGACCGTGTCTTATTTATGTCATGAACCCAATATGAAGCGCTCGTGGCCCCGCGGACTCAGTGTTGTGTAAACGATCACTGTAGTAAGCAACATTTACTGTGGCCGTTCATGGATGGGTGACCGTCTCGTGACCACTGTGTGACATTTATTTTCCGTGCTTCGAAAAGTCCTTGGTCCCGGTTGCCAGTAAAATAGCAGTCGAGGCAGTACCTAAGCCAAGTTGAGGGCCTTTTTAGGCGGCTTGAAAATTTTTAACAGCTGGCACTGCTGGCAGTCCTTGCCTGCGCCTGTTCATATCAACATGGCAATACGTCTCACCACCTATTACGTGGGACAAAATCTCAAAGGTGAAATGTGGGCATCTAAAATGCCTCTGTCTACCCCTTCGTGGATAAAAGGCGTGATCATATGTATGAACCCAATATAGAGCAGTATATAGCTATTTTTGAAAGTGAAATCTCTTCAACGTGCCGATAAGCAAATGACCAAAGCACCTAGCGACCCACCACGCAAACCACCTTCAGTGCGGCCACCGTGTATCCTAGCAAGTAGCCAGGATGCAAGCCACTAGGCGCTAGGCGCCAAGCAAGCCGCCTGCCTGTGCGGACGTAACCTAATGCTTTGTCTGCTACTTATTGTACGTCTGTGTTTTTTTACAAGAAGTTTATTATTACAAATATTTGATTTATGCTCAAAGGCCGTAGTACTTTTTCATATGAAGTTTACTCTATCTAGTGATAACCTTTCTAGCAGCTATTACATTTTCTGAGTTGGGTCCTCAGTGCTTTTCATCTAGTAAGCGCTCGTGGCCCCGCGGACTCAGTGTTCTGTAAACGATCACTGCAGTAAGCAACATTTACTATGGCCGGATATGGATGGGTGACCACCACGTGGACCACTTTGTGACATTTATTTACGAGCGTTTCCGTGCTTCGGAAGGCACGATAAGCCGTTGGTCCCGGTTGTCAGTAAAATGACAGTCGTTAAGCCAAGTTGAAGGCCTTATGGGCAGCTTGAAAAATTTCAACTGTGGGTCGTCACAACCTGCGCTCGGGTCGGCAGCGCGTGTGTAGTGCCTCTGGTGTTGCAAACGTCTATAGGCTACGGTTACCAACCGGTGGGCCGTAAGCTTGTCTGCCACCTAAGTGGTATAAAAAAAAAAAGTAAATTTATATATGTTTTCTCCATTTGAGACGACGACGCAAATAGAGTCTAAGGTATCTGGCTTTATATCCCTGGGGCATCTGTACTTCATTGAGCGACACCAGCGTACAGGTCTCGCGCCTCGTTGAGATCACCTTTACACTACACCTTTACGGTACAGACTTACTTTCGTTTCCTTTTATCCACTGGGTATTTAGTTATTCAGATATGTTGTCAAGTCAAGTTGTATTGTTCCCTGATGGGCAGTTAGGGCTGCTGTGGTATCAGCAAAAGTGCCTACAACAACACCGTCTGTCATGGAAAGGGCTGCGATGAAGATCATATAGAAGACTGGATAAAGCACACTTCCCTGCGACACTCCTGCATGTACCCTGTTTAATTTGGTTAAGGCTTATTCTTGTTTAACATAAAATAACCCGTCAGCAAGATGCGATTTTTTTAAGAATATAAATATTGCTTGCCAGCTATTGTTTCTGTATTTTGTATAACAGGCCCTTGTACCAAACGCTATCATAAGCCTGTGAATGACAATATTGGTGATCAGGTATGACTTGGTTTTCCACTATTACCATGTTCAATTGTTTCAGAAAAAAACCACAAAAGAAATGTAGAGCTTGTTTTTTGCTTTTCAGTTGTATGTTTACTTATCAGTCGTCCATTTATATTCTTAATAATTAAGTTTTTTTAAAATATTTAGTTATGTTGGTAGTGGAGTTATTAATTTTCGTGTAGTGAAGGGACATCACCAAAATTCAACCATAATTATTATATTTTTGGTCATATTTCCGATGCTACCTACTCAACGGATTGCAATCAAACAAATGTATGATTTTAAGTCTGACCTTATAAACAAACAATACCGCATCAAAATCGGTTCAGTAGTTTTGCGTCCATCGCAGTCAAATAATTAAAACTCCAAAAATCCGCCATTTTGATTTTCTAGGAATTTTATTATACCTGGTGTCACACACAATCACGACAAATCAAATAACACCTCGCATGTCAAAATCCGTGAAGCCGTTCAGGCTGTAGAGCGTCCAAGAAAAATTTTCAAGGTTTACATTTTAGCGCCAAAAGTCTGCCATTTTCATTTTTTAGAAATTTTAAAATACTTAGTGTCACTCACACAATCACAACGAATCAAATGACACCTTGCATGTCAAAATCCATCAAGCCGTTCAGGCTTTAAGACGTGACAAAGAAATGGACATGCATACATACTGTATGTATGTATGTATGTCCATTTCTTTCTCGTCATTTTTAGTCTCGAAAAACATTACCCTCCTTTCTTCGGCAGTTCGGGTAAAAATATTTCCATAACCTTAAACAGAACAGGCAGTAGACTTAGCGGTCGATAGGAGGATAGGTCTGCTGCACTTTACTAGGTTTATGGATCGTTTTAACTTGTGCTACCTTCCATTGATGTGATAAGATGGCCCTGATTAGTATGCAGTTAAAAAGGTACGTCAAAAAATTATGATATTTCAGGTATTTCGCGTACTGTCTATGCAGTAATTAAGTCGTATCCCGGCGCTTTATTTTGTTTCAGATTTCTAATTATTTCCACGACTTTATGTGTCTTGATCCATTCAATCGGAATACTGACTTGATATCGTTCATCAAGGGAGTTAATAAGTTCTTCGATGTTGGTCTTTGACACATCGACATTTTATGTGTAGTATTTGGTACGAAGACTTCTGCCAGATAAGAATCAAAGACCTGGCCATTTTCTAGGTCACTTTTTTCTCAGAAATCGTCCCTTTTGCGTATCGTTAGGTTGGAGTCGATGGTTGTTTTGAGCTTTTTGTTTTTTTTACAAAGGAAATAAATAGTCACTAGCAGCTTTCAAGATTACGCAGGTGATTCTCTATACTCGCATTCCTTTCGACAAGCAGTACATTTTTAAGTTTAGCTGTCAAGTATTTCAAGCACTTTTTGTGGGCAGAGTATGTAGTCGTTTGCCACAATTTACGAGCCTGTCTTTTCTCGGCCACTAGTTCGCTGATAGTGTTTCCTGGTAGGAGTGCTATCCCAAGCAGCCCCTTGGACACATTTCTTGAAATGCTCAACCGCTTCCTTTTGGGACTACAGGGCAGTGACAGTAAAGTGACCCCGCAAGTCCTCGACAACAATACTTGCGGCTTGTATTCTTGTATTGCAGTGGTTTGAAATGGTTCAGCTTGATGGTGTCTAACATTTTCTTAATAAAAATTGCAGATCCTCCATGGGCTTTATCATTTGGATGCATTGTTTGTAGTATTTATAATTTGACATTATAAGGAAAGTAGTTTTATTTTGTAAAATGTGTTTCAGATACTAGCAGAATGTGAATTTTGTTTAATTTCAAAAATGTGTCTACTTCTAGGGCTAGGATATAGTTTGAGAGCCCTTTGACATTTCACAGAGCTATTGTTAGTGATGTTTATGATTCATGATTTTGTTGACGCCAGGCCAGGAATGCATTTACGCGTCGTGCGGCGGGGGCAGCTGAAATGAGACGGGTGTGTGCGATTCCCGGAAATCACGTGGCAACACCGCGTGCCTAGCAGGCCCAGCCTACTGTGACCCATCGTCACTGGGTCCGCTTGGCGGAATATCGGTACATTGACTAACGGGGGCAGTACGCTGCAGCACCAGCAAAATCCGGATCCCCCCCCCTGGGCAAAATTTTAAAAATTACAAAATTTTAAAAACAAAACTCAATACGCACTTAGTAACTACATTTTATTAACTGCATTATAGTTTAAAAGGGTGTGATATGTAGTTTCGAATGACGTTCTTGCGACGCACGCTACTGCGAAAAATAATTCAGGTGGTACGCATTTGCGAAAGGCCGCTGTATCGAAAATCGCTAAATCGAATGACGGACTCGCGAACACACTATCTCGATATTCCTTTTATCGAAATCCATTGTTGCTATTAGAGTGCTTATGCCTATTCAAATCCATCGTATGGGAATCGTACTGACGACCTCGATGATTACTAAAAACTACCTACGTTAACTAGAATAGAACTAGACTAGACTGAGTTATGTAGACCGGCTATGATTAATAACCATTAGTCATGTAATTATTGTGATCCGTATAATATCTAGTATAATGTATGCTTCCCGTTGTGATATGTCTAGTATAATGTATGCTTCCCGTTATGATAAACTTATAAAGTTATAACATTCAAGTTCTATGCCATGGTCCATGTTCTAAGCACATATTATAATCATGCTATCACAACAATTCATATAAATTTACGTAGGTTGACTAAAATTTATTTGTTCTTTCTACGTAAACATTTGTTAAACTATAGGGTGTCTCAATAAGAGCGCACTTTTTAAATTTTGTGCTATTTTTTTTTGTGCAAGTGGCGACTCTGAGATTTGACAGTTTACACATTTATTAGTTCCGATTAATAAAAATGGAGCGTTTTTCGAAAGAACAACGCGTAATAATTGTGAAAACTTATTACAAAAATTTGGAAAGTTTTGTGAGACCGCTCGCAAACTACGAACAATTTTCAGTCGAGAAAGTGCACCTAATGTGTGAACCATTCGAAGGAGTTGTCAAAAAAATGAAGAAACTGCGTCGGTAATGGACAGTAAGACTCCTGTGCTTCCATTGTGTGCGTACGGCATGTGGTTCCAGCAAGACGGCGCGGCGCCACCTGCTACACCGCGCATGAAACAATCCATTTATTGCAGCAACGATTGCCGGAAAAAAATCAATAAATTCTGATGTGAACTGGCCACCATCATTTAACGCCGTGCGATTTTTTTCTTTGGGGTTTTCTCTAATCGCAGGTTTAAGCGAATAAACCAGAAAAAATGCCTAAGCTCAAATCCGAGATCCAACGAGTTATCGGTGGGAGACAGCCAGAATAGAGTAATGGCCTGCCATCAGAGCCGTGGAGGCCATTTGACGGATATTTTGTTCCATACTTAATCGGAACATGTCTTTTTGACAATTCAATAAAAAAATCACAACTCTCTCAAAAAAATATGTTTTTATATTAAAATGAAAAAGTGCACTCATACTGAGACACCCATTACTATACTATTTTGTATTCCTATGTTCCTTCTTGAACTTAGTTTGTTGATTTGCTGCAGCGTGTGACATAAAACATATACAATGAATACTAATCGTTCTTTTCGGCCAATAAGTAACATAAGCAATAATGCAACCGTTGTTTCCACCTAGTTTGTGGTCCGTTGAGAGACACAATCATTTAATCTTCCGCGAACCCAAAATAGCGTGGAAGCTTGGCACCGGCGATGGAATAGTTTAATGGAAAATCGAAAACTGGGTTTGTACGCCTGTCTTCAAAAGCTCATTGACGAACAAAAAACCAATATGCACAAAATTGAACGAATTTTGGGTAATATTCCACAGACTCCGCCACCAAAGAAAATAAAAATGAAAGAATTATTAGAGAATTATACTATTGAAGCTATTTTAAAAAAGAAAAATACTATGACCACTTTGGATTTTATAAAAGCTTTAGCTCTAAACACTCGCTTTTACTGAGTTTATTTAATGTTACAGAATTATGTTCTTTTTATGAGATTTAATTAGGTACTAACTGTTGCCCGCGACTTCGTATGCTGCATTTTATATGCCTTCGATTCTTTAGATTGATATTACTTTTTTATTTATAAACCGATTGACATGAAACACAAAAACACTAAATGTTAAGTGGAGCAAACCGCAACGCAATCGGCAGAGCGGTTGCTGAGATTATCGTGCACAAACGTACAGACAAACACCCTAAAATTCTAAACAATATTATTTTGGGTCCTATTGCATTCATAAAGTACCCATATAATTTATTTCTTATATATCTTCAAAGTACAGACAGTGACCTGTTACGATTTTACTATAATGTACCTATTGATATTGATTAAGTAAGTATTTTTGTTACCTAACGAGTAATACTGATTTTGTAAGTACTTTTTTATTTCTTTATAAAGAGTTGTAACTCGTTTATCTAATGTTTAAATTTATCCTATTCGGATACTGTAAGTTGTTGTTATTTTGTTACGTAAAAACTTGATTGTTTTTTTTATAAGTACCTCTAATAATAGTAAAGAGTTGATAATTTATTTTTTCATTTCTCTTCCTTCCGAATCTAATCGCCTATCGTAAGTTGCTGTTCCTCATCGAGGTCGTGAGTTCGATTCCCATACGATGGATTTGAATAGGCATAGGCACTCTAATCGCAACAATGGATTTCGATAAAAGGAATATCGAGATAGCGTGTTCGCGAGTCCGTCATTCGATTTAGCGATTTTCGATAAGGCGGCCTTTCGCAAATGCGTACCACTTGAATTATTTTTCGCAGTAGCGTGCGTCGCAAGAACGTCATTCGAAACTACATATCACACCCAGTTTAAAAATACATACTTTGTATAATACTTTTCAAATAACTGTGGCTATACCTATTTAATTTCTTTTTGTTTCTCATATTTCAGTTTCAACATGCAGTTGACAAATTTACCTGAAGAAGTTTTGATAATTATCATTCACAAACTGGATATTTGCTCATTGTACAGTATTTACAATGCATCAACCATATTTAGAAGGATTGTGTGTTTACCTGGTGTAGTAAAACAATGCTGCATTTCCCGAAATATCATGGCAAATGTTAAAACATTGCAACTGGATTTCTTTAAAGACATATCAAACAACCTTTCGGTGCTCAATATGAGTGGCATACCTAATTTAACTAAAACAGCAGTTTTACCAGCTATGAGACAACTGAAAAACTTGAAAGTGTTGGATGTATCATATACACATTTAGATGTGACAGATTTTACTGAAATACATAACGTATGTCCGACTATTAAAGATATTAGCATTAACTTTCTTTGTAGTGCAGCAGGTTATAAGACTTGCAAACATGTGTCGGAAAGTCAATTGGCTTTCGCATACATTGAAAACGTAAATTTTGTTGGGTCATTTTTAAATTTAATAGATTCAAATGTTGCTCTCTATCTCCTAAAACAAGCTAAATATCTACGCCACTTAAAATTAACTGTTGCTGGATTAAGACATGCCACTTGTTCATTTGTAAAAATACCAACTATCGAATATAAACTGCCTGGATTTGATACATTAACTATTTTCATTATGAATTGGCAAAGATATAGTTCATTGTTTGTGCCAACTAAGTCTTTTGGTGATCTTCCTGCTTTCGATGAATTTGAATGGGAAGAAAATGAATATGTAATAATCTCCATAGACAAGTTCGAACCAATAGTTTATTCTTCGCCGAAGTTAAGTAGTTTTTTTAGAGAAAATTTTAATATTACAACACGGCATCAAAAACCATCTGATGTAATAGTTGAACCCAATATGGCTATATTGATATGGAATAAAGCAACCGTTAAGTTTGATAATAATTTTTATTGTAAATTGACAAAGCAAGTGAAGCAGTACTTTCCCTATTACTTTGAATCACAAAACGAGTTTCATAAATTGTCAGATTCAACGGAATGTAATTGGTTCTATTCAATACCAAGTGTCCAAGTGCAAAATGAGCATAATTCGGAAGCTACTTATCGCGGAACGACTAAAAATAGAATAGCAGCACCCACATTCCTGTTAAATTATGATAAACTGAATAGAATAAAATATCTTGAATTAAGTTTACTTTTTCAAGATAATGTAAGTGTAGTAGTGGCATTAAGTGCAAATTGTTTATATTTAAGGAATTTAACTTATCTCAGTTTAACTCAACTTGGTCGATATAATTTTAATTTTTTTCATATTCTGTTTTTTCATTGTGAGAACCTGGTTACTTTAAATGTTGAAGCTTCTTCAGCGCCTTCGTGTGCTGCAGCAATTGCTAGGACTTTATCAATAAGTAGATCATTAAAAAATTTACGATTGGTAGATAAAAACATTGAGTTTACATCATTATTTACATCATTTAGTCTATGTCCAAGACTAGAAATTGTTCATATTGTAGATGAAAGTACCATCCAGAACGATCTGGCTGATCCTAGCGTCCTTGTGGAAAAATGTAACAGATTATACAGTGTTTGCATAGAAGCAACTTATACAAATGCCGCTAGAACAAAATCATTACAATTGTTTAAAAATGCAAAAGGAAAATTTGATAGAGGTTATATGAATGTTAGTATAAAATCGTGTGGGTTAATTGACAATATTGGGAGTTATGACATATTTTTTGATGTATTTAGGTTGAATCCGATAAGACCATTTTGAGTTACTAATGTTCATTTAGCTGTTAAGTTGAAACATAGAAAATACTCGCAAATGCCCAGAATCTTGGCTTTTGCGAGTATTTACTGTGTTTCAACTTAGTTAGTTGGTCTAATGTAATTTTAAATTAGAATAATAAGGACACAAATCTCTGAACATTTTACTTATTTATTATCTACAGCATTAAAAGCCGTATAACAAAATGATACTCAACACTCAAGAATCGCTCTGCCGGAAATTATTGGACATGCTTCCGAGAAGCTTGCATTATACCTACTATGTTAATTTGTGAAATAAAACACATTTTAGTTTTGTTAAGTTAAGTTATCCGGAGCCATATAAGAATGGACGGTCGTTTTATTTTAGTCTGTCGATTCCGTCATGGCATCCTGAAGATTTCCTCACGGTATACTTAGGAAACGCTCGAAGTTTGTTTCCAAGTACGTTCCGCAGAAGCTATTATAGTTTCATTTTGTAATAAGGTAAATTTATTTATTGTTGACTTTTTTAAAGTATACATGATATGTATAAATCAAGCGTAAACACGATCTATTCCATAAATTTTAAAAATTTGTAATATGTAGGTACCTACTTAATGTATTATTATTAACCATAGATTTTTTTTTATGATTATAGTCCTGTCCTTATGTAGAATTATATAAGTCAGGGATTTTTCAACACTAAAGTTTAACAATTAGGTATTGATAGATACCTACGTGTGATATTTTTAAACTATCGCGGTTTATTACAGTCATACCTAGAGAACTCGGGACTTCACGCGATATACATTTACTTACATACATCGACGTTTCGGGCACGTTGCAGCGCCCGTGTTCGCGTAGTAGGTAGTGTTTCGCGTGAAGTAAATGTAGGTATTTCGCGTGAAGCCCCGAGTTCTATAAGTATGACGTGTGATATAACTATAATAGATAAAACTAATGCAGACTGATTTTTAAGTTCTAGAGTTTGTACTATATTTAAAACAAAATTATTACCTGTTTAATTTGTGTTTTAAGGGAAATAAAGATTATTATTATTATTAAAATATACCTAACATTATTTACCACCTACTAGTAAAGTAAAAAGAATAAGTACAAAAGCGTACTAATACGAGTCATAAAAAAATCGCATGCCCTCAACGGCATAGCTAGCGGACAGCGGTAGCACCCACAGAAAAGCTTTGCTTTGTACTAAAAATAAACCATCCTTTCTAGACCAGTGCAGATAGCTTTTAAAATATAAAAAAATAGTAGTAGAATGAAACCTATTGCAAAATGAAGATAATGTGACAAAAATAACAGGAAAAATAATTTACGGGCGATCTGAGGTCGGGAAGTGAAAAAAAATGGGGGTTTTAAATAAAAATTATCAGCCCAGAGGAACTTACTGAGAAAGGTACTTTCTGAGAATCCAAGTTATTTCATCAGAAAAGCTTTATTTCGTTTTTAAGAAATAGGTATGTGGCATATTGGCCTAAGTTTAAGAAAATTATAACTAAAGTCCCTGTTCCCTGTCCCTGTTCTACTCTTGTCTTCAGGACAACCTTTAACTGACGAATATTTACAAGAGTTGCTGGGAGATGGCTGCCAGTCAGACCTGGATGTATCAGACGAGGAAACGGAACCAGCTGTTCGTGTACTCCACCTGTTGGATGACAACTTACCTGCTGAAAATCCACCCAGCGATCATGACAGCGATAGTGAATCCAACATGAACGTCCCATTAGCTGAGTTACGTCGTGATCAACAAGAAAACATAGAGCCTGCCAATTTAAACACCACCTCTAGAAACAACAACCGCCGTAGAGCAAATAAGAGAGCAAGAATTTGGAGAGCTACCGACTTTACTGATATACCTCACGATTATCCTTCTCGTCCTGAAGCTACAGAAGTGAATACACCATTACAGTATTTCCAAAGGTATTTTGATAACACTTTCTTTGACAACCTGGCTACTAGTACTAATTTATATTATCAACGGAAAACTGGATCAATATTAAATACAAGCAGTCAAGAGATGCGCTATTGTATGGTATGTTTTTGGTGATGGGATGCACAGCACAAAAAATTAGGCCTAAAGCGATTTACTTCCAATGAAGTCGCTCTCATTAAATGGAAGGACAATAAAGGCGTGCTGATGGCCTCAAACTGCACTGGAGGAAATGAAACGTCAACAATACCTAGATGGGATAAAAAGCAAAAGTACTACGTTGAAGTGACGGCTCCACGTGTGATTTTGAATTACAATAAAAATATGGACGGAGTAGACGTCCTAGACCAGCTCTTGGAGTATTACAGAACATACCAAAAAACAAAGAAATGGACTGTTAAAGTTATTGTACATTTCTTAGATCTTGCAGTAGTGAACGCTTGGAGACAATACAAGATTGATTGCGACTCAAAGAGAATCAAGGCTAAGGACTAACTATGGTTCAGGGTAGATCTAGCTGACGCTCTAATGAATAGTACTCAAATTGTCTCCAATGAAACTGTGCAGGATGAACAGCCCTCTTCATCTGACGAAAGACCTTCTAAGAGATACCGACCAGCAATAGCACCATCCTTTGATAAACGTTTTGATCAAGTTGCTCATTTACCTGTTTTCGATGATTTGTCCAGAGGTCGAAAATGTAGGCTTGAAAGCTGCTCGTCCACCACAAAGATACGTTGTTCTAAATGTAACGTATACCTATGTATCCTAAGAAACCAAAATTGCTTCTCAGCTTACCATACCAAATAATTTTATTTTCGTTTTGCTGTTTATTCAAATTTTTGTCTAAGTATAACTTTAAGTTTAAGTAAAACCAAAGTACAATGTCTAATAACATTACGATTGATCTCTAAATGCTGTGTTAGTAATAAAACATACGATAAATATATAAAGAATAAATAAATATATAGAATAAATAGAATAATTGTAGTTTCATTTTCAATTTTAGTCGCAACACACGAAAGTGCGTTAGTACAGGTTAAAACGGCAACGCACGTAAGTGCGGGTGGGCTGCAGAGGTTTTGGGGAGGGGGGGATTTTTTTAAATATTTTTCTCAAATAATTTTGACCTTCAATATTTAAAATCCAGTAATAAACTATTAATATTTGAAAATATTTTATGTCGTTCTGAAAGGGTTAAATAAACTTAATTATTTAGAATACAAAAAACCCGACTGCAAAGTAAATATACAACTGAAAAGCAAAAAGCAAACTCTACATTTCTTTTGTAATTTTCTTTAGCTAGGTACTTACTGTTTTAATTTGTCGGCAATAATTGCAGGCAGGGACGAGCTATGAAAACATTTTGCTATTTTGTTAACCACCACTTTTTTTCTTTTTTTTTTAACGTGAGGGAAAATCCTCGTAGGATGCTATGCCGGACTCTTACTACTAAAACACCGACTACCGACTAAAAAACCTCACGTAACGCCCAACAGCCTATGGTTGAGAGCCCCGGGTAAGCCCTCAGGAAGGATGTCCCGCGACTCCCAACAGACCTACGGCCGCCAATGCGGCCTCGCCCAGGGGGTGGTTCGGGTGCAATCCCGCGTCTATGGGGGATTTCGGGTATGACCCCGCTTCTAAGGGGGGGCGTGCGTGAGTGCTCACGTCACGCTGCCGTCATGGGCCTGCTTCTGTAAGGACGGTGAGCGGCCCTCTCACCGTCCTCAGACCCCCGGTCATGGAGGCCGATAGTCCTCGGCGAAGACACGTCGGCGGCGCCCAGGGCGCCGACTGCGGAACTCGGGTGGGAGAGTTCTCTCCCGCACCCGGCCCGCCGCCTCCTTCGCGAGCATGACCTGCTCGCAGAAAGAGGTGGCGCAGTCCCACTTACTCCCGCTGGAGAGCATGGCTCGCACCATGGCCTCAAGCGAGAGAGTGTCCACGCCCAGACCCACTACGAGGACCTGTCGCTGTTGTGCCCACGCCGTGCACTCCACCAGCGTGTGGAGCGCCGTGTCATCGCTGCGGTCCTCGCAGTGCTGACATTCGGCCGTGGTTTCCCGGTGTTTTCGCCACAGATACCTACCGAAGCTACCGTGCCCGGCAAGCATCTGTGTCAACCGGTAGGAGAGAGCACCGTGTCTTCTCTCCAGCCACTCGTCCATGACCGGTCTGACGGCTGCGATTGTGGCGAATCCCCCCTTTGGTTGCTCAAGTCGCATCTTCCATGTCTCCAGGGTTTCCTGGTGGAGCAGGGTCCGCTGGGCCTCGATTTCTCGAGACGCAGGCCTTTGGCCCCGCTCCAGCGCCTCCTTGCGCCATCTGAACAGTGACGCAAGGGCTCTCGCTTCCAGGTCCCATGGAGGGGTCCCGGCTAGGAGACATGCCGCCTCACCGGAGATCGTGCGGTATCCTCTTATCACCCTGACGGCCATCACTCTCTGCGGGCTCATCAGTCTAGCCTCATTGCTGGCCGTCAGGGTCTCCGCCCATACGGGAGCCCCGTACAGGGCCATGCTTCGCACGATCCCAAGGTACAGCCTCCTGTAGGGAGCGTTGGGTCCCCTGATGTTGGGCATCAGCCGCGCGAGTGCGGCCGATGCTCCCCTCAGTTTTGGGACCAAACTTCGGAAATGATGTCCGAAGTTCCACCGGCCATCGAGTACGAGCCCCAGATACTTCATCGAGAGCTCGATGCCGATGCTGACGCCCCCCACCTGTAGGCTGGATCCCGCAGGTGGCCACATCCGAGGTCCGTGGAAGCACAGAGCCTCGGATTTGTGAAGGGCGACCTCAAGGCCCAGTCGCCGAATCCGACCCACGACCTGAGCAACCCCTGCCGTGGCCTTAAGTGCTGCGGCACGGTGCGTTGCTCCCCGCGCCGTAACGAGGGTGTCGTCGGCGTAACATGTTACGCCGACCCCTCTGAGCAACGGACCACGCAGCACCCAGTCGTAACCGATGTTCCACAGGAGCGACCCTAAAACCGATCCCTGCGGAACACCGCACGACACATCTCGCCGACCCGGCCCTAGCCAGCTCGGGTAAGTTATGGCTCTCTCGGAGAGATAAGCCCCGACAATTCGACGGAGGTAGGGAGGCACTCCATGATAGATAAGCGCCTCCCTGACGCAGCCCCAGGGTAAGGTGTTGAATGCGTTGGCGATGTCGAGAGACACCGCCACCACCACCTCACCCTGTGAGACTGCTTCCTCCGTCAGGCCTCTAATGCGCATGATCGCGTCCACGGTGGAGCGTCCCTGACGGAATCCAAACTGGCTATCCGCCAGATCAGGCCCCACGCGTGTGAGGTGCCCGACGAGGCGTTGTGCAATAATGCGCTCAAAGAGCTTGCACACCTCGTCGAGCAACACGATCGGCCGGTACCCTGATGGGGAATTTGCCGGCCGCCCCGCCTTTCGTATCAAGACCAGTTTCCCTGTCTTCCAGACCTTGGGAAACTGGCCTTTCTCGAGGCATGCGCTAAAGAGCCCAATTAGTCGAGGCCCAAGCTCTTCGAGAGCCAGGACCCACGCTCGGCCTGGAATGCCGTCGGGTCCAGGGGCGGTGTTTCTGCGGGATTTAAGCCGCAGTACAGCCGCCCCTAACTCACCCTCGGTGACTACGGGCACGTCGTTCTCGCTGCCTTACGCGTTGGGTGCCTGAGACGGAGCCATGTGCGGAGAAATGTGTTCCTCCGCTCTCGATGGGAACAAGGAGTCCAGGACCTTCTCCAGCCGCTCCGGCTGGAGACTCTGAGTCAGTGGGGGCGCCTTAGGGCGTAATTTGCCCCTTACCATAAGGTACGGGCGCCCCCACGGGTTCTGCTCCAGAGTCTCCATCAGCTCATCGCGGCCCAACTTTTTGGACCGCTTGATGGCCGTTTGGAGGGCCCTCTTGGCTTCCTTGTACCCATCATAAAGCTCCGTCTCTCGGGCTGCCGCATCGTCTGGGCGGCGACGCCTCCGGCGGAATCTGGTGTACCGGCGGCGCGCGGTAACGCACTCCGCGCGCAACTGCGCGATTTCCGGCGTCCACCAGTACACCTGCTTCCTCGCCGGTCTGGGCCTAGCCCTGGGCATCGCCGCATCGCAGATGTGCGACATGGCTCTCCCGAACCACTCCACTTCGGCATCAACATCGGCAGGCCCGTCCGCTGTCGGAATCCAGGCCTGCACGATGGCCGCCTCCAGGAGAGCCTCCCGATCCAGGCGGTGGAGTGCCCAACGCGGTTCCGGGGGATTCGCGATTGTTGGCGGCAGGTTAGGTGGAGGGGAGACGTCGAACCGAATATATCGGTGATCTGACGACGTCTCCTCCTCCTCCACCACGCGCCATCCCTGGACACGGCGGGGAGCTCAGGGGTCGCAAACGAAACGTCTATGACCGAGCTGAGCCCCCGCCGCGTCCAGGTTGCGACATTCCCCCGGTTCTGGACGACTAGGCCACGTGTAGTGACCCAGTCCTCCAGTGTCGTCCCCCTGCCTCTGGTTTCCCGGGAGCCCCAAGCCTGCGACCAGGCATTGAAGTCTCCCAGGACCAGGACAGGGCGAAGCCGGCATGCAGCGAGAACGACGTCCAGCTCAGGGAGCCATAGCTCAAACTGATGCTGGTCGAGGCTCGGCGAGATGTAAACGGCCACGACAGCCACACCCTCATATTCCGCCGCGACGCAACCCGCGCCCCTAGCAATAAACGCTAGGCGCGAGTCGTCCGCGCCGGTCCCCCCAAAGATGGTCGCCATGCCGTCCAGATCCACCGGGCTTCCCGGGTGAACCCAGTACGGCTCGGCGACGACTACGATATTAATGGACCACTGCCTGATGCTCTGATACAAAAGGTCCTGAGCACCAGTGCAGTGGTTCAGATTCACCTGCAGGATGCAGATATGGGTGTCCATTAATGGACGTCCATATCCGCACCCTGCCGCGAACGTGCACCCACACCCTCACCCCCCCGTGCGGACGGACGGGGCTTCGGCCTTGAGGCAGCGCAGGTCTTACTGCCCGCCCGGTGGTTTGCCTCCTTGCCCTCCGCCACGCATTTAAAACAGCGTGGCGGAGCGTCACAGGCAAGGGCCGTGTGACCGGGCTGACTACAGCGGAAGCACCTATCGCCCACGGTGACTTCCGCCTTACACTGCACTCCTACATGCCCCACGACCAGGCACCTATAGCACCTGTCTTCGCGGGGCTGCAGGAGATGCACCTGCGCCCTCAGGAAGCCTCCAATAAGGAGGCTCCGTCCGTCCGCCACTTTCTGGGCCGCCGCGACGGGACAGCTCACGACCGCCGACCCGTGACCAGTGGGGCCAAAGCGGATTTCGCCTGACCTTACCTGATCACGGGGGCAGCCACTCGCCTCCACGACGGCGGAGATTATCTCCTCCGTCGTGGCCGCGTCATCCAGACCCGAAATGCGCAGACTCGCGCATTTGTTTGGTCTGGTGACGCGGACGTCGCCCGTGTCCAGCGACGCCCTCAGCTTTGCCGCTAGGGCATCAGCCTTGGGGCCGCTGGTGGCGCCTGATACCTCGAGGAGGCGTGCTCCGGTGCGCGTCACCTTGCACCGGAGACCTCCCTCAATCTCGAGGGCCTTGAGGTCGACTGAGGCTTTCGCCTGCCTCAGTACCTCGGCGTACCCCACGCCCTTCGCCTTGCCCTCTGACGTCACCGTGATGACGACGGCAGTGGAGCGAGGAGCGCGGAGCCTCTTTGGCGCCTTCGCCGCGGCGGCCTTTACCGCTTTGGCAGCCTCTTTAGCCGCCTTCTTGGCAGCCTTTGCTGCCTTTTTGGCGGCCTTAGCCGCCTTCTTCTTTGCTCCCGCCACCTCCCAGATCCCCTCTCTAGAGGGAGTCTGGGGTACAGCGGGAGCGCTGGCTGTGCTAGGGGAGGCGGGGTTGCCACCTCCACCAGGTGCCGTCTTCTTCTTGGGGGCGGAGGCCTTCCGCTGGAGACCGGGAGCCCCACTGGGTGCAGCCGTCGTCGCGTACGACGGGACGACGGGTGCCGCCAGCGGTGGGCGGTATGCCCGGTCCTCGAGGACGCCGAGGCGGCGCTCGATGGTCTCCAGCAGTTGGACCATCGTCGGGGTCGCCTTAGGTGCACGGGGAGCGGGGGTTTTCACACCCCGAGCCTCCCCGGCCCCCTGGACGAGCTGCGTAAGCTTGCCGATTTCCTCCCGCATCAGCTCTTGCTGCTTGCGGGAGTCGGCAAGCTCCTTCTCCAGGCTTGCAACCCGAGCCCGGAGCTTCCCCTCCTCGCTGGAGACGCTCCTCTCAAGGAGCTCCTCCAGCGCCTTCGTCGCCCCTGTGACGGCTTCCGTCACTACTTTTTTCTTGCCCGCTACATTTTTGGCGCCTTTCACGGCGCCAGAAATGCGGGCAAGAGCCGCCATAATCTCCTTCGCCGCCGGCACCTCCGTGATCCTCCCGCTTGGCTGCGGGGGCACAATCGCCGGCGGCTCTGCCACCCTTCCTCTCGCTCTGTAGAGGTCGGCTTTCCGACCTCTACCCGCGGAGGTGGCCACTACCTTCCTAGGAAGGTCCTCCTCGCTCGTCGATGACACAGATCCAGGCCGACAGAACAGGCCTTTGCCTGGTCCGCAGGACCTGGGTCTCTTCCTGCCGACTTCTTCGGCATGGAGACCGGGTGTATCCTCGGTCTCTGAAACTACGTCGACAGCCGACTCCATCTCCGAGCCAGCATGCGTGGACGCGACCTCCGCGTCAGTGTGGGTGGTTTTGAGGCACACCCTTGGGCCTGTTGGACTGTGGTGACCCCTCCCATATACCACCTGGGATGAACCCTGGCGGGGGTCGACATGACGGATCATGCCAAGCGATTCCCCGGACACTGTCCGGGTGCGCTCCTGGGTAGTTCCTTTCGAAGAATTTGCCTTAGTCATGTTGTTTTTTTGCGTTTATAGTCCGCCGACTTGTTAGGGTGGGAGTGGGGAAGTTGGGAGAGGATGTGAGGATGGGAATGGTTAGAAGGTAGGAGTGACGCCCTAGGCACTGAGTTCCCCCCAGCGATGCAACAAATAGCCGGGCGTCAGAGCGTGAGTTTCGGGGTAATTCTTTAAAGAGGTTTTCTTCCTCGCAACTCCAGAGAGCCACCGTGCCCGTCTGTTGCCAGACGGGGTTACGGCTCGGCCGAACGATGGTTCCTATGGAACCGTGTACTTCGCCACTGATCACTCAGTGGCGAAGTACTCGTCGCCCTGGGAGTGCTCCACTAAGTACGCTCTGCATAACAGAGCGCATGTGGAGAACTCCAAACCGGCCATAAAGGCCCCCCCTCCTTGGTGGACTATTGGCCGTGGGCGACGACGTGCGCCTCAGGCGAAGTCCACATCGTCGTCCACGTTACCAGGATGCACCACGTGGAGGTTGTCCTACCCAGCACCCCTGTTAACCACCCCTTGCTTGAGATAGCTTGTTCCTGCCTGTACATATTGCCGACAAATTAAAACAGTAGGTAGGTAGCTAAAGAAAATTTCAAAAGAAATGTAGAGCTTGTTTTTTGCTTTTCAGTTGTATTTTTACTTTGCAGTCGGGTTTTTTGTATTCTAAATCATTAAGTTTTTATTCACCGTGAATGGCCTTCTATTTAATTTTGCGATTAAATCACAAAATCACTTGTTTGTAAGCCATGCACTTATGTAGGCAAGTATTGTATAGATCCATTTCTTTTAACTACATTTTCTTTCCTTTTCCTCTAATTTCTAAGAACAGCTAAGGGCTCGTTTAAGGAGACGCGGGGCGTCAAGCTTCACGGGCGGCGTGGCTTGCCGCTGCACGTCGAGCGATTTGACGGTTTATAGTGAGGCGGCGCGTGAAGCGTGCATCTCTCCCACACGCCCACACCTTGATTGCCGCGTCCTTTGCGGCGCGGCGTCACCCGCCGCGTTACTCCATTGCGAAACTGGCTGGTTTACCCGACGCGTCCTCCGCGGCGTCAGCTGTCGCTTCATTTGCCGCGTCCGACGCGGCGCCGCTCGTCGTTTGGGCAGCTATAATTAAAACAAACGCCTGCAAAAACGCTTCTCCTTGAACGCCCCGAACATTGCCGTATGTTTGTTTCTGGCGGCCCGCTACGCGGGCCACACCGCTCGACGCGCCGATTTCTGGACGAAGTACTTACGCCTCTTCTAATGCCATTTTGGCCTTCGTAATATACAGTTTGTCTATAAAGTCGTGAAATGAATGTTTGAGGAACTAAAAATAGTTATGTGTGTGGCAACACTGGCAACAAGAAACATAAGTACGTGGCTTTTTTTGGCGGGAATTTGAAAAGAGCGCGCGTAATTTTTTTTCAAATCTTACTAAATAATTAATTTTAATTTGTAAATAGTGAAAGTCTTGTATATAATACTCATTTTTTATTGATAATTCTTTTTTGATAATGGAGGAGGACGAGGGAGGGGGTGCTGCTCCCCCAAACCCTAAAGTAAGGAAGAGAAAGGAGGATTCATCACGGACTGACGGCGGTGGCGGTGAGGAAAGTGAATCACTTTATTTACCATTTTTAAAACCGTCATATCGTAGACTTTACCCAGAACATTCAACAAATATTGAATTTAACGTCTTTGTAGAAAGCAGGGAAAAAGAGCGCCTTGGGAATAAAAGTCCCATTTACCTCAACCACATCTTTGCCTCGGAAGTAAAGGGAGTGGTGGCGATTCGTCGCATAAATGCCAACAAAATAGTGGTAGTATTTAAGCAGTGCAACACAGCAAATAATTTACTTACCAATGAACATTTCCTAGACAAATACAAACTGAAAGCCTACATACCAGCCGCTCAAATTGAGCGAATCGGTATTATTAGACATGTCCCATCAAACATCTCAAATAAAGAGTTATACAGAAAATTATCATCAATATATGAAATAGTAGCAGTACGGAGATTCACTAAGAAAGTGGGATCAAATTGGACCCCACTTCAAACTGTCAGTATTACATTTCTGTCAAATACACTACCATCTAATGTTCAGTATGATTTGTTCTCATATAAAGTGTACGAATACATCCCACCTCTTCAGCAGTGCTATCGCTGCTTCAAATTTCACCACTCAGCCAAGGTATGTAACGGCAAACAGCGCTGTAGCTGTTGTGCAGGTGACCACAGCTATAAAGAGTGTGACAAGCCCAGCGAGCTTTGCTGTGTTAACTGCGGTGGCGCTCACTTGGCAGTATCTAGGACATGTCCAGTCAAAATGAGGAAAATAATTGAAAAAAAAGAAAAAATTAGCTATTCTAGTGTAGCAAAAACTAATGATGACAAAGATTTTCCTTCTTTGCCAGATAAGTCCTGGATAAATAAGCCTGTAAATAAGCCTGTAAATAAACCTGTAAATAAGTTAATTGAAACTAAGACTGATAGAACTCTGTCTGAGAAACAGAGTAGTTCATCTGATGTAATTAAACAAATTTTAGGTAATAAAGATATATTAATGGCTCTTGTCAATACCCTAGTACAATTAGGAAATAAAACAGATGATGTACCTATCACCACAACATCTATTAAGGAGATGTTATTAAAAAATTTATCATTTTAACCTATGGATTTAAGTTCTTCCAATATTATTTCTCAATTACGGATTGCACAGTACAATATACAAAGTGCCAATAGCAAAAAACAACTTTTGATAAATTTTTTACATAACAAAACTATTGATATTTGTTTACTGAATGAAACATGGTTCAAAGATAATCAACGGTTCAATTTTAGCATACCTGGTTACAATATACACTTTAAAAACTCAAGTAATAAACATAACGGTGTAGCAATTTTAATAAGACCTTATTTACAATACAATGTTTTGGATACAACTTTTTATGAGGAAATACAAACTATTGCTATCACATTATCAACGAAATTAGGAAACATTACTATTTTAAATGTATACTGTCCTCCTAAAAGTAAACACATTCGATTGAACAGACTGCAGAATATCATATCCAATCTTCCAAAGCCCATATTTGTTAGTGGAGACTTCAACGCTCATCACATTGCCTTTGGGTGTTTGTGTACAAGAGGCCGCGGCCGAGATTTGTATAATATAATAGACGATAGTGATTTATGCATTTTAAATGATGGTAGGTTCACTACAGTCGGTAGACCTTCATGCAATCAATCAGCAATTGATGTTACTTTTGTCAGTGCTAACCTGGCACCAATTTGTGAGTGGTCCATACATGACGATGCCATGGGCAGCTACCACTACCCAACAATCACTAATATCGCAATATGTGTCGACAAGTACCAAGTTAATCCTCCTGTCGCAAAGTTTCTGTATAACAAAATGAGTGAAACGGATTGGCATAAATTTCGTGATGTATCGGAATCTATTTTTGAAGACCTGTCATTGACCATTGACAGTCCAGAATTTCAACTTGATCCAATGTCTGCATATCTGGCTTTTTGCACATGTCTGAATAAGCTTAAAGAATTACTTATCCCAAAGTTTGTTAAAACGAGTAACTTTAAAAGTAGGCCACCAGCACCCTGGTGGAATGAAACATGTGAAAAAAGCGTTAAGGCATCCTACAATGCTTTAAAAAAATATAGAAGTGATCCGTCTATGGCTAACTACATTGAATATAAAAAACTAGATGCATTAAAAAAGCGAACTATTTCTGAACAAAAAAGAAGTGGTTGGAATGATTTTTGTAATAAATTTAACAGGAACACTCCGTTAAGCACTATTTGGAATTTAATTAAACGGTTTAGGGGTTTGAAGGCTGGAAATAGATCTTATAAGGATGAATTCGTACAGCCATTTTTATCAAAATTGACAGAATCCGGTAATTTGATAGAGTTCAATTCATTTTCTAAATACTTTACTGTAAATAATAATAATCCCGACTCAGTGGTCCTATTGAATGACTTTACATGGAATGAACTAACAATGAGTTTGCAATCTAGGAAAAACACAACTCCAGGTCTTGACGATTTCCCATACATTTTAATCAAAAATCTTCATAAATCTGTACAAAATCTATTCCTCAAAATTATTAATATGCTATGGTCTCAAAAACTTGTTCCTGAACACTGGAAAACTCAGTGTGTCATTCCAATTCTCAAAGTAGATAAGCCACCTGAACTTTCAAATTCCTATCGACCCATCTCATTGTCGTCTTGTCTTGGGAAAATATTCGAAAATATGCTTAAAACTCGTATTGATTGGTATGTTGAAGCTAATAACATTATTCCTCAAATTCAGTATGGATTTCGTAGAGGTCGCAGCTGCGTAGACAGCTTCACTTCTCTTGTCGCGGATTTGAAAAGAGCCAGAAATATGCGGTTAAATACTGTATGTGTATTTTTAGATGTCCAAGGTGCTTTTGACAGTGTGGACCCTGGAATTTTGGTTGAGGTTCTGACTGGCAATCTAGGTATTCCTGGTCAAGTTTCAAAGTGGATACACGAGTTTTTAAACAGTAGAATATTGTATGTGAAACACAACAATATTCTGTACGGCCCAGAAATAGCTTGTAAAGGGACGATGCAAGGTGCTACCCTTTCACCCCTGTTGTACAATTTGTATACTTGTGAGATATGTAAATATATAAGTGTAGAGAATGTACAGATTCTTCAGTTTGCTGATGATTTAGTTATATATAGTTCTGATAGTCAGCTAACTAAAACAATAAACAATATAAATGTAGCATTGGAACAACTGAAAGTCTACTACCATGATAAGCTGCATTTAAAAATAAATGCTGCCAAAAGCAGTATGATGATTTTCAGTGATGACATCCCTTGTACAAATGTTACTTACAATGGTGACACTATAGATAGGGTTACTCAACACAAATTTTTGGGCGTCGTCTTAGATCAGAAATTAAACTTCGAGGAGCATATTAAATATATATCCAAAAACGCCTTAAGAGCCGTTAATATCCTTCGATGCTTAGCTGGCGTCTCATGGGGTGCAGACCCAAAAACTCTGTCTATATTGTACAAGGCAATTGTAAGAAGTCACTTCGACTACAGCACTTTAGCATATGTAAATAGTTCTTATGTACCTACATAGATTAGATGTTATTCAAAACAAGGCCCTAAGAATTATTTCTGGAGCAATGTGCTCAACTCCAATTAGAGCAATGGAAATCGAAACTAAAATAATGCCTCTCATTATGAGACGGATAATGTTAGTTGAAAGATATTGCTTGAAATTACTAGCATTAGAGAATAGTGAAGTTACACGGAAAATTATTCCCCAATCAATTACCATATCAGAACCGCTAACTTCTGCCGATGAACTGTTGAGAGGCATCTCCCCTCAACTAAGTAGAGTATTTTTACACATTCAAAAACAGTGCACTCAAATTAGACGACAATCCCAATGGCCATGTTACTCTCACTCAATCAATAGCATTATTTTTCCCATGACGACTGTCACTCATGAAGTTTCATGCAACCACGATATTTTACAATTCCTAGACGACAATCCTCATTATTATACATTGTATACTGACGGAAGTAAGTCTAAAGATCATGTAAGATCTGCAGTATTTGATCCACAGACGAATTTCTCTCAAAGCTATGTTTTGGATAATAATTGTTCCATATTTACCGCAGAGGCATATGCAGTTTTAGAAGCACTCAAATTAATCTACCATCTAAATACCAGCAAACACTTGTTAATTTTAACTGATTCCTTAAGTCTAATAGAAGGTTTAAAAAACCTAAAGATTAACTATAAAACGAATTACATTCTATACCTAATTAAAGAGTGTATATATAAATTACACATGACAAAAATCGATGTTGCTTTTATGTGGATACCCTCTCATAGAGGTATAACTGGCAATGAGATAGCCGATAAAACTGCATATGAAGGGATTAATTCATTAGATGTTAAGCTAGTGGTTAGTGTCCCGCTGACAGATTACTACAGCTCTATAAATATAAAAATATTAGATGAGTGGAAAAGCATGTGGAAGAAAGACCAAGAGGAAAAAGGAAAATGGTATGGTTCTCTGCAAGAAGATATACCAGCACACCCATGGTACTGGAAATTGGAGTCAGCAAGTCGCGACTTCATAACGACCATAAACAGACTTCGATTTGGACATACCACCACTCCCTCCCACCTGGCTAGGTTGGGAATTGTGTCAGATAATAGGTGCAAAGACTGCAATACTCCACAAGCGGATATTGAACATTTATTTTTCTCCTGCCAAACATACAATCTGCAAAGACTGATACTCGCTAGTGAAATTAGTGAAGTTTTATTGAATGATTCCTCCCGCCGCTTGCATGATTTATTAAGAAATGTGAAGTGCTACAAACACTTATTTGATTTTATTAAAAATACTATTGGAAGAATTTAATTATCCGCCGTGTATATAATACAGTGCAGTGTAGAGGTTTGCACCGGAGCAGTGAGTACCGGAGAAGCTCCGGTGAAGTACCGGTAAAAGTACTCGATTACAAGTACCGGAGTTCAATTGATTACTCTCCGGTTCATTATTGTTACACTGTGTAGGTATGTAGGTACCGGTAAAAGTATTCGATTGATTAATCTCCGCTGAAATATTCTAACATGTGTTATGTATTCAATATTATTTAAATAATATTATACCTATATTAGACGACCTGTTTGGTGGGGAGGCAAAGATACTGTCTATTAATCAAGAGTCGCGGTTTCGATTCCCGCGCAAGACAAATATTTGTGTGCAAGAACATGTTTATTTGTCTTGTTGTGAGTGTTTCTATTGTATCATCAATCAATCAATCAATATCAATACATATAATAAAATCGTAAGTGTGTGTTTGTCTGTACGTTTGTGCACGCTAATCTCAGCAACCGCTCAATCAATTGAAATGCGGTTTTCTATAATGCGTTGTAGTCTGCTCCACGTAACATTTAGTGTTTGCTTCATGTCAATCGGTCCATAAATAAAAAAGTTATGTCAATCTAAAGAATTAAATATAAAATGCAGCGTACGAAGTCGCAGGCAACATCTAGTAATAAATACGTATTTACAAACACAAATGTATCTTTATCTGTTAGTTCTTAAATTAAACATTTTGGGCTCAGGGGTCGGCAACCTCGCGGCGGCTCGCGAGCCACTTGCGGCTCTTTAGTTCCCTAAGCAATTATCATAGTACATTTTCAAAAACATATTACTGTTGACATATATTCTACCGATAGACAGGAACGTCCATACATTGAATATGTTCCAGATTTGTACGCGCTTGAGCGAGAATGGACTCGCGCAACGGATGCTATAAAACTCATATCTTGGTATGAAAAAAAAAAAGGGTTTAACATTGTATAATTATGTTAATTAGCATTAACTTTAATATTTTTTCCCCTCTATACATTGCGTTTACAGCACTTTGTTTGACAATTCTACCACAATAAATTAAAATATCTCCGTCACGTGCGTTTCATTCGTATTATGGCATAAACCGAACTAAAGATGAGATGAGTACATTTACCGCAGTTTGGTGGTACATGATGCTTGTTCTGATCGCCGCATCTAGTACGTAAGTAGTACAATAGATCGATGCATTTTACCCTTTCATTTCATTAACACACCTGTTTGGTGTTCTGTTGCACTCGAAAGCGTTATATTATGGAGCACCAGTTCGGGCGGAGGCCCTTCCTCATTCTTTCGGCGCTTATCATGTTCTCTTGCTCACACATTAGTGCCGTCTATACTCACTCTCGCGCGTACCGTAACCAAAAAAAAATCTTATTTTGATTCCACGCTGAGTTAATAAAAATGTTCGTTCTTTATTTTAACCAACATCATGATCGCCATGTAATATACGTCGCCAGGTACTTTTTCCGTTTCCGTACAAATGGTCATAGTGTCCTTTCATCCCGAAAACGTAGGTAGGTAGGTACTGTTTCCGATGAAAACGATAATTAGATGCCGCCATGTGTCTTTCTAATTTTAACTTTCACGCGGGCGAAGCCGCTGGTAGAAGCTACTCAGAAATTAATACGACCCGGTCTTGTTTTTATTATTTTTAATTTTAAAAAAAAAGACTTAAATTTTATTTACTTTCCGTCAACGCAAGTACAAGTCGCCATTTAAGATTCCTTTCTTTAATGCATCGGCTTATACATATAAACGATAAACCTCAGAATAGACAAGATGGCCGATCGGAGCTCAATGCTTACCATGGGCTCTAGCCTGGTGCGCGGTTAATGAATGATATCATCGGGCGCCCTAATATGCCAGCTCTTAATCTCTTTCGAAGACGGTTATTTCACATTTTGTCACACCAAAGAATTGGGCCGGTAGATTTCGGTCAGAACTGCGGCCTCTAGGTCCCACGACAGAAGCCTGTATGCCAGAAGAGGTACTAATGCTACGTTAACTAATATCTAGGTACGAGTGAACAAAAAAAAAATTTTGTGGCTCTTTAAATTTTTTGGCTCTTCTGACTAAAAAGGTTGCCGACCCCTGGTCTAAGGCACAGTAATAATGTCTAAGGTTTTGGGCTGGATGTTGATGGTTTTATGATTTACATACTTAGGAGGTGCAACTTTAAAAAATCCTGAAACGTGTTCATTTATTTTTAATTAGATGCAGGTACCTATACAATTTGTGAAGCAGTTTCCATTGAAGAAATGAAGAAATTCCCATACAAACTTACAACCCCTCATTTACCTCCTTATTGATATAATTTAACAAATCAAAGATATGTATGTCTATTTTTTTTATAACCAAAAACAGCTATACATAATTTCATGATGCTAACTTTAGTGACGAATTTCCATACAACTGTTTATACCTTATTTACCACCTTAATGGTGAAATTTCCCAAAATCCTTTCTTATAACTTACCTAGTTAATAAAAGGTACCTACTGTCCAAATTTCATCATTCTAGGTTCTGGGGTTTTTCTCTACGTTGATGAGTCAGTCGGTCAAAATCTCGCTTTATATTATTTATAGATTTTATATTAAACTATTAGATACTTTTTAAAATATAGGTCCTCATAAAACTCTACTGGATCACCTACATACAAATTCTCTGATTGTACATGTTTATTTAAATCAAGAATTGCAAATTAGAAGACAATATTTCAAGGCATCAAATCTATGTACCTACACAAACGCGATGCTCCGGTTTTCACCGGAGAAAAACCGGAGCTCGCAAAAGTACCGGTGAATTTCACCGGAGCTCAAGATTCCGCTCCGGTGCAAACCACTAGTGCAGTGAACAAAGTGAAAAGTACAAACAAGTGTAAAGTGAACGCTTTTAAAAAACAAAGACATGGCTTAAAGGTCTTGTAACCAAGCCAAAACCATTTAAAAAAAAAAAAAAAAAACATAAGTACGTCAGTTGTAAATGCTATCGTCGAATTTTCCTTTACTCTCTCACGTAACTTTAATGTTTGGATTAAACTGCAACAAATTGAGACCAAACTACGCATAAAGGTTTGAGAAATGAGTAAAGAAAATCGGAGTGGTGCGCAGGAAGTGATTTTTAAAGTTTTCCAGTGATGTTTCGCGGAGTACCAATCTGGACAATTGTTGTGGGATTTTGAGGATGTTTATGAGCAAACAGCATCTTTGGTGGGTATGTAATCGTGTTATTGTTTGTTTTAAATCTGTCTGAAGTTACAAATTTACTGAATTTACGATTTGGAGACAAAAAAAGGCATTGTTTGCATATTTTTAGGTTAGAATCTTAAACTTACAATCTACCTATAATGTAAGTCAGTGGTTAGAACAACATGGTTATTTTATAGTACGACCTACATTTTTGATACTCAGTTCAATCTGGTTTTCTACCAATTTTTATTTTGAATTAATTGCTTCATGTCAATAGTTTGTTTCCAATATGTAATTAATTTTCTTTTTTTACTCTTTTCAGGAAAATCAGAGAGTACAGTTAGGCGAATAGTTAACGAAGGTTTTAATGAAGGAAAGTTTGAAACTCCTGGTAAACACAGAAAAGGTCGGCAAAGAAAGAAATAGACGATTTTAATATTTGAGCACTGCGCCAAAAAAATCCTTGTCAGATGGGGGAAAGTTACAGATAAAACATGTAATTACTTGATTGTGGCAAAGCAATTGGGACTGCTAGGCACCTGCTGGTGGGTTGTAAGACGCTATTAGACCGGGGCTTCTGGATCTGGTTCAATAACTTTATTCTGGATCTGATTCAATAAAACAGAAACAAAATTAAAAATGTATAATGTGTTTTATTTATTAACTCACTAGCTGATGCCCGCAGCTTCGCCCGTGTCGAATTTGTTCTCGTTCCCGCTTCCCGTAGGAACTTATTCCCGGGATGAAAAGTAGCCTATGTGTTATTCCAGACTATAATGTATCCCTGTACCAAATTTCAGCCAGATCAGTTCAACTGTTCGAGCGTGAAAGAGTCTCACATCCACACTCATAAGCTTTCGCATTTATAATATTTGTATTGTTCCCGTTCCCGCTTCCCGTAAGAACTTATTCCCGGAATAAAAAGTAGCCATGGTTATTCCAGATTATAATGTATCCCTGTACCAAATTTCAGCCAGATCCCTTTAACCGTTCGAGCGTGTAAGAGTAATAAACATCCACACTCACAAACTGTCGCATTTATAATATTAGTAAGATTTTACTCGGAACGAACTCCTCGTATCAAAATCATTTTGGTCGTACTATATAGGGTTGCATACATGCATTCAGCAGCGCAGCGCCCTCATTTAATTTCACGACTTTATAGACAAACTGTAAATGTGCCTATAGGTACAAGTTTTCGTTTTGAACTTTCAAGTTTTCCTTTTTTTAGCCAGGTCCATTACTAGCATTTCGTATAGAATTCTATTACACCCTGATTAGGGATGTAGGGGAACATGGGCATCAGTGGATCACTTTTTTTTTGAAGCTGTTTTTGACGTAAATTTTTGCATGTAATACGTAAAAGCATAATAAAATTTTAAGTTTCTCTCTTTAAATCCCTCATTAATAAATTAATATATGTCAGAAGACGGTTTTTTCTTCGAGAGGGAATTGATCCACTGTGGCACATGTATGGGTTACCTTGAATCGGGGTTTGAGTTACAGTGGATCATAAGGGGTAGTATGGATTGCCGGTGGAACTTCTGATACCGCTTCCGAAGTTTGATTCCAAAACTGAGGGGGGCATCAGCCGCACTCTCGCGACTGATGCCCGACATCAGGGGACCCACGCAACGCTCCCTACAGGAGACAGTACCTCGGGATCGTGCGGAGCATGGCCCTATACGGGGCCCCCGCAGTGGTGAAGACCCTGACGGCCAGCAATGCGGCTAGATTACTTAGCCCGCAGAGGGCGATGACCGTAAGGGTGATAAGGAGATACCGCATGATCTCAGGTGAGGCGGCATGTCTCCTAGCCGGGACCATTCCATGGGACCTGGAAGCGAGAGCCCCTGCGCCACTATTTAAATGGCGCAATGAGGCGCTGGAGCGCAAAATCAAAGCTCGGTGGTCCCAGCTCCACCAGGAAAACGTGGAAACGTGGAAGGTGTGACTTGAGCAACCAATGGGGGGATTCGCCACAATTGCGGCGGTCAGACTGTCATGTACTAGTGGCTGGAGAGGAGACATGGTGCTTTCTTCTACCGGTTGTCACAGATACTTACCGGGCATTGGAGCTTCGATAAGTACTGTGGTTCGGTAACCGCGCCAGGTCCTCGTGGCAGGTTTGGACGCGGAGCATGGCCCTGTACGGGGCCCTCGCATTGGTGAAGATCCTGACGGCCAGCAATGCGGCTAGATTACTTAGACCGCAGAGGGCGATGGCCTTCAGGGTGATAAGGGGATACCGCACGATCTCAGGTGAGGCGGCATGACACCTAGCCGGGACCCTTCCATGGGACCTGGAATGGAAGCGAGAGCCCTTGCGTCACTATTTAAATAGCGCAACCGCGCAAGGAGGCGCTGGAGTGGGCCACAGTCGAATCTCGGCGGTCCCAACTTCACCAGGAAACTGTGGAGACGTGGAAGGTGTGACTTGAGCAACCAAAGGGGGATTCGCCACGATTGCGGCGGTCAGACCTGTCATGGACAAGTGGCTGAGAGGAGATATGGTGCTTTCTTCTACCGGTTGTCACAGATACTTACCGGGCACGGGAGCTTCGGTAAGTACTGTGGTTCAGTAACAGCGCTAGGTCCTCGCTATCCCACTTCTTAGGGGGGCATCATGGCTCGCACCATGGTCTCCAGCGAGAGAATGTCCTGCCACGAGGACCTGGCGCCGTTGTCCTCGCTGCGCTCTCCGCAGTGCTGACACTTGGCCCAGGTTTCCCGGTGTATTTGCCACAGATACTTACCGAAGCTCCCGTGCCCAGGAGGCATCTGTGACAACCGGTAGGAGAGAGCATCGTGGCTCCTCTCCAGCCACTCGTCCATGACCGGTCTGACCGCCGCGATCGTGGCGAATTCTCCCGTTGGTTGCTCAAGTCACACCTTCCAGGTCTCCACGGTTTCCTGGTGGAGCTGGGACCGCCTTGCTGTGTTTTCTTTTGACTATTAAGGGGCATATTGACCCGTAAAAAAGGATCTTATAAAATTCGAATCCCTTCGGGTAACAGTGGATCACGATCCGATGAACCCCATTGGAGTATGATTCACTGTAACCCATTTACCAATAACAGAAATAATATTTTTATTTAAATATAATTAGCTTTTACAGCACAGTATAATACATTTTTAGATACTCAGACACACACACTAAAATAAAATATACAAAGACATTGAAATATCTAAAAAACCTGGTAGCAAAACTATTTCCAATAATACGTAAATATTTTTTCTCGTACGTGCCTACGGACCGATGCGCTGTCGCGCGGCCTTCCGTTGTGACTCAGTGGATGGCGGTGACTATATAGTCGGGTAGTGCGGGGTGTGGGAGGATGTGCGCTGACCCGAAGTGTAAATGTGTGGGTGCCATAGGCACAAAGTTATAACAAACTAGCTGATGCCCGCAGCTTCGCCCGCGATGGCGCTGTATGTGAAATAGTAGATTGTTAACCGAGGGTGGAAAGAATCAATTCCCGAGGTATTTAGACGCCCGAGCGCAGCGAGGGCGGCTATAGTCCGAGTCGGAATTGATTCTTTTACCCGAGTTAAACACTCTACTTTTCATTTCAAATACGAGGAAAATAAAACTTATAATAAGATTCAAACCTTACCATAAAACAATAATACCAATTGTTTTGAATTCTGTTACAGATAAAATAATAACAACTACATTATGTCGACTTTTTAAATTTTAAATATGGTACTCCGGCTGGCCCCATACACGTACAATATTGACTCAATATTTATTTCCATCCGAATATAGTCTGTTCAAACCTCAATAATTTGTTCAATTTATTGCTACATTGATCAATATTATTGTACGTGTATGGGGCCGGAAGAAATTTTCGCTAAGTTCACACTGGCTGTTTGGAAAGTCGCATGGCATTTTTTTTTTTTACACAAATCTCTTCACTATCACAGCTGACCTGTCAGCAGTTCTATTTTTAAAGTTCATTCCGGCCCTTGGGTGGGAAGTAATTTGTATGAGTTTTTCCCTCCCTAGGGAGGGAAACAGCATTTTCCACCCAATAGTCAGATCAAGAAAACACTATTTTCCGAGTATGAGAAATGAAAAATGATTTTCCCGCTTTTCTGTTGGAATTTTTCCTGAATTTTCTTTGCTATAAACCTCACGGAGCCCGAGACCTTTCCAACGAATGCAAAACCGTGGTAATCGGTTCGTGCGTTCTGGAGTCATAGCGTCAGGAAGGAAAACCCGACTTATTTTTATATAATAGATGATCCACTGTTCCCCGTGATCCACTGATGCCCATGTTCCCCTACGTATTACAAGGAATAGGTATCTACCTACCAGCGAAAAAGAAAAAAAGAACATTGTAAATATAGAAAATTATAAAATAAATAACTACTCGATAAAGTTTAAATAATATATTATGTATACTTTTCTTAAGGTTACAAATTGGTTTCAACTTTTTGTTTTGACAAATATTTGGCGAATGATAATGACAACATGCCAAGCGCGGCACTTCCTCCACATGCATACGTTAACACACCTCTATAATATTGAGGGCAGTCAGCTTCATTTTCACATTTGCTGGAAAGAAATAAAACATCATTATATTTTTGGTAGCCGTAGCAGATTTTTAAGGAGTCGACATAAGTAGGTACGCCAAGGTAGACCCCTACCATTTTGCTCATTCACTCTCGCCTCTTAAAATAGCGGCGTTTTCCCTGAAAGAAAACGCATATTAAAATACTTACCTAATTCGAAGCTTATATAATGAGATAGGCATATCCGTTACCCGTAGGCTTATCTTACTCATGTTTGATGACGTATTTCCGTCGACTCACCAGCAGATGGCGCCACCTGTGAACTTATAAAAGAACATGGCGTCCACTTTGTCCTCATTGGCTTTTATTCACCAGGCAGATTTAAAAAGTAAGCTTCGAATTAGGTAAGTATTTTAATATGCGTTTTCTTTCAGGGAAAACGCCGCTATTAAAAGTACTTGACCGTAATTCGAAGCTTATATAATGAGAAATGTTTGTTTTCGCCTGGTGAGTGACGGAAACGCCAATGTGATTCTAATTTATTTTTAGGAAAATAATATTAGGTATACAATGTTGTATGTATGGTATCTAGATTTATAATCTTTACCATCTTGAACAACTTCATATGTAATCTTAAACAGACTAAATAAGGAATCTTATTTAAGGAGTAGTAAGTATTCCTTCTATTGACAGGATTAAATAATTGCGAATTATTATTATATTTGATTGGTGGTAGTAGCTGACATTATTACTCGACGATAAAATTTTTTGAAATCCATCGTCAATTACCTCGTGTTAAGGATTATTTTGATCTTACCACCACCACCAATTCTTAGAAGCTGCTGTTGACCGGGTAGTGCCGGGGCTAGAATAGTTGGAGAACCTCTAACAGTCATAAATAAACTATTAGACTGTGTAGTCTCATATCGGATACTCTGATATCCTAATTTCTATCTAGAATAAAGGATTCAATTGAGTAGATCCAACCAGATTGTCTGAAATGAAAATGATCAGTTTCGGACTCTTGATTCGGGCCTAAAAGTAGTACCTATGACGTGAGTTAATACAATCGAGCGTTAGATCGTGGTTGCGACGACCTAAGCATAAAATCACTATGACGAGAAACCTGAAAAATGTTCTCTTTGTATCAATACTTGGTAATATTGAACTAAGTCATCAATCCCAATATCAATGAATATGTGACTTAACTTTCTTTACATTTTTTAAAGAAATCGACCAAGATAATATGTTTAACCAAAACATGCGAACTATGTAAAGTTGACTAACGGTTTCTATATTATCAAGAACAGCAACAACAGATTTATGTAACATAATCGTATTATATAATAACCGTGAATAAAATGCAAGTCGGTTAAAACTGTAAAATTTATAAGTATCTTAAAAGGTAGGTCTCAAGGACCTCAATAGTAGAAGTTTTTGATTTAATATCTGTTATTTACCTCTTCACGCCCCCCCCCCCACATTTCCACAGATTCTCTATGTGAGGTGGTGGGAGACCTGTCGAGGTGTTTAGTAGAAGGAAAGAAATAATGTTTATTAGGTTCTTTTGCAGGTTCTGCAGAACGAATGGAGCTTACAGAGCTCTCGCTTTGAGATCTGCCCTCTATTATTACCTTGTGCCATCGCGGCACCACAAACACTCCTGTTGACCGATTAAGGTGTGACAGCATCTTGGGTATTAAAAATGGTGGTGAAAGTAATATCCACACATTACAAACAGGCCTATCATGTGTATTTGGAATTAAATAAATCTTCCTTTTATGTCTAATATCTTTTCTTTTGGTATTGGACTTTCAGGTAGTTCTATGTCTATCGCATAACGATATGAGAGGTTTCTTTGGGAACCTATTATTGTTTTCTCCCAATTGTCTAACCATCCCTGGGTTTGAAGAGTTTTCAAGGCTATTTGTACGTGTTTGTGACGAGTAACAGGATTTTGATGCGCAAAATGAGATTTTGTGTAGGTAGACGAGTATTTGAATACTCTTATTCTATAGAAATCGAGGCACCCAGATGGTGAGAAACGAAAATGTTTTGGGTGCGGCTTACCCGAGCGGAAGACAAGAATGTGCTCTGAGAAAGAATAAATGTACACTACGTCAGCTTTATCATGAAAATAAGCTTGACTGAGATGTATTTTGCACATCCAATCTCGTGGTTGGAGGAAATCTGGTAAACGGAACATGCTGAAAGATAGAATTATTCTGGCTTCACAAAGGCGTACAATGTCCTAAAACTGAATTCTGGGCGGATGACCCATCGCTATTTGAAGTTAGAAAAAGTGGAGAAACCAAACTTGGTGACAAAGGAACTAGTTTTAGAGTGCCTTGAGCATTCATCTTTTGTACCATTGCACAATGTGGTCATTTCAGTTAAAAAGGAAACCTGTATGGATTCTTAAGTATTTAAAGCAATAAGTATTCCACCTTAGTCAAGTTTTCCATAGCATTTTAACATAAAGTGAAAATTTACAACTTTGTCAGGACGGGACTTGAACAGAGTTCGGTGTAAATTTAAATGTGGGAAGGTTATCAGTTTTGAGCAGGATTCGAACCTGCGTCCTCTCGAATACCGTGCAGGACGGATTGGAGTTTCTGGATAAAGGGAATGCGGTACCCTTTTATAAATTTAAAACTTTTTGGTACTCTCGTTCCTTACCAATGTATTTTGTACAGAGTTAACTGACCGACATAGAATGACAGGGTCATATCATTTAGTGTTTCCTTTGCTGGTGTGGGCAGAGGATGTTAGACCTCTCCTCGTCTCTTTGAGAGCCTCGAGCTCGGATATTTCGTAATTGAAGGGACATCCTTGCATGGTTACTTAGTATGTTATCGTACGCCTGGTTACTATCGTATTTTACAATTATTATAGATACACAATATTGTACATACCCCTCGAGGGTGGTTACTGGTTAGCGTTTCCTTTGCTGGTATGGGCAGGGGATGTTAAACTTCTCAGTCTCTTTGAGAGCCTAAAGCTCAGAAATTTCTTAATTGAAGGGACATTTACTGTCGTATGCCCAATTATTATGGATATTGTACACACCCCTCGAGAGTGGTAACTGTAATACAGGCCTAAAAAGGCTCTTGGTACAATGGAATCTGGACTCTATTCGATGGAGATCTGATCTTGACGCCTGATCCTCTCGAAGGCTGGCGTAATGATTTGGATGAACTTTCCTTTTTGGAGATCGAAGACCAAAATGCATGCCTTCCCGAGTGCCGTTGAAAAGGCTTCAGCCTCGAAAATGTATGTGTTTGAAGACGATATTTTATCAAGGTTCATTTTTAAGAATTGGGTCTTTGACAATTCTGAGAATAATATATGAAATCAGATCTATGGCTGCAAGCCATTTGTAATAAATTGATAAAAGATTTATGGAAATCCTATTATTACAGTAGTGTTTAAAAATACAAAAGGTTTTGGCAGAAAGAACCTTGTCAGCTTTTTCAAAATGTAGCAGGGATTCGAATTGTCGGATCTACCCGTTTTTGTTTAGGTTGACGAACCCAGGACTATGATTTTACAATAGTGGGTATCAGCATATTATCTTATCAAGGCAATTTGTCGCCAAAACGTGTCTATCAACCTCTTAGGTTATACTGTGTCTTAGGATCTTGGGTAACCGAAATCTCTTTTAATGCTGTCCCTATATAAAATACGAAGCAAGGATGATTGTTTTTATCATCCTCGTAATTTAACCTCTGATCTGTGAAGAAATTTACACTTGGTCAGGACCAGTGTTAGGTAATAAGAAATAACTCACCTATTTCCATCATCCTTATCTGGTTTAGTGGAAGTCGGCTTCTTTTACTCCACTTACGACAATGCACGTGGCGTCGCGATCGCCCTTATTTGAAGTTCGAGCTAAATGAGCTGGAACTGTAGCTATTTGACGTACCTAATACAGTAACTGGAGCTCAGAGCGCGCTTCTGAAATACTCCACTTGGAATTAGCTCACTTTCTAAGGATGGAGGATTCATTTCTATCAAGAAACCAAACTAAAAGAAATAGTATTATGTTAGGTACCTAAAATTTAAGTACTACTTTCATGGTGAAAATTTAGTTATTACTTTGACACACTCGTACGTAATTAGAAACTTGGGATGATTACGATTTTACCCATAATAGGCCATATTTTTACATGTATAGAAACATCTAGTAATTAATGTGCCTTTATGTGGGTAGGTATAAAAATATTTTCTATATTCGGCGGTACTTACGCTGTACATACATGAAGCAAATAATATCTAAAAAAAAGGTATTAGTACCTATGAATACAATCTATAAAATCAGTTTGATATTAGCTGTAACTAAAGATATTAAATAAAAGAAACTGCAACCTCGAAAGGTTTACGTGCTATTTTAAAATAATAGGTTATTTCACGTTATGACGTATCACACTCATATGTGATCGTAAAAATATGAAGTAAAAACATACCTGAGACTTAAACGAACGGTTAAACCGTTAAATATGTCTGTAGGTTCACTTACTTCGATCACAAGTCACTTGTTTTAGATACACTGTATATTCAAACGAACGGCAAAGCCGTTAAATAATTATTTCTGTAAATTCACTAACTTCATCCCAAGTCACTTTTTATAACTTTACTAGGTATATAACTAGTGACTAGAAAAAATAAATGCACTAGCAGGTGTTCCTGCTATAACCTATTGCTACGGGAATCAAAACGCCAATGAGGACAAAGTGGACGCCATGTTCTTTTATAAGTTCACAGGTGGCGCCATCTGCTGGTGAGTCGACGGAAATACGTCATCAAACATGAGTAAGATAAGCCTACGGGTAACGGATATGCCTATCTCATTATATAAGCTTCGAATTACGGTCAAGTACTTTTAATATATTTTGTCAGTTCCATCTATTCTCTCTACATGTCTGAACTATCTGAGCATCCCTTTCTCTATCTTAGTCTAATTCCTCTACATTTAAGCGCATCATGCATAATGGGGGTTGTTCGGGTGTTATCCCGCTTCTTGGGGGCTGTGACGTGCGTGAATCTTTCCTGTTGTCTAAGGCCTGCTTCTGTGAGGACGGTGTGCTCACCGTCAGCAGCCTAGTAACGTAACCGTCCTCAGGCCCCCGGTCTTGGAGGCCGATAGTCTTGGGCGAAAACGAGTCTGCAGCGCCCCCGCTGCAGGCTGCGGAACACGGGTGGGAGAGTTCTCTCCCGCTTCCGCTGCCTCTTTCACGAGCGTGACCTGACCTGCTCGCAGAAAGTTGCTTACGACACTAAGCAAGCTTATGCTGCGATAGATTTTTGCACTCTGGCTGCGACCCTTTTCCTTTATACATCGGTACCTAATATGACAGAGTTACACCATGACTAAGTGCCATTTCTACCGCAAAGGTTTTTCTTCTCTATCAAAAACCTTTCCTAATTTATTAGCAGTAGATAATAAGGTAGATATAGTAGATTACACGCGCTGTTATTATATCTGGACTTTATCGATTTGGTTGCTCAGCTCAATAGCTGAGCAATAAAATGAAAGGAATAAGTAGGTACCTAATCAATATTAGGTACCTACTTATTCTATAAACATATATTAAGATATACTTACAAATTTTCAATGGCGACTACTGCAATCCCAGTTACAAGTTTGTCGGCGAAAGTAACGATGGAATAGATGGCAGCGCCTTGGTGAGAGTGTGGACCAATCAAGTCAGCTGTCACACACAAACTGGATACTAGTGTTATTGAACTACCTGCACCTGAAATGCATAATAAAAAGAACTGTGTTACTTCGACTGTTGGAAGCGTTTCTTCATAGAGACCACCTGGCGAACTAGCGCACCGCACACATCGGTCGTCTATATAAAACGGCAAGTAATATTTTTGCAAATTGACCAACCCAAAAATTTTATGTGAAAATCATCTGTCGAGCCATGTAACTATCCAAATTTCGCGCACGGCGAAATTTTTATATGCCTTAGGTAAGTTTGGAATCTTTAATAGCAAAACAACCTTCTGGTAGGTTCTATCCTAGTTTTATTCAGTGCGTTATAGAAAAGTTTAAGGTTGTTATCAGTGAGGACAACCAGTGACCGACCTATAATATGTAAGCATTATATTTCAGTTCAGAAAAAAAAACCCTTCCTTTATTTGTAACCTACTGAAAATCTACAATGGTATTAGCACACATCTTTTCACCACATAGAATCTATCTAATAGCTTAGTATAGGTGTCTAAACTAGTATCTAAGTATGAAATTTCTTACCTATTAAGGTTGCAACTAAGTATATTTGCACTATACTAGCGTTAGGATCTATGAATACAGCTATCCATATAGAACTAATCAGACTTAGTACACTTCCTATTAAATACGCCACCTGCGAATATAAAAGCACGTTTAAAATTGGGTAATTTCAGAAACAAGTATAGGTAGGTAATAGGTATTACCAGACAGACTTAATATATTAAGTGGGTACCTACTTAGGTAGTTGTAAATACTTAAATAAACGCCATCTAGCCCAAATTAAGCTACTAAAACTTGTGCTACAGGATCTAGACAATTACTGATAAATGGTTGGCAAAATGTTTGTTTCGGAGTTAGTTTCTTTTCTATGTATAATGTGTATATTTTATAGGAATGTACCTACATATTTCTAAATACCTACTTTCAATATTATTATATACTTTATACTACTCGTAAGGTATAAAATAATTTTGCTAACGCTATATACCTGGTACTGTACTTTAGTATATATTTTGAAATACCTACACATTATACATAGAAACTTAACTCCAAAACAAACATTTGTGGATCAGACAAATGTTTGGTGCGACGCTTGATAGAACTCAGGACCTTAACGCGCCCGTCGGTTACATTAAATCAAACAATTCCTCATGGATATGGTTTGTGTGTAAAACCTTTTTTCTGATTTCTGTGGCTTAAAGGAATTGTTTATTATGATATGTATACCTACGGCTACTACGCCCGTTCTATCATCGCACCGCACGCCACGGGTAGGGAGGAAGGGTCGGCAGCGCGGGTTTAGCGCCTCTGGTGTTGCAAAAGTTCATAAGCTACGGTAACCATCAGTACGTGGGTGTGCTTGTCTGAAACTTACGTAGGTAATTATGAAAAAAAAAAATAAAAAAAATTATATGTTATTCAGCGTTAGATTTGTGAGAATAACCTAATTGCACAATTAGAACATGAGGGGGGGGGGGGGGGTATCACAAATTGTTGCCATTCCAAATTATCATGCGCTTTTTTAATAAAAACTATCTATTTACCCGAGGTTCGTATGACGTTCAAACTTAAATTCGTGAATGACGATTAAATGCAGCAATTATTAATGCAATAAAATTTTCGGAACTCTACATCCTTCACACAAAACAAGAAGGTGACCTGCGTTCTTAAAAAGACCAGGACCCCAATTCTCCGCCACTCGGATTGAATCCGTGGCCGACAATTTCCGCGATAAATGTCATCTTTCTCTTGATATGCCGTTTTGCCTATTCTCGGAGAGTCGTGGGCGACAATTGTCTGGCTATTTTCACCCGGATTACGTCGCATGGTACAGATCACACGTATTTCCTAAGTCGTATGGTATTTTATCTGTAATCCCACACTTCTGTTGTCACTAGTTTTAAGTTTATAGTTTATCTAGTTAAAAGTTAATTTTCAAACGACAGTGAAATACACTAACAATATACAATCACTGAAAATGAAACGCCACGGAGCTGGAGGTGCATTACGTGGAGAGTAGAGGAGTTTGATTTACTCGATGTTAATTTACGAATATGCTATACAACTTTGTGAAGTTCAAGGCAAGTATTTACGCCACAGTCTAGTATAATCGGGGTTTGGCTTAGACCATATAACACGGGACTAGCCTTTGCGAACCACCGCATACAAAAATATTCTGCCAGTTTTCATACAAGTGAAGGGGGAAACACAAAGACATATAAAATTTCATTGCATTTAAAAATGTATTTATCGACAAACGCGTAATGGCTGTTGTGTGTTAATTGTTATTGTACAGTCAACTACAATGTAATGTACTAGTTTAATCATATAAAATGATGTACTGATGTACAGGCTTTTCATAAAGCCAAAAGACCAAATGGTCATGTGCAATGGCAGAAAACAATGCTTAAGTAAGGCGCATCCTGTGGTTAGATGATCTAACGGGTTTGGTCTATCTATACAGACAGTAGAACATAGGTACTGTTGATAACATATCACCATTACATGTATCAATATGTTTTTAGTCCACTGTCTTGACAGTCTACTATTACAATCTAAAGCCCGGTATAAACATCGTAGAACATGTTAACATAATTTCGATTCGTCTGACTTAGGTAGGTATATTCCTCTGTCTTGGCAGTCTTCTACTCTATTCAAAGCCCGGTCTATTCAATACAGACACTAGAACATACTGTTGATAACATTATATCAATATGTCTTTTATTCTACTATCTTGACAGTATTCTACTCTTTTATAGGCGCTGTGTACGCTAATATCCTTAGTACTGGGACAATATGCAATATGATACATACTAATACAGTATTAGTATGTGTAAGGCATTGATGAATAAATACCTACAACTAAATGAACTGTTTCATATACAGAACTTGCCTTATTCACTTGTCATTTGCTTTCAGATCTATGGCTCAAAATAAAAATTCTAATTGTTTATGCACGGTTTGCCGGAAGCTGCAATGTTTAACTTACCACATTTTGAATAGCTCCAATGCATTGACCCTAATGAAGCAATAAGAAGCCACAGGCAAAACCACATAATCGGTTAGTTATATTTTATCACTTCTTTTATCTCCAAAAGGGCCAGCAAGGGCATACTAACTTCACCTTATAGCATTTGTCCCACGTAATAGGTGGTGAGCTATGTGGTAATGGTAATGTATGCAGGTGTGGGTTGTCACTGTCCGTTGTTGACATTTTTGAAGCATATGGTCTTCACTGTGGCTTAACAACTGCCATTTTAAAGGCAACCGGGATCAAAGTCTATACATGCCTTCTGAAGCTAGAAAACGCTCACAAATGAATGTCACAACGTGGTCCAGTGGTGGTAGATATAGCTTAGGTCTAGGATACTTACTGCAGTGATTGATAGTTGAGTCTGCTTCAAATTTAACTCCTTACCTCTTTTAACAACACAAAATTTCCATCTTACTTAATAACAAATAAATGGTGATTATTTATTTCAGGAGATAATGGATATGCCCTAATGTCTGCCCTGTCTTACACTTCAACAAGACTATGAGAAAGGACCGACCAACAAACCTGAATGATGACACCTTGTCATGTTAAAGACAAGTGATGCTGGTCACAGAACAAATTTATTAATAGCCACTAATTATTTTTTGCCACTATACACACACACAATAGCCACTAATTTATTATTAGATGGTCAGACATCTTAGAATCACATTCCTCCGTCAACAGATCCACCACTTGCAGGTCACAGAGCCACATTACATGCAGTAGAATATTAACAAGAATGTGTTAAGTGTTTTATTCGAGGAATAAATGAAAGTTAATTTCATTAATATAATAAGTTTTATTAACCCTTTTAATTTGAGAATTACAACTATACTATGTATGATTATCAATTTCAGTCAGTAAAATGACATTTAATTAGTGCATTTAATGACAGCATACAGCAGTTAAAGCATTCAGTTAATGTAAAGTGTATAAAATGTCGAAGTCTATTGATAGCCGAACATCACTATGGTAGCGGGTCACCCTTTTGACAGTTGCACTTTTCATTTTACTAACTGAGATTAATAATCCTATTTTAGAACTACTAACAACTAAGAAATAGCACAGTCACTAAAGAACCATTACAGGTTGACAGTTGAAAGATGAATTCTATTTCTGTTGCCGCTTTAAAGTTGGGATACAGGAACTACATGTTAGGATGATGTTGAAGTTAGCTTCATTTTTGTGATCCTGGTGTATAAGTACACTCCTTTTTACAGCCTATGGTATTGTTCAAACCTGAAATAGATGCAACAGATTGTATTAAGAAATTATAAAACATTACAATAAGTAACACAACATCTGTCTCTCCGTTCCGACCAACTGTTGCGATATGTATGACATAAAAGATATCATATTAACATGTTGCAATGCATTAGGTACATGATAAATTGCTGTTGTTCTAGGCTAGACTAGTAGCAGTTATAGATTAACCACTGACTATCTTGAAGAGACCCACCACAGTAGCATTCACAGAGAGTGACAACAATTTTGCATTATAAATAATAAAAGGTAAGTATTAATATAGCATTAGTACCACAGACATGCATGTGCCTGTGTTTATAATTATAAAACCTAGCCTGCCACTCTCCTGACACCTACTGTGATGTCAAGTATTTAGACTAATTGACACCACATTGAAGTTTGAACGAAGAAATCTTGTATCTTTTGGCACACAAAGTACAGGCACTCATGGTTTTTTGTTTTTGTTAATACTACTATGTCTGAGCATAGTAGGTAAGTACCTACTTTTAGAACATCACTTAGGAGACAGGTAGGTATTCTAATAAATTCCTCTAAAAATTACTTTTGGCTCTTGCGTTTCTCATCTTCCTTTATAACTAGTTCGGGGAAACCTCCACGCATAGCTCCAGCTGATCAATTCATCGCTGACGACATCGCTTTATGTTATTCTCTTGTCTTGATAAATCTAAAAAGAAAAACGGATTAGTTGAGACTATTAACGAAATTTGAATAATTCAAGACATTGCATGATAAGTATTACTTACTTTTCTCTTCTCGCTCCGAGTTTTGGGACCTTTAGGGCGACACCTAGTTCAGCATAGTCTAGCAAACGGTGTATTTGCACATCGGAAGAATACGCTACTCCAAGTTCAGCATAATAATATAGTCTAGCAAACGATGTATTTGCACATCGGAAGCATACGCTGCTCTTTCCTTTTCTTTGAATTGTTATTAATCCGTTAGCTGGTTCTAATTCCATTATTTTGTTTGAATTATTTGAAATATTGATAAATAAAGTTCCCGACATTTGTCTTGTTTACATACTTGTTTTTTTTTTAATGCTAAGTAAATATTCCGTCTACACGCATACTGCTTACTTATTTCCTTCATTTAAAAAATATTATTTTTATTTAATATGATAGTTTGCGCCCCCAATAACAACTTATTATAAAAATTAAATGTATTCTCAATACGTTAATATTATTTTAATATTATTAATAAGGTAAAATACGTAGAAAATTGCTAATCGATTTTATTGGTGCTAATATGTGAGAAAACCGGTAATACCCAAGAGAAAACGGAACGTTATTTGTTAACATCACTGTGTGACATTCATAGACAATAACAAAAGCGGGGAATTTGAAGTCTACTACCGCCCAGAATACACAATTTAGTGATCACCAGACAATTTTTAACAGCATTCAATCCACAGACTTGAGGTCTGGCGATAGACATAGGCGTGTGAATCGAGAATCGGCCTCCAGGTAGGAGGAAACATAAGCAGGGTGAGAATGTTCACATCCGTTATCGTAGTGGGACCACGAGAAACATATTGAACTCCCTCGTGGTTCCACTAGTGGTTCAAAATAGTGAGACCATGAGAAAACAGGGGTACCTACCAAACTAAACTAAGTAGTGGACATTAATGAAAAACAGAAAACAAACCTGGTTACCACAACTGCTAATGTTACTCTTCAAAAGCAGTGAGAAAAAAAAGGAAGAAACGTATAGAACCAGTGGCACGCTGGCTATCAGTTCCGATCCCGCACTGGGGTTGTACGTCAGCCGCTCATCTAAGAATAGTGGCACGTAGACTAAACTCAAAGCCCAGTATAATCTGGAGAACACGTATCTGTAAGAGACATAAAAAAGATTTATTGACCCTGGGGTTTGAAGCCGGATCTGCTTCATCATCGATGATAATGACTGTGTCGACAGTAAATACTGCGTCGGTTTTCTCCCTTGAGTGCACGGCGTGGGCGCAACAGCGCCAGGTAGGTAATCGTGGTAGGTCTAGACGTGGACACTCTCTCGCGCGAGACTATGGTGCAAGCCATGATCTCCAGCGGGAGCAAGTGGGACTGCGCCGCCGCTTTCTGCGAGCAGGTCATGCTCGTGAAAGAGGCGGCGGGACGGGAACAGGAGAGAACTCTCCCACCCGAGCTCCGCAGTCGGCGGCTTGGGCGCCATCGGCCTCCATGACCGAAGGCCTGAGGACGGTGAGGGTGCTGCTCACCGTCCTTACAGAAGCAGGTCCATGAAGGCAGCGTGACGTGAGGGATTCACGCACGCCCCCCCTAAGAACTGGGATGACACCCAAAAAACCCCCCAAAGACGCGGGATAGCACCCAAACCACCCCCTAGGCGAGGACGCAGTGGTAGGCGTAGGTCTCTTGGGAGTCCTGGGACTCCTTCCGAGGGCCTACCCGGGCTCCCAACCGTAGGCTGTTGGGTGTTACGTGAGGTTTTTTTAGACGGTAGTAGACAGGCATTAGCACCCACGAAGGAATTTCTCTCACGTTATAACAAAAACAAAAAGGCTTAGAAGTGATTATTGGCTCAGATGTGAGATCGAAAACGGAGGGACTTTACTCACTTGGATGGCGGTGTCGTTTACAAGAACGTTGTCGATGTAAACAAAATGGCTCGGTTTCCTATAAAGGAGCGGTTTTCTTACTTGTGGAAAATCCGTAATGGATGCTATGCCGGACTCGTGCCACAGCTCGTGCCGACTAAAACCAACACGTTCCCTACCTTCTGCCTAAGTGCCTACGGCTCGGAGCCCCGGGTAAGCCCACGGAAGGATATCCACAAATAATAGAGCGGTAGTTGACACCGTAACTTATACTGAGTTTTTTATTATGCCTACTACTAACGCTGCAGATAAGTAGGTACACGGTCTTTTTTAATATTTAAAGCAATTAGTATGCTAACTTTTTCATAATATTTTATTATAAAGTGAAAAAAGACAACCTGGCCCAGACGGGACTTGAATTTTTAATATTTAAAGTTGCGGGTTCAAGTCCCGTCTGGGCCAGGTTGTCTTTTTTCACTTTATAATAAAATATTATGAAAAAGTTAGCATACTAATTGCTTTAAATATTAAAAATCTATAGATTGAGTCGGAGACATCAAATCAATGTATAAAAATGATTGCAATATCGTTCATTGATATCAGAGTTGCTAAGTAGCTCGATAGATGGCTCTGTGCCATACTCTTAAATGGCGGTTACAATAAGGTGAAGAATTTCAACTTGTATCAGTACGGCTCCCGTAGCTCAATTGGTTAGAGCATTGCCCTGGATTAGGCAAAGGTTGCGGGTTCAAGTCCCGTCTGGGCCAGGTTGTCTTTTTTCACTTTATAATAAAATACACGGTCCTTCTGAAGGAAAATGGTCACCGTAGTCTATGGACGTTTGCGACGCCAAAGGCGCCACACTTGCGCTGTCGATCCAGCATGAACCTTCTAAAACCCCTAAACTTTTTATATTGTGCCCTATACAGCTATCCTAGGAAATCAGAGCCTACGACTAGCTACGACTCTCCGTCGATCGCGTCGTCGTAAGTTTGGTTGAAAAAATGATTCAGTAGGTACTTACAATAAACTTGTTTGGTAAAGAAGTGGCATCTTTAAAAAATACATAATTTTTGACTTCGCATTTTCGACTTTCCCTTCTTCGTCGAAAACTGCTTTTCCATTATTTACAGTATGCCCATTTGATATCGTCTCTTTGGTTGTTGGTTTAAGTTTGAAAAATATTTGGAATAATAGGAACGTTAATACTCCGATTCCAGAAATGATAAGTGATACATCCTGAAAAAAAAAACAATTGATATATAATGAGCATATTCGGATCGAGACCCATGAGGTGGCCGAGCTGCCCCCTAGGCGGGCGGCGCGACGATTTGAAGTTCTGGGATCTCAGTGGCGCTGACGGCGGCGTAAGCGCTCGCAAATTTGCCAGGTACCTAGGTATTTTACTCAATAGTAGGTAAATCATTGACAAAATTCATCGACCCACCCGCCCTTAAGCGAATGAAGATGAACTTCGTATCCAACAGCCAGCTCTCGCGGTGCATTCTTGCCACTATTTGTGGGACCCGGTATTGTTTTTCTAATTCATTATAATAATGTGAACTAAGTTTTCTAAATCGAATAGACCACTCTTACCCTGAATTTATAATCGTCCATAGGTCCTATGTACGGTCTATAGTTGGTGGCTCTCAGTACCATCCATGTTATGAGATATACAGCCAAGCTTGATGTCACTGAAGCCATGTATCTGAAATAACAAGTTTTACTATGATTCACTAGTATGTACCTAATTTAAATTAGTATTCTTTCTTTTTCGTCACCATCCGGCACGACAATCAACATCGCGATTATTCGCGACCTGGTGGTCTTTATTACCAATTGGGTATCTGTGCTACCGCTACTGTTTCTACAGGTCTCCCTGGTCTGCGGGTCGACTCTCTCACACTAGATCCACTTAGCGCCATCTGGTTCCTCGCCTAGCATCGCCCCAAGCCCGGCTGTGCAGCTCTTCGATCAACAATATACTGTTGATCGAAGGTGCAGCTGCTAAATCCCACAACAAACCTAACAGAGACTAAGTCTCTGTAGGTTGGCAGCCAAGTCTTGGCTACTTGGTGGTTTAACACAGTTGCACGATGATACCCCGCATGAACAACACGTTTTACCATCAGGCACCCATGAAATTCTTAATCACCACGTGAGTACCTACCTAAAGGCGTCGGAGCCTCGTCTTTTATTCAGCAGGTGCTCCGCTTGCAGGTGACGACGCAAGTCTTGAACCCACCAACAAAGTTCAGTCAATCAATCTAGAAGTCCTTCATTTGTTGTTGCTAGTTAATATTGAGACAAACATCCTATCAGGTAACTGAATAAACACAACGCCTTTTCAAGGATCACTCTAAGAAATTTTTGTAGGATAGGATTCCAATAGTTCCAGTTCTTGTATACGGGAATCAAATAATCCCTACTAATCACTATCCCTGCTAATATTATAAATGCGAAAGTAACTCTGTCTGTCTGTCTGTTACGTTTTCACGACTAAACCGATAAACCGATTTTGATGAAATTTGGTAGATATAGAGATAGTTTGAGTCCAAAGGAAGGGCACAGACTACTTTTCAACTGACTGCGCAAAAGGAGGGTAATGATTTTACGCGATATCGACTTCTACGCGGAGGAACAGCTAGTATAATATCTAATATATCCTATGTTACTAAGTGATAACCTTCGATCAACAATACATGGTGAAAGAATCATAGAAATCCATTTAATAGTTTTAAAGTTTATTCGTTACAAACATACAATAGGGACCTAGTAGGTACAATAAACAAAAATATTTCTTCTTCATATATTATTAGTATAGATATGTCACCTATTATTATTTATATCTGAGAGCTTCTTGATACGCCTTCCGCTTCAATGCGATTATAATTATCCCAGTAAATACTAAACCTTAAAAAAACCCGGAGAAGTGAGAGTTGGATTAGGCATTTCCCGAAAGCCTAAAAAACTATTTTCGTGATTAAATTACAGGTGTAGTTGGTAGTAGGGAATGCAATCCCGCAACACAATTGTAATCCCGGTATTTGCGGGACGGAGAGATCTCAGTCCCGCGGGATCCTGGTATTTGCGGGATCCCGCATATTTCTGAAAGTCATTGAAAAAAGAATATAATTCTGTATCATACATGCATCTAGAACTGAAAAATAGTCAGGCCTTAATCCCCGAAGGGGTAGGACGAGGCTTATTATAAGCCCTCATTTCACCTTTCAAGATTTCGTACCACGTAATATGTGGTGCGCCGTTTGCAGTTTTGAAATGAACAGGTGCCGGTTGCGACTGCTTGCTGTTGAAATTTTTCAGCCGGACCTTCAACCCATTTGACCGGCAAACGGGATCAACGGCTTAACGTGCCTTCCGAAGCACGGCAACGCTCAAATAAATATCACATAGTAAATGTAACTTACTGCAGTGATCTTTTACAGAACACAGTGTACGCAGGGCCACAAGGAAAAATAAATTATTGAATATTACTTATGTATTGAGATTATTAAACGGATATACATACAACATGTAGATCTGCACTTGTGCTAAAAAAAAGATTAAATTTTTTTTTTAATCACGAAATATTAACGAATGTAGGCAGTAGACTGTAGAGTCACGTGGGCAAGTATTGCACAAATGCAGATCCACAACTTGTATAAGTAATAAAATACCTACTGCAAATTATTAGAAGCAGATAAAATGGGTAGTTTTGGCATAACTTTAAACTCCTTACCCACTAACTTTACATGTCAGATAGTCAGCAAGCAATGTACGAGATTATTGAATACTTTTCTAACTGTTTATAGTACAAGAAAAGTCAAATCTCCCTGATTAAATCACTAAAAACAAAAAAGTACGTTATAAGGTTATATATTACGTCACAATTACAAAAAAACTTACTCAAACCGAATCAGTTTCCGCGCTTCCGCTTACAGAACAACACATGGCGTTTACCTTTGCACAGTCCCGCTAATCCCGCGGGATCCCGCACGATTTACGTGCGGGACTGGTCCCGCAAAAATACTGCGGGATCCCGGTATTTCGGGATCCCGGTATCCCGGTATTGCATTCCCTAGTTGGTAGGTAGGTACCTATTTCGAGATTTCGACGGCGTTACTTGCCAAATTTTATAACAACGGTCAACGGAAAATCTATATATTAAAGAAATTAAAATTGTACCTACGCTTCAAAAACGCAAAATGTACTGAATCGATTGAGCTCAAAATTTGACACGATATAGGTATCTACGTGGTATCTACCTACAACCGTTTCTGAGATAGTTTTAGGCTACTTTTTACATTTTTAACCGACTTCTAAAAAGGAGGAGGTTACTCAATTCGACCGTATATAATTTTTTCATTTTTTTTATTTTTTTTGTGTATGTAAAATAATATTATAAACAGCCTACCTAATATCAGTTTTATATACAATGTATTTTTTAAAAGAAAACATCGATATACGGCCTCCTTACATTCAAAGTATGTATCTATGATAGAAGTTGTAAAGTTTAAAGTTATTTTTGAAGGTATTTTACTATGCGCGCGCACGAAGTTCCGAAATCTGAACATGGTCGCAGAATAGATTAGATTTCTTGAAATAAAAAAGTGTGAGGGAAATGGCAGAATGCTTGATTTTTGGTTTCGGCTCAGTTTTTATAATTAGACTTTTTTGAAAGGCAAGTAGTTACCTAGGTATCTACCTATCCTGTGTTTTGTTACTCATTTCTCATACATAAATAGGTCTTCCCTTTCCTTCGGGGATAAAGACGTGACTAGGTATATCCTAGTCACGTCTTTATCCCCGAAGGGATAGGCAGAGGCATAGTATACGCCCACATTTCACCTTATAGTTTAATGTCCCACGTAAAAGGTGAGCCTATTGCAGTGTTGAAATAGACAGGCGCAGGTCGCCGCGACCCTCAGTTAAAATTTTTCAAGCCGCCCATATGGCCTTCAACCTAGCTTAACGATTGTTATTTTACTGACAACCCGGTTTCATTTCGAGTGTTCCTTCTCAATGCAATCGATCTTTCGAAAGAGTTCCCTTAGTCGCCTCTTACGACACCCTCGAGATTTATTGGGGTGGCGACATTTTGTAGGTACTCTTACCTTAGACCATATATCACGGGACTAGCCTTTGCGAACCACCGCATACAAAAATATTCTGCCAGTTTTCATAGCGGGTGAAGGGGGAAACACAAAGAAATATAAAATTTCATTATATTTAAAAATGTATTAATCGACAAACGCGTAATGGCTGTTGTGTTAATTTTTATTGTACAGTCAACTACAATAAAAAGGAACTAGTTTAATCATATAAAATGATGTACTGATGTACAGTGCTTTTTATAAAGCCAAAAGACCAAATGGTCATGTGCAATGGCAGAAAACAATGCTTAAGTAAGGCGCATCCTGTGGTTAGATGATCTAAGACTCTTACCCGTCGCAGCACGGGACCCCGTCGCCACACTTGGCATTTCTCATAGTGCAACTATAGAAAGACCCAGCGAAGCGTGGCACGAAAACGCAGGTACCTACCTACCCTATATTTTTTGATTCCCCTGTAAATATCAAAATGTATACGTTTTGAAATATAAACGCCGATTTTTCCATAGGTTCGAGGGTCTAGCTCTAGCTAGACTCTAGAGTCTAGAATCTCTAGACTTGAGTATTTTGGTTTCAATTTCAGCTTGATACCTCGTTACCAAGTGGGGTCTTGACTCTTTACTGATGGATGAGAGAACGGAAAACAAATTGTAATTTTCCTTTTGAGGTACGGAACCCTAGAAACATGGCTGTTATAGTAACATAGTAACCGCTTATTCAACTTGTTTTTCACTATAGCCAAACATAACAAGTTCTTTAAACTAGTTTTTTGTGCCGGTTCATTTCGACAACATATCACATATCACTATTATTTTATTTATACCTCTTGGTAGTTAATAGAATCATAACTATAGCAAAGAGTTAATTAGAACGCTGAGAATAACAATAAAATTGGGATATATTGCCACCTTAATAGTAATAGGTTTACCACCTATTACGTGGGACATAAAATCCTTCGGGGATAGAGGCTAGGTTCTAGGTTTAGGTACACGGGCTGGTTTCCACAACTCGGCGTCATTTCTGCGCCTATTTTGCGTGGGGGTTGTAGTATGGCTACTGCCATCCCAGTTCCTCCAGGAAGTCTAGCACGTTGCCGACGACTACCTGGAGCGACCTCGGTGTACCGAAGTGTTTAGCCCTGTATCTGGCCAGTTCTGGGCATTCCATAAGCATGTGACTGGCAGTTTCGTCCGTCTCCATACAGGCTCTGCAACTGGGACTGTCTGTGACACCTAAATTGAAGAGATGTTTGATTAGAGGACTGCGACCCGTAACTATATCTGTTATCATACTTATCTTGGTCCTGTTTAGTTTCAGAATTTTGTGAGAGAATCTGGTGTTGATTGTAGGCAGTGCCTCTCTCGCTTGTCTGCATGTATCTAAGCTCATCCAGTAATCCTGATGATGGCTCCTTGTATGCTGTTTTAGTAGCTTACGTACCCATCCCGATGGTAGGGGCAGAATAGGTTCAGGGCCCATTGCTGTTATCGAAGAGCATCTTCTTGCCAGCTCGTCCGCTGCTTTGTTACCTCGTGAGCCACTGTGTCCTTTCATCCATTGTAGGGTAACATTGTTCTTTATGCATATATCCATGAGACCCATGTGGCATTCCATGATAAGGCGCGATGTTATTGTATGGCTCTGTAGTGCCTGTAGGACCGATCTACTATCAGTTAGTAGCCGGATACACTGATTCTGTACGGTCCTGACCTTGATGGCCTCAGTTACCTTGATTATACCCATGCACTCCGCCTGGTATACCGTGCCGTGGGTGCCTAGAGGTGTTCCGATATTAATGTTCAGGTCCTCCGAGAAGGTTCCTGCTCCGGTACCCAGCGTCATCTTGGATCCATCCGTAAATATCCTCAACTCCCTGATATTGAGTCCCTCTTGGGGGCACTCCTGTAGTTGTATGTTGTACTTTTTGTCAAACACAAACTGCTTTGGTATTGTGTCGGTGATTGGTTCAGTTAGTGGTTCCGAATCCACCAACTTCTTGTATATCTCTGTATGGTCTCTACCTTGTTTCCAGAGTCCTAGACTTTGAGTGTAATGGCTGTAGCTGCAGCTTCTTGTTTGATGAATATGTGCAGCGGCGAGAGACCCAGCATCGCCTCCATTGCGGCGCGGGCGGTGGGCGTAGTTCTCATTCCACCGGTGGTTGCCATGCAGGCCAATCTTTGGAAACTTTCCAGGATCTTCTCGACTGTGGTTAGGCTTGTGCGTGTCCACCATACCACAGCCCCGTAGGCAACGATGGGTCTGATAAAGACGTGACTATATGTATGTATGTATTAAAATAGTAATTACACAGGTTTATAATAAGCCATACGTACCTGCAAGTACATACCTATTATATGTATTAACATAAATACTTTTATTTAGGTACACAGAACATTATGATCAAATAAATTTTAGCAAAATAATATTACCTTATTGATGTTAGCTCAGCACGCACTTGGAGATTGTCTGTTATAACTGGAATCATAGCTAGGTGAGGCCCTACCAACACCTCCGGGCCCAAGTCAACCTCACGTGCAAGCTCGTGCACCTGCTGAACAACGGACGAGGCTCTGACGTCGGCGGTCCACTTCAACACGGCGATGGACTCACCACCTGTTACGTGGGACCGAATTGTACACGGTGAAATGTGGGCCGGTATAGGCCTCTGCCTACCCCTTCGGGGATGAAGGCGTGAGTATATGTATGTATGTATGTAAAATAATATTACCTTATTGATGTTAGCTCAGCACGCACTTGGAGATTGTCTGTTATAACTGGAATCATAGCTAGGTGAGATATTTGTACTACTGCCCAACCAATTTGGAATATGACGATAAGGACGCCGTAGTACATGGGCATCCACCATAGGAGGTAGTCTGGATTACTCGTAAGCCAGCAGCCCCAGCACCTCACGAAGAGTAGCGGGAACGCACACGTCACTAGCATGCAGCCTGCGAACATTACATAAAAACTCTATTAAACGGAATCTAGAAAAGTTGAACGTTCTCCACTGATTGATGATGATGATGAATTACCATCAACCGCGTAAATACGTTCCTTATTGACCAAAAGCAACACACTTCCTAGACAACTTTTATTGTTTGTGGAAAGCGTAACACATCGGTAGATTTTATATGTAAATACCTATGCGCAATACTTCCGAACGATTTCACCATATAGATCATTTCTCCCGACCAACAGACAAGGCAATTGCTTATGTGCTCTGACATAATTTTCAGGTCAAACGGCAGTCGATCCCAACGACGCGGTAACCAAAAAATCATGGGCTGCTCGTAGCCATGAGCAGTCTCTCTGTGATGGCCAGGCATTCTGTTTTAAGTAGGTTAATGTTGTGGTACCACAGGGGTCTGTGTTGTCGCCAATTCTATTTTTCTGCATATCAATGACATTCTGTCCCACGGGAGTATACATTGTTATGCAGACGCTAGCACTCTGCACGGGAGTCAAGCTGACCATAGGTGCCGATTCCAGGTAGAGTTTGCTTGCAAACAACGGGGACTACGGCAAGAAGAAGAAAAAAGAATTATAAATAGGATACATTACGCACCTGCTAAATGCCAGCCCTTCTTGTTTCCGTATTTGTCAGCGAACATACCAACGAGTGGTGTGGCTAGTGCATCTATTACTTGTCCTGAAATACAGTAAAAATGCCATCAATATTACTAAAATTCCAGAATGACCAGACCGATTTGGCCAATTTTGGTTCGAAATATTAGGGCTATAAATAAACGCTCTACTAAATATCAGCCTTATCCGGACAGCTGTTAGAGCGAGATAGACTCATAAACTTTCGCATTTTTAGGGTTTCGTAGTCAAATGGCAAAAACGGAACCCTTATAGATTCGTCATGTCTGTCCGTCCGTGTCTCACAGCCACTTTTCTCCGAAACTATAAGGCCTATGCTATTGAAACTTCGTAACTAGATGTATTCTGTGAACCGCATTAAGATTTTTTATATAAAACTAGAAAAAAAGCAATAAATTTTGGGGGTCCCCATACTCAGAACTGAAACTTAAAATTATTTTTTCATCAAAACCATACATGTGGGGTATCTATAGATAGGTCTTCAAAAATGCTATGGAGGTTTGTAACATCATTTTTTTCTAAAGTGAATAGTTTGCGCAAGAGACACTTCTAAAGTGGAAAAATGAGTGTCCCCACTCTAACTTCTAAACTAAGAGAATGATAAGTCTAAAAAGAATATATGATGTACATTTCCATAAAAACTACCAACGAAAATTGGTTTGAACGAGATAGAGCTGGTAGTTTTTTTTAGTACGTCATAAACCGCAATTTTCAGTTAGAATAATCAATACCACTGCGAACGCGTTAAAACATCAATCAAAGCTACAACGAACTACAAGAACTTTTATATTATGTTACTTGCTGCTATGAAACCCTTCATGGGCGAGTCCAACTCGCACTTGGCCAGCTATTATATCTACTAGCTATTAGTATGAAGTAGACTTACAACGTGTGAAACAGGCATTCCCATTCCTAACAAAATATAAGCGAAAATAACTTTGTTTGTCTGTAACGCCTTCAGGCCAGGAGGACCATTGAATTCTGATAAAATTTGGGATTGAGCTCGGGAAAGGCTATCGCCCACTATTCATACCGGGAATAACGTGTTGTAGGCAAAACCTTGTCACTCGGACCAGTGAATTGAGAATCAGTAACACAAAATCTACTGCTTGCTTTGATGAAATATTAGATTGATTGTTTTAGTGTTAAAAATAGTTCAGTGACATTTTGATGGTAAACTAAGTACATAATATCATAAACAATAATGATGTATTCACCGTAAACAGTGTTATCTTGTTTAACGTTGACATACCTAACAAAAATAAATATCGGCTTCAAGCTGTTAATAGCATCGTTTTCCACAATTGAGGAAAATTGTTACTCATTAGAGGAAGCACACAGCTCCACCCGAGTTTCCTAAGAAGATTTCAGTAGCTTCAGTAGCTTTGGAGTGCATGGGCACTCCAAAGCTAGCTACTTACTGTTTTACTTTGTCGGGCAACATTTTCCAGCAGGAACAAGCTATCTCAAGCAAGTGGTGGTTTACAAAATAGCTAAATGTTTCCATAGCTTGTTCCTGCCTGCAAATATTGCCGACAAAGTAAAACAGTAAGTAGCTAAAGAAAATTACAAAAGAAATGCAGAGCCTGTTTTTTGCTTTTCAGTTGTATTTTTACTTTGCAGTCGGATTTTTTGTATTCTTAATAATTTAGTTTATTTAAAAAAATTTAGTTACCTATCTTAGAAGTGGTGTTATAAATTTTGTGTAGTGAAAGGACTTTACAGAAATTTAACCTTAATAATGATATTTTTGGTCATATTTCTGGTTCTACTCAACCGATTGCAATCAAACAAATGTAAGATGTTAAGCCTGACTAAGACCTTATAAATAAATAAAACCACATCGAAATAGGTTCAGTCGTTTTTCGTCCATCGCAGTCAAATAATTATAGCGCCGAAAATCCGCCATTTTGATTCTTTAGGAATTATATTATACCTGGTGTCACTTACACAATCACGACGAGAACAATGACACCTTGCGTGTCAAAATCCGTAAAGCCGTTCAGGCTGTAGAGCGTGCAAGAAAAAAGTTTTCAAAATTTTCATTTTAGCACCTAAAGTCTGCCGTTTTGGTTTTTTTAAATATTTGTATGCCTTTTGTCACTCACACAATTACGACGAATCAAATGACATCTCGGCTGTCAAAATCCGTAAAGCCGTTTAGGCTGTAGAGCGTGCATGAAAAATTTCCAAGAGTTTCATTTTAGCGCCAAAAGTCTGCCATTTTGATGGTTTTTAATACGCTTTTATTAGGTCGTCGTGTATGTAACTAACAATGTAATGGAATCTAAGGAAACTAATTTAACCTTCTTCCAAGGATCGTAGCGTCATAAAAATTGGCAGATGTATGTAGTTCTGATGACAATACAATAATATGGTACTGTCAAACTGATATGATGATGGAGCCGGAAGATAGGCACTGAAACTTCGATGGAACAAGTGGAATCCAGGGTAAGGTAGCAGAGTTAATTTAACCAGCTTCCAAGGATCGTCATGAAATTGGCAGCTGTATGTAGTTCTGATGACAATATGCACTGTAACTTCATGATTGAACATCGTATCATAGCTGTATTTGGATTTGTTAGAAAAGTCGTGTAATGAACTTTGACCACGATTAGGGTTTAAGGTTATAACAAACCTTTTATATGTTGAAGTTAATATTTAGTGTAAATATTGACATAGGTACCTGCATAAAATGTATATTGTATTAGAGTAATAATGAAATATTTTCACATTAGTCGAACTCAGACAAAACACCATGTAATACAGAAATCCCTACTAATATTATAAATGCGAAAGTAACTCTGTCTGTCTGTCTGTTAGGTTTTCACGCCTAAACCACTGAACCGATTTTGATGAAATTTGTTATAAAGATAGTTTGAGTTTAAGGGAAGGACATAGGAAACTTTTTAACTGACTGCGCGAAAGGAGGGTAATGATTTTATGCGATAGCGACTTCTACGCGGATGAAGCCGCAGGGAACAGCTAGTAAAGGTATAAATGTTGTGACTAAAAAGTATAAAATAAATAAATGGTTTAAAAAACCCTAGAAAAATACGCTTTTATAATGCACGAAAAAACCGAAAATAAATTATTGATCGTTCAAGTTGCCTCTATTTCTAGGCTGAAGTGTAAACTATGTGCTGTTAGTTATAATATTTGATTGTTAAAGCGTGGGGTGCTAGAACAAGAAAGACTTTTTTTGTAAGCAAATTCCTATTATTACAAATCCTTATATAATAAAAATCCTGGCGAAAGCTGCATGAGGTCGCAATCGAGCATAACGTTTATGCTGCCAAAGGGAACCCTTCCTTCAGGCAATTAAGTAGATACATGAGGGGACTACGTTAACAGTGGCAAAATGTAGAGTTCTTGTTCGAGAACGAGATATCGTTGGTTACCTTTGATAACCCGCTTGGGGATATATGCGTTTGTATTCTTATTACATGATTACTACATATTGTACTAAATATCTCGGAATGCCGAAACTTTAAGGACCTACCTATGAATTATTTAATAGAGATTCGTAACGGTAATAGGTTTGCTCCTATTACGCGGGTGTCACGAAAAACTGGCAAAAGTGGCTGTTGAAAATGCGTAGGCGTGATTAACTACTTTACTTTTCAAGTAAGTGGGTTATGCATTTCAATTAAAGCCTATCAATGTTAAAACATTTCCGAAATATAAAATGATATTAATAATAGTAAAAGTCACAATAGATATATAAAAGCGTGACAGTGTTAATTAATAGTTTAAAAACACGGGACAAACACGCTTTTATAAATGTGACCTTATCCTTAATCTGACAAGACATCATGCAGCTTCCGCCAGGAAAGTCTTTCCTGTCCCAGCGCCCCACGCTTTTGCAATCAAATATTATAACTAAAAGCACATAAGTTTACACTTCAGCCTAGAAATAGAGTGACTTGAACGATCAATAATTTATTTTTGTTTTTTTCGTGCATTTTAAAAGCGTATTTTTCTAGGGTTTTTTAAACCATTTATTTATTTCTTCTGAATTTGAGGGTTAAAATTTTTTACATAATTTAATACCAGTTCATTATTTCGTGTCCGTGGCCCCGCGAACTCAGTGTTCAGTAAACGATCACTGCAGTAAGCAACTTACACTATGGCCAGTCCTTGGATGGGTGACCATGTATGTGACCACTTTGTGACATTTAATTGAGCGTTTCCGTGCTTCGGACGGCAAGTTAAGCCTTTGGTCCTGGTTGCCAGTAAAATGGTAGTCGTTAAGCCAAGTTGAAGGCCTTTATAGGCGGGCGGCTAGAAAATTGCAACAGCAGGCAGTCACAACCTGCGCCTGTCCATCTCAACACGGCAATACGGCTCGGCACCTATTACGTGGGACAAATTCTAAAGAAGGTGAAATGTGGGCATATAATATGCTACCTAGCCCATCGGGGATAAAGGCGTGACCATCTGTATGTTTGTATGTATCATTATTTTGCCATGTCCGTCCGTTCGTCTATCCAGTATCACCTACACGTGTACCTAATTCGCGGTACACTTTGTAAGTAATTCGCTGGCCGATTGTGTCGTTATAAAATTCAAATCACAGCTGCTTCTAGCAACAAATCTAAACAGAGGGCTTCTAATTTAAGGTTGTACGTGCAACCAGGGAGACGCTAAAATAACAAAGAAGACCATTTTGGCTTTACGCCTTTTTAAATCTCGTGCAGGTATTTATTCCCAAATGCGCGACGCAAAGGTGGGGTAATGTGTTTAATCGTTTTTTTGAAGGTACCTATGCCATTAAAGTACCTACATAAGAATTGTGTTTTTATATAAATTCGCCTGTTGATGTTCGTGTATTACTTTTACAATAGTCTATTTTGAATGGGCTTAGGTCATGTATCCCAACTTAATACACTTCTATATGGATGTAAGAACGTATTATACGCCAAGATGACTAACCTCCGAGATGGTTTGCTCCATTGACCATTCAATCAATAGGTAGATGGCATCAGACTAAATTGGACGTTTAGGATATTAATATGACAATGCGTAGGTACATGTCTGCTTGAAACATTCTAAGAATAAATCGTACGTTCGGACTCTACGACTCTACTCTCTTTCTGCGAAACGAAAATTTGAGTAACCATAACATTTTGTTATCACACTTAAGTATTATCATTTACTACTTTTCTTCATTTTAGAATCAACCTGTAAAGTTTTCGCCTTAAAATATTTTTGTGGTCATCTATACATTTAATAAAATGATAGAAGAGTCAAAACTGTACATTGGTAATATTTAAAAAAAATACTCGCTGGGTGTTCAACATAAGATACCGAAGCCGAAAATATAGTTGTAAATTTTTTTGTCTGTTTGTGGGTTTGTCTGTTTGTCTGTTTGCTTTGCTTTGTCCGGAAGGATCTCGAAAAGTACTCAATAGATTTGGTTCAAATTTTGCACAAGTATTACTTAGGGGTGGGGTCTTCAAATAGGCTATATATTATCACGCTACATATCCTAGGGGCTAAGCAGAGAGCAATGAAATATGTAAGATGGTGGATTGATTTAACCAAAAGGTAGCAGGAATATTAGTAAGAGATAGGTTTTACACACAGGCTACATATTATTACGCTACTTAGTCTAGAGGCTTGGCAGAAAAGAAGGCTCAGTTTTCCTTTAACTGCCGTCGAGTTGCGGGCTGGTAATTTTTTCACAGAAAGGTAACGTTAATATAAGCACACACGTAAAGTCACAACATGCGGAGATGCGTAGTTTTTGAGAAAAAAAAAATTGAAATTGCATATTAATTGTAAACAAACAACACCATTTTGAGTGCACCTGTCAAACTGTGATCGTATTATTGGTCGAAATAGTGCATAGATAAAAGACGTCAAGAAATTTGAAGCAAAAAAAAAAAAAACTATTGAAATCGCGTGTTGTTTGTTTTGCCGGGACGCCATTTTGTACGAGTATTTAATTTGCCACCACCAGTATTTAATTTGTTTTATTTTAACAGAACCTATTAGGGCAGATACAAATATGATAAATTAGGTCGACTTGGGTCAAAGAACCGAATTGATGTACCCCGACTCCACCTGGTACGAGTTAGGCCTAACCCTAGAGTGTTTTTATAGAACCGGAGGCGCGTAGGGAGAGCAGCCTCCGCCCGCTGTAACAAATGCTGCGGAGGTGAGGATAGATGCCTGTGATTTGTTACGCTAGGGCGTAGAGGCTGCTCGCCCCGCAGCGCCGGAGATGTGGCAGAGTCAACATAGGTATATACTTAAATTCATGTGAATCAGTCCCCCTATTTTTTGATGAAGGGGGGGCTTACCCTCATTCCCTCCATGGGCATCTTTCCTTATTTTTTGCATCTAATATCGATTATATCGCTTAAATTACGAATTTTTTTTCAAATTTAAAATTGAAATATCTCGAAAAGGGGGGGGGGGGTTCCGCAACTTTTCCTTTTAGGGGGGGGGGGGGCAGTAGGCAACCCCCTCCCCCCACCCAAAATCGACGGCAGTTAAAGGAAAGTCGTACCGAAAAGAACTCAAATCCAAACCAAATTGGCATCATATCATAATTTTCACGCGTACGAAGTCGCGGGCAACAGCTAGTCTATACTAATATTATAAAGAAGTAAAGTTTGTGTGTTTGTTAAATTGTAAGAGGTAATCTCGGGATCTACTGAACCGATTTTAAAAATTCTTTCATCAATAGAAAGCTACGTTATTGTGGAGTGTCATAGGCTAATAGGAGCGGAGCAGTAAAACCGTGGGACGACGGAAACAGGTAATACTCTCTCTTATGTGGCGCAAACGAAGTTGCGTGGGTCAGCTAGTATGTGATAGTTTTAGAACTCAGAGGAATAATGGTACTTACCTACTTATGTCATAGTTACAAAACGCACCCTTAATCAGGTACTTATGTTTTCCCCATGAAGTTGTACCTACATTTATTTATTTTTTGAAAATATTATGTTTAGACAGTTGAACCGCGTCTTTTTCGAGGTAATGAAAGTAACTTAAACAGGTGATCTTTACAGAAAAGTTGAAACCTGAGATTTTTTTAAAATGAGTGATCATAACGTATGAATGAATGATCTTTGTAACTCAATCACGCTTTAACGGCTGAACGAATTGAACTGAAATTTGGTACAGATATAGTTTATCTAGATTTGTCTGGAATAACACAAAGGCTTTAGTTTTCATCCCAGGAAAATGATCCCACGGGAAGCGGGAACGGGTACCGAATTTTACGAGGGCAAAGTCGTGAGCATCATATAGGTAGTACATATAAAGTTATCTACCTAGTAATAGCAGAGCGCCTGCAACAGCCGCTCTCATGTCGAGGACTGCCTGGAAGAACAGCATCATATAGGAGAACCACATGGCAGCACAGAGATCGTTGTACACATGTCCCAGGCCGTACAGAATTTTCTGACTCATTTGACACCATCTTCTTCTAAGCAGCCCACTGAAAAAGTCAAACGAGTCTATTGAAAGTCAATAACAGTAAGTTCTGTAGTGATTTATCAGCGCACAGCTCAAACCACTAAATGGATTTAGCTCAAATTTGGCAAGAGCATTATTATGGCGCAGGCAGTAAATGAAAAAGAATTTCGCAAACTAAAAGTTGAAAATGTGGAAGTCTAACAGGGCTACAAGTAAAACACGTGCGAGCGAAGCCACGGTGCACGAGCTTTTTTTTTTTTTTTTTTTTTTTTATTGTGAGGAAAAATCCTCGTTGGATGCTATTTAGGTAGGTAGGAGACTCTTACCGACTAAAAAACCTCACGTATCGCCCAACAGCCTATGGTTGAGAGCCCCGGGTAAGCCCTCAGGAAGGATGTCCCGTGACACGGTGCACGAGCTAGGTATAAATATTTCGACTTTTCGTGTCAAGACTATTTAGATAATGCAAAATCAAACATAAGAAATGCTTGAGGTTAGTTCTCTCCTTATCATCATAACGAAAGGGATCCTTGATTTCAAAAATTGTTTGATATATAATTGTATATTATTATCTGTATTATTGTGTACATTATTCACTCAGGTACGGACAGCTGCAGAGAAAAGTTTACAGGGCCGACCTGTAAGAATAGATTAGACAAAAAAACATTAATTATTTCCTATAAAATTTGCAGGTGATATTGAATTTATATTATTCTGTAACCATATAAAATCTCATACAAATGTATCAATTCTACATTAGTTATTTACCTCTTTAAATTGTATCTATTATAAGGCGAATCGCATAAAGTGTAATGATAATTGTCTAGTATAAGCATTAATATAATTTATTTAGTAATGTAGACCAGGCGACTTTTGTTTGTTTACGAATGAAATCTATTTTGTAAAAATTAATCAATAAAAAAAATCAAAGATTTTCTTATAAAAATTTTTTCAATAAAAAATACAACCGACTTCAAAGAAATCCTGAAAAATAAAATTTACTTAGCACTTAGCAGGATTTCTTTGAAGTCGGTTGTATTTTTTATTGAAAAATTTTTTTTCATTATTTTAAGTGACGGGTGAACCGAAATATATATCTATCTAGGTGAAAGTTCTCATCAAAACAAATTAATCAAGCCCCAACACAAGGTAGCTGCTATAAATCGTTAAAGAATTCCCTCGAATCTCTTTTGGTTCCATCATCAGATCGACTCCAGACCTTCATTAATGGTAGTACATTAAAGCACTGAATTAAAAAGTTAACAAACGCACTAGTTGTCCCTATAATTTTCGGTGGTTGCCCTCGATTTCTCCAGGATCCCATAATCAGATCCTAACCTGGTTAAAATGGGACCACCTAAGAAGTAAACCCAATTCAACAAAAAAAATTGAAATCCGTCTATAATTGACGGAAATATCGGTGAACATACATAAAACATTGAGACCTTTCTTTTTTTTAAAGTTGGATCTATCAATCTAGGTGTAAAGTTCTCATCAATACAAATCAATCAAGCCCAAACACAATATAACTGCTGTAAATTGTTTAGGAATGCCCTCGATTGTCTTTCGACTCTATCATCAGATCGACGCCAGACCTTCATTAAAGTGTAGAACATTAAAGCACTTAATTAAAAAGTTAACAAGCGCACTAGTTGTCCCTACAATTTTTGGTGGTTGCCCTCGTTTTCTCCTGGATCCCTTCATCAGATCCTGACCTGGTGAAAATGGGACCACCTCAGAAGTAATCCCTATTCAACAAAAATAAATATTTGGAAATCCGTCTATAATTGACGGAATTATCGCTTGACATACATAAAAAAAAATACATGCAGACGAATTGAGAACCTCCTCCTTTTTTTGAAGTCGGTTAAAAATTCAATCTTTATAGGACAACAGCCCTGTATATTTTCTGTGCAGCTGACCGTACCTGAGTGTATATTTATTTAAAAGACTATGACAGAATGACCACAGAATGAGAGAAATACTTTGGTGTCTGCGGTCTAACGTCTCAGGTTAGTCGTCCCACAAGTTTAGTCGACTGAGGTATATTTGGGCCGTTTAGGCAGGAAAATTGACACAGAATTGAGTCACAGTTCAGTGACAATTTGCTGCAATAACTTTTTGTTATCTATTTGAGTACTTAAATTTGTGTCCAAATATCATTATTTTTAACTTGGACTTACAAGTACTATCTGAATTAGCTGATGAAAGAAATCTTACAGCACCAAATCAATATGGATCGCTGAATTGGTCGACAGAACTTGAAAATTTGTACTTAAGTAAAAAAAAAAATATTTTAGACGCAGGGAACGCATTTACGCGCCAAGACGCCCGGATCGGCCCTGAAAAGGACCGTCCTACCCACTTAACCCCGCGGTGTTCCTCTTCACCCTATAGCCAGGCCGAGGGATGTCGATAAGGTTATTCACGTCGACCCGGCTAGTGGCACCCAGTTAATTAGGGGCTCTGGGGAGCCGCCCATCTGGCTCCCCCGAGTGAGCCAGATGGGCGGCTCCCCAGAGCTCTAGATTGAGCTAAAAACCACGCCCGCACCTCCACCGCTCCCGAGCGCCCCTCTGTAAGCAGAAGCAAAGGGGGTAGAAAGCGGATGGCGCGGGCGTGCTGTAATGGGCACCCCCGGAACACAGGGAGGGTGCCCACCGCCATGTGACTGTTGGTGGGCGGGATCCCCCGACCTTACGCCCACGATCAAGGAACAATTAGGGGCGCGCGGAGTCACTGCGGCGCTCCCGAACTGCACGGCGGAACGGGAGCATTTTCCCTTACTCCCGCTCTCCCTCGCAGTGCACCTCCCGTTTTGTCGCCATCACCTTGTCAACTGACAAGGCGACAGCGGCCCAGCACTGCTGCTGCCGGTCAATCGCCGGCAGCTACACACACCACCGAGCAACCTACTGGTGGGCAGCTCCCACCTCGGGCGGAATTAGCCAGAGTAGCACCACTCCCCAACGGAGGAAGGGGAGTGGTTACTACTCCGTTGCACAGGATGCACCACGAGGAGGATCCGAACCATTCAGGTCCGTAAGATGTTAGTAGGACCTCGCGTCCCTTTCAAACACTAAAATAAAAATTACGCATCTTCGTAATTCATAATATTATGAATTATGTAGATACGTAATTTTTATTTTTATGATTATATCAGTGTTTTAATTTACAGAGCAATGATAAAATTATATTTGATCGCACTAGTGTTTTATTTTATATTCCATCAAATTAAGTTTGTACCTCGCTGAAAGTTATTAGTTTTGCATTGTATTTGCTCTTAAATTAACTGGGTTATAGCTTTATTTTTAAATTTTGGAAAAAAGTTTTGACGTTTCGTTTCAACATAAGACTAAAAATAACAATATTTTTGTAAAAAGTAAAAAGCGTACCATCTCGAATATGATAAATATTCAACAACTTATTCACTTTAATTAATAATTCAACGTGAAACTAATTTATAAATGCATAAAAAATAGATTTTTTTCATTTTTCGTTTTGGCTGTTTAGCGTACTTGTTTGTGCCTACGCTCCAACAGAATACACGCCGCGCGCAGAAAAAAAATATCAGCGCGCCATTTTTAACAAACTTTCCGTTGCCTTTGCCTATCCGAAAATGGATAAATAAACTACTACTAACTACTACTACTACTACAAACTTTCCGTCTGTGCTGTGTGCATTTTTTATTTGAGTACGAATAATTATAAAATTAGTTTTTTTACTCGTAAGTGTGTTGAAAAACGTCGTTTGACACACGTGAGGTTTGGTCATTATTACACTCTCGGTTTCCTTGCAGCCCGAGCCGAAACAAAATAAAAAAAAAACAGAAGAGGTAATATTTTGCCCAATTACATTCATTATCAATATTATCATCATTATATCTACTGAAAATGGCTCATCAATTTTCATATTTCACTGTAGGAAAGTAGGTACCAATCAGTACCAATGCTATTACAGAATATAGTAGTTTTCGATACAAGTGTGGTATTTCTGTTATTACAACGAGTTACGACGGGTGTTGACCCGAGCCGAAGGCGAGGGTAGACAGTCGGAACGAGTTAAATAACAGTCCCACACGTTGTATTGAACAACTATTTTTAATACAGTTGCGAGAAAATTAAGCAATTTTATAAAATAATAATAACACAATAAACCTGAATATCCAAAATGGCGCCAACCGTAAAAGAATATACATATATTATACCTTCCTAGGCAGAGACTATGGCAGTGCACTTCATACAGCCAACTTTTTTTATATTTATAAATGTAATTTGGCCGATACTTATATTAATTATGCTTAAATTTTAATTAAAATTACTTTTAATCTGATATTGAAACAAGTTAGTATCTTTTTTTAGAAATATTGGCATGAATCACAGACATTATTTTGACAATTGGGAAAGAAAACGCACGAGTGCGGGAATGGTAAAGAAAAAGCACGAGTGTGTAATAGCCCACATCCCGAACGCTAAACGTCCCTGTAATACGCCACTTTTTGAACAACTTTTACATTGGATGGAAGCGCTCGTGGCCCCGCGGACTCAGTGTTCTGTAAGCCATCACTGCAGTAAGCGACTTTCACTATGGCCGGTCCATGGATGAGTGACCATCCATGTGATCACCTTGTGACATTTATTTGAGCGTTTCCGTGCTTCGGAAGGCACGTTAAGCCGTTGGTCCCGGTTGCCAGTAAAATGGCAGTCGTTAAGCTAAGTTGAAGGCTTTATTTCAACAGCAGGCAGTCACAACCTGCGCCTGTCCATTTAAACACGTATTGCCGTGTTTAAATGGACAGGCGCAGGCTCGCTTACTAAGTGGGACAAATTATACAAAAAAGGTGAAATGTGGGCATATAATATGCCTCTGCCTACCCCTTCGGGGATAAAGGCGTGACCATATGTATGTATGACTTTAAAAAAAAATCGTATGTGCTGATGAACGTGGACACGGGAAAGAACCAATGTAGTAGAGAAGAAGTGGATGAACATAATTTTTTCATGACTATTATCGAATTTGGACGGTCAATGAGTTTCTATGTCTATAGTCATACATACTTCATTAAAGATCTATATGTTGTGAGATTTATATTATGCCTACTAACTATGGTAGCTCGGGGTTTGGCTCGGGGGTCTATGAGTGTATCGTATCGTATGTCATACCGTTATTTAATCAGTGGGTTTGTTCAAGCGAAAAGAGATATGTCAGATATTATTTTTTATAGTTCACGACTTTCTCCTCCAACTAAAATATTTTAAGATTCGTCTCAATATCAATTACATAGGTATCAAATATTTCAAATATTATTTAGATTTTTACCTATATTGTACTTGTAGTTGTCTTTAGTCAACTTTCATATTATCCTATACTGATATACCTGAGCCACTGTTGATGATACTTATGTCATAGTAAAATTCTTGCGTAGTTTTCATTGTTAATACTTATTTTTTAATAGTAATTTTTGATTGTGGAAATCTTGTAAATTACACGTCACTGACATGCTATAATAATCACATGTAGAGCAGAGGCCCTTGTACCAGTATAAACAATAGATATACACGAACATTTATGTATATACTCTGAGCTATATGATGAGAAAATCTTGACAGTTCTCGTCACCGACAAGCTGTTTCTGCCCCATGACTGCCAATTGTGAGCTACCTGAGCTGAGACCTGACTGAATGAACATCAGCTCGGCATATCATTGTGTCAGGACGGTTCTTAGTAACTCTTTCAGACATGACAAGTGCCATGTTTATTGCGTATTATTGCAAACTAACTGGTTTTTCCGCGCTTGTTCATGATATGAATAAATACTTATGTATATTGTGCTCCTTTGTAAATGAAGTTTGAACCTATTCAATAAGTACAAAAGACTTGTCTTACATTTCAAACACCATAATGTCCTTACTGCAATCTTTCAGCATTAGTCACAGTGGTTTGTCCATTCCATATGTTCGTCAGTCACAGACTGTTGATACTACAATGTTGTGATTTGACATGGTCATAAATCAAATAAATCATGCCAATGACACACTATGAGTGAAGGTTTCGACTGTTAAGACAATCCATACTTCATATTATAAAGCTGAAGAGATTCTTTGTTTGTTTGTTTGAACGCTAGGGTCTCAGAAACTACTGGTTGGATTTCAGAAATTCTTTTACGTTTTGATAGTCAATTTATTGAGGATGACTACAGACTATATAACATTACGCTGAGACGAATAGGAGCGAAGCAGCAATGAAGGAAGTTCAAAACTGGGGATTTTTTTTGAGAGCTTCCGAGGCGTTCGCTGCGTAAATGGTTAAAGTTACGTAAAAATTGGGTATTACAAAATTGTTCGTTTTAAAAAATCTTTTAAGGTTCACTTACAATAACCCTCTTAATAAGGGGAACACCCAAAAATTCCGAAATATGTTTTTCCGAATTTCAATATTCCGATGTTCAAAATTCCGAAGATTATAATTCCTAAGAAACAAAGCTCCGAATATTCAAAAGGACGATATTCATTTATCCGAAAGTCATTAGTACGAATTTTTATTTTACCTAATTTCATTAGTACGAATAATCAAAAGACCGGACTGTTATTTTCCCGAAAAACATTATTCAGAATTTCAAATATCTGAAAATTCACTGTTAAAGCTTTTTTATTAAAGTACGGTCAAGAAAATAACCACGATGGCTAAGGCGGGAGCTCCGCTCCGCTTCGCTTTCGCCTTAGCCTTCTAACCTAGCCTTCGTGGTTTTTTTTTGTTTTGTCGTTTGCCTTCCACTCACTTGGAAATAATATTTTCGGTAGTTAGACTTGACTATATTTTATTAAAAAAACGGGTGGAATCGGGAACATAAATAATCGTCTTTAATGATAAGTTTTCGGGTTAAAACAGGAACGGGTGGAAACGACATTCACCCTTCGTATTTATGATATTTCGGATTTTTGATAATCGGAGTTCGTATTTATAATATGGCGGATTTTTAATGATTTGGAATTCAACGGTTCGGTTTCTTGAAATTCGGCATTCTGACAGTCGGAATTGTAAACATACGGAATTTTAAAATTATGACTTTTAATAAAAAGGATTTATGAAACATCGGATTTTTGACTTTCGGGATTTCAAATCATTCGGACTTATGAAATTCGGAATTATGAAATTCGTGATTGTGACTTTCGGAATGAAGTTTTTCGTATTAATGTAGTGTACCCCTTAATAAGTTTTAAAATATTGCGATGCAACACGACGCGACGGGAGTAAACGTGGTCTGCAGTGGTAGCCAGTCAACTGAACGATAAAAATCGGCCAAGTGCGGGTCAAACTCGTATACGATGAGTTCCGCACCAAAAAACGGACGGACGGAAGTAACTGCGACGGGAAACATTATATCACTTTACATATTAATACCACACCTCTCTCCTTCTCACTCTCATGTGACGCAAACAAAGTTGTGCGGGTCAGCTCTTATGAATATAAGCGACGCGACGATAGTAAATGCGACGGGAAACATTATATCACTTTAAATATTAATACCACACCTCTCTCATGTGTGCAGGTCAGTTTTAATGAATATAAGCGTGGGAGTAAGCGCGTCGGGACTAAATGCGACGGGAAACATTATATTACTCAAAATCTTAATACATACCTCTCTCTTTCTCACTCTCATGTGACGCAAACGAAGTTGCGCGGGTAGCTAGTTAATCTATAAAATTTGTATTGTACGAGTAGGTTCCTATCTATCTTTTTTTTGGATACCGTATCTATCTATACTAATATTATAAAGAAGTAAAGTTTGTGTGTTTGTATATTTGTTCAATTGTAAGGGGTAAACTCGGGATCTACTGAACCGATTTTAAAAATTCTTTCACCAATAGAAAGCTACGTTATTGTGGAGTGTCATAGGCTATACAGCATCACGCTACAACGAATAGGAGTGGAGCAGTAATTGTTTCAAAAACGGGGGAAAAGTTATTCCTTTTGAGAGCTTCGTTGCGTGTGCTGCGTAAATATTTATAGTTATGTAAAAAATATGTACTACAAAATTGTTTCTCTTAAAAAGTTTAAAAAAATTGCGCGATAGCATGTGTCATTTTCTTTTTTTTTTTTTTATTGTGAGGGAAAATCCTCGTAGGATGCTATGCCGGACTCTTACCGACTAAAAAACCTCACGTAACGCCCAACAGCCTATGGTTGAGAGCCCCGGGTAAGCCCTCAGGAAGGATGTCCCGTGACTCCCAACAGACCCACGGCCACCAATGCGGCCTCGCCCAGGGGGTGGTTCGGGTGCAATCCCGCGTCTATGGGGGGTTTCGGGTGTGACCCCGCTTCTAAGGGGGGGCGTGCGTGAATTGCTCACGTCACGCTGCCGTCATGGGCCTGCTTCTGTAAGAATGGTGAGCGGCCCTCTCACCGTCCTCAGACCCCCGGTCATGGAGGCCGATAGTCCTCGGCGAAGACACGTCGGCGGCGCCCACGGCGCCGACTGCGGAACTCGGGTGGGAGAGTTCTCTCCCGCACCCGGCGAGCATGACCTGCTCGCAGAAAGAGGCGGCGCAGTCCCACTTACTCTCGCTGGAGAGCATGGCTCGCACCATGGCCTCGAGCGAGAGAGTGTCCACGCCCAGACCCACTACGAGGACCTGGTGCTGTTGTGCCCACACCGTGCACTCCACCAGAGTGTGGAGCGCCGTGTCATCGCTGCGGTCCTCGCAGTGCTGACACTCGGCCGTGGTTTCCCAGTGTTTTCGCCACAGATACCTACCGAAGCTACCGTGCCCGGCAAGCATCTGTGTCAACCGGTAGGAGAGAGCACCGTGTACAGAACTGACCTGTACAGTACTGAACCGATTTTAAAAATTCTTTCACCAATAGAAAGCTACGTTATTGTGGAGTGTCATAGGCTATACAGCATCACGCTACAACGAATAGGAGTGGAGCAGTAAATGTTTCAAAAACGGGGGAAAAGTTATTCATTTTGAGAGCTTCGTTGCGTGTGCTGCGTAAATATTTATAGTTATGTAAAAAATATGTACTACAAAATTGTTTCTCTTAAAAAAGTTTTAAAAAGTTGCGCGATAGCATGTGTCATTTTATAGAGGAAAGATTTGTTTTTTTGTTTGTGTGTTTGTAACGAATAGGCTCCGGAACTACTGGACCGATTTGAAAAAACGGGAACTACGCGGGTGAAACCGCGTGACGTCCGCTAGTTTTTTAAATAAAGAAGATCGATTATATCCTCCTTGCTTCCAGATTAATAAAGTACCTTAAGTAGATGTAGAGGAGGTGTTAACAGATCAGTGCAAGTACCTATAGAATGATAATTTTGAAGTTAAACTTTCGGCGCAGTGAAACGTGACTCTTTCGTTTTTAGTTTTTTAGACTAACTCCAGAGACACTTTTAGTAAAGTTCCACCGCTTTTCTGGAGTAGAACTTGTCCATTATTGGAAAATTTTTACATGAAAACGCTGCTATTTACAAGAGTTTCATAAACATGGATTTGAAAATTACTTGATTTAGCAGACCCTCGGGTTCAAGAAAAAAAAAAGGAAAAATATCAGATTGCATTTTTAAGATGCGCGGCGTAAAATCTAATTGGTCACAAAATAGAGTTAATTTTTTTTGTTGAGCGAATGTAGGTACTTTACAAAATAATATTAAGTATCACTATTGTGTTTGTGAAGTGATAGCACTTAACAAAAAAAAATTTACTCTATTCTGTGACCAATTAGATTTATCGCCCGCGCATCGTAAAAATGCACCATTCCATTGTCTCGGTGTGAGTTGAATTCTTGGATTTTATGAAACAAAAATGTGTAAGAGAAATGGCACAAATATTGATTTGGATTTGGCTCGATTTTTAAAATTAGGTTTTTTTAAAACGTAAGTAGGTATGTTAGGTACCATTGTTTGTGTTGTTACTCATTTGTCATAGGTGAACATGCAATTTTAAAAAGTCACAGCGAAGCGTGGCAGGTAACAGCAAGGCCTACACACCCGTTGGACCTCAAAGTTTAGACCCTATTTTAAAAATACGCGTTCGACCTCATTTTTAGGTCCCTTTAGACCCCATTGAAAATATAAATTGGACCCATTGGACCTCTTTTTAGGACCATTTGGACCTCAAAATATTGAATATACCAAATGTAGGTACATACATACATACGTAACATCACGCCTGTTTCCCAACGGGGTAGGCAGAGACTATGGCTTTCCACTTGCCACGATCCTGACATATCACTTTCGCTTCTTCTACTTTCATAAGTGTTTTCATACATGCTCTCCGATTAAGGGTACTCTTGACCTGGCCTTTTTCCAAAAGGTGTCCAATTTGGTCGACATAAGTGCGACGCGGTCGACCCCTACCAGATTGTCCATTCACTCTCGCCTTATAAATCTCTTTTGTCAGTCTGTTTTCATCCATTCTCTCCACATGTCCGAACCATCTGAGCATTCCTTTCTCTATCTTAGTCACTACATCTTCTGTCAAGCCGCAACGTTCCCTAATCACACAATTTCTTTCTTTATCCATCAATGTAACTCCAGCTATACTTCGCAAACTTCTCATTTCCACTGCATTAATCTTACTTTCATGCGTCTCCTGCAACACCCAACTTTCACTGCCGTACATAAGTGTAGGCACAAGCACTCCTCTACGCAGCCAGCAGTCAGGATGTGTCTAAAAAAGCAAGTTTTTAGACACATCCTGACTGCTCATAAAGGCGTGAATGGCTCCATTCACTTGATTACCTGCCAAAACTCTTCGTTGAATATCATAGTCGGGTCATTATCAGGCGGCTCATTATTTGGTTGACTTCGGTGTACAGTTTTTTTCTTTCAACTAAGGTTTTACTTACATGAAATATCAAATCTAGTGTTAATTTAAAACATTTCAGTAGTTGAGGGAACTGTATAGACTGAATGGTTATGAAGGAATTTCACTTTTTTTTTAATGGTGTCCACCGAAATCAACATGGATCGAAATCATTATGGATCACAAGGATATTTGACTCTGGTGGGAATCGAACCCAAGACCTCGTTATTCGCAGTCGTACATTTCTACCTCCAGACCAACGAGGCAGTTGAAAAATGGAAATAAAAAAAATATTGATTGATTTCGGTGCCTTTAAATATTGATCTCCGTGCAAGTATTTCCACTAAAAATCACCGGAATCAAGGGCACTGAAATCAAAATATTTAGCAAAATCCTATATATTTTTAAAGGTAATCTGTATTATGAATACTTATGTTTTTTACTGAAACCTTATACATAAAAGACACACTTTTAATATAGCTTTACATTATTTGTTCAAATATTTGAGGATAAAATGGATGAACCGAAATCAATTTTAGGTGTATACCAAGCCACCGACTTGACCGTACAATTTATAGAAAAAAAATCATAAGTAATCTAGAGGTATTGGTTTTCGACGCGGACTCGCCTATTTGAGCCGGCTGAGAATGACCGAATCACACTTTCCATCTCTAGCAAATTGTGACCAAATGTATGGGCCTTCAATATAGGTATGGATGTGCTAATTTGTTATTCTTTCTTTGGTCATAGGTACAGTTATTCACTGACAATTCTCTCTACTCAGATTCTATCTACTCAGACAATCTTCTATTATATAAAAATAAGTCAGGTTTTTTTTTTTTTTTTTTTTTTTTTATACCACTAAGGTGGCAGACAAGCATACGGCCCACCAGAAGGACCGGTGGTCACCGCAGCCTATGAACGTTTGCAACACCAGAGGTGCCACACTCGCGCTGCCGACCCTGTAAAAACCTTCTAAGACCCCTTTTGAAGAACCCCATACTGTAGGCGTTTGGGAAAACCGAGGCAGGGAGGTCATTCCACAACCTAAGCGTGCGCGGAAGAAAACACCTATCGGATCTAACCGTGCTGGAACGCACCGGACGCAGAGTGTGAGGATGAACTCCCTGTCTGTGGCGAGCGGTGCGATGATAGAACGTAGCCGTGGGCATCATATCGATCATTCGAGAGAGTTGGCATAACTTCCATCGAGAACGGTCGTATCGATAGCGCGCGCGCATGATTAGTGTTTTGTTGACACAGCACAACGCCGTCGTCGCGGTGCGCGTCATACGCTTACCGGGTCATCGACATGACCTAGTTACAGTGTTTTATAATGTTTACTTTGTTTGGTGCAATTTAATTACCGAACATGTCTAAAAAGCAAATAACTATAAAAACCGAGCTTGAAAGACAACTGTATGATTATTACATACAGGAAAAGCAAGAAAATGAAGGCCTACAACAGGTAATTCTAGACCTTAAGGAACAGGTCCAAAGCCTCCAAGGACAACTTCAGGTTCTACAGGGAGAACTGCAATGTTTCAAGGAGCGTGAAAAAAATGTGCCTACCGAGGTAAGTTCGAAAATAAGTTTTTCGCAGCCAAAATCCAACGAGCCTGTTGAGTATTGCACGGATGAGGAGGAGCTAGCGAAAGAAACTGAGTGGATTAGGGTAAAGAGTAGGAAGAAACGGAAGTTAAATGCTTCCCTCTCGCCACCACACGCCAGCACAAGTCCCCAGCAAGAACAGGGGCCCACTCAAAATGCAACCATTGCAAAAAAAGTCCCACTTCCACCGCCAATTATTGTGGACAACATTTTGAACTATCAATTATTTTATGATAGTTTAATTCAAACCCAATCAATACAATCCTTCACTGCAAAAATGCTTAGTGGGGATTGTGTCAAAATTAATTGCAAAAATGAAGACTCTTATAGGTCAGTCACTACATTACTAAGTGAGAAGAACTACCGCTGGCACTCTTATGAAGATAAGCAGTCCAGGCCGATAAGAGTAATCGTTAAGAGATTACACTCTTCGTGTCAACCCGACCGAATCAAAAATGATTTGGAGTCACAGGGATTCCAAGTAGAAAATGTTATAAACAAGTTAAGCTGGCGAAATAAAGAGCCTTTAAACATGTTTATATTATCATTTAAAAATTCGGAAAATATTAACAATATATATGCCATTAACTATATATTAGGTTGCAAGGTTGAAATACACCCAATTAAAAACTCACAGCTTATCCCTCAGTGCAAGAGGTGCCAAGCTTACGGGCACACACAAAAATATTGCTCAAAAGAGCCAAGGTGTGTTAAATGCACAGGCAAGCATCTCACAGCTGACTGTACGAAACCCGCCGAAGAAAAACCTAAATGTATTCATTGTGGCTCCCCTCACCCAGCCAATTACAGAGGGTGCGTCGTAGCTAAGGAAATGCAAAAGTTAAAGAATAAAACCCTAAATAAAAAGGCGATCACACAACAGCCTACCCCTAAGAACAACTCTAATGTTCAGGCAACTAGGAAAAGTGCCAATCCAATGCCCCCCGCAACCACTAGTATACTGACTACAAACAAAGCTTCCTATGCGCATGTAAGCAAGAAAACATTACAGCCATCGAGCATAGAAGACAAGCTTAGTCAAATTTTAAAATACATATCCTCATTCGATCGAAGACTAGATAAACTAGAATCCAGCGTTAAAATAGCTGCCCCACAAAACAACCATGAATAACAGTCTCAAAATTATGGCATGGAACTCTAATGGATTACTTCAACACCAAAATGAGTTGCAGTTAGTCTTAGATACAGAAAACATTGACGTGTGCTTGATATCTGAAACGCACTTCACTAAACAGTCTCACATTAAATTTAGAGGATACAAAATATATAACTCACTCCACCCGGACAATACTGCTAGCGGAGGTAGTGCGGTTATTATCAATAAAAAATTTATGCACTATGAATATAATAGATATGAAGCACCTCACATGCAATCCATGGCGGTATCTATCGAAACTAAATTCGGCCCTGTGGTCGTCGCTTCTATTTACTGTCCCCCGAGGCACAAAATAGTAACAGAACAATATAAGCATCTCTTTGACCTCCTCGGATCCAGGTTCATACTGGGAGGTGATTTTAATGCTAAGAATAAGTACTGGGGGTCCAGGTTAACTACGACAAAAGGAAGACAACTACTAAGTGCGATTAAAGAGATGCGGTGTGAAACAATAAGTACAGGAAAACCAACGTACTGGCCAACTGATAGGAATAAAGTACCTGACCTTATAGACTTCTTCGTATTTAAAAATATATCAAGTAATTTTTTATGTATTGAGGAAAACAGTCACATGAACTCGGATCATTCTCCGATAGTATTAAGATTAAGTAATAAAATTTTACTCAGAAATTCCCATTTGACACTATCAAATAAGCATACAGACTGGGAAAGCTTTAGATTACAATTAGAAAAAACTATAGATTTAAATGTGCCCTTAAAATTACACAATCTCGACTTAGAAACTAATAAGTTGACCGTGAATATTCAGCAATGTGCATGGAATAATTCGCCATCACTAAGAGCCAAGTACAAGGGTAACACTTATCCCAAGGAAATAATTACATTACTAACAGAAAAAAGGAAGCAGAGAAAAAGATGGCAACAGACCAGATATCCCAAAGACAAAACTTTACTTAATAATATTAGCAAAATCTTAAAGAAAAAAATTCAACAGTTTAACGATGAATGCTTAAGGAATAATTTACAGCAGCTAACTGGTGACCACACAACAGATTACTCCCTATGGAAAGTGACCAAGAAACTCAAAAGGCCAGTGACACGAATTCCTCCTATTAGGGACGACAATGGAAAATGGGCAATAAGCAACGAGCAAAAAGCACACAGATTTGCACAGCACCTTGCAAAAAGTTTTCAACCATACAGACACCAGACAGAAAACCTCACGTGTCTCAACGTATTAGAGGATCAAAGAATTAAACTCGTCACGCCAAAGGAAGTGATGAAAGAAATTAAAAATAACATTAGCTCTAAAAAATCGCCAGGATATGATCTGATCACAGGGGAAATTTTAAAACAATTGCCACAGAAAGCCATCATTAAAATCACAAAGATTATTAATGCCATCTTTGTGTTAAAATATGTACCCGAGGCATGGAAGGTCGCTGAAGTCATCATGATCGCTAAACCTGGCAAGCCACCTCATGAAGCAACTTCATACCGGCCTATTTCCTTGCTGCCTATGATCTCTAAGCTTTTTGAAAAGCTCTTATTAAAGCGGTTGAAACCAATTATTAGCAAGAATAATTTAATACCAAACCACCAATTTGGATTTCGAGAAAACCACTCTACTATAGACCAGGTTCATAGGATAACGAATAACATTGAGAAAGCTTTAGAAGGTAAAAAAGTTTGTAGTACAGTATTCTTAGATGTAGCACAAGCTTTCGACAAAGTCAGGCACGAAGGACTAATATATAAACTAAAAAAAACGCTGCCAAAAGCTTTTTCAGACATATTAACATCTTACGTCACCAACAGAGCATTCAGAATACGACAAGAAGATGCGTATTCTGAGCTTAACACAATTGAAGCAGGGGTACCACAAGGGAGTGTATTAGGTCCAATTCTCTACCTGCTATACACCTACGATATACCAGAAACACAACAAAATACAATCGCAACTTTTGCTGACGACACTGCCATTATGGCTACAGGGTCGAGCCACAAAGAAGCCGTTAGGAAAGTTCAAGCGGCTGTTACGAAAATTTATGACTGGGCACATAAATGGCAAATAAAGTTAAATGAATCAAAGTCCTTACACATTGACTTCTCAAATAAAAAACATGAGTACCATCCCATATTTATAAATGGCCTACAAGTGCCACACGCAAACACAGCAAAATATCTGGGCATGACGCTTGATGCCAAACTTCGGTGGAAAGCTCACGTTAAAAAGAAAAGGCAAGAGCTGGACTTTCGATACAAAAGTATGCATTGGTTACTAGGCAGAAACTCTAGTCTGTCAATTCATAATAAGCTACTAATATATAAGCTTACATTGATGCCTATCTGGAAGTACGGTATACAACTCTGGGGCTGTACTAAACCAACCAACGTAGACATAATACAGCGATACCAAAACAAAATACTAAGGGCAATCGTCAATGCGCCTTGGTATGTACGAAATGACGACCTCCACCGTGATCTCAACGTGGATACTGTCTACCAAACCATACAGAAGTCTGCTGCAGCCCACGAACGCAGACTCCTACACCATGTGAATATCGAAGCGATCCAATTGCTTGATACCACGGACATAGTAAGACGATTAAAACGAACTAAGCCTTTTGAATTAGTGTAGTGAACAAATATTAGTGATAGTGCTATAATATAGAACACGTGAACAAAGTGTTTTCATACTTAACAGACTCTAAGAAAGTGCAATGAACATGAATCTTAGTTTAAAAACAGTATACCTAGTAAATTAAGTTAGATGTAAATTACTTATTAGCCATAAACTTATATAACGGCTAGATTGTAATTAATTATTAAGAACTTTGTTCTTAATAAAAAGAAAAAAAAAAAAAAAAAAAAAAAATACTGTAGGCGTTTGGGAAAACCGAGGCAGGGAGGTCATTCCACAACCTAAGCGTGCGCGGAAGAAAACACCTATCGGATCTAACCGTGCTGGAACGCACCGGACGCAGAGTGTGAGGATGAACTCCCTGTCTGTGGCGAGCGGTGCGATGATAGAACGTAGCCGTGGGCATCATATCAAACAATTCCTCAGAGCACATACCATTGTACAGGCGGTAGAACACGCATAAGGAGGCAAAGTCTCTCCTGTCGCGAAGAGGTTCCACACCAGCTGTAAGTACAGGATCGTTGACAATTCTTACAGCTCGTCTTTGCACCGAGCCAAATGGACGAAGCTGATATTCAGGTGCTCCCGCCCAGAGGTGACAGCAGTACTCCGTATGCGGCCGCACTTGCGACTTATAGAGAAGCAGTGTTTGCGCCGCAGTGAAGTACCGCCGCGCCCTGTTGAGCACACCTAGCTTCTTGGACGCCAGCTTAGCCTTGTCCTCCAAATGACTACGGAACTGAACGTCACTGGAGATGTCAACGCCAAGGATCCCTATACTTTTGGAGATGGAAAGAGATGTGCCCTGAAATTGCGGCGCTACAGTAATTGGGCAGTTTTCCATTAGCCGGTCCGGCACCGGCACGGCACCGGCGTGACCGAATACCGGCACCGGCGCCGGGGCTTCGATTTTCCACTGCGCCGGTGTCAACGCCGGTATACGCCCGGCTAGTGGTACAGTACTGACACGTACTTCAGCACTAACTCAATAATAGTCACGATGTCGTATTTAAACGTCATTACGCGTACGCTCTGAAATGGAATCACAAACCAAATATACGACGTGTCTCTCTCGCTCCGCTTCGCGTTCATCTACCCGCCCCGCGTCCCTTTACCCGCCCGCGCACTCACACGCACACGGCTACTAGCTAACCCGGCGACGGCGACGGCGCTGGCAGAACTCATCGCCGGGCCGGTGCCGGCGCCGGCAAGTGGAAAAGCGAGCCATACATTTTCATACATTTTTGCTTCCCCGGCCCAGTCACGGCACCGGCACCGGCGTCGGTGCCGGTGCCGGGCCGGCTAATGGAAACACGCCCATTGGGGTTTGCTTAGCGGTGAAAAAACACGCTTGTGTCTTGGAAGGGTTGAACTGGACAAGATTTTGTCCACCCCAATCGGACACTCTAGTAAGAGTAGCCTCGATTTCAGACACAAGCTGTTCACGATTTTCCTCTACTGTGTCCCGAGAGATACCGGGGCGGCCCGTGTAACAAGTGTCCCCCGTACTGTCGTCCGCATAACAATGAATACCATCAATAGACAACATGTCATTGATATGCAGCAGAAACAGAGTAGGGGACAACACTGAGCCTTGCGGTACTCCAGCGTTTATGGCCATGCAGTCTGAACAGCTGCCGTCAACGACGGCCCTGATGCTTCTACCGGCCAAGAAGCTGGACACCCATCCGCATAATCTCTCAGGTAGTCCATATGAGGGCAATTTCGTAAGAAGACCACGGTGCCAGACCCGGTCAAAGGCTTTAGAGATGTCGAGGCTCACTGCTAGAGCCTCACCCTTACTCTCGATAGCCGCCGCCCATCGGTGTGTTAGGTACACAAGAAGATCGCCCGTCGAGCGACCGTGACGGAAACCGTACTGCCGGTCGCTGAGCAGGTCGTGTTCCTCAAGGTACCCCAGGAGCTGTGTATTAATTACACGCTCCATCACCTTGGATAAAAGGGAGGTGACGGCTATAGGCCTGTAATTGGCCGGGTCGGTCCTGTCACCCTTCTTGGGTACAGGATGTACATACGCGATCTTCCACGACGCCGGGACTTGTTGCATGGAATAGGAAAGTGCGAAAAGACGTGTAAGTACCGGACACAACTCTGGACCACAATGCTTTAGTACCACCGCGGGAATGCCGTCTGGCCCACTCGACTTATGAAAGTCCAGGGACTGAAGCTCCCGCCGGACATTCCGCTGTGTAAATTTAACTTCCGGCATGGAAGTGCCACAACTCGGAATGCCCGGCGGTAAAGCACCCCCGTCGCTCATGGTCGAGTTAGAGGCAAAGAGATTACCCAAAAGGTCGGCTTTCTCCTTGGCGCTCTGGGCCAAACTACCGTCGGGTTTAAGCAAGGGTGGTAATCCTGACCGACAGAAGTTTCCCTCGGCAGCTTTGGCAAGCGACCAAAATTCACGACTTCCTGAAGGGTAGCTTGCTAGCCGTTCGCCAATTTTGCCGACGAAATCGAACTTGGCCTTGACGATTGCTCTTTTACTGGACCTCGAGGCGGTTTTCCTTCCTGACGCTATAACTTTAGAACGCACGAACCGATTTCCACGGTTTTGCATTCGTTGGAAAGGTCTCGGGCTCCGTGAGGTTTATAGCAAAGAAAATTCAGCAAAATTTCAACAGAAAATCGGGAAAATCATTTTTCACATACAGCGCCATCGCGGGCCTGCGGGCATCAGCTAGTTCCTAATAAATATTCTTGTTAAACCCTCCAGCTAAGTAAACTAAGTACAGAATTTTCTCCATTGGTACTCCCAGGTTCTAATAGGTACGATGTATGGGGTACGTGATGTGTTTTGCATGTGGGGGGGGGGGGGGGAGGGTCGATACATTTGAACGGTGGCGGTTTCACGTGATATGTTTTGTTGGGAAGGGTCACGACATATGTTCTGGTTTTTGCAATACGGGTTTGAAATTTCTCTATGAATACGCCAGGTTGTGAAGGGGGGGGGGGGGGGGTGTCACATATGTTCTAGTTGCTACGACGCGTTGTAGAACAACTAGAACATAAACTAAACTCACCTCGTTTTTTTTTTGCAATATTCGATATAATTATGATACGCCGTTTCACTTTTGTGCATGATTGTAGTTTAGCTTATAAGTATACCAAGTTTTATAAATGAGGTCCACCGGTACTCGTTTTTAGATAAAGAGTTTAAGGATACCCCAGAGTCCAGGCAAAAAAATATTTGAAGGTCCAAATGGTAACGGAGGTCCAATGCATCACAATCAGAGAAATCAGAAAAAATAAAATTTAAAAGAAGTAAGTGTATTACAATATAGATTCGAGCAGAAGAACCGACGGTCGGTGGAGCAAACGAGTTCTAGATTGGAGACCGAGACTTGGGTAGATAATACACGTCCACCTGCCCAATAAACTGACGACCCAGAAAAGGTCGCAGCATGTACTGGATGCGGAAGGCGTAGGAGCGTGTGTTTTGGCGTTAATTGGGAGACGCTTACGTCCAGCAGTGGATTGCCATAGGCTGATTTGATTGATGATGACCCAAAGCGTTTGTAATTCGGCTGAATCGATAGAACTGAATTAACTAATCATCATTCAGTTTTTAATCGCAAGAATCTCTGCCGTGAACGGGAATATCAACACGAACGTAGGAAGCTTTTTCACCAGTCTTTGATTATTCTAATATATTGCTGTTGAAAATTAGTACTAAGATCTTAATATACATAAATTACGCATCACATTGTTTGTCCGCGATGGACTCCCTAAAGTATTTAACCGATTTTTATCAAATTTGCACTTAGTGTGCAGTTTCATCTAACTTAAAATATAGGATCGCTTACTTACATCTCAATTTATAGTCGCAATAATGTTTTATTGCATATTATTTGTCTCCTTTGACAGTCACAGTTATATCTACCTGATATCCGATCCAACCAGACCTAAAATAATGGTATCAAAAAAAACCTTCACTTTTGACCTTGGGCTCCGCCTTGATATCGTGTTGTTTTATCCACCGTTTAAAATTATTATTTCTCTATTTTTTTATCATATGTTATTTTTATGTGCGTGAATTCCTCAAGTAGAAACTTTTGTAGAGCGGTATCGATGAATTGTGCTTAAGGGGACTGGTTGACAAAGTTTGCGAAAAAGAGGTGCAAATGAAGACGTCCTTCTCGGTATTAGTATACGAAAAATTATAGCCAAAAGTAGATTTAAAATCTAAAAGATGTGTGTCAAAAGATGGTTTTATCAGAAATTGTGTATTTATTATAAACTAGTTGTTGCCCGCGACTTCGTACGCGTGAAAATTGTTATAATGCCAATTTGATTGCTCTCTGCTTAGCCCCTAGGATATGTAGCGTGATAATATATAGCCTATTTTTAGACCCTACCCCTAGCTTATATTTGTACAAAATTTGAATCAAATCCATTGAGTACTTTTCGAGATCCTTCCGGACAAAGCAAAGCAAACAGACAAACAGACAAACAGACCAAAAAATTTCTAACTATATTTTCGGCTTTGGTATCTTATGTTGAACACCCAGCGAGGATTTTTTTTTTATATTTCCAATGTACAGTTTTGACTTTTCTATCATTTTATTATATGTATAGATAATTAGTAAAACATCATTGAAATAGCCCATAGTTTTTTAGAAGAAGGCGTTGTATGACATCTATTTATTAATGAATGATAATAAAATGTATATCAGAGACTAAAGAAAACATAGACCTCTAAAATTGTTTTCTTCAATTTTGATTTAGTATAAGTTTTAACTAATTATACCTAATAATGTATTCAAAGAATACATTACATTGCTAGCTTCCCCGCGCTCGCCCGAAAATCTAGTGCGGGGGGAGTCGTGTTGCTAGACGGACGTGTGTCGCTCTGGACCCCAATTCTCCGCCACTCGGATTGAATCCGTGGCCGACAATTTCCGCGATAAATGTCATCTTTCTCTTGATATGCCGTTTTGCCTATTCTCGGAGAGTCGTGGGCGACAATTGTCTGGCTATTTTCACCCGGATTACGTCGCATGGTACAGATCACACGTATTTCCTAAGTCGTATGGTATTTTATCTGTAATCCCACACTTCTGTTGTCACTAGTTTTAAGTTTATAGTTTATCTAGTTAAAAGTTAATTTTCAAACGACAGTGAAATACACTAACAATATACAATCACTGAAAATGAAACGCCACGGAGCTGGAGGTGCATTACGTGGAGAGTAGAGGAGTTTGATTTACTCGATGTTAATTTACGAATATGCTATACAACTTTGTGAAGTTCAAGGCAAGTATTTACGCCACAGTCTAGTATAATCGGGGTTTGGCTTAGACCATATAACACGGGACTAGCCTTTGCGAACCACCGCATACAAAAATATTCTGCCAGTTTTCATACAAGTGAAGGGGGAAACACAAAGACATATAAAATTTCATTGCATTTAAAAATGTATTTATCGACAAACGCGTAATGGCTGTTGTGTGTTAATTGTTATTGTACAGTCAACTACAATGTAATGTACTAGTTTAATCATATAAAATGATGTACTGATGTACAGGCTTTTCATAAAGCCAAAAGACCAAATGGTCATGTGCAATGGCAGAAAACAATGCTTAAGTAAGGCGCATCCTGTGGTTAGATGATCTAACGGGTTTGGTCTATCTATACAGACAGTAGAACATAGGTACTGTTGATAACATATCACCATTACATGTATCAATATGTTTTTAGTCCACTGTCTTGACAGTCTACTATTACAATCTAAAGCCCGGTATAAACATCGTAGAACATGTTAACATAATTTCGATTCGTCTGACTTAGGTAGGTATATTCCTCTGTCTTGGCAGTCTTCTACTCTATTCAAAGCCCGGTCTATTCAATACAGACACTAGAACATACTGTTGATAACATTATATCAATATGTCTTTTATTCTACTATCTTGACAGTATTCTACTCTTTTATAGGCGCTGTGTACGCTAATATCCTTAGTACTGGGACAATATGCAATATGATACATACTAATACAGTATTAGTATGTGTAAGGCATTGATGAATAAATACCTACAACTAAATGAACTGTTTCATATACAGAACTTGCCTTATTCACTTGTCATTTGCTTTCAGATCTATGGCTCAAAATAAAAATTCTAATTGTTTATGCACGGTTTGCCGGAAGCTGCAATGTTTAACTTACCACATTTTGAATAGCTCCAATGCATTGACCCTAATGAAGCAATAAGAAGCCACAGGCAAAACCACATAATCGGTTAGTTATATTTTATCACTTCTTTTATCTCCAAAAGGGCCAGCAAGGGCATACTAACTTCACCTTATAGCATTTGTCCCACGTAATAGGTGGTGAGCTATGTGGTAATGGTAATGTATGCAGGTGTGGGTTGTCACTGTCCGTTGTTGACATTTTTGAAGCATATGGTCTTCACTGTGGCTTAACAACTGCCATTTTAAAGGCAACCGGGATCAAAGTCTATACATGCCTTCTGAAGCTAGAAAACGCTCACAAATGAATGTCACAACGTGGTCCAGTGGTGGTAGATATAGCTTAGGTCTAGGATACTTACTGCAGTGATTGATAGTTGAGTCTGCTTCAAATTTAACTCCTTACCTCTTTTAACAACACAAAATTTCCATCTTACTTAATAACAAATAAATGGTGATTATTTATTTCAGGAGATAATGGATATGCCCTAATGTCTGCCCTGTCTTACACTTCAACAAGACTATGAGAAAGGACCGACCAACAAACCTGAATGATGACACCTTGTCATGTTAAAGACAAGTGATGCTGGTCACAGAACAAATTTATTAATAGCCACTAATTATTTTTTGCCACTATACACACACACAATAGCCACTAATTTATTATTAGATGGTCAGACATCTTAGAATCACATTCCTCCGTCAACAGATCCACCACTTGCAGGTCACAGAGCCACATTACATGCAGTAGAATATTAACAAGAATGTGTTAAGTGTTTTATTCGAGGAATAAATGAAAGTTAATTTCATTAATATAATAAGTTTTATTAACCCTTTTAATTTGAGAATTACAACTATACTATGTATGATTATCAATTTCAGTCAGTAAAATGACATTTAATTAGTGCATTTAATGACAGCATACAGCAGTTAAAGCATTCAGTTAATGTAAAGTGTATAAAATGTCGAAGTCTATTGATAGCCGAACATCACTATGGTAGCGGGTCACCCTTTTGACAGTTGCACTTTTCATTTTACTAACTGAGATTAATAATCCTATTTTAGAACTACTAACAACTAAGAAATAGCACAGTCACTAAAGAACCATTACAGGTTGACAGTTGAAAGATGAATTCTATTTCTGTTGCCGCTTTAAAGTTGGGATACAGGAACTACATGTTAGGATGATGTTGAAGTTAGCTTCATTTTTGTGATCCTGGTGTATAAGTACACTCCTTTTTACAGCCTATGGTATTGTTCAAACCTGAAATAGATGCAACAGATTGTATTAAGAAATTATAAAACATTACAATAAGTAACACAACATCTGTCTCTCCGTTCCGACCAACTGTTGCGATATGTATGACATAAAAGATATCATATTAACATGTTGCAATGCATTAGGTACATGATAAATTGCTGTTGTTCTAGGCTAGACTAGTAGCAGTTATAGATTAACCACTGACTATCTTGAAGAGACCCACCACAGTAGCATTCACAGAGAGTGACAACAATTTTGCATTATAAATAATAAAAGGTAAGTATTAATATAGCATTAGTACCACAGACATGCATGTGCCTGTGTTTATAATTATAAAACCTAGCCTGCCACTCTCCTGACACCTACTGTGATGTCAAGTATTTAGACTAATTGACACCACATTGAAGTTTGAACGAAGAAATCTTGTATCTTTTGGCACACAAAGTACAGGCACTCATGGTTTTTTGTTTTTGTTAATACTACTATGTCTGAGCATAGTAGGTAAGTACCTACTTTTAGAACATCACTTAGGAGACAGGTAGGTATTCTAATAAATTCCTCTAAAAATTACTTTTGGCTCTTGCGTTTCTCATCTTCCTTTATAACTAGTTCGGGGAAACCTCCACGCATAGCTCCAGCTGATCAATTCATCGCTGACGACATCGCTTTATGTTATTCTCTTGTCTTGATAAATCTAAAAAGAAAAACGGATTAGTTGAGACTATTAACGAAATTTGAATAATTCAAGACATTGCATGATAAGTATTACTTACTTTTCTCTTCTCGCTCCGAGTTTTGGGACCTTTAGGGCGACACCTAGTTCAGCATAGTCTAGCAAACGGTGTATTTGCACATCGGAAGAATACGCTACTCCAAGTTCAGCATAATAATATAGTCTAGCAAACGATGTATTTGCACATCGGAAGCATACGCTGCTCTTTCCTTTTCTTTGAATTGTTATTAATCCGTTAGCTGGTTCTAATTCCATTATTTTGTTTGAATTATTTGAAATATTGATAAATAAAGTTCCCGACATTTGTCTTGTTTACATACTTGTTTTTTTTTTAATGCTAAGTAAATATTCCGTCTACACGCATACTGCTTACTTATTTCCTTCATTTAAAAAATATTATTTTTATTTAATATGATAGTTTGCGCCCCCAATAACAACTTATTATAAAAATTAAATGTATTCTCAATACGTTAATATTATTTTAATATTATTAATAAGGTAAAATACGTAGAAAATTGCTAATCGATTTTATTGGTGCTAATATGTGAGAAAACCGGTAATACCCAAGAGAAAACGGAACGTTATTTGTTAACATCACTGTGTGACATTCATAGACAATAACAAAAGCGGGGAATTTGAAGTCTACTACCGCCCAGAATACACAATTTAGTGATCACCAGACAATTTTTAACAGCATTCAATCCACAGACTTGAGGTCTGGCGATAGACATAGGCGTGTGAATCGAGAATCGGCCTCCTGGTCTGCAAAATATTCTCGTAAAATGTTATATTTTCATTCATGTACAGAGTAATGCGTGTAACAGACAGAGCCCGAGTTACACAATGCATACTGCTTTACATGAGAATATAATGCATTTGAACTTATTTTATGTATTGTTTTATTAAATTACTTCGAAAGGTAGTCATGCTAATATTGTAAGCGGTACTTAATCATTTCAAAATAAATAAATGAAGAAATATTCGTGGACATTCCCACACAACTTAAGCTATTATAACTTTGTGCTAAGGGATATAGACAACCGATGAAAATACTTATATTACAGTTATTATTAACACACTGCTTTTTTTGAGACACTGCTCTCAACTTGACTGCCTCTGTGGCTGGAGGTCGTGGGTTCGATTCCCACCGGAGACAAATATTTGTGTGACCCATAAATGTTTGTCTCAAGTGTCTGGGTGTTTCTATGTATAATATGTATGTATTTAAAAAGTATATAAGTATTATTATCCGTGGTCTTATACCCATAACACAAGCAGGTCATTCCTAGCTTACTTTGGGATTAGATAGCCTTGTGCGAAATGTCCGTGAATATATTTATTTATTTATTTTAACTGTCAATTTTTTCAGCTTATTACGCCTTGGGGTGACGCAGGCACCATCTACCGGCAACTTGGTTAAGGTAATAAAGTGAAAGAATTGACGGTCGAGAGCAGTGTCTCGTTGGTTCAATGGTGAGGCCGTCTGGTCCGGCAAACCAGAAGACGCAGGTTCGAATCCTGCTCGGGACCAAAAATTGTATTCAATTATTTGCTAAACAAGTAAGTCTGGAAATGATCTGCTGGCTCTGTTGAATTCTCTAACAATTTGTTATGATTTTTTAAGTCTATATTACAGTAAGCAAAGCACTAAAAAGAATAGCCCGCCGAGTTTCTTGCTAGTCTGTATCTATACATAATAATAAAACTGTTGAGGGTCGAGAGTCTGAACATGGAAGCTATTTAAAAAAAAAGAACGCGTTCTCTAATCGATACCTACTTAAGCCAAAATAAAATTTAAAATTTTCATGTCCGTCTGTATTCCGAATACGTATCACGCCGAAACTACTGATTTGAATGAAAATTGATCCGAGGAAGTTCAGGAGTTAGAGACATCTCAACTTCTCAAAACCTAGAATTCAAGAGTTCCTTTGAATGTGAGTGTAAATCTAAACCGGCGTGTTGGCTTTATCATATAAGAGCTTAATGATTAAGTCCAGAGTTAAATATTTCGTCCGCGCCGAAGGCGTGGACTGAAATAAATTATTTTAGAATAGATTCTAAAACAATTCAGTCCACGCCCTCGACGTGTACGTTCTTTTATGATAAAGCAAACAGGGCAGTTTCACTCACCACTTGCTGAGTCTGATGAAGAAATACCTCGCCTTTCATACACCTTAAGCGTCGAAAACGAAGTTGTGAGGGTCAGCTAGTTACATACATACATAAATATGGTCACGCCGTTATATGCGTGAACATACATACATAATTTACATATTTATGTATGTATCTGCCTACCCCTTCGGGGATATCCCCAAAGGGGTAGGCAGAGGCATATTATTATGTCCCCACATTTCACCTTTTTAGAATTAGTCCCACATAATAGGTGGTGACCTGTATTGCCGTGTTGAGATAGACAGGCGCAGGTTGTGACTGCCTGCTGTTGAAATTATTCAAGCCGCCAAAAAGGCCTTCTACTTGGCTTAATGACTACCATTTTACGGGCAACCAAGACCCGTTGGTCTTGGTTGCCCGTAAGTTTCGGAAGGCACGTTAAGCCGTTGCTTAACGTGCCTTCCGAAACACGGAAACGACGCTCAAATAACTGTCACAAAGTGGTCACATGGATGGTCACCCATCCAAGGACTGGCCATAGTGAATGAGCTTACTACAGTGATCGTTTACAGAACACTGAGTCCGCGGTGCCACGAGCGCTTCTTATTTATACATAACTAGCTGACCCTCGCAACTGCGTTTACGACTATTTTTGTTTGTTATAATAAAACGAAATGAAATTTTGTTCCAAAAGTAACAAAAATTTTAAGCGAGTGGAAGACCCTTAATGTCTGGATTTGTAATAATTTAAGTAAAACAATGAATATATATGAACATTCGTCTTTGTGAATTCGTCACATTTAATTTTTACGTAATAATCAATCACATTTTTTGCAGTGTATTTTTACTACACTTAAAAACAAAGGAAAATTGAAATACAAACGTTCCTTTGTTTTTTAATTTATTTTTGCCTCTCTCTATAAATTAAAGTGCAGAGGGGCTTATGGCGAGACTTTGTCTGTAGTCTGTGACTCTGTTGCATTAAACTACGTCACTAGGTCACGTGGATAATCTGTTCAAAGTTTGAAATAAAACAAAAATGACAACGTCAATTGGATTGAACTCTCACAAAAAACGTTTTAGAGAGGGGCAATCGGGTGAGACCGTCTCACAGCTTCTTGTTTATTTGGTGAAGCGAGGAACGCATTTCCGCTACTATTTATCTTCTTCCGTAGTTCTTTTACTCTGATGTCTCTGTAGTTGCGCTACTCTATGTTGGCGAGTCATATCGCCCATATGCTCAAGGTTGTTAGCCCAGGGTATGGCCCTAACCCAGTAATGCCTGAATTATTTTTTTTGAGATTTTGGTAAATCTAGACATTAAATATGATTTAATGAGGTATTTCTAGACATAAATCATACATTTTATTATTATAAATAATTTGGAAGTTTAAAAAAAATCACGTGTCCAAATGGACACACTAAGCACTTGCAATAGCTGAAAAGACAAGAACATAAGCAGATTTTTTTTGGTAATTGGTAACCTAAATTTATTGCTATTTGTTTAAAAACATAAACAAGACATTTTTAAATAATAATATAAAAGTTTATTATTATTTTTAGTAGGCACAGTACAATCAATACCTGAGGTCATCGAACTTATTGTTTTGCATTTGTGTCCGTACATCTTTTTTTACGTAATTTTCCGTACGTAATAATATATCTTATCAAACCTACCGTATAGTTTGAAGGTAGATGATCTACCTGCACCTTTGGCACCTACTCCAAAAGTTTTTTAGGTAAGATATCAATACTCTTGCTCTACGAAGCTCCAGCTGTGGCATCTTATTTTGAAAATCACAAGCATTATTATTACAAGCCTCCAGCTTCCATACAAATAGGGATAAGAACCACTTCCTCTCTAATATATTTATCTATATATTTATATAAGTACCTATAAGTATGTATTTGTCCACTAGTTTTTAGAGGAGTCTAATAAATGCAATGTAGTAGTAGACAATCCTATCTTTTCCTATATATTTTTGGATTCTTCTGAAGAGTAAGGCTTGTGGATAAAGGTGGTGGTGCCACATGCATGTGATGGTACTTTTGGGATTATTGTTTTATTATGTATAGCTGTTGTACACCCAAAAGGTTTGACAAAGAACATTTTCTGATGGCTAAATCATGATAACCTCTCGACTTTTTCCTCATTTAGTTTGCTGTCAACCGCCGATATCACTGTAGACGACACTACCACCACCACCTTTTTACTCTTCTCACATCTGACGCTTGATTTATGGTGTCTCTACCTAGATACTAGTCAAAATCGAAAATCTTAAAGTAAAATGAAACATATTTTGATGCTATGGCTAAAGCTTAGCGTGTCCATATGGACACATAAAGTTCAGTGCTATATATTACATAGGAATTTACATTCTGGCAGTATTTTATGCTTTTATATAAATAAATACACACTATCGCAATAAATTTGTGCTATAATAACATGAATATAATTTATAGTTTAAAAATAATAACTACTTACTCTCATCTCGGGTCTATTTTTTCTGCGTACTGGTTAAAGGCGGCAAATAAATGAATATACTTGGAAAACTAAAATTATTGTAACAGTGATGTTTACACTGTATTAAAATTTGACATTTGAATGCAGAGTTAGACTAATAAAATAAATACAAAAGTCAAAAAATACTACCATAACAACTCTTTTATTTAACTACGATTTGTGTGTCCATATGGACACGCTAGGCATTACTGGGTTAATGATCGTCAGTTCATCACTATACACTTTTATTATGTAAAAAAATATTATGTTATACACAATCTTGTCATTTACATAAACAACGCGACAGCAATTTTCACCCATTTTCTCCCCGTTTTTTCTCCTATAAAAAAAGCTCTTGACAAAAGTTGTATTTTAAATAAAAGAACACGTGTGCCACGTTTGGTGTAAATCGGTTAAGAAATGCGTCCTCTAGGTCTCTCGGAACTGACATGCATATGCGTACCTACACACAGACATACGGACGAAAGCAAAATCGTCCATGCTGTCGAACCACACTCTCGCTCGCTTCGCTCGCTTGATTAAGAAATCGTAATTTCAATGGATAGTTTCCAGTCTTATTTTTTCACAAAATGTTTGTTATCATGTTTCTGGTACCTACATTTATTTGGTCAAAAAGTGTGTGCGTTCGCGCAGCGGAATGTTGTTGAATTTAAAGATTTTAATTATGCAGATATTTAGTATATGACGTCGTGTAATTGTGTATGGTAAAAAGAAAATTGTGTATGCAGCCATTGTGGAGAAATTCGCCAAAAACTGATTCCGCTGGGCGAACGTTGTCCTGGCGGAACTTTTTTTAAATCCATGCACTTAAAAGGAAAAAAATGTGCCCAACAATTAGTGTGTATTTGTGTGTAATTGTGTATGTATGAATAAAATTAGTGTATGCATAAACTTCGGAGAAATTCAAGTTTCCTCTACGCGAACGTTTGGCCATTAGCTAGTTTTCATATAAAGCGCTTATATAGAGAGCTGTAGATTTTTACATACGTTGTTTTGAATTTGTTTATATTTGTTTAAAATACAGATTTAGAAAAAATTGTAGGGTTTAAAAGATAAAAATATAAACGTAAAATACGCTTATTAGGTCGTAGTTCGTAAAGTATACACTTTGGGGTCTAGATTTTCACGTTTATACAAACCATGTAAGTGCCAGCAACATGTTGCCAAGTATCGATGATGTTCCGTTAGTAATTAAAGGGTTATAGGACAATTTACCATGAATAGATCACTGTTTACAAAGCAGTCAAATATCACGGCGTTCTAAAGGAATTGCATAGCAAAATGTATTCCAATAATTACTTTATTAATTCAACTACTCACATGCAAAATTTCATCTCATTAAATTCAGTAATTAAAGAGAAACAATTAAAATACTGACAAAACATCGAAAGCCTACATAACCCGACCAAATTCGAATGGCTACAAAAAAGCGGCCGTGCCATATATCTAAGTAACGCTCTTAACCTTCCAGTATAGTATTTATTATTATAGTACAGTTGCGTACACAAGCGTTAGGAAAAAAATAAACAATTGCATTTCTTGAATGAAAAATATTTTTTAATAATAACGCCACCATCTACGATAAAAATAAATCTCCCACTAACAAGTACTTCTCTAATTAAACATCTGTGTACAAAAATATTTGTAATTACATAAATAATTATGTATTTATTATTTATTTCTCGCCACCTGTTACGTATACATATAATAATTATGTATTTATTATTTATTTCTCGCCACCTGTTACGTAGAAACCCAAAAATGGCGAAATGTGGGTGACACAGAAATGTCACACCTCTGCCTACCCCTTCTGGGACAACAGCCGTGAGCATATGAATTAATGAATGAAAATACAGCTCTTTGGTACTAATCATAACAATCCTTGGGCGCGCGCCCTAGTAATGGCAGAACTTGGCATACAACTCATGTGCGCGCACAGGCGCGTGTATTTTGAGCGTATCGGGAGCGCAGCTGAGGTGCTTGTCATGACTAGTCCCTTGTTTATAAAAACTTAACATTAACAAACGCTTGGTAAACAAACTCTGTCATTGGTTTGAGACAACAATAGACTTAAAATGTGTTTTAACTAAAATAGGTTTAATAAACGATTATGAATATGAGGGTAAGGATAATAATTATGTATTTCGAGCTTCAATAAAAATTTAAATCACTGGTGATAACACAATCGAAACAACAATTGTGTTATCACCTGTACCAATTCAAAACCGGTATTAGACTGTAAATTTTAGAATGTTATCTAAATATATTGCGATGCCGCTTTTTTGTCGTCATTCGAACTTGGTCGGGTTATGTAGGCTTTCGATGCTTTGTCAGCATTTTAATTGTTTCTCTTTAATTACTGAATTTGATGAGATGAAATTTCGCATGTGAGTAGTTGAATTAATAAACTAATTATTGGAATACATTTTACTATGCAATTCCTTTAGAACGCCGTGATATTTGACTGCTTTGTAAACAGTGATCTATTCATGGTAAATTGTCCTATAACCCTTTAATTACTAACGGAACATCATCGATACTTGGCAACATGTTGCAGGCACTCACATGGTATGTATAAACGTAAAAATCTAGACCACAAAGTGTATACTTTACGAACTACGACCTAATAAGCGTATTTTACGTTTATATTTTTATCTTTTAAACCCTACATTTTTTTCTAAATCTGTTTTTTAAACAAATATAAACAAATTCAAAACAACGTATGTAAAAATCTACAGCTCTCTATATAAGCGCTTTATATGAAAACTAGCTAATGGCCAAACGTTCGCGTAGCGGAAACTTGAATTTCTCCGAAGTTTATGCATACACTAATTTTATTCATACATACACAATTACACACAAATACACACTAATTGTTGGGCACATTTTTTTCCTTTTAAGTGCATGGATTTAAAAAAAAATCCGCCAGGACAACGTTCGCCCAGCGGAATCAGTTTTTGGCGAATTTCTCCACAATGGCTGCATACACAATTTTCTTTTTACCATACACAATTACACGACGTCATATACTAAATATCTGCATAATTAAAATCTTTAAATTCAACAACATTCCGCTGCGCGAACGCACACCAAAAAGTAATGTACATACTATATTCAGAATCAATTCCTTTACTATACTCATACAACAGCTTACAGATCATTTTTCTCTTTATACTGTGCTTATACAGTGAAACCTGGTTAAGTGAGACATCAAGGGACCTGCTATTTTGTTTCACTTATAGAGGTATTCCACTTACTCAGTGTCTCAGATAGCTAGGTACAAATAAATATCTGTCCCATTTACAGATCTGAGGGGTTCCATTATGGAGGTCAGAATACAGAGAGAGAATAAAGTTATTTCAGCTATAGAGGTGCTATAATTAAAAATAAATAACGTTTTATATTAACAAACATTATAAATGAGTTTTAATAAAAGAAACCGTATCTCAGTAACAGGTTTGTGCTTATAAAATTCACTCGCTGTTTCAGTTATAGAGGTAACTATGACGATAAATCAAAAGAACAAATCCCAGATATAGAGGGTTGCGGGGTCGTCCCACTAACAGGGGTAAATTCAGTGCCAAAGTGTTGAAACCGCAGCATGAGTTCCAGTTATGGAGGTTTCTCACTTATCCAGGTCTCACTTAACCAAGTTTCACTATACATTATCTATACTAATATTATAAAGAGGAAAGATTTGTTTTTTTTGTTTTTTTGTTTGTTTGTTTGTAACGAATAGGCTCCGGAACTACTGGACCGATTTGAAAAATTCTTTCACTGTTGGAAAGCTACACTCTTTGCAATGAACATAGGCTATATTTAATTCCCGTATTCCCACGGGAACGGGAACTACGCGGGTGAAACCGCGTGACGTCCGCTAGTATTAGATAAGACAGCCAATACTATCACAAGGTGTAAATATAATTTGATTAAACTTGGAGTAAGTCATTGCTTTGCCAAAAAATGTCATGCGCAAATGTGACAGTGGCGCAGTTTGAACAATGTTTGTGCTCGAGGATTAAAATAGACGTTACTCGTCACTACATGGTTTATGAGACACCGGACTTTTCTTCCTCCTACAATAGTTCCTTACCGGTTAGAGGTGTACTCGAGAATGCCTAAATTAAACATTAGAGGTAGGTATAACGATGGTACCAAGTTTGTAGGGAGGATAACACTTACTATATTGCCCATAAGGTGTAGTTTTTGCCATAAAAATGTCATTTATCTATTTAACCTAAATCTTTATTCCTTTTTTTTCTTGCAGTTAACGAAAATATTAATTCAATTAACTTTGACTCGTCACAGTAAAAATATACGTCCAAATTAATATTATGTTATATCATCAGATCACTTCGACAGTACCATGTTATTGTATTGTCATCAGAACTACATACAGCTGCCAATTTTCATGACGTTACGGTCCCTGGAAGATGGTTAAATTAGTCACATATAGGTCGTCCTAATAAAGGCGTATTAAAAAATCCACAAAGCAAATAATTGTGGCTAGGTACTAATACGATTTTAATCTTACAAATAGTTATATCTACCTTGTCTCTACAATAACAGTGGTTTTGAGTTACAATCTTAAGGTAGTGTGTGACGGAGTGGGATCTACTAAGAAATGTTTACACCGGAGGCCTGATAAGGCGAGGCTGCTAGCCGTCCTTACAGAAACAGGCCCAAGACGGAGGCGTGACATGACAGTTTAGAGAGACCGAGACAAGAAGCGGGATGACACCCGAACCAACCCTCAAAGACGTCGGATAGTACAGGAACCCCTAGATGAAGCGGTGGTAGCCGAATTCTGTCGAGAATCCTGGGACTTACTTCCGAGGGTTTACCCGGGGTTTCCAACCGTAGACAGCGGCAAGAAACGTATGGTTTTAGTCAGCAAGAGTTCGGCATAGCATCCATGAGGGATTTCACACGAAAAAAAGGAAATGTCTACATGAATAAAGAAGTTGACATGAAGTGACGAATAAGGAATAGATTCCATATGAAGTAGATGAATTAGAAATTGAGAAATGACAATTCAGGAAAAGGACAATGTAGGAGTGGACAAGTTTGGAAATGGTCAATTTAGGAAAAGGACAATTTAGTCCAGAGGGATCGTTACTTTCGGGTAGTGCTATCCTAATATATGAGTATACTTAGATTGTTTTAACAAATCAAAATGCATCAATGAAACAGAAGATGTAGAAAATATTTTCTACATCTTCTGCTTCAGTAGCATTCTGAGTCAAATTGCAGAGACTTATCCTCTGGACTATCGCGGGAATATCGAAACAGAACAGACCAGGTGGTGGAATACTTGTTGATTGAATGGGTAAGAGTGAGGATATCCTTGGCCCCTCTGCAGGGCCTCTACAAAGCTGCTCTACTGTCCCTGCTATAGCGAAGTACATACACACATATAGTCACGCCTTTATCCTCGAAGGGGTAGGCAGAGGCAAAGTATACGCCCACATTTTACCTTTTAGTCTTATGTCCCGTGGGACATGCCTGTTATTACGTGTAATAACAGCAAAATAAAGTGTGGAAATACATTCCAACATGTAGGTACCTAATTAAAAATAATAGCAGTAAGTATACAAGATATAGTCCTTTTTAGACCTTTGAAAATGCCGTGAGGTGAAACCGTTTAGGTACCTATATAGTAGTTCCTATATAATAACTTTATAATAAATATTGTGAAACAGTACAAATGTCGTTTTTTTTCAGTATTATGAAACACAGAACATAAACTTTCATCATATTTTAAATTAAACTCATTAAAAAAAACTGACTGGTTCATCAAAAAAAGATTACAGATATAAAGTCGGATTATTAATCTCAGTCAGTAAAATGACAAGTGCAACTGTCACTGATACAAAAAAGGGTGACCCGCTACAATAGTGATGTTCAACAATCAATAGACTTAGACATTTTAGTCATTCTTTATTTTATTAGGTGTAAAGGTGTTTTTGTATTGTATTTTAAATTTTATATTGTAAATATATAATATCTAAGTATCTATTACATAAATATATATCATTAATTAATTAATTAATATTAATCTATACATATAATAAAATGATAGAAAAGTCAAAACTGTACATTGGAAATATTTAAAAAAAAATACTTGCTGGGTGTTCAACATAAGATACCAAAGCCGAAAATATAGTTAGAAAAATTTTTGCCTGTTTTCTGTTTATCTGTTTGTGTTTGTCTGTTTGCTTTGCTTTGTCCGGAAGGATCTCGAAAAGTACTCAATAGATTTGATTCAAATTTTGCACAAATATTACCTAGGGGTAGGGTGTTAAAATAGGGTATATATTATCACGCTTCATATCCTAGGGGCTAAGCAGAGAGCAATCAAATTGGCATTGTAACAATTTTCACGCGTACGAAGTCGCGGGCAACAACTAGTACATATAATAAAATCGTAACAGGTCGCTGTCTGTACATGGAAGATAAATAAGATAAAATATTATAAAGGGGCTTTATGAACGCAATAGAACTCAAAACAATGATTTTTAGAATTTTTGTCTGTTTGTCTGTATGTCTGTATATCTGTTTGTCTGTACGTTTGTGGGCGCTAATCTCAGTACCCGCTTAACCGATTACAATGCGGTTTCTTTGTTGTGTTGAGGTTTGCTTTACTTAACATTTAGTGTTTATTTCATGTCAATCGGTTGATAAATAAAAAAGTAAACACACACAACAAGTAAAGTAAACACTTTTAAGAATTTATTACATCGAAGATATTTTGAAAATTTTAATTGTAGGGGTTTCTTTGAATGTGATGGTAAATCTAAAATAGCGTGTTGGCTTAATCATAAAAGAGATTGATGATTAAGGCTATTTTAAAATAATTGACTTAATAATTGAATTGACTGGACTGAATTAGTTTATAATAGACTTAATCTTGCCGTGCACTGCCTAACGGCCATCGCCCTCTGCGGACTCAGTTATCTAGCCACATTGCTGCCCATCAGGGTCTCCGCCAGTGGCGAGGGCTGGTTATTTTCAAAAGGGAAGCTAGTAGCGCTCGTGGCCCCGCGGACTCAGTGTTCTGTAAACGATCACTGCAGTAAGCAACTTTCACTATGGCCGGTCCATGGATGGGTGACCATACATGTGATCACTTTGTGACATTTATTTGAGCGTTTCCGTGCTTTGGAAGGCACGTTAAGCCGTTGGTCCCGGTTGCCAGTAAAATGGCAGTCGTTAAACCAAGTTGAAGGCTTTATTTCAACAGCAGGGATCACAACCTGCGCCTGTCCATTTAAACACGGCAATACGGCTCACAGCGTATTACGTGGGACAAATTATAAAAAGGTGAAATGTGGGCATATAATATGCCTCTGCCTACCCCTTCGGGTATACCTGAACCGGAAGCTAGTAAAAAAAATCTTACCTAGGTACATGTAGATGTCCAGAAAACACGGGGTTATGCATTGAAGAACATTGTTCCAAATGTGACTCCAATACAGCATCATACGCACTTAAATATTGCAATATTTCAATATAATTACCGCGGTTATTCGACCCGGAGCTCTCATCGTGGCCGCGAAACGCTAATTCCTGTTTACCTAACAAAACTACAGTATCTATGAAACGTCTTAATAGATGACGATTGCGATCAACCTTCCTATTGTGTACTTCAAAATTATTATTCATAAATGTCTCAATTCTGCTATTGCCAAAGTCATGAAAGCTTAAACAACTACGAATGTGTTTTTCAGTCAGAACATGTTTTTTCGTCGAATTTCCTATATTATTGATGTCCGTAAACCCTGTACGACTCCAAACGCTACTAGAATCGGAAAATAATTAACATTGGAAACAGTAAAGTTTATTGAGTTTACAAGAACCTGTCATCCAAGTATATTTATCATAAAACGAACTATGAAAATGTTTATAGGAGCAGTCTTTTCTTTTATAATCTACAGTCACAATTGGGCGAGAAGGGCCTAAACGAATTACGTATTTTTTATTCTCAAAACTTAATTTAGTAAAAGATGTTTCCTCAGATAACAAAAAATCTGTTAAACAACAATCTATATGTATTAACGCCGCCATTACGCATAGGAACAAACTAGATTCTTAGTAGGTATTAAAACCAAGCAAAATGTAAACTATACGTAATTACTTATCTATTTACAGCTTATATACTTATACAGTACTGCACGCACTATTCCACTCACCAATACACCATGCTATTTATCACTAACTAATTATAATTAACCAATAAACAGCAAAAAAACGACCAACAAACTAATTATTCAATAATTCTGGGAGTGCACTGCTGCATTGTTTAGAGAAAATATAAAGTAGTAAATAAAAGTTCAAAATATTCGAAAGCGGCGCTAGTGTGCATAAAGAATGTTCGACGAGCGTACTTAATTCATTAATTTTATTTAGTTATTGAAAATTCCAAATGATTGCGTCGTAAATATCATTATATAATTATGTTGTATGAAAATACGTATAATTAGACTCTATGAGTGATTTTATTTCGTCAACAGTAAATTTTAGTACGTTTATTGACTTTACTTTATTATTGACGATTTTTCTCCGTCTCGTATTAAGCTATTTCCGAGTGGATTTAGAACGAGGCCCGATCGCTGGCCGAACGATGGAGATTCGCAAGTATAATCTTTCGAAACACTCGGAACGTAGAGAGAGAAACCGACATTTGCGTATTATTAACGAAAGGGACGCAAATATTCAGCAATCCGGCTTATTTCTCATATTCCATGATTGTGTTTTTGGAGTTCACTGAACTTTGACTGAACTGAGCGATGCACAATATTGCACATTGCTATGTATTTTGCAGCAGGGGTTTTTCGTTGAGAAGAAAATTTTATCATCTTATCTTCTGACCGAGATTTAGTAATGATGTAACTTCACCTTGCTGTCAGGTCTGAAGGGGAAGCCAGCGGGAATCGGCTTCTATGGAGCCTACGCCACTGGTCTCCGCCCATACGGGGGCCCCCTATGGGGCCATACTTCGCACGATCCCCAAATACAGTCTCATACAAGTTATTTTGTTGTTATAATCCCACAAGTGAAATGTAAAGGCAATTCATCCATACAGCCTTATTACATGCGATGTTTAATTGTGAGGCAAATATGCGCGCTTTTTGGCATAATCATTATGTTGATTTTTTGATGCCAAACCATTTAAAAAAAAGTTTCATTGTAGAACGGTTTACCCGTGTGGAAATGGTTATTGTAACACGACTTGGCCAGAATGAGTACTATTGAGATATGACTTGTGGTTATGTAGTATGCAAAGGTTTACTAATGTTTGCCATAATTTAAAATGCCATAATTTCATATGCCGTACTGGTACTTGCCATAATTTCATTAGACATAACGCTTCAGTTGCCATAATCGTGAAATGACATAAAATGACTTTCACTAATTCCATTGGTCATAATCGATCAAGTGTCATAATAATTAAAATCCATAAATGTATTTGCCATAATTTTCGTTTTCAATTATGCCATTTTCCATAACTTTTATTCACCATAATATAAATAAAGATAATTTATACGACACAGATATTTTATTCACAATTAAACCTAAAACTAAACCTCATATGGCGTCTACTAACTAAGCTCGACGGAGCCCCGCTTGGCGGGTCTCCTACTTCTGGGTGGTTTAAAAACGATAATTAATTTCGACCTAACAATATTATGTATTATTTTCATAATTATATCAAATTTTAATTCTGCCAAGAGTCGATTATGAGATTATGAGACTTATGGAAACTAATTATTATGATAATGTTCATACTTATAGAATTCGGGACTTCACGCGAAATACTATTTACTTACATTCTACCGACGTTTCTGATATATGTTGTTATAGAAAGTCATTTTATGGCAAATAAAAGTTATGACTGCTGAGTTGTTAAGGCAAACGTTATTAGTATAAATGATAATAGTGCAAGTAAATATTATGATCGGGGATGATTATGGCAAACAATATTAGTGCAAATGAATTTATGGAAAACGTTATTAGTATAAATGATAATAGTGCAAGTAAATATTATGATCGGGGATGATTATGGCAAACAATATTAGTGCAAATGAATTTATGGAAAACGAGAGAAGACCGTATGCAAATTACCAAATGGTCGTAGAAAATAGTAGGTTGTGTAACAAGGGAGCAAAATAGTATTTTGACGGAGACAGAGTACTGACACAAGTTGAAATTCTTCACCTTATTGTAACCGCCATTTAAGAGTATGGCACAGAGCCATCTATCGAGCTACTTAGCAACTCTGATATCTTCTCTGTCTCTGATATCTGTATCAGTACGGCTCCCGTAGCTCAATTGGTTAAAGCATTGCCCTGGATTAGGCAAAGGTTGCGGGTTCAAGTCCCGTCTGGACCAAGTTGTCTTTTTTCACTTTACAATAAAATATTATGAAAAAGTGATTATATTTAAATGTAGGGAAATAATTATGGAGCAATCGAGATCCAAATTGTTTGTTTACTACATTATTTGAATGAGTTGGGTTTTATGTAATATTTAATTACTGTTTGATATTCCATAAAAAAAATATAATCTCGACTAACTTTATTTGTAAAACTCGATTCAACCACATCACTATTTATTTGTGACAAAAATCCCGCAACACTGAAAATGTCATTTTACTGACTCGAATTAAAAATCATAGTATAGGTTTTGTTTTTAATAAATCACAATTATTTACGATGGTGACGCCTGTCTAGACGACTATCATATTTAGATCCGCCATGATGTGACCTGTTTTATCTATATCTATTCTATACATATAATAAAATGGGATATTTTTAAATGCACAACTTTATAATTTTTCTGCACACTAGGTAACTCCACTAATTAACTAAATGCATACCAGAAATCTGAATGCTGTGCAAAAAAACCAATTGATTAACTAAACATGTGCTACTTTTTTTTTTGTTTAACGTGAGGGAAAATCCTCATGGATGTTATGCCGGACTCCTACCGACTAAAAAACCTCACGTCACGCCCAACAGTCTATGGTTGGGAGCCCCGGGTAAACCCTCGGAAGGATGTCCCAGGACTCCCAACAGACCCACGGCCGCTACTGCGGCCTCGCCCAGGGTGTGGTTCGGGTGCTATCCCGCGTCTTTGGGGGGGTTTCGGGTGTGATCCCACTTCTAAGGGGGGGCGTGCGTGAATTGTCTCACTCACGTCACGCTGCCGTCATGGGCCTGCTTCTGTAAGGACGGTGAGCCGCCCTGTCACCGTCCTCAGGCCCCCGGTCATGGTGGCCGATAGTCCTCGGCGAAGACACGTCGGCGGCGCCCAGGCCGCCGACTGCGGAACTCGGGTGGGAGAGTTCTCTCCCGTACCCGTCCCGCCGCCTCCTTCACGAGCATGACCTGCTCGCAGAAGGAGGCGGCGCAGTCCCACTTACTCCCGCTGGAGAGCATGGCTCGCACCATGGTCTCGAGCGAGAGAGTGTCCACGTCGTGCACTCCACCAGTGTGTGGAGCGCCGTGTCATCGCTGCAGTCCTCGCAGTGCTGACACTCGGCCGTGGTTTCCCGGTGTTTCCGTCACAGATACCTACCGAAGCTACCGTGCCCGGCAAGCATCTGTGTCAACCGGTAGGAGATAGCACCGTGTCTCCTCTCCAGCCACTCGTCCATGACCGGTCTGACGGCCGCGATTGTGGCGAATCCCCCCTTTGGTTGCTCAAGTCGCACCTTCCATGTCTCCACGGTTTCCTGGTGGAGTAGGGACCGCTGGGCCTCGATTTCTCGATAAGCGGGCCTTTGGCCCCGCTCCAGCGCCTCCTTGCGCCATCTGAACAGTGACGCAAGGGCTCTCGCTTCCAGGTCCCATGGAGGGCTCCCGGCTAGGAGACATGCCGCCTCACCGGAGATCGTGCGGTATCCTCTTATCACCCTGACGGCCATCATTCTCTGCGGGCTCAGCAGTCTAGCCTCATTGCTGGCCGTCAGGGTCTCCGCCCATACGGGAGCCCCGTACAGGGCCATGCTTCGCACGATCCCCAGGTACAGCCTCCTGTAGGGAGCGTTGGGTCCCCTGATGTTGGGCATCAACCGCGCGAGTGCGGCCGATGCTCCCCTCAGTTTTGGGACCAAACTTCGGAAGTGATGTCCGAAGTTCCACCGGCCATCGAGTACGAGCCCCAGATACTTCATCGAGGGCTCGATGCCGATGCTGACGCCCCCTACCTGTAGACGGATCCCGCAGGTGGCCCCATCCGAGGTCCGTGGAAGCACAGAGCCTCGGATTTGTGAAGGGCGATTTCGAGACCCAGCCGCCGAATCCGACCCACGACCTGAGCAACCCCTGCCGTGGCCTTAAGTGCTGCGGCACGGTGCGTTGCTCCCCGCGCCGTAACGAGGGTGTCGTCGGCGTAACGTGTTACGCCGACCCCTCTGAGCAACGGACCACGCAGCACCCAGTCGTAACCGATGTTCCACAGAAGCGGTCCTAACACCGATCCCTGTGGAACACCGCAGAAACATGTGCTACTTAAAAATCTAAAACTTTACACAAAACGAGATGACCATTTTTATCGAATTTAAGCCAAAAATGTGGTTCGTACACCGGATATATGATTTGCTAAACAAAAATACGAATTGCTTATCAAAAATACTAACTTGCACTCTAAATTGTACAATCTTATAACGGGGTTAGGTTAGGTTTGTTTTTTATTTTTTGATTGATAAAATTTAATTTTGTAAAGATGACTGATTAAATTGGGTTTTTAATTTGAATAAAAGGTGTTCCTAAAAGTAAATTAGACGATGGTTTTCCATAAAAGTTTTGATACGTTCGTGAAGCGCTCGTGGCCCCGCGGACTCAGTGTTCTGTAAACGATCACTGCAGTAAGCAACTTTCACTATGGCCGGTCCATGGATGGGTGACCATCCATGTGATCACTTTGTGACATTTATTTGAGCGTTTCCGTGCTTCGGAAGGCACGTTAAGCCGTTGGTCCCGGTTGCCAGTAAAATGGCAGTCGTTAAGCTAAGTTGAAGGCTTAATTTCAACAGCAGGCAGTCACAACCTGCGCCTGTCCATTTAAACACGGCAATACGGCTCACCACCTATTACGCGGGACAAATTATACAAAGGTGAAATGTGGGCATATAATATGCCTCTGCCTACCCCTTCGGGGATAAAGGCGTGACCATATGTATGTATGTATGTATGTTAAGCTAAGAAATTTTTAGATATACTATTAAGATAATAGTGATTTGTTCAGTAAAATAGTTCTGCAAATACCATTAAACAGTAGGTATATTGAATTTGACTTATTTAGTGTGCATAATTAGTGTGCAAGTCAGTATTTTTGGTTTAACTTTGAAATATTTTGTTCGAAAAAAGGGAATAAACAGATATCGATTTAAATACATGCCTAATAAAATGATAGAAAAGTCAAAACTGTACATTGGAAATATTAAAAAAAGAATACTCAACATAAGATATCGAAGCCGAAAATGTAGTCTGAAAATATTTTGTCTGTTTGCTTTGTTTTGTCCGGAAGGATCTCGAAAAGTACTCAATAGATTTGATTGAAATTTTGCAAAAATATTAACTAGGGGTAGGGTCTTCAAATAGACTATATATTATCACGCTACATATCCTAGGGGCTAAGCAGAAAGCAATCAAATTGGTATTATAACCTAATTTTCACGCGTACAAAGTCGCGGGCAACAGCTAGTGTCTTTGATATAATTTCATTTTCAAGCGGTTGCCGCGAGTGTGCTGCCAATATTGTATGACGTGACAGCACTGATGAGCTCCAACATTCCTCACCGTCAGCTAGATATATGTGTAAGAAGTGTATCTACGAACTGTTCCACCTACAAACTTGCACGTTTACTCATAAAGTATAATAAGGTGGAAAAAATTTGGTTGGTTCCGAGTAGGTTTCGGTGGCGGAGTGGATAACGCGTCGGCACGGATCGCCGAAGACGCAGGTTCGAATCCTGCTCGAAACCAATTCTTTTTCCATATTTAAAATTTATGATCAGTTAGCATACTAATTGCTTTTCAAAAATAATACTCATAAAGTGCTAACATGTAAGTACTATGCCATAATTGTATGTTTCACTGAAACTAACTAGGTATGTAAATTTGATGGTGGTGCTAACCGTATCTGGATAAACATATTGATCATTAGTGGACGTCACGCGGTTTCACCCGCGTAGCTCCCGTTCCCGTGGGAATACGGGAATAAAATATAGTCTATGTTACCCGGGGATAGTGTAGCTTCCTATTAGTGAAAGAATTTTTAAATTCGGTTCAGTATGTTTATTCGATGCAAATAAACAAACGAACAATAAAATGTTTTCTCTTTATAATAGTAGTATAGATAATGCAGCAGTAACGCAATGGACCTGTTGGCCTGGCTGCCCCTGTTAAATAGCAATGAAAACAAAGTTTTGACAAAAGGAGGCACTTTAAACTAAATAGTAAACAAAACATAGTAAGTATTTAATTGTTACCATTGCAATACCGTCAGGTAATCAAAAATTTTGTAAGTACCTGAATATTTTTCTCTGTTTACAAATGCTGCTTAACTTTCATAGTTTCAAAAATTCCAGGGAATTCTTTTCCGAGAGAGTAGATAGGTACGGGATACATTGGTCTGGCGAGAATACTAGGACATCCTTTCCAGGGTTCAGGTAACAGGGCTCCCAAACGTACCTAGGCAGTGGCCTACCACTGCTTACGTTTGAGACTAAAACCATGCTTACCACAAGTTCCCTAGAACGTGTGGTTTTAGTCTGTAGGTATCCATGAGTGATCTCCACACGAAAAAAAAAGTTATAATGGTACTACATAACTGTTCAAAATAATATAATTGTCATAAAAAAAAAAATACTTATCACCATTTCTATTTAGTTCCGCGTAATAGGTACGGTAAATTCTATCGTGTTTGTTAAACCATCATAATAGTTAAATGGATTCTGTGAACCGTACAGAAATACTAGGGGGCAAAAAAAAAGAATAAAGAGGCAAAAATTGAATTTTTGTGTGTGTGTATGTTTGTGATGAATAAACTCAAAAACTAATATGCCGATTTAAAAAGTTCTTTCACCATTGGAAAGCTAAATTCACCCTGAGTAACATAGGCTATATTTTATTCCCGTATTCCTGAGGGAATGGGAGCTACGCGGGTGAAACCGCACGACGTCCGCTAGTAGATGATTATAATCAAACACGCGTGTCCAGTACGGCAATATAATTGTATAAATACACTACTACCTACTACCACAGATAACATAATATTACTACTACTACCATTAATTTCATTGTTCATTTTATAATAAGGGTAAACATTCTATAGGATATTAAACAATATCACTTGTCATCGTTATGTATGGCAAGAACTTGAAGGATTTCGTCCACCTTATTGATCGACGGATACCGAGTTAAACAAGTCAAATTGGTTAACAGAGCACGACATTGCATGATGATAATTTGCTGTAGACTTCACGTAACTCCGAATTTAGACCATACTTTAAAAAATGACAGTCAATTTTCTACTTTGCCTCAAATTGACTTAAAGGATGCCGGTAATCGAATAAGTACCTTTAAACTGAATTAAAATTGCAGTCATAGAGTGACTGAACACTCTAAGATCGCAGGCAACAGATAAACGGTCCCGATAAGATTGTTGAACTACTGAATTACCTATTTATAGCTTCAACTGCATCCGGTATTTCCTTAGCGTTTTCTTCTTTTTTCTCTTGAACGTCGGTCGCTCCATACTTCACACTCATTTTCTATACCTATCACTTTATACAGTTTGCGTATGCGACGTTCGAAGAACACACCAATAACTTATATCATTTGTTTGACTTATTTCACTAAACACTTAGATACAATACTTTTCACAGTATACCACTTAAACAGCTGAACTAACAAAGCAACTTTGGTACAAATAATGTATTTAGAGTTGAATATTTGTAGCGCATTGTACGCGATAGCAGGCCGCGTGTGCTATGACTGGAGCGCTCTACTTGTGTGACAGAAAATGACTCCTTTATAGAGCAGAAGTTATTAGTTTGTCTAGTCTTCTTTAGTTCACAGGAATAATGAAGTAATATTGGTTATGTATTTGAAATAGGATTCACATAATAATTGTAAATTCAAAAGATGTTTTATTAAACTTACGGCTGTTATTGATTTTAAACTCGTTTCAAATCAAATCATTAGATAGAGGACTTATATAACATTATTATTGAAGAATAATACGTAATAAGTATAGTTTTGTATTCAAGATACTGATTTCATTACTATACATTTTTCAGCGTCGTTGATTTTATGCCCAGTACTTATCTCAGGGAAATTGAATTCCCGATAGACTGCTCGTAGGATGGCTCTAAATAGATACCTACCTACTGTAGAAGTCAAAGTGATAGCATGATAAAGGTATGCGAATCTATATCACAACATACAGTACGTACCTTTATACGTATTATAGCTAGTTATACTATGGGTTATACGACATAATAGTGGCTTCCGTGGGTATCGGGTTTCCTTTCAAACCGCTTTTCCACACTTCAATAGTCTTGAGTATGGTGACCCTAATGAAACGAATGCCAGTTGATTCGAAGCTTCTCATTTACATAGGTAGGCTATGCGTCGATTTTGATGTATTATTACTTTATACTTTTAGTGTAATAAAGTCGTGGACATGGCACTGTTTTTATAACATTTACAAATAGAGCAACACGCACGATCTATTAGGGTATAAGTGGTGTGTGGGAATCCTGGGGATATTCTTTCCTGGGAGCCTCGGGTAAGTCGTCGATACCCGGGGCTCCCAACCGTAGGCAGTAGGTAGGGAACTTTTTGGTTTTTAGTCGGCAAGAGCAACCATGATGGATATCCCAAACGTAAAAAAACCGGCCAAGTGCGAGTTGTACTCGCCCATAAAGGGTTTCGTAGCAGCAAGTAACATAGGGTGTAGTGGGGCCCTACCAACACCATCGGGCCCAAGTCAACCTCACGTGCAAGCTCGTGCACCTGCTGAACAACGGACGAGGCTCTGACGGCGGCGGTCCATTTCGACACGGCGATGGGCTCACCACCTGTCACGTGGGACCGAATTGTACACGGTGAAATGTGGGCCGGTATAGGCCTCTGCCTACCCCTTCGGGGATAAAGGCGTGAGTATATGTATGTATGTATGTAAGTAACATAATATAAAAGTTCTTATAGTTCGTTGTAACTTTGATTGATGTTTTAACACGTTCGCAGTGGTAGTGATTTTTCTAACCGAAAGTTGCGGTTTATGACGTATTGAAAAAAAACTACCAGCTCTATCTCGTTCAAACTAATTTTCGTTGGTAGTTTTTATAGCAATGTACATCATATATTTTTTTTAGATTTATCACTGTCTTAGTTTAGAAGTTAGAGGGGTGGGGGACACTTATTTTTCGACTTTGGAAGTCCCTCTTGCGCAAACTATTCACTTTAGAAAAAAATGATGTTAGAAACCTCAACAGCATTTTGGAAGACCTATCTATAGTTATCCCACACGTATGGGTTTGATGAATAAAAAAATTTTGAGTTTCAGTTCTGTGTATGGGGACCCCAAAAATTTACTGCTTTTTTTCTAGTGTTATATAAGAATCTTAATGCGGTTCACAGAATACATCTAGTAACCAAGTTTCAATAGCATAGGCCGTATAGTTTCGGAGAAAAGTGGCTGTGACACACGGACGGACAGACAGACAGACAGACAGACAGACAGACAGACAGACAGAAAGACAGACATGACGAATCTATAAGGGTTCCGTTTTTGCCATTTGGCTACGAAACCCTAAAAACAATGCCATAAGTCGAGGTGTTACTCTATAGTTACTTTCACAGGTCAGTTTTGATTTGTTGATGAATTTTTATCATGGTGGTTGGTTTTGATTTGCGTACCTATAGCATTTTCCATAGAATGGGTAGACTACGAGTAATACAAGGGTGGGTGGGGTCAGAATCAACTATCTGTATGCCATATCAACAAAATTGATTCAGGAGTTAGAGCATGATTGAGTTACAAACATATGGACAAAGTTTCAAGTTATTTATAATATTAAAATGATAAAAAAGAATGATCGTGCCCTACTGATGGGTTATGTAACGAAAACAAATTAATCACACGCGCACCGATGGTTCCGCATCAAATAACGGCAATAAATCACGTTTGTTGTATGAGTGCCCCCCTTTTTTTCTGATTTTTATATTGGTTGTTAAAGCGACAACAGAAATATTTATGTAATCTTTAAAAATGTCAGCTCTCTAGCTATCACGATACGTGAGATAAAGCCTCGTGACGATCAGACAGACGGACGACGAAGTTTCATGAATACGGTCTCGTTTTTAACCTTTGGGTATGGAACCCTAAAAACGGAATTAACATAAATTTATCACCTGAAAAAAATCACCAAAATTGCCTTGTTCGTAAAGAAACTACAACTCGTTTGGCAATTAATAACTAGTTTGATCACTAAGTGCTATTATTGTAATAAAATTATTATTTTGATCCAATCTACTATCTAGTCTTGTCTACTAACCCAGCCTAAATCTCAGAATAAATTAATAGTACTATGTAGATTTTTATAGAGTTCTGTACCTCAAAGGAAAAATCGGAACCTTTTACTAAAAGGAGGAACCCTTTTTTTTAACCTGAGGGAAAATCCTCATGGATGGCTCCGGTCTCTCATGTATTTGTCAAGAGTAGGTACTGACGAAAACTGGCAAGAAACTCTCGCGAATTGGTGTCCCTACGTATTATTCGAACTTTTCGTAGTTATTGTACTAAAAAAACCTCACGTATCCTACCTAACAGCCTACGGTTGGGAGCCCCGGGTAAGCCCTCGGAAATCAGAACCCACAATATACCAGATATCCTTTGTCCCAAGACCCTCAATCTCGAGAACGCGTGAAGATATCGAGTAAGGTCTATGGTCCCTTGAAGCTGTAAAAAAATCAAACTTCTGCGACGTTCTCAAGGGAATCAAAATTAATAGGGTACTTCCCGTTAACCTAGAATCATGAAATTTAGTAAAAACTCTACATTGATGTCAAAATCATAAAAAGCGGTATTCAAAGTACGTGCCCACGTCCACGTCGAGTTGAAATTAATACCATACACGTCTAAGGTCCCTTAAAGCTGTAAAATAATCAAACTTCTAAGCTGACGTTAAAGCTAAACCTAAATACCAGCTTCGTCCATTTGACTCGGTGCAAAGGCGAGCTATGAGAGCTGTCAACGATCCCATACTTGCATTGCAGGTGGTGTGGAACCTCTTAGTGCAGGAGAGACTTTGCTTCTCTGTCTGTGTTCTATCGCCTGCGCCTGTACAACGGTTTGTGCTCTGAAGAATTGTTTGATATGATGCCTACGGCTACATTCTGACATCGCACCGCTCGCCATAGACAGGGTGTTTATCCTCACTCACACGTTGCGTCCTGAGCGCTCGAGCACGGTGAGATCTGATAGAGGCTTTCTTCCGCGTACGCTTAGGTTGTGGAATGATATCCCTGCTTCGGTTTTCCCAAACGCCTACAGTATGAGGTTCTTTAAAAGGGGACTTAGAAGGTTTTTACAGAGTCGGCAGCGCGATTGTGGCGCCTCTGGTGTTGCAAACGTTCGTAGGCTGCGGTGACCACCGGTGCATCTGGTGTGGCCGTGTATGCTTGTTTGCCACTCTAGTGGAATAAAAAAAATAGACCTTTAAATTAACACATACACTTAGCAATAAAATTAAACCTGAAGTCAATAAGATGAACAGCTTTTTAACTTTTTATGTCCATCACTTTTCTGAACTCACTCTCGGAGTCACCAATGTAAGCTCTCGATAAAAATAAATACGGTCGAATTGAGTAATCTCATCCTTTTTTGAAGTCGGTTAAAAAATGCGTGATGTTTTCTTCAGGAATTCTTAAATTGGTCTAAAACGGTATCAAAAAGCAGTCAATCTATTGATACGAACTACCCATTTATGACCATTTTTTAACCGTCTCCAAAAAAGGAGGAGGTTCTCAATTCGTACGCTATGTCTTTGTATGTCGTATGTTACGCGATAGCGGCGCCAATTATGGATGGATTTTGAATTGTTTTTTTATTTGAAAGAGACTACTTCTGAGTTGGTCCCATATTCAGGGTATCAGGACCTGATTCTGAGATCCAGGAGAAATCGAGGGCAACCTCCGAAAATTGTAGGGATAACTAGTGCGTTTGTTAACTTTTTGACTAAGTGCTTTAATGTAGGTACTACAATTTAATGATGGTCTGCAGTCGATCTGATGATGGAACCGAAAGACAGTCGAGGGAATTCCTTAACGATTTACAGCAGTTACCTTGTGTTTCGGCTTGATTGATTTGTGTTGATGAGAACTTTACACCTAGATAGATATACTTTTCGGTCCACCCGTCACTCAAAATAATAAAAAAAAAATAGAACCGACCACCATTGGCACCAACTTCTATATTATCTATATCTATACTTATAAAAAATCTGTAGAAGTGAAAATTCTGTACATTCAAAATATCAAAAAAATAAATAGCAGGGGGTTTTACTAGACCGACACCGAACCCAAAAATGTGAATAAAAAAATTTTTGTCTGTCTGTCTGTCTGTTTGTTCAGGCATCACGCAAAAACTACCGGTTCGATTACGATGAAACTTGGTATAATTATTCTTTAATAGCCTGGGCACCACACTGGGTACTTTTTATCCCGGAAAAGTATTAGTTTAGCCATTGAATTAAGAAATGTACCTATTTAATAAATAAATTTACTTAGCTCATATTATTATGCATTATGAATTTGTTAATCAGAAATCTATCTAACTAGGTATTATTATAAGTAGGAATGTTTGTGAGTTTGGATGTTTGTTACTCTTTCACGCTGTAACGGCTGAACGGATCTGGCTGAAATTTGGCGCCTACAGAGATATGTTATAGTCGAGGAACAAAATAAAGCTGCGGGCATCAGCAAGTATTGAATAAAATCTGATACTTAAATGAAAACACATATTACTTTGTGCTAAGTAAATTTTATTTTTAATGATTTGCATGAAGTCGGTTCTATTTTTTATTTAATTTCTTTTTTACAATAACCGTCCAAACCATATCCTTCAGAATAATATTGCTGATATTTTGATTCACTATCGTTACTTGATGACTAAATATCATATTAATATTCTCAAAATCCACATATTTTGATAGCATATCAAAACATTGAATCACTTCAAAGTCTACAATACTCAAGTGGCCCTTATTTTTAACCGACTTAATAAAAGGAGGAGGTTCTCAATTCGTCTGCATGCCTTTTTTTGTATGTTCACCGATATTTCCGTCAATTATGGACGGATTTAATTTTTTTTTATTTCTGAGGTGGTCCCATTTTCACCAGGTCGGGATCTGATGGTGAGATCCAGGAGAAATCGAGCTCAACTGCCGAAAATTGTAGGGAAAACTTGTGCATTTATTAACTTTTTAACCGACTTCAAAAAAGGAGGAGGTTCTCAATTCGTCTGCATGTTTTTTTATGTATGTTAACCGATATTTCTGTCAATTATAGACGGATTTCAAGTTTTTTTCTTGTATTCAACAGGGTTTAGGTACTTCTGAGGTGGTCCCAATTACTTAACGATTTACAGCAGTTACTTTGTGTTTGGGCTTGATTGATTTGTATTGTTTGTATTGAAAAATAATTTTTGAAATCTGTTTATAATTGACGGAAATATCGTTAAACATACATAAAAAAACATACAGACGAATTGAGAACCTGCTCCTTTTTGAAGTCGGTTAAAAAAGGGCATGTATTTAAATCGATATCTGTATATTCCCCTTTTCTGAACTAAATATTTCAAAGTTAAACCAAAAATACTGACTTGCACACTAATTATGCACACCAAATAAATCAAATTCATTATACTGTTTAGTGGTATTTGCAGAACTGTTTTCCTGAACGAATAACTATTATCAAAATAGTATGACCTATTTAAAAATTCTTTAGTTCAACAAAAAATCAAAACTTTTTAAAGCAAAACCATCGCCTAATTTACTTTTAAGTATACATACATACATATGGTCACGCCTTTATCCACGAAGGGGTAGGCAGAGGCATATTATATGCCCACATTTCACCTTTGTATACTTTGTCCCACGTAATAGGTGGTGAGCCGTATTGCCGTGTTTAAATGGACAGGCGCAGGTTGTGACTGCCCGCTGTTGAAATAAAGCCTTCAACTTAGCTTAACGACTGCCATTTTACTGGCAACCGGGACCAACGGCTTTAACGTGCCTTCCGAAGCACGTAATTTACTTTTAAGAACATCGTTTATTCTAAGTAAAACCTCAATTTAATCAGTCACCTCTACAAAATTAAATTTTATTGATCAAAAAAATTAAAGTCTAACCTAACCTAACCTATTCCGTTATAAGATTGTACAATTTAGAGTGCAAGTTAGTATTTTTGATATATAATTCGTATTTCAGTTTTACAAATCATATATTATTCGATGTACGAACCATATTTTTGGTGTGAAATTGATTAAAAATGTCATCTCGTTCTGAGTAATATTTAAGGTTTTTGAGTAGGACATGTTTAGTTGATCAATTGGTTTTTTTGCACAGCATTTAATTTTCTGGTTTGCATTCAGTACCTTTGTGGAGTTACCTAGTGTGCAGAAAAATTAAACAGATGTGCATTTCCCTTAAAAAAGGAGGAGGTTCTGTATGTTTTGTTTCTGTACCTATGTTCACCGATATTTCCATCAATTATAGACAGATTTCAATTTTTTTTCTTTTGTTGAATAGGGTTTACTTCGGCTCTAAGGTGGTCCCATTTTCACCAGGGCGAGGGCAATCACCGAAATTTGTAGGGACAATTTACTAGTGCGTTTATTAACTTTTAAATTTAGTGCTTTAATGTAGTACAATTTAACGCAGGTCTGGAGTCGATCTGATGATAGAGTAGAAAGACAGTCAAGGAAATTCCTTGACAATTTACAGCAGTTATCTTGGGCTTAATTGATTTGTATTAATGAGAACCTTACACCTAGATAGATAGATTTTTCAGTCCATACGTCACTTAAAATAATAAAATAAAACTTTTTTAACAAAAATTAAACCGATTTCAAACAAAAACTGAAAAATAAAATTTACTTAGCACAAAGTAATATGTATTTTGATTTTTCAGATTTTGAATGTTGAAGACGGTATTCGACGCATTCACGAGATAAAAGGTCTTGATAGACAGACAGAGGAACAGATGGGTGGACGAACGGTTAGCTTAGAGGGACGAATGTACGGAACCCTCGGTGGGCGATTACGACTCGTACTAGTCTGGTTTTTTTTATATAATAAGAGATGATGTAAGTACTGCTTGTTCGCTCTAACTTTGCCGCTCGGCTCCATACTAAAGTCGAATTTTTAATTAGACGAAGTAAATTGACAGCAACTAATGTCACTTCTTCATACAATGTTGCGTATTTTCTATGACGAAGTGACATTAGCTACTGTCAATTTTTCTATGACGAATTGACATTAGCTACTGTCAATTTAACAATTCGGGTAAACGCCTCTACGCCAGCGGCAAAGTTAGAGCGAACGGGTAGTAGATATACCTAGGTAGTTGCTTGTTCACTAAATAAAATGTTCTTTACCACGAGGTGTTTTTATGAGCGTAAGTATCTACAACCAAACAACAAACGTATTATTAAAAGTACATAAAAGCAAAGGTATATACAGACACGTGATGTTATACCTACCTAGTAGTTTAGGTCTTATATTAAATTTAATAAGTAGATACAGGAAACGAGCTCATTGTCTTTTCTAATTGTTTAGTTCTATAAACAAATTATACGTTAGACAAGTTTATGAAGTAGGTACATAATGTTCGTTCTTCGCGATTATTATTATTTTAGTGCTAAATAGCAGTCGGCAAAATAATAACAGTTTGCGCGATTGTTTGAATACCTAGCTTTCAAAAAGACGTCTAGAAAAAAAAAGTTATATCTGCTAAAAGCGCCATCTCTTGCCGCGACTAATAAACAGTAAGGTTCGTAGCCATGGAGCAAATATTCGTAGCACTTCATGATGCTAACCGTAACCATGATAATAATAAATTCAATCATTGTCAATAGATGTCGCTAGCAGTACAGTTTGTTACGATAAACAGTATCACTCGCACATTATAGTCAGGCCTTTATCCCTGAATGAAGGGCAAGCAGAGTAAGCGTAAGGGTAAACTTATTGCCGTGTTATAGTAAACACAGTCAACATGAAATGTCAGTGGATACTGAATTTTCTATTCGAGCTTACCCGGTCGTAGACAGTTTACACTTAAAATTACGAGTCACTTTTCCCAAACAACTGTAGCAAACGAGTTCCGTTCCGAGTAAACCTGGTGTAAGACGACCCCCGCCATATGGACAGATATCTGTGAGTCCGATGATCTGGAAGGATTATTCCACTTTAAGAGGGCTAACATATTTCGCGCCACATATTGCTCAGAAACCATACTTTTCATTGCATTTAAAGTCATTACATATTTATCGTACAAACATGGTATTCACTTACATACTTAGTAAATTTAGCTCTCTAAACGTTTCATAAAACATATTTTACCTAACAACGGATTACATATGGTTAATATCAACGAAAGTGAAACAGGTTTTTCAAATCGTACGATTTGCATAGATTTCGATGCTTAAATTCATGTCAAATTGCTGATAAATTTAATAAACAAGGGATACGAAGGAATTGCAAAGGGCGTTAGCTATCTGTTTGTAGAATAACCTGTTATCAGGTAGGTACCTTTTTTTAGAGAAAAATGACTGTAAAGTTTACTCAAATACTGAGAAATTTCACCAAAATAAAGTAGTCTTTTCACCAGCTTCTGTAGTTTAAATCATTATGATAATTATGTAATATTATGTCAGAACTTCTCCTTTGACAATAAAAATATTTCTTTTTAAGTAACTAGATACAGATTTTTTTTTACAAAGTATTTTGTGAACCCCTATAAATGCAGATACGCGAACAAATACGATTTAGTACCGCCGAGAGGCTCTCAGAGAGTGGTCATGTCGCTCGATGTTCCATTTTTGAATACGAAAAAATGAACAAAAATAGTCTAATTCTAACGTGACCAAACAATCTTAGTACTTTGTGACGTATAATATAATATATATAAATATTTATGGTCGATATACAACGTGAACTTTTGTATAGTGCAAAGCTCAGACACCCCGACTGGAGTTTCGCTTCAAAATACTGTATAAAAAAATCTAAATGAAACTAACAAAAACTGACCAAGTTATAAGCTTTTACAGTTGCACTATTTTCTTCACGAACAGCGTAGGTGTAGGTATTATACGCAAGGCAGGTAGTCACTATTCGTGTGGTATTGATAATAACATATTAACACACCATTTTCATAAGTGGTAATTATGGAACACCTGTGAGGAACCAGACCAGTTTTGTGACGGCAATAAAGCCGCTAAAGCAAAATACAAGTAGCGACTGAGATTCAAAAGTACCAAGTAGAAACCTCTGATAGAGTCAGACTAATACTAGCCAAACAAGGGACAGAACTGTCCGTATCTATAAAGAAACCTGAAGGCGCGGCGGCCTGACCCACACATGAAAAGAGTTATTTATACTGTTGATTGATGGCACTTGGTGGAACCTTTCGGCATTTTCAAAGGCAAATTAAAATTATATAATGACCAAATCACTTAATTACTCGAAAACAATAAATTAATAACATATAAATTACCACTACATCATTCTACTAACGTTAACTATCATAAAAAGAAGCCGAGAGTATTTTGATACAAACGCACTTCCCAGAATGCCAATTGCTGCAGACACTCATGTGGCTGGTGGAAAACGTATCCACAGAAGAAGTCCAGTGGGGGCTCGCAAGACCTATTCTAATCTATTCTGTCAACTTACAAAAAACTGAATGGGTAATTAACAGCTTTAAGTCCCCCAAATCTCCAGGACAGGATGAAGTCTTCCCTGCAGTGATAAAATGGGGGAGGACACAAGTTGATATTGTCAATTACATAGTATCTATACGCCAGACAATGAATGGGACTGTGACCCAGACTGTGGAGAGAGGTCTAAGTGATCTTTATACCAAAACCCGGTAAAGGGATTATGTTTGTGATTCAGACCTCTGGTTATACAGACCGTTAAGCCCTTCGTCTTTCCTGCTAAAAACTCTGGAAAGATTGTGTGACAGAGACAATCGAGTGACGGCCCTTCAAAATAAGCCACTGCATTCCAACCAACGTGCATAATGCCCCCGGCAAGTCTACAGACTCAGCACTACATGCAGTGGTACACAAAATAGAAGAGGTCATCCAGAAACAATCAATCAATGTGCCTCGGCACTTTCATAAACATAGAGGGGGCTTTCGACAGAAGAAGCATAACCACGGCACTGGCAAAACACCGAGTATACACGGTAGTCAGTGAATGGATAGATAACATGCTAAACAAACTCATTTTAAAGCTACAGACAAGCAGAAACCAGAAAGAAAGAAAGAAAGAAAGAAAGAAAAATAGTTTATTCCACTAGCACTACATAAACAAAAATATCAAAAACAATAACTAAAATATACATCCTTAAATCTAAAAACACAATTTCATTACCGCACTCTGTGGAATAACGGCCGCCTCTACCAGTGTAACCAGTGCGCAGCCATGGCCAAAGGTTGTCCACAAGGGGGCGTGGTCTCACCACTGCTAAAGAACCTTGTTGTAGACGACCTAATAACCAATCAATCAATCAATTTAACCTAGAACAGTCCCTATATACATGGATGTGGAACAAGCCATAGCAGATGGTAAAATTAAATTATGGAGAAAAACGGATCTGTTTACAAAGCATGACTGGTATTTTAAAATCCAAGGCCAACTTCAAATCAAGTGAGAAGCTGCGTTTATTTTATCTTCTAGTGATATATAATAAATATTTTTAATGAATTGTATTAAAATTACTTTCAGTCAAGCCAAAATTTATCGATTTGCGGTGTAGACTGAACACTAATTTGCCCATAAGCACAGGAAATATTTCGAAAGACGACGAGTTCTGGACTACGAGGATGGAACCTAAATTGTTAAATTTTTACGACTAATGTCTGTTGCCCAAAATGATTGCGCCCAGAAAGAGCCGATAAAATAAAATAAAATAAAATTTATTCCCTTTGAACTTAAAAAAAAATAGGTTTGTCAACATTTTTGGGACTCTACTGGGGGTTCGGAAATGCTACAAACTGAGAAGAACACCCCAAGAAACTCAGTTCGGTCCCTCCCAAAATTCATCTTAGTAATAATCGATCAATGCTGATACGGAATAGCTTTTTCTTGGCGGTGTGCATTGTTATGCACATACCTCTGAATAAATATTTGGTTGTTGTTAATGAAAAACACCTACTATCAATTAAGATTAGATTTAGATCCAATAGCTCAAGCTTATAGCTTAGTTTGGGCTAGATGATGTTGTGTGAAAATATCCAACAATATTTATTGATTATTTATTAAAAATATTTTAATGTTCCTGCCAGCACTGAATCTGCAGTAGGCAGCAAAACATCGGACCATGCCAAGCGCCTGTGCATTGCTACGTTAATATTATTGTTTTTAACTATGTATGTGTATTGTCAAATTTAAATATTTATAGTGTAAAATAGAATATTGTCCATTACTTTCTACAATTTTCGTATATTTAGATACTTTAAAAATAAACTTATGGACCGTTTTCATGTATGTGTGTATTATATACTATACTATCTTCAGGCCAAATCCCTTGCGGGGTAGGCAGAAAGAACCGAGCGCCACACGGCACGCTCCATACACACCTCACTTGCTTGCTTCTTCAACTTTCATTTTTCTTTTCATGCATGCACGGTCGGTTCCTTCGGTTCGGTATTTCTAATTGCAATATAGATATTAGTTAGGTAAATAAATGTCAACTTTATTAATTTTATGATGTCAGTGTCTATCACCACTTAATATCAATCAATTTGCAATAAAATAATCAATAATTATTTACTAATATTACTAACATAAAAATTAAATTAAAAGATTGAACGCTTAGACTAAGAATATGACACCGGTAATACATCGAGGAAAACAAAAGTATCAAACGTGTTGGTAGCAACAATTGGCACTATACGGCTATGTGCGCCGCGCCGCGCTGATTTCACGATCGTAAAGAAATTTGAAAACCGAATTTACGCTCTTAATGGAAACTTTAATGGAAAGAATTGATTAGTCTACTTTGATCACCTCGGAAATTAATCACCTGGGTGATAGGTATCACTTAGGTGAACAAAGTGGAATTGATTAGACTACTTTGATCACCTCGGAAATAAATCATTTCAAATTCATTGTTTAACCATAATTATCACGACGGACAGGTTATAACTTCTAGGTATCGACTCGGGTGCAAAGACGCATTAAAACATCAGTTTTATTAATTTCTTTTCTGTTAGAAAAAAAACCCCGAAGGCTAAGGCGGGAGCGGAGCTCCCGCCTTAGCCTTCTAACCTTACCTATCCGATTCGGATTCGAATCAATTCCACTTTGTTCACCTAGGACCTACCTAGGTGATATCACCCAGGTGAACAAAGTGGAATAAACCACCTGGAAATGGTCACAATACACGTATTGTGGCATAAATTGGAAGAGGCCTACGACAAGCAATGAACTGCCAGAGACTGATTTGAATCTTTCCATATTTTAAAAGCATAGTTGGGGGAGTGCCCCTTATTAGTTGATCGCAAAGTAGATAGGTAGGATATATTTATGGTTTTAGAAAATATAATTGTTCTCTTTTAATAGATACCTTAAGTTCCTAGTTACCTTGATTTATTGAGGCGTTATTTGAAACCCTACTTACACGCCAATAGGCTCGCCACCTATTACGTGCGACATAAAACTATAAGGTGAAATATGGGCGTATACTATGCCTCTGTCTACCCCTTTGAGAATAAAGGCGTAACTATATGTACGTATCTATGTATTATAATTATATGCCTACCCTTGTATAATGACTGCTGTCATCCAAACTGCTCGATGGGTTTTGTTCGAAGCTCAATAGAACAAAATGTGCTGATCTCAATTGCCCCAATCGAGTGCACAAAACATTATGTCCTAGGTTGCACACCGCACCGTACCGTTCCTGATTTATGATCTGCCCAGAACTGTTCTGGTTAGACATTCGCTGTAATTAAATCCAGCATTAATTGATATGGCGGCACTAATAGCAATTATTATTGCGATTTATTATGCCTGCCTTCACTCTGCTATTGTTGTGACGATCTAACCATAAAATAAATAAAATTCACGGACATTTTTCACACAACGCTATCTGATTCCAAAGTAAGCTAGGAATAATCTGCTTCTGTTATGGGTAGGTATCAGGCCACGGGGATCAGTTATGAGTATATTAATACTTATACACTTTTTAATAGGTACATAATTTTCATACATAGAAACACCCAAACTCTCGAGACAAACATTTGTGAATTACACAAATTTTTGTTGCTGGTGCGAAACGAACCCACGACCTCGTGATCCGCAGTCGCACATTTCGACCTCTAGACCAACTAGGCAGTGGAAACTGAAAAAAAATAATGTAAATTTCAATGAATTTCAGACTAATAGTAAACATGTTGTTAAACTGTTTCAGTGCTCTGAAGAGCTCTTCAACTTAATCCCGCCATCCCACCTCCTACTTTCGATCATAAACAGCGCGTGCTAAATAAAGCAGCCACTCTTATACAGTGGAATGGAAAGAGTCTTCACCGGAACCAAACGATTCAAAAGATAATTTCTCTATCGAACCCTCGAAATTTGGAACATGGAACGTTCTCCAAGCGCACACGTGTTTCCCTCTTGTTACAACCGAAGACCAAATCGAAGGCCGCTGTCATTAGGCTTGCTGCATGTCTGAATTGCTTTCCACAGGCGGGCGGCATCGTTTTGAGGAGCTAAATCTATTCATCATATAATAAAACTGGAGGTAAAGCGTAGAAAATCTGTACATGAAAGATCTGTAATCGATTCTGAAGTCGAAAATGTAATCCAGGTTTTTTGTCTGTCTGTCTTTCTGTCTGTCTGTATCCCGAATAAGTATCACGCTGAAACTACTGAATCGATTTGAATAATAGGTAAGTACCTGACACAAATTAAGCTTATGATGCGAAGAAGGATCTAAGATATCTGTGATCTTGATATTCGGTTTAGGAGAGGGGATGAAAGACAAAATGGTTTTTCAGTTGTAATCATTTTACAGTACCCATATTCATTACGCTCTTTTATGATTAAGCAAACAGGCAGTTTCACACGCTCCTAGGAGTCCGATGAAGAAATACCCCACCTTTCATAGACCATAAGTGCCGTAAACGAAGTTGCGGGGGTCAGCCAGCATTTAAATAAATGTCCACATCCCTTCTCCACAACCATCCCCATTATGACCCGTATTTTACCGAACTTTCTGGCCAGTGAGTTTTCCAAAACGAGATCAAGCAAGAGGCTTTATATTTTTGTATATTATTATGTATTGTATTGAATTGATTAAGAATTAAAAATTGTCATTAAGATAATTTTTAATAGTTGTTGAAATGATATGAATAGAACTGATAACTTATAGCTGAAGACCTTTCATGATAACCCGACCACTTTGTACTAACCTCTTTTTAAGAAAATTTGGTTTGTATGGGGAAGAAAAGCTATTAACATTAGGTAGGTACTGACAAGTTTCGGCGGCCAATGTCAAGTTTCTAGTATAGTTGACTTTTCGTGAAAAACGTGGTGCTAGACAAACAAGAAGCCTTGACATCGGTCTCACCCAACGACGTATTATTGTTAGACACGTTATGCACGAACATCACGGCTTTCAAAAACAGCAGATCTTTTTTACATTCAAAAAAAGAATTTCTGTCATTGGTCTCACCCTTATATTTAGAATTTTTCGCTACTCTTGTCTCACCACACCGCCTCTCTCTAACACGTCTTCTAAAAATCCACGTGACCTATTGTTTTGAAATTTTGTATACTCTCTCAAAATACCAGCTATTACTGTCTGCAAAATTTCAGTATTGCAAGTCATGTGGTTTTGAAGTTATGAGTTTAATGCAACAAACACACAGACTACAGACCAAATCTGAACATAAGCCCCTCTGCACTCTATTTTATAGAGAGGGACTAAAAGAGAATGGCAGTGAAATAAATTTCGGGATACATTTTAACGGGTAAGTAATTAAGTAATTGAATGCCAGAGATATGGTTCCGGTTAGTTCACGGTATGCGTATCAGATGGCGTTATAAGTATTGTTTTACATTACGATTCTTGTGCCAGTTATTCATGAGGATTACAATATTATTCCCCGAATCTATGCAAATGTCTTTCATAAGGGACGATGTGAGTCATATTTGCATATTTATTGAGCGAAGGTGACTCAAGTAAGTGTAGTATGAAATAGTTGATGAGTAACGTTCTTGAATATGGTTATTAGGGAACAAAATATCTTTAATTCCACAAAATATCAATAGATGACTATAGTAGCGTAATTAAGAATACGCAAGTAAAAATCCCATTTGACAAAATGAAAGCCGTGAATTTTTTTTTAGAAAATAAAGATTTGTGTTAGATGCAATTTACATTAATGCGTAATTTTCGTGGAACTCCCAGGCACAGTACCTACACTTCACACTTTGATTTAATCAAAGACTACACGTATAAATATGAAGAGGTGAATCAACGGGAAAGTTAACAGTGGAACAGCTAGGTGTTCCACGAGTCTGAATCAGGCATGCTGCACACTTATTTTACTGAGTAACAAGAAACAGTATCTACGAAAATCCTTATTTATAAAATGTCTATTTTAAATATACCTAAGCATATTAAGCATTCCCGGTTCAGACTCGTGGAACACCTAGCTGTTCCACTGTTGACTAGCTAACTATGTAGACTGCTAGAAATTTAATAAAAGTGCTAGAATTACCCAACACACATAAATAAAATTTACCAACCTAAGTACATAATATAGAATTGTTGCGCAGATGTTTCTAAATGCTTCTTACTTTTATACTACCCGTTCGCGCTAAGTTTGCCGGTCGCCTCCCATACTACCTACAGCTCTACGCCAGGTAGAGGTGTAGGTAGTATGGTAGTATGGGAGGCGGCCAGCAAACTTTTAGCGAACGGACAGTTAGTAGCTGCTTATATTTTTTGTAACTTTCATGAAAAGATCTTATCATTACTTCAAATATTTTCATGTCGAAAAGACTGAGGGAAAAATACTGTTAATATTTTGTGTGGAAACAGGAAAAATGGAAAAAAACGAGGTCATAAAAGTGTGCAGATATCTCCTTGCGTTAAAGAGGTGGTCACCCGTCGCTCTGTCATTTGTAAAGGTCAAAGCTCGAGATCGCGGGCTGTCAAACTTTAAACTGGTTTCAAAGAAAGCCTTCAAAAGCTTTCAACGTGATTGTTATTCGGTGCCAGCCATCGTTGTATTGAATCTGTAAAAGCTTTTGTTATGTTTTTATTTAAATGATTGCCTCGGTGTGCAGTGGTAGTATAATGCGATTGCCGTGTTAAGGTCTTGGGTTCGACTCCTGGGTCGCAATAAATAATATAAGTATGTTTATCAGTTGTCTAGATCCTATAGCCCAATCTAATTCAAGCTTAATTAGAGCTAGGTATACGGCGCTGTGTAAGATGGTCGCACAACATTCGTATCGATTTGGTGGTCTATTTTCTTTGGGACTTCTTGGTGTAAGTTTGATTGACGAGAATGTTAAAATTATTTATTTCGAAAATAATTTTGTATACAACAATCAGCCAACCCATGGCCGGTCCACTGCCGCACGAAGGTTTCTCCCAAATCCCGCTGCAATATAAGGTCTTGCGCCTTTCACATCTATTTAATCCCTACAACCTTCGTTATGTTTGGAGACTGCTCCACTCTAGAAGTCGTCTGTTCTATTGCTGTCGGTTCTGTCCACTGCCGCACGAAGGTTTCTCCCAAATCCCGCTGCAATACAAGGTCTTGCGCCTTTCACATCTATTTTATCCCTACAACCTTCGTTATGTTTGGAGACTGCTCCACTCTAGAAGTCGTCTGTTCTATTGCTGTCGGTTCTGTCCACTGCCGCACGAAGGTTTCTCCCAAATCCCGCTGCAATACAAGGTCTTGCGCCTTTCACATCTATTTTATCCCTACAACCTTCGTTATGTTTGGAGACTGCTCCACTCTAGAAGTCGTCTGTTCTATTGCTGTCGGTTCTTCGACAGATATGTCCAGTTATTGGCAAGTGCATAATTTAGTGTATTATTTTACCTCTATATCTTATAGGATTGACTTTATCACATTCACTAGACTAGACCATGTTTACGTTCCATATTTTAACATAATGAGGTATAAAAAGTTAATTTATTATTCTGTTTCATTTTGCATAGATTCATCTGCCTTTTATGGTAGGTGATCGTTTCTAAGATAATCCATAACTTATGTAACTATGTCAGAAAGAATCGCCTATTCATATATTTAGTGATAATAATTAACATAAAAAAATTGCTGCTTAGTTACTTAGTTCCTTAGTGATCGGAGAAACTATATATTACTCTATACGATAGGGTTTATCTTGTGTTCCTCTTTTCTAAGAATCCTTCGTTCTGAAATTGTGTAATCGATTTCCTTTGATTTGTAAGTGTTACCACAGCCGTTCTCTTTATACTGAGGTATAGACAGGAGCACCAGATCGAAAGTGGCTAAGTAGTGCTTACTATAGTTTATAGGCGACTGTTTGATACACCAGAAAAGTATCACGGCCGCTGTCGACCCTTTGCAATTTTAAAGAGAACAGGCAAAGGCTGTGGCTACCTGCAGTGCTGTTGAAAATGGTCAAGCCGCCAATAAGGCCTTCAACTTGTCTTAACGACTATTATGTTACTGAATACCGGGATTGAAGGCTTAGCAAGCATGCCTTCTGGAAACGCTCGTAAAACGAAACGCCACAAACCTTCACCAATCTTAAGACCAATCACATTAAAGACGCTTAAAGCAATGATCATTCACAAAACTCTGGTGCAGCGCGAGTGTAGCGCCTCTGGTGTTGCAAACGTTCATATGCGGTGACCACCAGTCCTCTCTGGTGGGCCGTATGCTTGTCTGTCACCTTAGGTATAAAAAAAAGAGTCTATTCCTGAAGAATAGTATTAATCCGTATCTAATGGTTCGCCGGCAAACCCCGTAAGCGAGCAATATTTAAATACGCACTTCTAGAAAGAAAGAGAAAGAAAGAGAGGAAATCATATTTATTAGCACACACAATAACACATACTTATAGTGAAAAAAATTACAAAATAAGCAGGGATCGATGGTCTCGGCATAGTACTGTATGTGTGGCTAACAGGCTACAACTCAGCATATGCTGCAAGTAATCGCAGCCATTACGTTATTATATAAGTGCCAATTATGATACAGTGACGGTACTAAATTTATACCTACACATGTTAATAATTCATATTTAACAAGGTCAAAATATAGATTACCACAAGTAGGTACTTATAGAGAAGGCCGCACAGACTCCCACACGTTTCCTGTGCCAACAAACCAACAGGGCACATTAAGTATTACTAGAGCACAGGTAAGCTACCCCGGGCTAGTAACCACTTGACCGGCACGGTTAACAGGTAAGTGACCCAATGTATTTAAATAATATACGAGATTTATATACATAGGCCAAAGTAAAACGTGTCTTGGCATACGTGAAGCGATACATATGTCACAGTCAAACTGTTAAAACCGTTAAATTGTAAACTCCTTTTTTTTAACGTGAGGAAATTCCTACATGGATGCTATGCTGGGCCACAGTATAAAGAGTACTGGGCTCTTACCGACTTAAAACCACATGTTCCCTTCTCTATGCCTACGGTTAGGAACCCCGGGTAAGGCCTCGAAAGGATGACCCCAGGATTCCCAACAGAATTGTATGCTCCCTGGCGAGATTGTAAACTGTCGAGATATTTGTGAACCGTAAAAGAATGTTAACCTAGTATATGGTAAAGTCAAGTTGGAACAGTGACCATTAAGTCAAGCTATCTTGTCGCGGCAACAGCCGTCGAGCGCCAAATACCAAATCAAATCAGCCTATACCAAGCAGTCCTCTCCTGTACGTTTACCCTCCCAATTTACACCACAACACACGGTCCTGCACCTTGCGCATTCAGTCATAGCCTGTGACCTTTTCTAGATCGTCGGTCCATCTGGCACGTGAAAGTCCTGCACTACATTTGCCAAATTGCGTATGTGCTCCAGAACACGCCCTATTAGGTATACTGAATATTGTTTTTGGTAATATTTCTCTTTTTAGTTTACAATGCAACAGAAAATAATCCGTTAGATTGTAAAATCTCCATAGTTTATCTCGCAAGGTAAATTACAAAATAACGGTTTTGACAATTTAACGGTGACTACAAACAAAAACATTTACGTGTGACTCCTTGATAACAATTTGATTACTCTGCACCCTCCACTCTCAGCTCCATCGTTTAAAGGTAATCTTAGCTAATGATTCCAACCTCACCCTTCGTTGAAACAACATCGCACCCTAACAATTTACAGGCTAATTAGTTTCTAAATACGTGCATACATTATGCGTACACACGGTGAAACATAGCCAGAGGCATTGGACAAGCTATTACTTATTACTTGGGTTCCGTACCCAACGAGTAAAAACGGGACCCATAAAAACAAGGGGAACACTTAAGGGAAGTATTAATCTTCTTAACGTATAAAAAATTATTACTTACATATACATTCACACATATTTAATGTCAATTTTTCTTTTTATCTTCGAAGGACAGAGGCATACTAAACGCCCACGGTTGTACATAAGTTTGATATTATCGCAGATTCTATACACAAACTTAGCTTATACCTCTTGGAAATTGAGAGCCAATAATGTTATTTTATTTTATCTTGTGTCATAAAAAAATGTCATTAAAAAAAGAGAAATGTTATGCTTTCGATATTTTCAGATGAATAACTAAGTATAGTGTATTTCAATAGCTAGCTTTGCGCAAAAATGTAAACAAACACATTTGAAAGAAAAGAAAGAAAAGAAAGAAAAATAATTTATTTCTGCCAGCTGCAGTAACAGAAGCGTACATCAAATAAATAAAAAAAAAATATGACTGACTGTAGCTTGTCTTGTCAGTGTCAAATCACAAGTTGTCAACAAAATTTAGCCCTTCAAAGTACATACATGTATAGTCCGTTCACAGTTTATTTACCTCTGACAGATCGTTTTCTGTATGTTGGTATTGCAGTAAAGTCCCCCTATGAGTGCCAGCTTAAGACATTTTGCCGCGTAATAGGGGAGATTATAAGATGTAAACGTTAGCACTAACAATTATTTTTTTGTGTAAATATCTAATTGTCAATATACATAACTTTATTAAATACGTGATTCTGATACTTTATGATTGTACCTAAGTTTTATTTTTATTGATATGGATATTTAAAAAAGACACTCATTACCATCACCAAGGAGGGCGAAGTTACTCCTTCCACATCTCAAATAATATTCGCGCCTGAAAAACGACAACAAAAAAGAAAATAAGTTTCAACTTTAAGGTTCTTGTACCTGGGATAAACAAAATGTTAGTATGGTAACACGAAAATCAAGCAAGCCAACATCAGCGCTAGAGGTAAATTAACTATGAACGGACTATAGAGAAAAATTGTAGAGTTAGAGACTAAAAGCACTAAAAGCCTCAGACGTCTCAGACTAAAAGTCTTTCAATCTGAGAGTTACGTACAATCCCACAATACTACCTTAATTAAATACTATTACAAGAACAAAATTATAGTTGTAAATACAGTGTCATACTTTACAACAATCCAAATCGATAGCCACTGCAACTGGCGAAAGCAGGTCGTTTCTCAGCATAATGCTGTGATGTAGAGATTTTCCACACCAAGCGCTGATTTTCGTCAACAACCTTATTTATCGTGTAAATGGCGTCATCCGTCACAAAACACGACAGGAAAAGTAAAAAAAAAAGCTTGAAAACATGAAATGTCACCAGAGTGCCATATTACAATATAGTAACACGTGAGAATACAAAAAAAAAAAGTGCATTACAACAGTGATTATTAGGTACCCACCTACCCTTGGACAGTTATTTCAAAAACCATAGGTACTACAAATAACAAATTTATTCTCTACTTATGAACAATATTTAAGTCTTTCAAAGAAAACATACCAAGAACACAGCTTCAACATCAACAATGGTATATAGTGCATAATTTAAATGAAGAATGTGAGAGAATACAACAAAAAAAAAAAAAAAGTGCATTGCAACAGTGATAATTAGGTACCTACCTACCTTTGGAAAGTTTTTATTGCCAAAAACAGGTACTTACAAATAACAAAATTTATTCTCTACTTATGAACAATATTTAAGTCTTTCAAAGAAAACACACCAAGAACACAGCTTCAACATCAACAATGGTAGACATATAGTGCATAATTTAAATGAAGAATGTGAGAGAATACAAAAAAAAAAAAAAGTGCATTGCAACAGTGATAATTAGGTACCTACCTACCTTTGGACAGTTTTTATTTATAGAAACAGGTACTTACAAATAACAAAATTTATTCTCTACTTATGGACAATATATAAGTTTTTCAAAGAAAACATATCAAGAACACAGCTTCAACACTAGATTAACAATGGTATACACATAATTTAAAATGAAGAGTGCACAGAAACCAAACCACATAATATCAAGCCATACATATATTATACTGTTACCCACCCAAGCTTCAATATCAAAAAACTAGAAAGAGTCATTCCCCGACACAGTTCAGCCACTGCGCTTGCGCTGTCGGACTGTGGAACATACCGATTCGGCATATGTGAGTATTTAAAGTGTAATATAGTATTGTTGCAGTGTTTTTAAATACTATATTAATTTTTGTTGTATCATGTAGTAATTTTTAAGTTTAATAATAAAGTATTTTTTTGATTTCAGAGATCGAAACGGAGGCGGAATATTATTCCAACAGCGAGTAGCCGAGTAGGTGAAGCTCCCTCTTTGATCCTATATATCCATAGTTACTTGCAATTGAGTATTCACCCTGATTATATTCCAGTATCCAGGAGTCATACAGTGTTCTTACAATCATTTCGACACCAAATAACTTCTATATGATAGTTTATTTTCATTTAAAATACCTACTCAGGCAGGATAGTAAAAAATTCAATGATTTGTCATACTATATTTTTCTACTCATCTGTATTTTTTTTTTTTTTTTTAACGTGAGGGAAAATCCTCGTAGTGTCGTGATTTTTCTAAAACCATTCAGTTTTAAGTAGTAATAAGTTATTTTTGTGATGTCAACACCGCCTCATAGTAGAATGATTAGCCTGTACATAAAACATTAATTGATTATTCGAAAATAGTGGGTAGTTGATTTGACATAAAAATGTTCACTATGAGGTGGGAGTTGTTGAGAGGCGATAAAAAGTGAATATTCTGGAAAAAGAACACATTCTGTTTCCTGATCGAGTTCAGTAAAGTGCTAATTAGTTAAAGTAGAATATTTGTATTAATTAATAGTTAGTACTTAGTTGTGCAAGTAGTAGTTAAATTGTGAAAATAAAAATGTAAAGAATCTACAATCATAGGATTATTATTTCGTAATACCATTAAGTGGAATGTAGGAGTAGTATCTATTAATATACGAAGAATAAATAGCTATGTAAAGGATATTGGAGTATCATTTCTCATCAAGTCAGAAGTGGTAACCTGCGAGCCGAGCCGTGACAAGTTAATACTGTAAGTAAAAGTTTATTCGAATTCTAATCATGGTTCGTGATTATTCCTATTAGCGTGGATTATTATTCGTAGCAACTTCTACTGTAGTCAAGAAGGTATTTGACTTTTAACGAATTGCTGCAAACTGGGGTTACATAACTCTATTGACTGCGGTGTCCATTTAACAACGTTTTTTTTATCTCCGGTAAGGGTTATAGGAAATATTCTCTACCGGAACGGTGAATACATTTGTTTTAGATTGAACACAGAAATGTGACAAAGGTCCTTATCGTTTTATTGTAGTTGCATAGAGCTATATTTTTATTGTGGTAATACCCACTATTATGCCCATATGTACCTATTAGTTACCTTGAAACAAAAGTAGGTACATATTTAAGTTACAAAGCCACTTCTCAAGGGCTAGGCTTCATTTTAATTCGTGGATCCTCAGTTAATAAGACGTCCTATTAGAAATGTTGGACATAACTACAATTAGTTATTTTAATTTATTTTGTGAATACCCTCTACCGGTACGGTAAATAAATTTATCTTTAGATAGGATAAATAAATGTGACCAAATACGATAGGTACGCACCGTTCTTATTGCAGTTACATAGATCAATTATATGTATTATATTTTGTGTTAAGACCGACTAGACTAGCAGTCTTTGCTATTTATTTTTAAAAAGTATGTGGTTAAGATACTTAACGACTTCTCAAGGGCAAAGACTGTACTTAGTGCGTGGATCTCCAATCAACGAGACGTACTATGACAAATTTAGACATTATTTTATTAATTTAAGTATGAATGCTGCTGTGCAACCCTGAGCGTTGCAAGTGATTGTATAACCATGCAGGTATTATCTGTGTTAGTCCCATAGCCGTGCAAGGTGTGTTGTTTGCAGCCATTCAGGCGAGCTGTTATGTGAAACCATGCAGGTATGTTGAGACTCAGTTCCATTAGTCGTGCAGGTGTGCTGTTTGCCGCCATGGGGCTGCGCTGTAGAAGCACAACCATGCAGATATGATGTGAGTTATTTCCATAGCCGTGCAGGTGTGCTGCTTGCAGTCATGTAGGTGCGCTGTGAAAGGGCAACCATGCAGGTATGATGTAAGTTAGTGCCATAGCCGTGCAGGTGTGCTGTCTGCAGCCATGTAAGTGCGCTGTAGAAGCGCAACCATGCAGGTATGATGTGAGTTATTTCCATAGCCGTGCAGGTGTGCTGTTTACTGCCATGTAGGTGTGCTGTAGAAGCGCAACCATGCAGGTATGATGTGAGTTATTTCCATAGCCGTGCAGGTGTGCTGTCTACAGTCGTGTAGGTGTGCTGTAGAAGCGCAACCATGCAGGTATGATGTGAGTTATTTCCATAGCCGTGCAGGTGTGCTGTCTACAGTCGTGTAGGTGTGCTGTAGAAGCGCAACCATGCAGGTATGATGTGAGTTATTTCCATAGCCGTGCAGGTGTGCTGTTTACAGCCGTGTAGGTGTGCTGTAGAAGCGCAACCATGCAGGTATGATGTGAGTTATTTCCATAGCCGTGCAGGTGTGCTGTCTACAGTCGTGTAGGTGTGCTGTAGAAGCGCAACCATGCAGGTATGATGTGAGTTATTTCCATAGCCGTGCAGGTGTGCTGTCTACAGTCGTGTAGGTGTGCTGTAGAAGCGCAACCATGCAGGTATGATGTGAGTTATTTCCATAGCCGTGCAGGTGTGCTGTCTACAGTCATGTAGGTGCACTGTAGAAGTGCAACCATGCAGGTATGATGTGAGTTATTTCTATAGCCGTGCAGGTGTGCTGTCTGCAGTCATGTAGGTGAGCTGTAAAAGCGCAACCATGCAGGTATGTTGAGAGTGCAATCATGTAGGTGCGGCAAATGATTTCTATAAGCTATGTAAGTAGACTGCCAGTGCACAACCATGTAGGTAAGTATGTTGAGATTGATCTGTTTAGTCATGAAGCGATGCTACATGCAGCCGTGTTAGTGTGCAGCCAGTATGCAACCGTATAGGTGTGCTGTCAATTTCAACCAGGCGAGTATAGTGAGAATGCTTCACATTATCATCTGTGCTTTATGCAGTCATATTGTTGTGCTGCTATTATGGTGGCGATCATAACAATATAGAAGTTTTTTTCAATGATTTAGGCTGACATTAGGCTTACTTGGATTGGTATGTGTGGAGCGTTTAGATTACACACACATGAATGCATAACAAATTTTGTTGCCCAATAGTAAATGAAGCGTATGTGAAACAGTATTGATATTTTTCGATTTACTTAACGCCTCCAGCCTTGTTTATGCCTATAGTGTTATTTAGATTCCATACCAGCGGCTTAGTGAACTTTCCCAATCACGGAATCGCTCAAGAAAGATTACGGCACAAACTGTACCCTTTTCATAACTAGCCGTATGCATAGTAAGGCATAGACATTTTTTTTTTGGGGACGCCAAGCAGGCGAGATATAAGCGCCTTGGACGTAATAAACGCCTTAGATGAGATGATAGATGGGAAATCGTTAGCTTGAAAGAGCAGTAACTGCGTTTAAAATGACAATTCCAGGTGACTGAAGTGAAAGATTCACGCCCAAGCAGAAAGACGGGTGAACTGTCGTGTCGGAATACAGTGCGGCGCGGTGTGACCGCCAGAAGGCGGAATCTAACCAGTGGCGGCGATACTGACGGCAACGGTGAGGATCGGGCCGAGCGACAGGTGAAATTAAGACTTTTATTCGGATAATTGCTAACGACCTTGAGCAACCGCGACACGAGTCCTCCAGACAAGGAATTGTGGTCTTTTATAACTTATTTTAGTTGTACCTTATTGATAAGAACTCCTAGTGCATTATTTATGGAATTATAATTATATATAGATATAATGTATCACGTTTTAAAAATGTGAAATGCCTGAGGATTTGTTGAACCTTTTGGCTTCATAACAATCTATATGTGTTATAGTGTGGGTTTCCTCAAGAGTTATCCGTGTCAAATACTTGTCGGAAGTTTGAGGCGGAAACACATTGTTAAAACGCGACGCAACGCGTGTTGAGTAGAATCAATTTGTGTTGTTTTCTATGACCAGAGTCACACTATCAACATCCAATGCGCCACCATACGCAGTACATTCTATCTACACATAGTCGCGTCGTGTTTTTAGTGTGTCGCGCACATTAAAAATCCCGCGACCATTTTAGGCATGGACTCGTATTATTGGGGAATATAATATAATTTCTAATTGTAATAGACGGTGACCTTTTTGACCAATTGTACCAAATCGTATCATATCATATCAGGTGTTCAAAATATCTCGGTAGATACCGTGCAATGTACATGGGTAGACAACTTTAGGATTTCTTATCTAATTTCGACGTTTTGTGGAAAGATTTTGTGAGACAGCTAGCAATATCTATTATAAAGACCTTTTTTTAATTGAAAGAGCTATACAACGGCAGTGGACTGTACGAGTTAAGCTAAATATTACACTTGAATCCTTGTAAAAAGACCTAGTTGAACGACCTCTACTGGTCGAAGACAATGCTAGCGGTTGCCGCATGGTTTTCCCTGCGTAGTCCCATTCCCCTGGAGATACGGGAACGTTACTCGGGGAGGGTGTGCCTTCGCAGTAGTGGAAGAGTTTTTCAAATTGATTCAGTGGTTTTGGAGACTATTCAACGCAAGGAAACAACCATACAGGCAATCGAATCTTTCCTTCTTATAATATTAATATATATAATCCTGATTGAAACACTGAGGCACGGAATAACTTTTAGTAGTACGTACACAAGTTTTACTTCCTTGATCTTGGTTAAAGCCAGTGCTAGAGAGTAATAACTATTTTGTGCTATCTTATAGGTATTTCTAAACATACCTACAAATCGCAAAAAAATATCTATATACAGAGAAATTTAAGTAAAGATCGAAACATTTAGAAACTGGCTCCGAAACGGTCAGTCGACCCAATGTTTTGCGTGCCGCCATACGCGGTTTAGAAGTCTCCGTTCGGGCGATAATTATTGCTGTAGGTGTAGGCGAGTTTCAGAAGCCTGACCGAAGTGCATACGGTTGCAGTTCACCAGGGTTAGGTGGTATTCTCTAACTAGTTTAGTTTATCAGATTATTCAAGTTGCGCATTTCAGTCGACAAACTACACTACAAGAACGCCCTGTAAACTGTTAGCAAAAAAAAAGGGTACATAGGTGTCTATTAGGCCTTAATTTTACGCTGTACACCGGCTGTAACATACTTCGTACCAGCAGTCTTAATACTGTAGTACCACTATGACAAAGAGGGATTTAGTACCACAAATAGCGTCAGGTTGTTGATTTCTTTTAATCCCGCTTCACGATGGACTAGTGTCCAGTCAAATGAGTATACTAAGACATAATGCCCTATAGGGATAATTTAAGACCAAATAAACTAAGTATAATTCTGATGCTTATTATGGTCATTTTGGTTACGCTAGAACAGATTCAGTCTTACTGGTTTACTTATGCAATATTTATAATTCCACTAAGACTGAAGAGAAGGTAAAACTGCCTTTTAACAGTTTATATGCACTTAGACCACTTAGGGCCATTTCGTTAGAGATAAAGGCTAGAATTAAATGTATATCCTATATTCTAACAAAAGTTGACTGGTTCGCAAAATGAAAAAAAAGAACCCTGAACAGCTTACGTTATCAGAGTTCCTTGTAGAATCTTATAGTATCGTGGGACTGCTGCCTAGAAATTGTAGCATCTGACAGAATGAGACTTGTTACATATTTATTTACCAAAATAATCCCAATGTAACATTAGATAGTTATAAAACTAACCTAAATCTAAATAATGACATTGTACCCAAAGACTGGCAGCATTTTCCCTTTAAATAGTTATACCCATTGGTTTAGAGAGATGACTGCAGTCTGCCAGTCGACTCGACTAGGAGTTTTCTTTTTCATAATTTTTAACAAATATCGTTAATATTCTTATTCTGATAAAAATTAAAAAGCAAAACCTTCTAAAGTCTTAAATTTACCGTGACTATTGTAACACATAGAAACCAATGCTTAACTAAATGGTCGAGAGTTGGAACTTGTGGGGTTAGCCGCTCCTAGTAGTTTATTTTAGATAATTTGATTCAATTTAAAACTAGCTAAAGGTTAAGTTCACCAGCTTTTTCTGTGCAAAAGATGAGGCATTAACAGATGTAAATGGAATTGTAAATTTGAGTTACTTTAACAGTGTATTCAAATTTAACCTGTATCCTTCTGCGGAGTAATCTTGTATCTTACAAAATGTCCATAATAGCGATATTCTATAATTTAGATTAAGCCCAAGAGTCTCTCTGCAAAAAGAGTAGGTAGGTACATAACATTATGAGAATAAAAATTCATCAGAATCTTGTGGCTGCACCTCACAAGAAATATAGGTATCGTACCTTGCAGTTTCTTTTATTCAAATACAATTTCTAAAGTAATACCATACTATTTCTAAGTAAGTAGTAGTCTAATAATTATATGTCTAGTTTTTTATCCTGTATTTGTGAAATAGGATGGTTTTACTTACCAAAAAGTTCCCAATAAATCTTGCGAATTTATAACATGTACATCAACCATAAAAGAAAGTCTTTCTGGTTATCATAGTGGACTGCATAAGGTCAATGACACTTTATGGGTAGTTACCCAGTTAAACAGTGGTAGGTATACGCTCTTGCGACAGGCTACCAACCGAATTTGAAGGTATTGGTATGGTTAGATTAATCAGAGTATCTCAGTGATTGACTTAAGAATACTTATACATTTTGCATTGACACATTTTATGCGCATACCATGATTATTTTATATTATTATTATTATTTGACATAATTCGTACCTACTTCAGATTTATGTTTGCAAACGTTTGACACAATTTATTATAGTACGATATGAAATTATTAATTATTGACATTATTACACGAATGAAACTATTATTACATTATAAGACACCAATATTTTTGTTATTATCATCTGAGATTTTTATTAATATTTAAAATGATTATCTCAAGTCATTATTATTTGCATGAAATTTATTAAAGTTCGGTATCAGTATCGGAATTTAATCTATTGATGTATTTATGACCTAAGTTACAATTTATTGATTAAAATTGTCGGCAATAATAAACACATTGTAACACTATCGAATTAGGGTAACCTGTAAGGATAGATGTTGATATAAAAAAAAGATAACTTCGAGAATGCCACAAGAGCTACCTTAAATACTATATTTATGTGTCCTTAGGGTTAAGGTATAGGTATATTGTGGCTTCATCACGTTGCCTGAAACGACGATTATTAAGGTTAAAAGAACTTTATTTCACATAAGAACAATAGTTCGCTTAAAATGAGACTAACAATTTAATTTACAAATATTATTTAAGTAATATTATTATGATGGTAGTATTAGATACCTAATGATTTTTTTATGAAAAATCACTCGCTTGTACTAGTTGTATTCCACTATTAAATATATTTTACACTAATTGCTGACACTTGTAATGATTTCTTTTGCTGGAAAAGGAAACCTGGAAGTGATCTGCAGACTCTGCTGGGTTTTAAAAAAGAGATCACTTTTTAGATTGTACATTTGTAAATAGTGTCAGCAGGCGGTCTGCTCTGTGAACTGGTTACTTGTTGCCTTTGTTTTGTATTCTTGACGTTTCGCCAGACTCAAGTTCTCACTTATAGTTTTACAAAATAAATAATGATTGAGTTAATATTATAAGCCTATAGACTATAGACAGAGTAGATAGAAGATATAGAGAAGGTTAAGGTTTAATTAAACTTTAAGATTTTGATTTAGCATATGAAAAGCCGCATAAAGGTATTATTGTTATGTAAGTTATGTATAAAAATTTGAGATTAGTTTAATATACAGGTCCGAATGTTGTGATTACTGCGTGCTCCGGAGATAGCACGCTGTCTGATGGCCGAATGTTGTGATTTTTCTAAAACCATTCAGTTTTAAGTAGTAATAAGTTATTTTTGTGATGTCAACACCGCCTCATAGTAGAATGATTAGCCTGTACATAAAACATTAATTGATTATTCGAAAATAGTGGGTAGTTGATTTGACATAAAAATGTTCACTATGAGGTGGGAGTTGTTGAGAGGCGATAAAAAGTGAATATTCTGGGAAAAGAACACATTCTGTTTCCTGATCGAGTTCAGTAAAGTGCTAATTAGTTAAAGTAGAATATTTGTATTAATTAATAGTTAGTACTTAGTTGTGCAAGTAGTAGTTAAATTGTGAAAATAAAAATGTAAAGAATCTACAATCATAGGATTATTATTTCGTAATACCATTAAGTGGAATGTAGGAGTAGTATCTATTATTATACGAAGAACAGAAGAATAAATAGCTATGTAAAGGATATTGGAGTATCATTTCTCATCAGTAGGATGCTATGCCGGACTCCTACCGACTAAAAAACCTCACGTAACGCCCAACAGCCTATGGTTGAGAGCCCCGGGTAAGCTCTCAGGAAGGATGTCCTGTGACTCCCAACAGACCTACGGCCGCCAATGCGGCCTCGCCCAGGGGGTGGTTCGGGTGCAATCCCGCGTCTATGGGGGATTTCGGGTGTGACCCCGCTTCTAAGGGGGGGCGTGCGTGAGTGCTCACGTCACGCTGCCGTCATGGGCCTGCTTCTGTAAGGACGGTGAGCGGCCCTCTCACCGTCCTCAGACCCCCGGTCATGGAGGCCGATAGTCCTCGGCGAAGACACGTCGGCGGCGCCCAGGGCGCCGACTGCGGAACTCGGGTGGGAGAGTTCTCTCCCGCACCCGGCCCGCCGCCTCCTTCGCGAGCATGACCTGCTCGCAGAAAGAGGCGGCGCAGTCCCACTTACTCCCGCTGGAGAGCATGGCTCGCACCATGGCCTCAAGCGAGAGAGTGTCCACGCCCAGACCCACTACGAGGACCTGTCGCTGTTGTGCCCACGCCGTGCACTCCACCAGCGTGTGGAGCGCCGTGTCATCGCTGCGGTCCTCGCAGTGCTGACATTCGGCCGTGGTTTCCCGGTGTTTTCGCCACAGATACCTACCGAAGCTACCGTGCCCGGCAAGCATCTGTGTCAACCGGTAGGAGAGAGCACCGTGTCTTCTCTCCAGCCACTCGTCCATGACCGGTCTGACGGCCGCGATTGTGGCGAATCCCCCCTTTGGTTGCTCAAGTCGCATCTTCCATGTCTCCAGGGTTTCCTGGTGGAGCAGGGTCCGCTGGACCTCGATTTCTCGAGACGCAGGCCTTTGGCCCCGCTCCAGCGCCTCCTTGCGCCATCTGAACAGTGACGCAAGGGCTCTCGCTTCCAGGTCCCATGGAGGGTCCCGGCTAGGAGACATGCCGCCTCACCGGAGATCGTGCGGTATCCTCTTATCACCCTGACGGCCATCACTCTCTGCGGGCTCATCAGTCTAGCCTCATTGCTGGCCGTCAGGGTCTCCGCCCATACGGGAGCCCCGTACAGGGCCATGCTTCGCACGATCCCAAGGTACAGCCTCCTGTAGGGAGCGTTGGGTCCCCTGATGTTGGGCATCAGCCGCGCGAGTGCGGCCGATGCTCCCCTCAGTTTTGGGACCAAACTTCGGAAATGATGTCCGAAGTTCCACCGGCCATCGAGTACGAGCCCCAGGTACTTCATCGAGGGCTCGATGCCGATGCTGACGCCCCCCACCTGTAGGCTGGATCCCGCAGGTGGCCCCATCCGAGGTCCGTGGCAGCACAGAGCCTCGGATTTGTGAAGGGCGACCTCAAGACCCAGCCGCCGAATCCGACCCACGACCTGAGCAACTCCTGCCGTGGCCTTAAGTGCTGCGGCACGGTGCGTTGCTCCCCGCGCCGTCTACTCATCTGTCTTAGACAACGATTGTCAAAACATGACATGTTTACATTATTGCCAGATCGAGCAGGATTGGACTATAGATACCAACACTACCTACCTACGTAGGCTTTTGACGGCAAGTCAAGCAATGCAGGCACCCTCGTTACCCTGCATCGGGGTAGTCTATTTAGATAGTAAATTAAAATTATAGAACTTAAAGGAAATAACCAACTTGATGAGGATTACGTTACGAATATCTTTATGTGAAAATAATAAATTTATTAATTAAGTAGGTAGGTACCTAACTGTATTGAATTAAAAACGGAATTACAATTTTCAGACGTAGGTACCCTGTCTTTGACTGAATCGAGTTTCAATTCGAGGTCATTGAGATGTAGGCGACTCGTCCTCAGTGCCCAGCCCAAACATTTTGACCTACTAGAGGACACTTAGAGTGAATTATTATATTAGCATGACTCCTTTGCTTATTTGAATAAAATGTAATCTAACGATACGATAGCTAATACTACAGCAAACAAGTGGTAAAATAATAATATTTTAAAAACTTACACAGCTTAATTATTATATGAGTTATATTAATAAGTCTTTTTGTTTGATCTCAAGGATCTCAGGTTCAGATTTCTTTAAGTTTAATTGTCCATAATTGAGAATGACTATACTACTAATATAACATCACGCTACGGCGAGTAGGAGCGGAGCAGCATTGAACAAACGGGGGAAATTTAGTTCATTTGACAGCGTCCGTTGAGTGCGCTGCGTTTCAAGTTACGCAAAAAACTTCTAAAAAAGTTTTTCAAAAAGTTCTAAAATAAGTTCACGATGTCGTACGTCTGTCTAAGGTGGTCGCAGAATACCCATTTTAACGGGAATCATAAACTGGCGACCAGAAACGAATACGGAGAATCTTCATTACACGGGCGAAGCCGCACTTCTCAGCTAGTCTAATATAAAATGTATAAAATATTGCGATCGTCAAAGTACCCACTTACACTTTACTAAAGATATATATGTACTGAAGTACCTACTTAATGTAGGTCATAATCCAAAGGAGGTAATATCGTCAACTGAGCTATTACCAACTGCTGCGCGATCTTGTGCAAAAACGATGTAGACGATGGATGAAAATATTTTTTATCTTTATTTTTAGTACAAGCGTGACCCGGTTTGCATGTGATAGGTCTATAAACTCGTTAAGGATACCTACGGCAAGCAGTGTTTGGTTCGTGCGGGAGAATAACACATGGGGCTTTCGTTTCAAACACATTCGAATTATTTGTGGATGGGTAGGTACCTATCTACGATTGATATTATTTTCAAAGTTTCTGGTGGTGGGTTTATCTATTAATACTTCGACCATAGCCGAGCATACTTCGAATTCTATACTGACAATTTGGTTTAATATTTATTTTTGGTTAGGTACTAGAAATAGTTTTATTAAAAAACGTTGTTGTGGTAATCTGCTGCTATTAGTTAAGATATCTAAGATATTCACCTGTAGAGAAGATGACGACGACGACAAATGCGAGCAATTCTGACCACATGCTGCGATATTATCTATTCAGAAGATGATCTATAGAAGAACCGATGGTCGATGGAGCAAAGAGTTCTCGAGTGGACATAGTGACTTAGTAAACGTGGAGTTGGACCAACCCCGGCCAAATATACAGACGACCTGAAAGCAAAGACTTCTATATAAACTGAAAACCTCAGTTTATATAGAAGTCTTCTATATAAACTGAAAACCTCAGTTTATATAGAAGTCTTTGCCTGAAAGAGGTTGTCAGGCAATGACTGGATACGGCAGGTGCCGGACCGTGTATTGTGGAGTAATTTGGGAATGAATTAGGACTGCCATAGCTGATTTGTTTGATTGATAAATTGGATATATTTGTTTCTATTTTCGTCGTCATCCGTATGCGTAGAGAACAAGTATCAAGCCATGCCGCCTTCTTCAGCAGGTGACTCAACCTCAAAAATTATTTGCTTAACGTGGTAGCAGATCAGGTAATGGCCACACCACAAGGACTCCTGCGATGAAACGGAAGTGAAGATTTAGCGCTTTTTTTTTTTTTGAGGGAAAATCCTCATGGATGTTATGCCGGACTCCTACCGACTAAAAAACCTCACGTCACGCCCAACAGTCTATGGTTGGGAGCCCCGGGTAAACCCTCGGAAGGATGTCCCAGGACTCCCAACAGACCCACGGCCGCTACTGCGGCCTCGCCCAGGGGGTGGTTCGGGTGCTATCCCGCGTCTTTGGGGGGTTTCGGGTGTGATCCCGCTTCTAAGGGGGGGGGGCGTGCGTGAATTGTCTCACTCACGTAAAGATTTAGCGCTTAAATCGCCTTGATGATGCTGTTTCTAATTCCGTATCATTACACTTCATCGAAAACACTTCACCGAAAAACACTTTCCCGAACGACATTTCGTCGAAAACACTTCGTCGAAAACACTTTGTCGAAACGACATTTCACCGAAAACACTTCATCGAAAACATTTCCCCGAAAAGACACTTCGTCGAAAGACAGTTCACCGAAATGACATTTTATCGAAAGGCACTTCCCCGAAAGACATTTCATCGAAAACACTTTGTCGAAAACACTTTATCGAAACTGCATTTTACCGAAAACCCTTTAACGAAAATCAGTTCGCCGAAAAAGACACTTCATCGAATGACATTTAATCGAAAACACTTCACCGAAAACATTTCTATGAATGGCTGTCCTTATACCTAACACAAATACGCGGAACAACTTTATTATTTAGGTACCAGTTCCTCGATTAACATTTTATCGAATCTAACCTAACCTGATAACCCAACAACGGATCGGTCGGTAATGGATAAAAAGATTCCTTCTTAAAGTTTGCCATTTCCGTGCCCCCCCCCCCCCTTCTTCAACCTACCTACAAATCTCAACCTCAACATTTCAGCTGATTAACGCTCTTCGGAAAAATGTAATGCTTCCGTGTAAAAGTCGTTCGACAGTTTTTTTCGGCGAAATGTCATTCGAAGAAATGTTTTCGGTAAAGTGTCGAAGTTATATGAGGGAATTAGAACAATAATTTGAAACACCTGTACAACAACCGCACAGCATAGTGTGTATTAAGTCTGACCTGAGGCGCGCTGGTAGCGGGTACGAATCCTGGTACTGTTTCTTTTATTTTTATTTCACTTTTTGTGTTTTCTATAGTTTTTAAAGTATTATTATATTATTATTTTTTTGTGAAGATAGTATAGTATAATAAAGTATAATAATTTTTTTTATTGTATGAAATAATATTTTTAATCTATACTTTTTTGCACGAATAGGCTCCGAATGATGTTTCATTTTTCAATTTTTCATTTTTCAATAGCCACTACACTACTTTGGACTAGATGGCGTTGTGTGTCATTTCACTTATTTATCTGGTAAAGTCTGTAAAGTTATAAAATAGATTCAATCATTTTTGATTGTAAGGTAGGTAGGTATTTTATGAAACAATTGTATTTTTGACTGCCTCTGTGGCGCAGTCGGTAGTGAAAGTGATACTGCCTGCGGCGCTGGAGGTCGTGGGTTCGATTCCCACCGGAGACAAATATTTTTGTCTCAAGAGTCTGGGTGTTGTATGGATAGTATGTATATTATGTATGTATTTAAAAGTAAGTATAAAGTATTACTATCCGTGGTTTGATACCCATAACACAAGCATGTTATTCCTGGCTTACTTTGGGATCAGATAGCGTTGTGTGAAATGTCCGTGAATATTTATTATTATTATATAATGACCTAATATTGTCAAGTTTTCGAGGTATTATTCCCAGTGTTTTCTACCTGCGAGGACGATATTATAATTTCCGTAGAAATGGACAATGGGGTCAGCAGGTAAGATGTATATTGTACTTATCTGTAGAAAATTATGAAACCAATTTGTTTGTTTGTTAGAACGTTAAGATCAAGATTTTAGTTGTGGCAAAATGTTAGGTATCAGGTGGTAAGTAATCCATTCATGGACTTGCCTTGACAACAGTATCTACCTACCTAGCTAAACTCAACCCCATGAGGTTAAGCGATTTATCGATTTTCCACGTAGGTACCTAGTCACATTATTACACCTAATTGCCTTTCCCACAGCTGCGCTGTGGTACCCATTGTAAAAGGTACAAAAGAGACGTAATAATTTATACATGATCTGCTAATATGATAGATAAATAATATCATATCATAGTTTAATTAAAAGTAGTGCCATCTATCGATTAATTAGTTCATAAGTTTTAAACCTGTGCCACAAGATGGCGATAATCACAATGTCCTCCTAGTGATAAAATTGCGATAATTACGTTGATGCCGCATAGATGGCATTAGTATTAAATTAATTTCGATAATTTAATTTAGTTTCTTGCTTTTTAAATTAATATAACTAAACAGTGAAGCTTAGGTAATGTAGGGGAAACTGCGACTGGTCACTGAAGTGGCCGCACCGCCTGGTGCGACGCCTGTGCGCCACCTAGGTGCCTACCTTATTACGTAATCTCATCAATAATATAGGTATCTCTGATTATACCATACCATAGTCCTCTCTGTTACCGCATGCCGCTATCTTAGATGTATACCTTTAGAGGTTAAGGAAACATGTATGTGTTGACTTTATTGCAGTACGGAAAAGTTACAGCTATGAATATTTTCAGCCAGTTATTTTGCTTGAGGTTTATAAATAGCACAGAAGGACATTGTGATTATCGCCATCTTGTGGTACACGTTTAAAACTTATGAAGTAAATAATAGATAGATGGCACTACTTTTAATTTTATTAAACTATGTTAAGATATTATTTATCTATCATAATAGCAGATCATATTGCATTAATTAAGACTATTTTATACCGTTTACAATAGGTACCACAGCGCAGCTGAGGAAGAGGAAATTAGGTGTAATAATGTGACTTGGTACCTACATTACGTGGAAAATCGATAAATCGCTAAACCTTATGGGGTTGAGTTCAGCTAGGTAGGTAGGTACTGTTGTCAAGGCAAGTTGATGAATGGATTAGCTACTTACCAGCTGATACCTAAACTTTTGCAACAACTAAAATCTTGATATTAACGTTGAAAAAAACAAACAAATTGGTTTCATAATTTTCTACAGAAACATTATACCTATATCTTACCTGCAGACACTATTATCCATTTCTACGGAAATTATAATATCGTCCTCGCAGGTAGAAAACACTGGGAATAACACCTCGAAAACTTGAAAATATTAGGTCATTAAATACAATTGTTTCATAATTACTTAAATACCCATCAATCAAAAATGATACACATACATAATATTAAATGAGTGAAATGGCACACAACGCCATCTAGTCCAAAGTAGTGTAGTGACTATTGAAAAATGAGCGATTCGTACAAAAAAAGGATAGATTTAAGAAAAAAATTTAACACACTACAAAAAATGAATAATAATACCTACTTTAAAAACTACAGAAATCACAAAAAGTAAAATAAAAACAAAAAGAAAAAAGAAATCCAGGTTTCGTACCCGCTACCAGTGCGCCTCAAATCAAACTTGATACACACTATGCTGTGCGGTTATAGCAAAAGTGCTCCAAATTATTGTTCTGATTCTCTCATAAATCTTCGACACTTCACCGAAAACATTTCTTCGAATGACTTTTCACCGAAAAAGATGTCGAACGACTTTTACACGGAAACACTTCCTCGGTATCCTTCCCGAAGGGCGTCAATCAGCTGAAATGTTGAGATTGAGGTATTTCACAATGTATTTTTTAATATATATTCAAGATGATTCAATCTTTTTCTTAGAATTTAAAGGTTACTAATATAAAGCAACTTTTCTGTCAGAAAATTCAGACTTTGTGATTGCTGTCATAAATCAACATCTGGTCTTTGCTATGGAATTTCTTTATCGGGATGTTTCGTTTGGGAAGCTATCATCGGGGAAGTGTTTGCGTGTAAACAACTCTCTGTCACTTTTCGGAGAAGTGTTTTCGGCGATCTGCCTTTCGGAGAAGTGTTTTCGGTGATCTGCCTTTCGAAGAAGTGTCTTCGGTGATCTGTCTTTCGGAGAAGTGTTTTCGGCGATCTGCTTTTCGAGGAAGTGTTTTCGATGATCTGTCTTTCGGATAAATGATTTTCGGTGAAGTGCTATTTCGGAAAAGTGTTTTTCGAGGAAATGCTTTTTCGGTAAAATGTTTTCGATAAAGTGTTTTTCGATGAAGTGTTTTCGATGAACTGTTTTCGGCGAAGTGTTTTCGATGAAGTGTCTTTTCGGTGAACTGTTTTCGATGAAAAGTATGAGTACCTTCTAATTCCGTTCTTCTTTAATTTATAACACTACAATAGAACAGTAATATGTAATTGAGAATTCAAAAGTTTCATAATATAGGTATATTGCTAACGGTTTTCCGCTATCGAGATAACTGAAATCATAAATTGGTATAGCAGAATTGAATTTATTTCCTATTCACAAAATATGCAAATAAAATTATTACAATGATGAATAAAGCAATTTGAAATCTATTTAATAATGGATCGACATAATATTAACTTATGGAGATGTAAAACCGTTATTCAATATGTTGAATATTTAAAAATTACCTATTTTGAGATTTTGACAAGAACAGAACACATGCCCCGAGTCGCCTTTAGTTGAGATTTTAACAAGAACAGAATAGGTCCAGTAAATCTTTCCCATTAACTAAGTCCCGTTGCAGATTATCTTCTAGGCCAGGCCTTCCCAACCCTTATCAGGCTACGACGCCCTTATAAGTTTTAAACATTTTCAAGGCGCCTGCACATGCCACGTGAATTCTCACCCCCCCCCCCCCCTCGTCGTTCCTCCGCTGGCAATCGCTTCGTTGACGCAGCTATTTAATTGTATCCTCCGCACACGTCTCTTTCCTGTGCCATGTCTCGACAAACTTATCATGCAGGGTCTGCATGATAAGTTTGTCGCTGGCTCCGCGTGTTTTCCCGGGTTTGGGAACCCGGGAAAACACGCGGAGCCAGCCTGACCCAGGGAAGCTGTCTTTTTTTACGGAAATCCCTCATGGATGCTATGCCAAACTCTTACCGACTACTGGGGGTTCGGGTTCTTCCCGCGGTTTTGGGGTTGTTCGGGTGTTACTGAACTTCTTGGGTCGTGTGGCGTGCGAGAAACTTTCACGTCAAGCTGTTGTCTTGGCCTGCTTCTCTATAGGACGGTGAGCAGCCCCCGCTCCGTCCTTAGGTCCGCGGCGTTGGAGGCCGATAGTCTTTTGCGAAGACAAGTGTAATGCACCCTCGCAGCAGACTGCGAAACTTGGCTTGAAGAGTAATCTCCCGCTCCCTCCTCGGCACGCCGAGATCATGACACGCAACGTGGTCTCCAGCGAGATAGGAGAGATGGTTCCTCTACAGCCACTCGTTTATGATCGGTCTGCGCGCCCCGATTGTGGCGTTACCCCACCTTGGTTCCTCAAGTCGCACTTTCCAAGTCTCTATGATTTTCTGATGGAGCAAAGACCGCTGAGCAGCTGGGACCAATGAGCCAGGCAAGCTGTCTATGACCATGTCGCCGCCTATATTACCACCTCTCTCACCTAAGACACTTTTTGATATTTTATATAATCTTTCCTTTTTTTACGTACAGAGGGTCGCCGCGTGGAGCGCCTCGCCCATGTTAGGAACCCGTGTTTTAGCCATTACGTCTATTTGCCAAAATATTTCTTTTAAGAAGGAAACCCATTCCTCATTCTATACCACTCCACATAATAGTTGGCTTGAATATTCGTAGGTATAGTACACCACTGTATTTCACCAAAAATCAAGCTAAAATATTTAAGCCAAATTGTGATCTAGCAGCACACTAACATTTGAATGAGTTGAGTGTTCATCACAGAATTGAATCAAAAATCACTTTTTCAAATTCAGTTATAAAGTTATCAAAAATGTATTCCGTGTGTACTCCCACGGCAAACGAAAAGCTCTAACAATATATCAAATATGTATCCCATATACACTTCTACTCTTCCGATTACGATAAAAGGGTATATCCATATTCGTACCATAATATAGACTAAAAAGTGTACTTCTTAATACAGTCATACACATAGGTACACCTTTATGCAAGAAAGTGTTAGCAGAGGCGTATTATGCTCCCCTATTTTACCATTTTAGTACAGCCAGTTCTTCCATATTTGAAAATATGGCTTAAACTCTCATAAAAATGGGTAGGTACTTAGAGAGGTTTGAATAAGCCTTTTTTAACGTCTGGATTTCCTTATATTCGCCATGGACGCTATGCCGAACTCTTACCGGCTAAAACCACACGGTACCCTTCCATATTCCTACGGCCAGGAATCCCGGGTACGCCCTCGGAAAGCTTGACTGAGCTTGAATTCAAGTGTACTTACTGGACTATAGTAATGAAACTTACTAAAGGAAAGTCGGTAAAAGAACAATGGGTAATTTTGTATCGAACCCGTACCCACTTTGTAGCATTCCTCATTCTATACCACTCCACATAATAGTTGGCTTGAATATTCGTAGGTATAGTACACCACTGTATTTCACCAAAAATCAAGCTAAAATATTTAAGCCAAATTGTGATCTAGCAGCACACTAACATTTGAATGAGTTGAGTGTTCATCACAGAATTGAATCAAAAATCACTTTTTCAAATTCAGTTATAAAGTTATCAAAAATGTATTCCGTGTGTACTCCCACGGCAAACGAAAAGCTCTAACAATATATCAAATATGTATCCCATATACACTTCTACTCTTCCGATTACGATAAAAGGGTATATCCATATTCGTACCATAATATAGACTAAAAAGTGTACTTCTTAATACAGTCATACACATAGGTACACCTTTATGCAAGAAAGTGTTAGCAGAGGCGTATTATGCTCCCCTATTTTACCATTTTAGTACAGCCAGTTCTTCCATATTTGGAAATATGGCTTAAACTCTCATAAAAATGGGTAGGTACTTAGAGAGGTTTGAATAAGCCTTTTTTAACGTCTGGATTTCCTTATATTCGCCATGGACGCTATGCCGAACTCTTACCGGCTAAAACCACACGGTACCCTTCCATATTCCTACGGCCAGGAATCCCGGGTACGCCCTCGGAAAGCTTGACTGAGCTTGAATTCAAGTGTACTTACTGGACTATAGTAATGAAACTTACTAAAGGAAAGTCGGTAAAAGAACAATGGGTAATTTTGTATCGAACCCGTACCCACTTTGTAGCATTTTAGACTAGGTGTAATTTAGAAGAGGCCTAATTGAGTAATTCGAAAATTAGTGAACGAATGAATGAATGAATGAAAGACCGAAGTTATGATAACTTCTTTGTAACATTTTTAATTGCCAATAATCGCACTTTTTCTGCTTTTTGGACTAAATAAATAGGTAACCAGTAATTTTTTCTGTCTTAAGAGAGCGATATAGCTTCCTATCGTTGGTTTTTGGTACAGAAAAAATATTAAATAAGAACTATCAATCTTAAATAGCACAGTTTTATTAAATTGTATTGTTACTTTCAATGATTATATCATCCCAGGCACTTGCCGGACCTACGAAGTTATCTAGGTGCCTGCCAACACCTAAGTACCATATTATGCTAATAGTATGGGCACAAGCACCTAGAGTTCTCATACCCGTCATGCTGGAGCAATAATACGCTTCGATGGCTTCTCTGCCCTGGACATTAACTTGATTAAAATATATGTGTAATATATTTTATTCGACACGTGTCTCGATAATATGCGGCCTCTAATTAACGAGCAGTTTTCAGTTACTAGCCCATGCTGCGACATTCTAGGGCTACGGCTCGAAGATACCTCAATATTATATATACCATCTCCACCTCGCAAATGCTCGGCAACATATATGATCTAGCGAGCTTTAAATGGTATGTGCCCAGACTGAGTAGAATGACGTCTTCTTCTGTCAATTGTGGAAATGGTATTGACGTAGCCGTCATTGTTGTGAACACCGCCCGCTGTCTGTGCATATGTTCTGCGACTACATAGTTGCCCAGTCTGTTGGGTTCACTTCTTCTTTGTGCTATTATATTAATAAAAGCGTAGGCATGCTCATTATCTGTCAGACGCTGCCTAAATGCATTTATAAGGGCTCCCGCAATACGAAAGTCTTCAAATAAGTGAGGGAGTGTTAACTTAATAAAGAGTGAACAAAAGGACACCGTGTACTCGATGATCAAAAGCTATTGTTATACTAACCTCATTTATGTTAATCCGTGCCATCACATACTCTGTGAAGCCTGGATTGTCTTCCAAATAGGTTCGCGTCAGTATATGCCGGTTTCGGTCACGAATTACTGATCTTGTACATGTAACACACTGTATACGGCGTTCACCTTCCATTTTTTTGAAGCAAATGAGTAATAATAATAATCCAATCGTTAAGTAATACACTGAAGTCCGTTGTGAAAGCCGTGGTTGTAAATAAAAGTAAGAATAAAATAAACTAAGATATGCGCGAGCGCTCAAAATCAGTTCCTAACAGGTACTAACTACTGACGACACACCGACGCACTATGGATTCCGATGTATGGAGCGCTTGGCCATAAATCGAAATTATTAATTTGAAGGTAGATATGTATAAGCTTTCGATTCAATAAATAGAGGGTATATTGCATTACTTTTGGATAAAAAAAAGTACTATAGGCTGTTTAGTATTGTTTATATGATACGTCAAACATCACCTACGCTCTGATTTTCTTTAAGTTTATTGCAGAAAGATAAGTTTGGTTTAGACTTTGAATCACTATATTTATAAAAGTAAAAATACGAAGTGTTTATAAAAAATCATGAGTGGTGTTGAAGGTATGTAGTATTTAAAAATATATAACATTCTCATATATGATCATTAATCACTTGGAAAAAAAATCATATGTAAGACTAGTGTGTTTTTAAAATACCATTTGTCGTTTTCAGTTTTTTTACAGTTACGGGGATTTTGCCCGCACAGTCATTGATGTTTATATACTCTTAGAGCTATGTACTATACAGGTTTGAATGCAATAGTTTGGGCAAAATCCCCGTCTGGTAATGGCAGGGCTTAGAAGTCAGGAAATGGCGGATTCACAGTTTAGTTAAAGTAAATTTAACATATTAAACTCCGGTTTTTTGTTTACATATGATGATTTTATTTTAGTAGTCGTGCAACTTGATCCCCCCCCCTCCCCCGCCTTTACTTGTGGCTTACTATTAACTGTAATTTATTGTATTTTTCTTTTCTAATGTATAGATTTATATTTTTTCTTTTTTTCGGAGTAACAGACTATCCAATTACAAGGAAAGAAATGTGTGAAAGAATTTTTGCACTACCATTCAAAAAATTAGATACAAAGCTTTTAAAATTAGAAGAATATATATAGGTAAAACCAACTGCCCAACTTCGGAGCAACCGATACTCAAAAACGTCTTTCAACAATTTTATAAACACTTTAAGGCTAAGTGATTGTCGTCAAATAGGGACAAAATGTATTTTTTTGAAAACCATTCTTCTTGGTTAGACGGACACTGCATCTTCAAAAAATACGTCATGAAAAAGGTCAGTCCAGGTAGGCCACTAAAGGACTTTTCTGTGGCTAGTGATCGTAGCAAACGTAGGAAAACTGAAAATTTACGTGCATCCACTTCTGTCGACGAACTACTTTTTTCTTCTGAAATGAAACTTCGACATGGAGGTGAGCCTGCCAAATCAAAGGAAGTAAAAAAAATCCTTTTACCAGAAGAAGTACCAGAAACAGAATTTAAATATAAAGAGGTTTCTCCTCATTCAGCTTTGTCAATGTTGACGGAAGCGAAATTAAGCAAAAAACAATATAATGTTGTACGAAGCTACGCGCCACATATTTTTCCTTCGTATAAACGTATTCAGGAGGCCAAACGGGAATGTTATCCTGATAACATTGAAGTGACTGAAACGACTGCGCGAGTGCCGCTTCAAAATTTTCTCGACCATACAACTAGTCGCTTGCTTACAGCTCAAGCAGATGTTTTGCAGCTAATACCTACCTGACACAGAGACAGAGCTAACTCTAATGTCTAAGTGGGGTTTTGATGGTAGCTCAGGCCATAGTCAATACATGCAAAGATTCCAATCATCATCAAGTGATGACAAATTTGTCTTTTTAACTTGTGTGGTCCCATTAAAAGTGGCTTAAAAGTGGCAATGGCTTGTAAAGTAAAATTGTATGGTTTAACTTACAGTCTTCGTCTCCAAGATTTTGTCGACCAATAAACATTTATTTTAAACAAGAATCTGTAGATCTTGTTAAAACTATCAAAGAAGAACTAGATTTAGAAATAACACAGCTCGTTACTAGTAGGTATAATAAATATCGATGGTCGTCAGTTAACAGTAAAGCATGTGTTACTGTTCACCATGATAGATGGCAAAATCTGTAATATTTTGACTGACAACAAGTCAGCGTTGAGATGCTTATTGTGCAACGAAACATCCAAAAAATTTAATGACATTGATTCCATGCTCACAAAAGTTATTGTAAATGAATCAGCTTTGTCATTTGGTCTGGGCGGTCTTCGTTGTCTTACCCGACTAGACGATCAGTAGTTAAAATATATACATACTACACCTACTTCAATAATTAAATAATATTTAAAATTTAGTTTTTTTCTACTATTTTTAGAAATAATTTTTATTTCACGTATTACGCATTTTAAGGTAATACAATAAGAAGTAACGAAGCTATTTAGTCAAAACACTCAATAACAAAGTGCTATCAGTCAAAAAAAGTAGTTAAATAATATTGGCCAGACGCTCCATACATTAGGATCCATAGTGCGACGCTAGCACAAAATAGTTCGAACTACCCACCTAATCGATAAAATCAAAAAAAAATTGAACGTGCGTGGGTCGATTTTACTAAGGATTTTCGGTATTTTCAACATCAAATATCTTTTTTCCTACATAAGTTACAAAGTTGCTCCAATACAAAAAATATCTACGTTTTCAAAGACCTTTCGAATGGTACCAATTTCAACTTGCTACAAACTGGGTACGTTCTGACCCATGTTCTTTACTTTCTTGCGCTGTGCTACTTAGTGTCCTTTCAATAGCTTCCAAATCCTGTCTAGTTTAGGAGCAGGGGTCCATTTTATTTACCGCGAGAACGTGGCATGGTCTTCACCATTTTGTTAGCGACTTATGTCTGACTTCCCAACAAGTTGATCAGTGGGTGCACCAATTTCAGTTGAGGTTGATTTGCCGTCCTTTTGTCCATCATAATTGGCGAACGACTTTATCACAAATTTTGTTTGCACCAGTAAATGTACCAACTCAAGGCACATCTACTGATGCATGACATTTTAACACGTGCACTGTCTACTAGAGCCTCACCTTATGATTTCTTACATTGTTTTGTTATAGTACAATGCCGTATTGTGCAATATAACTAGAAGACGTCAGCGACTCCACCCACACGAAATTGGCTATCGCAAAAACGTGTTTCCTCCCGTGGGAATCAAATGTTTTGGGTTTTAAAGTCGCATAAGGTTCTTACTTTCTAGACCATAGTCTTTGTCATTTTTATCACGTTGATAAAACGATACTGTATGATCTGAAAAAGGTCAAACGTACTCTTCGTTTTCGTTTCAGGTATTGACCTCTAAAAGTACAATTAGCAAATGTGCTTAAATTTTTAAATACACGTGATGCTACAGCTCTCGCAGACACATTACTTTGAAACTTCACTACTTCTAAAAGCACTAAAACCTCATGTATAGACCTGATACCGCATCTCAAGATTATTTTATTTATATGTGGATATGAATAATTATGCTTCACCAGACGTTGCGTCCCGTAATGAGGAGTCACTGCACTGAATACTTTTTTTATTTTTGGCCTCAATGCCTTCAATAAGTTTCGGTGAACGCGATAACGTTGACCATTCACATCAATCAGCTCAACACTTTCGGAACTATTATATTATACCTGTGTCCAGATATTGGCAATGAAGACTTACGCCTCTTGCGAAGAACGCAGCGAGGACACAGCGCTCTGGTCTGCACCAAGCCATGATCTCCACCGCGTCTTTCTGTGAACAAGTTGTGCTAATTATCGGCCTCCTTGACCGGGGGCTCGGAAACATGGGGACTGCTCGCAAAAGCAGGCCAAACACACGAGACGTTAGAGTTTCCCACACGCCTCCCGCCCCAAAAAGCGGGGTACCCATGACATAATATCTGACATTCTAACTGTAATTTGGAAACTAACGGGTGTTTTTTTTAGAGGTATAGAACTTTAAGTTGCCACCACTTTTTTAACTGGCGGTAATTTTGTCAACTGTCAAGTGATTTATGTTTAGTTTGGTTTGGCATTTCAACATGAATAGACTGACGCCGGAACAACGCTTCCAAATTGTGCAAATTTATTTTGAAAAGCATGGTTCTGTCCGAGAAACGTATTGCGATTTTCATAAGCAAATTTTGTTGAGCGATGAAGCCTACTTTTGGATGAATGGATACGTCAATAAACAAAATTGCCGTATTTGGGGTGATGATAATCCTCAAGCGTATGTTGAGACACCGTTACATCCAGAAAATCTGACTGTGTGGTGTGCTTTATGGGCTGGTGGAATCATTGGTCCGTACTTCTTTAAAAACGATGCTGACCAGAACGTTACAGTTAATGGTGACCGCTATAGAGCGATGATTACTGACTTTTTCGTTCATCAATTGAACAACCATGATGTGCAGGAGTTGTGGTTTTAACAAGACGGTGCAACATGGCACACAGCTCGTGTCACAATTGATTTATTGAAGGAAACGTTTGGTAACCGCATAGTTTCACGTTTTGGTACCGTGGTTTGGCCTACAGGATCGTGCAATTTAACGCCACTTGACTATTTTCTGTGGGGATATGTGAAGTCGCTAGTCTACGCCGATAAACCCGAAACGGTTGACCCCTTGCAGGACAACATTCGGCGCGTTATTGCCGATATACGGCCACAAATGTTGGAAAATGTCATCGAAAATTGGACCTCTGGATTAGACTACGTCTGAGCCAGCCGTGGCGGTCATATGCCAGAAATCATATTTAAATTATAATGCCAGAAAATTGTCTTTCGAATAAAGTCAATTTCATATCAATAAAAAAAATCCCTTTTGTTTTATTCCATTTCAAAGTTCTATACCTCTAAAAAAAACACCCTTTATAATAAATTCAACTACGTACTTATATAAAACCGTATACTTTGAGCCGTTATCGGTATGCTAATGGATGTCCAAAAATATGTCGTCGATGACCAACTTTGTTACAATGGTGTTTGTCGGCGTATAGCTCACGTACTCGCGACTTATTCGTCCTACCTAATTCATATAAGGCCAGGAGCCTAACACGTTAGACATTGACATCCGATTTGTTGTATAAACTTCACCTACTGACACAGAAATCCTCTCTTTGACGTAACAGTGCGTTACTTTGGTGAACATTGCCGATATAACATCTTCTATTGCAACTATGTTGCAGATTACTGGCATTTCCAGAATACGCCACTCCCTTTAGATATGACTCAAGAAGACTGTTTATGAGTTTTTTGACTTACGCAATATACAGACATAGATGTAGAAAGGTAGTACTAATAAATCAGGCGTTACGTGGTCGAAATCCATAGCAATACATAAGATACTAAAAGGGGCGGACGGACTACAACACATTTTTGAGCTTGTCAACAACTGTGATCAAGCCAACCCAAGGTTGATAATAAGTATTGGTAGAAATAAATACAGATTTATCACAGGTAATGGTAGGCCATCCTCACTTCTGTTTATCCTTTACCGTAAATTAAGCTAATCCGTCGAACATGCCAAGCAGTCCAAGCACTATCCTATGCATACCAAAAATCACTTTAAATGAATTATGCATTAGTATTTCGAAAAATAGGGCGCAACATTAAAATCTTTGCTTTTTGGCCCCACGGATGCCAAGAAGTGAGAAGGAAAACCCGAAATAATGGAGTAAGAATAATTTATTAATGACGTTACACGTGCAAATTAAGGTAACCATTATAAGTCGCATACAACCGTTCTCTAATACGCGTATTAACATAGCTGTAAGCAATTAAGCGGAATCGGGCCGCGTAATGTATCGCTGTTTGACATGGTTAATTAGTACCTTGGTGTTTGAATCCAGTTTTAAGTTATATTTTAAGGTCATCATAAATTACAGAGTAGAACTAGTTTACCTACCGCGGATGTACAGTTGTTTATTTCTAATGAACTCAGTTAAAATATTACCAAGTTAATTCAGACAGTATTAAGTTTCAAACTGCAATCAAATTTCTTTTGACCAAAGAAGCATGGTCATAAAATCTAATATTTATTACACCAATTTACTTTTATCTTTTTCAAATGAACAATATACCTACTATTATTACAATACGATTTAGTCAAAATTTACTGTAGACCACTACGTAGGTGTAGGAGTAATATAAAGTAGGTAATGTAGGTGGTAAATAGGTATTATTATGACTAGATAACTTTATCTTTAAAAGTGATCTGTTCCAGTTCTAGATAATCTTTAGATAGTTTTCTATTAAGAAAGTAGAATGCTACTGGTCAACTACTAGTCAAAAATAATAATTGATTGAGAGCCCCCTTTATTTTTACGTTAGTGTCAGTAATGCTGCGAGTTCGGTTTCATGAGTCAATTTCGCTATTCTTCTAGTAGCTACTACATAAGTCAGTTTCTCTATTCCCCTAATTGTGGCTTTGTCCAGTTCTCTTTACATCAAATTACATTTTTAGCTAAATTCTCTGTTCTGCAAGTCTTTCGTTCGTCAAATTTCGTTGTCAATACATATTTTTATACAATTTATTGCAATAAACAAGCTTATTATTTTGCTACTTCGTTTTCTAAGTAAAGTCCTTTTTAAAGAGTCCTTTTTAAAGAGTTTGTAATACATTTATTCGCGGTGTGTATTACAAACTCTTTAGTTGTATAAATGCGTCATTACTAAATTTATTATTTCGTTATTGCGAAGACTCATGAAACCGAACCCCTATCATAGTTGGATTAGCTTTTGGCTTCCAGATAACCTCCCTGAGTCTTCAGCTACTTAGGAAGTAATTTCCTTTTTGGAAAGAATATTTTCTTTCTCTGTCTAAGTTTACATTTTCCCCGAAGTGTTAATAAATGCCCATATTTTACAAGTACCAAGTGGAACTTGTACCTACTACGTAATCTGTAGTAAGTCTATTGCCGTGATGGATTGGATAGGTGTAGGTTGTGGCTGCTGTTGAAAAATTTCATACATAGGACATAAGACCTTAGCTTAACGACTGCAATGTTACTGGCAGCCGGGGCCAACGGTTTTAAGATGTTAAGAAGGAAATGATTGTAATTGAAAATGCTACAAATGGTCGCCCATCTTAGAATGCATAGAAAGATGCTATCTATAATTATGTCGCTGTGATCTTTTTGAAGATTCTTTACAAAGAAAGAAGAAAACGGGGCTACTGGCGCTTCATTGAACAAAAATAAACCAATATTCATACGTAATATCCTCGCCTGTACGTAATATCCCAGATGAACAAATTACTATTTAATTTGATGAAATTTCAGATTAAAAATTAATGTAAGTAATCGAGTTTGTTGGACATGAATTTGTTTGCAGATTATGTAAATGAACTATTTCGCGTGGAACATCGTGCCGGGAGGCATTTTTTACAAATTTCATTCATGGGGTTTTGCCAGAATTATGGTTATGGTGCTCATTAGTCACTCGTTAAGAAAAAATACTTATTAGTACTGACTACTTTGATACTAAATTACTTTGATATTATAACGCCGGTCAAATGATGAAGTGCCTGTTTCATCTACCTAGCGTTTTTGAAAAAGAATAGTAGTAGGTATCTAAGATCTACGAAAAAAATGTTCATGACTGACGATGATCACATCAAATTATACGTAATCTTCTGAATTACGTTATTGTCCTTCACATCTCATTGAGCAGGATCTGTATGCAACACAGTATGCAATCATTTATGTAGAAGTTGTTTATTCACAGCGAAGTACATTGAAATCCCACTTCTACTTTCTACTGAGTCAATCAATTTTGCAATACAGGTGTGAAGGCTTGTGACGAAATGTTAGTGATATTTTTCAAACCACAACGAGAACATCATGTTTAATTCTGTGAATACTGTCATAGTTCAAGGTTTTGAAGGTGATCTTCATATCCTAGTTGAATTCATGATATGTATCTATACATATTAAAATGATAGAAAAGTCAAAACTGTACATTGAAAATATAAAAAAAAATACTCGCTGGGTGTTTAACATAAGATGCCGAAGCCGAAAATATAGTTAGAATTTTTTTGTCTGTTTGCTTTGCTTTGTCCGGAAGGATCTCGAAAAGTACTCAATCGATTTGATTCAAATTTTGCACAAATATTAACTTTAAATAGGCTATTATTATCACGCTACATATCCTAGGGGCTAAGCAGAGAGCAATTAAATTGGCATTATAACATAATTTATCACGCATACCAAGTCGCGGGCAACAGCTAGTTATGATCATAAAATGCCACATCGTGACTCTACACAATCTAATTGCATTGGTTTGATCATTTAATATCATAAACTGAACCTAAATTATGTATATGTAAATTTGAGCTATATTATGTAAATTGCGAAGATGCTTCTAATTTATGGCACCTCTGTTCACACCGTTCATATTTGTGCCTAATTAGTTAAAACACATAAGAGTTTATCTACCTTAACAGGTGAATTTACGGGTAAGATGCATTTTTTTCGCGCTGGGTTTGATTTTCTGGGTTGAATCAAATATTTGCATGATCTATAAATCTTACTAATATTATAAATGCGAAAGTTTTCTTAATTCCAACAATTAACTTCTGAGGTCATCTATTCTCTATTGTATTCAGTGTCATAAAAATGGTTGTATCTATTTTAGCTACACCAATACCTCTACAAGTATTTAGGTATTTATTTGTATACACTCGAGAGCAATGAATCCGGGTCACTTAAAGAATCCTAAAAATCTCGGAAACTAAAAATGCTAGGTTAATGCAATAAATTGTATTTAATAGACAATGTAATACTCCTTAAATGAAGGTATTAAAACTTCTTAGTTATTGTAAAGTTATATCATAAAAAAATCAAATTTGAAAAAGGGCCACTTTCGAAGATGGAACTACGAAATTACAGCATTTGGTGTTGCTTTTGTTTGTAATCTGTCATTTATGTGGGTACATAAACCATGTTGATAGTGCTCTATATTCATTAATCAAGCTGAAATTATGTCGCTTACGCCTGAAGAATGCACCAGAATACTTACAATGCTGGAAACCGGCCGGAGTCAGCGCGATACAGCCAGGACTGTCGGTGTGTCGCTGTCAACAGTACAAAGAGTTCTCCGACGTTACGAAGAAACTGGTTCTAACCTACGCAGACCAGGAACGGGCAGAACCAGGTGTACCACAGCACGAGAAGACCGATACTTGGTGAACACCATGCTTCGAAATCGTTTTCTCACAGGAACTGAACTCACCAATCAGTTTCGACGCCTCGGAGGAAGTAACCCAAGTGCATGGACAGTAAGACGTCGGCTTGCTGAATCTAACTTAAAACCCCTTAGACCTGCAAACGGCCCTAAACTGGAGCGTGGGCATCGTATTTCGAGACTAAGGTATGCCCAGAGCCACGTAAATTGGAGTATTGAAGATTGGTCAAAAGTTATGTTCTCCGACGAATCAAAATTTATGCTCTACAAGCACGATGGAAGACACAGAGTGTATCGAAGACCAGGGGAAAGATTCAAGCAAGCATGCATCGAAGAAAAAGTAGCCTACGGTGGTGGGTCTGTACTTGTGTGGGCCGGAATTTCTTCTGAAAGTCGCACAGAGCTGGTGATCATAGAAAACGGCTCTTTAACTAGCGTAAGATATGTGGAAGAAATCCTCAATGATCACGTTGGTCCATTTATGGTCAATTTAGGTGAGGATGCTATATTTATGCATGACAATGCCCGACCTCATACAGGTAGGATTGTGAATGACTACCTTCAAGAGATGAACATTACTCGTATGGAGTGGCCAGCGCGCAGCCCGGATATCAACCCGATCGAGCATGCTTGGGACGAGCTAGGCAGATGCGTAAAACAACGAAACCCTCCCCCAATCACGCTTCGTGAGCTCAAAATTGCTCTCACAGAGGAATGGGAGAATATTCCCCAAAATCGTATAAGGAACTTGGTGTACAGCATGCCAAACCGCGTAAACGCAGTAATGGAAGCACGAGGAGGCAATACGAAGTATTAAAATTCAAGAAAATCGTAATAAAGTTCAAAAATTTCATGTTTCCTATTTTTGTTTTAAGGAGAGATCAGCAGTTTTTTCTTTATTTAATTTTGTGTTAATAAAATGTATGGTGACTCATATTTTTTTTACTTTCATTTAAGGAGTATTACATTGTCTATTAAATACAATTTATTGCATTAACCTATCATTTTTAGTTTCCGAGATTTTTAACATTCTTTAAGTGACCCGGATTCATTGCTCTCGAGTGTATATGTATTTGTTTTTATTTTCTTTTTTATTTTATTAGTTTTATATATATGTATGTATGTTATGAGCAAGTATATTTATGTAGGTATTTGTACAAAAGTATGTGTAGGTAAACATTTTCTGTCTAGTTCTCTCTCACACTTCTGCCTTTCTCTATTGTTTCATGTCATTCTCCTCTCGCCGGCCTGCTGGAAGAGATTTCTAATAGAAATAAGCAGCGCCATTGTACTCCTTTTCTCCTAACCATATTACTGTATGTATTTTTAATGTGTGTACATAAACTGTTAAATAAATAAATAAATAAAAGTTTGTGAGTGTGGATGTGTGTTACTGTTTCACGTTCAAACGTCTGAACGGATCGGGCTGAAGTTTGGTACAGAGATACATTATAGTCTGGAATAACACATAGGCTACTTTTTATCCCGGGAATAAGTTCCCACGGGAAGCGGGAACTTATTCGAAGGATTCGAAGGCGAAGCTGCGGGCATCAGCTAGTGATCTATAAATGTTTGTTTCGGAGTTTGGGTATTTTCCACGTTTATTACGTAAATGCGCGCTAAATTTAAGTTTTCTATGAGTTGTAACTTGTATAGATCACAATATCACAACCTTACTTAAGCTAGATTGGTGCTAGACGATGTAGTGTGAGAATTTCCAACAATATCATTTATTTATTTATTGACAAAGTTAAACGAATCGTACAATCTCGATCCTGTTTACCTTTGACAATGCGAAGTTTCACGAATGTAGTTTAAAATGGCCAAGTTTAGTGTGGGTGAGGGTATTAGTATTGTCTTGGAACAGAGGTGCGTAGGCTATCGGTGCTGGTATCCTTCAGACAATAAGCCATTCATTCGCTCTGATTCCTTATTTGCATTGAAATTAATTGGTTTCTTTGTTACAAATTAAATAGCGAGTAACATAACATTTATCAAAACAAATCACTGGTTCCTGTAGGCAAATGTATCAGAAACTACATTACCAGTGCAACCACTTATAAGGTACTTTACTGCCTCTGTGGCGCGGTCGGTAGTGATACCGCCTGCAGCGCTGGAGGTCGTGGGTTCGATTCCCACCGGAGACAAATATTTCATAAATGTTTTTCTCAAGGGTCTGGGTGTTCTATCGTCAATCAATATCATCAATACATATAATAAAATCGTAACGGGTCGCTGTCTGTACATGGAAGATAAATAAGAAAAAATATTATAGGGGGGCTTTATGAACGCAATAGAACCAAAAACAATGATTTTTAGAATTTTTGTCTGTTTGTCTGTATGTCTGTATGTCTGTATGTCTGTATATCTGTTTGTCTGTACGGTTGTGCACGCTAATCTCAGTAACCGCTCAACCGATTGCAATGCGGTTTTTTTTATTGTGTTAAGGTTTGCTCCAGTTAACATTTAGCGTTTGTTTTATGTAAATCGGTTTAGAAATAAAAGAGTTATAACACTTTTAAGAATCAGATATTTTAAAAAATTTAATTGTAGGGGTTTCTTTGAATGTGAGTGAACCTAAACTGGCGTGTTGGCTTAATCATAAAAGAGCTTAATGATTAAGACCTTCGGCGCGGACTGAATTGTTTAAAAATAGACTTAATCATTAAGCTCTTTTATGATTAAGCAAACAGGGCAGTTTCAGACGCTGCTTGATGACTCTGATGAAGAAATACCTTTCCTTTCATACACCTTATGTGACGTAAACGAAGTTGCGGGCTCAGCTAGTACATATAATAAAATCGTAACAGGTCGCTGTCTGTACATGGAAGATAAATAAGAAAAAATATTATAGGGGGGCTTTATGAAAGCAATAGAACCCAAAACAATGATTTTTAGAATTTTTGTCTGTTTGTCTGTATGTCAGTATGTCTGTATATCTGTTTGTCTGTACGGTTGTGCACGCTAATCTCAGTAACCGCTCAACCGATTGCAATGCGGTTTTTTTATTGTGTTGAGGTTTGCTCCAGTTAACATTTAGCGTTTGTTTTATGTAAATCGGTTTAGAAATAAAAGAGTTATAACACTTTTAAGAATCAGATATTTTGAAAATTTTAATTGTAGGGGTTTCTTTGAATTTGAGTGAACCTAAACTGGCGTGTTGGCTTAATCAATCATCTTCGCCGTTCGTCTGTCTGTCCGTCACGAGGCTGTATATCGTGAACCTTGATAGCTAGAACGCTAAAATTTTCAGCAGTAAGTAGATTATGTATTTTTGTTACCGCTATAACAACTAACACTAAAACCAAGAAAATAATATTAATAAAGTCTCATACAAAAACGTAATTTTGTTGCCGCTTTTTGGTACGGAATCCTCTGTGCGCGAGTTAAAGTGTGTCTTGACCGGTGTTTAATACATAAGTACAAAAATCTTTGAAGTTAAATAAGTTCAAATACCCCACATCTTGGAAACACCTACTTCCGTGTTCTTTTAATGGATCATTTCTTATCTTTGCTCTTCCGCTTGGCATCCTCTACGGAAACATGAACAAGATCTAAACCTTCTTGATTAAATCTTGAAGCGGTATTTTTTAATAAAAAAGATTTTCCTTTTTTTATTAAAAAGACAATTTTTTTCAAGATATCGCATGTGATGAATGAAAAATTGTACCTGTGACACGCGAATTGATTGATGCGCTTTCAAGAAAGCAGTGATAACTAAAAGTTCTCCAACTGTGATATTTATTAGGGTTCCGTATTCAAAGGGACTGGACTCTATTAATGAGAATTCGCTATTTAATTTTGTCTATCACCAGGCTGTATCTCATGAACCGTAATAGCTAGAGCGTTGAAATTTTCACTAATGATGGATTTCTGTTGCCGCTATAACAACAAATAGTTATAACATAAAAAATCAAGGCGCGTACAAAGAACGTAGGTATTTTTTTGGAACCTTCTGTAAGCGAATCTGACTCGCACTTGGCCGATTTTGAAATTTTGCATCGCACGCGATTCTGTCAGCTACTTTTGTAGTTTTGTTCAAGGATCAGCTTGAGTATTTATTGCTGCAGTTGCTCAATAGGTAGGTACCTACCGCCAATATTTTTTCATAAAGAATGTGATAAAACGCCAAAGTTTTTGAAAACATTATAGAGTTAAAATGAAATGCATCAAGTAACTTTATTTCACAATGCACATTAAAATACGGGAAAAGTTTTAACTAATGCGTTTTAAAAAAAGTTACTGATGAACTTCAGAATTTAATTTATGTTATACATAGAAATAAGTTATACACAGCGGTACATTAGAAAGCAGTGTAGTTACGCAACAGAGTAATAAAGCTACGCTGTTTTGATTAGTAAACTATCAATAACGATTTATTTTCAAGGTAGCAAGTAGTTATAAGGCAGGTGCAATGGACTGCATTCCCGAGCGCTAGAAAAACTGGATCTAAAGACCGCTCCTGCGACCGTGCAGTTATACTGAGGCTCAACTATAGTTGAGATTAGATTATTGATAGAAAATTTATTTATTTATTTTTTTATTTATTATTACATGCTTTTCACTATCCTCACAGGAAACCCCAATACAATAGTGAAGTTACAGATACAACATTGCATATTAAATCACATTCATTGAATAAATATTTTACATTCAATAAGCAAATTACAACATGGAATTTTCAATTGGATAAACGATTTCATACATACTTACTTATAAAATAAATTCGCATTATAATTCTAAAATAAAAAAATATATTTTACTTGTGACATTAACGACGTGGGAAACTATTGTAATGCTAGTTGCTCGTGTATTTTTATGGTCATCGTTACTGAGATGATTTATGATCTTTTATGTTTTACTTTATTTTATAACTTGAGATTTAGTTGTATATGATAACACAGCACGATGTAACAGTTGAGAATTTTAATAAGTTAGTAAAATATAGTATTTTTAGGAGTTTTATTTATTTTATATGGCATTTAGTCGTGTAACAAAATATCTCTTCAATGGTTGCTGTTGAGGAAATGCTGATGGTGACGCTTTGATCAGAGTAGATTCTGATTTTACTGTGCTTTGATAGTCGACGGCATTTGTTATTAGAAGATAATAAAAAGAAACTTTATTTGGTAAGAATTACATAATTGAATTTACTACCCGTTCGCTCTAACTTTGCCGCTGGCGTAGAGGCGTATACCCGAATTGTTAATTATACGAAGTAAATTGACAGTAGCTAATGTCACTTCGTCATAGAAAATACGCAACACTACAAGAAGAAGTGACATTAGTTGTTGTCAATTTACTTCGTCTAATCAAAAATTCGACTTTAGTATAGAGCCGAACGGCAAAGTTAGAGCGAACGAGCAGTAGGTTTAACGGTTCTCGGAGGCGTAACACAGTCCCTTCGTAAAAATCCAACTTCAAAGCAGTAGCTTTTTTATAACGGTTTCTGTGGTTATGGAATCAAGACCATCCTCTTGCGGGCAGAGCCACATAGGTCAATCCAGAATAAACTTAGATGTGAATTTGTAAAACGCCAAAGGTTTTAAACATACAGCAACCCGTACAAGGGAAATCTACAGAGTCTCTTGAACTTGGACGAACGACATGGACTTGTTAAAATCTTTAAATGTACTTCTATGGAAACTTCACTGATCACATAAAATGACAGACACCAGGCAGTTTTAAATAGGTTTGTAGTTTTATGTAATAGAAATATTGAAGAAGTTATTGTTTCGTTTCTAACCGAACACGCTTCCATTCGACTACTACATCGGAAATTACGAGTGGATTGTAATTATTTAGCTAATATAGGCTTTTATGATTACGTACAAGCCTAAAGAAGTAATCATCGCAACTGCTAGTCAAATTGTCGGTGAAAGTCCTCGCTTTTTATACGTACATATCGTGTCTAGCATCTATAATTCATCGCCCGAGGACATTGTCACAGTTACACCACTGCGTGCATACTTCGTGTTAAAGTTTGACAAGCACAATTGGCCAAATCAGTGTACTGTACTTATTTTACCAGAAAATTGGAATATTTGCCAGTCAGGCTATACAGGCTTTCATAAATTAGGGAGCGCGACGAGGCCATCGCACTTTCATTAGCGAAATTATTTACTCATTTGTACCGAACACGACCGCAGCTACTCAGGAAGGGTAACAGAGGACTTAATCTACTTCATTACGCTTGTTACTGCTGCAGTTTGGAATAATTGTGACACTGCCGTGTTTCTGTATAATTTTAAAATATTTAACCAACGATAAGCGATTAAACAGTAGGTTAAAACATCCCGTACCTTATTTCGAATTACAATTATATTGTACATACATACATATACGATCACGCCTTTCATCCCCGAAGTGGTAGGCAGAGACAAATTATATGCCCACCTTTTACCTTTAATATTTTGTCCCAATAATAGGTAGTGAGCCGTATTGACGTGTTGATATGGATCGGTACAGGTTGTGACTTCTTGCTGATGAAAATTTTTCTTTTTCAGAATTCAGAAGGCTGTAAATTCAGAAGGCGGAAATTTTCAGCCTTCTTTTTTTAAAATGATTACCTATTGTATATTAAAATTTTCAGCGATATCAAGAAAACAATGTATAAACGATTTGACCTGTTATAACCTTATCTGCGTCCGTGAAACTGAAATGTAACAGCATGACCTGGCTGTGTTGACGTAGCAGGTCGTTGACCTCACCACGATATCGCTACACTTCTAAACTATAGGTAAACATTTTTATATTTTACCAGTATTTTGTGTATTCACGATTATGAACGTAGCAGTTTAAACCAAGCTATGAATTTCTATTCTAGTATTGATTTTAGATGTTGTGTGGAATATGATAATTGTTCAGTCCACGTCCAGAGATTTCGCATTAAAATGTTAACTATAAAACACACGCACGTGTCTACTTTGTCGGAATCTGAATACAATGTGACCTCTTTGAACCCAGGGACCAATTACTGTTTAAAAAGGGTATTATTTGCCCAAGTGTGCGCCTTGTGTTTGCTTATATGACTACATTAACGCTTACGTGTTTAAAATGAGTTCTATTTATCTATATTTACGGTTGACTGTTTTATATAAGTATAGGTTGTGGATCACACAAATATTTGGATCGACACGGGAATTGAATACACTACCGAATGCGCCACAGAGGCAGTCATCAATCAGAAAATCATTATGCACTCTGTATACCTAATAAGTAGTAATGCCGTATTGTAAGTACAGTATCCAGTTTAATTGAACAAATAATCAAAACACCTGGACAGATTTGAATTGTAACGTAGGTATCAATTAAACTCAGCGTAATTCAGTCCAGTCCAGTTGTACGGACATTAATGTAATTGACATTTATTTACAACTAGCTGAGCCCGCAACTTCGTTTACGTCACATAAGGTGTATGAAAGGAAAGGTATTTCTTCATCAGAGTCATCAAGCAGCATCAGAAACTGCCCTGTTTGCTTAATCATAAAAGAGCTTAATGATTAAGTCTATTTTAAAACAATTCAGTCCACGCCTTCGGCGCGGACTGAATTGTTTAAAATAGTCTTAATCATTAAGCTCTTTTATGATTAAGCCAACACGCCAGTTTAGGTTCACTCACATTCAAAGAAACCCCTACAATTAAAATTTTCAAAATATCTAATTCTTTAAAGTGTTATAACTCTTTTATTTCTAAACCGATTTACATAAAACAAACGCTAAATGTTAACTGGAGCAAACCTCAACACAATAAAAAAAACCGCATTGCAATCGGTTGAGCGGTTGCTGAGATTAGCGTGCACAACCGTACAGACAAACAGATATACAGACATACAGACATACAGACATACAGACAAACAGACAAAAATTCTAAAAATCATTGTTTTGGGTTCTATTGCGTTCATAAAGCCCCCCTATAATATTTTTTCTTATTTATCTTCCATGTACAGACAGCGACCTGTTACGATTTTATTATATGTATTGATTTACTACGGAACATTAAATACAAATAAGTATTGGTTACAAGGTATTTATATCAAAGATAATACTTGGTTATCATTGATTTTAGTACTGAGTTATTCATGTAATTTTGTATTGCTTACTATTGCGTGGGTTGAGCTTCATTACAATAATATTGATACTATAAAAATAGGTTTGAATGATTGCGCAAAATTTATGAGCAATCGACACGACGTGTACCAACGATAGACTGACATTTCCGTTCCTTTGCATAAACTGACATTAACGTTGATTGAAGTACCATCAGTGTGGCAACTAAAGGACACCAACGTTGCAGTGATCTATTCATCTCCATACTGCAAAAAAACATTGTAAAAATATTGCGTTAGAGGAATAATGAAATCGTACGATGTTTTTCAAATATAATGGAAAATATTACAACAGCGTTTATGAAGAAGTGTCGATTAGATACCTACCTAATTAAAATATTTTCTCTGTAAATTTAGCTTCTTTGTAAAGCTAAATACAACACAATAAAACGCCTTTGAGCTTATAGCCTGCCTCCAGTTGAATAGAGAGAAGTGGACTAAGATTCAAAGGCAAACTTATGTAAGTACCTAATTGTTACAAAGTTATTTAATCTTGATTCATATTTTAGGAAAACATGAAGTGTTCTATTGTAAACTAAATGAGGGATCCAGATTTATAGAAATACGTATCTACTTCAAATTCTCATGGAAGTCAAAAAGGTCCTTAGCTTTTCATAGAGTCGGCAGCGCCGGTTTTACATCGTATATGTTGCAAATATCCATATTTGCTATTGTCACAGTCAAATTAATAGTTTCAAAGAAATTCTAAGGTAACCACATCGGCACACAGCTATAAAAGTTTATAGGTATAGGCAATGATATAAAAACTATAGATACGTTATAGACACTTGAAAATGGCAACACGTAAAGTAGGTAATTACCTGAAAATCTGTGACGCGGCTGTAGGGTTAGCGAAAGTTCTATTAGCACTGTTTTAAATTCTGTAAGTAAAGAAAACTCGAAAAAAACATGCCTTCATGTATCTTCAGATGATGCACAAGCTACACAGCAACTCTTCAATATAAAAACGTGTCATTTCATGCGTAAGTACAATAGAAATAATAATATTATTTCATTTTCTCGGATCAGTAAAATGGCGGCAAGCTTAAGAAATGCACAAGAAAAATGTACTTCTGTGGTTTGGCGCCCGCGACCCGTAAGGGGATGTCGGGGGATGTCATTTTATAAATTTAAATATTACGAACTATACCCGTAAATACATTAACCATATTATGTCTCAGTAAGTGAAATTCAATTTTCCCTTTTTCCCCACATTCCTCTGATATTGACTTCATGCATGCTACCACAGATAATTTATAGAATTCTTTTTTCAAATTTATAAAAGTTTAGCTATTTTTAACCGACTTCAAAAAAAGGAGGAGGTTCTCAATTCGTCTGTATGTATTTTTTTTTATGTATGTCAAGCGATATTTCTGTCAATTATAGACGGATTTCAAAATTTCTTTTTTTGTTGAATAGGGTTTACTTCTGAGGTGGTCCCATTTTCACCAAGTCAGGATGTGATAATGGGATCCAGGAGAAAACGAGGGCAACCACCGAAAATTGTAGGGACAACTAGTGCGCTTGTTAACTTTTTAATTAAGTGCTTTAATGTTCAACATTTTAATGAAGGTCTGGAGTCGATCTGATGATAGAATCGAAAGACAGTCGAGGGCATTCCTTAACAATTTACAGCAGTTACCTTGTGTTTGGGTTTGATTGATTTGTATTGATGAGAACTTTACACTTAGATTGATAGATCCGACTTAAAAAAAAAAGGAAGTTCTCGATGTTTTATGTATGTTCACCGATATTTCGTCAATTATAGATGAATTTTAAATCTGCTTTTTGTTGGATAGAGTTCACTGCTGAGGTGGTCCCAATTTCACCAGGTCAGAATCTAATGATGGGATTCAGGGGAAATCGAGGGCAACCACCGAAAATTGTAGGGACAACTAGTGCGTTTGTTAACTTTATATTCATTGCTTAAAGGTACTACAATTTAATGAATGTCTGGAGTCGATCTGATGATGGAACCGAAAGACAGTCGAGGGAATTCCTTAAAGATTTACTGCAGCCACCTGTGTTTGGGCTTGATTGATTTGTATCGATGAGAACTTTCACCTAGTTAGATATATTTTTCTATTCACCCGTCACTTAAAATGATGAAAAAAAATTTTTCAATAAAAAATAAAACCGCCTTCAAGCAAATCCTGAAAAATAAAATTTACTTAGCACAAAGTAATATGTATTTTGATTTATCATATTTAATTCAATATAATATTGAAGTTGGTGCCATCACTATAATACCTACATAAAACTATGGGTTTACTTGGCGCCGACTTCAATATGATATTGAATAAAATCTGATAAAATCAAAATACATATTACTTTGTGCTAAGTAAATTTTATTTTTCAGGATTTGCTTGAAGTCGGTTTTATTTTTTATTGAAAAATTTTTTTTTGAAAGCCGCAATGTTCGTGTATAACGTGTCTATATATGATTCGTCTTTGGGTATAGGTATTTGTTTGGAAGCCGTGATAAACGAACATAATTATGTTAATAGTGTGCAGATACGATAGTTTTACATACATATTTTTATAGTATGTATCAAATTGAGAACGGCATATATTGGATTGACATAGAGCTTTTCACTTTTTAAAAGAGATTTTGAAATGTTATTATATGAATTGAATAGGCTATATCTAAAAGGGCCTGCGTCATTATCAAGATGATACATTAATCGCTTTGTATAGTGTAGAAAGTGATATTTATTGTTGGTTGGTTTACATTTACATTTCGTTTATTTGATTAAGCAGGGCAGTTATGTTTGAGAGCGACGCCATTTTTTGTGTTTCACTTTTGTTTGTATGAAATTTACTCATGGCTTTAAGTACCTTCAACGTACGCTTCTTTTATGTGATGATAACCAATGTGATGCATATATTTTTTAAGAACTCCAGTTTGCAGATCAGGGTCTGGTTGCTTGACTAAATATACTCGTAAACTGTCTTTTAGAGTTAGTCATGCCACGAAAATTCAAAACTCAGTTTACGAAAGTATACTAGCAAGCTAATGAACCCCGGATGTTGACTGTCTATGTATCAAGTGAGCTGTTATAATTACCACGCATTGTTCTGCTGTATTAATAACACTTTTTTACGTTACAGTGTCAATCACATGCGTATAAAAGGCAAGGCGGCTTGCGTAACAATGCTTAGATGTAATGTATGATAGGCTATGCAAGAAAGATTCTGTTGATTGATCGTAATATCTTTTTGTAATTATCTTGAAGATATATATGTATTGTGTACTGGAAAATAAAAGGAGTAGCTGTAATGAACGCTATCAGATATATTTCAACGTGACAGCTGCATACGAATACCTATTAGATTTGTGTGCGACTGAGTCGTTACGTCGCAAAGATGCAATAAGATTTATTATACGTATTATTATCATCTCAGACGCCGGAAACAGGTAATTGATCGGCTCGGTTCAAATTTTCTTGAAAAGCTCTTGGTGAGACGGTCGTGATTAAAGTCTATATCTTAGGTATTTACGGCATTTGATTTTTTTCCATCATTCGCTTTTAAATTGAACCTAGCCACCTGGAGTTAGTGCAGCAGGATATGGAGATTACCGTGGGAAATATATGCTGAAGCCTAGTAAGGAGAGTAGTTCGGTACCTACTGTACTAGCAAAGAGCGCACGAGTAAATAAATTGACGGGACCTGGGTCACATTGCCCAATGGGGCTCAGACAACCTGGTCGAATTCAATCTAAAAAAATGAAATCTAAAGAAGCGAAAAAGGCCGTTTACAGCTAAGAAGTCCCCGTTCCTACCCCTACCCTCTTTTCAGAGCATTACGGTTCCACTAAAGGACAACCTGGAGATCCTCGGTATAGACGTCCGGCGTGAGCTCCACCATAAAAACTACATAGCGACGTCAATTTGGCGAGTAGAACATAAAAAAAAAGACTTCATAATACGCGTTGATTGACAGGTGGCGTTGCTTTCTGCGTAATATCTCTTTCATTTATTTTTCCAAATTGCATGTTAGTGTCAAAATCCTTGATTAAAGAGTTTTGTAATTTCAAGAACCTCCCATGGCCATGTAATGTTTAATGAAATTATTATGTACCTATTATACATTACTATCCTTGTGTAACCATAGAAGAACACTGACACCCCAAAATACAGGTTCTCTCCTAGCTTGGATGTCAGGGTTTAAATAAGTACTAAGTGTAATAGAATTGCAGTGTCAAGACTTTAGTTTTATGAAGTTAAATGTGTTTTTGTACAATTCTTTTGAGTAATAAAGGATTTATATCATTATTAACAAGTTTTTTTTTATTTAGTTTTTTTTAATTATTAACAAATAATTATTAAAAAATAACAAAAAAAAAAGTTAATTATTAACAAGAAGCCGTGAGAAGGTCTCACCCGACTGCCCCTCTCTAAAACGTTTATTCAAAGAGAATATAATCACTACGTTTTATTTATTATGAAAGTTCAATTCGATTGACGTTGTCATTTTTGAACAGATGATCCACGTGACCTAGTGACGTAGTTTAATACAACAGAGTCACAGACTACAGACACAAGTGTCGCCATAAGTCCCTCTGCACTCTATTTCATAGAGAGGGGCTAAAATGTGTTATCGATTTCATGGAGTTGTCAGAGAATTCCAACCATGAACCTTCTTAGTTAGTCTACATGACAACTACCAAACTGAGAGCTGGGCTAGGCCCTTGAAGATTTATTAGATCGACTTATTTAACATCGAAACTAAAGTATATTTCTGTTAGTTACAAAAACAACTCAACCGGTAACACTACCGTTATAAAGTGGTTTAATTTTAATGAAAATCATTCCTGTCTTACACATTGCTAAAAGATATTCTCGTTAACATTTTTATACTGATTGAGTAAATGTAGTCAGCAGTGTAATAATAAGTGGGATCGAGGCACTAAATGAGCTATAAACTGACTGATTTATCATCATACTACGTATAAAGTTAAGATACTGTATGTAACACTAAATGAACAGTTAATCTATTAAATAATTCAACAGAATAAAAACTAGACTTGATATATACTGGTATTGATTTATAACTGTTCTCACTATTGAAAATATATTACGGATATGGATATGTCACATAGCTATTTATACTTAGCTTTTAAGAACGCCATTTTCTCAAATGTTGGATCAATAAACTTTTTTGTTTTAATCTGATGACAGTTTTCTGCACGTGTGGACTTAACCCTACTAAAGGCGCTGCAGAAACAGCAGGACAGACAAGCACAATGTCAAAGTAGTCGTTTAGGCGTCTGCGCAGCGCCTTAAAACCACACTATCCCTTAACTTAAGGGCTCCGGAGACGATCACTGCAACTTGACAAGTCTCAGGAATACATACACGTGCAAAGACTTTCTTTGCACTTGAAGTAACTTTCATGCGATCTGAGATTTATTGATGTCAAGATTATTGATGGACATTACCGTCTCCGATCCCCGTTACCTATCCAACGTTTACTCTAGCGCCGGGTGCCTGGGTAATATACCAGTTAATTATACGTAATTATAATGTAATCTGCAATTAAATGCTGTTACTTAATGAGAGAGAGATTGCAATAATCAAGTTTGAGGGCTTGCAGAAACTCCTTTATTCAATTTGCATTGCATGCAAAGTCTTAAAAGAAAGATTAATGTACCTATTACCAGTTTTGGAAACGCACATTTTTGTAGAAAAATGTTTCTATAACTTCACTAAATTAATCTTATTTTCTAATGACACAAGAATATTTTTTTAAACTGGGACAGAGAGAAGCACTTTACTCATAGCTTTTTTAATGCATTCAATCTAAATCGGTTCATAAAGTAGCATCAACAACAGACAAAGTATTAAGGCGAAGTGCAATTGTGTCTCAAGCGATTCGGAGGGGGTGAAGCAGACGCAAGATGTTCGGGACGCTCCGTGCGTCGGAAACGTTTTCGCGCGTTAACCCGTTCACTACGCAATTGAAATCATTGACAGAAGTACAAGTTTACATAACAATTTTTTTCGCTCTGTTTAGATAAACCTCTTTAGATCTTCTACTCGTGAGCAACTACGTAATTGATTTTGATGCAATTTTTATCACTAACATGTAATTAAATTTATTTTCATAATAAGAATAGAACATAATATATTTAAGAAGTACTTCAATTTATTTTTTTACCTGTGACGATTTTTGCCAGGTTTATTGAAAAAGAAAGAATCTGCTGCCCCTATCCTTTGTTTATATTTTTTGGTACTTCCTTAAAAGGAAAAAGGAGGGTTCTGTACAAAAAAAGACTGAAAAATATACCTGTATGGGAGCCCTCCTTAATTTATTTTTCTGTTCTTAGGATTCGTAAATTTCGAATGCCTAGCTATCGCAGTGGTGCATAAGATGACAGATAGATAGTCTCAGTAATAGGGTCGCGTTATTACAGATTATTTATACTGTTGGCACTTGGTGGAACCTGCAGCGCATATTGAATAACCACCACTTGTACTGTTTTACAGCATTTATTTACTCTACACCTGACCGCTTTTGCCTCTTAGCATTTTCAAAAGGCAATACTTTCTCCTCGTTCCATTTTTACCCTTTGGATACGGAACTGTAAAAACGGCCGAGGTTCAAGTTGGACTGGCACACTGATGAGGATTTCGTAACAAAAAAACGCCAGAAGATTACGTTGTATGGGAGTAACCTTATTTTTTCTTTATCTAGTGTTATTATAGTTGTTACAGCGGTAGCAGAAACACATCTTTGAAATGTATTACTGCCTAGTTCATGAGATACAGATGGACAAACGGACTTCGAAGTCTCAGTAATAGGGTCCCGTTTGGCTAAGAAAACGAAGAATATACAAAAACGAAAATTGCTATTTGCATATATGCAAGGGTGTAAAGGAATAAATTTCGATACTAGTTATTTAAACTAGACTAGGCTTTAGTCCTGTCCAAATGATTACCATTTCCTAAATTAAACATTCTACGTTTCACTTCGCATAGCTATTGCCCGCAGCTTCAGCTGTGTAGAATTCTGTTCGCGTTCCCTTCTATCATTGGGTCATATCCAGGGATAAAATAGCCTTTATGCTATTTTCTAAATTATCTTACCTTACTTAATATTATAAATGCGAAAGTTTGTGAATGTAGATGTTTGTTACTCTTTCACGCTCTAACGGCTAAACGGATCTAGCTGAAATTTAGTACAGGGGTAGATATAGGCCTGGAATAACACATAGGTCACTTTTTATCCCGGCAATCAGTTCCCACGGAAAGCGGAAACGGGAACAAAACTAGACGCGGGCAGAGCTGCGGGCGTCAGCTAGTGTATAATATGTCCAAGAATACATTGCAGTCTGGAAAAGCATAAAATAATTATAATAGTGGGACCGGATTGTACACGGTGAAATGTGGGCCGGTATAGGCCTCTGCCTACCCCTTCGGGGATAAAGGCGTGAGTATATGTATGTATGTATGTAGGCCATCAATTTCAGCCAGATCTGCTCAACCGTTGGAACGTGATTTTGTCACTAACATCTTCACAGACTTTCATATATCATAATTAAATAATTCGTAAGTCATATTAAATCATCAGGCCTTTTCAGTAACATATATTCACAAAATCATCTTCTAGCGCTTAACATATAGGTACCACTATCCATTGAACATTGTATTACTATTTTATTGCTTAAATTTTTTTTATGGCTTAAAAACAAAGTTAGGGTTGTATTGACTGTATCGGGTTGTATGTAAGCTGTTTATTTTCAGTTCACTGTTGGTTAAAATTCAAACTGAGGTGACGGGAGACCTCGAACCGTTTTGGCGCAGCGAAGAACCATAGCGTCCTTGGCTGCCTTCTATCGAATGTATCACGGCGAATGTTCTGAAGAGCTCTTCAACCTGATCCCACCCTCTTCTTTCCGATCCCGAACAACACGTGCCGGGCAAAGATGACACTCACACACAGTGGAGAGAATCTTCGCCAGAACTGAACGTTTCAAAAGATCGTTCCTCTGTCGAACTAGAAAAACATGGAACGACCTGCCCGCACGGGTTTACCACTGTTGACCGAAATTCATTTGATCATTTGACGTGTGACCGAAAAAACATTAGGTCATTCTACTACTGATCGAATAAACAATTGACCAAAAGAGTTTTTATCGAATAAACATTTGGTATTTTTACTACTGATCGAATGAACGTTTGGCCGAAAAACAGTTGACTAAAGAATATTTTAACAAACAAAAGCGAAATAAGTAGAATTCGGTTCTGGCACTCGCCGGCCGCTGCCGCGGCACGCTCGCTTCGCTCGCTCGGCTCGTGCGTTGTGGTCGCAGTTTTAACCTAACCTAACCTAGCCATTTTGATTCAGCCCCTGTTAAAATATTCTTTAGTCAACTGTTTTTCGGCCAAACGTTCATTCGATCAGTAGTAAAAATACCGAATGTTTGTTCGAAAAAAAACTCTTTTGGCCAGTTGTTCAATTGATCAATAATAGAATGGGCTAATGTTTTTTCGGTCACACGTCAAATGATCAAATGAATTTCGGTCAACAGTGGTAAACCGTGCCCGCACTCGTGTTTCCCTCATCTTACAATCCCGGGTTCTTCAAGAGGAGCGTGAAGAGGCACATCACAGGGCCGCCAACTTGAGGACCACTGTCAGAAGTGGACCCCAATCGCTAGATGCGCCACGGCTTTCCATCAGGCTGGTGGCGACGTCAATTTGGCGAGCTAAATATAAAAAAAAAGAAACTCATACTTACAACTTCAAATTCAATACCTACCTACATCAACACGACACACGAGTAGTAAAGTAAGACTACGAGAATATCAACAATACGCAATACGTGCCTTGAAAGCTGTAATTTTGGATAGAAGAATACCAATTTTTTGAGTTTAATTTATTATAAACTCAATTAATGTTTATTGCTACTGTTATATTGTAAATTTAGGAGAATTGGCCCACTGATTTATCAGTCATTAGTATTTTACTCGTTATGACATTGATTTTACTTAAATATTAATTTAAATAATGTACATGTTATACGCTCGGTCAGGGCGTCACATACATGAGCGCATTTATAGGTGAATCTTCTGGCATTCATCTATTATGTGGCATCAGGCAAACTTTGTATTGGAAAGTATGAAAACGTTACTATAACTTATATAATACACCAAAGAAACTTCCCTAAACAGATGCTATATTTTGAGCTTAAGCCTTGAATACTTCCTTTTTTCGTTTTTTTTATTACCTATTTTCGTTACTACGGCAGCGAATTACGTCAGCGGGCGTGACAAAGTTGTATACGGGTGTCCTCAACGAAGCCTGTCGGCTGACTGAGCGGGCTCTGTGAGGTGGCTGATAGCGGCAAAATGCACTCCCGCTCAACAAAACGTTTTTTTTTATTAAAACAATATGTTTTTAATTAATAAATAACTGCATAGGACCTCGAGGTAACTTATTAGGGACATGGAAATAAAAAATTAGTGTGGTACCTTATATAACTACTGAATGAAATTGATTATAGTCAAGGCGGTCACAGGTAAATTTACAGATTCGAGGGAACTTTGGGATTATTTTCTATCGAGCCGAATTTACTCAATCGTGTTTTGGAGAACTGACATCCCTAGTCAATATACTTAATAATAATTATCCATTTAAAAAAATGTGAAATCTTTGTTAACACCGTTGCAAAATTGGTTCGAAATATGTCAAAATTATGTATTTTGAGTCCCACTTCACCTTAAACTCGAAAACATTTAAAAGTCAATAAAAATAGATCAAGGGAATCAAAACCGGGAGCCCAGTTATTTATTCAAATCAGAAAGATTATTATAATATAAATTATCTCAATTAATGACAGGATTATGGGAAAGAGTAAAAAATCTGTACATCTGCCAGGTGAGAAATAAATGGGGCGGGCCATGGAATGGATAATTATCGATGAATAGTAGGTACACATTGATATGTTCGACCAGAAAAAGGAATTAGTTGAAATAAAATTTTAAATTATTTAAAACTTTATTTGATTTTTTTTAGCACCATACCTACATTATTTTATTGTTGACGACTGATTATATGAGTATCATATCTACTATTTGATATTTTTTAACGTGAGAAAAAATCCATCATGGATGCTATGCCGGACTCCTACCGAGTAAATAATCTCACGTAACGCCCAACAGCCTATGATTGGGAGCCCCGGGTAAGCCCTCGGCTACCACTGCGGCCTCGCCTAGGGGCGGTTCGAGTGCTATCCCGCGTCTTTGGGGGTTTCGGGTGTGATCCCGCTTCTAGGAGGGGGGGGGGGGGGGTAGGACGTGCGTGAATCTCTCACGTCACGCTGCCGTCATGGAATACACCATACATTACTTTATTGTTGATGAGTCTAATATTCAAATATGAAAGTTTTTAGTGTGAAAATTAGGTTGACTCTTACCGACTAGAACCACACGTTCCCTACCACCGCATATGGTCGGCGGCTCCCGACATTATTTTAGATTTCTGGGAATCCCTTGCGAGAAAGCCTTTTTTTGGGAATCCCTTGCGAGAAAGCCTCTTTGCGAGAAAGGCTTTTTAACTGACCCTTGGCGTCATTTAGGCGCGCTTATACCTATTACAAATAAAAACAATTGAGAAAATTGTTACCTATTGCAGTCTCGCAAAGCAATTTTATCCCAAGAATGTAAATAGATGTTTCATGAATCATAAAAGTCATCCATAACAATCAGCATTATGTTTGTAAAGACGTCACACTTTAGTTTCTAATTGTGATTGTTTTACGGTTTACGAAACAAAACACGCGTTGAACGATTATGTTATTTGTTTTGACTGTAATTGGCATTGTGACCTAAAAGATATAATAACTTCCTCGACTTTCTATCACAGCAATCGAAAATTGTTGAAAGTAACATGGTATCATTGTATATTATTTAATTTGAAATTAAAGCGCGTTCACTTAATGTTTTTCATTCATCACTTTTTCAGGCAAGCACAATAGTATTTATATCAATTAAATCAGCCCGTCCATTCCCTGCGATCTTTTGCAGGACATCGAACCAGTTTTTATATAACTTTGTGATATAATGTTGCGAGCATAATTTTTGCATTCATGTTTCTGCTACGATTCTAAAAGCAGCTAAGGGACTGGAGATGTGCAGAAATTGATCAATCATATTACTCGGAATCCATGCCCCGCTTTGCTTCAATGGAAACTGTCGCTGCAGAGACGAATAGAATGATATTCAAATGGATGGAAAATGGGTTGAGAAGAGACCAGATGAGCGAAGATAAGAAATAGCGAAGCGGACATGTGTGCGGTGTAGGGAACACCCAAAAATTCCGAAATATGTTTTTCCGAATTTCAATATTCCGATGTTCAAAATTCCGAAGATACTTTTCTTATATAATTACATTTTTTCTTCTTATCTTCTTATATAATTATCTTTCTTTATTATTATATTTTTTCTCTCTTCTTATCTTATTCTTATCTTATAATTAAAAAAATATTATATAATTAAATAAAAAAAAAATTAAAAAAAAAAAAGAAGAAGATATAATTCCTAAGAAACAAAGCTCCGAATATTCAAAAGGACGATATTCATTTATCCGAAAGTCATAAGTACGAATTTTTATTTTTCCTAATTTCATTAGTACGAATAATCAAAAGACCGGACTGTTATTTTCCCGAAAAACATTATTCACAATTTCAAATATCCGAGAATTCACTGTTAAAGTTTTTTTAATAAAGTACGGTCAAGTCTAACTACCGAAGATATTATTTCCAAGTGAGTGGAAGGCAAACTACAAAACAAAAAAAATAAACCACGATGGCTAAGGCCGGAGCTCCGCTCCGCTTTGCTTTCGCCTTAGCCTTCTAACCTAACCTATCCGAGTGGAGGTGTTAACCATAATAAGTGAATGGTTAACACCCCGACTCGGATAGGTTAGGTAACCTTCGTGGTTATTTTTTTTTGTTTCGTCGTTTGCCTTCCACTCACTTGGAAATAATATTTTCGGTACTACCCGTTCGCTCTAACTTTGCCGCTGGCATAGAGGCGTTTACCCGAATTGTTAATTAGACGAAGTAAATTGACAGTAGCTAATGTCACTTCGTCATAGAAAATACGCAACATTATAAGAAGAAGTGACATTAGTTGCTGTCAATTTACTTCGTCTAATCAAAAATTCGACTTTTCTATGGAGTCGAACGGCAAAGTTAGAGCGAACGGGCAGTAGTTAGACTTGACTATACTTTATTAAAAAACGGGTGGAATCGGGAACATTAATAATCATCTTTAATGATAATTTTTCGGGTTAAAACAGGAACGGGTGGAAACGACATTCACCCTTCGTATTTATGATATTTCGGATTTTTGATAATCGGAGTTCGTATTTATAATATGGCGGATTTTTAATGATTCGGAATTCAACGGTTTGGTTTCTTGAAATTCGTCGGAATTGTAAACATTCGGAATTTTAAAATTATGCCTTTTAATAAAAAGGATTTATGAAACATCGGATTTTCTGACTTTCGGGATTTCGAATCATTCGGACTTATGAAATTCGGAATTATGAAATTCGTGATTGTGACTTTCGGAATTAAGTTTTTCGTATTAATGTAGTGTAGGTACCCGTGCGGTGTATCGTTGCCGCCGTGAAATTTTGTTATTGTTATGATTTTTTTTCTAAGCAGAACATAAAAATAACTTTAGACCTATTTCAATACTGCCTGCCATTAGCAAAATTTTTGAGAAAATTATACTGCAGCAATTACAATCACATTTTAGTTCAAATATGTTACTACACAACGAGCAGTATGGGTTTACAAGAGGTCGTTCTACTACTGACGCAGGAGTGACACTTATAAAACATATATTCAGCGCTTGGGAAAATCGACAGGATGCTATCGGGGTATTCTGCGATCTGTCCAAGGCTTTCGACTGCGTTGATCATAACACTTTATTACGAAAAATAGATCATTATGGTATAAGGGACTCTGCAATGGATCTTGTTGCCTCCTATCTTAAAGATCGAATGCAATATGTTGACATTAATGGAAGTCGGTCCTCTGGAGCTTCTGTAGCTATGGGTGTGCCGCAAGGATCAATTCTAGGACCTTTTTTATTTTTAATTTACATCAACGATTTACCTTTCTATGTACAGAACTTGTGCGATGTTGTTCTATTTGCTGATGATACATCACTTATTTTTAAAGTTGATCGCAATCCAAGTACTTTTGACAACGTAAATAGTGCACTAGCCCAAGTTGTAGATTGGTTCACAACCAATAATTTGCTATTGACGCTAAAAAGACAAAATGTATTAGATTTACCATGCCCAATGTCAAAAATTATGAAACAAATATAACATTGAACAGTGACACCCTTCATCTTGTAGAATCAACCGTATTCTTGGGGATCACTTTAGATAGTAAATTACAGTGGACTGCCCAAATATCGTGTCTAGCAGCAAAACTCAGTTCGGCGGCTTTTGCCGTTACCAAGATCAGACAGCTCACTGATGTCCAAACAGCCAGGCTGGTTTATTTTAGTTATTTTCATAGCGTCATGTCTTACGGCATTTTGCTGTGGGGCAAGGCAGCAGATATACAAATAATTTTTGTACTTCAGAAAAGAGCTATACGTGCAATTTATAAATTAAATGCTCGAGAATCGCTTAAAGAGAAGTTTAAAGAAATAGGAATTTTAACGGTTGCATCGCAATACATATTTGAGAACATCATGTCTGTTAAAAAGAACATACATCTTTATCTTAAGAACAGTGACGTACATTCAATAAATACTAGAAATAAGCATAAATTGATTGGAAAGGTTTTTCGATTACATAAGGTACACGACTCATTCGAAGGACTTGGTGTACGCCTATTCAATAAAATTCCTTTAAATATTATGAACCTTCCTTTATATAGATTCAAAAGGGAAATCAAGACACATCTTATAAAAAGGGCATACTATACTATTGATGACTATTTTAATGATACAGAGACATGGACATGAGTTGCTTGCTCCTCACTTAATTGGGCGCGATTGTAAATGTCGCTTGTGTAGACAAAATTGTTGATCTTTATTGCATGACAAACGAATGTACTAAGACTATTTGAAAAGAGTGGCCGTGAGTTTTCTTGCCAGGTTCTTCCTCACACGCTCTACCTATTGCTTTGCGAATCTGGCAGTAAATGTAAATGTAGAAGCAAAAATTTTGACGTTCATAAGTGTTACTTTGTAACCTAAATGAATAAAGATATTTTCATTTTCATTTTCATAAGCTTACCGCCCATCTGATTGAAAGCTGTCCCCGTAGACTATAGACGTTTGTTTGCCCAACATCAAATTAAATTTATACTTACGATTTTTGAAGTAAAACTTCTTTAGGCGCGGCCTAGGGAGTAACTCAGATTTTTTTTCTGACGAAAGTAGCGCTATTTAAATATTCAAAATTCGAATGAATGATATTAATAGAACATTTGATGCCGTCAATGGCAAAGAAGTTTTACTTCAATCGTGCGTAAAGGTTACACGCACACACTTTTTTATTATCTACATAATTAGTATTCAGTATTCAGTATTTTATTTGCCATTCCCCAGTACATACATGGTGATAGATGTCAATTTAGGATACAATTTGTTCAGTGTGGACCCTGTTAGGGCGCAGCAATGTAATATAAAATTGAATTTAATATCTAACAAATTCGAATTGTCAAATAAGTTATAGTCAAAAAACAAATTTAACAATTAAAATTAAAATTTAGATTAGGCAGTCAGTAACATAAAGATTATTGCTGTCAATCATTTAAATAAATACATTTTGCATACATCATAAATCTCCCAATGTTTTTATATTGTCATAATAAATTAAAATTTATACAATTTAATATTATAAATTGTACACTATATATAATTATCACACTATCATCTTTGTTACAATAAATAAATTCAAATTATCACATCTTAATATTTTACATTAAGTGCACAATAAATTCAATTCTTTTGAATTTGGAATCAATTCTCAATATACAACTGAGCGAACAATCTTGGTCCCAGGCATCTCTTCCCATTAAATATAGTGGGCTCGGGATCCGCAAAATTTCTAGTGTGGCTTTGCCAGCCTTTTTGTCATCTGTACATGCCACGTCGAGTCTCGTAGGTAAAATTCTGACGAATTGTCTTACAGACTATGAGACGACTGGCCTTACAGATGCCAAGAATGCTTGGCTAATGGCTTGTCCGGGACAAAATTTACCCACCCATCCAAATTTACAACGGAGCTGGGACGACGCTATGTCAAAATTAACCTTTGACTCCTTTTTAAATGCTAGCTTAGGCCCGGATCGGGCCAGATTATTAGCGCTCAGTAGAAAGGAATCCGGTGATTGGTTGAAAGCTTTCCCTACAGCCAACACCGGAACTTTTTTGGAACCGTACATCCTAAGAATTTCAGTTGGTTTGAGACTTGGCGTCACGCTTTGCGCTCCACATCGATGCCCCTGCGGTTTTAACGTTGACACTTTGGGGCATCATGGTCTTTCATGTTTAAAGAGCGCAGGCCGCTTCTCACGCCACGCTGCGCTGAATGACATCATCCGCCGTGCTCTTGCCACCGCCAATGTGCCTGCGCTCTTAGAGCCAAACGGCGTTTTCAGGGACGATGGCAAGAGACCGGATGGTATAACTTTGATACCGTGGGAGATGGGTCGGGTCCTGGTGTGGGATGCAACTTGTGTTGACACTCTAGCCCCGTCCCATCTTCCTAAAACAAAATTAAAAGCCAGTGCAGCAGCGGAAGCGGCTGAAAATATTAAAATTAATAAATATAAGGGTCTCGACTCATCGTATCGTTTTTGTCCAGTCGGTGTCGAGACCCTAGGTCCATGGGGTCCCAATGCGCAAAAATTTTTCAAGAATTTGAAAAAGCGCCTTGTGGAGTCAACTGGTGACCCAAGAGCTGGCAGTTTTCTCGCTCAACGAATAGGCATTGCTATTCAAAGGGGGAATGCTGCTAGTCTTTTGGGCACAATGCCACGGGGGCCTTATTTAGGTTTAGTTTAGATAGTAATAATGTAAATATAGATATGTAATAATTATGTTTCTCTGTAATTTTTAACAATATTCTTAGAATCTCAACACTTTATATAAAAAGCATTAATCAGGCAGTCAATAATATAGAATCATTGTTGTTATTTATAAAAATTTCATTGCATGTACCTACATTACATTTTATAGATCTCTTTAATAAAACCTTTGTCAACAATGCATAGAATGCATGCATGCTCATTATAGCTCTCTTTAATAAAACCTTTGTCAGCAATGCATAGAAAGTCCTGTCCAAAGCTATTCTCGTCATCTCTCCTCCCCGAATGACATCGCCGCACGTCTCTGCTCGTCTCCCCTAAGAATATGCGCCAGAAACACAGGGCTACGTTTTACAGCATGTCACCTCTGATATATTCGCTTCAATGAAAACGCAGTCTAAAGGTGGTTGAGATAATTACAAAGAAAAGTTATAAAGCGACTCGTATAGGTACTTTCTCAGGATTTATCACTAGCTGATGCCTGCAGATTCGTCCGCGTAAAATTTGTTCCCGTTCCCGCTTCCCGTAGGAACTTATTCCCGGGATAAAAATAGCCTATGTGTTTTTCATGACTATAATGTATCCCTGTACCAAATTTCAGCCAAAACCGTTCAACCGTTCGAGCGTGAAAGAGTAACAAACATCCACACATCTTCACATCCACACTCACCAACTTTCGCATTCATAATATTAGCACGGGAACACCCAAAAATTCCGAAATATGTTTTTCCGAATTTCAATATTCCGATGTTCAAAATTCCGAAGATTATAATTCCTAAGAAACAAAGCTCCGAATATTCAAAAGGACGATATTCATTTATCCGAAAGTCATAAGTACGAATTTTTATTTTTCCTAATTTCATTAGCACGAATAATCAAAAGACCGGACTGTTATTTTTCCGAAAAACATTATTCAGAATTTCAAATATCCGAAAATTCACTGTTAAAGCTTTTTTAATAAAGTACGGTCAAGTCTAACTACCGAAGATATTATTTCCCAGTGAGTGGAAGGCAAACGAAAAAACAAAAAAAATTGCCACGATGGCTAAGGCCGGAGCTCCGGTCCGCTTCGCTTTCGCCTTAGCATTCTAACCTAACCTATTCAAGTCGAGGTGTTAACCATAATAAGTGAATGGTTAACACCCCAACTCAGAGTACCCCGACTCGCTCGCACTTTTTTTTTGTTTATCGTTTGACTTCCACTCACTTGGAAATAATATTTTCGGTAGTTAGACTTGACTATACTTTATTAAATAAACGGGTGGAATCGGGAACATACATAATCGTCTTTAATGATAAGTTTTCGGGTTGAAACAGAAACGGGTGGAAACGACATTTATCCTTCGTATTTATGATATTTCGGATTTTTGAGAATCGGAGTTCGTATTTATAATATGGCGGATTTTTAATGATTCGGAATTCAACGGTTCGGTTTCTTGAAATTCGGCATTCTGACAGTCGGAATTGTAAACATTCGGAATTTTAAAATTATGACTTTTGATAAAAAGGATTTATGAAACATCGGATTTTTGACTTTCGGGATTTCGAATCATTCGGACTTATGAAATTCGGAATTATGAAATTCGTGATTGTGACTTTCGGAATTAAGTTTTTCGTATTAATGTAGTGTACCCTATTAGCACAGTATAAAGAGAATTACGTCGGCTGTGATATTAGTTAGATAAGAAATCATTGACATCAAATTTGCTTTTCGTCCGGTGTAGGTGTATTTACGAGTATGAATGTAAATGTACCAAACTACCTATGTGTTTCACACGTGTAAAAAACTTTCGCAACAGATTGGCCGGACACTTTTATCTTTTATGTGAATCACAATTGTCGTATTGTTGTAGACTTTTATAGTAAACAGTACCTTTTCTCACGGTACTAACCACTTTCTTTTTACAACATACATACAATGTTTAGACCAAGACATTCGCTACTGTTTGATGTGGTGCAATAATATCGCAAAAATGAAAAAAAAAAATCGTTTCTTTGCTGTACCATAAAGATTTGGAACGTCATGCCAGTGCATGTGTTTCCCATCGCGAATGATTATTTATTCTGTACCAACCTGTTCTTACAACCCAGGATTCTTTGAGTCGGGAGTGATGAGCCAAATCATGACTATTGACGACGACTCCGGAACCAGTAGACGTCGTAAAAAGTTGTTCAAAGTATCTGTTAAGTGAACAATATAACGTTTATTGTAAACGAATTGTTCGAGCCCTAATTGAAAGTACAAGCTATATTCAAAGGTAAACTGCAGAAGAATCTCAAATAAGAAGAAAGAACTTTACTTACTTTACTTATACTTTATTTCAATTAATAAACAGGTTATACATGGTACAAATTGAACGATGATATCCGCAATAGTAATAAACTGTGGCGCAGATATCAAACGCCCTCTCCTGGGAGTGTTTATATAATTCCAAAAAGAAACATTGCAATTGGCATGCCAATAATGTAGGTAGCAAATTAGTACATTTAAGAGAACACTGCTACGCACTCCGTTATTCAGGGAGGTTGCTCTATACGTTCACATCATTAGAATATTTATTTCTACAATATGCTGCAGCCACATTTCACAGCCATTAAAGACCATTCGGTCAAATTATAGTTGTATAGATTTGTCCCTTCAGTCTAACTAGAATTTCAATTATAATATAACAACCTGCTCTCAAGATTTCTCATTAAAAAATCATGTATTCCAAAGCGCAAATAAGTTTCGGTTGTGTCAACACTGGGTTCGAATGTGAAACGTTCTTTTGTGAAGCTGCCAGTTTAAGGCGAGGTGTACCAGCGCGTGATACCGCGTGTAAATACGAACCGACCCTCATTGAAATCGCCCAACTACAAATAATTCCTCTTAATCCCGCTCTATTTAACATTTACCAATACATCGCTTTAAACAGGTCTGAGTTCTGAATGATCAAACGTTATTTGTCAAAGTGTGGACCTTCGGGCGACGCGTATTGTGTCGTTATGGTAGACAAATATGCAGAAATATTACTTTAGTACGAGTAATTTAGCTTGAGGCACGTTCCATTCGAATGTTAGAAAATAGCCCAACAATTATTGGTTCGTGTATTAACAGTTTCAATACTATAGTTATAATAACGAAATTAAGGTATAAATAAGCGATCTGTGTTGTATGTATGGCGACTAGCAAGTACATAGGTACTCAATTTTGTTGGTAAAATTTTATAGTTACGTTCCTATGTATAATGTAGAGTTATAATCGTATAATTAGTACAAAAGTTCGGGGATCTATATATTAATAAATTGGTACTAATAATATCGTAAAGAGTTGAACGTAAAACAACATACCTACCGCAATGACTACGGTCACAGATAATGCGTTTCCAAATGAGCTTACACTATAAATCATATGTTAATGATTATGTCTCAGAGGTGCTTAAAAGTTATACCTACAGCGCTTTATGATGATAACGATAATTTTAGGTATGAACAGATACTCAAAAACTTATAGAGGTACAACAACGAAAATAACACTTACTCAACAGAAAAGAAGAATTTTTGGTAGTTTTCAAGCAGCTCAAAGTAATGCGACTAGACCGTAGCGTTTTAGCATAGATAAATTTGTGCGGTTTACATAATATAGATCTGTATATGCAAATGAGGTATTGTATGTGTGAGTTGATTCATTCCGTAGTGCAGTCGCAATCAGTTGCATTGACACAGGCTGACGCGCCATTGCCGCCCTCACCACGCCTGTGTCGTCGCGACTACATTTTTCATCCCCTGACATCCGCTCTGTTAACGCGAACGAATTTGAAAATGTACTTGTACGATAACTCTATAAATTATACAGCAAAATGCCAGTTTTACGGCAAACTTGTAGTTTTACTATGTAGGTCGTAACTATATTTACATGATAATAGACGGGAGCTTTTGCGTTGGGGACCCCAGGAAATCGGGGCCGGAGGCTAGTATATACATTATAGTGATATATCTTGCGACGTTCTAAATAGAACCTTTATGGTTCAGTAAAATGAACCTATCATTTTGCCGGTTGCCTGATCTTACCAATTCTAGTGTGTTATCAACATTCACATAGTTCAGTGAATTCTTTCTAGTTGTTAGTAAGAGGTAAAGAAGATAGGTTTATTATTTTGTAAGATGTATTCAACAACACTCATTGATAGACATGATTGTCTATATCAATAAATTATGGGCGTTAGAACTAGGTATGTTTAAAAAATGGAGTTTAGCAAGGGATGGTACGATTCAGAATCTCGCTATTACACTACTTACCACCTTCCATAAAAATATGAATGTGGAGGAGAATAAACCCACGAACTGAAGAAAAGTTTTCAGTTTCTGGTAATCCTGGTGTTTCCAATCACGGTACAGATCGTGGTGATGATGAGGGAAGTGTGCTAAGCACCTCTGGAAAGCCTTCAAAAATTACTAAACCTCACTAATTATAACGGAGGCACTCTACGTTGAAACGAGCGCGTCGTCGAACTCAAGTCTGTCGAAGAACCGATGGCCAATGAAGCAGACGATTTCTTGAGTAAAGACTTCTAGAAGTAGACCATGATAAGCTGTTAATAAAATGATAATCTATTAGTTTTCTATCGGGTTGCAAGTCGCGATAATCGAACTAGCCGGAGACCACGGACGTTATAAATTTTATATCCAATTGCGTTTTCTGAGGAAGTCCTATTTTACAGTCATGATAGTTTAGAGCGATAATGCGTTCAGAAAGTGCTGTTCAATGAGAGTACGAGAGGAAATCGGTTTCCATTGAGCGTAGCCGTAATCACGAACAGGCACAAATGATGGGCCGCCACCGCGCCGCGCCGCACCACAAGGCCCGCCCGCCGCACGCCGGTTGCAACGCTGCCGATAATGAATTACAGAGCCATTTGCTCGCTTGCAAAATCTAGTCAGAATCGTATCGGTAAGTAACGAGGTTAGCTGTCTTCCCTGGAGCCGAGCGAGATCGTGTCGTGACTCGGGATGCCTTCGGGAGCCTTCACGGTCGAATTATCTTCTAAAATGGGCAATATAAATTATCTATAATGGGTTTTATTACTCTAATATATTGCATTTAAGTCAGATTATTGTGAACATGATTGAAAATTCTGTATATCATTGTCATATCTAGTTTGCGATATGAGCGCAGTGTGAAGTAATCACGAGCGAAATGTAAGGCCGAAAAGGAAGCAATTGTAGAATCATAGATGTAATAAAAGTTCTTTTATCGAGAATTTTACGATTCTTTTCTCACTATCCCGGCTATAAACCTCGATTCAGATCGAATAAGAGACCGCGGATGCCGTTGCAAAAAATAACTTTATTTACTTCATTCTCATGAAGCTAAACCTCGAAAATTGCTACAGGCGCGGGTCAAAGTATGGTGATTCGATACATATTTGGATTTATTGTAATGTGTAATCTAAAATGGTATTTTCGTTTACGCTATCATGTTTATCTACAATCTACATGTAATGTATTTGTTTAATCACTAGCGGACGTCACGCGGTTTCACCCGCGTACTTCCCGTTCCCGTGGTACTACGGGAATCAAATATAGCTTATATTCACTGCAAAAAGCTTCCCAACAGTGAAAATATTTTAAAATCGGTCCAGTAGTTCCGGAGCCTATTCGATGCAAACAAACAAACAATCAAATCATTCCTCTTTATAATATTAGTATAGGTATACATGTAATGTATTTGTTTAATCATAACGGTTTACGAGCTTATGAATGTTTGATTTAAATGTCTGTATTTTACTGAAAATATATTTTACAATTACTACCGCCATCTGAGTTTTATAGCTCAAATTTTCTATCCGAATTTTCCACTTCAAAAGTGACAGAAAGCAAAAATTATGGTAGCGTGTTGACCGCCATGCTCTAAGGAGCCGTAAACCATAATATTTATTGAGCATCGAAGTTCAAAGACCATTGCCGCCAGTAAAACATACAGCCTGCATTGGACAGTTACATCGAATTATCCACTACCAAAATTCTCGATGAAGACAGCGTGCACTGAACAGTAAAAAATATACGTTTTTAGAGCAACAGTGTTTGTTTTATTCAATGGTCAACCCTATGAGTGTAATTGTAATTACATGAGCTACATAAAGTCTACTAAGCTTGTGGAACTCCGGTCCTCAAAGGGATGGCGATTCTGGTTTTTGCTGAACATGCGAATCGATTTAAGTTTTTTTTTTTTTTTTTTTTTTTTTTTATACCACTAAGGTGGCAGACAAGCATACGGCCCACCAGAAGGACCGGTGGTCACCGCAGCCTATGAACGTTTGCAACACCAGAGGCGCCACACTCGCGCTGCCGACCCTGCAAAAACCTTCTAAGACCCCTTTTGAAGAACCCCATACTGTAGGCGTTTGGGAAAACCGAGGCAGGGAGATCATTCCACAACCTAAGCGTGCGCGGAAGAAAACCCCTATCGGATCTAACCGTGCTGGAACGCTCCGGACGCGTAAGTGAAAAAAGTATGGCATATTTGAAATGTTTCCATTTTATTCGTGTGAATAAAGGAAGATGATAATCCACGTGATAATATTTCGGCCACGTATAATACTCATGTATTTACCCAAGTAACCACAGCATTGGTTATTATTACAGAACTACTCACTTTTTCTGACTGATAACATGCATTTACAATGCTAACGGTATAAGTTATTTCAAGACTGAGCTAGCAGACTAAGAAAGCAGATTAGTATTCCGTAAACTCACCGTACGCCGAAGTAGCTCCCTATCGGATTTTTTGGTATTAAAGCGCTCAGGACACAAAGGTTGATAATGAAAATCCCTTGAGAGGCAAGGAGAGTACAAAGCTAGCCGCTCGTGACCGCTTACCGTTACTCAATCGACCCCCACGACTATGGAAATTTAGTAACTGATGGATCACGACACTGGCAGAGAAAATTCTGTAGACAAACCACTTTTGACCTTAATAGCTTGAATGACAAATATATTGAGACCAAAGGTCACCGATCAAATTGGCCCCGTGGGAGATTTCACTATTTCACGCGAAAGAACGTTTGTCAAAGTTGCACCTAAAGATCAAAAATCTTCAAATTACTCAAACGGATTAAATTATTACCTATTTTATCTTTTTTAATTTTTTGAATTATGATTATTTGGAGTGGAGAAAGAGTGAATAAATAGCTGATTTGTATGCATTTAATTAAACCTATCGACAGTAATGAGTAGGTATTCTTTCTTAGAACACGGATAGTGGGATTTTTTTTTACTTTTAATTCATTACAAATTACACACTATATATTACAAATTACATACATAGTGCTGTGCAGGTAATCTTTTACGTATTCCATAACAGTATCGACAAAAGTAATGAAATTAAGAATTTTAATATGATTTATTTATTTATTTATTTTTATATCAGCATTGATTTATTAAGACAAATGTAATAAATTTAATAAATATATTGAAATAAGTAGGTTGAGTAGGTGAAATACTAACTAAAAAAATTCAAATTTACTTTTTTATTGCTAAAATTTAGCTAATTATATTTAAGAGAATCTTATTTGCTATTAATATCATATTTACAACTAAAAGCAAATTACCCACTTAATATCAGATTACGACATATCGACAAATCCTTAAATATTTTATCGACATGGTTCAACCCCTACAGTAAGTGACATTTATGACCCAAAGTGCCAGTTCGTATTGCGGATACTATAACAAGGTAAGGCTGGGAGCAAAAGTGGTGACGCAAGGTCACCACTTTTGCTCCAGCCATCTCAGCCGTACGGCCGGGCCGCTGCGACCGACGACGTGGCTGCGAGGAAGCGGTTCAAATACGAGGCATTGCGGGGTCGGTATCACTTCGTTCCTTTCGCGCTGGAAACAATGGGCTGTTCAGGTTTGGAGGCGAAGCGTTTTGAAGAGGAGATATGGTGTAGATTGAGAGAAAATTATGAAAAGTTCCGCGCGGGTTAGTGGTTGGTGCAAAGGCTGGTCATTGCCATACAGCGAGGTAATGCCATAAATTTTATGTGCACTTTACACCGAGTGCGGGTGTACAGGTAGCCTATTTTATCTTTTGACATTTTGTAATTGTATTAAATTGTATGTTATGCAATTTAAGCGCATTTAGGCCGGTAAGAAATATATATTATTTTCTTTTAATGAGTTAGCACTGACAATTAGCGCATTTAGCAATGTTAAATAAATGACCATGCACATTATATCCAGTAATGACTGGTTTAAAGGCGAAAAAGACGTACAAGTCTACAAATTACAGAGTACTATACGTACTCGATGTTAAAACCTGTTCATGTGTTTCATCTACCAATGTCACTTTTTTGAAAGCTCATTAATTCTCGGTTTCTATTGACGAAAGTGATACCATGAGCTACAGAATAATTATTTAAGAGATCTATGCAGGAGTAGGTAGGTATGTGTTTTGATTTGTGTATAAATAATTTCGGGTAGAACTTTTAGATGGTCAGTAAATATTAAGTAGATCGGTCCAGAAGTTGCAACCACAGAGAATCACAGCGGTGGAGTTTTAGTATTAAGACGTCCCAAAAGCCCAAAACTAACCGTTCAAATTTCGTAACGCGACGTGATGAAGGCCATGAGGGTTAAAAAATACAAAAAATAAATAGATGTAGACCTTGCAGTATAATTTACTTTTTTAGGGTTCCGTACCCAAAGGGTAAAAAACGGGACTATATTTACGAGACTTCACTGTCCATGTGTCTGTCCGTCACGAGGCTGTATCTCATGAACGGTTATAGCTAGAGCTGGAATTTTCACAGATTATAAGATAAGATAAGATAAGATTTATTAACAAAAAGGAAATATTACAGTAGTGGCACCTCTTGGTTACAGATTAGCATCAGATACCTACATAACAATAGTAGGTTCATATACTAGAGACTACTACGTGGATATTACTAGCATGTCGCAGATGATTAATAGCAAATTTTATATTGTAAAGTAAGTGCACCCTGCTCCTTAAACTAGGCGAAGCCTGTGTCTTAAGGGTCAGTTTTCGATTCCTGTTTTGATATTATTATACATTTTCTTTTTAAATATTGGCCAGCGAGGCGGTATAAAACCTCTCATGTAAGACTGCTATTGGTCTGTTTACACAGTTAACCATTAAATTACTTATTAAATTTTTATATTATTAAATTTCAAATAAAATAAATTTAAAACAGAATAAAAAACAATTTAAAAAAAAATTAAAACAAAAATTTATTTATTTATTTATAAAATAAAATTTAAATAAATAAAAATTTTAAAATAATGTACTTACAATTTAAAATAAAATTAAATCTAAAATAAAATTAATAATTAAATTAATTTATTCAATAAAATATTAGACAAATAGTAGGTACCTATGTACATTAAAGCGTAATAAGTATTTACAAAATGAATAAACCTAAACTAAATCTAAATAGGGACCCCGTGGCATTGTGCCCAAAAGACTGGCAGCATTCCCCCTTTGAACGGCGATGCCTGTTCGTTGGGAGAAATAACTGCCAGCCCTTAGGTCACCAGTAGACTCCACAAGACGCTTCTTCAAAATTTTACAAAAATTATGCGCGTTGGGACTTCAAGGACCTAGGGTCTCGACACCGACTGGAATAAAATTGTAGGACGAGCCGAGACCCTTATACTGGGTTATTTTTTTATTTTCTGCTGCTTCCGCTGCTGCGCTGGCTTTTTCTTTTGTTCTAGGAAGATGGGACGGGGCCAATGTGTCTACGCTAGTGGAATCCCAGACTAGGACCCGACCCATCTCCCACGGAATTAAGGTCATCCCATCCGGTCTCTTGCCATCGTCCCTAAAAATGCCATTTGGCTCTAAGAGAGCGGGCACACCGACGACGGTGGCAAGAGCACGGCGAATGATATCATTGATATCGTTAAGCGCAGCGTGGCGAGAGAAGCGACCTGCACTCTTTAAGCATGATAGTCCATGGTGACCCATAGAGTCTACGGTACCACCACAGGGGCAATGGTGAGGGGCGCAGAGCGGGACGCCAAGTCTCAAGCCAACTGCCATTCTCAAAGTGTCCGGTTCAAGAAAGGTTCCGGTGTTAGCAGTTGGAAAAGCATTTAGCCAATCACCGGATTCCTTTCTGCTGAGCGCTAATAATCTAGCACGATCTGGGCCTAAGCTGGCGTTTAAAATCGAGTCAAAAGTGAATTTTGAAATTGCGTCATCCCAGCTCCGTTGTGAATTTGGATGAGTAGGAAAATTTTGACCTGGGCAAGCCATAAGCCATGCATCCTTGGCATCTGTACAGCCAGCCATCTTATAGTTAGTTAAACAGTTGTTTAGAATTTTACCTACGAGTGCTGACGTGGCATGTACAGATGACAAAAAGGCTGGCAAAGCCACACTGGAAATTTTGCGGATCCCTAATCCACTGTATTTAATGGGAAGGGAAGCTTGAGTCCAAGATTGTTCATTAAGATGTATGTTCAGAATACGTTCCAACGCGCGCGTTGGTGTGTGTCTGTCTGTGTGTGTGTGTGTGTGTGTGTGTGTGTGTGTGTGTGTGTGTGTTGTGTGTGTGTGTGTGTGTGTGTGTGTGTGCATGTGTGAGTTGTATGGAAGGGAGAGACAGTGGAAGTCCGCGCTCGCGAGAGAGTACCTGTTTCAGTAGTAATCGGTAACCTTGCAGTAGTTATTTTTTTTTATTTCTGTATTGTGTATTTCTGTTAAACAAAAAGAAATAAGGGGGGCTTCCATACAATAAACGTGATTTTTTTGAGATTTTATTTCATTTTTAATAAGCTTTTATTAGGTCGTCGTGTATGTAACTAACAATGTAATGGAATCTAAGGATACTAATTTAACCATCTTGCAAGGATCGTAGCGTCATGAAAATTGGCAGATATATGTAGTTCTGATGACAATACTATAATATGGGACTGTCAAACTGATATGATGATGGAGCCGGAAGATAGGCCCAGAAAACCAGTGGAATCTAAGGTAGCTAATTTAACCAGCTTCCAAGGATCGTAGGGTCATGAAAATTGGCAGTTGTATGTAGTTCTGATGACAATACAATAATATGGTACTGTCAAACTGATATGATGATGGAGCCGAAAGATAGGCACAGAAATTTCGATGGAAAAAGTGGAATCTAAGGATACTAATTTAACCATCTTCCAAGGATCGTAGCGTCATGAAAATTGGCAGATGTATGTAGTTCTGATGACAATACAATAATATGGTACTGTCAAACTGATATGATGATGAAGCCGGAAGATATGCACAGAAAACAAGTGGAATCTAAGGTAGCTAATTTAACCAGCTTCCAAGGATCGTAGGGTCATGAAAATTGGCAGCTGTATGTAGTTCTGGAGACAATACAATAATATGGTACTGTCAAACTGATATGATGATGGAGCTGGAAGATAGGCACTGAAACTTCGATGGAAAAAGTGGAATCTAAGGTAGCTAATTTAACAAGCTTCCAAGGATCGTAGCGTCATGAAAATTGGCAGCTGTATGTAGTTGTGATGACAATACAATAATATGGTACTGTCGAACTGATCTGATGATGGAGCCGGAAGATATGCACTGGAACTTCATGATGGAATATCGTATTATATCTGTTTTTGGATTCGTCAGAAAAGTCTTTTAATGAACTTTGACCAGGCTTAGGTTTCAAGGTTATAACAAACCTTTTTTTAATTGACTTGTAAAACTATGCAATGGAATCTCAGGTAACTAATTTAAGCCGCTACGATCCTTGGAAGATCCAAGGATCGTAGCGTCATCAAAATTGACAGATGTTTGTAGTTCTGATAACAATACAATAATGTGGAGCTGTCAAACTGATCTGATGATGGAGTCGTAAGATATGAACTGTAACTTCATGATTGAACATCGTATCATAGCTGTATTTGGATTTGTTAGAAAAGTCTTGTAATGAGCTTAGACCACGATTACCTGTTATATATTGAAGTTAATATTGAGTGTAAATATTGTGTAAATATTTGCAAAAATGTATATGTATTAGAGTAATAATGAAATATTTTCACATTAGTCGAACTCAGACAAAACACCATGTAATACAGAAATCCCTACTAATATTATAAATGCGAAAGTAACTCTGTATGTCTGTCTGTTACGTTTTCGTGCCTAAACCACTAAACCGATTTTGATGAAATTTGTTATAAAGATAGTTTGAGTTTAAGAGAAGGACATAGGTTACTTTTTAACTGACTGCGCGAAAGTAGGGTAATGCTTTTATGCGATAACGACTTCTACGCGGATGAAGCCGCAGGGCACATCTATTTAAGGTATAAATGTTGTGACTAAAAAGTATAAAATAAATAAATGGTTTAAAAAACCCTAGAAAAATACGCTTTTATAATGCACGAAAAAACCCAAAAATAAATTATGGATCGTTCAAGTTGCCTCTATTTCTGGGCTGAAGTGTAAAATATGTGCTTTTAGTTATAATACCGTCGAGACCCCTTATTTCGCCTGGGTTTTGACACTTTTTTCATCATATCTTTTTATTTTGAAAGTATTTTAAATTGACTTGAGTAAAAAACGATTTTACTTAACACAGGCTATTACTTTAGACGATGTAAGTATCGAATATCATTATAATTAGGCTACAAATTGACTCTAAAGGTCATAGGCGAAGTTTCGGTCTTTTTCCTAACTTCGCCTACGGTATATTACGGGGTCTTATGAAGCTTATGTTTGTTGTCAACTAGGCTATTAAATTTAGAATCCGAAAAAAGAAATATTAACCTTACCCGGAACGCAATAAAGACACAATTTCTTTAAAAAATGTATAGTAGGCGAAATTTGGAAGCGATTTGAAGATGTTCCATACAATTGATCTAACTTTGATAGGGTTGTCACAATTCTTGGTAACTTGCCTTACTGTGAAAAAGGTGATTAATGAATTAAGAAAATAATTGTTATAAAAATAATCATCTACAATAAAAAATGAAGTCACTTAGTCAATAGTACCCACAATTTGCTCATCAGATAACCAAGTTGAGAATCCTGTATCTCTCAGAAAAGGTGTTTCCCATTGAATTTTACGAAAAATTCATCGGAGATGGTTGGTTTTTCAAAGTCCCAACCTAAGAAATTCTCACTGCGTCATTTGCATTCATAGCACAACAGAATTCACAATACCTATATGATTTTAAACTAACATGGTCATTACTATACATTTTATTACTAATAACGTGATTTTAGAATTGACAACCCTACGGGTAGGCGAAGATTGGTAACAATGTGACCGTCACTACCACCTCGGCAGCATTTTATGCCATTTTGAGCTCAAATTGTACGCTAGGTAAAAAATATTTACGTTATATTACAGCCAAATAAATGTATGTTGTAGTCAAATAAAATGTTTAACATTCCACTGCCTACAACACTGCTTAAATACTAAATTTTCTACACCGACCAAAAAACGTAGTACATTTTCCAACACAAAAAAAGCTTTTGTAATGAACATAGGTAAGTTAGTCGCAATTTAGCTGAAGAATCTTGCTATGGATAAAATATACTTGCTCATGAGCAGTTTTATGCGAGGTTTAATCAATAGGTTTCTTGGTAATTTTGAATTTTGTGAAATCAGGCGAAATTTGGTAACCTAGGCGACATTAGGGGTCTCGACGGTATTTGATTATAAAAAATTCACAAAAGTTCAGTTTTTTGATATTTTTCTATATTTGTGGTATAAGAAGATATTACTTTCCAAATTTCATAGTTCTAGATTAGCGGGAAGTACCCTCTTAATTTTGATTCCCTTGGGAGTGTCGAAATACACGTTTTCGACGACATAAGCGGCCTTAACTTTTAATAACTTTAACTTAAAAGTTTGGTTTTCTTACAGCATCAAGAGACCATAGACGTTGATTTATGGTATTAATTTCAACTCGATGTCTTCACGCGTTCGCGAGATACAGAGTCTTGACAGACAGACGAACGGACGGACAACAAAGTCATCCTATAAGAGTTAAGTTTTTTCGTGTTAGGTGCGGAACCCTTAAAACACTTTAACTGTAAATCCGTTTCCAAGGTCCTGTAAATTTTCCTTATCACCCTTTCTAAAGCTACTGCGCGGCAGCAGAGATCGGCAACGACAGCCAGGCGGGTGCTTCTGGGTTTGTTTTGCCGCGCTGACCCTGTTATCTCGAATTGCCGCAGTACCAAACGAATGCATAATGTGCGATTAAAATATGTCCAGCCATTATAATCTTTTGTAATATACTTACAGGCAGTACAATAAGGTAGAATTTCGAAAATTATTGGGTTACACAGTAGGTAGAGTCCTTTCACTGTGACGGTAGCTATAATATTGATTCAATTTCATGATAGGTACCTACTCTCCAATATCAACCCCTATCATTCACTCTCGGGTAAAGCAGCTGATGTTATAATGTGGCATTTAAAAAAAGAACCTTTCTTCATGGATGCCTATATCATTAGGGTAGCTGCTGCTTACCCTAAAACTTTCAAGTTTCTAGGTGTAAAGTCTTCGTGGCATTGATGTTCGTGTGTGAGTCAGTCACCCGGTAAATTTATTATTACAGATATTAAGTAAAATAAAAACAAACATGTTTTTTGAATTCCTTGAAATATAAAGGGGTTGACGGTATATCATACAGTTTATTGCAGACCGTACTTAGGTACTTCAAGGAACTTAGGACACGACAAGGATACAATTACAAAGACTAGCGTTATTGCTTGAAGTGATTATAACCACGCGAACTAAAGTTATACCATAATATTATGTATACTGATAGTAGCACTGATAAAAAATATAGTAATTATAGTTGTACTTTTTTAGGGTTTCGTAGCCAAATGGCAAAAACGAAACCCTTATAGATTCGTCATGTCTGTCTGTCTGTCTGTCTGTCTGTCCGTCCGTGTGTCACAGCCACTTTTCTCCGAAACTATAAGGCCTATGCTATTGAAACTTAGTAACTAGATGTATTCTGTGAACCGCATTAGAATTCTTATATAAAACTAGAAAAAAAACAGTAAATTTTGGGGGTCCCCATACTCAGAACTGAAACTCAAGATTTTTTTTTCATCAAACCCATACGTGTGGGGTATCTGTAGATAGGTCTTCAAAAATGCTATTGAGGTTTCAAACATCATATTTTTCTAAAGTGAATAGTTTGCGCAAGAGACACTTCCAAAGTGGAAAAATGTGTGTCCCCCCCCTCTAACTTCTAAACTAAGAGATTGATAAATCTAAAAAGAATATATGATGTACATTGCCATAAAAACTACCAACGAAAATTAGTTTGAGCGAGATAGACTTGGTAGTTTTTTTTTTATACGTCATAAACCGCAATTTTCGGTTTGAAAAATCACTACCACTGCGAACGTGTTAAACATCAATCAAAGTTACAAAGAACTTTTATAATATGTTACTTGCTGCTACGAAACCCTTCATGGGCGAACTCGCACTTGGCCGGTTTTTTATTCACGGACGTAATTTTACTTAGACCTATAATAGTTATCATAGATAGGTCCAAGTAAAATTATTATTATTTTTTTATAATTGAGTTTGAGTTTGATTTAGCTGGTAGGGCTGCGTGTCAATGAAGGGTCCCGTGGGTTGGCCGTAAAGTACTAATTTGCGATGATCATAAGCTGATTAGAAACATTAAACAGAACCGAGAGCACTTACTGTACTTCAGGAAATCCTTCATGGATGCCTTTCACCCCACTATGCCTTTCAACTGTATACGGCCGGGAATCCCAGGTAGCCCTCGAAAAGATGTCCCAGGGTACATAATAGAGGTGTGGCACACGTGCTGCCGATGTCGTTGCCTCATTTTGAAAGGTTTCCAGCTGCCAACAAGAAAGTCTACTAACACCTATGATTATTGACGCTGTGACCGTTGAAAGAACACTAAGGTAGCCGGGCATTTTTTCTTTATAGTACATGTGGAAATCGTCATGGATTCTATGCTGGACCCCTAATACCATATGGTGCCCTTCCGGCTTCCATTTGCCTACGCCTTTGGAAGGATACGTAACTCGGGCTGTAAGCTCTTAAAAAGAGCTCTTAATTTTTAGAACACAATTTGTAAGCTGTAAAATCGCCCGTATACCGTAGAATCGATTTCATTCTGAATTGAGCAGTTTTATAACTTTATCTGCAGCAGCAAGCAAGGTTTGAAATTCATTAGATACTATCGCGCGTGTTTTCCTTTTAAAATCGAGAGCAAAGTATAGATTTCTACCTCATTCTTATGATACTAAGAAGAAAGGGTGGATTAGATCTCTTACAAATATAATTCTTTGTATTGAATAAAAGAAAATTGTTTTTAAAATTGGAATAATATTCAATTGATTCGTTCTATACCTTTCATCTTTTTGGAATTCATTAGATACTTTACACAATACATGTTTTGCTTATAGGTACAATTGAGAACATAGCATGTATTTATTTCAAGCGCATTTTAACAAGAAACAGAAGTATAGACCTATTAGATTTGATACAGCTAAACATACAATTATTTGTATTAACTAAAGCTAATAATTTTAAAATTATAATGCGATAAAATGAGTTCATTAAATGTCGCGTAGGTTTGAGTAAGGTCTGAGTGTGGTCATAAGTCGAGTACTGTAAGACTTTAGCCACATAGGGCGACTTTACATGCCAGTACTAACTTACCAATGTTTACGGTCTCCTAATCTCTACTAAGACAAAAGGGTCTTTAATGTACGTACTTCTTGCCCTAAGGGTCCAGTACCTACAGTAAAACGTCTTATTTTACCGCAAATAGTAACTGCTTTTTACAGTAATACAGTTAAGAGTAGCCTCGTTTGCTCAAGACCATTGAGCAGTACAGAACATTCGTATTGTAAGATGGCAGTAAACGGTTACTGCCATCTTACAATACAAATGTTCTGTGATTGTTTGTGCTATTTCATGCTAGTAACCGGCGGCCATAACCTGCCCTGACTAAATACTACGGACCAATGGTTGACACTATACTTAGTATGTCTCTCTCTATCCGATCTGATCAAAGACCGAGAAAAACGAAAAACCGATACTGATAAAAACGTATATGTCTTCAAACAAATGCAATATCTTTAATAACACAAACAAACTTGTTAACAATATAAATGCAATATCGCAAAATATCAATATTGCAGGCATGTTAAAACCGCGTAATCCCTATAGTTGTAGCTGTCACTCACGTTTTAATAGAGTAATTGAACAGCGTTTGTGAACATGAAGCAATAATCTAATGGGCTTTACAGATCGCTGCAACATACGTCATGATTGCGTTGTGATCACTGTCTTGCGATCATACACCATCTTTCCTTTCAAGTGTATTAACGTCGACGGTATCGACGCTCTCGTCTTGTCAATCATGTTTACTTCATCACGAAGAATGTGCATTTCGACACTCTGAAAGGGCATTCACTGTTAGAAACGCAGCTATTTATTATCTATTTATTTTCTTTAAATGATCTTTATATTACTAAACTGTAAATAAATAACCTAGTTGGTATAAAAAGGGGTGCATTTGCGCTCTACCAGATATCTGGTGTATCATCCAGTATAGAGATTTTTGGAGCCTACACCAGCCTCGCACCCCAGTGGCTGACTAAAGGATGATGTAATGACTAATAGAAGGAGAATCCTTTATTTACTAACTCTTCTGGCTTTCATGGTTCAAGTAAGGCCAAAATGATTGAGAGAGGTTTACGTCTAGCAGTAAACTGTTTTTTTTTTAATATTAAGCTAGCCAAATTGACGTCGCCACTGATGGAGAGCCTTGGTGCATCTAGCGATTGGGGGCCACTCTCACAGTTCGTAAGACTTCTAACATTAGTCCCCAAGGTGGCGGCCCTATGATGTGCCTTTTCACGCTCCACTTGAAGAACCTGGGATTGTAAGATGAGGGAAACATGTGCGCGGGCAGGTCGTTCGCGGTTTTTATAGTTCGACAGAGCAAAGATCTTTTGAAACGCTCAGTTCTGGCGAAGATTCCCTCCACTGTGTTTGAGTGGCACTTCTGCCGGGCACAAGTTGTTCGGGATCGGATAGGAAAGGGGGAGAGCAGGTTGAAGAGCTCATCAGAACACTCGCCGTGATATTTTCAGTAGAAGGTAGCCAAGAATGCTATGGTTCTTCGCTGCGCCAACGGCTCGAGGCCTCCCGTCACCTCAAGGCAATAGGCTGGACTGCTTTCATTAAAAAAGTAATAGGAGGATTTCTGAAATAGAAAAGACCCGGTGAAGAATCGCAATACCTCCTTCATTTTGTGTATTTCTGACTTTGTCAGACTGTCATACCAGAGTCAAAAGTGTACCGTGCTATCTATATAACTACGGCAATGTTCAGAAACAATAACTCTAAAGAGATACTACGAGAAAAGCTCCTTGTTAAGAATACTGAACAGTAATATACTCAGTTCATGACTTTCGTATAACTATCAACTCGTTTACGATTGTGATTTCATCTTTCCATTTCCTAACGAAATTCTCCGAAAAATATAAAATCCGCAATATAAATGAAATAGAATTGTGTTTTGGTAATTTGGAAACTACTGAAATCTATTAATATGCGCAATGTAGAGGCGGATCGATACGGTTTTTATTTAAACGGCCCCATTGGTTCCACTTTGAACATAACACGTGAACGAGAATCCTATCCAACACACACTGTGTGTAATGTAATAAGATTACTGAGAACACAGTCTATTGCCTCTGTAACTTTGTATTACGAACATTGCGCCCATGGATATCGTAAAATTCTCTATTTATTGTGTGTCTTGAATAAGTTTCAAGAAAATCAATTGCCTGCAAAAAAAAAGCATCTGTTGAGGAAGATGCAGCTGTTGAGAAAGATTTGGATAATCTTTTGTATAATAATTTACCTAAGATGAATTAGTAGCTCCCAAGATCTCATGTTCCGCGTAGTCTCGTCCCAGGATTCTTATGTTGTGTGGATTTTCGAAGGCTCCTCCTAAAGAAACAAAAAGTTTAAAATGTTGCTTTGTTTGTAAAAGAAGCCCGCATATGCATTGACCCATCGATAATTCGATGAAATACCTTGAGCTCGATTTCGACAGACCTTTTAAATTCAATGTTTACCCTATAAGCAGAATTTGAGAAAAACTGAACTGAACTAGTTATAATTTGAAAGAGCAAAAAGTATGTGCGGGAGAGGGATTTGAACTTACGTCTTCTCTCTTGCCAGGAGAGGTGCTTGACCTCTTAACTAATAAGAATATTTTATCACTTCTGAGTAGAGATGTAAAATGACTGAATCTGACCAGGGGCCTTACTCTGCAAAATAATTTCAATCTCAATTTAAGCGTAATCCAATTCCAATGTTAATTTTAATGTCGCCTAATTTGGTACTCTTGAAACAAAATTGTATCGGAATCGCTATTGCCGCGCGATTGAAATGTCATCGTTCTAATCCACTTGAAGTTAGCTGCGTCACCGGCCGCATAAGTGTTGCTCAACATATTACGATAAACTGGTAAAAAACTGTAAAATGATCAATCAATTAAAATACAAGGATAATAAATAAATATAACAAAAATAGTTGATCTGTAGATTACTTCTAATCTTTTTAATTCAATTTCATGGAAACAAATTGTCTAAATCATAAAATTAACTACGCTATTGGCTGTATGTAGCATTATCGTTGCCTATTAAGAAGTGTTATTCAATATGTCTAATATGAAGTGTCAAACTTTATTGAGTGTCACCTAAGAATAAATATTGGTAAGTAAATATTTACTCAATCAGACTTGTAATGTTAGCAGGTAATACTTAATGTGTTTTACATAGCATTAAACCTAGAAAGAACAACTACGCCTCATAGGCGCCCACGTCGGGATGAAAACGCTCCCTCTTTCTAATAAGCGTGCGTATCTAGCTGTCCTTTTTGGTGTGCCCTGCCGTCGGTGCACACCATCGTGAGTCAGGCCTTTTTTAGCGATAACTTCCAGTACCTGCGGGCACCGTCACTGTCTAGCCCTTTGAAATCCGCACCACTGTTATTTTATGTTCAAGGTTTAGTTATAATAGGAAGAATCCATAAAAAAAAACAAATAACAAAACCAATTTTTAATGAAATGTATGTCTTATTACATTGCAGTACCTGCATCATCCAACCCCTTGCAAGCGACTTGCCGAGACCTCGCCGGGCGGCGCGGCATCGCCTTTCCGTTCCGATGGACTCAAATATAGAACGGTTCGCCAATATAGAAGCGCGACGGGTCGAAGCAGAGTTGAGTTCAGCGCATGCACTGAACAAGCTAGCTGAAGCAGTCCTGGCTGTTAGTGAGGCTTTATGGGAGATAGCCAGAAAGATGCATTAAGTCCTTACGTTCCTATTTGTCAAGTTTTTTTCTTCTTCTTAATAAAGATTTTATAATGTTATAATAATTATTTGTTTCTTATTTTCTCATTACGTGCTCTTTGTACATTATAGTTTGCCCTATGTCCTTTACCAAGGTCCAAGGTCTTTGGTTACTTCCAGTGGCGTAAAATGACAAAGCTACTAGAATCTACAAATTTGGTGAATATTAAGTTATCGTTACCACATTTACCACAATAAATAATTGATTGAATAACTTGTAACAACATAGGTATATCCCGTTCGCTTCCGTTTGTTCGTTTGCCGCTGGTGTAGAGGCTGGTGTAGAGGCGTTGTATGGGAGGCGACCGGAAAACTTAGAGCGAACGGGTAGTAGGTACCTTATATCATGATGATATTATATCACTTCTTCTCGTATGAGTTGGCATAAAGGGCTTTATGTTTTTATAAACTTCTGCAACTCGATAATATGCATTAAATTCTTTATCTCCCATACAAAAAGACTTGTCCATATATCGCATCATTCTTCCCTCGTTTCGTCTTAGTTTTAACTGGTCGCCACTCCAATACATCCCAAGGGTGTCATAAGAGGCAACTAAGGAAACAGGTTTGTAAAAAGATCCATTCCGTATACTATGCCTCTGCCTACCCCATCGGGGATAGGGGCATGATTATATGTATGTAAGGATGTAAAATATTGTACGAGAGTGCGCCGTGATTTTTTTATTACGGCCTATGTACTTAATCTCCTGAGAGGAAAGGTATGCAACCCAGGAGTACTTAAGCATCTTAACCTCTGTGTTCCAGATCGATACGTTTGGAGGCGGAGACGTCCACCATTGCTGGATATGCCTGTAGCCAGGACCAATTTACTTCGTAAAACGCCTCTCAGCCGGTCAATAAAAATTGTTAATGATGTTTGTGACAGGATAGATATATTTTCTGGTCAATGGAGTGAGCTCGTAAAGGTGTTATTATATGTTTTATGTTACAGTATTGAATGATTTTGTTTTATTTATATTATATTTTTTATTTTTTTGTTATTATTAGACTATTTTGATTTTGATTTGTATCGATGTATGCTTCTCGTATTTTGTTTCTTTGTATTTTTCATATTTTTAGGTATCGTTTTTATTTGGGTGTATTTAGTTTTAAGTTTATTTTATTAGTTAATATAAGTCCATTATCGTTTTGGGGTAATCCCTGTCAAGATAGTGGAAGAATGTTATAAATAAATAAATAAATAAATAAATAAATAAATAAATAAACATTAGTACTAAACGCACCATATTAACCACTATAATTGTTATTGATACCACTCAAAACGTAAAACAATATCTACGAAGTAGCACTTTTGTTATTGAGAAAATCCTAATCAACAAACAATAATAAACACAATTCTACGGCAATAGACGGATGTCAAATGTACTCAAGAGTAGCGAAATGGGGGGCGATTGAGCAATTCCAATCCCATTTAGTTCCCAATACGGCCACGCAATTCTATAATAATATTGCGCTAGTATTGAATTCAAGAGTACGAAACATCAAAATTCCAATGTCGATCGATCGGAATTAAAGTCAAGAGTAAGGCCCCAGTCACGATTGTAAAAACCGTATTTGACCGGTCATTTATTATCAAATTCAATCAATTTGACTTAAACTTACTGTTAATTCTAACTATTAAAGTGACTAAATATACCAATTTTTCCCGACAGGGGGCACCATTTCAGTATAATCTATACTTATAATAAAACTGTTGAGGGTCGAGAGTCTGTACATAGAAGATATTTAAAAAAAAATAATTGTAAGGCATTCTCTAATCGATACTGAAGCCCAAAATGTAATTTAATATTTTCATGTCTGTCTGTCTGTCTGTCTGTCTGTATCCCGAATAAGTATCACGCAGAAACTACTGAATGGATTTAAATGATACTTGGCACAATCTGAGCTTATAATCCGAGGAAGGTTCTAGCATACTTTTGATCCCGATATTTTGCACGGTTCCTTCAGGAGAGGGGATGAGAGATGAAATGGTTTTTCAGTTGTAATTTCTCACCGCGTAGTCTGATTTCAAATATATTTTTGTGACGGAAAGGGTGTACTTTAAGGATTGTTTCACACAAGTTCCAATATTGAGGGATTTGTAGTTCAGAAATTAGGGGCATCTCAACTTTAGGTAAACCTAGAATTCAAGGGTTCTTTGGATTAAACGGGCGTGTTGGCTTAATCATAAAAGAGCCTAATGGTTAAGGCTATTGTAAAATAATTCAGTCAGCGCCGAAAGCATGGACTGAATTGTTTTAGCATAGACTTAATCTTTAAGCTCTTTTATGATTAAGCAAACAGGGCAGTTTCATAAGCTTCCATGAGTCTGTTGAAAATATACCTGTCCTTTCATACACCTTATGTGGCGTAAACAAAGTTGCGAGGGTTAGCTAGTCTATACATATAATAAAACTGTAGAGGGTCGGGAGTCTGTACATGGAAGATATTTTGAAAATTTTAATTGGAGGGCGTTCTCTAATCGATACTGAAGCCCAAAATATAATTTAAACTTTTCATGTCTGTCTGTCTGTCTGTCTGTATCCCGAATAAGTATCACGCCGAAACTACGGAACCGATTTGAATGATACTTAGTACATTTGAGCTTATAGCCCGAGGAAGGTTCTAGGATGCTTTTGATCCCGAAGTATTGCGCGGTTCCTGCGGGAGAGGGGATTAAAGATAAAATGGTTTTTCAGTTGTAATTTCTCAACGCGTGATGCGATTTCAAATACCTATTTTTTTTGTATTGAAAAGGGGTAGGTACTTTAAAGATTTTTCGACCCAAGTTTCAAGATTGAGGGGTTTGTAGTTCAGAAATTAGAGGCATCTCAACTTTCGCCGAACCTAGAATTCAAGGGTTCCTTTGAATGAGAGGGTAAATCTAAACGGCCCTATTTGCTTAATCGTAAAAGAGCTTAAAGATTAAGGCTATTCTAAAACCTGTTGTGGTTTTAGAATAGCCTTAATCTTTAAGCTCTTTTACGATTAAGAAAACAGGGCCATTTCACACGGTGCTTAACAAGTCTGATGAAGAATTAGATAGGTACCTCTCTTTTCGTGCACATTATGTGACGTAGACGAAGTTGCGAGGGTTAGCTAGTTCAAAATAAGTATCAAAAAGCACTCAAGATCAAAGTGACTGTTTATGACCCCTTTTTGACAGTAAATGACCGTTTTTGACCAATTTGACCGTAAATGACAGTCAGTCAAATTCAGTCACTTTGGTCATTTTCATCTCTACTTCTGAGCGTCGATCGCTTGGTGGTCTAAACATCTTTTTGATAAGAGAAAAATAGGAGAGAGATTGAATTTTTTTTCACATTAATATTCTAATTAAATCAATCTCAAAAAAAATTTGATTTATTCCCAAAAAGGCTTATGGCGTGCCATATTACCCGAACTTACTCTACATAATGTAAGTATACCAACTGATTACATTGTGCAAACACTTAATAACACAGTCTCTAATACAATCAATCGTGATAAATAGTTCTTAACAAAAAATATAAAAGTCAAAGACAGGTACATATCTATTTTAAATTAAACTTATTAGACAACTGAACTTTCACTTTCAATGGTATTATTTAGTGTTCGTAGCTAGTTAATTACATTTAAATGTACTCATTTAGACACGAGAGACCAGAATCACGTTACGATTGCAATGACATGTAATCAGGGTCATAAGCGTCGTTGTCCACTGGGGTGTAACAAGTCAGATAAGTAAAGGACAGTCACACAATTGTTTCTGTAAATACAGATTTTGATCCTCACACAGTACTTTATTATGGAGAGCTTTAATTAGTCTTAGATTGAATTTTAAAGTTACTATACGAGTTTTATACGCATATAGAATTTCTTCAAAAACACATTTTTAACAACTTTATTCATTCAAAATATGTTCCACCTACAGATGTACAGCTCTTTGAAAATCAACCTGCTTGCGAAAGTGATTTTAAAAAGTTAGAACTAGGTAGAGCTAGAGTTGGAAAACTAGAGTAAACTAGAGAGAAGGTAAACGTGGTGAATCTAAAATAAGTTGTTAGGATTTTGTTGTAATAAACTACTAGATGATGCTCGCGGCTCCGCCCGCGTGGAATACAGCTTCCTATTAAATATATCAGGTGTACGTTCCAGCTTCCTATTAATACAATATTTTCAGGGTAAGACGTGGTCTATGTACATGCACAGGTAGGTATTGATTATATTATGGAATAACACCCAGACTCTAATCTATCCTTGTATTGAATTTCAGTCAGATTCATTCTTTGATTGAGTAATGCAAACATTTTCACATAGTTGGGTATTCGTAAGAAGTATAGGTAAGGCATAAAAGCTTCCTTCAAGTCTTTCTTAGAAAGTATTGTACTTATTCATTTTACAGTCACCTACACCATAGTTAACGCTAACCTTTATGACACTCGTACATAATTACAAGTAGTCATTAATGTGATAAATAAGACAGCTATGTTACCAGTGCGTGTTTCATAATCCACGCTCTGAAATGTAAATACATCAATAATCAGAAGCAAGAAAAATGTGTTTCACTTTGTCTTACCCTCATGTTAAGCTGAATGGTCTTAAATTGTCTGGTTCGTAGAGTTTACATACCACAGAAAAGATACATATTCCATGCTACATACCTAGTATGTAGATATTAATGAGAGAATTTTCATTTATGAAACATAGAATCTTTGTCAGAATGGAGTGAATTAAAAGATGGATTCTTTGTCGAATCATACAAACTTTGAACACTCTCCCAGTGCACGTCCTTTTGCAACCCCAAACTACAGGTACTTAACTAAAAGCGAAGCGTGAAGAGACTCATCATTGGGTTGCTAACTTGAGGGCCAATAATCTTGTGTGCTGTGGGAGTAGCTCGCAATTCGCTAGATGTCACCATGGCTGTTCATTAGGCGGGCGGCGTCATAGAAAAAACCGGCACAGTGCGAGTCGGACTCGCGCACGTAGGGTTCCGTACCAAAATACGGCACAAAATTAACTTAATTATTAAGAATGCAAAAAACCCGACTGCCAAGTAAACATACAACAGAAAAGCAAAAAACAAGCTCTACATTTCTTTTGTGATTTTCTTTAGTTACTTACTGTTTTACTTTGTCGGCAACATTTGCAGGCGGGAAGAAACTATGTCAAGCGAGTAGTGGTTAGCAAAATAGCTACATGTTCCCATAGCTAGTAAATATTATTAATTTTCAGATTTTCAGATTTTTATTTTGTATTTATTGTTATAACGGCAATAGGAATACATCATCGGGAAAATTTCAGCTCTTTAACTATCACGGTATCTGAGATACAGCCGCGTGACGTGACAGACGGACAGACAGTCAGATATACAGACAGACGGACAGCGAAGTCTCATGAATAAGGTCCCGTTTTTTACCCTTTGGGTATGGAACTCTAAAAACCCGCAAAAAGAATGTCTGTCTTGTCTTTACCTTTTTAAGTAAACTTCGATGATCTTGGTTCAAGTAAGTATGTAAATAAAAGTTACAGATACAAAAAGCTGCCAGAAACTACTTTCATGTGCCATTTAATGTAAGTTTGGAGGACACAACCCGAACTGCTCCGTTATAAAACATTTATTGCCCAATATCGTTCAAAAGGAATATGTATACCAAACACCTTTTATGGTGTTTTGGTACAATATAAGTTTTGATAAGAGACTTTAATTTTGGTTTTAAGGCTTTTACAATTTAAGTTTGTTTTATCTACTTCATGACCAGTTTTAAACCGACTTCTTATAAAGAGGCTTTTCAAATCTATATTTTTTTTTATTTTTATAATTGCTATAATGTCAAGTAACCTAAATTGTTAAAAATTACAGAGAAATATAATTATTACACACACATTATTACTATCTAAACTAAACCTAAATACCAACCCCGTGGCATTGTGCCCAAAAGACTAGCAGCATTCCCCCTTTGAATAGCAATACCTATTCGCTGATCGAGAAAACTGCCAGCCCTTGGGTCACCAATCGACTCCACACGGCGCTTTTTCACCTTTTCTTGAAAAATATTTGCGCTTTGGGACCCCATGGACCTAGGGTCTCGACAAAAACGATACGATGAATATATCTAAATATATCTATTTGTAAGGCTAAAATCATACCAAACTTACAGGTGTTATTCTTCAGGCTTGCCGTGCAGGCTTATTTACTTTACACTCTGTACCTTAAATAAACTAAATCTATTGTATTTTTAGAGACGTAAACAATTTGGAATACTAATTGGGTTTATTTTATATTGAAGTCTACTATTACGGTCTAGATTTTGTCATGTGTGTTGCATAGTGTACATTCTTACTAGGAACGACCGGCCTACGACCAGTAGTGGACTTCCATAAGTCGGATCAGATTGATTGATAGCTCACTATAAAAATGTAGACCTAATTCCGGTAAATAAAGAAGATACGTAAATCAGTAAATTAGATGTCAATTGTCGAATGCAATGGCTATAAAAATATGAATTGTTGGAATTGTATAGTTTAAATATTAGAATTTGTAATATACGAATCAGGTGCACCATCAAACCGACAACGACAACTTTACGACTGAATACCGACAAAACCGGTCTTTGGTAAAAAAAAAAACATAAGCCTCGCTTCACACTTCGAGCTTTTTAGAAATAATCCATTAACTTATCTGTTTACTCAAAACTTTCAAGGTGTAAAGTGTTTAGAAGTACGATAAGAGTTCGGTTGTAAATTTTCAAAATCCCTTACGTTAAGATAAACTTTTGATTCCTCTCATCATTCTCAAACTTCGTTGGCTAAATATTTCCCAATTTAGATTAGTTTTATATGGCCGTCCAATACTCAGAATTTAAGCATTAAATGAATGTAACGGAAGTTTTAATGTGAGGTGGTACACACCTCATGAGAAAGTACCTATTGGGGAACTCGATTAATGAATAAAAAAACACTTTGGAAAGAAGTTATATGAATGTTTTGGATTATATTTTGTACAACACAGAAGTTATGTTATAGGTCTTTTTCAACTTATTCTTCAAGATACATAAATGTCACAGGCTACGTGGGTTTGGAAAAAACTCGTAGACTCATGGATGCTATGCCGGACGGACCCTTACCGTCTAAAACAACACGGTGCGCTAAAATAAACTGAACACATCACCTAATTTTAATTATAGAACCCTACCGATCAATCTATGTATATTACTTGTCTTACTTGTTTTGGTAACAACAAGCTTGGCCGTGTTCCAACAGTGTACACTGTTCAATCAATCAAACTCAAAATTTTTGACGTAGGGCACACTCGTGACGTGAGATGAATGTTATTAAAGTTCAATTTTTCGATTTGGCACGTTGTCAGCAGGGCAGATGTGAGGCATAGTTGCCAGATAGCGGGCAACTTGAGTAACTTTTCACATTTTCTCGGCAGCACATCCCTTGGCAGCGCCGACAATGTCGCTCGTCGTGAATTTGTTATCTCCGCGATTAACGAGACGCGTGTACCTACTCAAAGTTTGTAAAACAAATGATACATTTAATCACATTTCTCGCCAACATACGTTAAATAGTTAACGCTACATGATACTGGCTTTAAAACATTAACTAACACGTTAACGGTATAATTACCTCGGTCGTTATTAACGCTAAAAGCTATTTATTTTACATAATGATGTTTGGGCGGGCGTAAGCGTAACAATGAGGAGTCGCAATGCGGTAGCCTGGAGATACGGCGGACTCGGCGAGGGCCACAGATGCTCCAAACTTGACCGCGCAAGCCTTTGTTTGTTCAGTCTACTATTACACAGAGTGTCTATTGATGGTTCCTAGTACAATGTTATTCTGAAATAAACTTTACAACATTTTAGTAAGAACCGAACGAAAAGTAAAGATTGTGTGGGTAAAAAAGGAATCTTTTTGTATTTAATATTACAAAGATTCCTATTTTTATCCACATTAAATTACAGGTGTCCCAATTAGTAAATGCAGATACTTACTTAAAAAAGTTTTTGTTATTTTTAATTATACTCATAATTACACTGATTAGGTAAAATAATTGCAAGTATGCGTCTGTCTATCCCTCGGGGATACAGGCGTGATTAATATAAGTTACATACATTGAGTCACGTCTTATAACACAAAGTCACGTGACATAATCACAAATAATACATCTTTCACATAATAGTGTCACATCTCTTACGTAACTGTTTAGTTTCTCACACAAGAGACACGACAGGGCCCGTTTGGCGAGTGGGCGATTTGTTTATTTTACCACCTTCTAACAAGTTCTAGGAATGACGAGTTCTCAGGATTGTAGATAGTTAAGTAAAAATGACATTTTATTACTGTTGACAGTGTGGTGGAGGAATCATGTCATTACCGAAGAAAGGTGATAGAAATGACAGTCTTATTAATCTCATTGTTACTAATAGTGTCTGGTCCCTTATTGTGTGTTGTTGGAGCAAAGCGTGACACTTAAAGCCTTAGTAGAGCTAAAACCTTGACGGTTGGAATCCGAGAGTTGTTTTTGGCAGCCTAATGGCGCCTGTCTATCTTAAAGCTAGACGTTAGTTAAGTCTAAGTTTTTGTAAAGAGAACAAGTGTTATTTTGTGTGTTTATACTTGAAAACCATTTTGTAATTAGAGTAATATGACTTCGTATTACTTCAACGGCGGAACAGGCAAGGAAGAGTCATAAAAAAATCCCATAGTATAGTCGTTAACAAAAGTGCTGTAAAAGAGAGCTATTTTTCTAAGTCACTCTCTTCTAAAACAAGAAAAATGTGACAGAAATCTCTCTCTTCTGCTTTCTATGATAAGCATCATTATCTGCAACTTGAGATTTCACTCTTATTACTGTCACGAAGCCTATGTTCCATTTACACTGAGTAGCTTGCCTAGCAAATTTGCCAGTCTCGTCCGTTAGTCGCCAACCTTCAAAAACCTAGACATAGACAGCCCAATTTAAGGCCGCGTGGGTCAGATTTTGAGTTTTTTGAAACAATCCTAGTCAAAAAGTAAAGGGCTTATAATTCTGATAAATATATATATAATAGTTAAGGATATAAGCTAAACATATTCCGAGCCCGTTACACGATCCAATAAATTTCACAAGATAGAAAAAAATCCCAAAGTTGACTCTCTCAGAAAAGTTTTTTCAATACTGTGGCTAAACTACACTCATTTGCAAAAAAAACGGGCGGTTTTGATCTTTCATCTTTAAAAAGATACAATACCAAAAAGATTTCAATCGTTAGTACAGGTTACAGGCCGGTTTTCCCGAGGTATTAAAAAAAGTACGTTCTAAATTCAAATTTTCATTTGATGCTCATTTTTACAGAAAACCCCTTTTTACCCTACATTTTTGGCGCGAAGTTCCAGAATTTAACATCGACTTTCACAACTTTTATTCATTTTTTATCGATTAATTTCATATCCTTGACTGTCAAAGCTTTATTTATTGCTGTTTGCCTGTATAAAAAATGGTAGATAAAGTGGTAAAAGCTACCAAAATTATCGCGCTGCTTGAATAGGGTTGCAGCCAATGTTTCGTGGCTAGGAGGCTAAATGTTAGTCGCTCGACGGTCCAAAGGACCTGGCAGCGATATCAGGAGACTGGTTCCGTCGAGAGAAGGCCTGGTTCTGGAAGAAAACCATGTACCCAACCACGGGATGATCGTTTTCTTGTGAGTCGCGCATTGAGAAATCTCAAATCTTCGTATGTGGATCTTAAGAACAACCTCCAAGAAGTAAGAAATGTGCATATTAGTCTATGGACGGTCAGGAGGAGGCTTCTTGCTGCCAATATACGCAGTCACCGCCCGGCCCGCGGCCCCAAATTACTCCGTGAGCACAGAGTTCACAGGCTTAGGTTCGCTAGAATTTATGAATCATGGACTCAAGAAGATTGGAATAGGGTTTTGTTCTCTGATGAAGCCAGGATATCTCTGTTCGGTGAAGATCGACGTCGGCGAGTGCTAAGAAGACAAGGAGAGCGCTTTGCAGATGCATGTTTCGAAGAAATCACACCTTATGGTGGGGGCTCTGTTATGTTTTGGGCAGGAATAAATTCAATGGAACGTACAGAGTTAGTCTTCATTGACAACGGCTCACTGACCGGGCATCGATACATAACGGAACTTCTAATTCCTCATGCACAACCCGCATTGGCCGCTCTAGGTCAAGACTCGATTTTTATGGACGACAATGCTCGCGCCCACCGATCCCGCGATGTTAATGCGTATGTGCAAGAGGTCGGCATTCGTCGTTTGGATTGGCCAGCTCGAATTCCCGACCTCAATCCGATAGAACATATCTGGGATGTTCTAAAACGGAGTGTGAGATCAGTACTCCCGGCTCCGCAGACCATCAGAGAGCTGAAGAATGTGATTACTGCGGAGTGGGAACGTATTCCGCAAGCAAGTATCCGGGATATACTCGCTAGCATGCCCAGACGAATTCAAGCTGTGATTTTAGCTAGAGGGGGTCACACTCGATACTAAACATTTATCTGCTTTTACTTTATTAAAGAAAAACAAACAAAAAAATATTTTTATTTTTACTTCATGAGCATAATGCACTACTAGCGACCATACACTACTAGCGAGGTTTAGCATTATTTCCCATAAATTGTAACAAAATTTTTTGAAATACTGATGAAAACGATTATTTTCTTATTAATTTACCAAATTGTGAGGATAAAACTACCTATAATTATCAAACAAAGCAATATTAACATTAGAAATGGTTCATTGCTTAGGTGCCCGTTTTTTTTGCAAATGAGTGTATTAACATTTTATATATTTTTTTGCACTCAATTAAAGCTATTGAGTTTTTATACACATTTTCCAATCGTTTTTCTATACACAAGTATTTTTATAGTTATCATCTACGATTATCTAGCAAACGCAATAGAATTGCGCCGCTCTGACGGCCGATCAGTCTCGCGCTAGCGCTTGTGGAGGCAGGACCTGTGTCAGTTTTTTTCGCAATTATTTCGTAATTATTATGCCAAATTACGTTGAAATCGCCACAGTATAAAAATATTAGTGATGGGCAAAATGCTTAGACCATATATCACGGGACTAGCCTTTGCGAACCACCGCATACAAAAATATTCTGCCAGTTTTCATACAAGTGAAGGGGGAAACACAAAGACATATAAAATTTCATTGCATTTAAAAATGTATTAATCGACAAACGCGTAATGGCTGTTGTGTGTTAATTTTTATTGTACAGTCAACTACAATGAAATGTACTAGTTTAATCATATAAAATGATGTACAGTGCTTTTTAACCGACTTCAAAAAAGGAGGAGTCTCAATTCGACCGTTTATATGTTTTTTTTATTTTTTTTTATGTTTGTTCGCGCAGAACTCCGTCGTTTATGGACCGATTTGAAAAATTTTTTTTTCGTTTGAAAATAGATACTTCCAAGGTGGTCCCATTTTAAGGAAGTCAGGATCTGATGATGGCATACTGGAGAAATCGAAAGGAACTTTTAAAAATTGTAGTGGCATCTAGGGCGTTTGTAATATTTTTTATTAAAGGCTTTAAAGTAATACAACTTAATGAAGGTCTGGAGTCGATCTGATGATGGAGAAGAAAGACAGTAGAGAGTATTTCCTAACGAAATACAGCAGTTACCTTGTGTTTGGGCTTGATTAATTTGTACTATCGAGAACTTTACACCTAGATAGATAGATTTTCAGTCTACACGTCACTAAAAATGGTGAAAAAAAAAATTTTTAACAAAAAAGAAACCGACTTCAAACAAAACTAAAAACTGAAAAATAAAATTTATATAGCACAAAGTTAGTATATATTCTGATTTATCAGATATCATTAAATTTAATACTGAAGTCGGTGCCAATATGACTATGAGAGAGATTAATAATGTCTACCTAAGCCTACATAGTTTTAATGGGCACCGATTTCTGTATTATATTTAATGATATCTGATAAATCAGAATATATACTAACTTTGTGCTAAGTAAATTTTATTTTTCAGTTTTTAGTTTTGTTTGAAGTCGGTTTCTTTTTTGTTAAAATTTTTTTTTTATAAAGCCAAAAGACCAAATGGTCATGTGCAATGCCAGAAAACAATGCTTAAGTAAGGCGCATCCTGTGGTTAGATGATCTAAGGCAAAATGTAATTAGATTAACCGTTACAAATTACAATTACTTTGTAATGCTTAATTCAATTACTCTGTAACAGATTACTCGAATTACTCGAGTAATCTGTTACAGTTACAATGAGTACTAGCAGTAACTAATTACTGAGTAATGGAATTACACGTTAATCTAATTACATTGTAACTAGTTACTCATTAATTTAATCAACGAACTCTCATAATTAACAACTCTGTCATGAGAATTCGTCACGGCGGCCCCAGGGGTGGATCGATTTTGATGCGGTTTTTTGATCGTAAGTCAATGTATCCATTATGGTACTAAGCTATACATTCTGAAGACCATCAGCTTAATTCCTGAGTGATGAAGGGATTTCACTAAAATTCCCATACGCGACTCATGGTAAGTGTGGTGATCTTTTACTTTTTAAGTGTTTTCACGACATGGTAACTAGCTACTTAATGCATTAAAATGTCTACGGATTACATGATAATTTTGCAATTCAATATGACCGCCGCGCCGTAATCACAAAATTTCATGATGGGTATCGTTTAAGGGGTTTTTTGGTATGCTGAGTACGAATCACGAGATTATTTTGCAATCCAATACGACCGCCGCGTCGTAATCACAGAATTTCATGATGGGTATCGTTTAAGGGGTTTTTTGGTATGCTGAGTACGAATCATGTGATAATTTTGCAATCCAATATGGCCGCCGCGCCATAATCACAAAATTTCATGATGGGTATCGTTTATGGGGTTTTTTGGTATGCTGATTACGAATTACATGATAATATTGCAATCCAATATGGCCGCCGCGCCGTAACCACAAAATTTCATGATGGGTATCGTTTAAGGGGTGTATTGGTATGTTGAGTACGAATCACGTGATAATTTTGAAATCCAATATAGCCACCGCGCCTTAATCGCAAAATTCCATGATAGGTATCGTTTAAGTAGTTTTCCGGTATGCTGAGTACGAATCACGGGATAATTTTGCAATCAAAATATGGCTGCCGCGCCATAATCGCAAAATTCCATGATGGGTATCGTTTAAGTGGTTTTCCGGTATGCTGAGTACGAATCACGGGATAATTTTGCAATTCAATATAGCCGCCGCGACTTATCGCAAAATTCCATGATTCGTACTCAGCATACCAAGAAACCCCTGAAACGATACCCATCATAAAATTTTGTGATTACGGCGCGGCGCCCATATTGGATTGCAAAATTATCACGTGATTCGTACTCAGCATACCAAAAAACCCCTTAAACGATACCCATCATGAAATTTTGTAATCACACCGCGGCGGCCATATTGAATTGCAAAATTATCATGTGATTCATACTTAGCATGCCAAGAATTCCCTTAAACTATACCCATCATGAAATTGTGTGATTACGGCGCGGCGGCCATATTGGATTGCAAAATTATCACGTGATTCGTACTCAGCATACCAAGAAACCCCTTAAACGATACCCATCATGAAATTTTGTGATTACGGCGCGGCGCCCATATTGTATTGCAAAATTATCATGTGATTCGTACTCAGCATACCAAGAAACCCCTTAAACGATACCCACCATGAAATTTTGTGATTACGGCGCGGCGCCCATATTGGAGTGCAAAGTTAGTACGTGATTCGTACTCAGTATACCAAAAAACCCTTTAAACGATACCCATCATGAAATTTTCTGATTACACCGCGGGGGCCATTTTGAATTGCGAAATGATCACGTGATTCATACTTTGCATACCAACTTTAGAAAACTTTAGAAATTTTTATGACCAGCTATTTACATTTTTTACGCAACTGTAACCATCTAGCAAACTTACGCAACGAAAACCTCAAAAGAAATGAAATAACCTAATGAAATACCTTCGAAAAATGTTTCGTTGCTGCTCTGCTCTTATTCGCCTTAGCGTGATGTTATATATTTTGGTATTTTTGAAAAATGGAGATTCTGTTAAGGAACTTTTGAAATTCAACTAGCAGTCTCTTAGACTCTAGAGTTCAAACAACTAAACAAACAAACATACTCTTTAGCTTAAAAATATTAGTATAATATTATAATTAACTCATTTATTTACGAAACTCTAATAAATCACTACACTTAATAAAGTAAGATGCATTTACTACGTCAAACAAAGTTAGCATGCTGTTTCTTTCTACTATACTGTATACTGTGGCATGAGAGTTCACTGCCGCTGCCAGCGCGCGGTATGTCTTGCGCCCGGGGCGAGGGGAGCGCCAAATGCCTACTTGTGCGCTATAACCGCCCTTAACTATTAAATATAATTATCTAGAAAGCTAAAATAAGCAGCTTAGTTGTGCTTTACAAAACCAGTTCTGAAATCTGAACACACATATCGGATGATATAAAAAAGGTGTGTGAGTGAAAATTATGTAACCTTTATGATGCGGTTTCCCAGTATTGCTGACAGTTCTTATGAGTATTGGGTTGTAGGCACCTCTCGTGTCAGCGGAAAGGTCCGTAAGCCTATAGCTCCGGGCGACCGGATCATTGAGTACGTTCTGTCATGTCAATTGCACGAGAGAATACGCATCTTTTTTTTCGGGGCTGAGCGGAAAAGAACACTTATTCGTCGAGATAAAAATGTCACTTTCTCATCGCGGTTTTTGCTTTCGTCATGTTTTTTGCCAAACTTATTTTGTAAGTGACACTAAGTACCTAAGCGGTTTTATGGGATATGTTTTGATACGGATATTTGAGGGTTAAATACGGTATTTTCAACTTCTGATAACAAACGAGGAGTGTTTAAATTTTATGTGGTGTAATGGTGTTCTTCTTTGTTCTAAAGCCGATGTGATCGAAATGGAACTTAGCTATAAATTTTGAAGATTTAGAACGTTTGGATTTGATTCTTCTCCAAGATGAGCAAAGGATTTCTCTAAAATACACAGCCTTGTGGTGTACCTACTTATTGTATTTTTAACCCCCGACGGAAACCCGGACGGGGTGTTATAAGTTTGACGTGTGTGTGGGCATGTGTGTGTGTGTGTGTTTGTAAATCTGTCTGTGGCATCGTAGCTCCCAAACGGGTGAACCGATTTTGATTCTGTTTCTTTTGTTTGAAAGATGGGTTAGGGGAGAGTGTTCTTAGCTATGTTTTATAAAAATCGGTTAAGCCATTTCAAAGATATGAGGAGTGAAAGCGGTGATGAAAAATTGAATGTGTTCAAATATACCCGTGTTGGGTATCAAATGAAAGGTCATAACTTATATATCACGATACCGCAAGTTTTATGAAAATCGGTTTAGCCATTCGAAAGATATGAGGAGTGGAATGTATTTCTAATTCTGTAACCATACTCCGCGCAATTCGCATTAGCTCTGAATAATTTTTGATAGAGTATACGTATGTTAATATTAAAAAAACCCTATAAAATCCCTATAAAAAGCATGAAATAAAAAATTAAATTAAAAATTTAAAAACCCCCGACTCAAAAAAAAGAACAATAAAAAAACCTGTAAAAAGTAAAAAAATAACTATTATATTATGACCTATCTACCATAAGTATTGAACCTTTATTATTATTGGTAGCTATATTATTTAGGTATTCATATTTTTAACTAACAGTTTGTCTCATCGGGGACCGCTCACCTAATCATAACATAATCGTACGTCTGTCTCTGTTTAGGTATTGAGCGGTCCCCCCGACGAGACAAACTTTTTTTTACCCTCCTACTAAAATTTTGAACTTTATCAGCCCACATTCTAATAGGTATCTACCTACGCATCAAGAATCAGACTTTGTTTCATTGTATTTACTTATAATATGTTATTTAACATTAACTGCTAACCAATTAGGTATTTACACGAAAATTAAAAGAGTAATGTTAGCGAGCTTTAATGAGTCAGACCCATATACATACTCGTAACATAAAGGACGCCTTCCCACGTTATTACTGAAGAAAATCCCCTAAATTGCCGTAAGTGGCTTTTAAAACATTGACCTTGTTACCAGTTTTTGTTTGAACCCAAATTAGGCCTCAAAATCTTATTTACCGATATAACAAACAAGTTCGTATTTCACAAAATTCACGTACCTTATTAAGTACCTATCTACCAACACACTTTACACTGTGAAAATACAAAAAACCGGAAAGTCATGTGCTCTCTTGTTTTACCACGGTACGCTCTTGACCGAGTTTTAAATCCAGTAATTTTTAATGGTTCTCTGAACATGAGGCGATGATAGAAATAAATAGAGTCAATTGGAAACCAATTACCAACTTTTTACTAGCACAATATTGTTATAACACATGACTAGGCTGTATTGTACGTACAATGGCTCTCCAAAGTTTTAATATAAAAATAAAAACCGCCCAAGTGCGAGTCGGACTCGCGTTCGCAGGGTTCCGTACCAAAAAACAACAAAAAATCACGTTTGATATATGAGAGCCCCCTTAAATGTATATATTTTTCTGTTTTTAGTATTTGTTGGTTAAAGTGGCAACAGAAACACATACCTAATCTGTGAAAATTGCAGCTCTAGCTTCATGAGATACAGCGAAGTCTCATAAATAGGGTCCCATTTTTTATCCTTTGGATACGGAACCCTAAAAAGCTCAGCGTACAAAAGGTACTTGATACAAGATGAATATTGGTTTGCGTGTCCGATTATATCAATAACGGTAACCTTTAGCGACCTGAAGCTTTCTCTGCTTAGCGACGGCGACGGCGACGCTACGCTGGCGCAGGTCGTCTAGGCTATTAATCATTGTAATGATGTCAAATGAATTAAGCTTTGCATCGTTGGCGGTATGGGAATAAAAGTTGTATTGTTTAGAGGCGCCGACCGACACTTAATTGCTTAAATGGATATTAATAAACATTACTGCAGACACGTTCCATCTACACACAACTATCCATTTTTGTCTATATTTAGGTTACATATAGAAATTCAAAAAAGCTTTATCATTTAGAACACTCGTTTTCGTATCCTGTATAATTAACACTTTCACGCCTAAGCTGTTAAACAGAACTTGATGAAATTTTGATAAAGAGATAGAATAGACCTTGGTATAGGACATAAGCTTCGTTTTACCTCGGCAAAAAGGGAAATGACTACAGACAAACTTTATAATGCTTCTATAAGCTTATATCTTACTAATATTATAAATGCGAAAGTTTGTGAGTGTGGATGTTTGTTACTCTTTCACGCTCTAACGGCTGAACGGATCTGGCTGAAATTCGGTACAGAGGTAGATATAGGTCTGGAATAACCCATAGGTTATATTTTTTATCCCGGGAATAAGTTCCCTCGGGAAGCGGAAACGGGATCAAAACTTGACGCGGGCGGAGCTGCGGGCGTCAGCTAGTTGAGCTTATAAAGCTAAAATATGCTTTTATATGCCACTGTTATAAATGGTAACGTTTGAATGTTTGTTTAAAGGTTAACATTTTAATCAAACCTGGATACTGACCTTCTTTTTTAAATACGTAATGTACCTACTACAGTTATATTGTAACCATTCATTCTTATTTTATTTCTTGAATAGACAATTAAATCATAGTATCTTAAATTCTTGAATGAACCCCACAGGTCATGAGAAAAACATTTATTGTCGATGCATAAAATTTAATTAGGTAGATATTATAAACTGCATGAGATTTTCTTCTTGGTCGATCATAAAATGGTATTTAATAATTCATTAAGTTATACTATGTGTAGAACGTTAGACCATAATTCAATCTGATATATTTTATTGGTGTCTTTGAAACCAAATCCCACAAAACTGTACAGTGCACATGGTGATTTTTTTAATTGGCTTATTTTAGTTTTATGTGTCGTAAGTGTAAATAATGTAGATAGGTCTTAAAAGAATATCTTCTATCTTGAACGATTTAGAAAATGAAGGTAAATAACATTGTATGCAATTTAATACCCTTAAGTTATTATCACTTCTCTGCATTTCGGTTTTAATTAAAACTGTTACTTCAAATTTACTGTATGATACTGGTTCATCTTGAAACTTGATAAAGACGATGAGGCGACAGAACACAGTATTTTGAGTTAATTTCACTCAGTATAAATAAATAAATATTCACGGACATTTCACACAACGCTATCTGATCCCAAAGTACCTAAGCTAGAAATAACCTGCTTGTGTTATGGGTATCAGACCATGGATACTAATACTTATATACTTTTAAATACATACCTATCACACACTAGCTGATGCCCGCAGCTTCACCCGCGTAAAATTTGTTCCCGTTCCCGCTTCCCGTATTTTATCCCCTTGGGGGTTGAATTTATCAAAATCCTTTCTTAGCGGATGCCTGCGTCATAACATCTACCTGCATCCCAAATTTCAGCCCGAACCGTCCAGTGGTTTGGGCTGTGCGTTGATAGATCACTATGTCAGTCAGTCAGTCACCTTTGAGTTATATATATTTAGAAGATAGATAGAAACACCCAGACTCTTGAGGATTATCACTCATTTATAGGTCACACAGTTTTTTGTCTCCGGTAGGAATCGAACCCACGACCTCGTGATCCGCAGTCGCACATTTCGACCTCTAGACCAACGAGGCCGTCAAATATCATTAAGTATCATTACAAACAGCTAAGGTATCATAAAGCTGTATAAAAATTGTCAACAAATTAAACAATTATACTGGGTGTAACAAAATTACCTCTCCAAATTTCGTCACGTGACGTGGCATCAGTCAAGAAACATTACAACAATGAAGAAAAAAAAAATCACATGAGTACTTTAACCGTAAAGCTGTTTTAAAGGTCCTATAAATTCCCTTTTTAACCCTTTCTATCGCTACTGAGCGGCAGTAGAGAGCGACAACGACAGCCAGACGGGTGCTTTGTGTTTGTTTTGCCACGGCGACCATGTTACCTCGAATTGCCGCTGTTTACCGCGGCAATTCGCGCACATTAAGAATTCATATTTTAATATGAATTCTTAATGTGCGACAAAATAATTTAAAAAAAAATGAAAAAATTTACCCCCCTTTTTTATTAAATATTTGTATTTGATTTCCGATGCCAAGTCATCTCATGAAATTTGGAGAGGTAATTTTGTTACACCCAGTATACTCGTACCTATACAAGGAGTGTGAGCATCACCTTTTGTCATAAACATATTACACTAAAGCTTTTCAAGCCTTCTAAAGTCAATAATTATATTCTTTATTACTCATAAACATAAACCTAAATTAGCGGACACATACAGACTTCACTTGCATGGAATAATACAATTTATAGAAAGGTCTCTGGAACCTTCCATCCATTGGTGAAAAGTGTGTGAAAATCCGTTCGGTAATTTTGATTTTATCGCGCGAAGACTGACTGAACGTGGCGTGGGATCTTATTTTATAATTATGTAAAGACTAGCTGACCCGCGCAACTTCGTTTGCGTGTGAGAGAAAGAGAGAGGTGTAATTATTTAAATAATAAAGATCTCACGTTGCTACGAGTATTCATCTATTTTATATTGTAGCCTAAGCCATCCTCAATAAATGGACTATAGAACTGTAAAATAATTTTGGAATTCTGACCGGTAGTTTCCGAGATTATAGCGTTCAAACAAACAAACTCTTTCAGCTTTATAATTTTATAAGTAATTTTTTTTTTTTCGAGCAGCTAAAGCTTTCTTTAAATAAATAACCGGCCAAGTGCGAGTCGGACTCCCACACGGAGGGTTCCGTACCAAAAAACAACAAAAAGTCGTACCTATTTGTTGCATGGGAGCCCCCCTTTTTTCTTTTTGTTTAACGAGATGGAAAATCCTTAATGGATGATATGCCGGACTCCTACCGACTAAAAAACCCCACATAACGGCGAACAGCCTACGGTTGGGAGCCCCGGGTAAGCTCTCGAAAGGATATCCCAGTTAAGGTCCATTTGGTTTTAATTATTTTTTTTTTTTAAGAAAATACACTGCTCGATATTGTGTGAGTATTTCAAGCGTCTACTTTCCCTCATTACCTATAAACACAGAGCAACGTGCGCCTTAGACAGTTCGCGTTGCTCTATAGTGTTATACAACGCGCGTCTTTAGACAGTTCGCGTTGCTCTATAGTGTTATACAACGCGCGTCTTTCGACAGTTCGCGTTGCTCTATAGTTTTATACAATGCGCGTCTTTAGACAGTTCGCGTTGCTCTATAGTGTTAACTATCCTTGTATAGATCCTCTACGGTAGGTACAGTATATATTTCAAAAAGAGTTTGTGAACTCTTTGTTTAATTTCTTTTTCAGATTATTGATGACATTTAAATGAAGACATTATAAACACGATATCTACGTCTACAACATAAATTGTGTGTTTGTACGTAAATTGTTTATACTGGAGAAAAATCTAAAATATGGACTATTTGCTTACTATTTCCTATGAAATAGCTATCTTTGAAATATTACACCTACCTAAAGTAATCTGCTGAAAGCGGTGTTCACTTTTTACAGAAAAAATATTTACGATGAAAGTCGAACAATAAGTTAGTATGTGACCCGTATAATGTTCAATCATGGCGACACGAAATTAATTTTATTGAGCAACATTTGATTGTGCTATACCTCCTAAAGTATTCATTTAATTTGCATGGTGTAAAGGGAATAAATGATCTTGATGAAATGTTCAAATTAACTAACGTATTTAAATTAAGAAGGATACCTTATTACCGAATATATAAGACAAAATCGCTAAATAACACGTTTGTTGTATGGAAGCCCCCCTTAAATATTATTATGTTTTTGTTTTCAGTATTTGTTGTTATAGCGGCAACAAAAACACATAATTTGTAAAAATTTCAACTCTCTAGCTATCACCGTTCATGAGATACAGCCTCCTGACTGACAGACAGACAGACAGACAGACAGACGAACAGCGAAGTCTCATGAATAGGGTCCCGTTCTTTACCCTTTGGGTACGGAACCCTAAAAATAAGAAGTCAGAACAAAATTGTATGGTTACACGCGTAGGTTATTATCACTGCTCTGCATTACGGTTTTAATTAGGGTCGTAACAAATGTATCATTACTTCAAATGACCTACAATTGTAAGCTTTTATAGGCCATTTGCTGAATGTAGCGAAAACTCTAATAGACTGAGCTGGGGATGCGTGTTTACTTTAGACTTGATTGTCTACATTTTATTACTCTATCATAGACTTATATTCTACTGCACACAGTAATATCACAAATTAGAGATAGTACAGATGGAAACCTACATACTAAATTCGCTGAGGCTACGCACACATAGACACCGCTAACAAAGTTCACAGACACAAGGTCAGGCGAGGTCGAGAAGAGTTTTCGATACTAATTTGTGAGCGAGTGTGCGTAGCAGAGGTGTGAACAAAGTACATAAGTACATGAGATTTCTATCTGTACTATCTATTAGTGGTAATATATTATAGTCACGCCTTTTGACCAAAGGGGTTCGCATACCATACGACTACATTTTACCAGTCTTTAGCTTTACATACATAATGCGGTAAGAATTTCCTGTGTTTAATCGGAGAGGGCAAGCTGTGGTCTACTATAATAATAGTTATTTTGTTCTGTGGTTTCCTACTATTAAAATAATTTCAGCCACCTAGACTTTCAGTTTGGTGTACCATACTTTTGGCACGGAGACCAACAGCTAAAAGTGGTTTCCGAAGCACGAAAATGCTCATAAATAAAAACGCCACAAATCTTAATACATTTCAGGATTTAACACACACGTAGGTCAAGGTAATAATAATAATCACTATTATAATTATGTAACTTAATAAAAAACGTAATAAATCTACTAACATAGATTCGAAACAGTTTACAATAGCATGAAGTAATGTCAATGACAAATTGTCTCACATCACATTAAGTTGAATTATGCACAAATGTTGTCACATGACATCATTAATGTTAAAATTTTCTACTGTCCTACTATACTTGCAAAAATGTAATTTTGACATTATTTTGTCATCGCCACTACCCTCGTTTTTGGATTTCCAAATCCACTATTGAGATTCTCGGCACTGAACGGACTTTCATAAGCTGATTCGGGAGTCTTTCAATGAGAGGGCGCTCTTTCTCAAATGTCAAACCGGGCCTATTATTTATGACAAACTAGATGATGCTCGCGGCTTCGCCCGAGTGAAATTCGATACCCGTTCTCGCTTTCCGTGGAAACATATTCCCGGGATGAAGCCTATGTGTTATTCCAGACTATAAGCTATCTCTTTACTAATTTTCAGCCCAATCCGTTCAGCCATTAGAGCCTGATTGAGTTACAAACATCCAAACATGTTCACAAACTTTCACATTTATAATATTAGTGGAATTTAATGTAAGAATACTAAAATCATAACACGGTTTTGAAGATCACCAAACTAAAAAATAGTATATAAAAATAATAGTTTGTAAGTATTTGGGTACTGGTAAGTCAAAATTACAAAGCTACCCTTGTATTAAGACGGAATAACCTTGTTGCATAACAAGGGCATCCTGTCTCAACTTCAACATAAATATTTGTGTGTTGTTTATATTTTATCAGAAGTTAGAACTTTAATATAAATTTATAGCTCCGATGAAAGTTCTCAACAGTTAATCAGCCTACTGTGCTACCAACGCCCGCCATACAAATGCCCCACAAACTGTCTTTATATTAATACCTATATTCTATATCAACAGCTTGATATTAACTTTATTGGGAATTTTGTTGAGCCCTGAGGCACCACACGGGAGCGAGGGGTGGAGGTAGAGTACGCTACATGCGTACCACACGGCCGGCCGTGTGATTATGTCAGACTCTTACTGACTAAACTCTACCTTTAGGCCCTTAGGCCTTGGAGACTCATCGGATGCGATCACCCTTCTAGGGAAGGGTGACGCAGCGTCACTCAGCTAACGCTGGCCATACGCTTATGAATTACTTTAACGGCGGGGGCACTAGGTATCCCCGTCGTGGACCGATGTTTTGGGAGCGAATTTAGTAAATACGGCAATATACTATACTCTGATTACGTGGAACTGGGACTAACATAACAACTAGCAAAGTGTCCTTCGGTAATTCACCTCTACCAGCCCTCTTGGAAACATAGACGTCAATTTATGTGATGTTGTGTTACAAGAAAATACTATATTTTCTATTAGGTTGCTGTAAGAAAACAATTGTAATGCCTCCATTATTATTGTCTACACCTTGTATAACAAAATGTAAAGACATCATTATACAAGTTCAATGCATTTTCATGTTTCCTATCGCTATATTTTTATGGCCATGTGCAAAACAAAGACCCATTGATCGAACGATTGAACCTTGTGTTCCCATAAATACTTCTATATTAATTATTATTCATATAACAGTCTACATTCGGCGAATTGCATGGGTTTGTTCTAGCTCATGCATTTCGTAGTAGGTGTTGGGCAAGGAAAACTGTTCATTGTTATGACTGGTAGACTTGTATGCAGCTATTCACAATGCTAGGAACACGATTGTAGTTATGAACACGTCCCCGACATACATACAACCTTATTAATAGTATACTGCATTTATTTGGTACAAAAGGAGTGAGCCTTCTTTGGACTGCGAGTTTCAACAAGTAAACATGACGAGTTGCAACTTCATTTAAAAAGTATTTAAACTAAAGATTCTTTTGTGTGACTTTAGAACAAGATTCTATTGGTCAAAATAAAATAGCCTATCGTAGTCAACTGCTAGACGTAAGACTTTGCCAATATTCTCAATATTTCGATGTTGGTCTTACCACGCTCTCCAGACGGATTGGTACGGGGTTTTGTAGCGGCGATTGCCCACCTTTCAATGGACCGCCGTTTCATAAGAAATAATTTAGTATGACAGTGAAAATTGGATATTAAATTGGATGGATATCGTACTTTCATAGGAAATAAAAAATATTCTGTTATTTTGTAGGGTTTTCTCTCATTCTTCATTTTGCTGTTCAAATTAGAGGTTAGTTTTGAAGCAAATGCCCATCCATTCGTCAACAATTTGTCCAAAAAATGCTAATCGTTACATAGATGAACGTGGGTTTAATTAAAAAAAGATAGAAGTAATACTTCCAACACTCTTATATATAACTCTGAAAATGTGTAAACTTATCACATTTCAACTTATTCAGATAATGTAGTAAATAAACAAATGGATCTCGGTTGTTCCATAGTTACTTACAATTTAAATATCAATCCTGATCATAATCACTTTATAGGAATCATACATTGTTTTATACAAACATTTCACACCAATTTACCTTTAGAATATAAAATAATTTCATGAAAAATACTTCGGTGATAAAACATTTTACCTGTCATTTTTCCTTGTTGTTGTTGCTTTATTCGTCCAAAGGACTGGCGAAGGTATTTAAAACCACACTGCCAACTCTTGTATTATTTAATATTCAGCTGCTTATGTCATTTTTCTCGGTCCTCGTCCTCTAAGTCAAAGTCAAGTACGGTCCTAAGTTAAAGTCAGTCTTCTCTAGTAAAGCGGTGGGACTTTACTAGAAGTGTCTCAGGAGTTTGGCGAAAAATTAAAGAGTCACGTTTCACCGCGTTACATCACTTTCCAACACTTGTGCACGTTGTCGAACTTTTAGGTTTAAAAATCCACCATTTTTACTCATAAAACACTCATAATACACTAATTTTGGAAAAATTTACAACGGAGTAGTCCGCTTGTTTTCAATTTCCCGCGCAAACGCCCATTTTTTCCTTGTCATTAAATTATTTTTTGTGTTGTAAATCGGTTGTACTCGCTAATTGATTTTAAAAAGAGGTCATCGTCAACGTCGAGGCAGAGGATGTATTAAAGAAAGTGAACAATTCACACAGCGTGGCATTTTTAATCTGATCTACTGCAAAACCGCACATTCGTTACCAAAAAGACGTTTTGTTCAAAAGTTTTAAATTTTTGACAGTTCGTATTTCGTTCAAAGAGCTAGCTTCTAGCATTTTTCACAAATTCACAAGCGGCATAGCCTCGTATCTGATGGACTCGCAACACGGTGAATAACATTGAGTCAAGACTGATATTTTATTTTAATATAAAATAAAAAACGTTTATTTTTAATCACTAGCCAAGATTTCTACTATAGTTAGAATGTTATTTTATATGAAAAAAGAAATAATCGGCTAGTAATAGTACCTACTTCTATGTCAACCAAAGATTTAGAATTTGTCGATACTAAGTCTATGATCTCAACAACATTGTTGCATAAACTAATCCTTTTGAAACTATCTACGATAATGTGCATTTGAGTATGTATACACACATTGATATTTGCGATTGGCGGCCATCTTCGTCACGTCAGTACCATTCATTTGGTCAGTCCGCTACGCGTAAAAACGTTAACACCACGAATTATATCAAAGTTTAAAACGCCACAAAAGATTTTGATCTAGTGAATTAAAAGATTGTTAAAAAAATATTCCATGATTTATCAATTTACTTAAATAGCCATACACTTTTTATTAAGGTTTTTCAAAAAGAAACGATCTGTGGGCGTTCTCCTTTCCTTCTTCTCTCTAAGACGTTGTCCGTTATTTTTTCTGATTAGGCTTGGGCCTCTAAGATTTCGGCTGGACCACCGCAACCCAAATATTTTATTAAGACTAAACTAATGTACTTGACACGATATTTCATTTTATCAGATGTTATACGAGTAGAATGGACCTGCGCCTGGCCATTTAAACACGGCAATAGGTTCACCACCTATTACGTGGGACATAAAACTATAAGGTGAAATGTGGGCGTATACTATACCTCTGCCTTCCCCTTCGGGGATAAAGGTGTGATTATATGTATGTATATATACGAGTAGATCAGATACTTTTAGCCCCTCTCTATAAAATAGAGTGCAGAGGGGCTTATGTCGGGACTTTGTCTGTAGTCTGTGACTCTGTCCCATTAAACATTACTAAGTCACGTAGATCATCTGTTCAAAATTTTGAAATAAAACAAAAATGACAACTTCAATGGGATTGAACTTTCACAATCAACGTGTTAGAGAGGGGCAGTCGGGTGAGAACCTCACGAATCTCACGGCTTCTTGTTGTTATATCACTGTGCTCTTGCCTTGTCAAGACATTCTATACTCTTCAGTTTAGGATAATACCAATCTCCTGCTTATAAGACACAGCAAAGAAATAAAGAATATCTTCGTTACGATAGTTGAACGAGAATTGGGAGGAGTTCTGAAGGGTGAAAGCAGAATCTTTCGAAAGGAAATTGATAGTAAACTGGGCCACATTAATTCACTTTGAGTAGAGCTTGAATTATTTTGGACTACATTAGGTAAAATAGCATCTAGTATAACAAGCGCTATGCACAAATTGCACATTAAGGTAATGGCACAGATGGAATAATTTGCTAACGGTCCATGAAATATGATGTTCTCCAGTCACATCTCGGCCGAGTAATTTGGCCTACTTACGTTGATTCGTTCAAATTGCTCATAGGTACTTAAAGCGTATGTGCATGACCTACAATGTGAACTTCAAAATTATTGTCCATCAAATATGACCTCCAGACACGTGCTAGATATTACTGAAAATTATTGAATAATTCAGTATCATGTAAAAGAGAAATGAATTATATTGCATGTTGTCACGCTTCGTATAGTCTAATATGACTATGAATTTTTCAGTTATAAACGATTTTGTCTATTATTATTTCATGTGTGGATGGTAATATTGAACGCTCTTTTCGATGTTTTTATTTACAAAAATATTAGCTAATTTATTTCGATGTCATCTACTATTTTGTTGGCCTATGTCCCGATAATGCGTGTTCCAGTTAGTGTACACGAAAACCTGTAAGCCGTAGACTTAGAATATTATCTCTGCCTACGGCATGCGCCGTGTGTTCTGTACTTAAAACTTATCCAAAATACAAATCCAAGGGCGACAAACAACAACCATACAATTTGAAGTCATAGTTAATTTTAATTTGGCATTATTTGTCTGTGGCATTAACTTGTTACCCATAATTTTTCTCTTTTTGACTTTGAAACATTACAACATGAGAAATTTGACCACCAAATTTTTGCCTACCCTTATAAATGGTATGGCTAGAACTTTAAACAATCTAATACATAGGGTCGGCAGCGCGGGTGTAGCGCCTCCGGTGTTGCAAACGTCTGTAGACTGCGGTGACCACCAGTACATCTGGTGGGCCGTATGCTTGTCTGTCACCTTATTAGTATAAAAACAACATAGATACATTACAAATTTTTCACAATGATGCAAGTAACTAAAATAATTAGGTAATATATCCTAAAATTTTTGTTAATAATAAGATAGTGTTGTTCGCAATTTACGTGATTCAACAGTACAATTGCTAAGCGCCGCTTAGTGCGATACAAAATGACCAAGCAACCACGACACTGCCTCGCCGCAGGACAGGGATTGTGGCTTGCAAAGATTAACTTTAATCTGATTGTCGCTTTAACAATGCACTAGGGAACACTACACCGCTAATGGTGGGAATGATACAAACTGACTTTCCTCAACATAGAACTTTCTATATTATTTATGTAATTTAAGCTTCAACAGTAAGCAAAAGTAGCTGAAACGATTTACAATCAAAAATGTACGTAACGGCTAAAATATATCATCTTAAAGTCTCAGTTTCAGATCCAGAACCCCTCGTCTTGCCGTGCGTGATAGAGCTTGTTCCGTCCCTTCTTTCCCACTAGACTAGAGCTTAGGAAACAGTGGTAAACTTAGGTTAAGTAAAACTGACGTTAATGGGATGTTGGTGACATCCCATTAACGTCAGTATAGATTGAAGAATAAACATTGAACTTCAAGTAACAGATGCACCGGTTTGTAGGCGACTTGGACATTGAAACACGGAGATCTTAGCAAGTCCCTTTGCACCAAAAGCTTGTTAGGTTGAAAGAAAATAGTATTTTTGTTATTTAGGTAGGTACTACTCGTCATTATTTGATAGTTAAAAACCTTCTACCTGAACAGGTTCCACGATAATTTAGGATGCAGATAAAAAATGTAATTTAGATACAGATTGGTACTACTCTAAGCTTGCTTACCTACGTATATGAGGCAAGGCAACGAACTTCCAAGAAGGAACGAAGTGAAAGGTAGTACCAATCAATCAAATCAGCTACGACAGTCCACTGCTGCAAGTAGGCCTATTCCAATTTCAATAACATAGAAAAAGTATGTTGACTATATCATAATTTTAATGTGGACAGCTTTGCAATCGAAGCAAGTTCGATTTCCGCTTGAACATGAAAAATTTAATACCACGTTAAAATTGTAATAAGGAAAACGTATGAAAGCGGTTATGAAAGCTAGTCTATTATACCATAAGAGAGGCAAGGCAGTGCAATGATTCTTATAAATCGATTCAATTGCAATTTCACCGTTAACTCTAGTAAGCACTCACCAAAAGTTCTACGAGCCAAAATAGTCGTGTCCGCCGAACGAACGTATCGTTGTTGATGTAAATTGATCGTGTCCGATGGCCCCTACAGGGGAATGAATTATGGCGCGATGCCCTATCCAGCAGCTATGCTCGTACGAATAATAGGTACGTCATGTCACAGAGTGTGCATACGTGAAATGTTGCAGTTGCAATAAATTTGCCGCACGTACCCTGTGCTGTATATTTTTATTCATTTCTAGTTGATGCCGAACAAAAATGTTTTATGACTTTCCATATTTTATAATGATTTTGATCAAATTTATATACTGTACTGGCTTTTATCCAGCGATTTCATCCGCGACATACATCAAATTATAAGTACCTACAGCTAAACCTCCCTAATGATCGACTCTGTACTTTTTAGTGCTAATCACATGAAAATCCGTTCAATTACTCTTGGAATTTAACCTAAATAGGCAGAACGGGTAACAAAAATAGATCATAAAATTGATTCTTTGAGAGGTAGAGTAGTAGAGATAGAGATTGGTATTTAACATTGTAATAGTACCACCGCCCGTAACGACGGCGCTTTAAACATTTGTATTTGACTGTAGAGTGTAAAAAAGTTACTGTAAAGGCGCAGGCAACTTGTAGTTTCACAATAAATATGTTAATGCAGAATACCAGTTGTGTATGGTTTACATAAAAACAAGTAATTTTTAGCGCAGATTAGTAGATTTTATGTGTTTAGGTGACTTTGGGTGTAAAAAATCAAATCCCAATAACCGATGGCAACATAAAAGTAGAGCCCATTTCCAAACTTGGGCTTTGAATGTGTACTTAATTCAACTTTAATGGCATGTATTTAAATCGATATCTGTTTATTCCCATTTTCCGAACAAAATATTTCAAAGTTAAACCAAAAATACTGACTTGCACACTAATTGTGCACACTAAATAAACCAAATTCATTATACTGTTTAATGTTATTTGCAGAACTGTTTAACTGAACGAATAACTATTATAAGAATAGTATACCTAAAAATTCCATTGTTAAACAAAAATATTAAAACTTTTTTAAGGAAATCTATCGCCTAATTTACTTTTAGGAACATCGTTTATTCTAAGTAAAATCTCAATTTAATCAGTTACCTCTACAAATTTAAATTTTATTATTCATAAAATTAAAATTCTAACCTAACCTAACCTATTCCGTTATAAGATAGTACTATTTAGAGTGCAAGTTAGTATTTTTGATATGCAATTCGTATTTCTGTTTCACAAATCATATATTCGATGTACGAACCACATTTTTGGTGTGAATTCGATTAAAAAGGTCATCTCGTTCTGAGTAATATTTAAGTTTTTTAAGTAGGACATGTTTAGTTAATAAATTGGTTTTTTTTGCACAGCATTTAATTTTCTGGTTTGCATTCAGTAAATTAGTGGAGTTACCTAGAGTGCAGAAAAATTAAACAGAGGTGCATTTAAAAATATCCCAACTTTAATTAGCTCAGTGTTGTGTCAAAGATAATATAATAGTATTACAGACAGAAAGGCGACTCCCTACCCCCCACCGAGCGAGCTTCCCCACCCCCGCCACAGCTGTCATATAGTTGGAGGGTATTTTGAGGAGACGTTTGCTTAATCTTAGTGGTCAAACACACACATGCACTCTGTAAAAACATAACGTGTTTTTAGTGTAGGTGACGGAATTTAAAAATCATTTGTATGGATTTCCGTCCTGTGGATGTGTAAACGATCTCGGCGTTAAGCATATGCTACTGTTGAATGTGAGGGTGACCGTTAGTGGTATCCATTTACGTGTATCTTCGTGCTTCGTAAGACTCATTTAACTGTTAGTCCCGGTGATGGCCAGTGTAATGGCAGTCGTTTAGCCAAGTTAAAGGATATGATATGACGACTTGCAAAAAATTCCGCAGCAGTTACCCTAACTAAAGTGTTTTTAACATTTTAACTAACTAACTATTTTCACGTCAAATCCCTTGCGGGGTAGGCAGAAAGAACCACATTCATTACATTTTAACACGTCAATAGAGACGGCAGCGTGATTGTATCACCTTTGTGGTTGCCAACATATTTGGCAAAGCAAGATGCACGTTTGTCCTCCATTGAAAAAAAAACACGCTAAAATACGTAAGTGACTTTCCTCTTGTTGGAATGTGTATCCTAAGAAGGGGTCTTTGTACACGCTTTATATTTACTAGGCTATATTGTTCTAGAACGGTCACTCACAGAAAGAAAAGTCTATTCATAATGTCTGCAGCTCTGTGTGGGAGCGTAGCGACTGTGGGCGATGCGTAGGTATAACGATCCGACACACCATGCTAATACCATATGTATTAACTTTAATAGAAATATTATAATGGTATCGTGTTGAATAGATTAACTTAACGTGCGAGATAATTAACTATAGACCTTATAAATTTTAACTGTGGAAATTCAATGCATCAATGCATTAACTTTCTGCCTATTATTACGATTTTTGTAGTTTGCGTCACAAATTGCTGACATTTTTCATTTCTATAGCTATTTATGCACTTCAAAAATTTTCATGCATTTTTTTACGTCTGGAAAAGAAAAACCTTACAGGGATGCTATGCCGGACTCCTACCAACTTAAAACCACACGTTTTCTATCTGATGCCTACGTTTGGGAGCCCCGGGTATGCCCTCGGAAGGATGACCCCTGGACACCCAACATACTTTGGCTACCACGGGGGCGTAGGGGGGGTCCCGTTTCTGGGAGGGGGGGGAGTGGCGTGCATGAATTCCTTACGTCACGCTGTCGTCTAGAGCCTGCTTCTGTAATAACGGTGAGAAACCCCCTCACCGTCCTCAGTCGACTACGTAACTCTAAAAAGCCCATCCCTATGTAACGTAATACGTTATTCAAACTAAATCAACACAGTGTACATTATTTGTGTCACTAGCACCGTGTTTCCGTAATACTTATCGTGTTTATTGCCGGTTTGAATGGAGCGTATGAAACAAATGGCCGTAGCTCGTAGCTTTATGTCCATTTTTCTCTGTCATTTGTACAGTAGCGTCCCTACATAGCCCTTGGTGATTCACAGAATATATTGCGCATGGTATGTGACATTGTGGTGATTACATAATGACATATTACCAGTTTATGGCAACAAAAATGAGAGTGAAGACATCAAAAACAGTACACTGGTCATAAGTTTTGCTCAAAAGGACTTTTCAGGAGCTATTGATATTTATAGTGCTTGCTGTTATGAGCTATGTGCGATGTTTCAGCAGTTTAGGCTGGGTTATAACTTTTTTATCAGATTTTTAAGCTTAGTAGTACGAAAGTCATGCAATCTTTTCTGATGTCTGGTTGTCTTTCATCGCCCTCCTGCTGTACTCCTTTAATGCCTCAAGATTATTGGTGACTTCAGGACAACATTTAACACGAAACCTACGTCCAGAGCGTCTAACAAGTACTGAGTGAATACTGTTTAATGGGATAGATGCAAGTAGTATTGCGCGCAAGGATGAATCTGAGTTATGTATAAAATATACTGTTGAATAAATAAATAAATAAATGTTTAGTCCAAATTTTAAATTATTTAGTGATCTTTGTCTTTACTAATATTATAAAGAGGCAAGATTTGATTGTTTGTTTGTTTGCATCGTATAGGCTCCAAAACTACTGAACCTATTTCTAAAATTCTTTCACTGTTGGAAAGCTACTCTGTCCCCGGTGAACATAGGCCATGTACAATTCCCGTATTCGCACGGGAACGGGAGCTACGAAGGTGAAACAGTGTGACGTCCTCTCGTTTTTTTATAAATTAATGCATCGGCATCTGTGCATTAATTAAAAGGTTTTAATCGGCAGTTTGCAGTGTCAATGTACATTGATAATATAATTAATTCGATATGCCTCCCTTAGGCAGTCAAATGTGATCCCAACCCAACGCTTCTTTTCTATAATATATCAAAGAAAACATAAAACTCCCACTCCAAGGATAAAACTCTAGACCACCTTGAAAGTACACCGAAGTCATAAATAAAGCTTTCATTAACTAATTCATTATCAAATATAATTTACCCAAATAATAATACTATTGGAAAACCTAATTATGTTTTGAAGTCAGCCGAGTTATTAATGAGTATAACTGAAGCATAACGTAATATGTTAGAAACCGGACGCTGATCATAACGTGTAAACAGCTGGCATTGACTAAAAATGGTCTCTAAAACAGAAGTAAGTACTTTAAATCATACTAGCTGTTGCCCGCGACTTCGTACGCGTGAAAGCTATGTTATGATGCCAATTTGATCGCTCTCTGCTTAGCCCCTAGGATATGTAGCGTGATAATATATAGCCTATTTGAAGCTGTTGCCCGCGACTTCGTACGCGTAAAAGCTATGTTATGATGCCAATTTGATCGCTCTCTGCTTAGCCCCTAGGATATGTAGCGTGATAATATATAGCCTATTTGAAGACCCTACCCCTAGTTAATATTTGTGCAAAATTTGAATCAAATCTATTAAGTACTTTTCGAGATCCTTCCGGACAAAGCGAAGCAAACAGACAAAAAATTTTCTAACTGTATTTTCGGCTTCAGTATCTTATGTTGAACACCCAGCGAGTATTGTTTTTTAAATATTTCTAATGTACAGTTTTGACTTTTGTATCATTTTATTATATGTATAGATGTATAGATATTTCAATGTATGTGGACGTTTAAGGACCTTAGACCAAAATATCAGGACACTATTTAAATATCTGAAAGTAAAAATATCTTTATTCACTCAGGTCACAAAATAGGTAACACTTATGAATATAAAAATTTTGATTCTTCATCAAAAGTTGCTGCCAGATTTGCAATACAATAGGTAGAGCCTGTGCGGAAATACCTGGCAAAAAAACTTACGGTGACTCTTTTTAAATAGTTTAGAATACTCCTACAATAACAATATTATCTACACAAGCAAGTTTAAAATCACGCGGAAAATTTAAGTGAGGAGCAAGCAACTCATTTTCCATTCCTTGTATCATCAAAATAGTTATCAATAATGAAACCAAAGCCTTATTGCTATGAAGATGTATCGTTGTAAAACGTTATCTAGAACATAATATGCAAAACTTTTAAAAAGTAAGCCAAAGCTTTAGCTACAAGTTTAACATCAATACAATATAATTTATATTAATTACTATTTTCACTACCATCACCTCACCCAAATTATAAATACTGGATTATTTGTGATTACTATAAAAAAATTCGCAAATTGTAACATTAATTCATGACAGTAACACTATTCTGAAATTTGCATAAAAAATACTGAGTATTCATGAAGTGATCGTTGAATACTATTAAGATTCTCTTCGTTGATGATAATGTAGTAAATTTGATGCGTAATATTATAACAATGAGTTATATTGTAAGCAATTGACACGTGGGCAAAGCTGCAAGTATAATATAGTGGACAAATAAAGTAGGTATTGCAATCACACGGTCTTTCCATATTACAAAAACTTGCAAATAACTTTTATTTAATTATCGGCATCAAAAGACCACACACACAGTAAAGTAAAGTAAACATAAGAGTAATAAATATCATTTGAAGCTCAATACTATTTCAAATGTTAATTTGCTTAAAATTTAATCATTCAGTGGACAAAATCACCCTTTTGTGGTAATTATAATATGTCATTTACAAATTATTATGTATAATTACCATTTAACGTTTATAATTACTATTCTTATTTCTAAGCACACGCGCTGTACTCGTATAACAATAACTGATATAATAATATCTGCTTTATCAATTAATTACATGCCGTATACATACTTATATTTACTATTTATTATTTACTAGCTGTTGCCCGCGACTTCGTACGCGTGCAAATTATGTTTTAGTGCCAATTTGATTGCTCTCTGCTTAGCCCCTAGGATATGTAGCGTGATAATATATAGCCTATTTTAAGACCCTACCCCTAGCTAATATTTGTACAAAATTTGAACCAAATCCATTTAGTACTTTTCGAGATCCTTCCGGACAAAGCAAAGCAAACAGACAAACAGACAAACAGACAAACAGACAAACCGACAAACAGACAAAAAAAAATCTAACTATATTTTCGGCTTCGGTATCTTATATTGAACACCCAGCGAGTATTTTTTTTTAAATATTTCCAATGTACAGTTTTGACTTTTCTATCATTTTATTATATGTATAGATACGCATTCTTCATCTAACTTTAAAAGTGCATTAACCGTACGAATTATTTTATTTCACATATAAAATTTAAAGTATAGGAACTTGAAATCAACGTACTTTTTGTTAACGTTTGAAATTAACGTACTTAAATATTTAGTATTGTTTTGACGTACCCACTTTTTAACCACCACGTCTATTCCTCTCCTCTTCTTCTCCTTCTTTTCTTATACCTCGATTCATAAGTAAATAAACACTTAAAATTGATTGATTTGAATGAAATTGTTTATACCTATTCTGTTCTATTTGGAATATTAATAACATTGCTTCAGCAACTTTACTAAGGATTGACGAAGTCTTAAATACCTATATCATAAAAACAAATATTTAAGATTAAATAAGACTATCTATTACATATTAAAAGATATATGCGTTTTATATCAATTACGCATAACTGCCTGCCTACTGACGCAAATTATTCTTGTTATAAAAGTGACGAACCGATTTATTCTTTGCTAACCGGTACTTTCACTTAACCGAACGGTGATTTTGATTGTAATATGCGCGTGTTGATTTTACTTTCTACCTATATTAATCATGTTGCGAAACGTTTTATAGATTAATAATATTTTAAAATTACTCACCACTTTTTAATTGCTCTCAAAACGTACATCTTAAATTGTAGAACCTATAACAGAGAATCAGAGTTAGTATTGCCAAATATGTTAATGTTTACAATGGGAAACTGCTAGTCATGCAAACCTACAGTGATTCACGATGTCGGCGTCGGTACGATGTGACGATAATCAGCTAAGTTTACTTTTGTGTGGATAGTTCCAGTTTCGCAGAGCGTGGTAACACGAAAGGAAGTCAAAGCACTGACTCAGACGATCGAATCACCTACCTACTGTTATATTGTTCTCGAATGGCGTGTATCTTCACTTTTTACTTTTTTAAAGTTTATACTTAGCTTACAAAGTTTTACAAACAGTTTTACATACTTCCTGTAATGTCTTAGATTCAATCTTCGATCAATAATGTGATCGAAGATCCCAATTTAATAAATGTCGAGAACTACTAAGAGATGGCGGTAGTAGAATTTGTGTTGTAAAGAGTCCAGTGACACGTGAAGCTCAAAAGGTAATCTAGTAGCTTCGCAAAATTAATGTGCGGTTAGGTAATAAATTCCCACAGCTCACACTAATTTCCATGCATATTTTTTATTCAATAAAATACAGGGTCAAAGTGCGAGCTGGTGTTCATTTGTGAAGTGACCCAGCAAGGTAAATAATTCAGGTTGTTTGAGTTAGGGTTGACCTTTGTTTAGACAGGCTGACGCGTAGGGATCCGCCGGTAGAGCGTAGGAATGACAGGTGAACATAATTATACGTCTGCCACGTGTGTCCGTAATATTTGCGATTGTTATATTTTTTAATATAACAATCGCAAATATTACGTAGTATATAGTATCCTTGAAACCTTACTCACTGCTTTCACAACCAAAAAATTATACAGTTACGGATGAAAAAAATGACCAGTCAAGACTGTGTCAGGCCACGCACACTGTAGAGTTTCGTAGGTACGATTTTTTTTACCTGCACGACCTTTTTGCTTCTTAAAGCGAATTTTCTCAGTTTTTCACACGTGAAACCTATTTATTTGTGATAGTTTTCCTGTCAAATTCGTCAAAAGTCGTACCAGCATGAACTGATATGTTCCTGGATACATTTTTTAATCTTTATTAATATCTTTTATCTACTCTGATACTATAATACAAAGTTTATAAAATTGAAATCAATACTATTATGACAAACATTACGCACAGGCCTAAAAAAAAGTTTAATTACGATACAGGTCTTGTATGGACACCTATATCATAATAAAACTTTTTAATCATTACGATACACCATAAACAATCTCCAGCTGAAAAAGAAGTTTGAACCTCTACTTTAAAAAAAAATTGTGTCTCCAGAGTAGCGAAAAATCCTAAATCTATGGTCTCCGCAGCCTAAAAAAAAAAAAGAAACACGCATGCGCAATCGATGTTTGCGTCTTGGCGCCAACATTTTACATTTAAATTAAACAAAGTTTGGTTTTGTTTGTAAAATAAATTAGTTTTTGTGTAAAAACATGTCTTAAAGCGAGGATGGTGGTAATTGTACACCACCAGACATTCTGGAAACTGCGTCAAACATGACCATGAACCTGTTACCGGCGAAATCAAGGAGCAACTATATATCACAACAAAATGAAATCAGGTATTATAGTATGAGAGTAGATAAAGTAGTGTATGACACTGTACATAACTTGGTCTTATAACACTCGTGTGATACTATAAAAAAACTCGCCTGCGGCTCGTTTTTTTAAAACACACTCGTGTTATAAGAACCCTCATTATGCAACAGTGTCATAAACTACTATTAATACAACAATTATACACAATAATTGAAATTATGGTATAAGGCTTTACTTAAGGTATAAGTTAGTATTTATTCTAGGTACCTACATGGTTACTTATTTATAATAAATAAAACCGGCCAAGTGCGAGTTGGACTCGCCTATGAAGGGTTTCGTAGCAGAAAGTAACATAATATCTCTCTTTTTTATAATATTAACATAATAAACATAATATTCTCTCTCTTCTTAAAGTTCGTTGTAACTTTGATTGATGTTTTAACACGTTCGCAGTCGTAGTGTTTTTTTATAACCGAAAATTGCGGTTTATGACGTATTAAAAAAAACTACCAGCTCTATCTCGTTCAAACCCATTTTCGTTGGTAGTTTTTATGGCAATCTACATCATATATATTTTTTAGATTTATCATTCTCTTAGTTTAGAAGTTAGAGGGGGGGACACACATTTTTCCACTTTGGAAGTGTCTCACGTCACTTTAGAAAAAAAATATTTTAGGAACCTCAATAGCGTTTTTAAAGACCTATCTATAGATACCCCACACGTATGGGTGTGATGAAAAAAAAAAATGTTGAGTTTTAGTTCTGAGTATGGGACCCCCAAAATTTACTGCTTTTTTCTAGTTTTATATAAGAATCTTAATGCGGTTCACAGAATACATCTAGTTACCAAGTTTCAATAGCATAGGCCTTATAGTTTCGGAGAAAAGTGGCTGTGACACACGGACGGACAGACAGACAGACATGACGAATCTATAAGGGTTCCGTTTTTGCCATTTGGCTACGAAACCCTAAAAACCAGACTGTCAAGTGAAGTCAGTAAGTGCAATGTAGGCATTGCATTACGTATCCTGTATTCGGTTACGCATGGACCATGGTTATCTTAAAAGCTTGTTTCCAATAAAAGCGAGGTGGTCACGATTGGTAAGAAACTCAATCCTTTCATGTTTTTTTCCTCGTTGCATCTCGGTTTCACCGGCCACTGGAGCGCTAAGCGTGTTTTTTTTAAAACCGGATTCTCGTTGTACAACTCCCACCCTGCTATTTTGCTCTTTATGATTCTAGCCAGAAGGCGAAAGAAAAAAAAAGCAAGCTCTCTTGGAAAACTAATTGAAGATAACAAACGTGTTTTTGTGCCCCCTACTTGTTCATTTTGGAATCGCCGCCGATCGCGTACGATATTGTTTTCTTTGGACGAGTTTTCTTTTATGAATGTAAGTAAGAAACTTGTGGCTTGCGCAGGTTTACTTCAAATTAATTAATTTTTTACTTAATCTTGTACCGATTTAGACATTGTAGTCTACAGATTGAAGTTTCAATTTACGATCTGAATTCGCGGCTTCTCTACAATAAATTCGTAACTAGAAGAGATTACGAGGAATATTAGTAATTGGTTAAAAATAAACGGTCATATTCTTGACTGCACATAACTTGTAAAAAAATAAAATAAAAATATCTGCCCAGTTATAAACTTGATCTCTTACACTCATATCCATCCAGAGGTTGCCTGGAAGAAATCGCACTTAGCGATAAAACCGCCCATTGTACATTTTAAACTCTGTATTCCATATACATGTATATGTTAATTAGTGTACAATAAAGCATATTCTATTCTATTCTAACTTGTCACGTATTTAGGTAATCTCACAGTAGGTAAGAGATTTGAACAACACTATCAAATCTTAAACTCCATTAATTTTTACAACAAACATTGATTTGTCCCAGGCTGGTTTCGGTTGGCTGACGATAACGACTCGCATCACACCGTGTCGTGCGTGACAGTAATAACGAAACCTTTCTTATTTGAATAACAAATTTTAGTTCTGTCCCGAGCAAAATAGTGTAATTTCGTAAGCATGCTCGTCACATATTACTACTTTTAGTTCTTCAAACTTATTGTCATGTGTACCTTCTACCTATACGAGTATACTACAATACTTATAGATATTTGTTCTGTAGATAGTTTAGGTGAATGGTTTTGAACATTAGGTATAATTTGACTAAGTGAAACGTAAATAAATTAAGTTGTCACTTAATTATAATTGGTAACTTTTTATCTATCAGAAAAAGCAATCATCACTAATAGGCCGAGATAACGAGATGGTCGACGACCGAATAATTTAGTCCTTCGATTTTTAATGTGATTGTAACCACAGAGTAACTAATAGTACTGGTGTGACCATAATTCTACTGAAGTTCAGGTCAACCACTTATTAGAACTGATTTCGGCGAATTTGTTTGTAATAACAGCTAGATTTTAGTGTTTGATAATAATGATACGCTGGCCTCGCATCGATCGACTCGAATCTTTCCTATTGCATAGTGTTATAAATTTGAAAGTATGTGAAGATGTTTGGACGTTTGTGATTCCATGGTATCTAGAAACAGGAAAAAAATCCACGCAGGGAAAGCCGCTGCTTTCAGCTAGTATTAGCTAAAAGCATCATTATATTTATGTAAATAAATCGTTCAAGCTTGAAAACGTTACCAGTAGGTTACATTCAAATTTAACCAATAATTTTACTAAACCAAGACAAACAGGTATTCTCTAACCTCATTGAATCGTAGTTTTACTGAACTGGCTCACGTGTGGAGCCCCGTTAGCTTCGCCTTCGTGACATCGGCCAGTAGTATTGACCTATGCATAAACAAACTAGCTAGACATGAGTGAACGGACCACTTCTCAGTCGACACTTAATCGAGACCATTATCTGTCAACTGTGATTTCCTGCTTCGAACCAAACCAAATCTATATTACAATTTTAATATTGAATAGGTACGACAGTCGTACCTCCTTACTTTCACACCATAGTAGATATTTTATATATCTCTATTTGTTTTATATTTAGGAGAAATTTGTCGTCAGCGCGATTGTAACGCCTCTGGTGTCGCCACGGTTACGGGCTACGATGAACACTTTACCTAATAATGTAATTTAATATAATATCAGTTTACCATTTAGTGACTGGATAGAAAATTATTATTCTTGATTGCCAAGAATGCATATTGTATTTATTTGCGAACTCATAACCCTACAAATTAATGGAAACCTATCTACTAATATTATAAAGAGGAAAGATTTGATTGTTTGTTTGTTTGCATCGAATAGGCTCCGAAACTACTGGCCCGATTTGAAAAATTCTTTCACTATTGGGAAGCTACACTCTTTGCGGTGAACATAGGCTATATTTTATTCCCGTATTTCCATGGAAACGGAAACTACGCGGTTGAAACCGCGTAACGTCCGCTAGTACTGTATGAAATAACTAGCTGATGCCCGCAGCTTCACCCGCGTACATTTTGTTTCCGTACAAAATTTCAGCCAGATTCGTTCAGTCGTTAGAGCGTGAAAGAGTAACAAACATCTACACATTTACAAATCCACACTCACAAACTTTCGCATATATAATATTAGTAAGATTTAGAGATACTAAGTCATCATCATCCAACTACCCAGTATTTCAGTAGATGTGGAAAGGATTTCACGGTGACGGCAACATAAACACAATGTAAATAAATAGTCAATGTCTTTCCTCAACTTTTATTTTTAATATGAGCCAATCTCCTAATTATCTGTCTACAATCCAAGGTTAATGCAGAAACCGGCGCGAGCGCAGGCGTGTGCCCGCGGGTGGTTACGTCACAAAACAGCAGTTGCACAACCCACACGTCTTGTCAAAACTCAAACTGACCGTCAACCAAATTAATTACTGAGAAACGTTTTTAGATAAATCAAATTGATGCAACTTTATGAATTTGGATACACATTTAAATAACTTCTTGAACTTTAACCATTAATTGTGCAATGAAATTAATTAAGTAAAATTCACAATCGAACTAATGTCCTGTACGTTTCAACACGGCTATAGGGTCGGCGCGGCGGTGCCGACTATGTAACGCCGGTATACCGTCATAATACCAGAAATCATAATGCCTTTACTTAAAATGCCTGAGCCCAAAATACCCGAAATCAAAATATCAATATTCAAAAGGCAAATATTTATAATATAAATAATTTAAAATGCCTTACGGTCGAATAACCGAAACCCAAAAAACAAATTTATCAAATACCTTATCCTAAAATGTTCAAACACAAAATACCTTTTTTTTAACATGATTTAAATCCTACATGGATGCTATATATCTGTGAATGGTTAACACCCCGACTCAGAGTATCCCGACTCGGATAGGTTAGGTTAGAAGACTAAGGCGGGAGCGAAGCGAAGCGGAGCTCCCGCCTTAGCCTTCGTGGTTATTTTTTTTTTATTTTTCGTTAGCCCACTGTAGTACTTTTGTAACTCTGAATCAAAGTGTTTTAACATGAGGTAAATCCTACATGGATACTATGCCGGACTCCTACCGACTAAAAACCACACGTATCCTACATTACAGCCTACAGTTGGGAGCCCCGGGTAAGCCCTCAGACGGATACCCAAGGACCAACAGACCTACGGCTACAACTGCGGCTTCACTTAGGTGGGGGGTGGGGGGGGGGGGGCTGCAAAATAAGTTAAAGTCAAATAACAAAACGTGTGAGTGGCAATAAATCTTTATTTCTTAAATCATTCATTTATTAACTATGCGCTATTATAATGAACTGGTATAGCATAATATATACCTAATAATACCCAGTAGATTATAGCGATAAACTGGGTAGGTTATGGTTTTTTTTATATTCACATTGTATTCTATTTTCGGTATTTTAAATTAAGGATATTTGAAAATTTGTATTTTGAATTCTGATATAATAATTATTTGTATTTTAAGTTTAGACATTATAAGGTAAGGTGAACTGAAATAAGGTATTTTGAATGTTAAGGTATTTCGAATTCGGGTATTTTGGTCTAATGCATTTTAAGTAAAGGCATTTTGATTTCTGGTATTTTAATATATAACCGTAACGCCACCTTGGTGTTGCAATTAATTATGGTGACCATTTCCGATCATGTGGGCCGCATGCTTGTCCTTGTATAAAATATCTTGATTATTTACAAATTTTTACAAGTTTTCTAATATTATAAAACTGCAAAAGGGCAGTGTGAAATTATAGTTAGATATCTATGTAAAAATATATATAAACCTTGGAATGTCAAGTCTCATTTAGAATTAGAGGAAACAATTTTCTCTATATCTTGAGTAGGTTGAACATGACTTGACTTTCACTAGCATCTCTGCACTAAGATATTAAGTATTACATTATTGACAATCGAGAGTATAAATGATATTAAGTATTTATGCAGATTTAGTTCGTGTAAGAGTCGAGTAACAAAATTACACCTAGGACTTGCGTCTTTACTAATATGGTATAGATGCGTAAAATGTTGTAAGTACTTAGTCGAGCAATCGCGGGCCAGTCGGCAGTCCTGTGCAGGCCTCGGCTGCATCCACCTCTTGCTTCGACCCCTATGTAAATCTCGATAGTGCATCCGAAGCTGGATAATACAGCTTCAATTTGCATGTTCTACCCTTTGTGGTTACAAAACCGCCACTCAGCCGTCGACGTACTACAAATGGGTATCGATTGTCGAGCAGCTTCTACGGATCATCACATGCATAACTAACATCCTCCGTTAGACAATGGTCATTGAACAAGACTTAATGTTTGTATTAGATGTACATACGAAGTTCTAGATGATAACACAGGAGGCGTAGACGTGATATAACTCTTACGTGGTACGCATAACTTAATCCGCCGTGCCTGTGTCGGCTTCAAACGCTAGTACACGATAGCTTTCATATTAATTTCTTTATTAAAATCTTTTAAATAAAATTTCTACATGTTTCTGATTCAGAGAACTTTAATTAATTGTGCGTTTGCGGAGTTTCACTGGCTAGCTAGAGATAACTATCATTGTCATCCCAGATGATTGACAACAGTCAGAGGTAGAGTACAGATTGGTAGAGGAACCGATGGACTAAACGTTCCATGATGAAACTACTGCGACAAAAAGTAGAGAGAAATTAATACACCAGAAAATTTGTCTCATACAGTTAAATACATCATAGCTGCCACTGAATTCCCACTAATTCTGAGAATCCCAAGGTAGACTGAGAGCCTCTTTGGAATCAAACAATTGTAAAGTCTCTTACATCAATTACAAATTAGTAATTAATTAACTAGTCAGATTGACGTCCGATAGTTTACAGTTGTTTTGTTTGGGACACTTAAAGTAATTGATTAAATTATACAGTTATGTGATAAAGTTAAATCAATTAACAAAATCTATCATTAAGTGTCATTGACAAGAATATTGTATTTTTACCTCTATATTTTAGTTTTACCTTTAAAAAACATTCATAAATAAATATTTAGGTATAAACCGTGCAAGTGTGTGTGTCACACGACTAATTTGTACCATTATTTAACTTTAAACTCTTTTATTTGGTAAAGTACATTTTCTCATTCAGTTGTCTATTTGTCACTTGTAACACATCACACTTCTGCAGCGGCGGCCTTACCCATTGCGAGGCTCCGGTTTAGTTTAGTTAGTTTAGGTATTTGTCATGTTTGACGAGAAATGCTTAAGTTATACGTCACGAGCAATAATATGTATACATTGTCAAGGCTCCTAAAATATGTAAACACCTTCGGCTCCAAAACGAAGGGCTCAACGTGATTCATAAGATGTACTCATCTTATATTCCATTAAATTATTATATATTTAACTTCTCCAGCAATAACATGTATCTGAACGGTGCTGCATAAATATGTATCCACTTATGATGAAAACCTCCAAATTAGATATATATGATTTAATATCTAAATATAACCTTAGACAAAAAGAATACTGAACTGAAAAAAATAATATATACTCAAAATTGCATAGGTTTATATTGATATTTTGCTGGCACCGACTCTCAAAAATATTTTTTAGTAATTTGATGTTGTAAATCCTTACTAATATTATAAATGCGAAAGTCACTCTGTCTGTCTGTCTGTCTGTTACGCTTTCACACCTAAACGGGTGGAGTGATTGAGATGAAATTTGAAATAGGGATAGTTTGAGGCCCTGGGAAGAACATAGGCTACTTTTTAACCGACTGGCGCAAAAGGATGGTTACGATTTTACGCGGTAACGGCTTTTACGCGGTCGAAGCCGCGGGGAACAGCTAGTATTTGATAAATACAAAAATCGCCATATGTGTACCTATAATGTTTGAGGAGTTTCCTCAAGTCCTCGTAAACTTTTTTTTACAAGGACAGCTCCGCTTTCGGACTACCCATACTGGCGAGGCATGGACTCGTGTGAGGGTCGCCCAGCACCTGATCACGATAGCACTGGGAATACTCACTAAAACTCCTTGACACCGATCTGCCCCTGTGACGGTGTTCTGGGATCTGTCTAATTCACCAAAATACTGAAGGCATCATAAACCTACCCATCAGAATAAAATTTTGAAAAAAAAAATACTAATATGGAAATATGTCCTTTTGTATAAAAGAAGTTTATTCCGGTCTGTAAATTTCGGAGTTATGAGGTAACAAACATTAAAAAAAAATAAACCGATAAGAACCGACCGAATAAGGTTTGCGATACCAAACAACCCGTGCAAAGGTTTCAGATCGATTAACTAAAACTAATATTATAATACGGCACTTTAAAGAAAACAAACAAACAAACTTTGGCAATTTCATACATATTATAAGCCCCACAAAGAATAATAAAGAATTTTTCTGAGAAAATATATCGGTGATATTCGTAGGGTTCGCGAAGGTGCCCGACCTACAGACAGAAACTCTAGCATGCATTCGTTTTTCACAATTTTAAAGAATTTGTTTGTATACAGAGTTATGAAATTTTAGTTGTATACTTATTATTGGTGGAGTGTATATGCAATGAGTGTATATATATTTATGATGTGAACTCGTGGTTACAATTTTATGCTCTTCACGTTGAGCCCTTCGTTTTGGAGCCGAAGCTGTTTACATATTTTAGGAGCCTTGACAATGTTTACATATTATTGCTCGTGACTGTACAAATAAAGAACAGTTTTAAAATATTTTATATTAAAGGATTTACAAAATTAACAAATACAGAGACGATAAATTTTAAAACAGATGTTTGCGGCTTTTCCTAAGACTAAAATCTTTAATTAGATCACAATAATCTAACAAATGAGCTACGTCATTTTCGATTGAAAGAATAGCAAGGGCTGAAAGCCGATCTTGTGTCATCGAATTCCTCAAATATGTTTTAATAATTTTAAGCCTCGAAAAACTCCTTTCAGCAGATGCAACTGTAACAGGTGTTGGTGGCAATAATTCTCAGGACTATTTCGATAGTGGGGTAAACTTCAGTTATTTTGTTTTTTATTATGTTTTTCAGCACCGAGATAATGTCGTCGTTTCCTTCATACATGCGAATGAACATATGCAGTTCTTCATACAATTCATGTCCATCAATATCATATGATTCTCCTACTGTCAAAGATATTTGCAAGTTGCTGCATTGCTTCAAAAGCTCACTATCACTCATTTCTTTTAATCTTTTTATATTATACATGAATCCAAATATGCTCTCTAGGATGGCAGCTAGCGCGCACACTATCGACAATTACATAAAAATAGTTTATTTTGAAAATCTCTTCCCCCTTCATAGTCAAAATGCCGTCTTTTACGTCGTCATCATACAATTACATAAAAATAGTTTATTTTGAAAATCTCTTCCCCCTTCATAGTCAAAATGCCGTCATTTACGTCGTCTTCTAACTTCTCTAAACTCTCTGTCAATATAATTTTCTTCGGCTATTTCTCTCGCGGTTACAAGGGATGCCTGAAACCCATTTTCTCGATAATTGTCGAGCCAATTTGTGAATGCACCTAGATGTTGCAAAGCTACATCTAAGTGCATGTTTTCGCTTTGCCACATTTTACTTATAATATTTATCTTGGTAAGAATATCATACCATATGACAAGCGAAACTACAAATTCGTAGGTAGTTATTTCCTTCTCTATAGAATGGCATTCACTGACCATCTGACAATCTGTTGTATTTACTGCTAAATCCTTTAAAGCATCACATACATCGCTTAGTTGGTATTTAACGGCCTTCACCGAGCTACTCTGCACTCCCATCTCGTTTCAGAATGTGGTTTTAGCCATAGACTTACTATGGTTTTAGCGATAACGATTCACTCACTTCGTCCCGCAAAACATACCTAAAAAAATACTACTGCGCACTGCACAGCGCGAGTGAGTTACGAACTCAATTCTCGGCCTTGTATACCTACTAATACCGATTTTTTAAATTATGTTATGAAGTAAGGAATGAATTGGTATCTATTATATTTTTTTAATTTGCTTGGGTTATTGCGCGTCTCCGCGAGGCCCCTGCAAACGCGAAGCCCCGGGCGGTTGCCCCGTTCGCCCCCCCCCCTAAGGCCGCCCCTGCACTTCTGATCTGCGATGTTCTGGTATTGTACATTATATAGCCATCGTTTCTAGGCAGATTCTTAGACCACGACAAGACTTCTTTGCCTCCTGGTAGTAATACATTACACTCCGTCAGATTATAAGTAAAGAGCGAGCTGGTCGACAAGTTTCACAAACTGGGACATCCTTCCGAGGGCTTACCCGGGTCTCCCGGCCATAGACTACTGTAAGGCATTGTGTGGTTATAGTCGGAAGGAGTCCGGCATAGCATCCATGTAGGATTTCCACACATAAATTCGAGGAATCGGACCGATGTGTAGTCACACATAGAACTTGCCACGAGCTGCCTTGTGTGAATACATTTTTTGTTGTTTTCAGAAAGTAGATGACTCATAAGCAAACCTACTAAGCCCCATAGGGTTGCATGAATTCCATGAAAATGTAACGACTAATAAGTTCCAACATAGCCTATTCATTCCAAATAAAAAATCATTATCCAAGTGACGAAATCAGAAGTTAGTCATACTTTTACAACTTTATTTGGCACGTGGCTCATTTCTACTCTGTATGAGTAAACGAGGCCGTCGGTAAGTTGAAGCTCCTGGACATAATACCTTACTTATTACAGGAATAAAGAAGTTATTACTCGTACCGTTCTTGAGGTCTCTCCTCGCTACATACTCTCATGTGCATCTCTTAAATGGCTAAGCAAGTCATATAAGGCTTGTCTCTACACCCCCCAATGAACTAAGATAGTATCCCCAAAAGAATCGGTATAACACGCGAACCCCTCAAGAAGCGAGATATAACCGAAACCAACGTAAAAAGGTTGCGGTAGTAGACACAATCTGAGTCGGGAGCCTTGGAGTTATCGTTCCGGGGGCGTACCCGTACATAGTACACGAGACTGCTCGCTTATATTTATATAAGTAGTTGAAAAAAAAAATGAACTAGGTAGGTACGTGCTATAGAACTTTCATTTAAACATTTATTAAACGAAATATTAAGAAGCGTATACCTTATACCTTCTCACGTGGGAGCGAGGGCATTTTTTCTCAAATATAATAAAATTGTGGCATCGAGTTCGTATTAAATATCACAATAGAAAAAATACAATTATTTTTAAATTATGATATCAATATGTTTTGGGAAAAGAAACCGTTTTTAATTTGGAGAAACAATACTTATATTGATTTCATACGGTCTCATAAATAATTACGTAGATAGGGCTTAGTTTGCGGTGCCGAGTGTATACTTCAAAGATTAATAAAATTGAAGAGAAGCATTTACTGATGGCCGACCGTATAATATCGTTTAGGCAATTTCTATTATAATTGTAATACCAAAATGGTGAGTCAATTGTCAACATTAATTGGCAGTCTTATCACTAAAATCTCCATCACACGATAAACATCGATACATTGAACTCTATACTTTTTACGGCTATGTAATCGATGGGTTGCGTAATACCCAGAAAAAATGGAGCACGTACTATTTTTGTCATTATAGACACGTCAATCAAAGTAGCATTCGTTCACGACAAGCTTTTTTTTTAATTTGAGTGTAGAACGATGCATGTTATTTCCTCTTATTGACTAGCAAAGGCTGTGCAGAGCCGGTCGTGCGTGGAGCGCAGGAGAGCGGTACCTAGAATCAATTATAAGTTTTTTCCTCCCGTACATCGGCATCCGGTGCCATCTCGGTCCGGATTGTTGCCGTTTCTTATTACTAACGACATGGATCACAAACGGGTACCTATATGTCCATAGCATCCTGCTTCGTATAACCTGATTTAAGTGCTTTAGCTTGACTAACCATCAGACTAGTTACATAAGTATGAGTGTTAGATAAAAAACATCCTCACTGTTACATATACCTATTAAGTACACTGTTACATATGATAAATTATTTAACATACTTCATCATACATTTGGCGAAGAGTCGAGTTTTGTTGAAGCTGCTGGGTGTAAATCAAGATTTTTGTATTATATTTATGCATAAAGGTACGACTATGTACTATGATTGTTGATAGCAAATTCTAAATGATATTAAACGTGTCACTTGACATTCCTAATCCTCTTGAGACATCACCAAGTTCCGTGTAACTTTCTGAACCTGCACATTTACTGTATATCCGGGTTTAAAGGAATTATTTTAATGGTTTGCGGGTGGGAATAATCCCATAACTCGCTACAAAACAATTTGTTTTCCATACTTATCAGATACGATCAATACACTTACCGACATCTTTTTCTTTAAGTAGATTTATAATTTTTCTTTGTATAAGTACCCAATAGCTATTCACCACCTCCGTTCTTAAACTAAAATGACGGTTTGCACCACGGAACTAAAACACAGCATTGAATCTTTTGGTTCCGTGGGTTATACTACCCACGATTTTCAGATTCTTAGGGAAGAACTGTCGTTTACAAACATTCTTTTGATATACCAACATTCGCACGGGCGAAAATTGCGAGAAATATGTGAGTAACCTAAGCTCACAAATGCTGCATGAAGATACTTTAATTTCTATAAAAAAAATATTAGGCAGCCACTTTTCGATTATTCCCAGTTGTTCCGTTGAAGTAGTTCCGTGGCGGAACTAGTGAGACTTTTTTTCCCAGTTGTCCCGCGGAACAAAGCATCAATAATTCAGTTCCCATTAGTTCCGCGGAACAAAGTATAAAAGAAATACTAATAAATTCATTCCCAGTAGTTCCGCGGAACAAAGCATAAATTAAAATCTAATAAATTAAGTCCCAGTAGTCCCGCGGGAGAAAGCATCACTTACATACGAATATTTTATGTTCCCATTAGTTCCCTCGGTCTCTTACGGCTATTTAAAAAAAATGAAGATCGACAAAACAAATGAAGATCAATAAAACAAATGAAGATCAATGAAACAAATGAAGATCGACAAAACAAATGGAGATTGACGAAACAAACGAAGATCGACGAAACAAATGAAGATCAATGAAACAAATGAAGATCAATGAAACAAATGAAGATCGACAAAACAAATGGAGATTGACGAAACAAACGAAGATCGACGAAACAAATGAAGATCAATGAAACAAATGAAGATCAGCAAAACAAATGACGGTTGGTAAAACAAATGACAATCGAAAAAACATATGCAGATCAATAAAACAAAAGACTGACTGAGAAAGCAAGTTGATAAGGTCAAAAGTTACTTGCAGCCATATTTTGTAATCTAAATGCGATAACCATTCAAAAAATAGGTGCAAGCAATTCTCTACCTTATGAACATAAATAATATTTATTTATTTTTTATATATTTGTGATCTGTGATGTCTATAAACGCCTAAAAGCACATTTTTAGGGAAATGTCATTAAGGTCGAGAATTGCTTGCATATAATTTTTTGAATGGTTATCGCATCTAGATTACAAAAAAAGGGGCTATGCAAATTTCGACCTTATGAGCATGCATAATATATATTTATTTTTTATATATTCGTGATCTGTAATGTCTATCATCGCCTAAAAGCACATTTTTAGATAAGTGTCATTAAGGTCGAGAATTGCTTATACCTAGTTTTTTTAATGATAATTGCTTCAGATTACAAAATATGGCTACAAGTAACTTTTGACCTTATCAACTTGCTTATAGTCTTTTGTTTTATTGATCTGCAAATGTTTTTTCGGTCGTCATTTGTTTTTCCAACCGATATTTGTTTTTCCAACCGTCATTTGTTTTGCTGATCTTCATTTTTTCGTCGATCTTCATTTGCTTTTGTCGATCTTCATTTGTTTTTGTAGATCTTCATTTGTTTTGTAAATTATTTAACTACTTCATACTTTTAAACTATATGTTCTTCGTATCGTTCCATTAACGGATCTTTTGACACTCGCATGTCCTAAAAGATCAATTTTTCATAAAAAAATAAAAATACTTTAAGGTTTGGAGTGGACATAATATAATGTCCATAAAGATCCATGATAGTTACATAATATAATGTCCATAAAGATCCATGATAGTTACAGCTACGGAACTATTGGGAATAGAAAAGTTTCACTAGTTCCGCTACGGAACTACTGAGAATAGAAAAGTCTCACTAGTTCCGCCACGGAACTACTGAGAATAAAAATGTCCCAGTAGTTCCGTGGTGCGGAACTACTGGGAAAAAAAAGTGTCACTAGTTCCGCCACGGAACTATTGGGACAAAAAGTCTCACTAGTTCCGTCGCGGAACTACTGCCGCGGAACAACTGGGAATGAAGGCCACTTTTAGTCACTCAGATTCGACATTGTATGACAGGAACGATTTTGCAAAGCAACATCTTTGAAATTAGATATCCTATCAGTCATTCATTGTGTCATAACATTATGTTAAGTGGTAATAAATCAAATAAATACTTAAGTGTATAAATATTTTATGACGACTGGAAAGGAACGGGGGATCTTGAGGCTTGTCTAGCCTTAAGGCATCTATTTAAAAGGCTAAAACCGGCCCGGCATCGAGCTTACTAGAGTTTTATAACTCTAAACCATCGACTAAAGTACAGTTTAAAAAATAAATTTCAATGCTTTCGTAACTAAAATCATACTAGAAAGTCAGCAGTAACGGTAACCATTTTTTATTATTGAAATTCTTAATAGTTTTATTACGCTTTTACGGGCCTACAAGGCGGGTGTCTACCAATATTAATATTCTATATAGAGTAATTTATTTTTGGCTTCCGATACGGCTCGTACAGATTATAATCACGATAGGAATGCTGTAACGACTTATCAATTTGATATGGGTGCTTTTTTTCTCTCATGCATATAACGCAAGCATAGCGACGGCGACGGACGGACATCTGTGAATTCATTTAATGGTAACGCAATGAACCAGTATTAGATGCTCGGAGCAAGATAAAGTACATAATTATTCATACTTATACATATATAAAGTAATATCAAATAGTAACATTTGGTACACGTGTGCTACGTTACCTAGATCATTTGTTACATCTTAAATTGAAAGCTCTCTGGGGTTTTCAAGGGAACTTTGAAGAGTCACGCGTGCGGATCTACACAACCATGAAATTAGGTGTTTTACTTTTATTAACTTTAGATACTCCTAAATACTTAAATGTCAATACATTTATAATAGAGAGTTTTTAGGTTCATGTATATTATGATAATGTGCCTTATATTGTGGTGCATGGCATACAATTATGTATTGTTGCAAACGTAATGGCCACGTAAAATTTTATACGTATAAAAAAAGTAGGTACGATAAAAGATGAAAGGGACAAACGCATAAAAGCTGAGAATTTTGTACTCTCTTTCAGTGATAACGCGAATAACGTCTACGTGGTTATAAATCAGGTTGATGTCAGCTTCAGCTCGCAGGTTATCGGGATCCAGATATATACGTAGGACAAATAGTCCTACTTTCGTTTGTATCAAATGTCCGGGCTACCGTGAACACCTCACGTCGTTTAGTATAATATAACACTAATGTAACTTGCTCATAGTCACTTGTAATTCAATGTAACTATTAAAATTCTAGCGAACGTCACGCGGTTTCAACTGCGTAGCTGTTCCTGTAGGAATACGAGAACAAAATATAGCCTTTGTCCACCGGAGATAGTGTAGCTTCCCAACAGTGAAAGAATTTTTCAAATTGGTTCAGTAGTTTCGGAGCCCATTCGTGCAAACAGACCAGCAAACAATCAAATCTTTAGACAGTTTGTCTATAAAGTCGTGAAATTAAATGAGGGCGCTGCTGAATGCATGTATGCAACCCTATATAGTACGACCAAAATGATTTTGATACGAGGAGTTCGTTCCGAGTAAAATCTTACTAATATTATAAATGCGACAGTTTGTGAGTGTGGATGTTTATTACTCTTACACGCACGAACGGTTAAAGGGATCTGGCTAAAATTTGGTACAGGGATACATTATAATCTGGAATAACTATGGCTACTTTTTATTGACTGCCTCTGTGGCGCAGTCGGTAGTGATACCGCCTGCGTTGCTGGAGGTCGTGGGTTCGATTCCCACCGGAGACAAATATTTGTGTGACCCATAAATGTTTGTCTCAAGAGTCTGGGTGTTTCTATGTATAATATGTATGTATTTAAAAGTATATAAGTATTAATTAATATCCGTGGTCTGATACCCATAACACAAGCAGGTTATTCCTAGCTTACTTTGGGATCAGATAGCGTTGTGTGAAATGTCTGTGAATATTTATTTATTTATTCCGGGAATAAGTTCTTACAGGAAGCGGGAACGGGAACAATACAAATATTATAAATGCGAAAGCTTATGAGTGTGGATGTGACTCTTTCACGCTCGAACAATTGAACTGATCTGGCTGAAATTTGGTACAGGGATACATTATAGTCTGGAATAACACATAGGCTAATTTTCATCCCAGGAATAAGTTCCTACGGGAAGCGGGAACGAGAACAAATTCGACACGGGCGAAGCTGCGGGCATCAGCTAGTGAGTTAATAAATAAAACACATTATACATTTTTAATTTTGTTTCTGTTTTATTGAATCAGATCCAGAATAAAGTTATTGAACCAGATCCAGAAGCCCCGGTCTAATAGCGTCTTACAATCCACCAGCAGGTGCCTAGCAGTCCCAATTGCTTTGCCACAATCATGTAATTACATGTTTTATTTGTAACTTTCCCCCATCTGACAAGGATTTTTTTGGCGCAGTGCTCAAATATTAAAATCGTCTATTTCTTTCTTTGCCGACCTTTTCTGTGTTTACCAGGAGTTTCAAACTTTCCTTCATTATTAAAACCTTCGTTAACTATTCGCCTAACTGTACTCTCTGATTTTCCTGAAAAGAGTAAAAAAAGAAAATTAATTACATATTGGAAACAAACTATTGACATGAAGCAATTAATTCAAAATAAAAATTGGTAGAATACCAGATTGAACTGAGTATCAAAAATGTAGGTCGTACTATAAAATAACCATGTTGTTCTAACCACTGACTTACATTATAGGTAGATTGTAAGTTTAAGATTCTAACCTAAAAATATGCAAACAATGCCTTTTTTTTGTCTCCAAATCGTAAATTCAGTAAATTTGTAACTTCAGACAGATTCAAAACAAACAATAACACGATTACATACCCACCAAAGATGCTGTTCGCTCATAAACATCCTCAAAATCCCACAACAATTGTCCAGATTGGTACTCCGCGAAACATCACTGGAAAACTTTAAAAATCACTTCCTGCGCACCACTCCGATTTTCTTTACTCATTTCTCAAACCTTTATGCGTAGTTTGGTCTCAATTTGTTGCAGTTTAATCCAAACATTAAAGTTACGTGAGAGAGTAAACGAAATACGACGATAGCATTGACAACTGACGTACTTATGTTTCTTGTTGCCAGTGTTGCCACACACATAACTATTTTTAGTTCCTCAAACATTCATTTCACGACTTTATAGACAAACTGTAGATAAATACATGGTGTATAAAATTTTACTGCAACTTTCCAACTTGCCTTAAATACTAGAAGAATATTACTGGTATATATTTAGTCACTAAAAGATTCAATAATCGAGAACTTCAAAAAAATTACTCACTTATTCTATCTATTGAAATATGACGATAATTATTGAACTCAATATTTGTCTCTGTCCATCAGTTATTACAAAATTGACAGTTTGACATGACCCCACGCACCCCACTGCAGTAACAGGGGAGCTTGAATTGCCTCGCCTTAATAATAATATGTAAAATACGGACAATCTATACGATGTAACGATAGATAGATCTATTATTCCGTAGCAATATCTTACAATTCCAAAAAACATCTGCGTGTCGAGACACAATATCTTGTTTTACGTCAAGTAATCTATAACGCATTCGCTCGTAAATCCATTTAATATTATTGCCACAAATCCAACCCCGAATGCTATAAACCTGGAATTGTTACAACAAATAAACGAAAATAGAAAACTTATTCTCGAGGACGACGTATTCAAACCTGAGCCACGTCCTTGAGAACATAAATGAGTCCAGGTGTATTCACTATAACTTTTATTACTTTTACAGGTGGCTTTCGTAATAAAAGAAACTGATGTGACTCTGATATGAAATAAAACTGAAGCGACGCCGGTAGCTTAGTGGTTATAGTGTTGGACTTGCGTTCTCTCGCGAACTGACTTTGTTATAATTCAGCTATTACCTTAGCAATGTGAACTTACACCTTATTTATGCAATTAACTGGAAGGATTAAATAAATAAATAAATAAATATTCACGGACATCTCACACAACGCTATCGATTAACGAGAAACATTATGATTTTTTTCTTCTACGAGTCTTAGTCCTGATTGTTTTCGAAGCCTTCCCTTCACAGCCCTGATTTTAATTTAACTATACTAGTATAATACAATAAATAAACTCGATGTAGAGACTGGGCGAGTATAATTAGTCGTTTGTAATTAACAATCGTTGGTATCCCTCATAATGAATTCAAATAGTCACGTCACGTCACATCACCCATTGCTCTGCCTCACGAGTATTGGCGGTAATTTCTAATAAAAATTTAACATTATTTGCAGTGCCGTCATAACCATTGCGCTATTTATTTCTCAGACACAAAGCAAGAGCGTGTGCTATATGTGTCTAGATAGGTCATTTACGCTTAACAAAAGATAATTTACGTCAACATTCTGCAGCAGTAGTTCCCAAATTAAGCTCTCCACTCCAAGCTCTATACACCGTGAAATAGAACAATCATTTTGGATTACGACTAAGCGCAAATACAACCGAATACCAATCGAGGCGGCTGTCGTCAATACCCCGAATAGTTAAGATATCTTTATAGGATCTGTATGCTGTTCCCTGCTTTAACAAGGCTATTTCGGCCGTGTTTTAGTTACCTAAATATGTGTACGAGCGTCATTGTATTTGAATTGTGTCCCAAATGTGCCCGTAGGCATGATAATGAGAGTAAATCTACATAATAACATTCAATTTACTGATTTGTGTAACAGAGCACTTAGCTAGACAATGTAATTTATTACATCGTTGATTTATAAACACAGAAGTAGAATAAAGCTGAATTAATTAAGTTTAGTGTTTATTATATTAGAACCTTCATTTACTGTGCAGTTTAGGGTTGGGTTGCCTGCTTTCACAACTACATTTGGCGTCACCTTTGACACCCCTAATTTAATCATAACATTTCAACACTGTAACACGATTACATACCCACCAAAGATGCTGTTCGCTCATAAACATCCTCAAAATCCCACAACAATTGTCCAGATTGGTACTCCGCGAAACATCACTGGAAAACTTTAAAAATCACTTCCTGCGCACCACTCCGATTTTCTTTACTCATTTCTCAAACCTTTATGCGTAGTTTGGTCTCAATTTGTTGCAGTTTAATCCAAACATTAAAGTTACGTGAGAGAGTAAACGAAATACGACGATAGCATTGACAACTGACGTACTTATGTTTCTTGTTGCCAGTGTTGCCACACACATAACTATTTTTAGTTCCTCAAACATTCATTTCACGACTTTATAGACAAACTGTAGATAAATACATGGTGTATAAAATTTTACTGCAACTTTCCAACTTGCCTTAAATACTAGAAGAATATTACTGGTATATATTTAGTCACTAAAAGATTCAATAATCGAGAACTTCAAAAAAATTACTCACTTATTCTATCTATTGAAATATGACGATAATTATTGAACTCAATATTTGTCTCTGTCCATCAGTTATTACAAAATTGACAGTTTGACATGACCCCACGCACCCCACTGCAGTAACAGGGGAGCTTGAATTGCCTCGCCTTAATGAGCTGAGAGCATAAGTGGATCAACCTCAAAACAATAAATCTGAGATAGAGGGGTCTAATGACTTTAACATTTAAACAAAGTTAAATAGCAAGAAATTCAGGAGGAAGGTTTGTATCTTTATTGTTGCATTTTGATGGAATTAAAGAACAGTTTCAAAGGGTTATCGTATATTTTCATATAAGTTAGTATTTATATTTATTTTGTGGGTTGGACCACTTTTGCATTTATCTATTTAGTAGGTTGACCTTCTTTTCATGTGAATGTTATAGAGACAATTTCGTAAATAAAACTGTTTTTAATTAATAAAAACCATTTTTTGGTTTGTGTATTTTATGTGTATGTTGCCTATGTTTTTTTTTATACCACCAAGGTGGCAGACAAGCATACGGCCCACCAGATGTACCGGTGTTCACTGCTGCCTATGGACGTTTGCAACCCTGTAAAAACCTTCTTAGACCCCTTTTGAAGAACCTTATACTGTGTAGGCGTTTGGGAAACCCGAGGCAGGGAGATCATTCCACAATCTAAGCGTACGCGGGAGAAAGCCCCTACCGGATCTAACCGTGTTCAAACGCTCCGGACGCAAAAAGTGAGGATGAACACCCTGTCTGTGGCGAGCGGTGCGGTGGTAGAACGTAGCCGTGGGCATCAAACAATTCTTCAAAGCACAAACCATTGTACAGGCGGTAGAACACGCACAAGGAGGCAAAGTCTCTCCTGTCGCGAAGAGGTTCCACACCACCTGCAAGCATAGGATCGTTGACCACTCTCATGGCTCGCCTTTTTATATATATTAATAAACTAGCTGACCCGCGCAACTTCGTTTGCGGCACATGAGAGTTAGAAAAAGAGAAGTATGGTATTATTGGTATTAATATTTTGAGTAATATAATGTTTCCCGTCGCATTTACTCTCGTCGCGCCTAGTCTCGTCGCGTCGCTTATATACATTAGAGCTGACCCGCACAACTTCGTTTGCGTCACATGAGCGAGAAAGAGAGAGGTGTAGTATTAATATTTAAGGTAATATAATGTTTCCCTTTGCATTTACTCCCGCCGCGCCGCATAGATTCTTTAGAGCTGACCCCCACAACTTTGTTTGCATCACATGAGATTGAGAAGGAGGTGTGGTATTAATATGTAAAGTAATATAATGTTTCCCGTTGCATTTACTACCACCCGTCCTTTTTTTGGTACGGAACACATGTGTGTCCGACTCGCACTTGGCCGGTTTTTATCGTTCAGTTGATTAGCTACCACTGCAGACCACGTTTACCTACTTCCGTCGCGTCGCTTATCAAAACTTATTAAAGGGGTTATTGTAAGTGAACCTTAAAAGATAGGCATATGCTGTTGGCGACAGTTTTTTGGTACTTTTAAAGGGGAACATTTTTGTAATACAAAATTTTCACGTAACATTAACCATTTACGCAAAGTACGCAGTGGAAGCTCTCAAAAGAATGAAATTTTCCCCGTTCTCGAAACATTATTTATGGCTGCTCCGCTCCTATTCGCATTAGCGTGATTTTATATCGCCATTAGCCATCCTCAATAAATGGACTATTAAACTGTAAAATAATTTTCGAATTGCAACCAGTAGTTTCTGAGATCCTAGGACAAACAAACTCTTCAGTTTTATAATATTGTGAGCGAACCTTAAGAAACAGACAAATTAGGTTATTGTGAGCGAACCTTAAGAGATAGACATATGCTGAAACGGACTTTCTTTTTAGAACTTTTTAAGAGAAACAATATTGTAATACTCAATTTTTACGTATCTTCAACTATTTACACAGCGTACGCCTCGGAAGCTCTCTGACAGTAAAAAATATTCCCCGTTTTCGAAACATTATTGATTGCTGCTTCGCCCCTATTCATCTTAGCGTGATGTTATATAGCCTATAGCCATCCTCAATAAATGGACTATCAAACTGTAAAAGCATTTTTGAAATCCAACCAGTAGTTCCTGAGGTCCTAGCGTTCAACAATACAAACAAACAAACAAACTCTTCAGCTTTATAATATTAGTATTAGATATACCTAATTAATAAATAAGTGTCTTTTAAGTATACATTTAAAGAAACTGTTAAAAACCAAATAATACTTTGAGGTTGTACCACTGCTTTGGCGCGCTTTCTACAAACTCATATTAGAAAAGTGGGCTAACCCTCTTGGCCCATTTTTCTTTTGTACAGATTACTAATTTTCAATGGTGCATAAATAGTTTGTAACAGTGCCATCTCTTAGAATAAGTGGGAAGGTTGGTTGATCCACTTTTCTCTTGAAGTAGATGCAATTTTGCACCCTTTACACAAGTAATCTAAATTATCGTTTTTTGTGGGTTGGCCCACTTATGTTCTCAACGCCTGATATGTAAAATACGGACAATCTATACGATGTAACGATAGATAGATCTATTATTCCGTAGCAATATCTTACAATTCCAAAAAACATCTGCGTGTCGAGACACAATATCTTGTTTTACGTCAAGTAATCTATAACGCATTCGCTCGTAAATCCATTTAATATTATTGCCACAAATCCAACCCCGAATGCTATAAACCTGGAATTGTTACAACAAATAAACGAAAATAGAAAACTTATTCTCGAGGACGACGTATTCAAACCTGAGCCACGTCCTTGAGAACATAAATGAGTCCAGGTGTATTCACTATAACTTTTATTACTTTTACAGGTGGCTTTCGTAATAAAAGAAACTGATGTGACTCTGATATGAAATAAAACTGAAGCGACGCCGACGCCGGTAGCTTAGTGGTTATAGTGTTGGACTTGCGTTCTCTCGCGAACTGACTTTGTTATAATTCAGCTATTACCTTAGCAATGTGAACTTACACCTTATTTATGCAATTAACTGGAAGGATTAAATAAATAAATAAATAAATATTCACGGACATCTCACACAACGCTATCGATTAACGAGAAACATTATGATTTTTTTCTTCTACGAGTCTTAGTCCTGATTGTTTTCGAAGCCTTCCCTTCACAGCCCTGATTTTAATTTAACTATACTAGTATAATACAATAAATAAACTCGATGTAGAGACTGGGCGAGTATAATTAGTCGTTTGTAATTAACAATCGTTGGTATCCCTCATAATGAATTCAAATAGTCACGTCACGTCACATCACCCATTGCTCTGCCTCACGAGTATTGGCGGTAATTTCTAATAAAAATTTAACATTATTTGCAGTGCCGTCATAACCATTGCGCTATTTATTTCTCAGACACAAAGCAAGAGCGTGTGCTATATGTGTCTAGATAGGTCATTTACGCTTAACAAAAGATAATTTACGTCAACATTCTGCAGCAGTAGTTCCCAAATTAAGCTCTCCACTCCAAGCTCTATACACCGTGAAATAGAACAATCATTTTGGATTACGACTAAGCGCAAATACAACCGAATACCAATCGAGGCGGCTGTCGTCAATACCCCGAATAGTTAAGATATCTTTATAGGATCTGTATGCTGTTCCCTGCTTTAACAAGGCTATTTCGGCCGTGTTTTAGTTACCTAAATATGTGTACGAGCGTCATTGTATTTGAATTGTGTCCCAAATGTGCCCGTAGGCATGATAATGAGAGTAAATCTACATAATAACATTCAATTTACTGATTTGTGTAACAGAGCACTTAGCTAGACAATGTAATTTATTACATCGTTGATTTATAAACACAGAAGTAGAATAAAGCTGAATTAATTAAGTTTAGTGTTTATTATATTAGAACCTTCATTTACTGTGCAGTTTAGGGTTGGGTTGCCTGCTTTCACAACTACATTTGGCGTCACCTTTGACACCCCTAATTTAATCATAACATTTCAACACTGTAACCAATTCATATCGGGATCATGACCTTTGACTTTCACTTACAATTTACCACATTGCGGACAAATTTATAAGTAAGTCAATGCTACGGCGACATTTTGTGACGTAGTTTGAATGAATGTTTGACCCAAAACTAAAAAAAATAAAGTTCAAAGTGAGAGAACAATCAAGGTTTCTACAAATAATGCAGTTTTAAAATAAATTTATTTATTTTAAAATGAACGTAGAAGTTGCTTACATCTTTTAAACTGATGCAAAAAGCTTGAAACATGGCCAAAAAAACTGTAAATCAAGTTGCATTAAAACAATCACAATCGGTCCATCCATCTGCAGAGTTCGAGGTCTAAGACAGACATAAACATTTACAAGTTAAAATATATTCACCTGTTTTGGTTCATCGTTTACAAGATAAATTACTTTCCACACTCGCATAAGCAAACTGAAATCGATGCCCGCATTGTATTTATTATTCGTTTATTATCCGTTGACAATGTTTACTATCATTTCCAAAGAAAAACCTGAGAAATGAATTACTCGATTCCCTAAGGAAATAAAAGCGTATTTGTTCAACAAATATACAACACGATTGAAACGTAATGTCACTAAACAGAAAGTGACTTTGTTGCCGTGAACTTTTCGCAAGGGCGGATTGACGCGATGCCGCCCGCCCAGTGTCGCGCGAGCCGCCCTACAGGACGTATGTGTACTGTCACTTACAAAGACCATTTTTATCGTGAATGTTGTCGACAAACGTGGACTTTAGTGTGAGTGTATAATGTGCTTTTATTTATACCGTTAAAAAAATCTATGAGAACTGATAATAGATAGTTATCAGTTAGTTAAATTTGTTCGTTGCTTTTAGTTCAAAAATTAATTGCTTCCAGTAACGTCTATAAATATTTAGATGAACTGTTTTGCTTTCTTGTAATTTTTTAACCAAAATTGCATAGAAGGGATAGATTGTATTAAAGTTCAGAAATATTTGACTACTTTGTATAGTCAAATCTAATAGATAGTCTATGTAAAAGTAAGTTGAAAAGCTATTCTGAACGCTACAAACTAACTTAAATAAATTATAGAAGACTGTAGAATCACCAAAAAGTTTAGCGACGAGTCTAACATTATTTGGAACTAAATTGGAAGTTGCCGAGTCTTCTAAATAAGGTAACGACATGTTTTTATTTGATTATACCTTCTTGTTTTCAGTTTTCAAACAAGATATATGTACGTACGTACGTATGTACGTCATTGTACGTAGGTATATAGTTTAGTACGTTGTACGTGTATTGTGATCTCACCTGCAAGTAGTACAAATGCTGACTATTGCTGACTATCAAACAAACCAATGGTGTAGAGGTCAGGAGAGACGGGTATATCGAAAAAGTTAATTTACAGCTGCTACTAAAGAAGCAAAGATAAATGAGATTTACATAGTTTAGACACAATAGACAAAGTATATAAAATTATTAGCATCTATGTATATGGCCCCGTATGGCTTCAACCGCGACAAATTCGTACTCCCGGCCACTATGCAGCCATCTTTTCTTACTGAATGGATAATAAGTGCCCATCTATAAACTAAATTTGAACCAGACAGACATCCATTCTGCGGACTTTATAAATTGCGTTGATGAATTGGTCAGTTTGTGAAGACAGGAAAAATAAAAAACCAAATCGTATATGACAACTTATTGAATAAATAGAAATCCTTCATGGATGCTATGCTGGACTCTTACCGAATAAACTACATGGTTTCCATCCATCTGCCTACAGGCGGTGGTCCTGGGTACCCCTTCGGAAGATCGTAGCTGACCCTTGCAGCCGAATAAAGCGGATTCCTGGTATCATTCCAAGTCCATGTAACATCTGGAAGTCACTAACCACGGTAGTGACTGGCCACGTGGTCTAGTGGTTAGTGTGTCTGACTACGGATTCGGAGGTCGTGATTTCAATTCCCACTCAGGAGAAACCTCTTTGCGTGATGCGCACATTGATTTGTTCTGTGTCTGGGTGTAATTTATCTATAACTAGCTGACCCGCGCAACTTTGTATGCGTCACATAAGAGACTAAATCACCCGTTCCCGTCGCATTTACTCCCGTCAGAATAATTTCGTCAACGATAGATGTTTCCCGTCGCGTTATTGTAGAAATTGCGCATATTCATGCATAGGACGTGGACTACCGGTGTACGTCGCCAGCAGAATAGTGAATCGACTAAAAAAAGCGAAAAAAAAAAGCGAGGTCAAACGGAATATAAAGTACCTATCCTATGTCTGTTTCCTGGTTCTAAGCTACCTCCCTACCAATTTTCAGCCAAATCGGTACGGCCGTTCTTGAGTTATAAATGTAGTAACAAACCCGTCTTTGTTTTATATATTAAGATATGTATGTGTTAGAAATATCTAAGTTTGTTTATCAGTCGTCTAGATCCCATAGCACAAGCTTACATTAACTTAGTTTGAGCAAGATGATGTTGTCTGAGAATATCTACAAATATTTATTTATCTACTTATAGATAACAGGCAAAAATACTTATTATTACCGTACATAAATACTGGGGGTATATACGTGTCACATTTATTATCAAGCCAACATTAAATTCGGAGTGGTCACGTTTTACGGAGCTTATTTTTCAAGCGTTCTAATTCTTATTCATTGTGCTATATTAAAACCACTTAGGAATATGAAATCGCCATGTTTCTAAGTGAATATTGCTGGGTTCCGTCATTTATTTTATGTAGATGTGTATGAAATGGCGGCTGCGAAAGTTAATATGAAATGAACAATAAAACGGATATTTATAGAGTTCGCTCTATTAGCACTGGCGCTATTGATGATGATGCACTATTTTGTTGGAATTTCTTCAATTTGAAATAGTGTTAATTCAAAACTGACTGGTTTATTCTTTTTTTTATGTTCACTTTTTACAATCAGTCTAATTTCATAACTGCTTAATCTTTTTTGAAAAAAGATTATTTCAACGCATTGCGTACACAGCCTAATTGCGTATTAGCCAAAAGTTAACTTCATGGTTCACTGATTTATCGGTTTTATCTACAGACTAAAATTATCGCACAGGTAGCTACTTTAAGCCCTCATATAATCGCTTTAGAAGTTACGAATATTTGAAGATATACTTTGTGCACAAACTGTTTGAAATTTCTAAAGTGGAATTATTTATTAGTTACTAACTAGCTTTCTCTATCTTTCGCTATTTCCAATTACAACCAAAGCAGAGTCTTCAGGACTATAGGTCTACTAGTTTAGGAATTTCCACATTTTCAAAGGTCTAGATGAAAGGACAAGGTAATACTACCTTGTCGTTTAATCTAGACCTTTGAAAATGCCGTGAGGCGAAACCGGTCAGGTTTATAATAATCAATAATGTGCAATAGTACAAGTGTTGTCCTTAATATGTGCAGCAAGTTCCACCAAACGCCGGCAATCAACAGTATAAATAACATCTTTTCATCTTTAGTATCCACGACAGTGAAACAGGACACATCATTTTCTAAGATGGCAAGACATTACTTTTGGGTAAGTATACCCTTTTACTAATATGAGCAGTAAAAATTAAATTAACTGAATTTGTTTTACCAAAAATTTAAATTATTCCTCCTAGAATATTACAAATATAAAATTACGAAGAAAATTAATTAAAAATCTAGTGATATTTGACAATAAACATAAATTCTATTAACACTGTAGATTCGTTACCCAAGCGAGGTGGGCCCAAGTAGAAAGAAACTGATATTGATTTCCAAAGGTTCGTTCTAGAAATAAGTGCGCTTTTGAATGAATCTTTGAAAATCACCGCTTGAATTAATTAATCAAACGAATTTGTACAACCGTGATGGTCTACCGTTTGGTTGCGGTTCGTCGGTCGTCCATACTGTTATTAAGGCGTGGGAAAACAAACAACCGCTGCTCTCGTTAACGGCCTCTGGTCCTATTATAGCAGTGGTTGCACGACTCTGTGCAACGGTTGCAACCCAATGTTGCGTTTCGAGTACTACGCCGAAATTATAGCTAATGGGCAATGTTACGACCACAATATGGGCCAAATTCCAAAAATACCGTAGGTTGGGACGAAATTGTACACCAAGAGAAAATATTTAACAAAAGCTCGTTACACACATATTTTTGTAAACAATGCAAAGTATGCTACTTTGTATCTATATCTATAAAAATCAATGTCACTTTTCGTTGTAATTTTATAACTCAAGAACGGGCTCACCTATCAAAACAAAATTTTTAGGCTTTGTTCGGACTATTTAGTAGATGGTTTATGTAAAGTTTGCACAAAATCGGTCGAGCGGTTCTTCATTTATCACGCAAACGAAGTTGCGCGGGTCAGCTAGTCGTTTATAAAATAAACGGCCAAAAGCGTGACTGGCCATGCATGTGACTACGGGACCCCATTCCATGGCACGTGGATTAAAAGTCATGATTTTCATTTTTCATATTTTACATGTACTAATTCCGTTATTTTTGTACGAATTTTCCAGTAAGCACATTTTACAAATGTAGTTATAGAGGCCTATTATAATTCCTAAGGACATCCATCCGAGGGCTCACTCGGGGCTCCCAACCGTAGGCAATAGTAGGGTCCAACTAAGCATCCGTGACGAAAAACGGCATTTATTACTTTTAAACTGTCTTATCTAAGTCTTTATAGTTTTAGGTATTATTATAGGTTACCTAAAAATAAATCTTCTTAGCAATCACTCAAAAGTTTTCAAACCGGCATCCTTTTTAATCATAATCAACTCAAAAATAAAGCCAACGAGACTACGGTACAATTTGACAGATTTCCTATACTGGGTGTTTCTTTTAGGGTGTCAAGCCGCCACTAGCTGGTAGCAGGGTTCCATACCTATCGATTTAACCCCCATGTATGTTCTACGATTTTTTGTAGTTTTCGAGATATAATTTTTTTTCGTTATTTTTCCACGTGGCTTTAAATAATTACAACTTCTTTTTGGTTCGACTTTTCTTGGATATTTTTTTATTATTATAATGCCTATTGATTGCAGTATTATGGACAAAATTATCTCCTTCCTAACTTTGATACAAGATGTAAAAATTTTAATCGATAATAAAAAAATATGGAATTATGCAGAACATCAATATATCTCGAAAACTACAAAAAATCGTAGAACATACATGGGGGTTAAATCGATAGGTATGGAACCCTGCTACCAGCTAGTGGCGGCTTGACACCCTAAAAGAAACACCCAGTATACACAAATTGGGTACTATCTGCGTACTTTCGTATAATATTTGGCATTCGGCCTATGGATCGGAAGTAGTTACCATAGCTTATGGAAATTAGCAACACCAGGGGCCCAAGTATGCTATTTTAATTGTGTCAGAACAGGGCGTCGATTCTCGATAAAAACGACGTGAATGCGTGGACGGAAATTTACGGGTGAAACGTCATCTGTCTCATGTTTGACCGTTCCTTAATATGAGATACGATGACGTTTGCCAAATATAATACGAAAATACGCATATAGGATAGCACCATAAACGATTTATTGTCACCCCTCCTATGGTCATCTGCAACACCAGAGGGGTCAAACACCTCACGCCAACCCTAAATAACCTTCTCATACCCGTTTTAATCAATCTACCCACCTGGGGAAAACCATGGCAACCTACATTAAAACATACTCATTACAATAATGGTCAATATAGATAATTTATCTTTAAATCTGATGTCGCATTAATACAAATTAATGTATTAACTTTACAATATATTAATTGGAATCTTAAAACTCTGCCTTAGAGTCTATAATCGATAAGTATCTAGAATTTGAAACGGAAATTAATCCAAATAAAAATATAGTTGGCTAGAAATTAAATTAAGCATATAACCATAGGTTGTACAGATATATTCAATTTGCCCTCTTTGTATCTGTAGCGTTCCACGACGGGTTCATATCCGCTCGATAACAGTTTCCTTCCATTGCTATAATATACCCAGAACCTTACGTAAAGCTGCCGGCGAGTGTGTTGTACGATTATCTATGCATGACTTTTTATTTCTAAGGACTAAAAAGCTTTAATACGAAACCGGTTCTTTACGCTCGACTCCAACCGGATGGACGACAAAGTTTCTGTTTCTTTTTAGTTCAGTGATCTAATCTAAAGTCTCCCTTGTACTCCCAAGTTCGAGCGAGAGAGGAAAGTTGTTTTCTTATTTACTCGCACGTAAAACCGAGTGTAACCGAATATTTCCGAGACGTCTGCGCAGCTATCCTCGGTTTCTACGCCTACACTATGTATTTGTTCTGTAATAATGACGTTTTCGTATTATGACGTGAATTCATTGATAATTTTGTAACTATTGTGTTGAATTCGACATGTGTTAGTGTATATGTAACATTCTATCGTCAGAGATAACTAGCTATTGTGTCACGTTTGCGAATATACTTTAGAGTAGGTAAATAATGCACTGAGATTTGAAACCAGAACGTGAGAGTAACTGTCAACTTTGATAATAAGTAGGTAATTATGAAATAGGTTCTAATCTAAATACGTGGTTATCTAAATGTATTGTACATTGAGACTGGAGTCTAAAGTCTTTGTTTAAACCGGTTCCGAGTGATTGAAAGTGGGTGACTGTCAATATAACTAGCAGTAGGACTAACGCCGAATGCCGCAACACTGAGAGTGGCACGACGCAGCTTAACATTGAACGTGAAGGTAAAGAGCAATTAAACTTTATGTTTAAAAGCAGCGCAAAGGTTTTAATAAATCGTATCTATAATTATTCGCCAGTTACTCGCACGAACCACTAGCGTTCTCAGAGCACACGTTAATTGATTAATATGTGAAGGGCACTGGTGATTTATTGAAATGTTTGTTGTTTTAAATAATGATAACTGTCATTTGAAATATATTCATCATACCAAAAATCTTAAAGTTTACTAAAAACAGAAAAGAACAAATAGTTATGCCATTTGAGATGTTCGGTTGACACAGTAATAAGATTGCCTTCCCCAAAAAAGACCCAAAGATGACACTGCGAGACAGAGAAACTTTAAGATTTTTATAATTGTTTGTATTCAAAAACAGCAACTTTTTCATTTCCCATATTGGCAACCTGTCAAAACAACTGATTCTCATAAAAGCAAAAGTTGTGAACCGAAAAGTGTCAAGCTCGAAAAAACAAACTTATCTACTTTAAATTAGGGATAATGTGGTCACGGGGTAGGAATAAGTAGGTATATTGAAGCGCTCGTGGCCCCGCGGACTCAGTGTTCTGTAAACGATCACTGCAGTAAGCAACATTTACTATGGCCGGATATGGATGGGTGACCACCACGTTGACCACTTTGTGACATTTATTTACAAGCGTTTCCGTGCTTCGGAACGCACGATAAGCCGTTGGTCCCGGTTGTCAGTAAAATGACAGTCGTTAAGCCAAGTTGAAGGCCTTATGGGCGGCTTGAAAAATTTCAACTGTGGGTCGTCACAACCTGCGACCGGGTCGGCAGCGCGTGTGTAGCGCCTCTGGTGTTGCAAAAAAACGTCTATAGGCTACGGTTACCAACCTTCCGGTGGGCCGTAAGCTTGTCTGCCACCTAAGTAGTATAAAAAAAAAAATATCTTTAAACTAGTTGTGTGGACAATGTTTGGTAGAATTTTGAAACACTGAGCCTAATTTTTGCTTGCAGGCCTTAGACACAAGGCTAACTCAAAGGTACGGTTTTTAAAAGATTACCGGCGATGTGGGTCACACGTAACGACTATTATTCACTCAACTTCTCTAATTAAGGTAAATTGTTTTTGCTAGAAATGGGTACGTGGCAACCACGGCGGTATTTGTGCGACTTGTACTTGGAACTAGCTTAGGGAGAGTTCATCGCTCATGATCGATGAACTCTCTCTAAGCTTCTTCCAAACTGGTATCCTGTGGTGGCAGTTGCAAGATCCACCACTGGATACCACTTTTGAAAAATTGTCGTTACAATTCTGAGGGACGAGAGATATTCAGCCTATGGCAGCCTAATGCCGTACGTAGACCTCTCCCAATTATTTGGGTAGGGTGATTGGCTTATGACTTAACTGTACAGTTTAATTGTAAAAGGCGAGTTCCAGCGTAAGGACTAGAATCGTTTGCACAAAAATCATCTATTTGGCAATATGATTGTTGACTGAACGTGACCGCTGCATGCGATATTTTTTGCTCACTGTATCTCAACTACTAGAGCCGACAGTGCTACCCTGTTGGCCAGTGGGTTCTTTTTATAAGGTCCTGTTTCGATGATTCTTCCCTTCTTTTCAAAAGAAACATTGAAATTTTTTTATTTTAATTTTAGTTTAGTTATTTTATGCTCTACTTCTTTAAGATTCAACTTTAATATCTACCAAAAGGACTGCCTTTTCCCTCACGTTTGATGTAGGAGGCTATATTCTTCGTTCAACGCGGCTAAAATAAAATAACTGTAATAGGGGTTTCCATCAGATATTTTTTACTAAGGCTGCTGATAGTCCAGTATTTGTGATACAAAACAACTTTCGACGTAAAAGCTTTTTGTATACTATCTACATTCCTATAATAAAGAATACAAAATACAGTGAGTGTCCCAAAAGAAAAGATAAACTGGAACCAAACACAAAATGATCGTAACGACGTACAATCTTGTCTATCATCGTCTCGTACAATATACGGTTGACGTCTGGATAAGTCGATGGCAACCTTTACCGTGTAGTCATTACCGTGACTCAATGGAACTCATCAGGGTCCATTGCAAGTTGCAACTAAGCGCGCTTGCTTATCCTGTAACCAACTGACCTCGGAAAACTTGCTGTATGACGTCAGGATACGTACGACAATTAATTTTACAAACTTTTTTGTAAGTAGTTAAAAATGAAACTGTGTGCTGGATAGAGCACTAATTTCGTTCAGCAATGTTTCTGATTGCCATAATATGAAGAATTTCAAAATAACAGACGTGAGAAGTGAGGCAAAATAATCATAATTTTATAAGTAATCTTGGAGAAGGTGGTGGACGTCTATCCATATAATCATGGAACTGACTTACATTATTTACAGTCTTAGACTTTATATCTATGGGAACTGAGTATATCATTTTAACGATAGCTTTTGCTGTAATATAAAACTAAATTAATATTTACATTACATAATTATATTAATATCACCAGACTCATTAGTCTTAATAATTCATTATCATCACTTTACTTGCAACTCAGTTTGAACGTAATCTTTCAGTGTTGATGTCTAGTAAACCGCTGCTTACATAATTTTGTTGGATTACACCAAGAAAGGGAAATCCGCTTTATGTATTGCATTGATAGATAGAGGATACATATAACATAAAGAAAGTTTTCTCGTGAGATATATGTTTTTCGTGAATATAAAGTTATAGGAGTTAGGAACTAAACCTACCCTAAACCTACTAAACCTACCTTAAACCTACCCCAAACCTAAAACAACGAAAACAACTATTGGGTTTCTACGTCAATTACATACTCATATCATATCAATCCAACGCTTCTATAAAACATAAAAGAGGACAAATAGACACTTCACGTTTTTAGCATAAGTGTGCAAAAGTGATGCTTACTGAACTGTCAGCGGAGAAGCTATAGAAAGCAGTACCGCAAGTAGCTACATACATACGTTTCGTGACGCGTCCTTCCCATTGGGGTAAGCAGAGACTATGGCATTCCACTTGATATAATCCAGGCGTAGAATTATTGCGCCTTCTAACTGTTTTCATATACGCTAAAGGCATAATTTGATACAGATTTTCCCTGAAATGTCATCTGTTTGATCTAAGGGCGTGCGTCTCAAAAGTCCGAATAATCTGGGCATCCACTTTTCTGAAAAGTTAAAAGAGTGATTCTTGTGCTTTTCGGCTTGTAAAACTTGGTGTACAAAACTTCACTTATTTATTTATTTATTTATTGGTTTTGTACACACAATTAAAAACAAAAGAAATCATATGGAATATTGTACAAGGCACTACTTATTTCTAATGAAATCTCTTCCAGTAGGCCTGAGAGAGGAGATGTGAATGAGAGACAAAGTAAATAAGTGTGTGCAGAATAATAAACATACATAAACCTTAAATAGCATACATACATAAATACATACATAATATATAGTATTATACTATCTAAATATACTTAAGTACAGAGAAATATCATAAACATCTCTAAGGATAAAATGTTATGTTAAAGATAACAGGTAATGTTCTTTCACTTTCTTCTTGAAGAGTGAAATAGTTTTACAAGTTCTTATCTCCGGTGGGAGAGAATTCCATAGCCTTGCAGCGTGAACAGTGAAGGAGTAAGAGTAAAAATCAGTTTTGTGAGAAGGGAATGTAAGGCGATTTTCAAGATGTGTTCTACAAAGAGCATCAGGTGTACGCATAAAAGAGAACCGCTCACGTAAGTAGGTAGGACATAAAGGATTGTGTAAGATATTGAATAGGACACACAATATCCGAGTATTCCTCCGAAGTCGGATTGGGAGCCACTTGAGTTTTGCACGAAATTCCGAGACATGATCATACTTACGAAGATTGAAAATAAACCGTATGCATACATTTTGCAGTCTCTCAAGTTTGTTTAAAAGCTCCTCAGTAGCATCCAAGTAGCAGGAGTCCGCATAATCAATAATGGGCTGTATCAATGTTTGCTAACATTCAGAACATGAGCATTCCAGGACAAGTTTCCATCTAAGGTAATACCAAGATCTTTTGCCGTGTCGGTATAAGGTATTCGAACTCCATCAAGTAAGAGAGGCGGAAGACAGGCCATGTCTAGTCCAGATCGCATTTGCCTACTGCCGATCACTATCGCCTGAGACTTACCTGGATTAATTAAAAGTCCAAAAGACCTAGCCCACTCGCCAATAGCACTCAGGTCACGATTCATATCGGCTATGGCGCTTCTATACTCATTCAACTTAAAATGACGATACAGCTGCAAATCGTCTGCATACAGATGGAAGTTGGAAGAAATAACTCGAACAGAAGAGTTGATGAAAATGGAAAAGAGTACTCTAGTACACTTTTGACACGTCATCGAAAATTATTCACAGAGCGAAACTTACGTAGTTAAGGTAAACGCAGCTATTAACGACCCATCGAAAATTCGCAGGTATTACCGATCCATTTCATTAACCTGCAATTTTTACGTTACTGGAACAGTTTATGCTAGAGACATTTGACAAAATACGCACATTTGTTCATTGAGTGTCGCAAATACTTACGTTAGTGTGCGTGGCATTCCGGGAAAGAGACGAAATTCGTTTGTTTCTATGACGACAGTAAACTTGCCGATCGTGTGGTACAAATCCTTAATCTTACAGATAAGCACACCAAAACTTCGTTTAACAGTTTTTAAAGAATTGTATGAAATCTATGATTGTTCTGTATTATTGAATGTGTTCATTTAGATGTGAGGTCTTAATTTCTTACAGTATTTCATAAAGTTTGATTAATTAAATATTATAAAACTTCACATTTTATTAAAGCGGTAATACCTTCAATTATTTTAATAGTAGCAACTATTGCCGACTCATGGGCCGGTGATTGCGATGCATATTAAATTTTGTTTTACCTCTTTCTCGTCGATATGTGACAATAAAGCAATTATTTTAATATGACATCTTAATCTAATACAGTCAGCCTTTGTAACACACAATTACCGATCTATACTATTTGGTCTAGTTTTCTTATTTAATCGTTTTCTGTTTACTACGAAATACAACTTTAATCATTCATTGTCATTATAAAGGAGCATTATAAAATTACTTTTTATTGCATTACAATGTTTGTATTAATTAATTTTATTTGCAACACTATTTATTTAAAATCTCTGCTATGGCTACAAAAATCAAATAAATACATATAATCTACTTTTTATGAGTCGGCCATACAATTTCGTAATTATGTATTATATCGACTATTACCGATCTATATGAGTCGGTGATAGCAAGTACGGGAAGCTATTGCCGATTCTATACAAATCCTGGTCGTTTATGTAACATAACACTAGTTTAATGAAATATTAGCTTATTATCCAAACAATATTTTGAAGATAAAAAAAACCATAAAAGCTCTTTTACAACATAATGTCTTAGTCAAATAGCATGGACCAGAGTATCTAAGTGACTTTTCCTATGAAGTATAATATGAAAGTGTATGAAAGGTAGTATGAAAGGACTTAGAGCAAACCTACATGATTTTCTGCAAAAACACCATAATGTGTTTCTTCTTAATTAAACAAAATACCTGTCTATACATTCTTCATGTTTTTAACAGTCGGTAATAGGTTCAAAAAAGTCGGTAAATAGCTTCATAGCCTTTCGTAAGGGTCGGTAATACAAACAATGGACTTGATCACTTAATTATTTTTTTATTTTATTAGTATTGTGTTTAAGGGCAATTTAGGGCTTTAAACATAAACTAGACAAACTAAAGTTTCATATAAAATCAAAACATTGGGTGTGAACTCAATCACCATTCTTAATAACAATCATCAATTTTAAAATTGTCTTAACAGGGTCGGTAATACCTGCATTTACCTTACTATAATTTAATCTGTGACGATACACTCATATTGCTCTCATTTATCTATGATAAATATTGATATAGGCTCTAGACATACTATGCAAGCAAAACCGTGGACATAAGCTAGTTTGTTAAAAATTAAGTGAATCGATTTTCTACTGCTTTGTGCTCTCTCTCGCAGCTTATTCAGTGTTTTATTTATGGCGAGTGTCCACGAACCTTATTAAATTAAATTCATTTCATTCTTTTTTACGTGAAGAGAATTCAGAATATGGGTAGGTAGGTATTAATTTACATTAACAGCCGTGCTTTATGTTTGGGCGTAATTTATAGTGTGTATCTACGAGTATGTAGGTACTTATATTTTGAATGTATTAATGATTTCAAATGATCATGGGATTTGTAAATCAAATTCTATTATACTATACTTTTCTAAACTTTACCGTTATTTTTAACCGACTTCAAAAAAAGGAGGAGGTTCTCAATTCGTCTGTATGTATTTTTTTTTATGTATGTCAAGCGATATTTCCGTCAATTATAGACGGATTTCAAAATTTATTTTTTTGTTGAATAGGGTTTACTTCTGAGGTGGTCCCATTTTCACCAGGTCAGGATCTGATGATGGGATCCAGGAGAAAACGAGGGCAACCACCGAAAATTGTAGGGACAACTAGTGCACTTGTTAACTTTTTAATTAAGTGCTTTAATGTTCTACATTTTAATGAAGGTTTGGAGTCGACCTGATCATAGAGTCGAAAGACAGTCGAGGGCATTCCTTAACAATTTACAGCAGTTACCTTGTGTTTGGGCTTGATTGATTTGTATTGATGAGAACTTTGCACCTAGATTGATAGAGCCGCCTTCAAAAAAAAGGAAGTTCTCAATGTTTTATGTATGTTCACCGATATTTCCGTCAATTATAAACGGATTCAAATTGTTTTCTTTCTTGAAAAGGGTTTACTTCTGAGGTATTTTAATCAGATCAGGATCTGATGATGGGATCCAGGAGAAATCGAGGGCAACCACCGAAAATTGTAGGGACAACCGGTGCATTTGTTAACTTTTTAATTCAGTGCTTTAATGTACTATAATTTAATGAATATCTGGAGTCGATCTGATTATGGAACCGAAAGACAGTCGAGGGAAATCCTTTACGATTTACGGCAGCTACCTTGTGTTTGGGCTTGATTGATTTGTATTGATGAAAACTTTTACCTAGATAGATATATTTTTCGGTTCACCCGTCACTTAAAATAATGAAAAAAAAATTTTCAATAAAAAATAAAACCGAGTTCCACCAAATTTACTTAGCAAAAAGTAAAATGTATTTTGATTTATCAGATTTTATTCAATATAGTATTGAAGTTGGTGCCATGAATAATACCTACATAAACCTATGGGTTTACTTGGCGCCGACTTCAATATGATATTGAATAAAATCAGATAAATCAAAATTCATATTACTTTGTGCTAAGAAAATTTGTTGGAAGTCGGTTTTATTTTTTATTTAAAATTTTTTTTTATACTTATTTTTATAAATCTGTGGTCTATGTAAAAAAATTACACTTAGTAAAAAACAGGGGTTGTGGGGTTTAGACCTCCCAACAACGCGCAACGCCACTAAGTGGTACATAAAACTGGAAGTATGTGCCAGACTCCAGAATAAGTTAATTCAATGTGAGATCTGTTGTCCAAATCGTAAATATGATGGACCGACGATTTGAAGAAGATTGTAGGGAGTGACATTTGTCTGGATAAATGAAGTTGGGAACAATCAAGTCAACTTACGTCATTGAAAGCTTTTGCTGTAACTAGTAAGCTTACTAGAGGTCACTCGGATGAGATGATTATGATAACTTTAATAGATCTCAGCCTTCATCCAAACGTCCAAAACAAAATAATACATATTAAAGAAAAACTAAATGTAAACAAGCTCATAAAACGTTTAGTTTCCAATTTGCAATTATAATAAAAACAAATGCTTATTAACTAATCAGGAAACACATCTAAAGCTGCAAGAATGACAACAACCCATAACTTCAAAATTCAAGCCAGTCAACGTAAAGCTTATAAATTAACACGGATTGTTGGTTAGCAAGCCTACGATGTGCAAGTAGAACACCAAATTACAGAGTTTAATGAGTCTCAATGCCATTACTAATGTTTCAGCGAGGCCACACAAGTGCCACACTAAAGAACACAATTGGATCCCGCTTAGGCGTCATGACAAAATGTATATAATTATTTCCTTATACTGGAAGGACAATTTTGCAGGGACAGTGGTGGTGGTTAAAACGTCGTACTCAGAAAGTTGCCAGATCATATTAAAATTGCGTATGTTAGCATGCCTCTAAGATTTTTTTGAAAAGGTCAAATACATAATACTGAACGAGGACACAAAATTAAAAAGCACCGATGACGGTCAATGATTAGGTACACATAGATTTTTAGAAATTTTTTAGTGTTTTGCTATAAGAATAATGATGTTTTTGAACATTAAATTACTATATTCTCAAGAATGAGTTGCAAACTTCGTAGCTTTTTTTTTTATTCATCTAAACGTAAAGTAATGTAAGCAAACTCTACAATGCATTACTCGCTAAACGGTACCTACATACAATTTGTAACCTCATCGTTTTTCCCAATCGTTTATAACTATCGATTGAATATATAGAAAAAGACTAAAGAGTCTGACCCAAATCGTGGTCCGTCGGGTCCGTCGAATACAATTTTGCAATCAATTGTATCCATTGCCTATTGTAACACATTGATGGAGATCAATTCATGACAATCGCGACAAATGGGTCACGTAACTAACTGACGTTACTTGACCGGCATTTAATCGAACAGAAGACATCTCGGACAATTATAGTGATTGTTCAAGAACATCCATTGCTTCTACCAATTCAATTACCTACACTGATCGTTTATTTACTTCATGTTTTGTCGCATTCACAGTTTTCAGTAGGCTGGGATGGGGCCTAACCGAAGGCTTTGGGGTTAAGTCAATCTCGCGAAACATATTATAACTCATTACCAACCCGGTCACACAGCACATGGTGATACAGTAAGCCAAACACCTTCCAAAAAGAATATTCGACTTGATTTATTTAAGTGTTTATTTTTTAAAGGTTGACCAAAAAGTCTTTTAGTAAAAAACTATGTTTGTTTTGTTTTTATATTCTACAATAAATAATGAATTTAAGTTTTTTTTTTCAACGTGTGGGAAAATCCTTAATGGATGCTATGCCGGACTCCTACCAACTAAAAAACCTCACGTAACGCCCAACAGCCTACGGTTGGGAGTCCCGGGTAAGCCCTCGGAAGGATGTCCCAGGACTCCCAACAGGATCAGGACAATCAAACATACAAAAAATGTTACCAGTATGATTTCAGCAATATATTTAAGTAGGTAATAAATTTTATGAGTCACTGAGTCAATTATAAAGAATAGATTTCTGTGATTGCTTTAGAGTTGCAATTTTTCTCAGGTTATGGTTTACTTATTATGGTCAAGGTTCAATTCCTCTGTTACAGTTATCCATTGTCAGTTTTCATTGTTTTTCACACCACCCAGTGGGGTACAATGTATTTAAACATTTATTACAAGGAACGTTACAAGGGTTAATATTCATACTTATAGAATTCGGGACTTCACGCGAAACACATTTACTTACATTTTCACACCGACGTTTCGAGCACGTTGCAGCGCCCGTGGTCGCGGTTGGAGTCTAGGGTTAATATAACGGACAGCCGGAAACAATGATAATGAAGTTATGAGAAAATTTACACGTCTCAATATCACGTTTTGAAAATGAATACTTTAAATTTACGAGGTATTAAACGAAATTTATTACGAGTATTTTATGTAAATAAATCTTACAATATTTTAAATGCGAAAGTGTGTAAGTGTGAATGGGTAGCTGTGTGGATGTTTGTTACTCTTTCTCGCTCTAACGCCTTAACGGATCTGGCTGAAATTTGTTTAAGAGATAGATTACTTAGAAGGATAAATAGTCTGGAATAACACATAGGCTATTTTATCTATGGATTCTCACGGGAAGCGGGAACGGGAACCAATTGTACGCGAGAGAAGCTGCGCGCATTGGCTTGTAAATCTATAATGCCAATAACATTTATTACAACATAAAATACCTAAGTACCGAAATATTTTATGATCGGGAAAATAATTTTGCTAAGTGTACATACAAAGAAATATGCGAATACAGTAGGTACATACAACAGCAATAAGTGATATAATTGCTATTCGGGCAATTCAATTATTAGCCAATTAGGTACCCCCTCTACTAGGTCCTACCTTTACCTAAGAAATTAACGTGCGTGAATTACAGCCTTCGTGAATAACCCCTTCTAATTCATTATATTAATAGCACGGTCTAGGTCTAGAACATGGTCCCTACGGATGGACTAATCATATGCTGAAGGAGACAAGGGCAAATGCGTTCATTAACTGCATTACCTTCTAGTGATTTGGTCTGTACTTTTTGTACATCATACTAATCAAGTATTGAAAAATGTGTGTGTATCTAGTATTTAAAAATTCAAACACAATGTAAAAATTGTTAGCAATTAAATAAATAACAAAAAAAAAATACATCCATTACAACCTTCCGATATAAATTAGTCTATCAGCTCATTACCTCTTGCAAGTAAAAGATCAGTATTGAATATTCTTGTTAATGTACAGAGATATAATTTAATTTATATTGCTCACCATCATCATGTGAAAACAATTCTTGAACTTGAATATTTTTGAAATTGAATAGTCAACTACTTAGACGTTTTCTACTACAGAGCGATGAATTTTAGTCTTTTCTTATTTAGGCACAACTTTTTAGCAGCTTCTTCGAAATAGCATCAGACTTTAGTGTTCTAATAAACACATTTCAAAGGAAAGAGTGAATTCATTCTTAACTTTTTTTACAGCAACGTGACTTAGACACAATGTTAGCATTTAAATAAACCTTTTAAGGGGAGGAACAAAAGACCTGAAGCTACGTCATAGACAAGAACTGAAACTTTTAATAAAACACTTTAAATTTGTCTTTGGTAACGTCTCTCGCAGTTCCGTTTAATTTGATTGGAATAGTGCTAATGAGATCTACAAATTGAAAAAAACTAGCTAACTAACTACTAATCATTCAAGGCTTCACACGACTCTTCTTCATTAAAAAAATTTACCATTTTAGTTTATTGGGAGCAACGTTATTTTACTTTTGAGCTATATATTAATTTTATCATTGACCTGTCTAAATTTATGAAGTAGATAGCATAGATTTAGAATTTTTCGCTACTCTCAAATCTATGGTTGCGGCGCTTCTAAGTACTAAAGTAGTATGGCCGGAATTCATGACTACGTTGATCGCTGTTGCAAAATTAAATACATTTACTGTGTCATTTGTAAAATACCAGCTTATTAAGTATTAAATAAGTCCTCTTACATAACTTTGGTCCCCTCGCCAACTGCGTATTCTGAGGATGTAAAAAATCTCTGGACATATCAAAAAATTAAAATGAAAATTGTCGTGGATAAGTATTAAGTAAAAATGTACTGAGTATAAAGCTACGGTACCTACACTATGTGCGTGACGCAACACACACTTGGTCAGATTTTTAAGTGATATAAGCATAGACAATAATGTCCATTGTCTTAGCTATTGCATTATTAACTTAGGATTTGTAACACACTATACTATGACAACATTTACGTGTGTAAAGAAAATGGAGCATTAAAGGCAATGAAGTTCGAGAGAAATCGAAACATAAAAACAGGAAAGCAGATATCGTGCTGCAAAATGAGGACTTTGGATTCAATAAAGAATAAAGTGCAGATGATGATGATGTCAATATAAAGACAACAAAACAAGAAACCTCCAAGAAATTTCAACCCATTTGAATGAAATTAGTTACTTGTGAAAAGCAGCTCCGAATTGTGTGTCCACAAACGATTTGAATACTGTGGCTATTGTCAACGAAACGAGACTCGCAGACATACTTTCTCACGATAAAAGAGTGAGAGCAAACCTATCAAGTAAATCGACACTCTATTCTTACCTTACCGTATTCACTGCGCGTTCAGATGATTGTAATTATCTTTGTAATGCGTCAATGTCTATTCGCATAATGAGTTTGTGGGTGCGATGTAACTACATTAGACTTTTTGTGTACAGATGATTTGCTTTGTCATGTCATGAGTGGAGAAAATCTTTTCCTATTTTTTGCTTGTGGGATGAACCCCTGAGGGTAAACTGTCAACTTTAAATAATTTATTAAGTATTTCTGCAATTTCACTATTGAATACCTCAGTGGCATAGTGGTGGCCGTTGCTAAAGTCTCGTGTTCGAGTTCTGCTTTAGAATCAATCGAAATTGAACAATTGCTTCAGAGTTTGGGTGTTTTCGATGTGTAATATTTTGGTTACATAATATTACCCATATCTGTAGACGATTGCTGAGACCCTGTCAGCAAGTACCTATAGAGCTTACTTTAATACTGAACGTCCGTGTCTTCACTCGCTTGGAATTATACACATGATCATTGGGTTGGATTGATTTTTAGTATTAGATAGAAGGAATTGGTACAAAAACACGTCATAATTCCCTTTATTTCCCGTGGTCCACCTCGTAGTCCACCCAGGTGAACCACGGGAATTTTTTTTTACCCGTGGTCCACCTGCATAGCCATATGTTTGTAACAGTAAATTATATAATAAAATTATGGATATACTTATGCATGCAATAGTGTTTGAGTCTACCTTTTTCAATGGATTGACTAACGAAGACAATTTCATATACATAGTTTGGAGACACTTCCTCAGTATGGAATGTCGAGGCCTAGCAACCTTGACCATCCTACTAATGTAATTTCAATTAAATTCAAATGTTTATACCTACCTATGTAGATATAAAATGTTGAAATATAGGTATTAATGCTATATTACCTATATTTCTAAATTTTATTATAAATTTGAATATATGGAGATGATACTGCAATAATAACATTCAATTCGAAGAACGCAGGCACGCAAAGGCTATATTTTTATAGAGCTGTCTCATTAATTTGCAAATGGCTGGCAGATGCTCGCGGGTGTGCAAAAAGTTTAATCTTTTGGAGCTATTATTTTGAAGTATTATACGATTAGAACAATGGACCTTGTCACGTGACATGGTTACGTTTATGAAAATAGCGTTCGGAGATTATATCGGCTCTTTACGTGAACGTTTTATTTCATTGTTTGTCTACATGATGCGTGATTTGATGTAGTAGCGTGCTTAGCTTTAGAGTTTGGGACTCTAAACACCTCTACACACGACATTTTACCTGTAAAGGTGTTGATGTGTTTGGAAAAATAAATACTTTACGTTTTTTATTCGAGCTTCTTTCAAAACGTGGGTTTTTTGTTCAATATTTGTATATTAAAAAGGGTTTTGTGATAAGTAGCACGGTAGCTAGTGTTTTGTTGTCCTTTCTGCTTTGGGCGCCTGTTATGCTGGTTGTTATAGAATTTCCTTCTTTCGCTATTTGAAAGTGTGGCTAACGTAGACTCGATGATTTCTCTTCTGTAAACAGAAATTCAATTCAAATAAGAATCAACGATAATAACGAATGACATGAGGTAAATCATAGTACTTATTTCCCCTTTAGCCCCTCTCCATAAAATAGATTGCAGAGGGGCTTATGGCGAGACTTGTGTCTGTAGTCTGTGACTCTGTTGCATTAAACTACGTCAGTAGGTCACGTGGGTCATCTGTTCCAAGTTTGAAATAAAACAAAAATGACAACGTCAATCGGATTGAACTTTCACTTTCACAATAAACGTTTTAGAGAGGGGCAGTCAGGTGAGACCGTCTTACCGCTTCTTGTTTCTTTTGTGGAGATTGATCTAACAAACCTGATTGTAGTTTATGAAAGCACTTTTCTCATTTATAAATCACTGAACGGTCTTTATAGTCTTGGTCGCGCAGTGCAAGTACGACTGACGTGCTTGGGTCTCGGGTTCTATTCCCGGAGCAGAACTAATATTTGTGTAATCCGCAAAGTTTCTATGTATATAGGTGTATTTATAAATATACAGGGTGTCCCACGGCTATGCCACATGGTAGGAAAGTACCTTAAATATTGTAGATGGAACATTTTACTGAAAGAAGACATTATTATAATTGAAAAAGACAACTTAAACTGCATTCATAGATTTTTAAATAATTACATGGTTGAGCCGGGAACCCGCTACACGCGAAAAATAATTACCCTGTAGCTTTATCATACCGATCGAAAGGCTTCATCATAAGGATTATTTTTTGCTGAATAACATAGTGTCAGAAATAAAAGGAAGACCATGAGTTTTAACATTTTTAACTGTATACACATGTACGTTTTCAGTTTCCCAGATTCCATAGCCAGCTGTTCGACGTTGCGTGAAAATGTCTTGAAAAATATTGGTTTAAATAATAAGTTACCGTGATGCGCAGAAGTATGTAAAAATATTAAGTAGGTATCTACCTAAAAATAAAAATAAATTCTAATATTAGTAAATGGTGTTGTAACAAGAGAACTTGGGCCACGTAAGCCTTGTTAGTTGAATATGAAGGCTAGAACTGCAGTCGGTGCTCACAGAGCGAATGTCGTTTAGAGGAAGTGGTCTCATCCAATTAAGAGCATGCTCGCTGGATTGCTTCCAGCGTTTTTGTCGTTTCTGTAATTTTCTTCCCGCACATTTCTTTTTACAACAGTTAGATTCGAACCGACTCGCATTTGATAAGTTCAATTCGTGAGGCTTAAATTTACACACCATGTTCTAATATTTGCTTTATCGTAGACAAAAGGGGTTTCAAAATATTATACACCTATAGAATGTGGCACTTTAGGAACCAATAAACTTATAATCATGATTTACAAGTACGTGATGTAACTTTACGTATTCTTACAAGAATAATAGCTAGCAATAATTTTATATTACTTAAGCAAATAGCATTATAATTACTCATAAAATTTAAATAAAACATTAATTAGTTATTGAAGCTTACAACAAACCTTTACAATAAGTAAATAACTAACAAGCAAATCAATACAAGTATACGATTCCGATAATTCGATACATAATGATAAAGATCTTTGTATTTTAAACTAGGTTTAAACTTCAGAACCCTACAAAACCTAATCTCCAGAGATAGTAATAATTGAACCAATTCAGGATAGTGAATGTAGGTACTTAGTAAGTTACATGTGTGAACAGCTCAGAATAGACGCACATCGAAGAGAAATATGCAAATGAGGAATATTGGGAGTAGCGTTGAGGCGGTCTGTGCACTATTGTCGTCGCTCCCATTGTGTGGTGGCACGAGTATATAGGTATGTACCTACATGGTCTGTGTGCGGGCTCAGACTCTGCCACATCTCGTCCGCATAACAAAACGGTACCGTCTAATGCTTCGAAGAATTTGTTTCAAGTCGTGATTGACACTCTGAGTTTCCTCATCCGACAGTTATGTCATATAGATATTGAGCACACCCATCGCATTGTATCATTCTCAATTGAATGTTTAGTATGCAATATCACGTAAGGGCTATTATAACGGATATTTACTTGCCACTAGGGAATGCAATCCCGCAACAAGATTGTTATCCCGGTATTTGCGGGACTAAGCAATCTCAGTCCCGCGGGATCCCGGTATTTGCGGGATCCCGCATATTTCTGAAAGTCATTAAGAAAAGAATAGAATTCTGTATCATACATCCATCTAGTACTGAAAAATAGTCACCCCCTTAATCCCCGAAGAGGTAGGCAGGACGAGGCATAATGAGATGAGACCATTTAATGGTCTCATCTCATACCTAATGTCCTTTTCTCAAAATGTCCCATTCTCAAAATATGTGCACTACAGGATTAACCCCGCTCAATCCGACTTGGATAGGTTAGGTTAGAAGGCTAAGGCCGGAGCGAAGCGCAGCGAAGCTTCCGCATTAGCCTTCGTGGTTATTTTTTTTATAACCTAACCTATCAAATCGGATTGAGCGGGGTTAATCCTGTAGTGCACATATTTTGAGAATGGGACATTTTGAGAAAAGGACATTTCGCAAAAATGACATTTTGAGAAAAGGATATTTCTCGAAAAGGACATTTTGAGAAAAAGACATTTCGAGAAAAGGACATTTTGGGAAAAGGACATTTTGAAAAGGACACTATGAGAAAGGACATTATGAGAAAGGACATTTCGAGAAAAGGACATAACGAGAAAGGACATTTCGAGAAACGGACATTATGAGATGAGATTTAGCTGTCATTTTACCGGCAAACGTGACCAACGGCTTAACGTGCCATCCGAAGCACGGCAACCTTCAAATAAATGTCACAAAGTGGTCACCCATCTAAGGACCGGCCATAGTAAATGTAACTTAGTGCAGTGATCTTTTACAGAACACTTGAGTACGCGGGGCACAAGGAAAAATAAATTATTTAATATTACTTTTGTATTGAGATTATTAAACGGATATACATACCTATAAGTAATAAAATAGCTACTGCAAATTATTAGAAGCGCAGAAAACATAGCATGTCAAAATTCTTGTCTGCCAAACGACTCCTAACTTTACATGTCAGATAGCCACAAGCAATGTACGAGATAATTGAATACTTTTATAGTACAAGAAAAGTCAAATGTCCCTGATTAAATCACTAAAATCAAATAAGTACGTTATTAGGTTACATATTACGTCACAATTACAAAAAACCTTCTCAAACCGAATCAGTTTGTGCACTTCAGCTTACAGAATAACACATTGCGTTTACCTTTGCACAATCCCGCTAATCCCGCGGGATCCCGCACGATTTTTGTGCGGGACTGGTCCCGCAAAAATACTGCGGGATCCCGGTATTTCGGGATCCCGGTATCCCGGTATTGCATTCCCTACTTGCCACATACATGTAATGTTCCCCCTTGCTGTTCATTACAAACATGTCGATTGTTTTAGTTCGATCTTCATGAGGATGTTAACTACTGTCTACCACCAAGTGTTTGTACCTTAATCTTTGTGAACAAATAAATGATGAAGTGATTAAATGAATCAATGAAATGAATAACCTTTATAAGTCTTAAGCCAGTAAAAACTCCATGCTAAAGTTTTAGAATATGGATATGTAAGTAAAATGTGGATCTCAGACTAAAAGCATTTAGTGGATGCTCTATTTCAGAAAATAATATGAAATGCCAGTGTTTATTTTTATATTGTACTAGCGGACGTCACGCGGTTTCACCCGCGTAGTTCCCGTTCCCGTGGGAATACGGAAATAAAATATAGCCTATGTTCACCACAAAGAGTGTAGCTTCCCAACAGAGAAAGAAATTTTCAAATCGGTCCAGTAGTTCCGGAGCCTATTCGTTACAAACAAACAAACAAAAAAACAAATCTTTCCTCTTTATTATATTATTATAGATTATAGATATAGATAGAAGACGGAGGACACAAATGAAAATTAAAAGCAAGTATCGGTATTATGACTTTATAATTTAAAATAATAAAGTCATAAACTCCAGTCAGTGGTATCAGAGATAAAATATTCGGTTTAACTACTGTTTTTAGGGTTCCGTACCCAAAGGGTAAAGAACGGGACCCTATTCATGAGACTTCGCTGTCCGTCTGTCTGTCTGTCTGTCTGTCTGTCTGTCCGTCAGGAGGCTGTATCTCATGAACGGTGATAGCTAGGGAGTTTAAATTTTCACAGATCATATGTTTTTGTTGCCGCTATAACAACAAATACTAAAAACAAAAACATAATAATATTTAAGGGGGGCTCCCGTACAACAAACGTGTTTTTTCGCCATTTTATTGTATAAATTAGGTAATAAGGTATCCTTCTCAATTTAAAAACGTTAGTTGGCTTGAACATATCATCAAGATCATTCATTGCCTTTACACCATACAAATTAAATGAATACTTTAGGAGGTATAGCACCATCAAATATTGCTCAATGAAATTAATTTCCTGTCGCCATGATTGAACATTATACAGGTCACATACTAACTTATTTTTCGACTTTCATCGTAAATATTTTTTCTGTAAAGAGTGAACAACGTTTTCAGCAGATTACTTTAGGTTGGTGTAATATTTCAAAGATAGCAATTTCATAGGAAAAAGTCAACAAAGAGCCCATAATTTTAGATTTTTCTCCAGTATAAACAATTTACGTACAAACAAACAATTCAATTACATGCTCGGTGCCTGAGACTGTTGAGATATATCGTATTTATATTGTAATCATTCAAATGTCATCAATATTCTGAAAAAGAAATTAAACATAGAGTTCACAAACTCTTTTGGAAATATATACCGTACCTACCGTAGAGGATCTATATAACAGGATAGATAACACTATAGTGCCATAGAGCAACGCGAACTGTCTAAGGCGCGCGTTGCTCTGTGGTTAACAACCACCACAGTGCAATACTTTGTTTTATAATATGTAGTGTTAATAGGTAATAAGGGCAACCAGTAGACGCTTGAAATACACTCAGGACATCGAGCAGTGTATTTTCATAAAAAAATATAATTAAAACAAAATGGACATTTACTGGGACATCCTTTCGAGGGCTTACCCGGGGCTCCCAACCGTAGTCTGTTGGGCGTTACGTAGGGTTTTTAGTCGGTAGGAGTCTGGCATAGCATCCATAAAGGATTTTCCTTAACATTAAATAAAAAGAAAAAGGGGGGCTCCCATGTAACAAATAAGACTTTTTGTTGTTTTTGGTACGGAACCCTCCGTGCGGGAGTCCGACTCGCACTTGGCCGGTTATTATGTAAAACTATGTTTTAAAACTTTCAAAAAAGAATCTTACTTTCTTTATCTGCGTCTATTATTATTTGCTAAACCCACAAGCTGAGCAAATTTCCATATTATAAGCACATTAGTTCTGAGATCTGCATGCAAGCGAATACAATTGTCTTATTTTGATATAAAATTGTTTATCGTGAGCAATAATAAACTCAGTAATTCTAGAAGAGAAACAGACACCGTTAATACTCGTGCAGTCGTGCCAAATCTCTTCATTAAACTGGTTGGGAGGCTGGGAGGTGACACGATAGCGGTACATCCCACTATTTACATTTATATGTAGATATACCCACATACACCATCTAATCCTGCCATTGCAGGATTGTACACGACAATACATTTATTGTCGTGGTTGTATGCAGTACTTCTGTAGATTATTATCAGATTCTCCACACAAGTATGACCGCATTAAGCATGTCTTGTTTGATTATGGTAACTAACTATGCAAATTATCTGTGAAATATGAAGAAATTATTCGGTATTAATTTGTGAGTCTATATCCACCGGAATTCAGAAATTAAATTACACATGATTAAAGCATTTACTGACTTTTACTTCGTAGATACTCGTCTAATTTAATTATACATACCTACATATTAAAAAAAGGGATTTTAGGCTTCAGTCAGGCACTTGATCCGCGTTCGAACATCTATCTATTTTAAAATTAATTAGGCATATTACTTTACATTAAATTAGGTATGCCCTTAATTAAGTTCAAAAAGTGTATAAAAAGTAAATTACCTATACTGCATGGGCTACTATACGATTGACGATTATTTGCTTGAAACTACTACAATTACTAAATTCTCAAACAATATTTTGAGATTTTTAGTTTAGTTATTGTAGAGTAAAAAAAAAAGTTCGCTGTGTTTCTTGCCAGTTCTTCTCAAGCGGGCCGCGTTCTGAAATGGTGGTGCTAACTTTGATTTGTATTCATGACGTGTCGCAAGTACCTATGTATTAGGATTATGCGAAATAAATGTTTTTTTTTGAGCTTGAGGTATCTATGCCAACTGAATTATTTGCTCTTTTTAAACTTTAAAGTTTGCTTTAAGCTACGAGGTACAATGTTAGAATAGTAAAGCAAAAATATTTCCAAGGTTTTGTCTCTACATGTTGAGACTAATTGAATGCTTCCACGGCTTAGTAGCAGTTTCAAGTGTCATCATTTAGCTGTGGAGTCGTGTCTTCTTTCATTTGATTTTGTTTCTGCTCGTCACCACTTTACGAGTACCTGGAATTTCGTCCACCTTTCAATAGTTAGTACACTAAGCTTGCAGGTAAGAAAACCTTTTTTGACTACATACTGACACATCATGAACCAAACCCAGAATTTACCCTTTCTTGACAGTGGTACCTACTACTACTCGTACTACCGCTACCAGTAGTACGTATAATAACATAAATTTCTGTTCATTGCGAGAAAAAATCGAGTTAAGTTTAAACCCAAGTTTAATTAAAGCACTAAATAATCTTTTGCTACCTTCATAAACAAGAATACCTAAGGGTAAGACTATTGTAGTTTCCTATTTTCAAACAATGTATCGATAATTCAAAGCAGAGATCATGAAGAGATTAGATGGTGGCCAGTTTGCAAGTTAAACCAACTGTTCTAATTTATTATTCACACTATGTCGCGGCTACGTAATTTATATAGGCCCAGTTATCGCAGAAGACTGCCACCGTGGTACTTTAAAACTGATTACAGCTTTCGGTTACTAGATAATGTTCTAAAACTAAGTGTAGGCAGTGGTCCTGTTGTGTAAGTCACTAGGCGACTTCTTGTCGCCTTGACATAGTTTTAGTTAGCAGATAATTGCAATGAGAGCTAAATATAATTGCACATTGTGAATTCTCTGCACACCACCGACCGTTTCGAGGTGGCGCTGTACACACTTGTACGCATCCAAATAAGCATCCAGCGCTTCTGCCGCTTACGAATGACTATTTATTTTAATGTTCTGGATTGTAATTCGTATCAAAACAATAGCCGCAGACACGGCATGGAATACATATGTGATTACTTTTAGCCGCTTAATACAGGACATGCCTAAGAAATGAGTATTCGTGTTTGTATGCAACTACATTACAATAAAAATAATGGTAATACTATGCTACTTAACTGATGAGATATTATTGTAGTTGTACATGTGTTAGGTCGTCTAAATGCAAATTGATTACATCATAATACAGTTTAGGAATATTCTTAAAAGTAACAAGATAAAAGTTTAACAACCAAAATCCGACTACCTTGGGACTGCAATCGTGCTTTAAAATGTATGAACGGAAACAAAGTATGTAACAAGAAAAGCCCTTTCAAATATTTTTAAAGAGGAAAACAAATTTCTCTAGAGAGCTCCTCATTGAATGCTTCTATTGATACCTAATTTGTCAAAATCTGTTGAACAGTTTGGACACTAAGGTGGATCAGAGTAGACATTAATGTTGGAATTAAAGTGTGTATTTTTTTTAAAATACCTAATTTCTTACCAATGCCAAAAGAATGAATACAATCGCTTTAACTTTATTTAGTCACTATTTCATAACGCAAATTGGTGTACAATTCACAGTATCATAGTTTGGTTTAGCGCAAAGTAATATTTTGGCATCAAAATATTATTCTATGGTATTGTTATACGGTTTTGGCAGTCGGCCATTAATAAATATTGGGACGGAGATGTGGGCTCTGCGTATAATCCTGTCCATAATACAACTTCGCGCACAATCTCTGATCCGCCTGACACAATAAATGATTCAGTACGTTATATCCGTAAATAATTCCTACGTGTCTCTACTGCTGTATTACGTTAATATTACATGATGCCTAAACAGAACATTGAAACTTGGTGAACGTGAAAAGAGCGCTGAAAGTGTTTTCATTACTTTTTAATCGCTTAATGCTACTTTTGTGCTGATTTCGTATTCCAAGAATAACCACTTGGTCGACCACTCTAAAGGGATTTGGGAAGGATAATTTTACGAAAGTACTACGGTTGTGATTGGTCAGATTTGCGCTGTGACCTTTGAAATGAGTAAGCCAGTAAAAGGAATAAATTTTTAAGTACATTTTGGAAGAAAATTCATCATCTTATTAGTATGTTAGACCGACTCTGTCTACCCAGCAGTTGTTTGAGAAGTATTGCGTACACGTTTTTAATTGACATTGCCCGTTAACTCTATCAATGCCCGATCTACAGTACAACTAACGATGCAAATAAATAAATATTTGTAGACATTCACACGCAACGTCATCTATCCCAAGTTAATCTAATATTAGCTTGTTTTATAGAATCTAGAGACATATTTCTAAATATACAGGGTGTGGCGTAAATAGTGGTCCAACGTAAAGGGTGTGACATAACAGGTAGTCAACTACAACATACTACAATTTTGTCCGGTTTTGCCCAAGGGTTGCAGAAAAAAAAAAAAAAAAAAAAAAGAATCGGAAGGACACCGCAGACCCTTAGTGGGACCAAGGTGTTGACCAAAGTCTGTCAGGAAGCCTGTAACATCCTTCTGAGTAGTTTTCCGAGGCGCCCGACAATAGACGGATAAGTAGAGAACATTGGGTTATAAACAGTTTGATTCCCTACTATGAAATTAAAATTTCAGTTTGTAATGAAAATGAAATATCCAGCTTTTAAAAAATAATATTTGTTAGTGTGATACCATTTCGAAATCGGTATTAGACGGGCATATTTTTGAAATAATGGGTAGCACCAGTGCAGTACATTTATTTTTTTTTAAATGCATTTGTATTTTAGTGATACTTTCAAACTTGAGGTAAAATTGAGATAAATTTATCTTTTTTTTCCAAGTTTGAAATGGAAATAAACAAACTATATTATTGTTTGTTAGCTAATGTATTAGGCTTTAATAAACAGAAATCAAAATTCAAAACTAACGATTTTTCTTCAAACTACAGCCAAATTTATAAAAAATGGGGTGAATTTCATAAAAAGTTCTTTTTTTCTGCAACCCTTGGGCAAAACCAGACAAAATTGTAGTATGTTGTAGTTGACTACCTGTTATGTCACACCCTTTACGTTGGACCACTATTTACGCCACACCCTGTATATCTACGTATTATACATAGAAAACACCTAAACTCCGAAACTAATGTATTAGTCTGGCCTCGCGGAAACTAGCTAGTCCTAAATAAGGTGAGGCGGTATTTCACGCCACACCAGAGGTGTTTGTTGTACAAGACGCAAATTCACCCCTGCGTCAAATACTATTCTCACCTTTGGGATGAGTCCGCTAGGTACTTACTGGATGCGGTGGACGCTATGCAGAAACGTGCTATCCGAATTATTGGTTGTCCTGAGGTGACGGGAGGACTCGAGCCGTTGACGCATTGATGAACCACAGTATCCTTGGCTGCCTTCTACCGAATATCTCACAGCGAGTGTTCTAAAGAGCTCTTCAACCTGATCCCGCCTTCTCCTTTCCGATCCTGAACAACGCGAGCCGGGCAGAGATGCCACTCACCAAAGTGGAGAAAATCTTCGCCAGAACTGAGCGTTTCTATAGATCGTTCCTCTGTCGAACTATAAAAACCTAGAACGACCTGCCCGCACACGTGTTTCCCTCATCTTACAATCCCGAGTTCTTCAAGTGGAGCGTGAAGAGGCCCATCACATGGCCGCCTACTTGAGGACCACTGTCAGAAGTCTTACAGACTGTGACAATGGTCCCCAATCGCTGGATGCGCTACTCCATCTATCCTTTCTATCAGTGGTGACGTGAATTTGGCGATCTTAATTTAAAAAGAAAACAAAAAAGTCTTTTGTGTATTACACAAACAATTGAACCGACCCGGGAATCGAACCCAGGACCTCAGCGAGTCAGTTGGTAATAGCGACGACGGCGCCACTGTTATGTCAATCAAGTCAGTTAATTGAAATCAAAGACGTTGTAGAACGGGGGACTTTGCAAAACTCTGGTAACCGGAAAACCACAATAATGTGGTGTTAAGTAAGTGAAAGTTATGAAAGATATCAGATAGACATATCAATTCACATTATTTAAATAATACTGAAAACGATTCACGGTAAAGTAATAATATTTATTTTTAAAATATGTAGCTCGAATCTAAACACTATTGTAGTTCAACTCAATACGGATTACAATGGTATTATCAACTATATTGTTAACGAAGGGAAAGTTATAATTTCAAAAAATGTAGGTATTAATACTTCCACTAACGCCACTATTGGCGTTTTTTTTTATGTTTTTTTTTTTTTTTTTTTTTATATATTTGTATATTTAATTTAATGGCTTTTGCTGCTGCTAACAGCAGCAAAAGGGAGTAGACCAGCAACTGCTTACCGAGCATATTGATGTATAAGAAGTGATAGAATATGAATACAAACTCAGTAAGCCAGTATACTTGAACTGAACACCCCCGCACTACAACTGCGCTAGTCCGACACCCAACTATCGTGTAAATACAGCTCTAGGGCTCAACCGAGTTTAACGTCCCTGTATGGAACATAGCCAAGCAATAAAACTTGATGTTTATACAACGAGTCTGCAACATGCTTAGTTTATGTATAGAACTTAAACTAAACGCTTACGATCCTACCAGACTGGTTGGGACAATGATAATGTCCCGCACATTCACAAATTATCCAAGAATATGACAGTATTGGAGCAAAATTACTCCTCTAATAGAATTTGGATTCAATATTTTGTCATTGATTTCAGTACAGTCTAAAGGGTTATAGGCTGCCAAGAGATCAACACACGAACAGCCATTGTTAAATTTAACGAGGTTATTGTACCAAATGTGAATAGGTGTGTCATTCGAGTGGTGGCATTGTCCGTTCAGAAACTGTTCTAACATCCTCATATACGTATCAAGTATTTTCATTCCTGTCTATTCACATCCGTTGCTTGTGAAAATATTGAAACCTCCCAATGTTTGCGCTAAAAAAACATGAGATGGATATGATTTCAAATATATTTAAACGGTATGTGTATCGAAACAGTTATTAAGTGTGTGATATGAAAATAATATTGTGAATGATACAAATAATAAAATAAAGAGAATCCAGTTTATTTCCTGTTCAGTGTAGTGTTCAGATGAAATGAATTCTTGAATAAACTCAACGTACATATTTAAAGTTTCCGGTAACTATACCAACAGACATGAAAATTCCATTTTTAACTATCTGTTTTCTCATCCTCTATAATTAACTCCGATCTCTTTTAGACCTGTTACGAAGGAAATATTAGTATAGTTTTCTAATCTTAAACATTATTCACCCCGACCATTAAGTGGTTATCTTCCCAAAACACTTTAGTTTTTGATATCTTAGCTCACATGATGTTAAAGCCTCAAATACCTGGGTGATCTGGCTGTGGGGGTGGATCAAGGTTGCAGCCGTCCTTAGTTTTCATTAACGCTTCCGCAAAGTTCATTGCTTCTTATTATCTCTCTGCAGACCTGCGACAAATATATTTTAAATAAATCAAAAAATATCATATTGCTTAGGATGTAGTTCATAAACGCGTAAGTAATTAAGTAACAAACATCAAAACATTTACAAATACTTTCACATTTATAATATTAGTAGGATAGTGGGATCTCGATTCGATTGCGTAGAAATCTATGTAAATATAGTTACCCACATCACACTATGAAGCGTAGAGTGAAGACAGGGTAAAGCCACGATTAATCAACGCTAACCTTGAAACTATGTGCTCTACATTATAAGTTCTAAATTAATTTTCACATACCCACACTACTGAGATTTAGTAACTAGTTACTTAGTTACCTAAAACGTTTGCGTTGTCGTTGTGCAGCCATAGCTTTTGGGTTACAACTTCTCCATTATTAAATCGATATTACATACACACTTGTTTGTTGGTTTTTGTGCTAAAACTAACCTTCCTCTTTATTTTAACATCTTTCCGAGTGCATCCAAATGCTTTATTTAGAGCCTTAGATTATTTTTTGTTATTAGTTAAGTTTCATTTTTCATAATCGCAAACTAGTCCCGTTGCCAAAACCTTTTGACCCTTTTGCCATGTCCAGTAGGTTAATCAGCTTACAGATGAAGATGACCTGTGAAGTATATGTTTAATAGCATTTTTGTACAGGAAAATTTCCTTTTTTTTCTCAAACCGTTTATAGAAACTGTGTTTCATTTTATGTAAGTTTAACTTCAATCGAATAATGTCTATTATTGAAGAAGATCGGATTAAATAAAGTACATAGACTTGGAAAACTCTTTTTATACCATATTTAATGTAGGTAGTCGAAATAGCAAGAGTTCTTGGTAATCAATGACCTTGGGACAGTAGTCAGTATGATGCGGTCAGCACGTTGCTGCAAGCTGTCAAAAATATCTAGTTGACGTGATACTCGTATTTCTTATACCTACTTAATTCTTTTTTATATTTATTCTTTCATCAGTGAACAGATATGTAAGTAGGGTCGAGAACGAATCTGTGTCTTCTGCATACAATAAACATCACTGGTCTGACGTCAAATACCAATTTATCGTGAAGTATTTTCACGCCGAGGATCTCAATGTACATCATAACGTCCCCTAGTACAGCCTCGTGGAACCCAGCACTAAATTAGAAAAGTGTAACAGATTGATCCGTAAAAATATTTTCAACTAGATGATGTTCGCGGCTTCGATGACGTCTTCGGCGAGAAAGTCGGTACCCGTTCCCGCTTCTCGTGGGATAATATTCCCGGGATGAAGTAGCCTAACTGTTATTCCGGATTATGATCCGGAATAACAGTTAGGCTACTTCATCCCGGGAATATAAGCTATTTCTGTACCAAATTTCAGCCCAATCAGTTCAGCTGTTAGAGCGTGGTTGAGTAACAAACATCCAAACGTCCAAACATTTTGACAAACCTTCACATTTTTAATATTAGTAGGAGTAGGATATTTTCGGACTGAACAAAGCCAAGTGTACAATTGATTTGTGTAATTTAGATGGGTCTAAAAGTAGCACCTTTTGCTTGCTTCAGACGACTTAGGAGGTGTTAAATTTTAAGTTACAAACAAGCTTTCATGCTATGTTTAGTAATGCGATTAACTACACACTGCGTTGGTGGTCTTTGGCAAGCACTTGCATATAATCTAAATATTGTTACAGATATTAATACCCACCGTTTTCTTTTAATTTTACCGATAAATCGAATCTTTTACGATAGACTTTTGGAATACATTCGTTAAATCAAACTTTTAAGAGCCCATTACAAAATATATCTATGTACAAAAGTTTTATGTGATATACTAATTGATTCCACCTTATTCAGCTCAATTACCAATATGTGGAAAAAAGGGTTATATATTAAAATACCAGAAATCAAAATGCCTTTACTTAAAATGCATTAGACCAAAATACCCGAATTCGAAATACCTTAACATTCAAAATACCTTATTTCAGTTCACCTTACCTTAAAATGTCTAAACTTAAAATACAAATATTTATTATATCAGAATTCAAAATACAAATGTTCAAATATCCTTAATTTAAAATACCGAAAATAGAATACAATGTGAATGTAAAAAAAAACTATAACCTACCCAGTTTATCGCTATAACCTACTGGGTATTATTAGGTATATATTATGCTATACCAGTTCATTTTATAGCGCATAGTTAATAAATGAATGATTTAAGAAATAAAGATTTATTGACACTCACACGTTTTGTTATTTGACTTTAACTTATTTACAACCCCCCCCCCCCCGCCCCCCCACCTAAGTGAAACCGCAGTTGTAGCCGTAGGTCTGTTGGTCCTTTGGTCCTTGGGTATCCTTCTGAGGGCTTACCCGGGGCTCCCAACTGTAGGCTGTTATGCAGGATACGTGTGGTTTTTAGTCGGTGAGTCCGGCATAGTATCCATGTAGGATTTACCTCATGTTAAAACACTTTGATTCAGAGTTACAATAGTACTACAGTGGGCTAACGAAAAATAAAAAAAAAATAACCACGAAGGCTAAGGCGGGAGCTCCGCTTCGCTTCGCTCCCGCCTTAGTCTTCTAACCTAACCTATCCGAGTCGGGATACTCTGAGTCGGGGTGTTAACCATTCACAGATAAATAGCATCCATGTAGGATTTAAATCATGTTAAAAAAAAGGTATTTTGTGTTTGAACATTTTAAGATAAGGTATTTGATAAATTTATATTTTGGGTTTCGGTTATTCGACCGTAAGGCATTTTAAATTATTTATATTATAAATATTTGCCTTTTGAATATTGATATTTTGATTTCGGGTATTTTGGGCTCAGGCATTTTAAGTAAAGGCATTATGATTTCTGGTATTATGACGGTATACCGGAAAAAAGAGGCTTTATAGGTACTTTGCCTTCAAATTTTATATTATACTCACATTGTCACATAATAAGTTCATGAGCATCAACTTTTAAATATCTTCCGAATAGGCCCTAATTGGCTGTACATTACAGTTAAATAGAAGTCCTTGGTAACAAATAAGATAATTCCAAATGACACGTGAAAATAATTCCTACTAATTTTATAAATGCGAAAGTAGCTCTGTCTGTCTGTTACTCCTTTACGCCTAAACTACTGAAGCGATTGAGATGATAATTGGTGTAGAGATAGTTCGAGGCCCTGGGAAGGAGCAATAGGAGGATAATGATTTTACGCGATAACAACTTCTAAGCGGACGATGCCGCGGGAACAGCGGGTATCGAATACAAATCACGTTTCTGACTGGAGTACTGAGACTCCATCAATATTTCCGGCCCAAGAAAGCGTTGACTGCAAGTCATGCAACTGCCGACCAAGTAACAAGGCTTGCTATAAGCCGCGGTTAGGATGCCAGGCAGCATTACATTTACGAAAGTAATTATGAAGTAAAACATATTTCACTGAAATTAATTATCACTCAATATTGGCAATGGTTGGTTGCTAACCCAAACCGTTGTATCAATTTTCCTTTAATCAATTCGTTACGATTAAAATGTAAAGGTGTCTGGTTACAACATTTGTGAAAAACTTATACCAAGGGAATAAAAACTAGCCTTTCGATTTCGTAACATTATAAGAACTAGCTGTTGATGACTTTGACATTGAGACTGGCATGAGAGACACAATTGCACCAATCAAACCGATCAGCGCTGTAGCATATATACATATGCTTGCCTGTATATGATTAGTGTTTTTATATGCCATCGCAAGACATTTAAAGGTCAATGGGAACGTCAATGTGATTATAAAAACGTATCTGATTGTAAACAAGCTGCTAGAATTGTTATTCACACATGTAACCTACATACATGCGCTTCTAATTGTAGTATGTCCATGTTTGTTTAAGCATATCGGTCTATATCAGCATGTGTCATCGTTGGGATGGGGCCAGGCTGTCTGCGAGCTCAAGGCTATTTAGCTTGAATAATGTCTTTGAATACATACGTATGTATATATGTATCCCTATCACGCAATAAGTCCACAAGTCATTGAAAGTGTTCAAATAAATGTCAACAAGTAACGAGGGACTCGAACTGTGTACTTCTGCCTACGGGCTGTCATTTATGAATATCAATAAGATTCTTAATTTTAATTTTTTTAAATATGGAAAAAGAATTGGTTTCGAGCAGGATTCGAACCTGCGTCTTCGGCGATCCGGCGGAGTGGCGGAGTGGATAACGCGTCGGCACGGATCGCCGAAGACGCAGGTTCGAATCCTGCTCGAAACCAATTCTATTTCCATATTTAAAATTTATGATCAGTTAGCACACTAATTGCTTTTCAAAAATAATCTTAATCAATAAGATTATATTATTTTAAATCGATTGCGCCTACAGATCCACTTAATTTTGAATGTACAGCTTAAATCATACCGTGTCTCGTGAAGCTCAATGCGTTATCTTTTCAACATAATATGTTAATATTCAAAAGATCTGTGTAGATGTATACCTAACGCTTAAACTTTTAAGATTCCTACTTTTCTTTAAGTATCTACTTTTCTAAGGGCTGTTTGAATTTATGCCCGTAAATGAAAAAATGCCAAGAAGCTGTGCTCATGGGGACAACATAAAAATATACCCCAACAGTTGGTAGCCACAACATGCGCTGTCTATTTCAACACAACAAAGGGCTCACTTAGTATATAATAAGTGCCTGCTTATCCTTACGAGGATAAAGACGAGACTATCTGTACCGAAGTATGTAAGTTTGAATACAAAGCAAAAATATTAAGTGCAAGCAATGACGATGAAAATTGGCACGCTTGTTGTGGACCAAGTAATGAATTCGTGGGTGCAGCCAGCAAATTCCTACATAAGATAACAATCCTTTTCCCGTCACTCCGCCTGCGCGTTATAGATGTCAGTTTATAAGTAGCTCTGACGCACTTATAAAGTAGATTAAAGGACATATGGTGCAGGTTAAGAATAGCTCCTGTCCCGTAAAATTTTACCTTTATTAATATTAATATTATAAAGTAGATACGAAGAAACCAATAAAAGAAGTGGCTAGCAAAAAGCACGCAAAGTAGGCAGCTTTGGAGTCACAAACGACGAAGTCTCTTTGAATATAATGATTAAAAACCAGAAAAGTTTTTTTAAAAAACCCACGTGGTTTGCCTGTATGATTAGTACAAAAATAAATAAAAAACGTCGAGATCAAAGAGATACGCATATACATCAGATGCTGATTAAAGATTCAATTATGATCGTGTTCCTACCACCTTGAGTTTATGTTATGATTAACATATACACATACGACAGTACAATAATTAGTGTACGGTCGGCCTTGCCTGCTGTGGCGAGTCCTAGGAGAACTGATAGAACCAAGATGGTCGATACATGTAAAATTTGAGTATTTCAAATAAGTAGTAGTAAATAGGTGGACCAGGACTTATAACGCGAGAAATTCATACCACGTGTAATCTCTCTTTCTGAGGTCTATCCTGTGAATGATTAAGAAAGAAATGATGAAGAATGTTTGTTTCCGAAACTTATACGTTTATTTGATGAAAGTTTTACGTTACATTGTTAATGTTAGAATTATTTAAGTTCCTAACTTACAACATAAATTTTAAAATACTCGCCAACACGCCACACAACATATGTTTACTCTTTGGTTATATAATGGGAAACCGATACAATTTTTTTCAAAAATAATATTTAGTTAAAATTTTACATAGTGATGATAATATGATTGCTTGGCTTGACTTGTGCTATGGTTTAGGATCTAGACAACTAATTCAATACTTATATAATGTCAAATTAAGACATTGAATCTAGAAGACATCCATACACATAAACAAACATTTCACAATCGCTCTAATATTTATTCCTCAGAGAGAGACCTCAAGCTGCAACCATAATTGTAAACACTGCCATTGTGCCATGGGAATAGTCAAAACAGCAGGCCAACTACCCTGGGGCTAACCTTCCGAGGGCGTACCCGGGACTCCCGGCCATAGGCAGATGAAAGGGAACAAAGGTATGCCGAACTCCTACTGACTAAAACCTCAGTTTAGTCGGTAGGAGTTTGGCTAACATTCGTAAGGATGCCATGCCACAAGTAAAAACAAAGAAGGCAAGTCAACTATGTTTGTCGGATTGATATAAACAATATCATATCACATACGAGACCAATTTTACAGTATAAAATCAAATACTTACTGATAAACATGCAAATCGACCAGAAGTGGAACTTATTTGATATGATTATTCATGATACAAGTAGAACAGGTATTAAGAAACTTATTAAATTGTTGGCATCTAATCCATAGTTAATAACTTTAATTGTTATCATTAACACACTAGTAATCTACACTAGTTTTACGTAATTGACTTAGTTAACGTATCGTTGTACGATCTTTGATAGTAGGTACATTAGTATCCATATCCAAGCAAACACATTTTCTTTTATCTACTGTCCAAAATATCCGTCATCATAGTGTGTGTTTGTTCTCCTCTAGAGATCGCATCTCTCGGCCGATTTTCATGAAATTTATTGATGGCGTGGATTTTTTCATCGTCAAAATTTGAGAAAAATATGGTAAAAATGAAGGAAGTGTGGTGCAGCATTATTAAAATAATCCATTTGAATCAAATTCGGAGGATAATTAACATCACACAAGTTGCCTTTTAAATAAATAATACGAGTATATCGAATTCATATTATGTTTCACTATTAGCATGTTTAGTTACAGAGGGCGTTTGTTTGCTTGTCATATATAAATATTAACTATGGTTTGACTAAATAGGAAATATATCTATCATCATCAATAATCATCATCTATTAATATATAATACAACGCCTGAATTTAACTCCTAAGTGAATTAATTTACAAGATGTCTAATTTGAAAAACTGTTGGTGAGGTTTACTGCTCTCTCAGAAACAGTATTAAAATGAAAAGAGGTCAGCTAATCTACAGATGTCAGCTAATCTACAGATGTAAGTACGCAATACTCTTTGCTAATCACGAATGGAATTAGATAGACATTTTGTTGTCTTTGAATCTGCCCTTTTGAGAGGCAAGCCGCCGACTTAAACCGCTATTATCTAACTTTAATTAGTTACGGTGCCTATTAATCTACTTGGATGTCGCATTGAGGAAATCCCAACAAATGACCACATAAGCTTGAGGAATGCGCTTGAGTGACGCAACAGTCCACACCTGCGTCTGAGCCGCCAAGCGGTCTTCTCGCCATAATTAATCACGTCAACAATTTTATAATAACTTGATACGTACATACTTACTTACTCACTAAGTACCTAGTTGCTTTGATCCATGGTTTATCAAACAAGCTTGTTAAATTGTATGAGAAAATTACAATGTGAATGCTTGCGCGCTTACGTTAACCTTCACGTGCATAATATGTGTTGTGTTGTGATGTAAACTTAAACAGACATAAGTGTTAAATAGTACATTACAATTTATTAAATTTTAATTACTATACGTGTTGCTTTATAGGTTATTAGGTAGGTAGATACATGTTGCTCAATAAGTTACTAGCTAGAGTAGCTGGCTAACTACACGTTTCTTAATCAATGTTTCTTAGGTAGCTGTTTTCTTTTCTTATTGAATTGGTAACACCACTGCTTTTCCAGAATATTTGGAAATATTGCAGCATATTTCACCAATTGTCGTCAATCAACAGCATAATAGTTTTTTTTCCTGTTTTCAATTTTGTAATCTCCAATTCGAGCCTGGAACGTTAATCCGAAACTTAACATTTTGTTGGAGACCTTCTTTCTGAGAGTTTAAGGCCTCCCTCAGTAATCTATTACAAAAATAAAATAAACTTTGCAGAGTTATTTTCAGATTACCGTTTTTACACTGGGTACTTCATACAAGCATACAAAAATCTCTCCAGTCTCATCTATACAAAAGGGATCTTAATAATCTATACACGTTTTTAACACCAGGGGTATTTTTACTAATTTACTAATTGCCGTGGTGAATGCCTACTAGCAATGGCTACCTATCGTGGAAAATTAGCGAGACGCCCATAGGGGTTTCCTCTTGGGTTAAAGATTACCTTGCAACCGGCAATCGGAACGAAAGACTTCATAACCACGTATAATCTCGTAGGTAAATAGAAATTTCACAAAAGATTACCCATCTTAGGAACGCCCATAACTTAGCTACGGGGCTAAGCGCGCTACATCACATACTTGTAAATTTCAGACGAACAAACCCTATTTTAAATTTTCGCTAAAGTATTACGTTTAAACTCTCGGTCAATATTGGTAAATTAGCTCAAAATATACAATACGCTGAATATAAATAATTTTAAGATAAGGTAAACTCAAGTAAACGAACCGAGAGTCGGAAATAATAACACTTGGTGAATTCACAGAAAATACGTACACCACTGTTTAACTCACTAATAAACGTAATGATTTATTTTCCTATTGGAACAGCTACAATATTTGAAAGTAAATGTTATTACATTATAAATCGACTCAAGTCGACAATAGGCTTCAACATCGAAGTTTATCTTTAACAAAACGATAATATATTAAATAGTAAATATGGTATAGGCAATAGGTGCCGTGATACAGGCAAAGTTGAATTACACATCGCACACTTTGCTAGTAGTTTGGTTGGTTCTATGTATTATTATTAATTTACTAGTAAGGTGGCAAACAAGCTTACGACCCACCTTATGGAAAGTGGTTACTGTGGTTACATCTATGGACGTTTGCTGGTGACGCCCTGTGACGAGAAAAAAAAAGATGTGTGTCACTCGATGACTGTCGCGGTAAAGCTATTGCATAGCATTTTTTATCAACTATGCTAGTATAATTATTTCTACAAAGAAATATTTTAAGGCTTATGTTCAACAAAGTAACTTTTGGAATTTTGGCCTTTTGGACTTTTGGAGTTTTGGAGTTTTGGAGTTTTGGAGTTTTGGAGTTTTGGACTTTTGGACTTTTGGACTTTTGGACTTATGGACTTTTGGACTTTTGGACTTTTAGACTTTTGGACTTTTGGAATTTTGGCCTTTTTGGCTTTTGGACTTTTACACTTTTAAACTTTTGGAGTATTGGACTTTTGGACTTTTGTGCTTTTGGACTTTTGGACTTTTGTACTTTGTACTTTTGGACTTTTGCACTTTTGGACTTTTGGACTTTTGGACTTTTGGACTTTTGGCCTTTGGACTTTGAACTTTAGACTTTGGACTTAGGACTTAGGCCTTTTGGACTTTTGAACTTTTGGACTTTTGTACTTTTGGAATTTTGAACTTTGGACTTTTGGACTTTTGAACTTTGAACTTTTGGACTTTTGGACTTTTGTACTTTTGGACTTTTGGACTTGTGGACTTTGGACTTTTACACTTTTCGACTTTTGGACTTTTGTACTTTGTACTTTTGGACTTTTGCACTTTGGACTTTTGAACTTTTGGCCTTTGGACTTTTGGACTTTTGGACTTTTGGACTTTTGGACTTTTGGACTCTTGGACTTTTGGACTTTTGGACTTTTGGACTTTTGGAATTTTGGACTTTTGGACTTTTGACCTTTTGGATTTTTGGGCTTTTAGACTTTTGGACCCCACCTCACCTTACTCCACTCCATCCCACTCCACCTAACCTCACCCCACCCCACCTCACACCAATTCACCTCACCACATCCCACCTCACCTCACCCCACCCTAGGTACACACCTCAGCCAACCCCACCTGACCCTACTTCACTTCATATACATAGGTACACGTTATGCAAACGCTCACGTGTAGGTACACGTAGGTATGTGAAGTGCGACATACACGAACGTGGCCGAGCGTGGCTGACGGTAGCCGAGTGTTAGGTTAATTTCGTGACATTTCTGGATTCGGTCTCCATGCTCAAGGCCCGCGATAGAAGCTATGCAATAGCTTAAAAAGTCAACACTGTTGAATTTTTTTCAAGCCACCCGCCCGTAAGGCCTTCTGTTTAGAATTAACAGCCAGCGTACTTAAGACAACGAAGTTTGAATTCGCAATTAGAATACCTACATACATACATACATATGGTCACGCCTTTATCCCCGAAGGGGTAGGCAGAGGCATATTATATGCCCACATTTCACCTTTGTATAATTTGTCCCACGTAATAGGTGGTGAGCCGTATTGCCGTGTTTAAATGGACAGGCGCAGGTTGTGACTGCCTGCTGTTGAAATAAAGCCTTCAACTTAGCTTAACGACTGCCATTTTATTGGCAACCGGGACCAACGGCTTAACGTGCCTTCCGTTGCTTACTGCAGTGATCGTTTACAGAACACAGAGTCCGCGGGGCCACGAGCGCTTTAGAATACCTACCTACTGTTATAGGTACCATTAGCTATTCCCACAAGCAAATGCATGAAAGCGTTTGAGTATACACCAGACGGTGTGTCGAAAACAACAATGTCACAAAAAAATACAACTCTACTGAGAACTGTAAAATACACAGCGATACAACCCCTTCGCTTGTATATTTTTAATTTTTATTACCCATTACGTTTCATGAAGTACGTTACCCTCAAAATGAATAGTAAATCCTTTGTTAAAGAACGGGAATAATTTTAGTAATCCTTTGGGGTAACGCAGAGATAAGCCTACGGCATACTTTATTATAGCAGTAGGAATGCATTAATTCTAAACTCTTAAGATTAGCAAGCTTGCAAAATTTAAAACAAGCTATTATATAACATAAAAACAGTACAGCATATCTTGTATGAAAACTTCGTTCCTTTTTACTGCTGATTGTGCGGTGAGAACACCTGAGCAACATAGAGGAATGAACAATGCCGCGATTGCTACCGGATAGAACACTTTTATTACAACTAAAGTGAGAATAGTTTTAAAAACGTTTTGTTACAACAAGATATAAAACTTAATATATATCTTACTAGCCGATGCGCCCGCGTGAAATTCGGTACCCGCTCCCGCTTCCCGTGGGAACATTTTCCCGGGATGAAAAGTAGCCTATGTGTTATTCCGGACTATACTCTATCCCTGTACCAAATTTTAGCTTAGTCCATTCAGCCGTCTCACATCTCATCCAAACATCTTCACAAACTTTCACATTTATAAGATTAGTAGGAAGTAGGATAATGTTCTTGATTCTCAATGAGGACTGACGAAATATAATGAATAGTCTGTCACCATTTATTTCTTTAAATTAATAACCACAATCTAAAATTTTGTGGATATCCTAAAGCAACGCGACCAGTGTATGTAGAGTAGACATAGCATGTTTGCTCTATCTATACTTTATATTATCTGTCTGTTATTAGCGGGGAGAAATTGTAATCTTATAGACCACTACTAAAGCAATTACACAAAACAATACACTCATAATTTCAGATTCACACATAAGGTACATATATTTTGTAATCCTTTCGGAGCCCGCTTTGACATAGGGGAAACTCCTCCTCTCCCGACGAAAGTACATAGATCGTGTTGCTCTATGGTAGAAAGTTTACACATGAAATGTTCCTATACTTCGTCGATATTGTGTTCTGAAGACGTTGATTGTTTCGGTATCTTATGCTTTTTCGCAAAAAAGCAAAAATATTACTTAACTTTTATATTATGCAAAGAGTGCCAATTTATTAGACAGGAGCCTTAATGATTCAGGGCATAACCGATTCAAATTTCTAAATGGCCGGAAAACTACTGATTGAGTCTCTATAAGCATAACTTACCACACCATTATTGGATGCCATTCTGTCCAATTAACCGGAGAATTACAAACCTTGTTCTCATTCCTTTTATAACACTCAGCTTGACAATTTGAATATTGATCGGCATAGAAATTAGAAGCAGGAATGTTCCTATATCAACATAATAGCACCCATCAGTAAGATGATTCTACAATTGAGTAAAAACGTAAAACTGGCATTAAACTTAATTACTCCGTATAAAAGTTTGATTTCTGACCAGACTAAAAAGTAATTACATTCCTACAGACTTTGAATTTTAATCGTTGGTGCGTAACGGTAACTTTGAGAAGAGTAATTATTACCCGCACATGCCTAGGTATAGTCTCTATCAGATTTCTTCATAGTTACTTGGTAAAAGACTCATTTTTTCTGTGAGTTTAAATCAGCACGTGCTACGTTGTTGGTGACTTTCTTGTTACTAATAGTATAGACGGCAGATGTAATCCAAATTATACTCCTATTATGAACTTCATTTCCCTTGGAGCCAATCAAAGGTTAAATTTATTTGCATTCACTGGAATATAACCGTGTAGCAGACGCATAAAAATTATAATAGGTAAGTATATTATTTTTCAGAAAAGGATACAAAGTTAAAGTCTGTTTTTTTGACAAATACCAATTTAATAAATATTTGGATACTCATTCTATAATCTCTACAATACAAGTCTATTTATACCGCCGAAATAAATAATTAAACTTCAGTGAACTGCAGACTCTTCCTTTCGGAAACACATCACATATTTACGAAGATCTCCGCATGCTCAATTTGGGCTGCAAATTACGCTTCCAAGCGTAAATATAGCCATTTATAATTTATCTCAAATTGTGAACTAAAATTCGCATTTGCACATGTATTATTCAAGACAAATTAAAATACTGGAAGAATAATAACGTAATGAACTCAAAACTCATTTCATTCTGATATAATTTGATATTCTGAAATAGTGTGAAAAATATTTTATTGTGGCACATTACATGTAAATTAAATCAAACATTTCATAGTTAATGCACCCGAAAGGCAATCATCCAAATGAAACTTAACCTATGCATTGTTTGTTGCGAAAATCCAGTCAATATACCAACAGCGTATGGCTGAAAGATCAGGTCTGAGATACTAACTCAAATAATAAACCTCAAATACTAGATGACATTTATAAAAAAAATAATTTTGCCCAGGTCTGGCTTCGCATCATGCTAGTACCATGTGCGTGCGGCTCCACAGTCTACTACGTGATAAAGAATATTTTATTTTATATTACAATCAGATAGACTTTCAAGACGCAAAGGGCTTATTAGAGCTTCCTTTTAGCGGCAGGTGCAAATGACGGCATGCAAGCGCTGAGAGCCTGCTATTGGTCGCTGCGCAGACGCTGATTTACTGCTACCTTGTATCTTTACGCAGCTGCATCTTCCTTCATTTATGATTGCAGTACAATAATTGTCGGAAGTCAATGTTAACACTCGAATCATGTATTAGGAAGTGACGAAACTAGATCCCTTGCATTCTGTGTCCTCTTTATTTCTGTATCAGTTTACTTTTATTTATTCAGCTTTAACGGTTTCATCACCTTGAAATGTTTGAGGTTGGTAAAACTTAAACGTCATAATGACAAGGTGTTTTGTTTTGCAGTTAAGTCTTTTTTTTTATTTTTCTTTGTTAGTTTGGATATTTTCCTAAAATGACATGTAAGTATTTAGACATAATACGTCTATCAGCTCATATTAGCAATAAAATATCTAACAACAAGTACCCGTTTCATATATTATTTCGAAGTTTGCATTCTAACCAACAAAAAGTGTGTTAAAAAATAATTTTGTTATACAAAATCCACTCCTTCGCTTAGAATCATCTTTTCAAATAATCAACATCTCATCAATATTCACAATGTGTGTAGAATCTTGAACAAAATTTGGCTATTTTCTAAGTAAAGAAAATTGAAATCAATTCTACTTAGGTACCTCCTAATAAAACTATTACGCAGTTTATGCGGTTATGAACCCTCATAAGTTTTATAGACAGCAATAATCTGGCACATATCTTCCGCATGGCAGCGGCGCAGTGATGCGGTGGGTTGGCGTGACCAGAGACATGACAGCGGCGACGGCGGGTGCGCCGGGACACAGCCGACATAGGCAGAGCCAGGCACGGCGCGCGGTTTCCGACACGCGATCCTATACACACAAAATTGAACTGAAAAAATTGAACGGAAACTCTATGAAAGTTATAAATTACGAGGAAACTTTGAAAGTATTCGCCGTCAATTTTCCAACAATCTATAATTATCTTCGTCCTTTGCTCATACTTTCATTCTGAGTATTCTGGTTAATTAAGTGTAAAAATTACAGATTACCGTCATGGATACCGCTGAACAATGAGCTACGATTTATTAGCGTCATCTACGCAACGTTTCTTTTGTCACGACGCTGCTATGTGCCATCCCGTACACAGACTAGATACGACTGGACGAGGTCGACGAGCCCACGTCAGCAGGAGTGATGTCTACAATTAGTCCTCAGAGCCCATATCACTATGATTAATGTTAATTACACCTCGATTTTCCCGCGGATAGCGATTAAGAACGCCATTAGATTATATCCCAAGGCGATCATTACTCGTACTTTTCAAAAATCTCAGTAATTTCTTTGATATTGTCTATGAATATAGTCTTGAGTTATGGATTCGTGTAATATGTTGAATCATTACAATAATTAGCATAAGGTATTTGCAAATATGACCTAAGAACTTGCTGGTGCGAAGTAAATATGTAAACATTATTCTGCATACTCATTCCTATCAATACTAATTTCTGTACTAACTTGTATTTTGTTCAATACTTTGTTGAATTATGGAGCTCAACATTGGGGCATCAAGTGACGTTGATGAAGGTTTGCGTATCATAACATTCGTATATTATAATATATATGTTTATCCAGCTATATTTGATCAAGTCAAGGCCCTTGTTTGAATAAACATCGTTTGATATATGTTACAAACAGATAACTTTTGCATCACTGTAGTATGTAAATAGAGGTACCTACTTAAAATGTTTTCTGGTAAGTTCCCATAGTCGTTTTTTGTTCTTTTCTATAATCAATAATTCTCAAATTACAAACTGGCAAGTAAATTATATTAATAGAATTTTCAGAAGGTTATGTTGATAACAAACCTGGTATGGTGGAATACCTATGTTCCTAAGAATTGATATCAAACAAGTAATCATAATTTAAGACGACGTACTTGCATTGGCGAGAAATATTCCAGCCAATTAATTACTTTCAGCGTGATGTACAGCATGACATGAACCTACTCCACGCACAAGCATTCGTTTATAGCAAGTTAATTAAGTAAGAACTGAACGTATTTCCATCAGTAAGTAAATTAATAAAATCATTTATTAGTTTATGTACCGGATTTGATCTTTGTGAAATATTGTTGCCTATAGAAGATTGGGCAATGCAATTCATAAAACCCTGAGGCCTGCGAAATGAAATTACGTCACTGTTCATTTTCAAAATATAATGATTCTATAGACTGTTACAGTTCACCAGTTCGTCACAATCCGGTGCCACCAACTTTTTATCGACTTCAATAACCGTAAAATTTGATTACGGTGTGTATCGAGATGAAAGCGACAGTTGCCTAACAAGATATTACAATTTGGTGCAATACGCGTGTCCGCGGCAGGCACCTTCCTCTTATCAATGGTTGTTAACTCCTACGAATAGTTACGTAAAATGAGTATTGTTTGTTTGGAGGTTCAGAAGTAATTTTATTGCAAACACAACAATCATGGGAAAATATATATAATTTGGTATATTTGTAAATTTCATAATTTTGTATGACCAAGAGACATTGTTAGGCGCTAACGAGAAATCCATGAATGATTTATTATCGAAGGCTTTGAAAGTTTAGGAATAGTGCTTGATTACCTTTTCAATAGGCAATTGTAAATAACTACATTAGGTTTTTATTAGATTAGATGTTTCAGACTTCTATTGTAAGCAAGCAATTTGAGGTTATTACAGACTTATTACTTAAATACATATACCTATTCTCATTCATTTGCTTATTTCGAAACGTTCTATCGGCTAGTGGCCATGAAATTAGCTCATATTCATATTTCACAAAGAGAAAGATCATTAACGCAGTCAAACTATACAATCGTAATATTTTTAGACAAATAGTGCATTAATGGCTGCGCATAATTCTTCAAAATATTTAGATATTTACCTAGATGATGCTCCATGGACCATGTTCTATATTTAGCAATATTTAGGATTTGGACAAACCTTTTTGTTTTGGGATTGGGGAAATACGTCGGGCGGCCAACCATGTCAGTGTACCTGCATTTCATTATCGCTTTGAACGATTGCAATCTTACAGAGAATGTCAACACTGCGATTCAGACAAACACATAAAACTAATAGCGCCATCTAGCGACAGCGGTGCAAGTGATATGTTACGTAGCAAAAGTTCACAATTGTGTAGGTATAGAGACTATAGAGCCGCTATACTCAAACGGTGGCCCGCGGGCCACATTTGGCCCGCCGAGCCTTTATTGTTGGCCCGCCGGCGCCGGGCCTTTATTGTTGGCCCATAATTTCGTACTCATCATAAAATGGGCACTGAATGATTTTGGCGTAAATCGGAACGCAGCATATTATTAGTATAATCTGTGATTGCACGATAACAAATTATAAAACTACTCTATATAAAATAATATCTGGATTGTCTTCTAATCATAAAAACTAAAATTCTTTGGTTCTACACACGTGTGTGAATCGTCTTTTTCAAAAATGAAGTACACGAAAAACGTGACAGAAATAAACTATCAGATTCTCATCTCGATGATGTTCTAAGATTAGCAGGTAGCGTTAAGCCAGATCTTGATAAAGTTTTAAAAATGTGTTCGCAATATCAAAAATCGCACTAAAATAATATGAAACAACTCTGTACTTTTTTTTCCTTTCATTAATAAAAGTTAATATCTCGTAAAAAAATATGAAATTTTAATTAATACCTAAATAATACCCCCTCCCCCTCCGGCTTGTGGCCCGCAACCCCATGGCTGAAACGTGTTTGTGGCCCACATAAAAAAAAGTTTGAGTATCGTTGCTATAGAGCATTTACGCTACATCACTATATTGAAATATTTTGGACATGTAACAACCGCGTCCCTTGTCATTGCCTAAGCTCTGCTGAATACTCTCTATTAAAGATAAGTAAAAAATTAGGAAGAACATTTTAATAAAAGACTAATAATAAGATTCCATTCATAGTCATGCATCAATCTTGTTACATTACAGTTCGTTTCATGTTTTAATTTGGCTACTTTATGGTTTTTGTTGGGATTTGAGACCTTTGAACATGGAATGTGTTTTCTGTGCTATAAAGCTTTTCCCGAAGATTCTTTTTTTTTAACTTGAAAATATCTCCTATTCTCTTTTTAAAGCAGAATATTTTTATAGGTACCTAAACAGTTTTACTTAAAAGAAATAATTAAGAAGTAACTTTATTTCACGCGGTGGAGATTTTTTTCAACCGCTTGTGATACCACCGCTTCGGATGCGTGGCACCATCCCAGTTATCAAGGCTTTATGCAATGAGCAGTGAGAGATATTTTTGTGTGCCTACCCTCCATTAGAGTACAAGGAAAGGTAAGGCTGAAGATAGTGGCAACACACCACCACTCACAATGACAATCAAAACTGACATATTTTTCTAGTAAGTACTTAACATCGTGATCGATGACAGACGACAACGTGACGTGAGGGATTCACGCACGCAGCCCCTAAGAAGAGCGATAACACCCGAAAACCCTGTAAAGACGCGGGATAGCACCCGAACCCCCCCTAGGTGAGGCCGCAGTGGTAGCCGTAGGTGTGTTGGGAGTCCTGGGGTATCCTTACGAGGGCTTACCAGGATATCCCAACCGTAGGCTGTTAGGCGGGATACGTGAGGTTTTATAGTCTGGCATAGCATCCATGTAGGATTTCCCTCATGTAATAAAAAAAGTACTTACGGATGATTATACGCCACCAAAGTTTAATAATAATATCAACCAATCAGTATATTTTCCAGCATTCGCTTCCCTTTCCTTATGAGATTAAACGCTTCACAAAACCACAAAAAAATGCCGATGCTGGTCAATTGAAATACATCAAACAAATAAAACCTATTAGACTAACAGTAATAACTGGTTTATCATTTCAAGAATTGATTGAGTGGGCGTAAATAAGATACGGCTAGGTGTGATTAGATCTATCAAGATGGGTGCTGTGTTCACAAAACTGTTATATTTAAAAGAAAACAAGTATTTAGGAATTTATTTTTAGCGTTCGTAAAAGCTACTTAGTTTTCACGTCTTCATTAAATTTAAGCGAATAGCTATGTTATTAGGGGTTTTATTAAAAGTTGATATTTATGTCTCGTACGTAACTTATAAAAACTAGGTAAACAACTACAGTGAAAATGATAATATCTTAGCTTACCCGCCAACCATTAACGTGAGTTTCAACGGAAAATTTGACAATCGAAACATCAAGCTATTAAAAAGAACATAAAGCTTGTTTATGGGTCTCTACAATTACCTATCTATATAACATACGTTACAAAGACAGTGCAAAAATAGTGTAAGTGACCTGAGGGTTACCTTCATGACTACGGAATTCTAAAGTGAAAATCCCACCTATAGCTTTAAAGTTTAAAAAAATAAATAATTACCTTTACTAAAAGGTCTTCATATCTCAGTACCACATACAAACATCAGAAAACAGACAGATACGAATTACAACCATTTAAGTTGTCACGGCTGCGTGTGATCAATAATGAAGATGAGCTCTTTCGAACCGGTCCGAGTCAGGAGCAATATCTTAATAAGTAGGCAACAGATTTCACAATGTCATGTATGTGAAATCATCAATGACCTCTCGACATCTCACAGTCCCCATTAGGGCACCCACGATTAGCGGAATATCATAGCATCACATCTAAATATATGAATAACTAAATTACGAAACCATAGCATCAATCTCAAAACGCAATTTATAAAGTTAGGTAACTTTTTAAAAGAAACTAATCTGAAAATCGTGCTGTTCAATACTTTTTAAAGTTCTGTTTCGACCTAGAGTCAAACAATGTCAAGTGACAGGCGGCATGACAAAGAATAATAATATAGTCGGTGCCAAAAGAACAACGAGTTCACTGTCGAATTTGGTATGATGACATTTCTCAACGCGGTACTTCAAAGCTATGATAGTAATATCACGCAGTACAACTAAGTACCATACATCTCATGTCATGAGGGTTGCCTTTCACAAGGAAACTTTATGTTAAGTAAAGGGTATCCAGAATTCTTAAATGGTACTGCAAAATCATAAACTTTTGCCGCCTATTGTATAACCTGTATAATATTGTCTACGTGTATAAAATGTAACTGTATGTTTTGGTGTTACAATAAAGCATTACTAACTAACTAACTAACTAAACTTAACAACTCTGGTGCAGATATTGGATGGGAGAGTTCTGTCACTGTGCTAACATTTCGATTAAAATGATTTGGTAGATACTATACTCAGATAAAAGAGCTTTCCATATCAATACTTAGCTAAAGATTGAAATATAGTTTATCACTCGTCTTTTTACTATGATTAATGATATAATCATACACGATATTCGATTGGTTAATTCTTTTATAAATCAGCTATTTATAGATATGTTATTACATATAATAATCAATACATATGATAAAATCGTAACAGGTCGCTGTCTGTACATGGAAGATAAATAAGAAAAAATATTATAGGGGGGGAAAAATATTATGAACGCAATAGAACCCAAAACAATGAATTTTTAAATTTTTGTCTGTTTTTCTGTATGTCTGTATATCTGTTTGTCTGTACGGTTGTGCACGCTAATCTCAGTAACCGCTCAACCGATTGCAATGCGGTTTTTTTATTGTGTTGAGGTTTGCTTCAGTTAACATTTAGCGTTTGTTTTATGTAAAGCGGTTTAGAAATAAAAGAGTTATAACACTTTTAAGAATCAGATATTTTGAAAATTTTGATTGTAGGGGTTTCTTTGAATGTGAGTGAACCTAAACTGGCGTGTTGGCTTAATCATAAAAGAGCTTAATGATTAAGAGTATTTTGCGTGCGGCGTGGACTGAATTGTTTTAAAATAGACTTAATCATTAAGCTCTTTTATGATTAAGCAAACAGGGCAGTTTCAGACGCTGCTTGATGACTCTGATGAAGAAACACCTTTCCTTTCATACACCTTATGTGACGTAAACGAAGTTGCGGGCTCAGCTAGTTAATAATAATAATAAGTACCACAAATATTTGTGGACATTCTTGCACAACATCATCTAGCCCAAATTAAGTTAGAATTACAGCATACCTATGGAGAATGGTAATAATTTCCACTCATTTGTTACAGTTTACTGGCAAGCGCTGCAAGGCTTATACCTACACGACACCAATAACGTGTGATGGGTAAGTAATCTGAATAAGTTAAAATACAGAATTTAAGTAACTGACAAAATAAAAAGAATGCTATAAAAGGTATGCGGGGAGCCAATGGGTAAGGACCGTGTTGTTTTAATCTATTGGAATTCATAACATCCGTAGGAATTTCCACATGAAAACAAATTACTCTTGCTTTGCGTCGCAGTCATGTACAGAATACCTTACCTAAGATCATTGATGTAGCTTAAAAACAAAATATTAAAGTTTCATTTAATAAAGAGTATTTACTCGTACTTACAAGTATTTCTTGCAAGTGATGGATGACATTTTAGCACTTGACTACCCTGCTAGTGCCGAGCTAGCAGGGCGCTTCGTGACAAAATATCTATTTCGTCGTATATTAGAAACATTTCTCAGTATAACACAGGCATATTTACTATATAATATTTGTGAAAGTGCCTGTGTTATATTGGTAAATGTATCCTATATAAGGCAATGATGCAGTTTATCATCGCCGATAAATGAATTACTCCGACCGAGTGGGCGTCGTGCCGTGCCTGCTCATTCATGAGATGACGGCAGGCGAGAAGTAATCTGCACGGTCCACGATATTCGCCTACGCCTCGTAAGTTAATCATATTGCGCCAAAAAAAAAATTTCTTCCGAGAAACGAGAATAAGGTGTAATAATATAAATCAAAACCGTTTCTAAAGCGGCACCGACTATGTGATAATGATATTATAATGATATTGCACGTTAGGCAATTTAGTTTATATTACTAGACTTAGATGTAGCAGTGGGTAGTCACAACCTGTCCGTATCAACACGTCAATGGACCACGTTTTACATGGAGTCAGAAACAAATGGCAAAATGTGAGCGTATAGTTCTGCCTCTGCCTACCCCTTCGGAGATAAAGGCGTGACTATATATGCATCAAAGATAGGAACATGACTATATATGCTTTTGTATAATCCCATCACTCACTTGACTCTTTGTTAGAGAGTTCAAAAGCTACCGTTTGTTGTTATCTTCTTACTGAGAAATTAGCACCACTTGAAGAGGGTGAAGTCCAATTAACAAGTTTACACTGTCAAGTGACAATTTGTTATTTATACAAAGGGAACGTGCTGCGGTGAGATGATATGCCTAATATCTACCCTCTCATAGTGAAAATATCGTTATCATAGCTTGAAACGCCTCAGCATTCATATGAGCAAAACGAAATATACCTACCTACTGTAATACATACTAGTATAATCTAGGTATCTTTTATACCATTTGTTTCCCCTGCGTTTAAATATTAAGAACCGTACCCATGATGTTAGTAAAAATAAATTTTGAAAATCTTAATACTATGTAAATGTAGCAACAAGAATCTGCACTGTTTAATTATGTTCTCTACAAAGTTAATTGAAGCAACGTCGCATTTATAAGTAATTAGACAGGTTTGCACGTGCAACAAATTACAATTACTTACAGATGGAATGCAAATTAATTAATTCAATTACTAAATTACTATAAAGTACAGAAAACTTAACAGTATTTCTGACAGACACACTGGCGACAAAACTTAAGGCGATTCTACATAATTTACATCTTCATAAATTATCTATTCACTCCTTGACTAAAGATTTATTCATCAAATTAATGCAAACTAAATAATTTTGAATTCTAGTTCAGGGATTGTAGAATGAGACTCAGAACATAAGGTACCAATTGAAGGTTAAGTCTGTCAAAACATCAAATTAATATGCAATCTAGCCTTGAGTGTAAAATAACTTCGAACTTTACAAAAATTACCCATATTAGACTAGCTGCTAAGTTAGTTTAATAAAGCTATATTTTGTAATTTCATTAATGTGTTCTCGGAAAAAATTAGGCCGAAACACATAATATCTGTCTAATTCGTAAATAATTGTTTCGGGGTTCGGATGTTTCCCATTTGTTACTATTTAGAAGCAATCTGAGTGCTAAATACTTAATCTAAATGTTCTACAACAGTAAATCAGCAATTGCACCAAGAATTAAGTCACATAAATCCAGAATGATCTTTAGTTCATATTTGTATAGGGCGAAGTGTATATTAGAATTTCTATGAAATTCATCGAGGGCCGCAGACAGGCTGTCATTATCGTAGATATATCGTTGTGTAAACCTGTCGTTTTATTGTTACTTCCTGGTAAAGCATGATTAGAAACCACTCATCTACATTTCATTAAACCATAAAATAGATGAATGTAAAAGCAGTAAAATGCCGAAAGTATTCCAGTTTTAGTTCCCTTATTTAATAGACCCTCGAGAAAAATATGAAACACGTATTTAATTTCCTTAATCCAAAAGTGCGGGTAGGGCGAAATTTATTCTAGCTATTTTTAATTATAACATCCTGAAACATTAAGCATTGTATTAACATACCCTATATAGGAGCAACGTTACTTAAATATAGACTTAGGATGAACCCAAATCTGCCAAAAAGATTTTATAGCTAAGTTAGATTAATGTTAGGGTAAATAATTGTGAGGGGTCATAAATCGGGGATTAACATATTCTGTGCGAAATACTTTTCTTAGAATACCCTATTTTGTTGAAGCACTCAGTATTATGGCTCGCTGGCATCACTGGCATATACGGGTCCAATCTCCTAATGATTGATGACCTTAGTGAGACGGGTTCTTGTACCACAATGAAGATTATGCTGCAAATAACGCTCCAAGAACGCCAGAGAATACTCTAATGCTAATGCTATGACGATGCTATGATTAATAGCACTTCAATGCAAAATTGTACTTAACAGTTATATTTATACCTTTATCTACTCTGATACCATAATACAAAGATTATAAAATTGAAATCAATACTATTATGACAAACATTACGCACAGGCCAAAAAAAAAGTTTTATTACGATACAGGTCTTGTATGGACACCTATATCATAATAAAACTTTTTAATCATTACGATACACCATAAACAATCTCCAGCTGAAAAAGAAGTTTAAACCTCTACTTTAAAAAAAAATAGTGTGTCCAGAGTAGCGAAAAATCCTAAATCTATGGACTCCGCAGCCTAAAAAAAAAAGAAACACGCATGCGCAATCGATGTTTGCTCTTGGCGCCAACATTTTACATTTAAATTAAACAAAGTTTGGTTTTGTTTGTAAAATAAATTAGTTTTTGTGTAAAATCATGTCTTAAAGCGAGGATGGTGGTAATTGTACACCACCAGACATTCTGGAAACTGCGTCAAACATGACCATGAACCTGTTACCGGCGAAATCAAGGAGCAACTATATTATATCACAACAAAATGAAATCAGGTATTATAGTATGAGAGTAGATAAAGTAGTGTATGACACTGTACATAACTTGGTCTTATAACACTCGTGTGATGGTACTATAAAAAAACTCGCCTACGGCTCGTTTTTTTAAAACACACTCGTGTTATAAGAACCCTTATTATGCAACAGTGTCATAAACTACTATTGAGTTATGATGAAGTACCTATAATATAAAGTGTAAATTGAATTAATTACACTTCCACACCCATCGCATTGTTCCATTTATGAATGGGTAATTTGATTTATTTTCTGTTATCCGTTTCCTTATGCGTAATGGACGATCTAAGCTTTTAATAAGCTCTTAATAAATTTGAGATATAATTACTTGAAAATTCAATTTTATTGAATGACATATTGAAGTAGGGAAGTAGGAAATTCAACACACCCTCTTGAACCTCTATTCAACTTTTTAATATTTTTCAATACAAATTCCAGGGCAAATTACTTTGAAATTGCTCCAGCACAAAAGACTCAAGAACACTCCCGTATGAATTAAGACTGAAATTTTTGAGTGATTACGTATAAGTTAATTTTTTTTATATTTAATAATTACCTATTACATTCTTATAATATTTATTGCGTTGGCAGCCTTAGTACCTAATCTATAGGCCAAACTCCGCGCTAAATCTCAACAGATTTTCTTTGCGGAATACTGAAAAATTAAGTAAAATTGTTAATTAAAGTTATTTTTGTTTATACCACTAAGGTGACAGACAAGCATACGGCCCACCAGATGTAGGTACTGGTGGTCACCGTAGTCTATGGAAGTTTGCAACACCAGAGGCGCTATAGGTACTCGCGCTGCCAACCTTGTAATACACTCGAGAGCAATGAATCCGGGTCACTTAAAGAATGTTAAAAATCTCGGAAACTAAAAATGATAGGTTAATGCAATAAATTGTATTTAATAGACAATGTAATACTCCTTAAATGAAAGTAAAAAAAATATGAGTCACCATACAGTTTATTAACACAAAATTACATAAAGAAAAAACTGCCGATCTCTCCTTAAAACAAAAATAGGAAACATGAAATTTTTGAACTTTATTACGATTTTCTTGAATTTTAATACTTCGTATTGCCTCCTCGTGCTTCCATTACTGCGTTTACGCGGTTTGGCATGCTGTACACCAAGTTCCTTATACGATTTTGGGGAATATTCTCCCATTCCTCTGTGAGAGCAATTTTGAGCTCACGAAGCGTGATTGGGGGAGGGTTTCGTTGTTTTACGCATCTGCCTAGCTCGTCCCAAGCATGCTCGATCGGGTTGATATCCGGGCTGCGCGCTGGCCACTCCATACGAGTAATGTTCATCTCTTGAAGGTAGTCATTCACAATCCTACCTGTATGAGGTCGGGCATTGTCATGCATAAATATAGCATCCTCACCTAAATTGACCATAAATGGACCAACGTGATCATTGAGGATTTCTTCCACATATCTTACGCTAGTTAAAGAGCCGTTTTCTATGATCACCAGCTCTGTGCGACTTTCAGAAGAAATTCCGGCCCACACAAGTACAGACCCACCACCGTAGGCTACTTTTTCTTCGATACATGCTTGCTTGAATCTTTCCCCTGGTCTTCGATACACTCTGTGTCTTCCATCGTGCTTGTAGAGCATAAATTTTGATTCGTCGGAGAACATAACTTTTGACCAATCTTCAATACTCCAATTTACGTGGCTCTGGGCATACCTTAGTCTCGAAATACGATGCCCACGCTCCAGTTTAGGGCCGTTTGCAGGTCTAAGGGGTTTTAAGTTAGATTCAGCAAGCCGACGTCTTACTGTCCATGCACTTGGGTTACTTCCTCCGAGGCGTCGAAACTGATTGGTGAGTTCAGTTCCTGTGAGAAAGCGATTTCGAAGCATGGTGTTCACCAAGTATCGGTCTTCTCGTGCTGTGGTACACCTGGTTCTGCCCGTTCCTGGTCTGCGTAGGTTAGAACCAGTTTCTTCGTAACGTCGGAGAACTCTTTGTACTGTTGACAGCGACACACCGACAGTCCTGGCTGTATCGCGCTGACTCCGGCCGGTTTCCAGCATTGTAAGTATTCTGGTGCATTCTTCAGGCGTAAGCGACATAATTTCAGCTTGATTAATGAATATAGAGCACTATCAACATGGTTTATGTACCCACATAAATGACAGATTACAAACAAAAGCAACACCAAATGCTGTAATTTCGTAGTTCCATCTTCGAAAGTGGCCCTTTTTCAAATTTGATTTTTTTATGATATAACTTTACAATAACTAAGAAGTTTTAATACCTTCATATAAGGAGTATTACATTGTCTATTAAATACAATTTATTGCATTAACCTAGCATTTTTAGTTTCCGAGATTTTTAGGATTCTTTAAGTGACCCGGATTCATTGCTCTCGAGTGTAAATTGTAAATGAATTGGCACCAGATGATGATCTCCACAGTATGACTAGGTGTGCGCTGGATTTAGGCTGTAAAGAATGTTCCTTAGCCTCAGTAAATTTCGTTACATATTTTTTCTAATATGCCTGAAATTTATAAAACCCTAAATATCACAAATCGGCACTTATCTTCGCTGTATTATTTTTATATCAAGCACATATAATATTCACAAACCAATTACTATTCCCGGTATCACATGTAGTACAATAGGTCTAATTATCGCGTGGTCCCTGCAGCTGGCTGCCACCTGCAAACTTATCGCTAGAGCACTGAACTCCCGTGACCTTACATACGGCTCTGACTGGTGCAGTACAAAAAGTTGAAAAGTAAAGTACCATTTAATGAGATGACAGATGTCGCATAACAGTTTACAGCAGTTAAGACAAGTATTTGCTTAAAGAGATACCTATTATTACTGAAGTCGCCTCTTCGACCGCGTGATACGACTACAATCTACAATTTTCATGAATAACTGACATTATGACAATGTACCTAGTTCTGATGGTCTACAGATGTACCGTAGATTATGATGTATTGTGATCTTCAGCACCGTTTGAGATGATACTGGGGGTAAAACTATTATGTTTGTAATAAATTCTACAGAGGGACGCCAGATTATATTGTTAAACATAAATAGCTAGTAGGTAAAATATAATGTGTTTATGTAATATTTACTTTACACTTTCACATAAGGAAAGGAACTAAGGATACGTAAAATTACAAACAAACAAAAATAAGCAAAAAAAAATCCCATAGGCATCAAAAAATTCTTCCACATCGCTGTCGACCACAACCGTGCCCAAAACACTGACGGCATTGCGAAAAATTCTTCCACATCGCTGTCGACCACAACCGTGCCCAAAACACTGGCGGCATTGCCACGTTGAATGGCAATATTGAGCCGCTGGCCCAAGTATGTAATATGTTTGTATGTTAGATGATCGAGGCAAACCTGACTTTTTCTAGCAGCCAATAAAAGCAGACCTCAGGCGTTCATTCAGTTTTCATTTAGGGATTGGAAGCAACTGGAAAGGGGCTAAGAGGGAGGAGAAGAAAGATATCATACTTTCTACTTTTAGTAATGAATGAGTGCATTTGTTATGAGTCGTTCTCATGGTAGTCTAGAAAGTTAGTTTACATAGTGATCTATATACTATAATAAGAGAGTAGAAATCGTGTGTCTGTACAATTGATAAAATTAAAAAAAAAGTAGCGGGGGCGGTATAAAACACCAATAGAGCACAAAAATGATGTTTTTAAAATTCTTTTCTGTCTGTCTGTCTGTCTGTCTGTATGAGCGTCAGGATTTCTGAAGATACTGAACGGATTCACTTGCTGTTTACAAAAAAAGATTAAGCTCAACTCGGGGGAGGCTTTAGGCTATTTTTCATCAAAATCGAATCGCAGATGAAAGAACTATAGTCGTAAAAAGTTATTATCAATTATTGCCTAAACGGTTCATGGTACGGTGATGAAACTCAGCACGAGAGTTCTTTGTTACAATTTGAAGAAAGTAATTTTACCATTTTTGCAAATTCCACCTCCAAGGGTATAAAAAAGAAGGGTAAAGTTTGTATGGGGCAACGTGATTCCTTGATCTGATCTACTTCAAATTCGGCTTATAGCATTAAAATCATTATTGATTAAAGATGTGTTTCGTATTTTATAAAAAAATATACTATAACGAGCTAAAAAGGGAATGTAAGATAATTTGGGGAAAATTTTTTCCAGAATTGTTATCAATACTCCTTAAAAAACTTACTCATTATTTTTGATTTAAATTACTTTTAATAGTGACACATTTTTGAACGTTAAATCCGATTGACATTGTCATTCCTATTTGATGTCCAACAGAGATTGATTTTGTGTTATTGTAAATGTCTTCATGTTGATTAATTAAAGTTTAGTATAAAAAGTTGAACCGGTAGACTTAGACACAGGCTGTTCAGGAATAATTAACGAACTCGCTCTAAGTGTGTACGGTTCATTCAAATAAAACCAACTATTATCAGGGTATTCATCCTTCGACTAAGGACTGTCAACATGATTCTCCAACCAAAGTTTTAATTACCTTGCATAGGTAAAATTTTGCTTGATTTGGACGAAAAACATTCAGGGTTCCGCATCCAAAGGGGTAAAAACGGAACCCTATTACTGAGACTCCGCTGCCCGTCTCTCTATCACCAGGCAGTACCTATCTCATAAGCCGTGAAGTCACGCTCGCTTCCCATCCCACCACGTAGTTCCTGTTGATCTGGAGGTTTCTCGTGATGGACGAGTTGCGGACGAGGAAATCCAGCTGGCCCACAGGGAGTTGAAGCAGCTCGCATAAGATTTGGGATCGTGTCCCTTTGGCAGAACCTATGAGAGGCTAGCAGGTCATGATCTATACAGCTTCCTCCGCAATGTTATTTTAAGGCCACAGTTTCGATGAATCCAACCAAACTGGGCGGTCTCCCAGTAACTAACCGAAAACGGTTATACGATAAGGACAAGAAAACGTGGTTGAATGCCATCTAACTAAAATCTCCCCGTCTCTTATTCCATTGGGACATAATGAGCAGCAGAGAATCATTCCCGGTATTTGCACATACTTGCCACACCATTCGGCGCGTGTATGAAATTAATGATACTCTCGAAGAAACCAGTTGAACAGGACGCCAAGTACCCTATATTGTTTGTCAGCATAAGAAAGGTTGTTGGAGAATCGAGCTGGGGACGGAAATTATTTGTAGTGAGTCAAAAAAGCCTCAAAATAGCTCACCCGCCATTAGGTTAATGCGCCGTGAGGCAAGAATTCAATTTGGCTCATAATTATTGATTTGGTCGTGCATTTTTTTTATCGTATTTTCATATTGTATGCTATGTGATCACAACCTGTCCCTACTCCATAAGTATGTATACTATATTTTAACAGAGGGGGGGGGGGGGGGGTGTTTTCCATGCTATATTTTGTTTATAGGTACTTATTGGCAGTTTGAAAAGAGTGGCCGTGAGATTTCTTGCCAGATTCTTACTCACAGGCTCTACCTATTGGTTTGCGAATCAGGGCACCGATTCTCGCTTCACACGACATGAATGCGTGGACGGAAATCGGCGGGTGACGCGTCGCCTGTCTCATATTTAGGAACGGCGAACATGAGACGGACGACGTTTCACCCGTAAATTTGCGTCCACGCATTCACGTCGTGTGGTCGAGAATCGGCGCCCTGGCAGTAAATGTAAATGTAGAATCATTCATAAAGACGTTCATTGCATTACTATGAACCTACATGAATAAAGATGTGTTTGTTTCTTTGATTGTTTGATTTCGAGTCGCCAAATTAATATCACCCTACCATGATAATGCTGTAATGGATTTCAGAGGTTCTTTACTGTATATCTGACTACCTCGGTGCTGCGTAAGCGACCGCCGTTAACCGACTTCAAAAAAAGGAGGAGGTTCTCAATTCGTCTGTATGTATTTTTTTTTATGTATGTCAAGCGATATTTCCGTCAATTATAGACGGATTTCAAAATTTATTTTTTTGTTGAATAAGATTTACTTCTGCGGTGGTCCCATTTTCACCAGGTCAGGATCTGATGATGGGATCCAGGAGAAAACGAGGGCAACCAACGAAAATTGTAGGGACAACTAGTGCACTTGTTAAGTTTTTAATTAAGTGCTTTAATGTTCTACACTTTAATGAAGGTCTGGAGTCGACCTGATGATAGAGTTGAAAGACAGTCGAGGGCATTCCTTAACAATTTACAGCAGTTACCTTGTGTTTGGGCTTGATTGATTTGTATTGATGAGAACTTTGCACCTAGATTGATAGATCCGCCTTCAAAAAAAAATGGAAGTTCTCAATGTTTTATGTATGTTCACCGATATTTCCGTCAATTATAAACGAATTTAAATTGTTTTCTTTCTTGAATAGGGTTTACTTCTGAGGTGGTCCTATTTTAATCAGGTCAGGATCTGATGATGGGATCCAGGAGAAATCGAGGGCAACCACCGAAAATTGTAGGGACAACCAGTGCATTTGTTAACTTTTTAATTCAGTGCTTTAATGTACTACAATTTAATGAATATCTGGAGTCGATCTGATTATGGAACCGAAAGACAGTCGAGGGAAATCCTTAACGATTTACATCAGCTACCTTGTGTTTGGGCTTGATTGATTTGTATTGATGAAAACTTTTACCTAGATAGATATATTTTTCGGTTCACCCGTCACTTAAAATAATGAAAAAAATTTTTTCCAAAAAAAATAAAACCGACTTCCAACAAATCCTGAAAAATTAAAATTTACTTAGCACAAAGTATAATGTATTTTGATTTATCAGATTTTATTCAATATAGTATTGAAGTTGGTGCCATGAATAATACCTACATAAACCTATGGGTTTACTTGGCGCCGACTTCAATATGATATTGAATAAAATCTGATAAATCAAAATACATTTTACTTTGTGCTAAGTAAATTTTAATTTTTCAGGATTTGTTGGAAGTCGGTTTTATTTTTTTTGGAAAAATTTTTTGAGTAAAGATGTTAATGAGATAATTGAAAGAATAATTGAGTTCTTGCTGACCTTGATTAAGGTAGAAGTTATAAATGACTTTCATATATAATTATTATGCATAATAATGTATGTATGTATGGTAGAATACAAAATGATTTGATGAGCCGACGATGACGCGAGCGAAGCCGCGGGCACCAGCTAGTACTATATAATTAAGTTAAGTACAAATATTATGGATTTATGTGTCTCTCCTTCAAATTGAGTGCATATTTCTATTTAAAATACAAATACCCTTGCCGACTTAAATGGCCGACCTTTTATCATCACGTCTGAAATACAGATTAGATATACTTTTAGAGGTTATCATAGCCTACAGATCTGAGTTGATAAATGTTTGACTTTGGGTGTTTCCCTATTCAAAATTTTTAACCTTTGCGACTGCTAATCTCCTCAAATTTTGCATATGATTGCCATTATCGAAATAGCAGCCTATTAAATTTAGCTGAGATGTGACATTATAAATAAATTCATAATGATGATTAGTAACGGAAAACCGATTCTTATCGACTAATTTTGACATAAATTGACCTCATTTACACGGCTCGCTTTACCATTAAACCGCTTTAACGATATAAATATTTTATATCATGAATTTAAAATATGGTAATTGCTTTATTATGTTTTATATACTTATTCGTTACCTACATACTTATATATTTTACCGTAGACCTAAGATGTTCTGGTACAAATAACTTAATAAATTGCTTTATGAGTTGTTACTGATCTGATTACGTACTCTGTGCCGAAGACCGTGTGAAATATAGAGTAACCAGGTTTAACCCCTTTTTTTTTAATGTGAGGGAAAATCCTCATGGATGCTACGCCGGACTCCTACCAACTAAAAAACCTCGCGTTACGCCCAACAGCCTATGGTTGACAGTCCCGGGTAAGCCCTCGGAAGGATGTCCCAGGACGGGTTAACCCTTTAATTACAATTATTTTAGTTCCGAATTAAACAGTTTTCTGAACTAAAGTTTCTTTTCAGAACACTGCTATTATAGCTAGTCTCTACTTCTCTTTTCTTATTCGCAATCCATAGGTACCAATATCATGAAATAAGATCGTTTCGTTCATCGTTTCTTGATTTAAAATCTAGAGAAACCCGGTCTCTAAGGTACAGTAGCGACATTAACTTCTGTGAATGAAGTCACGAGTATGTAACTGTGTATCCTGGGGTCGAGAAAATCGTGTTGCGGTTTACCGAAACCGTTTCTGTATACGGTTTCCAATGACATAATAACATTATTACATACCTTGAACTAGACCATACTGTACCGTAAGGCAAAACGAGTCAATTCGTCTATTTTTTCTGCCATACATGATTGCTCGTTGTTTTTTGGATTCAGTACCTTAGAGTAAAACGGGACCCTATTTACGAGATTTTGCCGTCCGTCTGCCTGTCTCACTATCTGTGAGTCCGTCACGAGGCTGTATCTCAAACACTGTGATAGCTTTTTTCAGATTTCAGAGCCTTATTTACAAACTAGCTGTTGCCTGCGACTTCGTACGCTGCATTTTAAATGTGATTCTTTAGATTGATAAAACTTTTTTATTTATGAACCGATTGACATGAAACAAGCACTGAATGTTAAGTGAAGCAAACCGTAACGCAATAAAGAAAATCGCATTGCAATCGGTTGAGCGGTTGCTGAGATTAGCGTGCACAAATGTACAGACAAACAGACAGTTACGATTTTATTATATGTATTGATATTGATTGATTGATTGATGTATTTCTGTTGCCGCTATAACAACAAATATTAAAATTAGGAAAAAAGGGAGGATTAAGGGGGTTCTCTCACAAAAAACGTGATTTTTTGCTGTTTTTGGCCAGTTATTCTTTTTTTGCGTTTCACGTCAGGCAGGGCACCGATTCTCTACCACAGAATGTAAATGCGTGTATGGAAATTTTACGAGTGCATAGCCATCTGTTTCATGATTTACCGTTCCTAAATATGAGATAGGTATATGACGTTTCAGCCGTCAATTTCACGTCGTATGAATAGAGAATCGGAGACTAGCAATGCTTTGAACATCTAAAAACTAACATGGACCGTTTAAGTACAGGTAAAGTATTAGATAAAACGACCCATTTACCTAACCAAAATGTTTCTCCTAACCCATTATGTAGGTAAACTTAGGGAATGTTATTGCGCTTAAGCATGACTATACGATCCGTTGCGTAAGGGATATCATTATAGTGTTTTCTTAACGTGCAATTACACACTGCTATTAGGGGTCGTTGCTGGAATGACCAGTATCCTACACCTAGTTTCCACCGCGAGCTGAGCGGACTCATTCATGTAATCTACATACTATTTGTTTACCCTCCACCGTCGCGCATTGTACATAATTAATAAATAATAAATATTGTTGGCTTGTCATATTTGGTAATAGCTGACCCTCAGGAGAGGCACTTCTTCATCAGACTCATCAAGCAGCGTGTGAAATGGCCCTGTTTGCTTAATCATAAAAGAGCTTAAAGGTTAAGTCTATTCTAAAACAATTTAGTCCTGACTGAATTATTTTACAATAGCCTTAATCATTATGCTCTTTTATTATTTAGCCAACACGCCCGTTTAGATTTACCGTCACATTCAAAGGAACCCTCGAATTATAGGTTTTGAGAAAGTTGAGATGTCTCTAATTCCTGAACTACAAAGCCCTCTGCACTGAAACTTGTGTGAAACAATCCAAAAAAGTGGTGGTGGTAGTACTCTACCACCACCACTTTTTTCAGTGTTATAAACACTGAAAAAAAATTTGAAATCGGACCACGCATTGTGAAGTTACAACTAAAAAACCATTTTGTCTTTCATCCCCTCTCCCAAAGGAACCGCGCAAAATATCGGGATCAAAAGTATCCTAGAACCTTCCTTGGTTTATAAGCTCTGATTGTACCAAGTTTCATTCAAATCGATTCAGTAGTTTCGGCGTGATACTTATTCGGGATACAGACAGACAGACAGACAGACATGAAAATTTTAAATTACATTTTCGGCTTCAGTATCGGTTATAGAACGCCCTACAATTTAAATAGTACAATCAGAGCTTATAATCCGAGGAAGGTTCTAGGATACTTTTGATTCAGATATTTTGGGCGGTTCTTTTGGGAGAGGGGATGAAAGACAAACTTTTAGTTGTAACTTCTCAATGCGTACTCCAATTCCAAATTTTTTTTCAGTGTTATAAAGGGAGTCCTTTAGGATTGTTTCACACAAGTTTCGATGTTGAGGGTTTTGAAGTTCAGGAGTTAGAGACATCTCAACTTTCGCAAAACCTAGAATTCAAGGATTCCTTTGAATGCAAGGGTAAATCTAAACTGGCGTGTTGGCTTAATCATAAAAGAGCTTAATGATTAAGACTATTGTAAAATAATTTAGCCCGCGCCGAAGGCGTGGACTGAATTTTTCTTTGAATGGACTTAATCTTTAAGCTCTTTTATGATTAAGCAAACCAGGCAGTTTCATACGCTCTCATGAGTCTGTTGAAAAAATACCTGTCTGCGTAAACGAAGTTGCGAGGGTCAGCTATTTTCTAAATACAAAGATATTATACATTGAAAACACCCAAACTCCGGGGTTAATGGCATTATCACCCAGTTACGTTTTTCCTCGAATAATAATACAAGTTTAAATTTACTGCACTTTTACCCTAATATTGATAAGTGAGTATTTTGGTACAAAAAATAAACAAGGACAGGTAAAAAGAAAAAGTGTTTCAAAATTTAAATCAGTCTTTATTAAGATTTTTTATCTAATACAATCTGTACAGTATTTACCTATCTAAAACATTACCCTTACTTTGCACGAACATTACCAAATGCGCCAGCGAGGCAGTCAATCATGTATGCCTTTATGGCGCGAGTTAATGGGCCCGCTCAGCCCGCAGTGAAAATCCGGCTTTAGGGTGCCTCTGACCGTTACACGTAGTCCACCACTTAGTGCCAGCGTAATTAGCCGCAATTAGATCAAGCACCCTATATACACTGTGATTTCTAGTTGTTACAATCTGAATTCAGGTTTAAATTCGGTGAGGTGAATGAACACTAATGAGTTGCAAATCCACAGGCGGTCACTCGCAGTACTAAATAGTGTGTAGAAATTATTACATGTGTTTCATTTGCTATACATTTGTGTGTACTTGAACCTATTTTCAGTCCACTGTCACCATAGCCCATAGCACGCATGTGTACTTGTAATCATTTTTGAAGGGTGATTGACCTAAATGTGCCACGCTGGCTAGACGGGTTGATAAAGAAGGAACTAAATAGTGTATAGAAATTATTACATGTGTCATTTGCTATAGGTATGTACCTACATTTGTTTTGTGTGTGTATTTAAATCTATATATCAAATCAACCCATTGAAGCATTGCAGTCCACTGCTGAATGTAAGCCTGTTCCAACTTTTGCCAGTACACGCGTGTGTACAATCATTTAGGAAGGGTGATTGACCTTAATGTGCCACGCTGGCTAGACGGGTTCCTATGGTAGAAACTAAATAGTGTGTAGAAATTATTATTTTCATTTGATATAGGTACTTACATTTGTTTCGTGTATGTATCCTTCAGATTCAAATCGGCCTATCGGAGTCCACTGCTGAACATGCCTCTCCCAATTTTTGCCACATGTGCCAATATTTTAGAGTTTGATCTTACTGTAGGACCACACAACCTGAAGTGGAAGGAAGAAAATCGAAACATCGTCCTATGCCACCCGTCAGGACCTTGTTTCAAATTTCCCTTCTTTTCTTTATAACCACGGCCATTCGTTAGTCTGCAGATGCCTAGCTTGGACCTAGAGAATCTAAATCCGAGTATGGATGTGTATAAGAAGTTACGAACGTAGTCTACCTCTTTATTGCTACTGTATAAAAAGCTGTATAAAAACGTATAACTTATGTAATATTATTAGTTACTTGTACTACTATTAGTTATTCTGTGGTAGCCTTCATCTTCTCATATTCAACTGCTGACTTAACACACGAGCGCAGTTCCTAAGACGTGACAATGCTAAAAATAAAAAGTTAAAACCCAACTTCAATTAAAAAGGACTAAAAACGCAGCTTTTGGCGGCATATAATATTTACATAAAATTTTGTCCAAGACAAGAAATTTTACCAACGCTCACATTTTAGCCTTCAATTCGCCGATAATTTGGCATTCCGAATCATTAGACTTATATCAGTTTCCTTTTTGATAAAAGAATGGAGGCAACGAATTTAACCAAACGCTGTAACTTTTCGTGTTTATTCAGGTATAAGTTTATTATCATCGATGAGACACATTTTTCATACTGGCTCATGAAGTCAGGGTCGAAAATATTGTAGTAACGATAGATAGGAAACAAATTTATGAACAAATATCCGAACAATTTATAAATAGGTATAGAAGTACAATATTATCTTTACATAGGGATAAAGTCAAACGAATTGTACACTAAATATCCTCACATATTAAAAAGAAACACCTCCACCGCGTCTGTCTGTTTGCGATAAATTCAAAGTATGTTGAACAGTTTTCATGCGGTTTCACCAAAAGATAAGAGAAATGCATCCAGGAACGTTTAAATGTATACAAAAAAGAAAGACATATAGGCAAATGCAAAGCCACTGGGTATCCCTTAACCAAAAACTAAATCTTAGGTTGAGGTCTTTCATCTTCAATCATCTTTAGAGAACTCGCCTAAAACGATGAAACCAGTAGGTAGTTTAGTTGGGAGCAAATTTCTGCCTTGCTCATGGTCTGAAAATCCTCCAAAATCTAAAAAAGTCATCTACTTTGACCATTGACAAGGCGAACGTTACTATATACCTATAATTTGACTAATAAAATAACACTAAGTAGTTCTCTGGTATTCAAAATTCGTTACTATACATAATTGTCAATATCTAACATAGACAGATGCATAATAATTATGAACGGAATAAGTGTATGGTATAAGTGTAAAACCTATTAAACATTTATGGTGAGTTTAATTAAAAAACACCGTTATTATTTCAAGGGAATCTAAAGCGGCTTACACACTATCAGTAATAATGACAACACATTTTTTATTTGTTTTTACTGGAGTACTTTCGTCGCACAAACTGAATTAAGACTTGGCTTAGAACAAATTATTATTTGTATCTACCTACTTAAATGACTATACTAGTACTTTTGATGATGACGATTGGAAAAGGAATCCAATCAGCTCACAATGTCTTTAGATACAACCAACATGTAGCCGAAATTCCGTATAGGATATTTTTTCTTATAATTAAAACATGAGAATAGGACAAAATTGGTATACTGTCTTAACTTATGCTGAAATGGTAAATAAATAGTTGTGAGTACCTACATGACGAAACGAAATGTTAGTCGACAATACACTGGTTCGATGTAAATCTACACTATCTATATCTATACTTCTATACTAATAGTATAAAGAGGAAAGATTTGTATTTTTGTATGTAACGAATACACTCAAAAACTACTGGACCGATTTAAAATATTCTTTCACTGTTGGGAAGCTACATTCTTTGCGCTGAATTCCCAAGGGGACGGGAACTACGCGGGTGAAACCGCGTGACGTCCACTAGTATTATATGAAATGGCTTTTATCGGCTGACTAAGCTCAACGTGATGTACGATATTTGCCACTATACGATGCTGTACACAATACTTTCGTAGATTAAATGTTTTTGTAATGACAATATAACTGATGGCATCGAGTCCGTTAAAAAGCTATTCCGCCGCTCGCCTTCCAACAATCGCCGCCCGCCTCGACCGAGTCGAGCCGCACTCCCCCAACCAATTGCCACTAACCGCTGATTTAGCACACGCTAAAACAGACTCAACTATACAATTTATCTACCAGCATAATATTATCGTGAACTTTTATGTCGGCATTTAATACCAAAGTGACAACATTAGTGCTAAAATGCAAAGCAAATATTGCTACTAGGTACAAACTTTGTTTAGTTGGTTAAATGTGGATAGAAGCTTTTTACACAATAAGCATACCGTTTCATATACTTTTTTCGTTTCATTTTATCACAGTTTTCATCGTGTTGATATTTTTAAACATTTTCTTTTATAAACGTAATGTTTTAGTTTATTTTTACGTGTATAAGTTTAAGTTCAAGCTGTATGATAAAGTTGAATGTTGAACTTTCCACTTAAAAGACTTTTGAAGATAATCATAAATAGAAGGTCTGACTTAAAACAAAACATACATCATTAGTATTGTACAGGCTCTTTACTTCAAAGTGGATTATTTTCTCTAACATAAAGCGGTCTGTTATCATGTTTCATAGAAGATGTGACATTTTATGTTCTTAGTGGAGTACACATTATCCATTAGGGAAAGCAAGTAATGACTTCAGCTACATTAGGCGGTGGATATCGCCTTGCATTATTAAAGCTATACTTACAATGCATGATAAGAAAACTTAAATCATTTTGCATACCTTTTTGTAAACTTACTTTTTAATTTTCTACACCAGTGAACTGCGAGACTACTTGTAACAAAGGCTGTTATAAAACATCAATTCGCCCTTTCACGAAAGGAAACAAAAAAGATGTACGTGAATTTCATTAACCTATGTTAGGTAAAATGGTTTAGTTATTTGAAAGGCGTTGTAGTACCGACGATAACAATAGAGAGTTGCATTGCAGGGTTCTTACGAATACAAGCAGAATGTAAATGGAGCAGCAAGCGGCGGCGACGTCGTGCACTGCGAATGTCTTGGACTATAAATCGTAGCTAGTGACAGCGACGCCCGACTGCGCTCTTTGTAACTCTATATTTAGATACCGTTAATTCGTACATTGTCGCTGGAAACTGTTGACCGGCTCTCATATTTTTATTTTCATATCTAAAATTTTCTCTCTTACGAAACAAAACCGTCAAATTAATCTTATTCCCTAATACATGTCAGCGAACATAACTGAAACGCATTAATGTTACTAATCTGACTGTTCGACTGTTTATTTATGAATGCTGTGAAACCTGTCAGAAATATAAATAAGCGTAATATATTATGGAAGTTGTTCTAAACTGAACTAAAACCACTATAGTTGTTAGCGCGTGCTGGGTGGCGGGGCATCGAACCGAGTGAAAGCTTCGTGAGCGATACGGACGTTTTGCTAGAACAAACGTAAGTTCGCCATACAGTTAAAGTTCCCGTCTTGCAGTCGAGTACTAGACGTATAAAAGCATGAAGTTTATTACCGCTACATAACAAGGGCGGCGGGCGTCGCGACGCGGTTCGCTCGCCATGCGTCTGATTCGATTTTATTTGCGGCGCCTAGTCTATAAAAAGATTTTGTTTCAGAATACGTGTGCGTCTGCCACACCGTCTCGTTTTAGTTTCAATGGCTGCGGGCGGCTGAAAATTTTACAGTAAAATACTGTCTAAAATAAACACACTTAATTGAAATTTGCCGGTTTACAGTGAGTCATGTAATTTACTACCTACCTAAACCTAAAATGTATTACCAAAAGAAACAATAAATTCCAATTTATACATAACTAGCTGACCCGCGCAACTTTGTTTGCGTGATAAATGAAGAACTGCTCAACTGATTTTGTGCCAACTTTACAAGTAGGTAAAGCTACTACTAGTACCTATCTACTAAATAGTCCGAACAAAGCCTAAACATTTGGTTTGGAGAGGTGAGCCCGTTCTTGAGTTATAAAATTACAACAAAAAGTGGCATTGATTTTTAAGATATTTCTTTAAAGCAGAAGAATAATTATTTGTTTTATAATAGGTACACTGTTCCTTAGAGTAACTGTCTTGTCTAGATAGTAAAACGAAACTTGACTAGGTCTGGTCCCAAAGGCGGCTGCGCTAACCCGTCAGCTTTGCGAGGTTAAGACGGCTTGCGTCTTGCGTCGAGGGTCGAATGCCAAACCACGAGTTATTTTACGTTTGCTATATTGTATTACATTATCCCGACGGAAATGCGTTCACGTTCGACACCTGTCAATGGTTTAATCGTTATTGTACTTCTGATCTTGCACCGAAATAAATCATTTTTTTATAAACTAACACTTGTATTTCTCCAGCGCAGACAAAAAATACTTTGCTAACGGTCACCGAATTTCTCCTTCTTATCTGTACATAACTACTTATTCAGATTTCAAACAGAAACAACCGATGCCTTTGTCTACCTAGATATGTTATTCAACTCTTTTGAGAGACGTGAGACTTGAAGCTCGCAAGTTAGTTTTGCCAGATGCCTTCCAAGGTGCCTATCACTCTTGAGGTCATCCTTCCGAGGTCTTACCCGGAGCTCCCAACCGTAAGCATTGGGTAGTGAACGTGTGGTTTTAGTCGGTAAAAAAAGGTGCCTATCACCACAGTATTAAGAGAACTACTATGATATATCGGCTGTGCTATCACACAATAAAGAAAACCTTGCAGAATACACAATCACAAACATAACAGCATACTATTACCCCAACGTTAATAAAGACCAAGCTTATCTTTATTAACGTTGACGTTTTTGCTTACTATTGCAAAATGTTGCAACAGAAACTCTCTCATTTCAATTCAGAAAAAGTTTAAAGTGATCAACGAGAAACATAAGTCTAGAAACCTATGGCATATGTGTGTGAGTGTATACTTAATATTAAAAACTGCCCAAATATAATGCGAAATACAGAAGGACAGTAGAGTCTTCTGCCGACTATCAGGCGGTAAAACTTACTGCCAAAAATACAGAATCATTGTGAGAGGGGATAAGGTTTATCACTTTTCAAACCGACCCAGTACTGTTTATTCCCAACATCTTCTATTTGTTTAATGGAAAACTGTACAAACAATTCAAACTGTCGTTATTGAGTTTAGGTTCTCCACCGCTTCTAAAAGCTATTTCATGACTCGCACTTACTCTTAGTAAACAGATATTTGATTGGAAAACTCTGAAACAGCAAAATGTTAGAAATTCAAATGTTATGTTTAAGTTACTTACTGTTTGCTTTCAAGGCTTAATAATTTAACATTGGATCTTCTTTAGTTCACAAGAGCATGGTCATTACGTAAGTAAAACCTGAATTACATTGATATCAGAACTGTACCTACAATTCGAAAGTGGGCTGGGAGGGTAAGACAGTGCGTGTTATGGCGCCGTCTGGCCGCCTCGGATGACTCATAGGACTCTCCGGGCACGTTCCATACTCCCCTTGCATTTTACTCACGTTTTACCCCATAATTGATATACGCGGCTAAAGGATAGAACATATTTCATGTCGTATAACGCACTAATGAATCGTCCGCAATTATGGCATTTTAACTTATTCGCTGTAGAAATTCTAAGGACTGTAAGGCTATAATGGCTACTTAAATACAACTATAGGTACTAACCAGTCCGAAGCTCCGAAAGTAATGTATGGGTCTATGGGATGCTAACACAAAAAATGTTAATACCCAACTCAGAGCAATCCAATTTGGATGGATTTTATGTTACAAAAAAGTCGGGAGCACGACGAATTGAAGATCCAGCTTTACTTTCATGCTACCGTCAAGATTAGTTTTTTTTTTATAACCATGCAGAGGCAAAGCCTCGTGAGCTTTTCGTCGTGGTAGTTTTGTTACTTTATAATTGGTCTGAATAGACAAACATAGTATAAGTAATTTGTGTGGTACAAATATCACGAAATCATGGCCTGTCATGCGATACCATGGATGAAATTTGAAATTGCTGTAGCTTTTTATTGGGCCAATGAAGACTGTGTGTTGACCAGCTTTAATATTTTGGTAGTTCTTATTCGTAAAATTTTCTGAAACTCGCGGACGCGGCCCTATCACTGTCATCAATTCATGACTTTTTTATTGAATTCAGAAGGCAGCGTAAGAATTTCAGCTCGGTACCTAGGTATAGATACATAATACAGACTGCACGTGTAAAATTGGCATTGATTTATTTATTGATGTAGGCAGTAGTTACATACACCGCTGAACACAGAGGTGATCGTAATTAATATTTTAAAATATGATAGCCTCGAATATAGACCCTGAGTAATTAAAGAAAAAAACACAATCAGTAGAAGTGTATTATTTTTGGTTGGTATTAAAAACTATTACTGTATTCGTTGCTTGGTTGAGTTAGATTTCAGAAGAAAGAAACAGACACGCGAAAAGCTATTATATTTTAGTTAGGTACCTATTTCAAGAAAATGAAAATCCATTGGTACCATTATTTCAAATTTGAATAGTAACGTTGTTATATTTCATCATTATTTCGTATAATAAACGATACCCGGCGTATTTCCCTGTGTATTAATATGCAGTGGTGGGGTGGGTCGCGTGACTTGCACCCCTGGACAGGGTGTAGAGCCCGCGCCCGCACGCGGCAAATTGGCCTGTCCCGGTTAAGGACTTGTCAGGCCTACTCTGACCCATACGCCCTTTGATTTAATTACGCGTCATATATTCTATCGCTTTAACATGGTAATTATGCTTGCTTTTACCAAATTAAAAGATATGGGTTGTCCCTCTACGAAGATTCACAACGTGTAGGACCTATACATTCAGTAATTAAATTCCGTGTTAATAACTGATTTACATTCTTAGCACGAATTTAATTTGCGTAGCTTAATATTTTCTCACAGAAACGCAACTGATTAGCAGGTTAAATTTTCGTTATTGTGTTGCAATAGACCAATTTCCAATGAATATTTTTCATACGAAATGATTATTGGAATGTACATGTAGTACATGTACTCGTAACTTTCTCAAACTCATTTAACTATTAACACATTTTGTAACTTCTCTAATATAAATGCTTAATAGCGGCTATATCTGTATGTTTACCATTTTAATAAACAGTATCTAGTAATCCCCTTTGTCGTTCCAATTTTTTGTATGTCACTGTCCGCGATCATCCATACTGTTAGCTAGTCAAAAGTCTATTCTTACACGTGAGCCTCCTACCTTACTGGTGAATCGGACGTATCGAACTCGTCAAATACTTCACACGATCTTCTTATTAGCTGTCCGTGACGTTTAGTCGGTAGGCGTTCGTCATAGCATCCATGTGGGATATTCATCCAGTTAAAAGAAGGAGGGGGCTCCTCTGTTAGTCAGGCTCTGCTAGGGCGAAAGCTAGCCCGTAATGACCTCGCAGTTCATGTTCATGGAGGACAGAGATCGTTCTGGGGTTTCTTATATTAACAAGTTTCAAAAATATTTGAATAGATTGAACCATAATTTTGCGATACAAACAATTTCTATGCCGCCAAAGCCAAGTTCGAGGATAGATTTTAGGATTTACACATCACATGTAATATGTAAACAATTTATAAAGACCGCTCTACAAATATTTCGAATGTTCAAGTTAAGCGTTCTGACGACTACAAATAAAAGGGTCCAACTGAAATGGCTGTGTTGAGAAATGGGTAGTCATTAAACGTGTTAGGACCGCTATAAAGAAGAATGCAACTACAGTGCAGTATAGACGTTTATTTTACTGTTTCTAGAACATCAAAAATCGAACCACGTTCACACAAAATCAACATCTTAAACGCATGTGTGAGACATAATTCCTTTTCTGTACACTTTAAATTAAAATGTTTATGTTCATATCCAATAACAAAAATGGCTACAATAGTCACAAGAGCGTTGTTTTTTTGTTGTCTTTAATGAGAGTCATTAAAATACAAGTTGGCTCGTTGTAAGTCTCTCGTACCTCGTCCTTATAAGGAGGCGAAACTAGTGAAGCGAGGAAGTACTCCACGATCCCAGATTGCTCTACTTTCAAATGAGTCACTCCCAATTTATTCACAAACAAAATATGTTTGTGAAGTCTTGCTTATTTCACTTACAAAGGATCTAATTGCTCTTTGTAATTTTTTCTTGAATAATAGATTAGGTTTTAAGATATTTTGCTTTAAATTCCAGACAGATTTCGTGAAATGCTACTTTTTGAGATTAGGATAGGATCTTTTCGTTCGTTGCCTAACCTAACTACATAGTTTCCTACTATTCAGTAGATACAAATAGAATATTATCTCAACAGCTCAGTTTATGAGCCTTTCTTGAAAATACTTTGAGCAGTATGACAGGCCAGTGTCGTGATGGAGATTAAGCATGTCGATGTAAGTTTGCGATAAAAAGCTGTCTGCAAACTACCGCAATATCTACATTGCTTCTGAATTGTGTTTTGCTGTATTTCATAAATTTGGTTTAATACGCGTAACGGTGTGCTAAAACACGACTAGTTTTTAGACAATATACGATATGGTGATAATTTCTAAAACTGTACTTAGTAAAACTTTATGCTCTAGTTTTTATTAAGATAACGGTGGATTTCACAGACTAACTTCCCTACCGAGGCGGTAATTCAAAGTAACAACAGGGGGCTAATTGGAATTACGCAATTACCAGTAAAATAACAAAGCTGTTATAAATAGTTATAAATAATGTCCAGTTTCTAATACAACGTCAGTGAGATCTGTTTGACAGAGGATCGTTGCTCTGGCCAGATAACCGCAGGGCTTAGTCGAAAACGAGATTAGTCGAATTTAGGTATCGGCAACGACGCGCTCGGAGATATTTCCCCGAAGACGGGTAAATCACGCTTTTCCCTGATACGCTTGGTACGAATGAACGCTTGTTGTTCAAAATATTTCAAATAAATTTTACGGCACTAAATAACAATACACATAGGTATAACAAGCGGCAACAATCGTTTTTTATGACTTTCAAGTTATTTAGGTTCTATAGGGTCGTAAAAAGGCATCTCTTGTGAATGAAGAAGACAAAGACAATCTCTGGGGGCAATGAGTAGTAACCTTTGAGTAAACCTGAGTAGTAACCTTCATTTCATCAGTGGCAAAATGCTGTCAGTAGTAAGGTCAGGAGAAAGTACTATTCTTTTTTCTTTTCATTACTAGAATGCGATATCATCATACGTAAAGTATCTGACTCGCTATAGGTTTTGTTCGGAATAGGTTTCCTCAGTGATGGCTTAAATATCTTAAATAAATAGACATTTAAATAATATTTATACCACATGAAAGGATGGTATCTTAAATTTTCACATAGATAATTTTACTGAAAGAACACAATTTGAATGACATTCAACATTTTTGTAGTAACCGACACTTACGAAAAAAGTACCCATTTGTTAGAAGCTTAGAAAATTCTCTCATAGAAAATAGTCCCTATCCTATAGGCTAGGTTGCAGTAAAGATCAAAGAACTAACCTAACCATCGAGTTTTGATAAAAAAACCTCGATTTTATACTCGATTACTGCGACATATACCTACATAGATGAAGATTATGCGTAGAAAGACATAAACATCTATTTGTGTTTATAAGTGCCTCGGTGGTCCACTTATCCGTATATACGATCTACATTACAACTCCAGTTACATTACTAAAACTAATCAGAGCTCTAAATACATTTATACTTTCCAATTGTACAAGCATTATATTCGAGCCTACTTCCACTGCACTGTTGAATAGTTACCTCAGCACCATAAAGGCAGTGCAATAGATCATTCTAAAAATAACAAAAAACACACACCTGTGTTCTATTACAAAGACCCGGAGCCATAAAATACCAACAGCGTGGGCCTTGATGAAGGACGAATACGAACATTCAAGGGTCGTTCCCTTGAGGCTACGAGCGCTTCTAAAATCTTGTATTACGTGCCACATCAGCGACTACTAACAGAATTACGAGCATAGTGCTTTCCTTTGAGTTATGGCTCATTTACGATTATGATTACACGTGAAGTAGGCTGTCATCTTAGATCAAGAATAACAACTCTTGACCTAAGGCTGTCATGAAAAGATTGTTATAAAGTAACCACGTTCATTCACAGATTATGTAGCAAAGTGACCACGTGATCCTTTAATTTCCGATATCGTCTACCTCGATAGTTCACAATAATCATTACAGATTGATTCTGTGAAGAAAGCAATCTGTTCCGCTTCCCGTCTTTATAGCTGATCCTCGTCCTGAATATGGCTATTAAACGTTGTATAGTATCTAACAACTGTATTATCCGAAGCCTTCCTAGACGGTTACGACCCTGAATATTGTTTTTGGAGAAGGTATTTCTTTTTTATTAGCTAATACTGGCACTTACTATATAAGTGAATATTTGCTGTTTAGAATATAACGGGTTAGAATGTAACGAGCCGGAATATTTTTTGGAGTTGCTGCTTCTTTTTTATTAGTGAAAACTGGCACTTACATAGATTATAAGAATATTCGTTATTTTAGCAAAGTGCTCACACATCTGAGGACTAGTTTTCTTTTTTTTTTTATTACTAGTTTTATTTTTATTTCCTAGAGATTATAATATAATATAAGATGCTTATCGCAGTAAGCTCTTATAAAATACTGTTACAGAACATCAAATTGAGCTATTATAAGAAAGTCCATAAAAGCTCACTTTGGTCTCTACGGCGTTATGTGAACATGTTCCAAAAATAGTTATTTATTTACATATCACTGATGGTGCAGTATTTTATTACGCCATTCCCTTGCAATTAAAGGTTGCGAGGTGAGTGGTAACGTTCAAAGAATCAACTGATTTTTCATAACTTTTTTAATACAACTCTCTGCGATGTCCAACCCGCATACTTCTTGTGTGTAATCGTTTTATTAAACAGCATACTTTATATACTGTAATAGAATTTCCATTCCATCCAGTTACGGAAATAGTGAAATCCATAATGACATAATTATGCACAAATTCCCGTCATTCTTACAGTCCTTGAAGTTGTCTGTACAACTATACAAGGGTATTAACGAAGGTTATGAAGATACCTACTTAATGAGCATAGGTGTATGAAGCCCAATTAGCATCCAGGTTATTTGACACTTCTATTTTATTGGTTGCTGTATTTGGTTTTAATTTAAAGATATCGGGTAAGAATTCTCGGTCTCGCCAAGTAGAGACAGGCTCACGGAGGTGGCGTTACGTGTTCCACCTCGCACCTCTAGTATTCAGTATGGTGAGTTAATTTCTACATCAGAGCTAACCGTACGATTTACATGTAATAAAAAAGGATAATTTTATAATGTCCCCTCTAGAATTATGTATATTGATTTCTAAGCACAAAATAATCGTCGCCGGTTGTTCAACAGGAACACTTACTAATAAATTTTTGATAGCGGGGTGCCGCAATTAAAATCGTAACAATTCGAATAACAAGTTCCATTCATTATGACATGTAAATTAATACCGTAGTATGGCTAAAGCCGTTTATTAAAATTAAACTCGGCGTGGCGTGGAACTAGGAAGATTAATGATCCCTTGAATACTGAGTTATGTAAAGAGCAAATGGAGTAGGGCTCGATGGGCGACGTTTTGGCATCATTCCAAAATCACTTATCTGTATATAAATGTACCTATCCTACTTACTGTGCATTGATGCTGTACCTCTAGCTAACGTTTTCAATTTCCATCTTTCATTGTGAACATAACGTGCGGCTCGCTGCTTATTATGTAAGCCTATCCAGTTTATAGAATGTTTTAAGTGGCTAATATTAAATCTGTTTTCAATAACAGATCTGAGTACTTTCTGGAATATATTTAGATACCAAGATGTAAGAACTGTAAGCGTTTTGTTGTAAATTAAACAACGTTTTATGCCAATGAACTTTATGATAAATATGAGAAACAAAATAGCAATTTACAGCTCTTTTCTGAACCGAAAATGTCCGACCAGGGAATAATTCTCTGTACCTACCTCACAAACAAATGTTTCCAATCCATTCCACATAATTTGTCTCACAGAATTACGATTGTAATTGATAATGCTGTAGCAAACATTAGTTTTAAGTTTCTTGCTTTTTTATTATGTACATAAATTAAATTACAAGTTTCAATTTGAACGTTGCACCGTTTTTTTATCATTTTAATCACAGCCATGAACAGAATATAATTTTCTACTATTTAGCTAAAGGCTATTAAAATATTAAAAACATGTTCTAGCTAAGTACGTATGTGTAGGTCAGAATCATTTTAGCAAGGACCGTGGATTTAAAAAAATAATAAAACAAACAAATAAGCGGAGAACAATAGATTACGTTTAACTGAAGGAAGAATATAGGTGAGAAATGTTTCTCACGGGCCCGGACCGGAACAACAAAGTTAAAGAAAACATATTTAACGTCGCAAGGACGCGTGCAAGGAGCCGGCGACGTGCAATTCACAATACACTTGTTCTAAGATAAGTTGGTTAGAGTTCTCGAGCTTCAAGTTATATTGTTCCCTATGGAGAACAGAAAATAGGAAACAGGCAATAAAAATAGTTCCGGCCATCCATCGGCCTGGGACAAATTCCAACCAAAATTACGTGAGCAAATTAGACATTCCGGGACAATGCTAGCGAAATAATTGAGGGCCCACAGCCGCTCGTTTGTCGAACAAAGAATGCGGCCTATTGCGCAGTGTTGCGCTCAACCCGCGCACAACCGATACCGTAATCGTAATGAATTCCGATTATGAATTGAATATGGGTTATATCGATGCGGGGAATACTTCTCAGTATTTGAGGAATCCGATGTCAAGGTAAATTATTCATTAGCTCTTCGTGTAGAGTTAAGTCGGTCAAGTATAATTTATGTATTTGTCTAGTTGTGAAGATGGTTAAGTATAACTTTGTAGGTATTTGTCTTGTGATGAAGATATGTATATTATGTGTTTATACTTAAATACTATTTTAATTACGCCTTAACTTCAGGTACAGAGATCAGCTAGATGTGGCATATGATTGACATACGTTGTCATACCTATGACATGCAGAATGCATTTTTTTATTTAGATTAGCCATTAATAAATTGATTTGTGATAAGGTAGAGTCTTGTAATTGCAACTAAAAATATTGGAGTCTTTATGTCACCGCTTGATATTTCTATATTCATAAGCAAAATGATTTTTTTCAAAGATTTTTCATGAAGTAAATTTTATGTAGATTTATAACATCGTCTTATATAAAGAAAAGCTTTGAAGAATAAAAATCTATTTTAGAAATTTCTGACACAGGTACAAATAGTTGCAAGTACCGGTCCTGGCGGGTAATTGCAACTAATTGATCTTTTTTATATTTTTTCTATAGGCGCTACTACCGTTAAATTGAATAATATGTGCCTTGTTAAACATTTCAGAAGATTTTGATAACTAGGACTTGGTAATAACGTTCAATTTTGCACTAAATCACTTTTTCGCCATGGGACGGGTAATAGCAACTATTTACCTACAAATAGTGTTGGGAACCCTGTTTTGATTATATCGACTGGGTAGCAAAATTAAAAGTCAGGAATACGGTTGTATCGATGTTTATATTTAGCGGAGCGTAATCAAACACAAAATCGTACATTCATGATTAGGTATTTAAATTAACGAAACTTTAAATATTCATTACATAATGTACTATACATTATTTAAACCAAGGTGATGTTACTGTCCAGAATTCCATTAATAAATACCGAGTTAACCTGAAAATAAATAATTTATTATTCAATTAATAAATTTGTCACAAAGGGCAAATTTTTGAAGGTGAACACTAGTACATATTTCTTTAGATAAAATATTTTTATCGTAGTAGACACTTTCACTGTCGCATCACTAGCATTATCATACTTCATATAAAAGTGGTCAGATAATTGCAACTACCCTAGAAATTAAAAAATAGTTGCAATAACCTGACTTTTGATTTTTGGTCTGGTAAATGTAACTGAACTCATAATTTTAGCTAGCTTTAACATGGAATGAAACAAATACGTGAAAAATAACTTACCGTGCTAGATAATCACTCCTTAATGACGAAACCAACCAAAAACCACGAAGAAAAACAATAAATGCTACTTTAGGAACTGCTTGCACGCCACGTCACTCCAAGCAAAATGACGGTTTGACAAAAAGTCATGTCAATCGCACAGTTCAATAGCTATCAGTGTCATCTTTATTTTTTCATTAGCAATAGGGTTGAAGAACAATATAACACCAGTCATAGTTTGAAACAGTAATGATAGATGGAGTTATTTATATTAGTTGCAATTACCAGATAGTTGCAATTACAAGACTCGACCTTAATAAATATCTTGCTAGCGGGTTTTCACGCGCGTTATAAAGAGATTCCTGTTGATGTCTAATTTTATTTATTAAAATAACCAGTTTAAAAACACTTGTTTTTGTTTTTTCATTATCTATGGTAGTGTTCCTAGGACTTCGTATTTAGTCGTGTTTGGTAGCTCAGGGTATGTCAGGAACCTCTCACCGGCCTGCCGGAAGGTATATTTAATAAAAAACAGTGCCACAAAAACATGTACCTACTCTTTTGTCCTCATTATCAACGTCTCTTTACCAAATGTGTACATAAACTATTAAGTAAAATAAATAAAAAATCATAAAAGCAAAGAGACGTACCGAAAACCTTAAAAATAATTTAATTACACAAAACATAATATCTAAGACATTGAATACAAAATTGAATACGAGTAATAAAAACTTTGGAGGTCCGTGAAACGCAATTTGTTAGATCAAGTACATAACGTGAGAATATACCGACTGAGGTTTGATTGGAACAATGAAGTTCGTCCACTATGAACGTAAATTACGAGCTTAGCTAATAGTGATTGCTGTTATAAACACGCAATGTGAGTATGACCCAGTGTGACCCATCAAAACACTATTCAAAACTGGCAGAATATACGAGTATGAGATTGATTTATAAGATTATACGTGATAATTTATTACTTCGGTTAGGGCGGATTCGACCAATCAAAGAGAATAACTTGAACTGAAGTAGTCTTCTTCAGTTCAAGTTGTAACCATAGTTACGTTGTGCTTATAAGTTGTTGGTAAAATAGAAAATCACTGTACTTTTAGAATATACACTCATTTGCAAAAAAACGGGCACCTAAGCAATGAACCATTTCAAATGTTAATATTGCTTTGTTTGATAATTATAGGTAGTTTTATCCTCACAATTTGGTAAATTAATAAGAAAATAATCGTTTTCATCAGTATTTCATAAAATTTTGTTACAATTTATGGGAAATAATGCTAAACTTCGCTTGTAGTGTATGTTCGCTAGTAGTGCATATGCTCATGAAGTAAAAATAAAAAAGTTTTTTTGTTTGTTTTTCTTTTAATAAAGTAAAAGCAGATAAATGTTTAGTATCGAGTGTGACCCCCTCTAGCTAAAATCACAGCTTGAATTCGTCTGGGCATGCTAGCGAGTATATCCCGGATACTTGCTTGCGGAATACGTTCCCACTCCGCAGTAATCACATTCTTCAGCTCTCTGATGGTCTGCGGAGCCGGGTGTACTGATCTCACACGCTTTTTTAGAACATCCCAGATATGTTCTATGGAATTGAGGTCGGGACTTCGAGCTGGCCAATCCAAAGGACGAATAATTTATTATTATTTATTAAAAATAGTGATATCCATAACCTAAACTTAAGAAATAAGAATAAATTGGCTGTACCTAGATTAAGGCTTAATAAAATGTACAATTCTTTTGCGGGCAATTGTATTCGAATGTACAATACTTTGTCGACAGCCGTAACAGGTTCGTCAGTTGATAAATTTAAAAAACTAATAAAACTTAAATTGTGCCAGAAAGCTTATTATAGCATTAAAGACTTTCTAGAAGACAAGGCTGCCTGGCAGTGACACGAATTGCTCCTTTCCACATTTAAAAAAAAGCTGTATTAGATACTAAGATGAATTAAGAGGGACCGGACTGAGTTTCTTGGGGTGTTCTTCTCAGTCTGTAGCATTTCCGAACCCCCGGTAGAGTCACAAAAATTTTGACAAACCTAAATAATTTTTTTTAATATTTTAAGGGGAATAAATCTTATTTTATTTTATTATTTTTTTTTATTGCCGACATCTTGCACATACGCATTAACATCGCGGGATCGGTGGGCGCGAGCATTGTCGTCCATAAAAATCGAGTCTTGACCTAGAGGGGCCAATGCGGGTTGTGCATGAGGAATTAGAACTTCCGTTATGTATCGATGCCCAGTCAGTGAGCCGTTTTCAATGAAGACTAACTCTGTACGTTCCATTGAATTTATTCCTGCCCAAAACATAACAGAGCCCCCACCATAAGGTGTGATTTCTTCGAAACATGCATCTGCAAAGCGCTCTCCTTGTTTTCTTAGCACTCGCCGACGTCGATCTTCACCGAACAGAGATATCCTGGCTTCATCAGAGAACAAAACCCTATTCCAATCTTCTTGAGTCCATGATTCACAATTTCTAGCGAACCTAAGCCTGTGAACTCTGTGCTCACGGATTAATTTGGGGCCGCGGGCCGGGCGGTGACTGCGTAAATTGGCAGCGAGAAGCCTCCTCCTGACCGTCCATAGACTAATATGCACATTTTTTACTTCTTGGAGGTTGTTCTTAAGATCCACATACGAAGATTTGCGATTTCTCAATTCGCGACTCACAAGAAAACGATCATCCCGTGGTTGGGTACATGGTTTTCTTCCAGAACCAGGCCTTCTCTCGACGGAACCAGTCTCCTGATATCGCTGCCAGGTCCTTTGGACCGTCGAGCGACTAACATTTAGCCTCCTAGCCACAAAACATTGGCTGCAACCCTCTTCAAGCAGCGCGATAATTTTGGTAGCTTTTACCACTTTATCTACCACTAGATGATGCTCGCGGCTTCGCCCGCGTGAAATTTGGTACCCGGTCCCGCTTCCCGAGGGAACAATTTCCTAAGATAAAAAATAGCCTATGTGTTATTCCAGACTATAAGCTATCTCTGTACCGCATTTCAGCCCAATCTGTTCAGCTGTTACAGCGTGATTGAGTAACAAACATCCAAACATCTAAACATCCAAACATCTTCACAAACTTTCACATTTATAATATTAGTAGGATTTTTGGTACAGCCAAAAACAATAAATAAAGCTTTGACAGTCAAGGATATGAAATTAATCGATAAAAATTGAAGAAAAGTTGTGAAAGTCGATGTTAACATCTGGAACTTCGCGCCAAAAATGTAGGATAAAAACAACGACGTATTATAATATAGACACGTATGTACGAACATCACGGCTTTCAAAAATGGCAAATATTTTTTATATTCAAAAAAAGAATTTCTATGAAATTATCTATGGTAGCATGTATGAAAATTAAGGCAATTGCCTGACTTTTTGTTGCCATTTTTAGGGTTCCGTACCCAAAGGGTAAAGAACGGGACCCTATTCATGAGACTTCGCTGTCCGTCTGTCTGTCTGTCTGTCTGTCTGTCCGTCAGGAGGCTGTATCTCATGAACGGTGATAGCTAGAGAGTTGAAATTTTCACAGATTATGTGTTTTTGTTGCCGCTATAACAACAAATACTGAAAACAAAAACATAATAATATTTAAGGGGGGCTTCCATACAACGAACGTGTTTTTAGCGATTTTGTCTTATTTATTCGGTAATAATGTATCCTTCTCAATTTAAATACGTTAGTTAATTTGAACATTTCATCAAGGTCATTCATTACCTTTACACCATTTAAATTAAATGAATACTTAAGGAGGTATAGCACAATCAAATGTTGCTCAATGAAATTAATTTCGTGTCGCCATGATTGAACATTAAACGGGTCACATACTAACTTATTTTTCGACTTTCGTCGTAAATATTTGTTCTTTAAAAAGTGAACAACTTTTTCAGCAGATTACTTTACGTAGGTGTAATATTTCAAAGATAGCTATTTCATAGGAAATAGTAAACAAATAGTCCATATTTTAGACTTTTCTCCAGTATAAACAATTTACGTACAAACACACAATTTATGTTGTAGACGTAGATATCGTGTTTATAATGTCATCATTTAAATGTCATCAATATTCTGAAAAAGAAATTAAACATAGAGTTCACAAACTCTTTTTGAAATATATACTGTACCTACCGTAGAGAATCTATACAAGGATAGTTAATACTATAGAGCAATGCGAACTGTCTAAAGACGCGCGTTGTATAACACTATAGAGCAACGCGAACTGTTTAAGGCGCGCGTTGCTCTGTGTTAATAGGTAATGAGGGCAACCAGTAGACGCTTGAAATACTCACAGAATATCGAGCAGTGCATTTTTATAAAAAAATAATAATTAAAACAAAATGGACCTTTACTGGGACATCCTTTCGAGAGCTTACCCGGGGCTCCCAACCGTAGGCTGTGGGCCGTTACGTGGGGTTTTTTAGTCGGTAGGAGTCCGGCATATCATCCGTTAAGGATTTTCCATCTCGTTAAATAAAAAGAAAAAAGGGGGGCTCCCATGCAACAAATAGGTACGACTTTTTGTTGTTTTTTGGTACGGAACCCTCCGTGCGGGAGTCCGACTCGCACTTGGCCGGTTATTAAGTGTTGGTAACGTATCTATAGTTTTTTATTATCATTGGATAAAAAGGGGTTTTCTGTAAAAATGAGCATCAAATGAAAATTTGAATTTAGAACGTACTTTTTTAAATACCACGGCATTTTTAAAACCGGCCACTAACATGTACAAACGATTGAAACCTTTTTGGTATTGTATCTTTTTAAAGATGAATGAAAATCAAAACCGCCCGTTTTTTTTGCAAATGAGTGTAGTACAAGTTATTCTCTTTCTTGTATAGTCATACTCCGATTTTGGTGGAATCCACCCTAAATCTTTTGCCCTTAAGCAGTTTTGAAAAAGTCGACTGTAAAAACGAAGTTGTCAATAACGTCACGTAAAGCAGAATATTGACCATTACTAACAATCTGGAGGGTAAGGTACCTAATACTTGCCATATATCCTTTTCCTTGAGTGGTTCGATTCGTCATTCCTCAGTTACAATAAGTTGGGTAATCCTTGACTTTTGTACGCTAAGATTGACGGATCGAGGATATAAAGGGGGTTTCTCTTCCCTCTCCCGTCTTTTTCAATCGTTGTTTATAATCATCTTTTAAATAGACCTAAAAAGGAGAATATTACATTTGAATTTATGTTATTTCCTGTTAGTACCTACGTTGGCCAAAATTTCAGCCGTATCTATGAATATTTCAATTGCGATTTCATCCTTACTCACGCTGAAGTGATTTATTTTTACCCACCGATTCATTGAAATCCTTACCTCTTGAGGCATATATTGTAGTCATAAGTGAATGAAGAAGCCCGTTCTTTACAAAATTTTCCTGTCCTCTATAGATAGTAATTGAACATCGTATGTTACGAGTACCTATTTGTTATTCTTTTACTACTTCAAGCCATTGAATGAAGGCAGGCACATGAAAATTTACTCATAAAACTGGATATTTATGTAAGTACGAGACGGCGAAACCTCATTGCATGAAATTGATTACAAGAAAGTGAGAAGAGTGGTTTATTATTATAAAACCACACAAACAATTTCATACCACATGTTATATTATTATCTGTTACTTGGATTTAGGTACTGTTAGATACACACACTCGAATACACAGCTTCAGTTGCGTCATCGGATTACATGCAATCCTAGAATCTACTGCGTTCAGTTAACAGGGATTACGGATATTAGATATTACATACTTATTTTTATAACCGTGTCGTAAACATACATATTCGGATTCTGTTTCTTCGTGGTATCAATTTAAACATCTACAGGAAATATATTTGTGTGTATTGATTCACGAATGTGGTGCGGCCAAGCGGCAAAAGTATCATCGGATGATACCGTAATACGCTAAGATTTGTACAATTCATATGAATAAAGTCTAACAGACTGAGCAATATTTCGCGATTTTTCCGTTTTCAGCGCTGTTTATCCGGCACGCATGATCGCCCATAATGAAGAGTATATCATAAAGGGTGCTCCGTCCGAGGCTTTCGACGCTCCTCACATCAATAACAATCCTCACAGATCCCCGACAGTCCGCAAAAGCCACGGCGACAATTTGTCCGGGTCTTTACTCAACTGGATATTCCAGCTAAAATTTTCTTCCCGTTCCGCAGCTTTTGAAACGTTTTTGTTATAAATAGCTATGTCTGGTTTTGTATCCTCTTTCTTTGTAAGTATGCAAATTACAGACCGGGAATATTTCGTGTCTTATCTCAAAAAGTGAGGCAAACTGTTTTAAGCTGCGTTAATTTTAGAAGAATATGGTTATGGGTGAGATAATTTGGATGTCTATTTAGATTTTTAAGACAGTTTATATTGTTAAGACTATGATATAAACTATGTAAATTTGTGATTATTTCATAGACATTTTAGCAAAAATATTAACTTACGCAAACAGTCCTTTTAACAGGTCAAACTGAGAATGAGAGAGAGGCAAAGCAGGCAAATATGCATGATAATTATTTTTCCAAAACTTACCAACGTACCTAAATTACAGCATACTATCTATGATAGGCTTCGGGCAGACGAACTGACTTACAGAAGAACAGTTTGACGATCGAAGAGTTAGACATTTTGAATCTATAAGGGTTTCTTGAATTTACTAGGGAACCCCAAAAAGGGAACCTTTTTATAATTAATCAGATATTATTTCAAAGAGATAAACTCTAAGCATAACATGTAAAATTTGTACAGGCCAATGGACTATGTATGTACGACTAAAAGAATATAAAGCTTTCTTACACTGTTGTTAAGAAACGGAATTTAAACTACACGGGTAGCTTAAAAAAAGAATACGAGCTGAGTTTGCCATTATCCAAAAATATAGCGATCGCAATTTTTACGTAATGCTTTATACCTTCTTGGACCTTCAAGAGCGGGACAAGTGCAATCCCACTTTCGGATCCGGGTCGCAGTGCATTGACCACAGACAACATTTTGGTATTGACCACTGGCCTATCACGGGTGAGGCCTGACAAAACCATGGGGGTTAAAGTGGACAATGTAGCCCCTCTCTAGGCTAAGAAGTTTTACACCACGTTGCATCACGTTCAAAAAACACTTGAGTATCGTATAATGAGTACGTATAACATTTGTACGAATGTTTCAACTGTATGAAATGTAACTTGACCACAATATCATAAAATCGTGACAAAATACCGGCATTCACACGACGGAAACATCAAATGTTAAATGGAATCAAATGTACGGAAGAGTGCATATGAGAACTGGAGCATCTGATAACTTCACACTGTGTGGTAGTAGGTGAAGGGGAAGTGGAGAGAGTTCATGCAGGAAAAGCATGTGTCAGGATGATGTGTCATGTATCCGAATCTATGGCAATAGAATGTAATAAATCGTGTGAACGTATGAATATGTAACAAAAATTGCTTGTTTTGAACGGATTTCAAATAAGAGAAATTGGTGATAAATGTACAGATGATGATGATGAGATTGAGTACATACAGTACCAATATTCATTTACTAGAAAAAAAAATGGTAGCCAATAAAGTAATCGTAACAATGATAGCGCAACAAGAACATTTGATACACAGGTAGGTAGGTATTCTAACAAATTTCATATTCGTATTTTACTCATAATGTATAAGTTTTTCATTTATTTGTTTATTATACTCATGAATGAGAAGTGTTTAACTTGGTTAAATGTTATTTTAGTACATTACTTGGTATTTGACCCATTCTGTAAAGCACACTAGAATATGGGTCCAATCGGGGCGTGCGGCCAGCAATGGACTTTAATAGACTGATTTGATTCATATGAGATGATTCAATACTGGCCACCGGTGACTCGAATCATCTCTTATAATAATTAACATACTTGTTAGTAGGCACTTAGACCAATGACATAAAGTGAATCATTATTACCATCAGTATTATCTTACGGGAATTCTTTGATGTTATAGCTGGAAGGCTGTAGCCCTTTGTAATACTTGATGTTGAAACAGCTGTGAGTTGAGTTTGTGTCTTGACTCATGAAAGGGTCGAATACTTCGTCTAGGTAATCTAATTTGTTACCTATGTATATAAAACGTAAATCGTATAGTTACCTAAATGTTCTACACGAAACTTCTCTATGTATTCCCCATCGAAAATTACCATCCTCTACTAAGTACTCCCTTTGTTGTAATTTATTATACCAATTACTTTCAGAATTTGATTAACATGCTTCATATGGTATAATCATTTATTTGAGCGTTACAAAGAGTGGTCCATTATTTCTTGCGACCTTGTTCTCATATGAACTCTATTATATTCCTATTATTATACAATTATTGTTAATTGTTTTGGAAGAAATAAAGAAAATATCAGTAATATGAAGCAATGCCGTATTCTTTGTTAAACATATTAAGTGTAGTAATGAAATATCTGTTAATAGGCTATATATTATACTGAAAGTTGTCGCTACCTGTATTACTTTAAAGTAGATTAACTAACGTATTCAGTTGCAGTTTACGACTTCATCTTACCTTATTTACAGCTTCTTGAATCTGTTACAGAGTCATTACACGGAAGCTTGCTATGTTCGCGCGTTCAAGTCACGACTCCACTCCAAATCTAAAATTGATTACGTTCAAACGAACACTCGACTCGATGCCGGCTAGCTGCTGTTGAAAAAACAAGCGCACTCGCCACCAAAGACATAATTTATTCAAACATTATTATTCCAGTCAATTCTCAGCATGAGTTTTGAAGGACAGCCCAAAAAAGGCTTTGCTCTATAATATTCTGCAAAAAATTACGAACTTATAGATTGGTAACTAATGATTACGATTCACAACGAATATAAAATGTAAATACCTAGTCACAGTACGTACCTGATATACCGAATACATCTTTACGTAAGTTTATACCTACCCATGCATCTTTAACACATTTATTATGTTTATGACTGAATACCATTTTTCTGTCACTCTTCCTGATACCAATCTACGATAAATTTTCTTTTTGAAATAAACTGTTATAATTTGCCCTAAATTTGAACTCCCATTCAGGCGATTGTAATCACAAAAGAGAGAGAGCAATTCGATATCGTTTCAAGTACCTACTGAATGGTATATTTCTTTAACCAGAATAATAAAATAGTAAATTGAATACCTAACTAATAGGTATAGGACAAAAACATTTTCAAAGCCGAGCCTTTTGTGTGTCAAAAACAATTTTTTGCATGATTATAGATCTTTTTTTTAACGCGAGGGAAATTCCTCATGGATGCTATGCCGTACTTATATCGACTAAAAACCTCACGTATCCTGCCTAACAACCCAGCGTAGGATACCCCAGGACTGATTAGAGATCTTTAATAAAATCAATCATCTTTACAACGTGTGTGAATAGCTTCTGTATAAGATACTAGTGGACGTCCCGCACCCGCGTAGTTCCCGTTCCCGTGGGAATACGGGAATAAAATATATCCTATGTTCAGCGCAAAGAGTGTAGCTTCCCAAGAGTGAAAGAATTTTTCAAATCGGTCCAGTAGTTCCGGAGCCTATTCGTTACAATCAACCAAACAAACAAAAAAACAAATCTGTCCTCTTTATAATATTAGTATAGAAAACAAACATACAAATAGTTATGGTTTACAATTCTTACTGTGGCACACTACTATTGCCTCGTAGACAGAGAAAACTATTGCCTTCATTGAATCTACCGACCTCAGCACCCACAGACAAATATTATTTTGTTCTGTTGTGGCACCACTAATACTCACGACTTTAAAATTAATTAAAATCTAACGTCAGCAAATTACCCAACTTAATGAATATTTTATTGTTCCATAACTGCTGTCATTATCTAACTTTTTCTGTAAACAATTATGAAACCGCAATTGCGTTGATAAATTAATTGGTGCATGTTAATAACCGAATGACTCAAGACGAATTTACAAACGATTTTAGTCGATTGCTTAGAATTCGGGTCGAAAAATCATTCGCATCTATCATTTCGAGTGAAGTCACAATCACGTGCGCGTGTAATTGTTTTCGGCGTCAAAAAAAGGTTCAAGCTCTGATGACTAACTAGGACCAGTACAGTCACATCCATTTAACGTCTTTTATTACGCAAAATTTTATTGGCAAAAATCTGTACAGTTAGACTGCTTAAAAGTGGTCATCATATCCTTCAGACGTTTGCAACAGCAGAGGTTACACGCTCTATCGACCTTATTGCTTCCTAATGCTATTACGTCTTGAAATGAACAATGACTTACGGTGACTGTTTCCTGGATTAATAAGGTCCTTAACTTGGTTTAAGAACTGCCTTGTTACTAGCGGGTGCATAATAGACCTAACGTGACAGGCATAACGTAACTTCTGATGCATGGAAAAGCTCGCAAATTTAAAATGCTACTAAAATTATCCATCTCACACTGACCGTATCGTTATGGCAGTGATAGTTTTTATAACACTGGGCTAGCGCAACACGAGTCCTTCGATCTTGGAAATTTACTGAGTTCGAGCTATGTGTAAGTTTTCGGGTGATGGTCTTCGATGTGAATTCTAGTTTACAGGAGTCGCAGTAATCGGAGTGGGAATAACATGAAACTGACGTGTAATAAAACCTTATTACTGAACTTTGCTATAGCATTCGAGCCTATTGTGAATAGATTTCAATACTTTTAATTCGAGCTTAAGCCTCAGTTCAGACACGGCGGGAACCGCGTGGAAATCGCGCGGTAACCGCGCGGTTATGTCTGAACGATTACTAACTAACTCATATAAATAAGACCCGCGCGATTTTAGAATCGCATGGAAATCGCGCGGTTCCCGCCGTGTCTGAACTGAGGCTAAATTGTCTATATCCATAGTAAACCGCCGCCCGCGCCGTTAGTAAACTCTACTCACCGTTTTGATACCACTTATATAGACTAATATTATGTTTAGTCGAATATATAGGCATTTTACGACGCTCAAGTGGTCCATATCGAAATTACGCGAGAATGTTAGAATTACATTTAAGTTCAACAAACGGTTTATGGATATTTAAGAAAGATTCTTCGGTTTTTGTACCAGTATCCTTCACAACGAAAATGTTAATATCAACTCGTACACAATCATCGTCATTCTTAGAATATCATAGTTAACAATCATTTTCACATCTCTTGTGTGTTTACTTTTGTAAATAGTTTTTAACGAGGTGTACAAATAAAGTTTTATTCTATTCTATTCTATTCTCTTGCAACCATTGCTAATGTCATTAGTTCATTACTTTGTCTAGGACTCGGCGTTCGCTGTGCCTCTATAAATTTATCTGAGCCCCTGTAATGCTGAATTGTGGTCGTGAATGCATACCTATTAGCTGTTTAGCTATTCTACAAATCGCTGATACTCTTCTCTTGATGGAATTACGGATTAGGAAGCCCGTAAACAGAAAGGAACCTTATTCATCTTTCGCGTAGGTAAATGAATTGGCGGAAACAGGAGTTAAAAGATGAGCGTGGTAGCTATCCATGCGAATAATGAAGGCGTGTTTTTGTCGTTTTCTGTTGGCCGTTTACAAAACCTTGGCAAATGGATTCGATGAACTTTGGGTTTATTATGTTTATGACAGTTAAGAACATAATTTATAAACACTAAGTACCAAAAATATTAAGTAATAAACGAAAAGACATGAAAACAATAATATTATCAGGTTTTCTTTATTTTTAACTTTGCTTTTTCTTGCGGTTTCTGTCTATTCATCAATACGACTGTCGTAATTAGCCAAACGTCGAGAAGTGGGCAAAGTTTCAAAGATATTAATACGCAATAAAACCGGCCAAGTGCGAGTTGGACTCGCCCATGAAGGGTTTCGTAGCAGCAAGTAACATAATATAAGAGTTTTTATAGTTCGTTGTAACTTTGACTGATGTTTTAACACGTTCGCAGTGGTAGTGATTTCACTAACCGGAAATTGCGGTTTATGACGTATTAAAAAAAACTACCAGCTCTATCTCGTTCAAACTAATTTTCGTTGGTAGCTTTTATGGCAATGTACATCATATATTTTTTTTAGATTTATCATTTTCTTAGTTTAGAAGTTAGAGGGGGGGACACACATTTTTCCACTTTGGAAGTGTCTCAAACTATTCACTTTAAAAAAAAAATATGTTAGAAACCTCCATAGCATTTTTGAAGACCTATCTATAAATACGCTATAAAATATAATCTATAAATACGAAGCGCTCGTGGCCCCGCGGACTCAGTGTTCTGTAAACGATCATTGCAGTAAGCAACTTTCACTATGGCCGGTCCATGGATGGGTGACCATCCATGTAATCACTTTGTGACATTTATTAGAGCGTTTCCGTGCTTCGGAAGGCACGTTAAGCCGTTGGTCCCGGTTGCCAGTAAAATGGCAGTCGTTAAGCTAAGTTAAAGGCTTTATTTCAACAGCAGGCAGTCACAACCTGCGCCTGTCCATTTAAACACGGCTATACGGCTCACCACCTATTACGTGGGAGAAATTATACAAAGGTGAAATGTGGGCATATTATATGCCTCTGCCTACCCCTTCGGGGATAAAGGCGTGACCATATGTATGTATGTATGTATCTATAAATACCCCACACGTATGGGTTTGATGAAAAAAAAATTTAGAGTTTCAGTTCTGAGTATGGGGACTCCCAAAATTTACTGCTTTTTTTCTAGTTTTATATAAGAATCTTAATGCGGTTCACAGAATGCATCTAGCTACCATGTTTCAATAGCATAGACCTTATAGTTTCGGAGAAAAGTAGCTGTGACACACGTACGGACAGACAGACGGACAGACAGACAGACATGATGAATCTATAAGGGTTCCGTTTTTGCCATTTGGCTACGAAACCCTAAAAATGACCCGAAAACCATAACGCAATCATGTGAGTTAAAAACAGTGTTAATAAAAACTTCTAGGAAGCCACACCGAAGATCAATTTATTAGACAGTAATTACATACTAAATAATTTTTCCGATCAAAAAGATATAGAATTTTGTAACATGTTACTAACTTCGTGTTTACGTCTATTAGACAGATACAGGTTTTGTGGGAATGTCAAAACCAGACTGTTCCGTTAAACAATTTTAATGCTAATGAGAGCTACACCTGGCTGCGACAAACTGCATGCGACCGGGGCCGATGTTATGGCCAACTTTGCTTCTTCACTGATATCGAACAAATACGAACTTTGAATTTTATAACTTTGCATTTTTATAAACTTTAAACATCGATATAGATAAGACTAGATGACTAACGACCGCGCCAACATCAAGCCTACCTAACGTAAGCCCACAGGCTTAGGTGAGCCAAACGTCAGTTCAGTCTGACGCCGTTACGCCAATCGTACGTACAAATTGAACCGGGCGACAAAATGGGCAAATGCACAGTAAAAGATTGCGATTCTAAAACATAACAACACAATAAGTCATGTAGAATTACTTTTCACACGTAATTATACTATTTACGCATTGATATCAGCGTAAATACCGCTATAATCGAATTTTGAAAATAAAATTAGTGATTGCCATTCAGTGTTACCACTAAAATATCGGTTTGGTTTACCCACATCAGGGGGAGAATTAGTAATTAATTACCTATGTAAGATACATTAATAATATTACCCGACTAAGGCAGGGTTATGATTTTGACAAGCTATTTACGTATGTCTGTATGTTCATGTATTCCCTCAGAGCTCCTCAACTAGGTACTTATTAGAACTGGACTAATGAGATATTGTTAGAAGCGTCTTGACGTTCGACTGGTTATAAACTATATATCGTGTCACTGAATTTAATGGTGCGCCCTCTAGCGGCCATAAAGTACTGTGTTAAAATAAATTTAAGAAAAAAAAATCGTGTTTGGTATTAAATGAAAGGGTTAGACGTTTTGTAAGTAAGTGCCTTTTTAATGGTCTATATAGAATACTAGCGGACGTCACGCGGTTTCAGCTGCGTAGTTACCGCTCCTGTGGGAATACGGGAATAAAATATAGCCTATGTTCATATTGAATAACGACACTTGTACTGTTCCACAACATTTGTAAATGTTGTGGAACAGTACAAGTGTCGTTATTCAATATGTGCAGCATGTTCCACCAAGTGCCATCAATCAATAGTATGAAAAAAAAATAGCCTATGTTCACCGGAAAGAGTGTAGCTTCCCAACAGTGAAATAATTTTTCAAATCAGTCCAGTAGTTTCGGAGAGAGTTTGTTTAGTACACTGGGAACCAACCCTAAAGACGCGGGATAAGACCCCTATGCGAGACGGTAGTGTTAGCCAAGGTCTGTCGGGATGCGATGCGATATGGTCACGCCTTTATCCCCGAAGAGGCAGGCAGAGGTATTTTATTTGGCCAAAATTCACCTTTTTTTATAAGCCACACTTATGGTCTCACCACATATGACCCACGTCATATGTGGTGAGACGTACTGCCGTTGCCGTGTTGAGATGGACAGGCACAGGCTGTGACAGCCTGCTGTTGAAATTTTTCAACCTTGGTCAAGTCTTTAAACTTGGCTTAACGACTACCATTTTACTGGCAACCGGGACCAGCAGCAACGTGCCTTCCGAAGCACGAAAACGTTGGAAACGCTCAAATAAATGCCAGCCGGGACACCCTTCGTAGGCAGTAGCAGGGCGCAGTGTGGTTTTAGTCAGTAGGCGTTCGCAATAGTATCCATGCGTAATTTCAAACGTAAAAGAGAGAAACCCATCTTAAGGTAGAGACATTTCTAAAATGAATATCAGAGAAGATTTATATCTACCGTTGATTAATGGCACTTGCTTTTGCTGCAACTTGCTGCACATATTGCAAAAAAAACCGTCCAGGTGTGAGTCGGATTCGCGCACGGAGGGGCAAACGCGAGACTCTATGAACGAGACATGAGGCTTTGCCGTCCGTCTGTCAGTTAGTCACGAGGCTGTATCGCAGGAACTGTGGTTGATAGATCAAATTTTTTCACAGGTGATGTATATTTCTGCCGTCATAACAAAAATACCTACTAAAAGCAGAAAAAGACCCCACACAACAAACGTAAATTGCCGGATTTGTATGGGGACCTGGACTCTGTGCTTAAATTCGACTCACACTTGGCCGGCTTTTTTTTTTAATATGAACATGTGAGTTTCGGTTTCAACCGAAATAAAATAGGTACATAATAATTTTAAATTTGTTTAGTAATTCTATATTATCGTGGGTAAAAATTTCATACAGTAGTCAACACTGGCCCACGTTCGTCATGTTTATGTTTTTGTCTTTGTCTAATCGCAGTGGCGGCGGTGTTCACCGTACGCGTGTGAGTGAGACAGATATATATTTACCATCACTGCTTAAAAAGTTTCATAGTTGCGTCTTCTCAGCTCATAAGTAGCCGTGCTTTTGTCGAGACGCGATGTTCGTGCTTGCCTCTCTAATGATAATATATATAACTCTATGACTTTAAAACTGAAATTGTCATTTGGATTTATTTTGCTACGAATAATAAATAATGCTGCATTGCTATGAAAGTCCATTGGAATTGTATTAAACTTAATTTAGCTTTCAAGGTTTTCGTGAAATAAATTAAGTGAAATAGCGTTTATGCTAAGAAATACAAATATAATTTGATTCTATAGACGTAGGAGATTCAATGTTCAGTCTTAGGTAATGTAAAGGATAAAATATATTAAATTTACTTGGACTTGTCATCACCAGTATCAGGGACAAAAACTAGCACTTAATGCTACCCACACTGAGTGATATAATCAGATACCTATCTTCACAACTTAACTGTTAATCAACGAGTATTACTGTTATTATATTTATAGGAAATGCGCTTCACTGTTCCTAATCTAGTCAGCAATCTTCAACATACGAAAAAAAGGGTACTCAAGAAATGGACCGATTGTCTCATAATTAGAAACGTCAAAACATTCATATGGTCGAGAATTAGGGATCTAGTACATCAGGCTTCATTGTTTTGTTAGCTCCGTCACCGTATATGTCACGTCACGATGGCCGACGGCGTCAATATCACTGTATGCATCGAGAGCTGCTGTCTAAACCAGAACTCATAACTGACATCCAATTAGCCTCATTCCCCCGTGTTCTGCTCTCTCATATACCCTTGTAGCCCTCACTGGAGTTATTTATCTTTATACCTACTATAGAACCAAACAACTGACGCTGTTGAGCCCTTCGTGGAGATAACGAATCGCGTGATTGGAACTTGCAGTATAGGTATATACGGTAAATATTGATAGCGATCTCGTTGAGGTAAAAGCTCTTTAATTTTAAGTACGTACTTATGCGACGTACGTCCGATAATACTTACATTCAAAATCCAAAAGTGTCTGTCTATGTCGAATCTGCGTCATGTCTGCACATTAATAGTGTATGCGACTGCTATTGCTGAGGTATTGGATAATTCCCGGATCCGAAAACTAATTATTTATCCACAAACATCTGTTTAGGAGTTTCTGTATTTAAATTCTTACTGTTAATCGTCACCAAAGTTTGTCGATTGAGAGATTTGTAGGACGTAGAATGTGATTACAATTGACAATTTTACGAATACGAAGATAATAGAATAGGAGACACAGATTACTAAATAGTTACGACGTAACTACGTACAGATAGTTACTACGTACAGATTACTAAATAGGTACTACGTAACAGATACATCACTCCCATACAAAAGCGACAATACCTACGCTATATTAGCCTACAAAATTTTAATAATAATACCTGCTGCTCAGAACGAGAAGAATTGTACCTTAAACACGCGCTCATAGCGTCGAGACTGTGTTGCCCGCTGTGCGAGTGACGTCATCGTAAGAATGCCCTAGGGTTGAACCTATAATGATTGTTGTAATGAAACAAATGTTACGAATCAACCATGTTTTAATATGCTTTTATTAGGTCGACGTGTATGTAACTAACAATGTAATGGAATGTAAGGAAAAAAAATATAAATGGTTTAAAAAAGCCCTAGAAAAACACGCTTTTATAAATGCACGTAAAAACCAAAAATAAATTATGAATCACAGTAGGTAGGTATACCTATATATTTATATTGTTTATTTTATACCTACCCATAACTAAAATATCAAAGAATTCTAAATTTAACTGACATTACCTTTAGCGTAAGTACCGGCTATTCACCTATCTCACCCGGCCATCCTAACTTACTATGTTACACACACATATATATGGTCACGCGTTGATCTCCGAAGGGGAAGGCAGAGGCATATTAGATGCCCACATTTCATTTTTTGTACCAAGTACAGGTTGTGACTAGGGTTGAAAATCACAAGTAAAATACATGTATTTTTCAATCGGACTTTGTATTTTTCAATAAAATACAGAAACTTTCAATGAGACCTTACGATGTATCTTTCGCAATTTTACGTTTTTTACATGACATGTGTTTTACATTGTATTTTTCGCTGTTTTTTTAGGACTAGGAATAATAAAATAACTTTATGGTTAAATCAGCATCTTTCTTTCCATATAATCAAAAATCATGAAGTTATTAATGACAAAAAGAATGTCGTGTTTTATATTTTCCGGCAATTCCATTTTCTTAATATCTTCTTCCATGTTATTATACTGTAATACAGTAATAGTACTGTTTCTACTACTCGGCCGAATGATCGAAATTATGGCAATACCTACCCATATGGGCGGAATCCTTGACGGCTCGCAACGTGGCTGGACTGCATAGTCCGCTGAAGTCAATGGCAGTCAGAGTGATAAGAGTACCGTACGACCTCCGTCAAGGCGGCATGTCTCCTAGCCGGGACCCCTCCATGGGTACTGGAAGCGAGGGCCCTTGCATCGCTGTATCAGTGGCACATGGAGGCGCTGGAGCGGTATCAGAGGCCTGTGCCGCGAGAAATCGAGGCCCGAAGATCCTTGCTCCGCCAGGAGCTCATGGAGACATAGAAAGTGCGACTTGAGCAACCAAAGTGGGGACACTACAATTGAGGTGGTGAAGCCGGTCATGGAGGAGTGGTTGAAGAGGCGCCATGGCAGCCTAACCTACAGAGTGTCACAGATGCTTACCGGGCATGGGTGCTTAGGAAAGTATCTGTGGCGCATGCACCGGGAGGTAACACCTGAGTGCCAGCAATACCATGACTGCAGCAAGGAAACGGTGCAGCACACACTGGCGGAGTGCTCAGCTTGGGCACTGCAGCGTCAGGACCTCGTTGCGGGCTTGGACTTGGGCATTCTCACGCTGGAGACCATGGTGAGGGCCATGGTCACTAGCGGTGGAAAGTGGGACGCTGATGCGTCTTTCTGCGAGCAAGTAATGCTCCAGAAAGAGGCAGTGGAGAGGGAGCGGGAGAGAAATCTCCCTCCTTAATTTCGCAGTCGGTAACGGGGTCGTCGCCGGTTGCTGTTCCCCCAAGACTATCGGCCTCCATGACCGAGGGCCTGAGAACGGCGAGTCGGCTGCTCGTCGTTTTGAATTTAAGAAACCTTTTTTTTTTCTACATTATAGTTCATAAAATACCGTAAAATTATAATAAACACTGCCATTATCATTGTCTTTTTCATTCATTGTAATTTATGAAAAATACATTGATTAATACACGTATTATACATGTCAATTTGTATTTTTCAAATTGTCCTAAATTTGTAATATTACAAAGTTACATGTATTTTATTGGAAAGTTTCAAAGTTTCGAAAAAAACAAATGAGTATCTTTCGCCATTTTCATCCCTAGTTGTGACCCTCTGCTGTTTAAATTTTTCAAACCGCCTAAAAAGGCCTTCAACTTGACTGACTGCTATTTTATTGGCAATCGGGACCAACGGCCTAACGTGCCTTCCGAAGCACGGAAACGCTCAAATAAAGGTCACAAAGTGGTCACATGAATGGTCACCCATCCAAGAACTGGCCATAGTGAAAGTTGCTTACTACAGTGATCGATTACAGAACACTGAGTCCCCGGGGCCACGAGCGCTTCGACTACCTATAAAACCTATTTACCTACAAATTCTATAAAACATTGAATTGCCTACAAAAACAACAATTTTATAATACCTGACTCAAATAACTCCTTAATTTACGATTTATTTATTTATTATATACTTTATTGTACACCAAGAACATAATATACAAACTGAGTGAAAATATGTTACAAATAAAGCAATACAATGGGCGGCCTTATTGCTCAAAGCAATTTCTACCAGGCAACCTTTGGATGGAAAAACATGTTATTATGAATGATTCGTAGTTGTTGGCGTTTAAATTTTAATACAAAAGTAGAATTTGCACTACCATATAAATAAAATAGATTTATATACTTATCACCTACCTACTTATGTTCAAACATATAAATGGTGAAAACATTCAAATTGATAAGATTTGAAATATTACTCGGCTTTCTTCGTCTCTCGGCAATTTAAAAAACGACAAATTTTCTTTTGTTATTGTACTATTACACCCATCCACTGCACAATAATTACGTGGTTTCGGTATTTTGAAGCGTAAGCGCGGGAAACGTGCGGTACGGTGCGATGCGAGCGCTCAGTCGGGCGTTCGGCAGCCCTCTGCCAGTTGTATCCCCGGGGAGATGCCGAGCGGTAGGTACATAGCGCGCGGTTTTGAGCGAGTGACGGAGGCCTGTAGGAGATCCGTTCTACAGAAACTCAAGGGACTTAGACAGTTCTTCATTGTTATCTAAAGAAGACCTGGCAAAGTCTCTGCAATTGACGCGTGTCAAGTCTCATCGTTTCTGGCGCGTATTCTATTGTATCCGTATGAATGTATCAGTTGATTAGATTCGACAGCACAAGAATATATTAGCTTGTAACGATTGTACTATATTTACGAAATACAGAGCAAAATCTAAGAATTTACATACAGATGCAAACAGTTAATTAACACTTACAACATCGGTCGGTACATGCCAGTCTCAAGGAAAATTGGAGCACATTCACTTACCCACTTCTCTAAAGAAACATTTGTATAGTCAAGACATGGGTCGCCGAACAATTTGCTAGTGATTGTCAAGGTTAAGTTTCCCAGAATATCTGCTGGCGCCGTCCGTGACTCAATACACTTTAGTTTATGAGTCATCACCACTGTATCACTCCTCGATTGTTTCCCGATAATTTGCTCTTTTACTGATCCATTTGCATCTATTCGTACAGAACACTAGGTTATTGTATGTGGGCGATTTGCTATGACGACATTCTTTCATTACGTCATCACCTTTGTAATTAGAACAGGCGATAATGGCAATGTAGCATTGTTTTATTTGAATCGTTATTCACCCTAAACGCATAGGGGCGTTATATGTTTTGCGTATGAATTGCCTGTGGTCGTTGGTAATTGTTTCTTTATGAGTTGGCATTTTAGAATATCTAAACCACTTCTTTGAAAATCATATATTTATTAAACCATGCATTTGCTGGGAAACCAGATTTAATGAAAACAAATTCTCTAAAGGTATTTGTTTGGGTTCTTTAAGACCAAAAATGATAAACATATATTAGCGGAGCTCTTAACTCTTTATTTTTATAATGTGTTTGTCTGAAGAAATAGATCGAAGAAGAAATTTTAAACAATCCATAATATTTTCTGCCCATTCAAAATATCATATAAAATTTATCTGGTCAAGTTAAAGATAATTTCTTATTAAGAAACAATGTGGATAAATCGTACCGTGATTTACAGCTCATGTGACCTAAAAGGACGCTTATTCAGGGCAGATGTTAAGCCAATATAGTAAAAAGATAGTTGATTACCGCAAAATGTCAAACCATTACGTAACGCAAGCACAATATAAAGTAAGCTCCCCAGGGGTTAGGCGCGCCCTGTGGTGTAAGGGACATTGTAGAATTTATCCTGTGGTCTAAGGGACATTGTAGAATTTAAAATTGTTAAATTTCATGAGCCACACAAAAGCGTTCATAACCAGGATAAAATGTTATACACAAAACAGATTTGAAGCCCACATTGCTATTTACATCACGTTTATTTGCGCAGTCCATTGTTTACTGAGCACCAACCCATGTTTAAGTAAATAGTAATCTCTTGAAGGAAGTTGAGGTTTCCGCGAAGGATATAAACTAAAGTTCTAGCACAATATTGACACTACAAATGAGTCTCAAGACCACACAAACCTACAATAGAACATACTAAAATTAATATAAGCGTCACGATAATTATGTTTTTTGTGTTAATAACCACAGCTATTAACGGTATGGAAATAAGATAATCGATGTTGACTTAAGACAATCAAAATTATCGTAAATATTGACGATTTTCTTGAATTATACTTTTAAGGCATTACTTAATTGTAGAATTTGTACCTATTATCCAATTTTATAACAAGAATGTCAAGGTAATTAGTGTTCGTCGCTCAAAGAGGACAGAATCATTAGACTGAACAAAACACGAAGGTTTTTTGTTACCTACGCTTACAACAAAGGCGGCATACGAGTTGACAAAGTAACTGGTAACAGGACATTTCATTGACCTTTGTACCTTTCAAACAAGACTTCAAATGCTTATTATGATATATTACGGTTTTCGGGTCTTTTTGCGTATGTACAATTATTATCATTTACGAAAACTTGGCTCAGCTCTGTGTGTATCTTTTAGCTTCCCCTAGTCTACTCGTGAACAGTTGAAATATCGTCGAAACGGTATATACATTGCAACGTTGACAAAATGCCAAAAATATTATAAAAATTGTGTTAGTTAGTAAAAATCCTTGAAAAGGTTACTTACTCAGATTAAAAGAATATAGTCTGAGGTTACTTATTGTATTTTACTAAAGCGAAGGAATATTTTAATTTTCATGTTGTCGTGTAATCAGATTTGTCCGATTTTTTTTGCGCATTTTACCACTCATAAATTTTATGAGTGGTAAAATGCGCAAAAAAAATCGTGAACATGGGTAATTGATAAGAACATCTCAGTGTGCTTCAATTTATTATCATTACTAAGTAGGTTTATTATATCTGTAGTGACTCAGGTGCTTTAAAATATATTTTCATAAAAAAATATTTCGGGATATTCGCACACAAAGCCCAAAATAAGCTGACCTACACATCTAGACAACTGATAAACATAATATACATAGGAAAAATCCAATCATATTTGTTTTCCCGGGGATTAAAACCGCGCCACCGATGTTGATCCCGTATTTCGAATCACGCGCATTGCATCACAAAAAAATCATCTATCACAATTTTCAACACAAAATTTCTTGATTTGGATGACGTAAATGGAAGCACTTTTTTATTATTTCACTGTGACGTAACTAAAAAACATTGGATCAATAGTAATAGACCTACCTACATGTAGAGCATGACGTCTTTTTATGTGAAAAAGACAAGGTTACGTTGATTTAGTTTTTACAGATTACATGGCATTTATTCCGCTTTCTTAGTTGACCATGAAATCGGTACGATGACCACGTGACGTGATCAGACGTCTAATAAAGTAAGCAAGTTGGTACGTACATATTACTTAATTCCAAACTTATGTCTATGTTCCGTTGCTTGCATTTGAAATCATTTATCCATAACGGTTGTCATTAACATGTAAGTATGGATAATTCAAGTTATTACAAAATATTATTGCGAGATCACAACCATAGGTGAAAGTTGATTAAGAATTTGCCAATTTATAACGTGTAGGTAGGTATCTAGAGATTTCGCGCACCATTTGACATTCAGCGCAGTTGCAATGAAATCGGTGCTATGCTGGAACAGTAGAATGATGCAAGACGTAAGTAGGATCGTCTTCATTCGTAAGTGGAGGCTCGACTGTGCTCTCTCCTTACGCCATTCACGTCGAACACACCGCCTCGGGCGGTACCTCTCTGCGTGAAATAGGGTTGCTTAAAGGTTATTTATATGCTAGTCAATAAAAGCACTTTCTCAATCTATAACCACTTATAGAATAATAATAAAGCGTCTGTCTGTGGATGCAGACTATTTATTCGTTATGGTTCATTATTCACTAAAAATTTTACTTAATATGGTAATCAAGATGGCTCGTACTGCTTATATTGAAACACTTCACTTGTACTATTCCACAACATTTATTATTGTACCTAATACCTAACCGGTTTCGCCTTTCGGCATTCTTAATGGCTATTCAGTTATTTAGATCATAATTACACTTCGAACACATAAACAATCAAAATGATTATGTGTTCGAAGCAGGGTTCGCCGATATGTATCAGCGGATACATTATCATGATATACATAATTATATATCACGATATTATATCAATTCATTTTTTCCTTGATATAATATCATTGATTTATTCCCGTCTCTTAAACAAAAAAAAATAAATCAATGTTTACCCTGGAAACACGTAGCGAAAAACTACAATTCAGAATAATAATTATTCTTAATTGAATTGTTTCCCAAAATGGCAACCTCATTTTAAGTTGGGGAAATCCCTTTTAGCTTACCAGCATGGTTAGCTTTTTACTGAAAATCAAACCTTAACTTTACTCACAAAAACGAAAGTATATTCAAGAAAAGAAAGCAGGGAGGGACTGACCGCAGAAGGCAGGTCTACTTCTTCCTACATCTTACAGTAGACTGCCATATTATGATAAGCTGATTTGACTGCTTAAATAAGTTCAAACATTTAATAGTTACTATAGGCTAGTAAAGTAAACCTTGAAGTTAACCCATAGTTTGAGTTGGAAGTCGATAGCTCCCAGATTGCAAGCGTGACATGCATGTTTTTTATTTCAAAATTTCCTTAATTCATTTCTGTTCCTAATAGAACAAGAGTGACTGACTTTCGAAGTATTTATTTTCTAACCAATTCCTACTAACCTAAAAAAAGACACATCTGAACAGGTGTTGAAACCATTTCGACCAATAGACAGCCCTGTAAAGGGTTAAGCCCCTCTACCGGAGATTAGGTAAACGAAAATAGACCGGCTTGTTTATGTTTGACGAGTCAGAGAACGCGGTTCTTTGACTTTCAGAATTTTAGATAGTCATCTTTGTGGAGTACCCCGACATTTGACCCTAATCGGTATTCGGTCAATACATTTTGATATGGCGTCGACTTTATCTCTGATGTTTGCCATGATTCAGTTGCGGCGAATGATTTAAATAGGTATTTTTAACGGATTTTAATAAAGTTTTTCTTTAAAAAATGGCGAAAACATCTTGAATTTAGATACAATTTACAACGATATAATAATAAATGGACTAAGTCCCTCGGGAACTGCCGACACCAAGTCGTGAGCGTGGCTCTGGTTTGGCCTATCATTAACTTTAATGGATTACTTTTGTCACTTATCGTGAGCAAAATTTTACTCCACGACTCGTTTCTAAACGTCTGACAGTTTTTATAAATAAAAAACCTTTCTTGGTGTAAAAATGTAACATCATTATTTTGAGAAATTACATTTCTAAAGACGAGATTAATTGACAAGTGTAAAATAAGTTTCGAACGGTAGACATGCTCCATTAAACATGATCTTTATTTCACTCGTCCTGAGACAAAGAAATACAAGCGTTGATATTTTTGTTTAAAAACTCCGAACATTTTTATTGTTAGAGAGTTTTGGCAGGAGGGACCTATTCCGTCAGTGAGGAATTCATGGATCTGTAAGTTAAAGTTCGATATTGGTATAAGTAGGTAAGATATTTACATAATTCTGATGCTAGAGATTTTTCAATTCGGTAAGGTGAAAAAAAATCTTAGTCCATTGAAATGTTACATGAGCTTTGCATTTATTAGAGGACGCAATTTTATTTTCGGGACATGTGTGGGGGGGGGGTCAATAGAAGCTTAACCTCAAGTTTGTGGGGTCGCCACCCTTTTCCCCCGGCCGCCATCTTGAAAAGAGGGGGGAAAAAACACGTTTTTCGCAATATTTCGGAAACTATGAGTCTTACAAGAAAATTGAAGAGGCATAATTTGTAGCATATTGTTTTGCCTACAAATGTGTAAATCACTTAACAAAAAAATTTTACAAAATTTTCGGAAAATTTTTATGAAAATTTTCTTTTTCCTCTATAACTTTTTTTTATACATTTTACAAAAAAAATACCTCAGACTAATCTTGTAGATGATCTTTTAAGAGAAATTAAAAAAAAACGCCACAGAGCAAAAAAGAAAATTTTTATAATTTTATTTTCAATTTTTTGTTTATAACTTCTTTAATTTTTAGTTTAGGGCAAAAATTATTTAAACATATTTGTAGGCAAAACAAGTTTTTTGTAAGACTCATAGTTTCCGAGATATTGGGAAAAAAGGGTTTTCACCCCTTTTTAAGATTGCGGCCGGGGGACAAGGACGGCGACCCCACAAACTTGTGGTTAAGCTTCTATTGACCCCCCACATGTCCCAAAAATAAAATTGCGTCCTCTAAGAAATGCAATATTCGGTCCTTAAATTGTAACATTTCAATAGACTATCTATCGTCTTCTAATTTTGCTTTACAGATTTATACCTAATTGAAATCGGCTAAGATAATGACCACTTATACCGACACGGCGAAGTTTTAAACGCAATGCAATGCCTGCTATTCCTGCTAGATATCTGGAGACAGTTCTAAGAAGTATCTACCTATCTACCGATTTGTAATAAATATTACTGGACCGCGAAAATTTAAAAAATAACGTAATTTAATTGTTTACCTTCTTAAAGTACAACAATCTGAGCAATAATTAAGACTCACTTTTGACATCGGAGACGGTTGCTAGTGTCCGCTCCAAACTTTCATTTTCAAAACATGCTGTATCACAAGCTTTTAAAAAGTTATTGCTCTACATGGTTTCCGGCCTACTTTAGCTCCGAATATTGCTCGGGGCAGAATATGTACAAGTTTGATGGCAGTTCGTTTATCCGCTGTAATCCGATAAACTTATAAATGTACTCACACAACTACATAGCACTTATCTAAATTGCAACACCCACCGCTGTCAGTATGCGTTATTATTAAATATTCTGATCACATTTCTCACATTTGGTACGAGCTTAGGTCGTATTGCGAACTCTCACGTCGTATGTCTAAGTGTACATACGATACGTACTACAACACTACTTGCAAGCCCACTGTAAATAATTGCATAACCATCAGCATGAGTTCTCGTAACACACTAATTAATGAACTTATAGATATAAATGCATACTTATTTCACCTAGACGTGGACATTGAGAAGTGGCATTTTACCTTCAGTCAAGTTTCACAATTTTGTAGTTGTCGAATCACATTACATGTGTAGTTGCGATATACGCTGTCTGCGATATAGAGTGCAGATTTATTGAACCATACATTTTTTTGGGTTCCGTACCCAAAGGGTAAATAATAACAGGACATTGTTACTAAGGCCCCTCTGTTCATCTGTCTGTCTGACAGCAGGCTGTATCTATCTCATGATTGTGATAGCTAGAGAGTTGAAATTTTCACAGATGATGTAATTCTGCTGCCGCTCTAACAACAAATAAGTACTAAAAACTAGAAGAAACTCCCATACAACAAACGTAGTTTTTGTGCCAATTTTTATACGGAACTCGCACTTGACCGGTTTTTATATTCAGATTCAGAAATCTTTATTTTAAGATGAGCGGGTGAAAGGTCAACGAAAGAGTAATAAGGAACGTTGATAAAAGCTCATGAATATTTATGTAGGACACGTCTATTAATTATTTGTTTCGCCAACTTCGGAAGTTTTTGGTTTAACATTTAAAAGCTTGTGTTTAGTTTTGCAACTGTTACATCCAATGATTAATTAACTAAGTGTAAGTAATAATACACAAATCATATTGTAGTAGCACAGTCATTATTCAATTGCGAGTCATAATAATTAATATGTCAACATAAAGTGAAAAGAAATACATTTTAACAATGTTTGCTGGAGATTTTGTCCAATGATGCGGATTCTTTCTTTTTGTACCACTTGATTGATGATATTTCTTGCAGCGTGACGGTTCTCGGGGCTTTCTCGACTAAGCTCGCCCTCTAAATCCATCAAAATAGTCAATTACAGTTAACAAGGTTTTGATATCGATAGCTTCGAAGAAGTATTATTATTATTATTCATATAACTTTTTTCGTGATAATAAAAGGAAGCTTAATTTGTAGCATTTATTTTCTATAGATGCAGTATTTAGGATGTGAAAGCAGCCTTATCGAGTTATCTTTTTTTAATCGGTTGTCAGTGGTGACATTTCTGCTGTCAGAATGACAGGATGTCATAAGTTCGGTGACGAAGCGTTTCGCATTTAAAGGAACGGGTTTTGTTAAGATTTTTCGTGAAAGACAGGACTTTTGACCGAGACCTGCTTTGGGGTAGTTGGAGGTCCTTTGGCTTTTGCTCTGAGACTGTGCCGCGAATCAGTTTTTCGCTCAAGCGCGATTATTTGTTACCTCGCGTGGCCTAACGGGCTGTGATTGGGTTGCTGCATTGCATCTTGCTACATTTTACCCAGAAAACTGGTGAGTCACTTCTTCTTTTGCAAAGCGGGTCGATTGTCGTCTGTCGCGCAGCCAAGATCTTAATTTGTCGTTTCTTTCATGACAGGGTTTTTTACTACGGGGCTAGTTGCCGGATGAGATATTTGGTGCCGCACCTATAAGTTAGTGGGCTGCACGTGGTACGACAACGTGGAAGTGCGGACTACACGAGCTTCTCATGTGAGAGGTATCTGCCGTCATCACCTGGCAGTAACAACAGGCAGTCACTCTCACTCAGCTCACTCTGCAGGCCAGTAAATCCACTACTTATGTGTAGCCTAGTAGTATTAATACCTGAGCCCTGACTTTACTTCTGTGTACCTGTGATATTTGTGTCTATCAGTGAATAAGCTCTCTGTGTGTCTCTGTGTATCTCTGTGTACTTAGTAAATATATGTGTGTACACCCTATTGTCTGTTTTCGTGAGAGCCCTAGCCTACCCTTGCACACAGACTGGAAACTTAGAAATAAGGCGCCCTGGGATAGAGTTCTCTGCATAGCTACCTCGCGCTAGTTGGTGAGTAACACTGATCATCTTAGTGTTACAAATTGGCGCCCAACGTGGGGCAAATCTCTGGGTCTACTCTGCGGTAGTCTCAGTCTGGTGTGTGTGCATAGGTGGTTATCTCTGGCGAAACCATTCTGGAATCGTCCGAGACGCTCCAGGACGTTAATTGGTGGTGCTAGCAGCTAAGCACAAAACCTTCCCTTTCGTCTTCTTCCAGCTTCCTACATCTTTGGCTGGAAAAGACACAAAATTCTAAATTCAAAAATTTAAAATAGCTGTGATTTTGGAAAAACTTTTTGATTTTATTTGGCATACCCACTTCTTTTCTTATTGTGTTTCTTTTCTTTGTTATGTTCCTTTTTATGGTGCACACATATATTTATTGTAATATTATATTAGCATAGATTAACATATTACATATATTATTCTATAGCTTCACCTCTGTGTTAACTTAGTGAATTTCACTCTGTGTAATTATAAATTTTTTTTTGAAGGTATGTTGATACCTTGTAATTTTAATTATTAACCTGAACTGTGTTATCAGAAAATTTAGAAACTTTTCTCTCTTAGTATACCCTTAATCTTTGTTAAATTCTAAAAGTCAATTTGAAACATAATTACCTAACTTAGTACACTTTGTTGTAACTCAATTTACATTTTTACTTTGTAATTGATCCCTATCTGTGCCATTTTATATTTATAATTGTTGTAAGTAAATTTTTACATAATGGCACAGATGAAAAAATATATTAATTATTTAAGAAAGGATGAACTTGCTAACGAGCTGTCCCACATGGGTATTTCAGTGGAACCGGAAACGACAGTGTCTGGCCTTCGGAGTGAGCTAAGAACGGCACACCGACTCGTCCGTCGAGGTAGCATCAAAGCGAGTGCTCCGGTACCCGCTGATGCACCGGCTGAGCTCTCGATCTGCCTTCCAAGAGTCTCCGAGCTGGAGGAGGCTATTCAGTCAGGTGACATTTTCATTAATAAAGGTAGTCGTCTTAGGGTGTCCATCAGAGCCAACTACTTATTGAGTAGGTTAGCTCGTTGTGGTCTGGATTGCCCCGACCTGGTGGATATTCGTGGTAGGCTAGTGAAGATCATCGCTAGGGCTGAACCCAGTAGTGATTCTGAATCCGAAGGTTCGGATGATGATGGTGATGATCCTTCGGGTCGTGACCAGGTGGAATATACTTCACCAGTAGTGAGAGAGGACCGCTCGGTGCGAGCTAGTTCAAGTAGGAATAGTTCTACATGTAACATAGTGTATAAAGAACGTCCCCTTAACTTATGTTCATTTAACTTAAAATATGATGGTTCTACTTGTGTACGTGTGTTTTTAGAGAGATTAGAGGAACTTAGATGTGCTCGGGAGGTTACTAAGCCTAGACTCCTTATGGCTTTCTCCGACCTGTTGGATGGACCGGCTTTGTCTTGGTTCCGTACAAACAAAGCTAACTTCATCTCATATGAGGATCTTATTAGTGAGCTTAGAGATACCTTCGATATTCCTGATTATGATTACCGCCTCAGGAACGAGATAAGACAGCGTACACAAGCCCGCTCTGAGTCCTTGGTTAACTATATATGTACAATGCAAGCCATGTTCTCAAGGTTGTCATGTAAGATGCCCAGTGAGGAACAGCTGGACATTCTCATGCACAACATTAGACCTGACTACATGAAGGAACTGGCCTTGCATGATGTCAACTCTGTAGATGACTTGAGACGTTTGGGTAAGCGCTTGGAGCTTGCGCGTACTAGGGCAGACGCTTTCCATGAGCCTGCTCTTGACAAGTTTGAGATTACATCTGACTTACACCAGCTTAAGAACAAAGGTGTACAAAAGCCCGCTAAGCAGGTGTCTGCAGTGGAGACGCCGGTTACCCCCCACGATCGCAAATGCTTTCGTTGCGGCGGGGGCGGTCACACTGCATACAGCTGCACACAGTCAAGGGAGCTGGTGTGTTTCCGGTGTGGTCTCAAAGGAGTCAAGACCCCAGACTGCTCACACTGTACTAGCAAGTCAAAAAACGCGTAGGCCAGGGCCTTATTAGGAACTCTGTGCATCACTCTGTATCTGAGTCTATTTCTGATAAGGTCCTGTTTCCTAAACGGGATAGTGACATTAGACCGTATCTAGTTGTTAAGGTTTTAAATTTAAATGTCTTAGGCCTTCTAGATTCCGGTGCCTCCTGCTCTATACTAGGTAAGGGAGCGCACCGCATCTTCTTGGAACTGGGTTTTGATCTTGTGAGTATCAATCCTACTTTTCGTATTACAACTGCAGACAGTACTCACTTGCAATGTCTGGGTTGTATCTCTTTGCCAATTGAGTACAATTCGGTTATCCGAGTTGTCAAGTTCTATGTTGTCCCAGGTATAACCACCTCCATGATATTTGGAGTGGATTTCTGGCAACAATTTAAGTTAAGTGATAAGTTAATTTTACAAAATATTAGTCTTGATAGCTTTAGTGATAATAATCCTATAGAGTCTGTGTCCCTTAACGGTGGCCTCGAGGATTACGACAACCTGACAACTAAACAAAGGTGTGTAATCAACGAGGTCATTGAAAAGTTCGACTCGTTGAACACTGATAAGGTGGGTTTAGGTCGGACCTCACTTGTGCACCATGTCATTGACACTGGTGACAGCAAGCCGATCAAGCAGCGTTATTATCCGCTCTCTCCCCTTAAGCAGAAGGCCCTGGAAGCCGAGCTGGACCGAATGCTGGAGATGGGAGTAGTGTCCCCGTCTCAGTCCGCCTGGAACTCTCCAGTGGTCATGGTGGAGAAGGCGAACGGCGACCTCAGATTGTGCTTGGACTCTCGCAAGCTGAACTCTGTGTCTAAGAGTGACGCCTACCCCTTACCCTATATCAATCAAATCTTAGACCATCTTAATAATGCTAAGTATTTAACCTCTGTAGATCTGAGTGCGGCCTACTGGCAGATTCCATTCGACTCACTCCAGTCTGCTGAGAAGACTGCTTTTACGGTTCCCCGGAGAGGATTGTTCCATTACAATTCCATGTGCTTCGGTCTTGTCGGTGCCAGTGCCACGATGCAACGCCTCATGGACCGTCTGTTTGGTCCCGAGTTCGACAACAAGGTATTTGCGTTTCAGGATGACATAGTCTGTGTGTCCAGCACCTTTGAGGAGCATGTAGAGCTCTTACATAGAGTCTATCAGCAACTCAAGGATGCTGGCCTAACTATTAATATGAAAAAATCCCACTTTTGTCGGAGTGAACTCAAATACCTGGGGTATTATGTGGACAAACATGGCTTACGGACAGACCCGGGTAAAGTTGAGGTTATCCTCAACTATCCCACCCCTTCTAACCCTAAGGAGGTTAAGAGATTTCTGGGAATGGCCGGCTGGTATCGTCGCTTTGTTAACAACTTCTCGAAGATTAGTAAACCTCTGTGCAAACTCACTTCTACGAACCTTAAGTTCGAATGGACCCCTGAGGCTGAACAGTCCTTTAACCTGCTAAAGTCAGCCTTGGTTTCTGCCCCTATATTAAAAATGCCTAACTTTGAGATGCCCTTCCGCATTCTTAGTGACGCGTCAGCTTACTCAGTTGCTGCTGTACTGACACAAACTCACGATGGTGTTGAGCACCCTATCGCCTACTGTAGCCGTTCTCTCAACAAGAACGAGGTGAACTACAGCACAACTGAGCGAGAACTTCTGGCCGTGATTTTCGCTTTGGAACAATTTCGACAGTACGTCGAAGGCCAAAAATGTACGGTCGTCACGGATCATTCATCTCTTCTGTGGTTCCATAAGCTAAAAAATCCCACGGGTCGTCTAGCACGTTGGAGCATGAGGCTCAGTCAATTCGATTTTGACATAGAGCATCGAAAAGGTAAAGACCACGTTGTACCTGATGCTCTGTCTCGTATCAAAATTGATTCCCTCGATGCAGTACCCACTAAAGACCCGTGGTATGACCACACCATGAATAGAACACTATTCATGGTGTGGTCATACCACGGGTCTGGCAGATACGAATCGTAACCCTTTTAAAAACAAAACTTCGTAGACAAAATATAATAAGTATTGAAACATATTATCAATCCATCTTTCTAAAAATGGGTAATTTGTATAACAACAGCGTTTTGGAACATCATTTAGAAATAATTCCACGGGTGAAGAAGCTTTTTTCCAGATTGATTTTTGAGTGATCGTGCACATCGTGACCAGTCGCATGGCCGTGCCATTTATTAGTTACGTGCGTGAAAAAGCGGCCCTGTCCACATTAAAGTCTATTATTTGCTGTAGAATCCAACTCTACAAGTTTTATACCTATTAGAATGGTTTTATATTCCTATAATTTTAAGGGTTAGCTACTTTCGGTTTCGCGTTCAAGTACCTTCTATACCTTCCTTCTTACTTCTCGGCGGAAGTGCTCGGGACTTGGAAGGAGTCAAAAGTAGAACTGATCACGAAGAAAAGTAATTCGTCAAATTTGGGACAAATCCTATTGGCGTAGGTAAACTAAATTATCAGCAAAGTGTGGATGAATACGCGCTAATCAATGATCGACAATTAGACTAAATATTTTTGGAAGTTGACTATAGCCCATATAAAGTTAACTTATCACGAGGAGATACTTGTCAAAATACAAGCGCATAAGGTATTATATTATTATTGACTGCCTCTGTGGCGCGGTCGGTAGAGATAACGCCTACGGCGCTGGAGGTCCTAGGTTCGATTCCTGGGTCAGTTGAAATAATTGTGTGATCCACAAATGTTTGTTTCGGAGTTTGGGTGTTTTCTATGTATAATATGTATGTATTTACAAATATACATGTATGTCTATCAGTCATCTAGATCCCATAGCCCAAGTTTTTATTAGTTTAATTTGGGCTAGATGATGTTCTGTGAGATTGTCCACAAATATTTATTATTATTATAATTTTATTAGTCCAGGGCGCCGATTCCGATTATTCCGAACCTGACCCGAAAACCTGACCCGGTCGCGGGTTAGGTTAGGAACTTGAAATAAAATGTAATATTTGTTCCGAACGTAACCCTCTTCCTAACCTGACCCGACGTCTCGTTCCTATCATAACCCGAATTGCGCAAATTGGTCATTCTCTGTAATCGAAAAATGTAAAAATCGTAAAATCGTAAATGTTAATAAATCGAAATAATGTAAAATAAGAACACGTCGATAAAACAAAAAAAAACCGAGTCGGGGTGTTAACCATTCATTTATTATGGTTGAATTAATCGTTCTGTTAATTATCACAAAATAGTAAATATTATATATACTGATTTGACACATATGTACTTTTTAATTTGAGAAAGATTACAGAGAATGACCAATCTGCGCAATTCGGGTTATGATAGGAACGAGACGTCGGGTCAGGTTAGGAAGAAGAGGGTTACGTTCGGAACAAATATTAAATTTTTTTCAAGTTCCTAACCTAACCCGCAACCGGGTCAGGTTTTCGGGTCAGGTTCGGAACATAGGGCCGATTCTGGATCACATTACGTAACGGAAATTTGCGGGTGAAACCTTATTTTTCTCATATTTAGAAATGGCATAACATGAGACAAATGACGTTTCACCCGTAAATTTCCATCCACACATTCACGTCGTGTAATCGAGAAACGGTGCCCTGACATTGCTAAAGCTTTTGATTGAGTATGTTTATCTCAAGAAACTTGGAACGCTCTATGAGCACACGTGTTTCCCTTCCCCTGCAAATCTGAGTTTTCCAAGCGGGTTTTGTTTGTAAATTCAACTTTCTTTATACGGCAACCCTATAAATCTTACTTATGTTTGTAGTAGGTACGCGAACAGCGGGGTGTGCAAATAGGAATAAGTTTACATACAAATGACCTCATGCGAAGTTCATGCCAGCCAGGATGCTAACGGACGATCCTGCGCAGTGATCCACGGCGAAAGGAAGTCGCACCAGTCACTATCTCTGATGAAAAGCTTCACTATAAATATGGAATTAACTACTCAATTGTGTAAAAAACTTATACATTTAAAACGAAGGTTTAAATTTACATACAACGAAATAGAATAGAATAGAATAAACTTTATTTGTATACCAAGTTGTTAACAAGTTTACAGTAATTTTAACAGAATGTTGTTCAAAGAGCGGTCTTATCGCTGTAAAGCAATTTCTGACAGGCAACCTTGGGATGGACAGAAAAAATGTTAATTATATGTAAATGTGGTAGAAGAAGAAAATAGAATAACTAACTTAATCTAATTTGGAACCCTACAGTAGGTAAGTACCTTAAAAACGTAGCACTTTCTGGCACGCATATCATATCTAGTAATATAAATATTTAATTAAGTCAGTGACAAAAACGTTTGTCATTACGTCATCAGACTTATTAGGCAGTTTGAACTTTTTGTGATTCAATTTCTACTACTTACACGAAATTGACTCACCATGGAGGGTATACAAAAGCTTAGGAAAGTAAGTACCTATACATAATTATATCGACCGAAATGAGAAATAATTTATTACTATACAAATAGTTTTTAATCTGCAAGGGTAACATTCTTGCACGCGTTTTGGAACCGTAAACTATCATTAACCTTAGAAGTAAGGTGCTTATATTCAAGGAATTCCCACAATGCAGTCCCTTTTCAACCAAGTAATTTTTCACCGCGTACCTTTTTTAAATGGAGTGCGTGCTCAGTGCCCGATTTAAAGTTCTATTATGAAAAAAAACCTGTTACGGTGATCGTAGTAAGCTGATAAGCTTTTTGCACAAGTTCACATACCTATTTGTACTTGGTCGAGCTAAGCTTAACTTATAATTACATCGCGTCAGTAAATCTTTTCCATCTAATTTATTTTTGAGGTTAAAGCAATTTGTATCATAAAATGTTTCACGAAAAATGCCATTTAGAAAAGGGGCTAACATTTTCTTGTTAATATCTAATAATATATGTATTTTATATGTTTCAAGAAACCAAGTGATTGATATAAACTTCCGTTCCACACAATCACATCAATCAATCTAACATATTAATACGTTTTTAAAGCTGATGGGCGGTTAAAAATCTCGTAGCTATGTTGATAGGCTTGTGTTTGTTGTTGATAGTGCGGAGAAATGTCGGTGGCCCTTTACTGCATAAGTGATTCAATAGATTTCTCTCTGGACGTAGGTCGTTGTCCCATTGCTCAACAGACCGTTACCTATCTACTTTAATTAGGTTTGGACACATTTTATATGCTTATGGGTCTCTTATGAGCGGTTAGATTCCACACGTTTAACACGCCAGATAATTACGTAGATATAAAGCAGCTAGGAGTATGCTTGATCAAAAATTAGTGTTTTAGAGCTACTCGTTCATCTTGGTAATAATGGTTGGCAAACAATCCTCCATTCTCAATTTTTTAACAATTTACTACTAGACTACTAAGATGCTCTCTAATAGCTGAAATTGTAGGTACTCCTAATTGTGTAGCATTTTTAACAGTCCTGGCATTTGATATATAGCTTTGGATCAGATGCTGTTTATGGTTATTTTTTTCTGTACCTAAGTGCTCGATGATAGAAATATACTTGCTGCGTATTACATGGGACTAAGAAAACTACCAGCAAAATGTGGAGGCTCGTACTGTTACGCCGTAACAGATTCTAACGCGAGGAAAGTCGCATGCAACATCTAGTACTAAATATTATCTTTATTTTTGTTAATTTCGTGTCGCTTTCATTGGGTCCTACTGACGGCTTCGCCTCACCAGCAAGTACTGCTGTCTAATTTACCAAGTCCTGGTCAATGGTAGGAATACTCGTAACAAAACCCTGTCCTAATCCGTCTTTCCAAAATGATCTAGAAAAGTTTTCTCATAAAGAATGCAATAGTACCACGTAGTTGTTCTTTTTTTTACGTGAGGGAAAATCCTCATGGATGTTATGCCGGCCGGACTCCTACCGACTAAAAAACCTCACGTAACGCCCAACAGCCTATGGTTGTGAGCCCCGGGTAAGCCCTCGGAAGGATGTCCCAGGAAGTAGACAACTAAGAACAATCACGTAGTTGTGCTAAAAGACTATTTTCACGTATAGTACACAGTACGAGTACATAGAATATTAATCCTACTTATCCTAATAATATGAGTCAATGTGCATAATCTCCTTGCGTTTTCTTGCTTCTCTTTTGCTGCAGTAGCGGTATACCTACATAATTTTCAATAATATTAACTCATACCGTTACGTCCATCAACCGGGTACTGTGGTATATGGAATATTTAATGTTAGTTACTCATCGTAAAATAATTTAAAGGGTTTTCCAGCGACTATCAATCTCTACTATTAATGAGATTCATCCGGTCGATAGGAACATCGCCGGCCAATTTGCACAGGCGGGGTGCAAATATCGACTAACGAAACACCCTGTGTAGGCTCAACTTGCTTGTATATAAAGTAATCGTTAGTTAGCTATTCTACATAGAGGTTTATAGATTTATAAGATTACTGCCCAATATAGACATTTCAATAAAAAGCTAAGAAACAGTTAGGTACCTGTGACTAGACTTTCTTAGTTGATTTTTTTCTGATTGTTTAGGCAATGTTACCGTAAATGAACTAGGTGTTAGTCTGCAGAAGTTTTGTTTGCATCTAATAAGCTCAAAACTACTGAATCGATTTGAAAACTTTTTCACTGTTGGGAAGCTGCTTTATCATCGGGTAACATAGGCTATGTTTTATTACCGTATTCCCATAGCAACGGGAGCTACGCGGGTGAAACCGCGTGGCGTCCGCTAGCATGTATCTAAAACACACTATCAGATATTGAGCTTATGCGCGTGTCTTATGATGTAGAGATTTTATCAAGCTTGTTTTTGAAGTGAAACTTCTTTATCGGCGTTGGAAAAAAATTTGCGTCACGTCTCGTCACGATTTTTGGTTACGCGCCATCTTTGTTCTGTTCCCCACCACGGTGGATTCGAATTAAGAGTACTTTATCCAGGGATAGCATGTCATTTAAGGGTTTTTGGACTTTTGGACTTTTGGACTTTTGGGCTTTTGGACTTTTGGACTTTTGGATGGGACATTGGTACTTTGGGTCTTTGGGACTTTGGAACTTTGAGACTTTGGGACTTTTGAACTTTTGAACTTTTGAACTTTTGAACTTTTGGACTTTTGGACTTTTGGATGGAACCTTGGTACTTTGGGTCTTTGGGACTTTGGAACTTTGGGACTTTGGGACTTTGGGACTTTGGGACTTTGGGACTTTGGGACTTTTGGACTTTTGGACTTTTGGACTTTTGGATGGGACCTTGGTACTTTGGGTCTTTGGGACTTTTGGACTTTTGGACTTTTGGACTTTTGGTCTTTTGGACTTTTGGACTTTTGGACTTTTGGACTTTTGGACTTTTGGACTTTTGGACTTTTGGACTTTTGGACTTTTGGACTTTTGGACTTTTGGACTTTTGGACTTTTGGACTTTTGGACTTTTGGACTTTTGGACTTTTGGACTTTTGGACTTTTGGACTTTTGGACTTTTGGACTTTTGGACTTTTGGACTTTTGGACTTTGGACTTTTGGACTTTTAGACTTTTAGACTTTTGGACTTTTGGATGGGATCTTGGTACTTTCGGTCTTTGGGACTTTGGAACTTTGGGTCTTTGGGACTTTGGAACTTTGGGACTTTGGGACTTTGGGACTTTGGGACTTTGGGACTTTGGGACTTTGGGACTTTGGGACTTTGGGACTTTGGGACTTTGGGACTTTGGGACTTTGGAACTTTGGGACTTTGGGACTTTGGGACTTTGGGACTTTGGGACCTTGAGACCTTGGGACTTTGGGACTTTGGGACTTTGGGACTTTGGGACTTTTGGATTTTTGGCGATTTTTTCGAGGTTCAAACCTGGATAGATCCCTCAGGTGATTGTTTGTTTCAGGGCTATATCTTATATATAAAATTCTCGTGTCACAGTTTTCGTTGCCATACTCCTCCGAAACGGCTTGACCGATTCTCATGAAATTTTGTGAGCATAATGAGTAGGTCTGAGAATCGGCCAACATCTATTTTTTCATACCCCTAAGTGACCGGGAACCGGGAATAACATTCCACGCGGGCGGAGCCGCGGGCATCAGCTAGTGTACATATATATGAACTCAATCCCCATTAGGTACTTCTCATACATTGAGAGGATGTCAGGGCCCGATCACTATTAAAATTGACTGTTTTACCAAAGTCAAATTGAATTTCCAAATTTTAATTTACCTATATTGCCCATAAATGAAACTTAGATCGCACCTCCCGCCTATGCATACGAAGCTTATAAAACCAAACCAGGCAGCGTAGTCAGGTCGACCTCTCCGCTGAAATGCCATCTTATGAAAGTGACAGTAAGGTGCTTTACTAAGTATAGTTAGAGCTTTCTGTGAAAACGTCCCTTCACCTGAAAATTTCAAAATATTCTTCAGTCCATTACGTATTTTCTATATTTAAGTCTAGGTATTAACAATTTACAAGACACTTCGTAAATTATATTTAGAATCCAATTAACAACGGCCTTCACTTTGTACAAAGCCTTAGAAAACAGTCACTTATATCCAAATTATCTTCAGTTTATCATATTCCGTTAGCGGTTTCACGGCTTCTCTGTAAATGTTTAATACTTACCTAACGTAAACACAAGGTCTAGTTAAACACGCCAGGAGCCCATTGAAATCTATATATATAAAAATGTTGTGTGCGTTTGTGTATCTATTAAAAACTCAAAATTTACTGAATCGATTGAGCTCAAAATTGGACACGATATACAATAGGATTCAGAGATGGTTTTAGGCTACTTTATACACTTTTATCATAACAGCAATAAGAATAAAATAGCTTAAAAAAGTGATTTTACCAATAGATGGCGTTGGTCGTTTTTTTTTTAAATTATATTCTGCCAGCTTCAGAACAAAATATTATAAACAACCTATTTAGAAGGTACCTACCAGATTGATGTTTTTTAAGAGAAGTTTGATTGCGGCCTTCTTGCATTCAGAATATTAAGAGAGTACTTACTGACTTACCTAATAAAGAAGTCAGATATGTTTTGCATGTTATTTTTGAACTTTTTGGACATTCGGAATTTTGGAGTTTTGGACTTTAGACTTTTTGAATTTTGGAGTTTTGGAGTTTTGGAGTTATGGAGTTTGGACTTTTGGACTCTTAGAATTTTAGACTTTTAGACTTTGGAGTTATGGACTTTTGGACTTTTGGACTATTGGACTTTTGGACTTTTGTACTTTTGGACTTTTCGAGTTTTGGGCGTTTGACATTTTGGACTTTTGGAGTTGGAGTTTTGGAGTTTTAGAGTTTTAGAGTTTTAGAGTTTTAGACATTTAGAGTTTTATAGTTTTAGAGTTTTAGAGTTTTGGAGTTTTGGAGTTTTAGAGTTTTGAAGTTTTAGAGTTTTAGAGTTTTGGAGTTTTAGAGTTTTAGAGTTTTAGAGTTTTAGAGTTTTGGAGTTTTGGAGTTTTGTAGTTTTGTAGTTTTGGAGTTATGGAGTTTTGGACTTTTGGACTTTTAGAATTTTAGACTTTTAGACTTTGGAGTTATGGACTTTTGGACTTTGGACTTTTGGACTTTGGGACTTTTGGACTTTTGTACTTTTGGACTTTTCGAGTTTTGGGCGTTTGACATTTTGGACTTTTGGAGTTGGAGTTTCGGAGTTTTAGAGTTTTAGACATTTAGAGTTTTAGAGTTTTAGAGTTTTAGAGTTTTGGAGTTTTGGAGTTTTGGAGTTTTAGAGTTTTGGAGTTTTGTAGTTTTGGAGTTTTGAAGTTTTGAAGTTTTAGAGTTTTAGAGTTTTGGAGTTTTAGAGTTTTAGAGTTTTAGAGTTTTAGAGTTTTACAGTTTTAGAGTTTTAGAGTTTTGGAGTTTTGGAGTTTTGGAGTTTTGGAGTTTTGGAGTTTTGGAGTTTTAGAGTTTTGGAGTTTTGGAGTTTTGGAGTTTTGGAGTTTTGGAGTTTTGGAGTTTTGGAGTTTTGGACTTTTGGACTTTTGGACTTTTGGACTTTTGGACTTTTGGACTTTTGGACTTTTGGACTTTTGGACTTTTGGAGTTTTGGAGTTTTGGAGTTTTGGAGTTTTGGAGTTTTGGAGTTTTGGAGTTTTGGAGTTTCGGAGTTTCGGAGTTTCGGAGTTTTGGACTTTTGGACTTTTGGACTTTGGACTTTGGAATTTTGAACTTTTGTACTTTGGACTTTTGAACTTTTATACTTTTGGAGTTTTGGAATTTTGGAGTTTCGGACTTTTGGACTTTTGGACTTTTGGAATTTTGGAGTTTAGGAGTTTTGGACTTTTGGACTTTTAGAATTTTAGACTTTGTAGTATTGGACTTTTGAACTATTGGACTTTTGGACTTTTTGACTTTTTGACTTCGGACTTTTGAACTTTTGAACTTTTGGACTACTACTAACTCCTATGATATTTCTTTCGAAAAATAAGGTCATGAAGAAGTTTCACTTCTTGCGTGTGTACAATAGTTCACGCACACATTTTTTTTTAAATGTACCCATCATACATGAGTTTGTTACTCATTTCTCATAGGCACATAAAACCACCATAAAAAAGTCACAGCGAAGCGTGGCAGGGTACCGCTAGTTATTTATAAGTACAGACGGTGTCAGTAATATTGACGCAAATATCCTGTTCCAAATTATGTTAACTATTACGAAAATCATAACGTACAAAGACCGCATCAGAACTTTGATCAATAAGCACCAGAATGACAGAAGTCAACACTTTATAGGTCATTCTAAAACATTCTTCAGTTGGGTCTGATCGCCTCTATACCTACTATTGGCGCTGAGTGTACCTTACCTAAGTAATTTTGTTGTACAATTGATCAATATCACAACAAGACAATGCAGAGCCTACTCAAGCAATGTCGTCGACAAAATATTAATGCTAATGACGTTGATTTTGTTAAATGAATGCTGGGTTAAGAGCCGTTATTTATTTTGTCTTTCATTTTTATTGACCATCAAATATTATTTACGATAATTGATAAGGTTGTCTACTAAACTCTTCGTTCACAGTTTGAGTTTAGATTTATCAACGATAATGCAACGATGTCCATTTAAACAAACCAGAAACACAGATAATCAGACATCGCGGCAACAGTCACGATCTCTGACCCCACTTTCACTCCTCATTTGCCCACAGAAACCATACACTTTCCTATCTTCTAATGTAGCAATCTCTCAACAATAGTCGAGTCATATGCCACGAGATAAAAGACATTAACAATTAAGTGACTTATTGATGAAACAATACCATACAATAGTAGTGGGTCATTTGCAAACAATAACCGGAAATGACCCAGGCTTACCAAATTTTATATAACATGCTAGCTTTCCGCAAGCAGCATTGTTTGCATCGACTTTAAATTATAAGCAAGCTGAAATGTTATTGTTTCTAAATTATAAATACAACCGAAGTCATTTGGAAATTCCAAAGCAGGGAAGTTTCCTAACGTATTTCATTACGCATTTGGAAACTTCCCTGCTTCGGGCACAGCAGAGTGACTTTGTGTGGAACCCCAGACCTTAGCGAAAGACCAAGCTACTCACTGAATTACCACGGTGTTTCGTATCGCTTCTATATGTAGGAGCAGTATTCATATAGACTAGAACTAAAGACATTGCGATTCGGCAAAGAAACTTCTTCGAAATGGGGCAGTACTCGTTGGACCCTCAAGTTTCAGTAGCATCAATTTCATAGCATATTGTGAAACATTTCGTAGCGGCGCCGTATACTAATGCAATATGTTGAATCGTTTCTGTCTAGTTATTTATAACGAGCTGATGCTTAAACAATCTACTTATAGACTAGATGAGCAGTGATTGGTTGAGTTGCAACGCAGACATAAGTTTCAATCTGTACGCTTCCTGCGCTTCTGACGTTCCAATTGCTGCTCTTTTGTAATCAACAATTTGTGCCGCCAGTCGACGATATTGCCACCGTGTCGTCCTCATTCAACAACAATGAGAGCGAATTCCACACACTTTTAGATATCTCACATCAATTATGACACTTTTATATTTATTGCGAGACCGTTTTCACGCAAAAACTGCTCTTTACTACAAACGCGTATGCTCCAGCAATGTGGGAAAATACGCAAAGAATTTTCTAATTAGAACTGTGTACTTTAGACTTTTAATTTCTACAAAAACGTTGAAGCAACGTTTTTTGTTGGCATTTTGAATTATGGCATTATTTATTATAGCGGAAATTGGAAGAGGTTTTGGTACGCAGCTACGTCCAGCAGCGGAATGCTGATTGATTGACATAGGCAAGACTTACTAATTTTCAAAACTGGCATATCATTATTAATATATAGTACAATTCGGCTCGCGTGCTGAAAATATTTTTATATTTCTTCTTTTTTTTGTTTACAGGAAAGTTTTTGAAAACCAGCCGCACCCCAACTTTTGCAAGTTAGTTGGTCGGTGAAGAAGGCTGTAAATGCTTTTCTCTGTTCCCAGAGAAAAACTCCAACGAAAATATGACATGAAGCGTCTGACTCTCAGCACAGTCCTCATACTCATTGTGCCACAGGTAAAAAAGCAAAATAATTTATTAATATATTTGTTAAGAAAGTATAGTAAGTTCAACTCATCTGTGCGCGCGGCCCTATGGGTGGGTAAACCTCGTATAAACACAGTGACTTCGTGTGCGTGACAAGAGGTACAGTGAAGTACAAAATACAAAAACACTCGTTTAACTAAAATAAAAAACTTAAAGGGTGAAATGTATGTTAAACATATTAATATGTTTTGCTGCTAAAAGAATAAAATTGAGGAAATTTAGGATTCGCTGCTCTCTACAAGGTTAATTATAAATTCAGATTCCATATCAAAATGTCCATAGTATTCTTCTTCTTTGTATTACGCCACATCTCTTCATCAATTTGACCTTAACTTTCGTTTATTAATTTCATTATTCCCATCACATTTTATTCGATGCTATGCGAGGCATTATATTTTTTTTTTAATTCCCCCTACATTTTCGATTGGGTTTAGTTCAGCATGATACGGTGCCGCGGTGGTAGCCGAAGAACTTTTAAGCCATGTGGCTGAAGGAATGTCATCAATCTTATTACAAACTAGCTGACCCTTACAACTTCGTTTGCGTCACATAAGGTGTACGAAAGGAGAGGTATTTCTTCATCAGACTCATCAAGCAGCGTGTTAAACTGTCCTGCCCTCTCCCAAAGGAACCGTGCAAAATATCGGGATCAAAAGTATCCCAGAACCTTCTTCGGATCATAAGCTGAGATTGTACCAAGTTTCATTTAAATCAATTCAGTAGTTTCAGCGTGATACTTATTCGGGATACAGATAGACAGACAGACGGACATGAACATTTTCAATTACATTTTCGGCTTCAGTATGTATCGATTAGAGAACGCCCTACAATTAAAATTTTCAAATTATCTACCAATTGTACAGACTCTCGACCCTCCACAGTTTTTTTTAGATGTATAGAGTATGGTCTTTTTACTTTTAAAATCAAGTCATACAGTAAAATTATTGTCATATTTGCTGTATAAGCAATGTTTTTTTCTGTCGACCATCATCTCTGCATTTCTATTTTTTTCTGCATTAGGATTTGGAGCTCTATCATTTTCGACTATTCTGTAGGCCTTTAAAAGTTACACGATTCTACCATACATTATATTGTTATGCCTCGAAGGGTTTAGGCAACGTTTTCGTTAAAAGCTCCCATACACCTAATTTTTTCCGACATGTCCAACTGATATCGTTATATTTTAGTCAATGTCAAACAAACTCAACAAATTAAATAGGTACGCAAACTGTTCTCAAGAATCATTGGTGATCTCAGCATGAAAATCAATGCAGTAGCTTTTAAGTTTGTCGTGAAGACAGACGCGGCGGGAACTTTGTTTTATAATAAATAACATATATGTAGTGATAAAAAATATTAATTACATCGAATTGACACATCAAAAATATTTATCTGACTTCTTAAACATTTTCTCCGTGAAGAACTAGACATTTTCTTTAACGACTGTACCCATGGTATTATCACTTAGAGCACTGTGTAATGGATTATAATGTAATCAACTTACACAGGATGTCAACATTGCAGTTACATTGAGAATTGTCATGATATTTAATTTTGTTTCATTATAACGTAAGAGTTGCCTTCAAAACGTGGTAGATGACGCTGTATGGTTTTTGTTTATTATAATTTTTATTTCGCGGCGACGCAGAGAGTTTCCTGCAAAGACTGCTTGGCACCGCTGGTGTCGTCAATAAGTCGAGTAACGTCTCTATCTCATAATAAACAAATGTACTCTGTGAAGACGGCTGCGTCACTGGCACACAAATGAAAGCTGTATAATTACTAGCGCACGCACACATAGCGCCGCGCGCACTGATGAGTTGAACTTACTATACCAATGTGCATTGAGCATCAATGATGGTTTTAATTGTAAAGATAGAACATTTTACCTCTTCCTGTCTATCTGGAAATTCCCACGAATGCCTAAATGTCATGATGTGTACTAAAACCACTCGGTTTCTACATATCCGTTTTCGGGACTGCCCAGGGTTGCATGTCACGGGGGTTCCTGTCAATATTTTGTTTCTGTAACGTTGCCTTCGAATAAAATAACTGTGGATGGTTAAAGATTGAGTTGATGCTGCACGAACCTGCTGAATTCGCGATAAATTTCCTACCAGTGAGTCCGAATATATCCTTCTATAAATAATGATGCTAGGTACAAGTACAGAATATTTGCATAACACGTAACGCGTTATTACAACAATCGTGTAGCAATAAGCGTCCTACTTTGAAAATGGTTTTATGTTTAAGATAATTTTGACTTTTTTATTGCCCGAGGCCATTGTCTCAAGTAACAGCAATTTTATCATATTGCAACGTAATCAACATGCAACAATTTGTGTGTATAAAGTCTTATCGGCTTCCCACTTTACACCTCACATTAAAATTGCATTAAAATCTATTCAACGTTGTGTTGAGCATTCCTAGTTAAGTAATTGAAATGCACGTTCGTGTTTCATACGATGCAGCTAAAAAATCTTAACATAAGCCGTACAAATTGTATGATCGGATTTACTGATAACAAAACATGGAATGTAAAAATGAAATATTTTGCTTCGAATAATTATGAATGTCATGGTTAGGGAACAAAAACGTAGGTCACGCAACAATGTATTGATCACGCGCACACGTGTTCGAGCTGACTCGACACGCTGTCATATAGATTAGTACCTTGCCTTCTTAAAATATGCGTTTTTAATGGACCCAAGATGCTCTTGTTCGCATGCTTGATTAATTTATAATCTAAATAACCCCTGCATCCGCTATAAACTACACGTTCCAGCGTAAAAAGTTTACGCTCGTGATACTTATCAATGAAATTGTAATCGAATCAAACTGACACACATTTGTGCACGCTATGGAAGAAAATTCCATCTGTAGGACTTTTAGGAATGTCCGTGACCGTTCGCCACTTCCGCTGTCGAAGATACCTACACGAAATGACTGAGCATCGAACGAGAGCAATAAATTTCAAGCGATCCTTCTTGTTCCATTAGCCGTTTAGTATCTCTCATATTCGAGATTATTTTAATACCAATTCTATCAAAAATATCATCATCTTCGTTTGAAAATTTTGCTAACTCGATTTTGGATCACGAAAAACACGCATATCTGTTCTTCATCAAAACATATCGATGAAAAGCGTGTACTATTTTTAAATTCCAACTCGTTACTCCATCGCAGTACATGCCGGCACCAATATTCACGGTTCAATAACGGATGCCGTCGATTGTGAATTATTTTGGTCTCGGAAAGCATAAACTAGCGACTGCGCCACGCACCGCCCTCTGGTCTTGGTGTTCATAAGGAAACGTTTGCGATTTGGATTCACCGGCTTATTTTAGATTTTCTGCGAACAAGTGTGCAGTTTGTTTAATAAGTAGGCAATTGAAACTCACACTTACATTTCCCATTACAGGTTGCGATCTAACATCTCCTTTTCCTCTCTTTTTCACACATTTTCCTCATAGTAACGTTTAGGTTCCACTTTTGACATCGCTATTCTCAAAGTGATTACATTTCCTCAAGGTGTTCCTGGAATTCAAAGATGTAAATCAAACTAATTAAATAAATTATTGGTATTTATTCCACGCTCTTAGTTATTTTTTTAAGTTTTTTATTTTACAGTAGAAAGTAATTTTTCAGTAGACCTGAAATTTACTTCACTGAGGAAAACATTAAGCTCATATTTTTAAGTCTTTCAGTTTTATATCATAAATATTCCATATTGAAATACTGAATATTCTCAAACATAGACAGTTATTTTGAATTGTAACAGCGAAACGGTGACCAAACTGTCATTCGACGAATTCACTTTATGCAAATAACTTGCTCGTTCATGGGCAGAGCTTTTGAGTCGAAGTTAAAAAGACATGTTTTATATTTTAGTTCTGAGAACACGGATTTTTAATCTGCAATCACCAGACCGATAAATCAACAGATATAATTTGATTTTTCATAATTAATTGTCATACTAAATAAAAATACATAAGTACATAAATTTATTACTACTTTTATTGTTTATATTTGCACAGCTAACTCCTTAATGGACGATTGGGTTTATAGTGAGGGTGAATTATTCCGTTTGGAACCTCTAATATACTAATGTGACTTAAATATATCCTTTAAAGGGTAAAGCAAAAATATACGTACTTTACTCTATTTAAAATTTGTGTGCCTTATCTCGCAACTTTACCAAGACCTTGAAGGTCATCACATACGTAGCTATCTTACTAATATTATAAATGCGAAAGTTTGTGAGTGTGGATGTTTGTTACTCTTTCACGCTCAAACCGCTGAACGGATCGGGCTGAAATTTGGTACGGAGATACATTATAGTCTGGAATAACACATAGGCTACCTTTTATCCCGGGAATAACATCCCGCGGGAACAAATTTTACGCGGGCGAAGCTGCGGGCATCAGCTAGTAATATATATTAATATGAAACATAGCAAGGCATATTACGACATATTTTCTATATAAATTTTCGGGGGACCACACACGCAGCTATAATATATATTTCTATGACGTCACTAAAATATGTCGACAGATATAGCTCGGTATATTTTAGCATATTACTATATATTAATATATATTTTCGTATATTTTCATATATTTTCATATATTTTGAAGATAAGGGATGTTGCATTTCTTCACCAAATCCTTGGGTTGAGGGCCTACAACCCCGGGGTCCAAGTCAACCTCACCTACGAGTGGTGTACCTTCTGATTAACGGCCTAGAGGCGAAGCGTACGATTTCGGCAGCCTCGCTAGTTAGTTCAGATTAAAAAGCGGACAAGTGAGAGTTTAATTCACGCACAGAGGGTTCCGTACCAACACTTAGCAAACAACACTTACCAACACTTGGCGTGAATTTTAAGAGGCCTGCGTCCAGCACTGGACTGCTATAGGCTAGGTTGATGAATATTTGGTGAGCCGTATTGCCGTGTTGAAATAGACAGAGGCAAATTGTGACGTGGTGGTATCCGTCCATAATTATTGTTTCGGAATGTATTCTAAAATAAACCTACAATATATATGGGGACCAGAGGTATTTAACGAAAAACGAGGTATTAAACGGTTTTTTTTTGCCTTTTTTTGTTTTTAGGATAGGTACGCTGAAATTTGAACATCCTGTACATAAAATAAGCATTAAAACCGTGCGCTTGCAAGGACGGCCGCAGATCGAGTTAGGGCAAAATATATATTATAGTATAGCTCCCGTGTGTGATAGCTTGCTATAATATAATATATATTTTGATATATTAATATATATTATAGCTACGTTTGTGACGACCTTTAATATTGGAAGTAAGAAATGCAAGTATTTGATACCTTACCAGAACCGCAGAGCCGGCCAACTAAGTAATTTAGGTTAATTTGTATCGACATCAATTCCTCAGGGTTTTGCAATTTCTCACCTTAAAGCGACAAAACGCACATACATTAATTTGTTCAGTAATAGCACGATAGAATTTTATGCGAATTTTGACCCTCTATAAAGTCATCTCATAAACCCTAAACCTAACAACTACTACACATTAACCTTGTGTTCCCGATATTGGGAAACGGAGAGATCTAATAAATAAAAGGATGGCCGATTTTCTCCTGTGTTGTCAGACTTTTAGTAGCTCCGTTATTTTGGGCGTAATTTAATAAGTTTGGATATTCTCGCATAACGCCATCTAGTTCAAATTAAAATTTTAATCCAAGATAATATTATCTTGTGTTATAGGATCTAGGATATTGTTAAATATACTTAAGTAAATATAATTCTAAATACATACATGTTAGAAAACATCCAAACTCCGAAACAAGCTTATCTACAAAAGTTTGTTGATGACACAATTTTTTTTTCTGAACATCACTGAAATTCAGGATTTCAGTCTGTTACACTTACCATTTGATTGCGCTACCGAGCTCAGTCAGTCATTTATTTTCAGTCATCAATAGAAAAGTGACATTTTCAGTACGCAATTTATCACAAAATTAAGTTACTGGCTGAACTCACGGCACCAGTTCGTTGCGTTACATGTTTATAATCAAATTACATATTCAACGTCTGTTCTCGTTTAGGAGCAGTTAAGTAATTTCTCTACAAACTTGATTTTACGCAAGGCGGTCATAATTTTACTTGACCACTTTCTTTTACAACTTACTAAATAATTGAGGGAGAGCTTTTGTTACATTCTGAATAGCGTGACATTTCTAACCTTTTAATAGTTCTAAGTATAATTTAAAATCCGCTTTAGTAGGTTTTAGTGGTTAGTTGGAATATTAATATCTAGGTTAAACTTTTTTTGACGCACAATATCTATAAATAGTTACATGTTCTTTAGCAGGTCAATTTTTAAAATGTACAACAACATGACATATATTTTTCTATAATAAATTTCGTTATAAAGCTGACCAGCTTGTTATTTGCTATTTAGTACTAATAAAGAGTGTTCATCCTCCCACTCCGGAAAGCTGATATACGTAGTACGTACATACGGTAAAAACCGATAGGATTATAATGGGACGGGGTGCTCACTATAACCTCGATTTATCCAAACATTCAACAAAAAAAAGTGTTTGTGTAACCTTTACGCGCGATTGAAGTAAAACTTCTTTGCCATTGTCGGCATATATCACTGAAATTATTAAATTTTAACTTAAACAATAAATATCATATTATAATTTAATTGTATTTATTACTAGCTGATGCCCGCAGCTTCCCCGCGTAAAATTTGTTCCCGTTCCTGCTTCCCGTGGAAACTTATTCCCGGGATACAAAATCTAGCCTATGTGTTATTCCAGACCATAATCTATCCCTGTACCAAATTTCAGCCAGATCCGTTCAGACGTTAGAGCGTGAAAGAGTAACAAACATCCACACTCACAAACTTTCGGCTTTATAATATTAGTTAGAAGTTAGATTCATGTGTTTTACAAAGATTATTCAAATGTTATATTAATTTTAGTCATTTTTAATTTTGAATACCGGAAACTATACATCGTCTGTGTAGTTTCCGCTATTCAAAATTCGAATAGTAAGCGTTACTTCCGTCAGAAAAAAAATCTAAGTTACTCCCTAGTCGCGCTTTAAGAAGTTTTACTTCAACAAAGTTTCTACAAAAGGGGTCTTAGAAGGATTTTGCATAGCGTCTCTGATGGCGCAAGCGTCCATATTCGGTGACAACTTTCTAAAAGGTGGGCGCTAAATACTGACCTGCCACATTAAAAAAGGACGAGCTGTAAAAGAGGTGTCAGTATGCTTAAGACCCAATGGTTCTATATACCAAGTGAAAGACATAACCATTATGGCTAAAATACAAACATACCATTAGTAATTGTAACTACCACATATTGATCCACCACTCCCAGCCAGCTGCTCACCATAATAAAACCTTAATTGTGTTTATGTGCCGAGTGTCATTGAATCGTTTTCAGTATGCACTAAACAATGCGACGAGCGATATTTCTCATGTGAACCAGCGAATTGTCGAATACAACAGGCCAGTTGCAAAATTACCAGACTTTGTTAGGAAAATTTTAAATAGCAGGTGATTACATGACGTCACTCCACGAGCACGTGTGCCTAAACACAAACGACTGTAGGTACATGAAGTTTAGCATATTGCAGCAATCCTTGCATGCTTTACCTTTAGTACAGCGATGGGAATTTAAAATTCTTTTGATTTTAGTACTAAATTGCGAATGCTAAATGTTATCTTAATGTTAACAAGTAACAGGTATTGGAACTATAGGTTCTACGTGGAATTAAAACTTGATACTATCTGTCAGCCTAAGAATTGATTATATACAAGTGGTAGGCATCCCACAAGGTGGACGACAGGCGAGCTAATACAGGCAGGAGCCTACTATAAATGAGCGGGACAAAGCTAAAAGTTGTGTTGACCTATGAATATTTTCAAAAATTATGGAAATGGGTATTAATATTGACGTTAAAATAGTCAGTTATTATAATGGGATATAAATATAACTTTGAACTTTGTTTCTGTCTCTGAATGATGACCACGTCCATTAGACAGCAAATGCACAACTTGTACATGAGTTGATTCGTGAGGCTTAGGTAGTTACTATTACATAATCTGTGCATAGTGTGCGTAGGCTTCGAAGATGTCGATAGAAACATGGTTTAAAAAGTGAGCTATTGTGACAATGGTCACAATTCAAGTAGAAGAATTCGTTTCGAGTAGGTGAGGGCTGGTGGTTAAGCGTCTTGCATGGTATGCGAGAAGATACAGGTTCGAATCGAGCTCGAAACTTACCAGTTCGGCTAAAAATATCCCATACAAAGCGCCGAGTTTTTTAACAAACGTTTTAATTGAATAAAATATGTATACATTGTGATATCTATCTCGTCTCGCAATGTCGACGTGCGGACGTCCGGCGACCACGGCCCGTCCACACAAAACACTCGAAACAACACGCTACACACAAAAAGAGAACACTAGCAGGATGTAAAACATTGCAGTGGTACATGACAAACGATGTGTACTTTGTTAAACGACTCAAAGTTAGTCTGGTGTAACTCACCGCTGCAGCAATAAACGCAAATTGTTTACAACAATTCCTGTTTCCCCTGGACCTTTCGCTGAAAATTAATATCCGGCCAGCTTTTAAATAAAATTTAGCTTTTTTTTATAACGTTAAGGGTATTGGGACTTTTGTACACAGCATCATTTAGGTAATCCAACTTGTGCCGTCTGATAAGGTTGTCCAATAGAATCCAAAACAACTGACAAACACACATGCAAGTCGTGAGAACCCACATTTGTGGATTACACAAATAAAATGTTTCGACCCAGAATTCAAACCCGCAACCTCACTATCACTGCGTCACCGAGGCAGTCAAATTAGTTATTTATTTAAATACCAATAAGGTGACAGACAAGCTTACGCTCACCTGATGGAAAGTTGTCAGCGTAACATAAAAATGTTTTTAACCCTAGAGGCGCACTCGCGCTGCTAACCCTGCAAGAACCCATACTACAGGTAGGTACATCTACGCGATATAGTTTTGATTGACTATTGTAGTTAATCTGCAAATCCACTCAACCAACAACAGTGGCGAAATTCTTACATTATCCAGATGTAACGTTGATTATATTTCTACTGAAAAAGTTTACATTAATGAAGCTGCGGGCGAAAAGGTATTTACATAAAAAGAGATTCTATTCAAATAAAGGTTAATGTTCTAGAAATTTCTATGAGATCGTTGAAATTATGCCAAGAACTTTGCAATACTTCAATGAATATAGTTAACAGATATTTCGAATTGCTCTAAACTTTACCGTAGAACCTATAAAATTCATTGAAGTTAGTTCACAGACGAAGATTATATAAACATATCAAAAAGTAGTTGAATTGAAAATTTGCACTAGGTTTATACAGTGAAAGAGAACCATACTCTTAAATGGCGTTTATAATGGAGAAGAAATTCAACTGGTTAGGCTTAGAAGCTCATTTCGAAGAGCATTACCCTGAAAACCACACGTTTCCAACCCAATGCCTTCGGTTGGAAGCCTTGGCCCTAAGCCCTCGGAAGGATGCCCCAGGACATTACCCTGGTTTAGGCTAAGGTTTCAAAAATCCGTCTGAGTCAATTTAACTTGTTTCAGAAAGGTTCAGAAGCTCAGTCCGAAGAGCATTAACCTGTTTTTTTTTTAATGTGAGGAATATCCTACAGAGATGCTATATCAAACTTCTACCGACTAAAAATCATTCGTTTCCTAACCTAATGCCTAATGCCTCGGGTAAGCCCTCGGAAGGATACCCCAGGACACTTCCTGTTTATGCTAAGGTTTTAATAGATTCAAATCCTGTCTGAACCAAGTTGCCGTTTTTCTCGTTGTAAATTTGTATGAAAAAGTTAGCATGGATATTGGTTTGAGCAGACAATTCAGATCTAGAAAGTTCATAACGTGTACATATCATACCTACGATTTTTTAAGCTACTTCTGCTTTTTTTAAATAGGTACTCTTTTTTTTTAATTAGAGCGTAGTCGAGATTCATAATAAATCAAATTAATCTACGGAGGCGTACTTAAATCAATCCCAAAAACACGTTCTCAGAATTTCAATCAGTTTACCATAATACCACCAGGCCATTTTAAAGTGACAGTATAGCACGAGAATTAACATCATAGACACGCGGAAGATATGTATGTAGGTGAACAGGATTAATTCATCGTTAATCATGGATAAGAAGGAGATTAGTGACCAGAATGTTTCTAAGAACGAAGTGACAGTATTGGAATGGAATCTTACAAAAACATGGATCGTCCAATATTGTCAGCCTTGCGTGTTTTTGTTATATCCCGGACAGATACCTAAGTCTATACTTATCTTAATTAGAGGAAGAATTCGTAAATGATGACGACTTGGTCACCAAAGATTCGGACACTGTGCCCGATTTTACAATTTTAATATAATTTTTGGGTGACTATTCGGACACTACATTTATGAAGCTGTTTAGTACAATTAAGATTAATAGTTAGATATAAAAAAATTCAGCTATATTATGATAAATGTGAAAGTATGATGATGTTTGGATGTCCGTTACTCAACCACGCTTTAACGGCTGAAATGTTGTGCCTGGAATACGTAGGTATATGCACATAAACGTTCTAATCTCACCTTCTTTTGATTTCTGAGACGAAATACAATCGCGGCATGTCATTTATCATACGTTTTTGTATAATATAATACAAACTTGTAATAAAGCGTAAGTTTAAAAATACCGGGTCCAAATATTAAAAATGTTCATCATATTCAATTTACTTGCATGTACATGTGCAGCTATTATAAATTATTTAAACAAAAACCGCATTAAATTAAAATTGTTGAGTTGTTGTAACACAATCTCAATAACGTAAATTGCACAGTTGTATTTTAATTAAAACAAAAAGCAATGTACATACTTTTCACTGATAGAATTTGCTTTGGTTTATGCTTGTTTTATGGCTGTTAACAACGTGTTAAATGGTGTGTGGAAACGGATATTTCTAGCAGAGGCCGTTTTGTAATCTCTGTTAACGTGTATCGATGCTGTAAAATGCATCTTACCATATTTGGAATAAAATTATTTAACAATTTGTAATGGTACGTTAGTGCAACTTAATTAAGTAATATTAGCTGCTTGGGTGGCGTAGCGGTAGCCATTGAGTGTGACGATTTTATCTACAAATAGTACCGGTTAAAATTTCTACAAGCAAAAAAAAGTTTTGTCTACTTATTCTGAGGTTGAAAAATACTGAAAGTGGCACGGTTTTCCACACCTACCGTCGATTTATCTCTGCATCGTACTTTGATTGTTTGAGTTTTGAAAGTCGTCTCAGGCTGCGGCTTCCGTATTTTTTTTATTTCAATAAAAAAATCTGCTCATTAGGTACGTAACAAAGTAAATGTTTATGCAGCTTGTAACCAACTGGAGGTTTATCACTTGGCTTCTTTCAACATTGTTTGACTCCACAACCACCTCAGGTTCCATGTTCCAGAGACCTTAGGAACCTACGTGACTCAAGTTGAATAATAAGTAACAAGGTTAGTAAAGTACTCGTTTATTTATTATAGTATTTTATTTATTACGAAAGTTTACGGACATAATATTTACCTTCTAAGATGATTTCGTAAAATTTACTTTTACAGGTCACCCGTATATCCACGCGGCATATTCGTTAATATTTCAATATTAAATGCTAATATGCGCTGAAATGTTTCATGGTAACCAGTTACGTAGACGTATAACAAATAAATCCTTCATGGAAGCCGAAGCGGTATTATCCACTACCAGTTGACCTGAGCTGGCATATCAGGAAACTCTACTACTCATACTGTACACGAGGATCCAGACATTATGATGTGACAAGACAAGATCTTTTTAAAGTTAATAAAAGAAAGTTTAGTTTGTACACAAATTGACGTTATTTTATGATTATGACATTTACTCCACCAATCTTCTATTGATAGAATCTCTTACCACTCTGAGCTTCGGGTCCAGCTCATCTGATTTTCTTCATGTAGGTACTATTTTATTAGATCGCAATACATACCAATACACACACATATTAATTACTTTCTGTAAATTATTACCTGCAGGACTTTTATTATTGCCGAATTGTATTTCAAGTTAAATTAGATAACTTAAAGACCCTATTCAACTATTTAGGCTGAGTAAGGCTTGGCATTAATTTAATAGTTTTGTTAAGATATCGCGCTCTCGGGCAGTTGGGTAGACTAACAAATACCGGGTACACTGATGACCAAATATGAAATCAACGTGTTATTTGTATACTTGAACACATTATGGGGTGGCTAAGGCATTGGGTTTTATAACAATAATATCGCCTCTAGATTAGCTGCCAAGGTTTACGGGAATACTCGGCATTTTAAGTTACACAACTTTGGGTTTTCTTTTATACCTATGAAAGATGTTTACCAACGTAAAGCCATTATGTTGAAAAACAGCTTCCGTATGTAAATAAGTGAATACTATGAATATTTGCACATTAAGAGTCGCAGAAGTACTGACTGACTGATGAAAACTATTCCCCTTCAGATATATTCATGTACGCCTTGAACTCTCTGTACCTACCTAAAAAAAATACGAATATTCACCGCAGCAAAGAAGAATAAAATGCTTATAGGAGAACGAATTGCCGTGAAATACGGATTAAACAATAGTAAAATATCCCTGAACTGTAGACTAACATAACATCGTGCGAAATCACGACGGTCCAGGCGGGCTTGGGTCTATTGTACCTATACCTTGAGAATATGCGGGCGCAATTGTCTATTGTCCTAACAACTCATGCCTGTCCTAACAAATTAGTAACTAACACTATGTTTTTAATGTTGACACAAAGCCATTCCCAACAAACATATATTGCCAATTGTGGGAAGTGCGCGCACTTCACAAACTATTGTTGTACTACAATCTCACGATGCCACCATATTTATTTGGCTTAATTTTCTCACACTCAATACTAGGGTTTAATTATCTGTTCCTGAACTGCCGACGGCAACTATACAAGTAATACAATTGTGTCTACCACAGAGATATACGGAAGTAAATCGTGCGCTGTTAATTACCGAATACTTCCTCGTATAATTTGCTACCCACCCATTCATATTAAAATGAATGTAGTAAGATTTGTTAGCGCTCAATGTTTTTCACAGGCTGACTCTATAGTACGGCGGTAGCGAATGTAATTGCTGTAAAAAGGTAGGTATTGTTTTCGTAACCTCGTTCCACGTAAAAACTATTATATGGGCGTTAGGTTTTATGTTAGGCAATTTCCAGTGGAAGTTTCTAATTAGCCCCAAAAATATATACCTAATGTAACTTCCCTACTTATGTCCTACGTGATGGGTCCTACGTAAAAGTGTTATTATATATCTCATCAAGCCATATTAAGACTTTAGTTGGTAACTACATACTTTGATAAAATTATAGATCTTTGAATTTTGGCCGAAAACCTCTTAAATAGAAACGACAAGACAATCTTTTATGAATGAAATATTTGAGATACAGCTTCAGTACCATACTCTAGAATACTCTAGATGTTAATTGAGAGGGCCGTTGCGTAGTGTCAAGGGTCGAGCAGTGCATGTCAGTACGATTTAATTGTAGCGATAAGCGGGCGGCGTTTCGCGTGGGAGACGGGAGTTCGGCGATGCCTGACGTGACGTCACGCTCAGTAATTACGGAGTCTTGCGCACATCCAGACCGAGGCACACACCCTTTCTCCTAACGTCTCAGGCCGGGTCTACGTACTTATTCTAAACGTTTAACTTGCCCCTGTGTTACGTGTACAAATTGTCAGAGTACAAAGGCTAGCCAAGCTGATACGTTCTTGTAAGGATTACGATTAATCTTCAAATAATTAAAATTAATTCAGAATTAATTATTTTAAAGTGAACAGAGGAGAACAAGCGGAGTTTGTGGGGTAATAATCTCCAAGGATTAGCCTCTGCTTATTAGACACGTATCTACCTGAGCTTCCCGTCCTAACAGCAGTACTTCATCACCACCAGGCTTGCCACCTACTTAGTGGCAAGGACTTTAATGTCTCCCAATAAGCTGGAATCGTCCAATGGGCATGTAGACACCGAAGGCATAACCACTGCATGTGTGTGTACTTCAAGCTTTAGTTTTAGAAAAGAGTCATCTATTTTTCAAGTTCCCATTTAAACTCCAAGGTGCTAATTTGGGGGTAGAGTCTTGCTAGAGCGGGTGACGTAAAATACAGACATATGGCTGCTGCGTCGCCAGTCTCTTTTCTTTGCACTTGGCTTAACGCGCTGTCGCGTGTCTCGAGAAAAATATTGATGGGTCACATAAATTTTGTCCCGTGATGGGAATCGAAACCACGACTAAGTATCGTGAACAGCAGTCGTGCTATACGACCACTAGGCCCACGAAGCAGTCATCATAGAAAACAAATCACACGGTATCAATCTAAATCTCACGGCATACCTACTTTGCTTGAACTGCAACTGTTTGTACAACACATAACGTCATTGCTACTTATAAACGTTCAAATTTACAAATACCAAATTCTACATACCAAACTACTGGTAGGACTTTAGAACGAAATAACAATGTTCAGTATGTAGTATCAGAAATGTCATAGTTAATTTCTTCTGCAACTGCAGCTCTCTCATATACAATTGACGCTTCCTGTGATTAACACCTGTTGCACCCATAGGACAGATGTAATATAGCATATGGCTGGCATTGGCTGGCAAAGACATCTTAATTCTTGCCCTGCTGAAATTCACTTTAACCATTGCGCGAGTTAGTTAATTTATGATAATAAAACAAACAAAAATACATACCTATTCGCTGTTACTAAAACACAATAGGCATGCTTTGGTTGCCATAAAAAGAAATACATAAGTGTATATAAGTTTCAGGTGTTTATGTTAAAAAGTAAATAGCGTTATAAGTTTATTTTTACTACCCTCATTAAAAGTTATGCAAACAAACAAATTGTTGAAAAATCTAATTAAAGTTTCAGGCCTAATTTGTTGAGGTGTACTCAATGAAAACATCTCAAGAGTTTCAATTCTTAAGAAAATTTACTTTTTGTATGAGTCAGAGAAAATTTTGCATAATATGATTTCTGACGATTACGACTGATTTGATTATAGGCCTCTATCTGATTCTATTACGTCTGTTACCCAATAAGTGAGCAGTTACCACCCTCATTGCCAATTTTCGTTATTTCTAAGACCTTTTTATTTAGAGGCACAAGATCAAAAGGTTGTGGATAGTTTTAGGAAGGACTATTTCCAGCAGTAGTGAGTGTGAATCATGTATGCAATATCGAGATATGTGGTTAAGCCAACCTCAGCTACAAGTGGTCCCCAACAGACTAACTGGTAAAGTCATTGGGAAATGAGAAGCAAATCTCAAAACAAAACCTTGTCCTCGTCTGGCCAGTAGAGTATGAGTATGTAAATTTAATGCGAGGCTAATCCTTTCCTCAAAATGATTTCTCTCCTAATGATTTCGTCCAGCAATTGACTGATTTAAGCGTCCATTGGCTAAGAAAATGATGATGGTGACGAAAGTTACGGTACAGGTCTTTAAGCAATTGTTATTTATATTATGTGCGCAAAAGCCGTACCAAATTTCCTTGACTGTAACCATTTATTATCTTAATGTATACATAACACGTATTGTAGATTGTAGGTACATTTTTGCTTTATTACACCCTACGAGCCCTATTATAACTGACCTTTATATTTGACCTTTGTTACAGGTATAGGCATAAACATTGCGGTATCACAACGGGAACAAAATAGGCACCAAGATCTAAAGTTAGAAATCACAAGGTCAATATTTGTTTTGTTTAGAACCGTCACACATGTTTGTAATTATAGAGACCTAGTTTCCCTCGGGGGCTTGTACCACGTAGATGTAGGCTAACGAGGCACTAATAAATTCTACGTCATACGTCCTGGCCTCCAAAGGTCGGAAAGCGTCGACAAAAAGTCTTTTGTCTCATACACTCATTTGCAAAAAAAACGGGCGGTTTTGATTTTCATTAATCTTTAAAAAGATACAATACCAAAAAGGTTTCAATCGTTTGTACACATTACTGGCCGGTTTTAAAAATGCCGTGGTATTTAAAAAAGTACGTTCTAAATTAAAATTTTCATTTGATGCTCATTTTTACAGAAAACCCCTTTTTATCCTACATTTTTGGCGCGAAGTTCTAGAAGTTAACATCGACTTTCACAAGTCTTATTCAATTTTTATCGATTAATTTCATATCCTTGACTGTCAAAGCTTTATTTATTGCTGTTTGGCTGTATCAAAAATGGTAGATAAAGTGGTAAAAGCTACGAAAATTATCGCGCTGCTTGAAGAGGGTTGCAGCCAATGTTTCGTGGCTAGGAGGCTAAATGTTAGTCGCTCGACGGTCCAAAGGACCTGGCTGCGATATCAGGAGACTGGTTCCGTCGAGACAAGGCCTGGTTCTGGAAGAAAACCATGTACCCAACCACGGGATGATCGTTTTCTTGTGAGTCGCGCATTGAGAAATCGCAAATCTTCGTATGTGGATCTTAAGAACAACCTCCAAGAAGTAAGAAATGTGCATATTAGTCTATGGACGGTTAGGAGGAGGCTTCTCGCTGCCAATATACGCAGTCACCGCCCGGCCCGCGGCCCCAAATTACTCCGTGAGCACAGAGTTCACAGGCTTAGGTTCGCTAGAAATTGTGAATCATGGACTCAAGAAGATTGGAATAGGGTTTTGTTCTCTGATGAAGCCAGGATATCTCTGTTCGGTGAAGATCGACGTCGGCGAGTGCTAAGAAGACAAGGAGAGCGCTTTGCAGATGCATGTTTCGAAGAAATCACACCTTATGGTGGGGGCTCTGTTATGTTTTGGGCAGGAATAAATTCAATGGAACGTACAGAGTTAGTCTTCATTGAAAACGGCTCACTGACTGGGCATCGATACATAACGGAAGTTCTAATTCCTCATGCACAACCCGCATTGGCCGCTCTAGGTCAAGACTAGATTTTTATGGACGACAATGCTCGCGCCCACCGATCCCGCGATGTTAATGCGTATGTGCAAGAGGTCGGCATTCGTCGTTTGGATTGGCCAGCTCGAAGTCCCGACCTCAATCCCATAGAACATATCTGGGACGTTCTAAAACGGCGTGTGAGATCAGTACACCCGGCTCCGCAGACCATCAGAGAGCTGAAGAATGTGATTACTGCGGAGTGGGAACGTATTCCGCAAGCAAGTATCCGAGATATACTCGCTACCATGCCCAGACGAATTCAAGCTGTGGTTTTAGCTAGAGGGGGTCACACTCGATACTAAACATTTATCTGCTTTTACTTTATTAAAGAAAAACAAACAAAAAAACTTTTTTATTTTTACTTCATGAGCATATGCACTACTAGCGAACATACACTACTAGCGGAGTTTAGCATTATTTCCCATAAATTGTAACAAAATTTTATGAAATACTGATGAAAACGATTATTTTCTTATTAATTTACCAAATTGTGAGGATAAAACTACCTATAATTATCAAACAAAGCAATATTAACATTTGAAATGGTTCATTGCTTAGGTGCCCGTTTTTTTTGCAAATGAGTGTATTTTGGTATTTCTATTTTTTTTCTTTTATTTGCCATAAGGCAGGGGCTTGATCACGCAGCAAACTAATCATTCCTAATTTTTAAGCCAAAATTAACAATTGCATATAACCGTTTTGCTTCATCCGACATAGGTGTAGACAAGATGTTGTTACAAACCCCTAGCGACCGCAAAGATATGCCTAGGTCGATTTCTATTTAAGAGGCAAAAGGTATTTACTAAGCTTTTATGTCGTATGTGTAAGAATCACCACCCTGTGTAGAAAGAATGACGTAAATGGTACAACTTTTCCATTCAGGAAAGATGGTTAGATGAGATAGGTGGAACAGTAGAAAATATATCTATCATTGTCAGAGATTTGACTGTGAAAAGGTAAAAGACAGATATAGCTACTTTCGCACGTATAATACGTATCAGTATGAACGTGTTGTATTATTACGAATTGGAGCTCGATGTAAGTACTTGTGTGAAACCGGCCAGTTGAGTACGCAGTTGGGCACGGGTCAGTGCGACACAATAAGCCACTTCCTGCGCCCGCAGAGTTGCTACATTCAACAAGGACATTCAGTTGACACGACAACTCTGTGGCTATCTATTATCCTACACTCATTATACCTACCTGCTCTCCTCCCACTCGTTATTTTATGACACGCTCCTTGAAGCATCTCGTCTTTTTTTAAATAGATGAATTGCTCATCAACAAGAGTTTTGAACCATCTTTACATTTTAGCGTAAAGAGTTTTAGTTGCACTCCTAAATAACGTCACTGCGGACTAGAGTAGTCAAAATATAGTCTTCCTTTTCCTTTGCAGATGTTCCTCCGACACAAAAAGAGAAATCTCTATTACGTCAGTCAGGCAGACCGTGCGCCGCCTTACAGTTGATGTGGGGTTGTTGTTTATATCATTCCTCAGAGCAAAAAATTGCACATCGCGATGCAGAATTCTTAGTATTATCGCCGTACAATGTAAATCCCCTTATTCTTCCCTTCTGGTAGACGCCACATCATCATTTCAAACACCATCAGTAATTATATTACAGTCCTCATAAGGCTGTATTCGACTTTAATTGGCAGCTAGGGAAGGGAAGGCTATGTTATTAGAAGCGACTGTTGCTCGGTCTTACAGCGCACATAATGTTGAAAAAGCTATGTAGGAGACAGTAGTTATATTAAAAACTAGTTAGGGCTCTGGGTTCGCTCTTGACTTATTTCAAAATTTTGTTTCACCTCATACCTCTCAACCCAAGCCTATAAATTATTAGTTTTCAAATAACTAGTTAAATATATGGAAGTCTGTCCGATTTGTTGACATTTATGATTATTGCTGCGCTTCCGGGAATAGTAGTGTTGTGATGTTGATGATATATAGCCTTCCTACATAAGAGAGGCTTTCTATCAAAACGAATCGTCGGATTAGCAGATCCAGACAATAAGAGCTTTCAATCAAATAAACTGTTTTATTAACTTTATAATATTCAGTTAGATGAAAAATAGCCGAGCTTATATGCATCAAACGGCAAGATGCTACTTAGGTACTTGGCTAATAAATTAAGTTCTATGCTTCGGAGCCACATAGGTAATCTGAGAAATGGAAAATTGAAGAAAACACTTCTAAGGTAGGTAATTAGATACAACAAACTACAAGAATACTGTTAGCTTCGTAACTACGGGTAAATGCCTGCATTTGTGGTCTCCTCATTCTGTTATACAATTGACTTTGTAGAAAGGTAAGTATTATGGTACCTACTTACATTGCCAATCTTCTAAAGGTGTCAATTTGACGAGCTTAATAAAAACAAATAGCCTTGACTAGTAAGCAGTATAGCAAACTGTTAGTGGCTAAATAGAAGTCTAGGCAGCAGAGTTATGTACTTATCTAAAGTCGTACACAATATTTTATCATTAAAATACCTCTCATATTTCGTCTAAATCGCGTAGGGTGGGGCTTAATAATACAGATGAATTGTCAAAAATGTAACAACCATTGACCTGCAGGATAAAAAATGATAAAAGAGCAGGTACTTATTCAGGTGAGGCGGACATGTGACCGCGATTAACTTAACCTAGTGACAATTAAACGACCATTAAAAATCAAAAAAATCAAAAATATATTTATTTCACATAGGCATTATACAGATGCGCTTGCAAAACGTCCAGAATACAAAACAAAAACTCTACCACCAGTTCACAACGCGACCCACCTGAGAAGAACTGGCAAGAAACTCAGCGGGTTGTTCTTTTTTTGCTCTATTTACAATTTTAAAGAATCTAAAAACTAGGCATTTTAACAATTTTTTTGAGAATCCAGCAGAGCAGGTCATTTCCAGGCTTCCTTATCCAACAAATAATCATTGATTGTATAGTAGCCCCTGCAGTTCAATTTACTTTTAACAGATCTTTTAAACTTATTAAGGGACATACTTTTAATTTCGTCTGGAAGCCTGTTGTAAAAGCGTATACAGTTACCCATGAAAGAATTGCTGGTTTTGTGCAATCTGCTATGAAAAACAGCAAGGTTATTTTTATTTCTAGTGTTGACATTGTGTCTATCACTTAACTTAGCGAAACTATGTAGATTTCTTTGTACATACATAAGGTTTTCAAAAATATATTGTGATGCTACAGTAAGAATATTAACCTCTTTGAATTTTTCGCGCAGAGAGACCCTTGGACCTAGTCTATATATAGCTCTTATGGCCCGCTTTTGTAAAATAAAAATTTTATTTATATCTGCAGCATTGCCCCACAGTAGAATACCATAAGACATTATACTGTGAAAGTAACTGAAATAAACTATTCTAGCCGTATCTACATCAGTCAAGTGCCTTATTTTTTGTACAGCAAATGCTGCTGAACTTAATCTACTAGCTAGTTTTACAATATGTGGACCCCATTGTAAACCAGCATCAACCGTTAACCCTAGGAATGTGGTTTGTTCCACAAGTTCCAACTCTCGACCATTAAGTTGAACATTGGTTTCTGACTGTGCTACATTAGGCAAGGTATTAGGCAAATTTAATACATTTAGTTTTATTATCATTTAGTTTAAGATTGTTAGTGTTAAACCAATGAACCACTTTCAAGATTGCGTTGTTGACATCGTCATAGTTATCTATTTGTCTTTTTACTTTGAAAATCAAAGAAGTATCATCTGCAAACAAAACAATCCTGTTGTTGTCCCCCACGTAAAAGGGTAAGTCATTAAAATATATAAGGAATAAAAATGGTCCGAGTATTGAACCCTGCGGGACGCCCATAGTAACTACAGATCCCTCTGAGCGTGCACCATTAACATCGACCCGCTGAATTCTATTGTTCAAATATGAAGTCAGAAGGTCGAGAGCCTTGTTTCTTATGCCATAATGGTGTAATTTCCTGATTAATGTTTCATGTTGGACGCAATCAAATGCCTTAGACAGATCACAAAACACACCAATTGCATCTTGTTTATCCTCCCAGGCGTCATAAATACATTTCAATAACTCTACACCAGCATCGGTAGTAGAACGTCCTTTAGTGAAGCCAAATTGTTTCCCATGAAATAATTTGTGACTGTTAAAAAAGATCAGCATCTGCTCTAGTATCAATTTTTCAAATATCTTGCTCAAGGTCGGCAACACCGAGATAGGTCTGAAATTACCCGGATCTGAAGCGGTGCCAGCCTTGAATAGTGGTATAACTTTACTGTGTTTCATCAAATCAGGAAATACACCACTAGAGACGCAATCGTTAAACACAGTTGCCAAGTGGGGGGCAATGACATCTATAATACTTGATATGGATTTTACTGATAACCCCCAAAGGTCAGCGGTTTTTTTAACATTAATAGATCTAAAAGCTTTTATGATGTCGTTGCAGTTGACAACGGTGAATTCGAACGCGCCTTCACAGGCAGCTACAGATTCTGCTAATAATAGCTCGGCGGAGGTGGAAGACGACTGGAGAGTGTCAGTTATCTCTATTGGAACATTACTGAAAAATTTTTCAAACTCGGTCGCCACTTCCAAATCCCCCGATACGTGGCGATTGTTTATATTTAAATGAAACTTTCTTTCATTCGTTGTACACCTACCACATTCCGCATTGATAATGTTCCAAGTAGTTTTAATTACATTCGCAGAATCATAAATTTTATTTCTAATGAAATTAGACTTGGCTAAGGTACAGGCTTGCTTAAATATCTTTGAGTATTTCTTAACATATTGCTGAAACTCTGGGTTGAAATTATATGATTTTTCAGAATACAGTTCATATAGTTTATGGCGACTTTTATAAATTCCGGGTGTAGCCCAGTCACTGAAAGCAGAACTGCCTCCGATTGATAATGTTTTCGGGGTAAAGATTTTCCCAAACACAGTATGTATCAAATTAAATAAATCAGAGTAGGATTCTTCTACGCTAATGTAATCAGGCAATTCTGTTATTTTCTTGACTAAGTTTCTTCTAAAGGTTTCCAAGCGATGTGTGTTAACTGGGACAAAACTAATAATCTTCTTAGTTTCCCTACTATTTCTCAGATAAGAAACAGACTGGCCACGATGATCTGATTTTACAGGGTCCACTATACATTTTTTAATGGGATTTATATTAGTAAAAATATTATCAATACAAGTAGCACTAGTTGCAGTTATACGAGTAGGTTCCAAAAATATATTAACTATACAAACCAAATGACTTGAACAAATTTAACATTTTCTCTCTCTGTAAAGGTTCCCGTGCAGTTTCTAAAATGTCTACATTGAAGTCCCCACAAAATAGGACGGTTTTTTTTGTACTTTGGCATTTAAACAATGCTTCTTCAAGTTTCTCTTCGAACTGTGCATATGGAGCATCCGGGGGACTGTATACGCTTAGTACAATGAACCGCTCAAACTCTATACTGGCTATCTCAATAACTCGTTCAACAGAGAGGTCTACTATGTCTTTACGTTCTTTACACTTTATTGACTTATTAATAATAATTAAAGAGCCTCCCCGTTTATATTTTATTCTACAGAACGAGCTAGCAACCCGGTGATTTTTGAAATTGAACATGACTTGATAAGGCCTTAACCAATGTTCTGTTACACAAAAAATATCAATGCCATTCAAGTCCATGTACAATTCCAATTCCAATTCTTTTCCACCAATCAGGCCTTCAACATTTTGGTGCACCAGGTTTAAAGTATTATATTTAAGATTAATAGATTCAACGGCCTGAGAGCAATCAGATATAAAATTTTGATGTGGCTGTTGTAGAACTAAATGGCTAGATTTAACATTCCTTGATTTATTATACATTGTGTCAAGTTTAGTGCAAGAACGTTGCTCTTTTGTCTTATATACTAATTTAAATTACTTGGATATAAACAGCTATCCAGGGTTCTAATATCAATGTCAATTTTTTGCTCAAAAGGAGCAGGTATAGCCAGATTTTTGGCTAACATATCTATAAAATAATGTAGCGACATTGCTACCTGTCTTTTAAAATAATCCAGAAGCTTATGCTTTCCTTTAGTCAAATAAAAATAATAATTTTTTCTAACAATAGTGTTAGTGTCAATTATATGAAACTTTATATTATGACATGTTATTGTGTCCAATAACAAATTTAAATGGTATCTAATCCTATTTTCTGCAGCTGGCATAAGCTTACAGTAAGGCAGTGTGTAAATAATAATATTATTTAAATCTAAGGAGTTTAATTTATTATAATATTTAATAAGTTTTTGTTTGGTTATACCTATCCTGTTTCCTATGAAAATGACCAGATTGTCTTTCTGTTGAAATTTATAACTACATATGGACTTCATTATTTGTGTATAGGATGAAGAAGGCATGCAGTGGTTTATAAAGGACTGCCCCTGTGTACAAAAATTTAATTTTGACCCCATGTCTCTTCCAATTTCATCACTGAACATGATCCATCGACTATTTCCGCTGTTATCTTTTATAAGACCTAGATTGACCTGTTTTTGTATCCTATGCATCTGGTGACCAGACAGGGTAAGTGGCCGGCTCGGGCTCGGCCCTGGTTCGGGTTGGCTGCAGTTACATTCTGTTTTATCTGCTAAAGAGCTAAAACGGTCAGCATAATGAGATGTTGAGTTTAAAAGTTTATCCATAGCCAAAGAATATTCTTTTATAATCAGCTGAGATTTATCATACATTGTCTTAACAGACTCCAAGGAATCTTGAAGCTGTTGTAATTTATAACTAAATTCCTGTGTATCTGCAGCATGCTGTTTCTGACTACTTTCTAACTTTTTAGTGCATAAATTTAGTTCATGTAATATATCTAATCTGTTTCTGCAATTTTTAATATTTTTGGTGAAATTTTTATTATTATTAAGCAAACTTAGATTTTTTCTTATCAACTTATTTATTTTTACATAATGTTTTAACTTTTTGTTACTACAATGACCTAAACCTATTTTAGCCGATACTGCAGTGTGATTGGGAGTATCATTTGTAAGGTCTATAATGTCTGTCTGTTTGGGTTTTGCAGCGGTAACTAACTGTGGGGACCTATCTATTAGTTCGTCAAACAAGGTTTGGTTTTGTTGGGTACTGACTTGCAAAGAGATCTCTTCTAGCTGGGTTATTTGTTGGTGGGAGTCCCTTAGCTCATGTTCCAGATCAGCTATGCGGTTCAAGGCGCGTTCATACTCTGCACTGCACTTATCAAAATTATTAACTATTGTTAGCAGTTCATCCCGTTCCCTAGTCACTTCATCTAACCGCACACTTAGCAAGGACAACTGTTGTTTTAGGTTGCCGTTGTGTTTTACAACAGAGATAAGCTCTGTTTCATTGTCCTCACGTTCATTACTGAGCTGGACAACCTGCTCCTTGGCAGATTTCAGTTCTTCTAAAGCCAGTTGGAGTTTAGTCTGTTCCTGACGGGCCAGACCTCTTCGAGTCATCATTTTGTAATTTTATACAAGACAGCTACTTTATATTAAAAGCAAGGAGCAGCCTGCGAAGCTATGGATGGATAGAAGTAGGATTTCAATATATTAATGCAAGATAGTACTCGTATGAGTGTGATATCTGTCAGTTTTCAACATAGAATATACTAATAAGTATATTACAAGTGAACAACAGGTGCACACACCTACTGTACCAATTACTTTCAAAGCGAAGGTGGGATTCGATTGATCTACCTGTTTAATATCAGCATTGAATATATTATGACATATATACAAGTGAACAACAAGTAAACAAACTCACCGGCACACCTATCCACTGAATAACTTTTGACACTCCTTTTGTGAATCTATACTTGTTATTTATTTAATTAGGTATTTGAAGTAAAATTGTCTGTAACCAGCTGAACTAACTAAATACTTACTAGTTAAATAACTTTTAATGTGTTAAAAGTCAATATCAATAATTGTTGCAGGTTTTTATGTTACGTACTTACAAGTAGACTACCTACAGGTTATGTTGCCGGCAATAATTTTATTTTTAAGTACTAACACAAGTATATTATCGTTAGATCAAGTTGATTTAACACTTTAACACATAAATTAATTCCACACCGAGGAAATAGGCAATAAATTTTGAATATTACGTCAAAATCACTTCACTAAAACGGTTGGATGACTCATTACTTTGTTTTTTGAAAAATTTTAATCAAAACTTTGGATTTTTGTATTTTTACACTTTTATAACATTAATATTTTAATTTCAATAAATTTTAACATTTAAATTAGCGTATTTTTAATATTTTTAATTAAAATTACTCAGAGCTATAAAAATTTTGACAGTTCGCTAATGTTGCCAGCTGCAGCCTTTCAACGCCTAGCACAATACGCAACCATTAAACGAATGCCCATCGCGGCAGGCCAATGCCTGCCCAATTTGCATATGTTTGGAATTAGAACATTGAGTGCACATCCACGCCACGCTTTCATTATTTCACGTGTACCCCACAATGGCCGCCAACTAATGGTACATCTATCCCTTTAATATTCTCTCGTTCATCATTCCACAATGCTTTAAGCGGTTAACTTAATGGTTTCTTTTGTACATACCAATATAAAACTTTCTGTATACAGTGTAGAGTTCCCACGCATCAACAAAATCATAATTAAAAGATTCCCGCGTCAGCTAAATAAGGGATCCGTATTTGATACGTACATTAAAACTGCGCAAATGGACGCCAACGTAATTAGATAAGTTAGTTATATTATTGACATTCTACCCTGACAGTTACATCGGTTTTACAAAAGAGTTCTTGGAAAACTCAGCGTATCTGCACTTCTTTTCTTTATAGTTGGTAGTTTTATTTAACGCCATGGGGAAGAACTAACTCTTACTAACTACTAGCGGACGTCACGCGGTTTCACCCGCCTAATTCACGTTCCCGTGGGAATACGGGAATAAAATATAACCTGTATTCACCGCAAAGAGGGTAGCTTCCCAACAGTGAAGGATTTTTTTGAAATCGGTCCAGTAGTTACGGAGCCAAACAAACAAACAAATCTTTCATCTTTATAATATTAGTATAGATCAGAATTTTAGATAATCTGAGTACCGAAAGTCAGGCATGAAAAAAGGTATCCAAGTAAGTAGATTGGAGACTGGACCAAGAAAAGACATTTCAGATGCTGATGACTAATTTATGATCTACCGTTTCTAAACCTCAAACGACATTATTCATTGTAGGTCAGATATGACAAAAACCTCAAACATTTCCAAATTGTGGCTTATCGTGCTTCACTGAGGTTTCATCACAAAACTCCTCTAATATAATATTATGCCTGTGTAACAAATTACACAATAGTTATTACCATACCGGTCTAATTCTACGGCCACGCAACTTATGATGAGCATACACGAATAATAAAAGAAGAACACACGCGGTCCCAAGCTGTCTAATTTTATCAGCCGCCTCACTGGAGATGATATTAAAAAAACTCAAGTGGATTATACGATCAAGTACCAGTTTTTTATCATTGCTTTCGATCACGTTGGTACTTTTCTCTTGCCTGTTGTCGTGGATTTGTTGTTATTGGTAATGACATAAATCGAGCGAATAGCCAGGTTATGGTTATGACAAGCAGCGCTTCAAGCTTATTAGAATGGTCTGCGTTGAAAAGTTATGACAATTTTTATCGCGCGTGAGATCAGGGACGATCTCATTGGTGAGTTTTAGCAATACGTAAATAAGGCAGGATATAATAATAATATTGTACTTTCAAACACTAGCGGTAGAAACTGAAGGAATAGGTAATGTCAAAAAGTATTTATGTCACCTGACTCTCCCGGCCAATGAAATCGAATAAAACCAATTCTTATATTACTACTCACATGAAGCTAAACCCTAGGTTCGAAGCACACAATTACGAATAATTAATTCAGAACTCGCTTTTATTTATTGAGTTGGATATTTAAATACTGCCACCTTACCAGGTAAACTCGTATAGTGCGTCTGCGCCAAAGTCTCAATAGATATTTCCTTAAACAAAACGCAACAGGTTTTTAAAAAATTAATATTCTCATTCCATATTAAGCCAATTATGAACTTGTACTAAGGTTTACATGACGTATACAATGCTTACGCTGAAGATTCAGTACATAAGTTGGAAGATTTTTTGTCCAACTGTGGCATCATGCCAGTTGCAGATATGCCTTAGACTGTGTTTTGCACAATAGGCAGAGATAGCGCGTCGTCTTCATCTAAAATGTATTGTTCCCCGCTTGCAGTTCAGGCTTTACCCACACCACTGTCACTGATATGCAAATGAGCTCCACCGGGATCGTAAACCGTCTAATCAGATAAGGTAATTTCGGATGTTAAATACACCCTCTTAGCGTATTTCCAGTTGCTTCCAAGGCCTACTTCGAATCGGAGCTTTGTTATTGACTACTAAAAGCAAGTAATACCTATTTGTTTGTTTTGCCATCGTTTATTATTTGCCATCGTTGAGGCATCGATGTGTGACAACCCCTTAAGGGCTAACATTTGAGGTCGTTTATGCATCGGAAAAGTTCGTTGAGACCCTTACACGCACTTGTCTGAACATATCCTAACCTTATCTATATTTGCTTACAAATGTTTTATACAAATATCGCAAGAATTAGATAGTCTGATCTTTGTTCACAAATTCGTCGTACGCATCTATTTGCGAGTTTGGGATCAGTTTATCATAGTGGTTGAATAACCTTGCTTGTGACAAATGTAGGCGAGATAACCCACCGCGGCGCTCGGGGCTGCCACTACCTGCTCTGGATATCGGCCATCTTCGACCTATTCTGTTTTATCTCTCGCAATAAATTATTGTAAAGAATGTTGGACATTACGGAGCCATATGCGTTACCCTTGCGTAAGCGTAACCACGATAGCAAAAACAATCAATATTTGTTATTGTTCCTTTCATCGTGATTATGCAAGGATCATATTACTATGTTTTTGACTTTTATTATTTATACAATGTAGATAGTAACAAGATATGGATGGATGTATGGCTCTGTGTTCGAACGTAATAATGCGTTAGAATATACAGTTACTTTATATTCCAAATACTAAACCAGCAGAATAATAACAACAGAATACTAACAACAGAAAAATTCGCATACTAGGCACAACATAGGCATAGGTGCTGTAAATTAATTTCAATTAGAGACTATTCCTTAGGTTAGCAATTATATATACACAGTCAACTCGTAGATAAACCCTATCGAGATCTCCGGGGCACAAGCCAGCACCACCAGCAATTGATGCACCTGAAGACGAAACGGAGGCGATCATGACGAAGAGGACGAAAACTCAAAATAAAATCCTGTAGAAAAGCGTTTGGCCATAGTAGGTATTACAGTAAGGAGAGTTGTACGACAAACAGAGGACTGGTAATAGGCTGTTTGATTGAATTCAATCTATTTACGTTTATAAATCTAATAAATACTTACATAATCTAATATTTTAAATAGAGTACATACTCACAAGTATATTTGATTTCATTCAATTTGATTTCATAGTTCGCTTCGTTTGTTTGAATTTCACCTTCGAAATTATATTTCTAGTTATTATTACATCATTGCTACTTGCTACGATTAGCAAATGTAACTTGGAACGCTAATTTCAGTGTTAGGTAATGATAAAATTATACTCTAACGAGCTATACCTACTGATTATTATGTTTTATGCACTGTCATACAGTTTTATTGGGGTACCTATTTATGAAGGTTTGCCAGAGACGGAAGTTCGAACATAGCTATGCTGGTAAATATGGCTACCGTATATTCAGAGGATAGTATGTAACTTCCAATCAGCCTATCACAGTCCACTGCTGGATGTGGGTAGGTTTATCCCAATTTAATATTGATTGGTAGACCTTACTGTACCACGCTGGCGCTGGTCAAACGCGTTGGTACAGAGTTTTGCTTCGAAATTTCCTTCTCTACAACATCTCATTCTCAGATAAGCATTAAATCGAACCAATTTTTAATTTCAAAAGAGGCAATGAGGCTCTGAAAAGGCACCAGAGAATATGCTCAGTACTTATCGTAGTCAGGTTCCTGTAAGAAGCGGGTATGGTCTACTACTATTGCAAGAAGTAGTTTAGCTATCTGGCCCATTCGCAGCCTTACTTAAATCTCGTATAAGTTCACCGAAACGTGGTAAAACAAATATTCCTCGTATATGATACGGCGTCTTTTTCATAAGTCAGGTGTATTAGTTTGCAGGTGTGGTGCGACATGTGCTACTGGCGCTCGTTGGAAAAAAGTTCTAAGCCGTAGGTATCACCTGTTATGTTACTTTATGGGCATAAGTTCCTATCCCGTATTTCGTGTTTTAAAAATGCAAGATGTAAGTCGAAAGACCAATGTTGATCGTAAATTTGTACGTGTCTAAAAGAAAAGGTACCTATAGATTGTCTACCTATAGGTACCTTAGTTTACCCTGCTTAGATATCATTAAGCACAAAAACGAACTCTCGAAAATTTAATGTCGTCACAATAGCTGATTGTATTTAAATACCTGGTAGACTCCAGTGTAGTCTTTATATCCTTAATTCTTCATATTAATAGAATATTCCACACACAGATGTAAGGTAAGCCGATATGTCAAGCCCATTATCGCAATGGTGGTATATTCTGCAGTATGCGCTGTAACTGCAACTGAGTAGCGATATAACAGGTACACATCCGCCTTAGGTAATCCTGACACGCACACGTATTCCCTAGCTTATGCAACGTCTTGCCGTCCTATAGCTATGATCCCGAACTTTATATTATACTAGCTTTTACCTGTGACTTTGCTAGTTTTGTTTATAGGTTCTCTTTATTAGTCTTCACTTTCGGAAGTCTTCGGTTATATCCATACAATCTATTACTCCTGTTACTATGAACCCGAACTTTTTTAATATTAGCTTTTACCAGTGGCTTTGCTCGTTTTATTATACTTGGGTCCTTCTTATTGTTCCTGTTTAATTTTCGTAAACCTGTGGTTATAACTGTGTTCAGTGTACAATCTATTACTGTATCATCGATGATAGCCATAGTCGCCTTTTTTTCTAAAACAGGAAGCAGAGGCATACTAAACAATAATATTTTACCAATTGCATTTAGTATCATGTAAAATAGGTTATGAGCCTATCGCCATGTTGATAAGAATAACGGCAGGTTGTATGTGCCATGTTGATATTTTCAAAGCCGCCCATTAGGCTCTCAACTTGGCTTAACGACCATCATTAATTATCTAAATTAATTCAGCTATTTAGGCAAGAAAGCGTAATAAATTTATATTCGCATTTATAATGTCTAGTAAGGATAAGCATTACGACATTATAATTCTACTTAAACATTATAATAATGATTATATAAGAGAATGTTGGTCATTACGTGGATTGTAATTTGTAATATACAGGAACACATAAGCTAATCCTTCCCACGCCAGTGAATCAAAACCATTACAAAAAGAATGAGAAAGTCGACATTATTGTTTCATATACTTACATACTTTGGAGTTCTTTTTAGGGTTCCGTGTCCAAAGGGTAAAAACAGGAGATTTCATTCATGAGACTGTCCGTCTATCTGTCTATCTCTCTGTTCGTCACGAGGCAGTGTCTCAGGAACCGTGATAGCTAGACAGCGGAAATTTTCAGAGATGATGTATTTCTATTACCGCTATAACAACAAATCAGAAAACTAATCATATTTAAAGAGGGCTCCCATACAACAAACGTGATTTTTTTCGTTTTTTGGTACGGAACCCTCCGTGTCGGTCAGACACGTGGGCATTTTTTATTTTAAATAATTACGTGATTATACTTCATCAACCATTAGCTAAATATATGATAATAGTTTTGTGCCTTGAGGTGTACCTAATTAATATTCATATCTAATTAATTATTATGAACAATATGAATAAGTATTATGAATGTAAGCATAATCTATAATATATTATAATGAGTAAGGAAAGTGTCTAATGATGTAACATTTAGAGAGAAACTTGAATATGAGTAACGACGAACGAGACATCTTCATTTAATTGCTTTAAATAAAAACAGTACCTAAATATTTTAAAAGAACGCTTACATCTGCAATTGATAGTACTTAGTCCAATAAACTATCCAGCTAAGTCTTAGATTACCTAAGAGTATGTCCAAATTCCAATAAATTGTTCAGCTAAGCCTAAGGTTTATTTAATTCAATAAAACCAATAGAACCAAAGTCGATAGTTGTATTAAAGAATATACTCCTTCGTGATTATAATAAAATTACAGAGAATAGAACCAAGTCCGTAGATACAGCGATATAGACAGGCGAAGACGCAACAGTGCGGGAGCTTTTTTTGTGAGCTTTCGTGGGTTGAATTCTACCTGGCGGCGCACAGCGAGGGACCAATACTGCGTGAGACTGCCACATGTCACTATCCTTTAGTAGCTTTTGGACTGTGATTAATATAAATCGTAACTCAGATGTCTAGTAAATTGCAAAAATATCGTCTTGATATGACTACAAAAGTAAGATATATTGCGTTTCTATTTCTTCGTAAGTTGAAGCTTCTGTAGAGTAATGTTTAATATTTTTTTGTTAAGTATAAGTACCTATAATAAGAAAATGTAACTACACTAAAAAAAGATTACCTTATAATGAAATAAGATTATTTAATTGCAAGGGTATGTGATATGTTCTAATAAAGTAATTGTTTGTACAAAAATGTAAACCCGAAAATAAAATATATTGTTATTTATTGTGGACCCAACTTAAATGTAGAGTCATTAAAATAATGAATATTCTCATTCAATATTCTCGAATAGTAATTTTCAGATCACTCTACCATTTAATCAAAAAGTTTGTTTGATTAAACCTAACATAAAAATACACTTTGTATGCTAAAACTACACACTACATTACGCTTCATTTGAGTGACTCCTGGATAAGAGCAAGCAAGTAAATAACCCTCCTAGCTTTTTATTCAACTATCCACGTTTCTATTTTATAGCCCCTCATTTAGGAGCGTCAACACAAAACAAAAAATATTGTAGATCTGGCAACGTATCGAATAAACCTGGCATCGGCGCACGCGCATAATCGACAACGAAGCCTGTCAGGCAAGTTCGGGCGGGCGAGAGATAGTGGGGCGCCCCTGTCGCGACAGTGCCCCTGCCGAGTGCGCCGCGCGAGCACGCTACGCTATAGCGCTACTCTACGCGTTGGCTTCGCGCCCAGTGTAAACACTACCACAAGTTCTGTTACTCTCCTACATACAAACCGGTTACTACTTTTGTGATCTCGACTGCTGATGGATCTGTGATATTCCTTGCATTGTGAGTTAACTGAGTATATTATGTCAGAGTGTATTCAATTCGTGTGTTAGTGAGGTTAATTGGAAGTTGTGCTGAATACTTACTCTCTTAATAATGCGATGACCTGTGACATAAAAGTGGATTTTAATTGGATTACAAAACAGGAGTTTCCCACAAACTGGTAAGAGAAATGTTTGAAGTACATTAAAATATAAATCAGGAACTTAACGGTCCGGCCGCAAGCATTGTAGAATGTAGAGGCGGCACAAACAAAACCCATAGAACAGGGGAGCGAAGGAGAGAGCGCGTTTTGTTGACACAGAGCAAGCGGTTCGAGTGCAACGGAGCAACTCTACCACCGAATCGAGAGTTTAACTAGACATACATTCAACGCTTGCGGTGTAAATTATACAGTCCAAGCCCACTGCTATGTCCTCTCTTGTAGGTGTACTAATTTAGAAAGTCTTGCGATGATGCTCGCTAATTTTAAAAGTGAACAAATTAGTAACAACGAAGCTAATTAGGAAACATGTGTATGTGGTTCTTCTGTTAGGTTGTTGTATACAGTGTACAAATTGAAAGATAACGGGGTGTCGGTACTTAAAACAATGTATGAGTACCTATGTAGATAAGTAATGATTTTTACAGCTATGATAAAAACACACCAGTAGGACTATCGTCAAATTTGTATAGATTCTTTCAGTCAAACAATGTACAACAGGAAAGAATTAGTCATACCAATAATTCCAGATTTACACAGTTATTTCTTACGTGGAATCTAATAAAAGACCACAATAAACTGAAAACCATCTTCTAAATAAATTAAGCGAAATGTAGAGTCAGTAGGTAACTAGTAATTCTAGATGTTCACATAGCATTTGCACTCACACATTTTGTAATATGTATTGAACGTTTGATAAACTCTATTGAAAATTTACATTTTATTCATTCAAATGGAGAGAGGGAAGGAATGGATATGACTTACACAAACAAACAGTAGTACAAGTCACGAGGGTCAATTTCATTTCGTATGATGGTAATTCAATACTTTACCCTCTTTAATACTTTACTAAAGTAGCATTAGACGGAAAAGGGTCAAAGTAGAAAGAAGGTACAGAGCACAATAATGGCGGTAAAAAACATTGGGTTGAACCTGGGTCTCCAGGGTCCTTATTGACCGTTCGTAAAGTTTACGATGAAGGAACATTCAACAAGTCATCGGAAAGCCCGATCGGATAGAATCGCGATTTAAAGATCCTATAGGATCACTGAATCACCTTTTCGATCCGATAGACATTGGAATGAGTTGTTGAATGTTTCTCGGAAACTTTATGAATGGTTATGGATAAAGGGCCTGATATGAAAGCAATCAGGGCTGATTTAATAGAATGGGTTCCGACATACAAACTTCTAGCTCTAATAAGGTAGCTTATGAAAACCGCAAGCATAGGCAATTTGTTTATATCAACCACTGTGTTAGAATAGTATCTTATTCATGATTTGTACAGAGAACCTCCGAAATACGAAAGGCATAAAATTAAATGTAAATGTTTTGTTTGCTTGTCAGTCAAGCTTGAGTAAACAGCAGAGGTATATTCGTAAGCAACTAAGGAAGTATTAGTATTCATAGACAAGACGTTGACCCGGCTAATTATATTTTCAGATTCGCCGTATAATTTAAGATTTCTCAGACGTCTCGGTTATAAACAGATAAACAGTTATTATGCCTACTTTACGTTTAGAAAACGTCTTATCATAGTTTCCTGACTGATTGCGTGTGCGCATGGTCGTGACGTTTTTGTTAGTTATTTATCACAGCACTCGAAATTACCAGTTGTAATGAGCCACACCGTATGTTCACCAAGTGGGGGCAATGGGTCAATGTGACCGCTAATTGTTTATATTTATTCTACATGGACAGTCTAACACATTTTATTAGAATAGTTCTTATTTAGTTTATACAAGAACTCCATATTTGTTAAGATTGCAGTCAAGTTGATCTCCTCCGCTTAACGTTTTCGGTATTAACACCTTTTGAGTCAACATTTTCGTCATTGATCATCACATCATTAAATTAGGTATAAGTATCATAAAATTAGTTGTATTGCTGCTGCAATGTTTATAAAGGAGCGGTTATGGTACGATACACACTCAATATGATAAGATTAATGTCAGTAGTGGGTAGGTCTGTAGGTCTCACCTCGCTTTGATCAGCACCATAGAAATCTAAGTAACCAATCAATCTCTAACCTTGTCAAAAACGTCAAGCAACACAAAAAGGTAAATAAAGAACATAACGCAAGCTCAGTAAAAAAACATGTTGTATGAAACGCTTTACTTTAAAATTTGTAATGTTATCTAGATTTTTGTGACCACTACAATGTTGTTACGAATTCGCGAAAACTTATTCGGAACTATCAACAGTTTTATTTATGTAAATTCTAAAGTCTATAAAAATAAAATAAGTTTCTTTTTTAATTTTTATTTCAATCATTTCTTCTTTGCCTTCCGCGTTCATAATCAATTTTATAAAGTCACCGTGAAAACATTGTTGACAAGGCTCAATATTGTTTTGTGGCTAATTTAGTTGCGGTAAAAGTAATAAACGTACTGAAAAATATTTTCAATCTTGTTAACAAATTTTATTTAAACAAATATTGATTTAGTAACAAAACAAGTCCCTTCTTCACTATAAGTACTCATCACTGGAATCAATGAGTAAGTACGTACTTGAAATTTTTCTTACCCCCACTGATAATTCGAATGTAGATCAATTAGAGGTCATTACTAGATATGCATGACCTATTTAAACAAAAGTATTATTCATACTAACTATGTAGAACTATGAATCAGTCACGATAAATCATTTTATAATAGCACATAGGTACGAAGTGTATGTCTATAGATGTCACGTACAGAACGTGTTACACGTCAACTTTGTCATCAAAGTACCTATTTGCTGTAGGTAGTTGATAGTGAAGATTTCACTTGGTTCCTAAAGTCTTAGGTTAAGTAGTTTGTCCGTAGCGTCAGTTTTCTTCATTTCTTAATTCTGAATTTTCACAACTCCCAGCAATGTCAAAAAAAATCATATCGAAGCTTCCTTTAGATCTACGTTATCCTTGACCATTTCATTCATTCATTCAGTCACCATTCATTTTACTGCTTGTACCTATTTCCCTTAATAAATTTATTATTCACACACGGCGGTAAATACATCATGCAATAGAGGATATTTATATTATTATAATGTATTTCCGCCCAATTGCACGCCGATGCATTAGCCACTAGTTCAACAGCAGTTTTCTAATACCACTAAGCTGGAGGCAAGTGTGATGGTGAAACTTCACACTTTTCATCACTAGTATCAACGATTCCTTTAGTTTTACAGTTTCATTGCTTAGGCATGATCCAATTACAAGTTTAGGAAAGCGCGAGGAATAAAGGAGACTGACTTATGCGGTAAAAACTCCGAGTTAAGTATCAGATTTTTTTGGAGTCGCTTAATAACTCTCCTTTAAATTCATTAGTATTGAAGGTACTCGAGTAACGTAAGAGGAACTTACGAGGTGCAATGAAAGTCCTTTGAAATATTACAAAATAAGAATCACCATAATTATGATTTACATAGACTAAGCTTTTGATCATTCGTAACTATCATGATGAAAACTTCGAATCAGGTTTGTTTCTATATAAAATACTAGCTGACCCGCGCAACTTCGTTTGCGCCACATAAGAGAGAGTATTACCTGTTCCCGTCGCATTTACTCCCGTCGCGTTGCGTTTACTCCCGTAGCATCTCATCGTTAATATTAAATATATGTTATGTATGTACCTAACTATGAATATTTACGCACCACACGCAACGAAGCTCTCAAAAGGAATAACTTTTCCCCCGTTTTCGAAACATTTACTATTACTGCTCCGCTCCTATTCGTTGTAGCGTGATGCTATATAGCCTATGACACTCCACAATAGCGTAGCTTTCTATTGGTGAAAGAATTTTTAAAATCGGTTCAGTAGATCCCGAGATTACCCCTTACAATTTAACAAACACACAAACTTTACTTCTTTATAATATTAGTTTAGATATGTTTTACCTCTACAAAATTGCTAATGGAGTATACAAAAATACAAAGTTCCGTTTTGATATCGTTTTATTAAAACACCCCCAGAATTAAGGCAGCTAGCTAAAAAACAGTCCTGCTATTTTCGGATTTTAGTGCGGTTAACGCACTAGAATCAGCTTTTTCATTAGTTTGACGAATGTATCGTATTTCAAAGGTTTCCCGAGAGACATGCATCATCCACCTTAAACGTGCTTCATTCATTGTATACTACCTACCTAGAACGTTAATGCAGCCAGCTAAAAAAACGGTCCTGCTATTTTCGGGTTTTAGTGCGTTTAACGCACTAGAATCAGCTTTTTCATTAGGTTGACAAATGTATCGTATTTTAAAGGTTTTCCGAGAGACATGCATCATCTACCTTAAACGTGCTTCATTCATTGTACACTACCTAGAACGTTATCCTGTATAGGTAGCACGGAACCACCAGTGACCACAATATTCCGTATTTCAAACCATAGAATCTTAAAACGGTAAATTTAATACTCATGTTTAGCGTGCGATGACGGGAAACGAAGTTTTAAATAGCACCAAGTTGCAGACTTGCACTCGACTCAAATAGCACAGACGTAAGGAGATTATTTTACTCAACCTGTTGTTACTGCATTAGCATCATTATCAGCTTACATTGGTAATGTGTTTCTAATGTACCTATGTATCAACATAAGTCATGACATGACACAACTTTGTTGACATGACATCCCGGAGGTAATTCCAGTACGAGACTAACTAGTCTTATCTTCGGAGAGAACTTAGTCTAGTGTGTCTAATTTAGTAGGCAAATAGGTACCTATCGGTTTATTACTCACACTGGGAACACTAAAGTCGGAAATAGGAACATTTGTCATCTCTAGGAAGCGATTGGCAATTTCAATATTTTTTCCTTACTTAGTCTTAGCTAAGACATATTACCAATATAATGGTGTCCCGATTAAAAAAACTATGATTTGATTAACATTATGATTTAAAATGATAACTTACAAAATTGAGCAGCATGTCTTAATTTGTTAATTGTAGACCTTGAATTATGTCGATAAATATAAATTGTAGGTACTTTAATAATACTATTAATTACGTAATATTACGCTGAATATCAAATGAGGTCACCAGGTAACTCCTAGTATTGAATTTGATTTAATTGCTCCCTGTTATAGAACTGAGGAAATTACATAAACCGCACCTACAATGTAAATGTACTCACACTATAAGGAAGATTATGAAACTTACAAGAATAAAAATGCTGGTGGTATGAGATCTAGGTATACTTTTTTAAATTGGAGACCGTTATTTAACGGAGAGAATTTTGAATTTCAGTTATTCACAGTAAATTGACTGCATAAAAATATAATAATTACCTACGTAGTTAGAGAGCACTGTATCTTGCTAAATGTATGCAAGCTGCGAATTTGCAGAGGCCATTAGCTTGCAAATAGTAGTAAAAAATATAAATACCCACAAAGTAGCTCGCTAAGAAGCGCTTCACGAGATAGAGCCATTGCATTCTTTGTAGTTGTTTCATTAGTATGCAGCACAATAACCGAGTGATGGCGTGCATGCATATCGTGCTGAGCACAAACAACCGAGGAACAACACTAATAAATTGCTTTATGTAAAGTTATTTATATTTTTTTATAAAATAAGGAAACCTACTAATATATAAAGTTATCTTTACATACGCATTATTATACCTACTTATAATTTAAGTCACGTTCTTCTTTATGCTAATCTTTATTTATATTTCCGACTATGAATGATTATCGAAAACTCGTTTTTATTGAATTTACGTATAAATGTTTACCTACTTGAATATTAAACTGGGTTTATTGAAGAGTAGCAAACATAGAATATATTCTCGTGTAACAAGAACAGGTACAGGATATGTTTCTGTGTAACCACGCAAATGTACGCCGCATCGACAAATTAATTGTATTATAGAAACTTCTTATGAATACGGTTACAGATTTAAATACACCACTTAAGTACTTCACATTTTAACGTACAAAATGAATTGAAATAATACTAAGTAGTTTTCTTTCACAACAGTCATTCAAAATTCAGTTTATAAATGCATAGATATTAGAATCAGTAAAAAAAAATAGCTACTGTGGCTCTAGCCCCTACTTATGGAAATGGTGGAAAAATTACAAACTATGAAGATAAGATTGCTCAACCATTCATTATCACAAGTATATTGTACGTAGTTCCTTGTGTTAACTGCTGAGAATAAAGCAAATTTTATATCAGATAACTTTTATTTTTATACTGACTCACATACAAAGGATTTAATTTTTAAGAAAGTATTATCAAATTGGTTCACTAACAGCGAAAATATCAATGAACACACATAAAGAAGTCGAATTGAGTACATTCTACTTTAATGATCGGTTGATAACATTATTATACTTCTAGATATTACAAGGTCTACTATAAACGAGCTAGCAAATAAACACACATGACATTTATGTAGTTTATCAATTGGCATAATCTTACACGGATAGTGAGTTTTAATTAGAACAATCAAAAATACATTTAGCACTTCGTATTGTTATAGTAATTAAAGGCTGTAACGAAATAAGTCAGATAGATAGGCAAAAATAACACAAAGATCGTGTATTGTGTACGACAACACACACAACCGAAAACCTCGAAGGGAAACCCTGTAACGGGTTGTACTAAGTTCTTGACTCAGCCCATCTAGTTACCAAGCTGGTATAACCAACACGCGATTCAGACGCAGCCCCAATGTTCAGGGCAAAAGCAGTACCTAGATCTCATAATGCATATTATTTCATTAGACCAAATTATTCCTGGTCGAAATCTCAAATACGTATAAACACAGATCTCAGATTTTATAAGTGCAACTTGGAAGATGAACAAGTCTAATGATAATACCAAAAGTTTGACATGAAGTTACCTATATTAATTTTAAATAGGTGAGTAAAGAGAACGTAAGAAGTGTGAACGTTGATATAAAGATGGAACATCGCAGACTAAATAAAAAATAACTGACAATCGAAATTAGATGACGACGTCAATATAAAGACAGTTATGTCCCTCATAAATTTATTTTTAAAGATTAAACATAAATTTTGTGATGACCCGATAACCTCTTTATATCTTCTGTGCAATGAGATTCTCTCTCAGTGCATTCATCGCACATATCCAAAGGCATTCAATGAACATGACCCGCATTATTTTATCCTAACTGCAAGAGAACTTTATTCGTTAGACTTTGATGAAGAAAATTAGTAAGTACTTAAATAAAATTATTACTAGCAGCCCGTAAGTTACAAGAACATTGCAAGAAGGCTGCCTCGGGTGCGGATGTTATTCTGGCAATACTTCATGACTTAGCAAAACCATTGCAGCATATCAAGATTGCTTTTCAAATAGCTCGATTTATTTTCAAGACCGAGGTAGATACGTACAAAATAAAATAGCAGTCATCAGGTGCATTATAAATGCAAAGGTAACTAGGTATCTGTTCGATTTTAATGATTAAAACCTGTTAGAATTCAAAGAAATTTGGCACAGCAAAGATACTTTGATCTAATATTTATCGACATCAAATCAATCAATCAAATATCCTATCACAGCCCACAGCTGGATTTCGAGTATTGTAAAGACAGCATCTGTGGCGTAGTTAAGAATTATTTTTCCACCACTATCCACTATAACGATGGTATGTGTAATTTGAAAATGAAATCTAAAGTGTTTCACTGCAATTGATATTAAATAAACCATAACTATAGAACTGGAATATTATTGTGGCGTCGACGTCAAAAAGAAACTGTAAATTACACCATCCGTAGTCTCGTTTGAATTACACGCCAGACAGTGTCTATCCCAACTTTCGTGACCACACACAGGAACATGTCGACCTCTTACAAATTTAGTATTACTCGTAAATTCCAAACACGATTTGTTCCTATCACACGTCGTAAAACATACATCTCAGCCGTGACACTGCCCGAAGCGGCAATAAATTTTCTACTGATAAGGAAAAATGGCAAGAAACTGTCTTTCAACGTCTTAGGATAGTCTTTGTAAACGAACGTTAAACTAACCCGTTCTCAAGTGGATGACTTACTGCAAGCGACACAACCGCAGCTTCCTGATCCGCGTGAGATCATATCATTATGGGGCTCGGGGCTTCATCACGTCGCGGTTGCCTAACGAAGCTCAAATGTCAGCAGGCTCTGGGAAATAACAGCCTAGTTCTCAACAAATTTTAATTCATAAAACAATAGCAAGCATAAAAAAATCGGGTAAATCTGAATTTGCAATCAATTTAGTATTGTTTGTTACTCGTAGAACAAAATTCATGCTATTGACTAAACTATTGCAAATATTATAAAATAATTTCATCTACGTTATTTTTGATATTCAATAATTTTCTCTCTGCAATTGGATTTACCCAATAGTTCTGTTAAACAAAACATTAATCTAAACATATCGCGGAAACTAGCTGTGACAATTTAGTTAGGGTGTAGACACAGCAGATCGTGGCAAAAATACTGTTACAGTAACTTGTCACACATTTGCATTTTGTCAAAACTCATTTGCATTTTGTCATTTGATTTTTATATCTTTGTATATTAAGTATATACTACGACAATATTATTATGAATATTTATCTCAGTGTTTATTATTCGTGTTATATCGTTATGAATATTTATACCATTGACATTAAATTTCAAGAAAAACACATTTCCGCCTACCAACTTCCTACTCAACTCTATTCCCATTAATTTCTGACAATTTCAATTAACTGGGTTATTGATATTTTTTCGTTTATTCACTTGAAAAGATCACGAGCTTTTGCACTTGATTTATCTTTCTTAATTTAGTTGATTAAACTGTAGAGAACATTTTTCTCTTTGATTTTCTTCCGATTGTAGTCTACATAGTCAAAATTAAGTATTAGAAATAAGTGATGAAAAAAAATCGACTCTTGCAGACGGTGTAGAGCCCGTTCACAATAGGAGCCTTTCACGAATTTCGCTTACTAGTGCATTCTAATGCTTAAATAATGATTTGTGTTCCGTGGAATTCTTTGAAATGATGCCCATCTACTTTCTATCATCGCTCCATTGGATTCAAAACACTAGTGTATAATAAAGTATGATAGTAGATACATATATGGATTCTATTTTAGCCGAATATATTAGTAGGTAATGTATACCTAAATAAATACTGGCCGCTTGTACATTTTCGTTCAAAATACAATGCATGCCCGGGTGCATTTAGTCAATAGTTTAAACAGCATAAATCCCTTGTGTGATCAATTCAAAAACATCAAGGCCATAACACGTATTTAATACTAAACTCGTCGCCCTCTGTATATTTGTGCACCCACTCCTCTGTACATTTTGTTGCACATCTGTGCACCGAACAGGGCAGCCTGTTACATCAAACTTTTAACCCTTTACGTAACAATATAACATCTGACGTACGATAATTAAATGAAGAGAGTTTCATTAATAAACCTTTTTTTGGGTTTCGTAGCCAAATGGTAAAAACGGAACCCTTATATATTCGTCATGTCTGTCTGTCTGTCTGTCCGTCTGTCTGTCCGTCCGTGTGTCACAGCCACTTTTCTCCGAAACTATAAGGCCTATGCTATTGAAACTTGGTAACTAGATGTATTCTGTAAACCGCATTAAGATTCTTATATAAAACTAGAAAAAAAGCAGTAAATTTTGGGAGTCCCCATACTCAGAACTGAAACTCAAAATTTCTTTTTTCATCAAACCCATATGTGTTGGGTATCTATAGATAGGTCTTCAAAAATGCTATTCAGGTTCCTAGAGTCATTTTTTCTTTAAGTGAATAGTTTCCGCAAGAGACACTTCCAAAGTGGAAAAATGTGTCCCCCCCCCCCCTCTAACTTCTAAACTAAGAGAATGATAAATCTAAAAAAATATATGATGTACATTGCCATAAAAACTACCAACGAAAATTGGTTTGAACGAGATAGAGCTGGTAGTTTTTTTTAATACGTCATAAACCGCAATTTTCGGTTAGAAAAATCACTACCACTGCGAACGTGTTAAAACATCAATCAAAGTTACAACGAACTATAAGAACTTTTATATTATGTTACTTGCTGCTACGAAACCCTTAACGGGCGAGTCCAACTCGCACTTGGCCGGTTTTTGTATTTATAACTTCATTATGTCATAAATCATTCTCTTAACTCTATTGATTGAGCAAAAACTTAATGGGATTAGCACGTAAATTGCAAATACCTTTTATTGCAAGTACTTATTGAAATATATTTTTATATGTGCACAAGTTGACATGAAAAGAAAAAGCTTACGAACATCAATGATACTGAGACACTTTTTAATATCTGACGATAAACCGGTTGACAACCAGCAGAACTTCTTATAAAATAAGGAAAAAGTCTTCGAGACAGGAAAGTTGGAATAAAAATAAAACAATGTAACAAGCCAACGATGCTGAGATCACGACTGGGACGAAAGGAGCGAGTTATATTTCTCACGATCTGCATCGATAGTTAAAAAAAGTAGTAAGCGAATCCTGAGTAAGGACTGCCTGTGCGTGTGTATGTAATGTGGCTGCAGGCTTCGTGCGTCAAACGAATGGTCCGTGTGACCGAGAACCAGCCCTACAGCTACTAGATAAGATATGCATGCGATCAAGAAAATGGCACATACTTACATTTTACAACGAATACCTTAATATAATTATCATGTTCAGGTTTATACACATTTCTTGAATAAGCATTGGACTGTATATTTCCAAAGGGATAAACAGTTGCACCCATATTTTTTTGCTGTTTTCGGTCTCAGGTAATAATTGCCGTTGTTCGTCGATACTGTGAGAAATATAACCAGTGGCACTATTGCTCAAAACGAATTAAGTATGATATAATGTTGTAAGCCAGTTTAAATTTTTATCTTATCCATGTATATTGTAGGTACCTAATGGTCCGTTTACCATATTAGGTATGTCTTGTTATCAGAGTATATTATATCTTCAATTTATTTAATAACGCTAACGGAGTGCCTCGAAAACCCAACGTAGCTGCAATACAAATATTCAAATAATAACATGATATAGGTATCCTTAAAGCTATTTATGTCAACGGTTATGTATCTCTATCTACATTATAACATGGATTAGGTACATAACGGCAAATACCGTATCTTTGCTGAAAGAGATATATCTCAATATTAAACTCAAATTAAACTCTCTTCTTTCAATAGCCTGAAGTATTAATAAATGTATGAAACATCATAATAATTATGTCCTTGGAAATTTAAAAGACACGAGTGCTGAGAAATTTCGAACACCCTCTACCCTGTCCAAATTAAAACAAAATAATGATATTCATTAAAAAGGTTATTGTAAAAGAATAAATTCCCCGTTTCTTTAAGAAGTATTTCATTGCGCTCCTTATTGTAATAACGTGTTTTTAAATACCTAGCCCTCCACATAAAATGTGCCATCGGACTCAAAAAAATCCCACCTAGGTATATTTCCTGAGATCATTGCGCTCAAACAAACTCTTTAGTTTTATCTTAGTAAGATTGTTGCATTATTAGTAAAGTATTCAATATTACGTATCTTACGAACGACCTCGATTTACATAAAGGTACTAAAATATTTCTGATCTCTACATCGGTATTTCCTCATTAGTAAAAGAGCTTTAAATAGCACAAACAAGCACAATAGTTTAACATCTACCTCTTGAAGCGCTCGTGGCCCCGCGGACTCAGTGTTCTGTAAACGATCACTGCAGTAAGCAACTTTCACTGTGGCCGGTCCATGGATGGGTGACCATCCATGTGATCACTTTGTGACATTTATTTGAGCGTTTCCGTGCTTCGGAAGGTACGTTAAGCCGTTGGTCCCGGTTGCCAGTAAAATGGCAGTCGTTAAGCCACGTTGAAGGCTTTATTTCAACAGCAGGTAGTCACAACCTGCGCCTGTCCATTTAAACACGGCAATACGGCTCACAACGTATTACGTGGGACAAATTATAAAAAAAAAAGGTGAAATGTGGGCATATAATATGCCTCTGCCTACCCCTTCGGGGATAAAGGCGTGATGATGAACCATCTACCTCTTCCCAAGTGTTAAATGATGTATTTTATTTCTTTTCAAATACTTATTCTTATTATTTATCTTTCTCAGAAAACACGGAGCGGACAACGATGGCTGGAATAGAGAGGAGGTACTGAGTGAAGATGGGCGTCGCGCGGGCTATTCTTGTGCTTTTAGCGTCCACGGCTCAAGCATGGATGCCGGATGCAAATGCTCGTATACACATCAGATACGGTAACTATCTATTTGTTTACACGTTTTCTATGAATTGATTGATTTATGAGCTATATTTAGTTCACTATGGATCTCGGCACGGTACGATAAGCTCTCGTGGGCTTTGGCTGAAAATCAGCGCTGTTTATTTCTGTAGTGCACTGTAATGTGTTCTTTCTCTAAGTCAGCGTTTACGTTATTTATTAAGCTATGAGAGTGGTTGTTTTTTGCTGTGAATACCTACATAGCATTATCCTAAACCATTGCAAGTATGCGGTTTTAATGAATAAAAACTGAAATCTTAGATATTCACATCCTGTGACACGCCACATGGCAGGTGCAAGAAACTGGAGATTTCGCTGTATTGTAGTGACATGTGAGAATTTCCCAACCATTTGTTATGAAATCGCAAATGTTCATTGTTATTTAATCGCTATACAATGGGAACTTTGTTCGGTGGGTCTCAACACAGAAAAAATCATCAATAGGGACGTTCGATTCGATAACAAATGCGTGTAAAATCTCATGATAGATATCCGTCAATTCAGTCAGATTAGAAAATATTGTATAAGTACATATTTTTATACGGCTTTGATAGCAGTGTAAGGGACTGTTCAGATTGGTGTAGTCGTTTATTCAATCAGAATCGTAGTGAATTAATTTCGTTTCGCAACTCTGAATGTAGGTATTATGTGCACTTTGTACATCATCATCATATACAACGATATAAATCGAATCTGTTTCAACATTTTATCATTTCATTTTAAACATTAACTCACTATTTTACTAAAATGTTTTATTTGGAAGTCGGAATGCATTTTATCGTTTCCGTTAAGGGACGCCTGCATCAAGAACTCGTCTAATAGACAACAGGTGCATGTAGTTAGCAGGTGAAACAGGCTTAGGCTCCAAAAATTATAATGACTAATACAACATTATTTAAATTACATAATATATAGGTACATACCTAGGTAGATATAATCGTAATCTTAAAATAAGTAGGCAGAGTCATTCTACACGCTCATATTTCATTAGCAGCTATTTTGTCCTAAGATGCAGCTATTCCCTGGCGATTTAAGGCCAAGACGGTCTGAGAATTAGATGTACCTACTATATACACCAAATGCTAGTAGTATCCATTAGGTACTCACAAAATAGAAGCTAAATATAGCGCATAACAATCCGTTAGCTACGAGTACCTATATATTTTTAAACTTTATACTATGTGTTACAGGTGATGAAACTTCTGACCAATTTGTGAGCAATGCGACGGCGTCAAACCACTTTCGTGTTCTAGACAAAGATGACTACTCCATTATCGTGGGTGGAAGGTAAATATATTCAAAATATTATTACGCTTTCACTCAACTGATCCGTTACATAAATGTATTATTCTAAAGATTTTCAGAGAACAGAATATTAATTGCTCAGTATTATTTTAACCAGATGCGAGAAATTCGCAACAAATTCTCAGAATAAGCCTGCTTTGGCTTCCTTACAAATGCGATTGTAAAGTTTGCTCGGCTTACAATAAAAGGGACATTTTTTTTCTTTTCAGAAACACAGTGTACAACCTCAGCCTTTACGACTTGACAGAAAATATCGAACAGGTAAGAATATCATTCTTTCGTTAAAAATTTGCACTTGTGTGACACCTCACACCTCGAGCGGACCTCATATAAAAAATGCGGCGAAGAATTTGCAATCAATTTGAATAGCAGCAGCGCTTGATATTATACTTTGAATCCTTTAAAATATCCTGAATCCTGACATCATAATATGATAAGAATACGTAACTATCTTGGTAGGTACCTATTCTAGGTAGGTACCTAATATGCCAAAACTTCGAACCAAATACTGCAAAACATAACTTATTCATTTGCAGGTGGTTTAGGACAGAAAGTTCATGTACAAGAATAATGTATAATATTTAAATAATTGGTGAAACCACAGTCTTGTTGATAAGGTCTCTACTGAGGAAGTAATATCGGCCGATAGCCCTAGTTAATCCGCCTGTAGCTGGACGATGTTCAAAAGTGTATCAAAACCATTAGTAGCGAGCTCTGCTACCGGTTATCGTATCTAATCTTACACAAACAAGTACTCGATATAACTGCACTCACTTGTAACTCGGACCCAAATTTAACTTCCAATTTATCATATTAAACGTCTAAGTAGATTTAAAAGCAGCGTTGGTAAAACTAAAATAGTAGGTACCTATAACACTTCAAGTAGGAACAAGAGGCTGTTTGTTGTTGAACTGTTCATTGTAGCTAGCCAGTTTAAAAGAGTAAAAGAATCCTGTTTCCTATAATAATGCCGATACATTTTACAACAATGTTACAGCGATGCAATACTTCGTCAACTCGACCTTCGATGTAGAGTTTATAAAAAATATTATTTCGACTTTAGAGCAAAGATTCTTCTTAATCATTATTCTCAGACTGTTACTTTTAAGAAAGTTAGTTTCAACCGCATTCTCCTCACCGCGATAATCCTGAACCAGAGGAAGTTAAAGTATTACTAGCGAGGTACCATATTTATCAAAACTAGACCATGAACCGATAGCAATAACATATACCTACCACTCCACAAGTATTAGGTATACCTAGGTACTCATAATTAGATGATACATATTGTAACGTAGGTACTACAAGTTTAGTATGACGCATTTATAAAAAGAAACACGGAAGCTACTAATACAATGTACATAACAAATCATACACGCATGTAATCAGGCTCTTGAAAATTGCATTACAAAATGGTTCCAGGACCATTGAACTAATATTAATTAACACAATATCTACTGGACCACTTAATAACTTAAGATGATGTTCATTTGAAAGGAGAGACAGCGGTTATTCTAAGTTCTACCATTTACGTATTTACAAGTTGTACTCGTATTTGGTTAGCTTTTGAGTATCTACCTACCTACCTACATGTTGCCGCTAATGTTTAGTGAATTAGTGACTCATATGATTACATACATACAAACTACGCGTTTTGCGATGGAGAAGTCACGCCAACAACACAATTAAATTAAAATTCCTACGTTTGTACGCAAGTTTGTATCACGTTCATATATTCGTTTTCTATTTACTTATAGCATTACGAATTACAATTAAAATGGGGGAAAGTGCCCCTATATTACACATCAGTATCACACACTATATATAGTTTGTTTTATATATATATATATAAAACAAAGTACCTACCTAGGTAGGTTTTGAAGCGCGGGCCCGAGGGCGTGTGTTTGGGCTAGCCTTGTACCATCAAAGGTAGACCCAGTTGACGGAAGGAGCATTAGATTACAGATAATATTTCTTCATGCGCCTCTTTACGAATCTTTGAACACACGGGCAAAAATACACCGTGCGCTTCAGTCGGTAATGGTCCGACATACCCATCTCCCCAACAGCTTGCGAAGGCTTCGATGTAAACCCTTGAGACAAAAGGGTTTAGTAGGATATTACTGTAAATCAGAAATCGCATTAGTTGTTTGAAATAGTATCATGTCAACGCAATATCGTAAGATATATTTACATGCTTACTTTTTCATTTTCTCACAAGAAATTGAAACCGGGTCTCAGGTAGAAATAATAAATTGTGTGATTGACTCATCATACTATGTACAATGTAGGAACATATTATAATATCTACCGACTTGTTACTAGTAGAAGACTAGAGAAGTGTGGCGCACAATAAATATTTTAACGATTATACTAAAAATCTCATAAACTTCATGGTGATTTATTGAAAATTTCGATTGAAGGCAGCCTGCAACGTGAAATAAAAAGTAAAAACACGAAGCGATATGGGCGAACGAACGTGGCATGAGAGATTGTTTGGCACTCACCCAAAAATACTAGCGTTTCACTCATGAAAAACATTCAGCGTGTTTATATACACGGTTTTATGATCGACGTCCTAAACTCGTTCAATGCCCTTACAAAACTCGCGAAGGGAATATCGGTAAAATAAGCTGTCAGATCACACTGTCAAGGGATCGAGGCACCCTATAGATTGGCACTCCCTTTCCTTTATTCAGGTAGGTATCCAAATAGAATACTATCTCGTTGCACACTACTTATTTAGTGTTTAAGAGTATTTACCTAATAAAAAAAACTATTTATTAGCAAATATTATCTAAGTACCTTTGTAAATTAATAATGTACAATTTTACATGTTCATTTAGGTAGGTACAATCATATGAGTGCTGCAAGCCATAACATTAGCTGTTTATGATCTCGTATTTAACAATGTAGAAATATGTTACGTCTTAAAAGTTAAAACTGGATCGGTAAGTTCATATTTAAAGGTCAAAGAAGCCATAATCGTTTCACTTCGGTTATTCGTTGCATTCATTGGCTTAAACTGAATGTCAAGCTTGGCACTTCATGGTTTAAGTTCCACGTCACATAATAGTCGATCGGTGTGCTGTAGTGTCGAATTATTCACGGTCAACTACTCAGGGCGTACACTTCACCTCTCCCGAATACTAATCAAATCGACAGTTAGATACATTTTCTTCAAAAAGTTCAACTGTTTTCGAATATAGATACCTACCTTCTCTTAGAAAACTTATGGCACTTTAGAACTTTCATAGATTGCTACATTATGCTATTCACTTTGTTATTTCTGCTTGTTGCGTCTTATAAAGGCTATCTTATCTTTGAGATAACTAAACGTTTGTCCGATAAAATGCAGTTACCTATCTGCAGTTAAACAAAACACCTGGGCAAATTATCGTATTTACTATTAAAAAGTTAGAAATAGGGTCACCCCAAAATTATACACATCTAGCCCTAAATCAACTTGTTGCTTTGTATAACCAGTTTACAAACTTGTAACTTGATACTCGTTTTCAACACACAACCGTTTGCAGTGCCACTTGATTCACTATCTCGAAGAAATAAAAATGTAGATATTATTGCACAAAAGTGATCTTGCAATTTAAACTTACGCTATTTGTTATACAAAGGTCACATAAATATCAATGTAATTATGTACCTATGTAGGCAGGTAATAACTACATATGATCAGAAGCATGAATATAATTAATGACATGAATGAATTTGTTTACAGCGCTTGGAGTGGCAATCAACGGACGCACATAGAGAACTGTGTCAACTGAAGGGCAAGTCAGCAGATGAATGTCAAAACTATCCTCGAGTAGCGGCGCGGTCACACGGCAGACTCCTAGTCTGCGGCACCAACGCATTTAAACCGTTATGCAGGCGATACGCGAGGCATCCACCGAACCACCATCTTGATGAATTCGATGGCTCAGGTCGCTGTCCATACGACCCACAACACAATTCCTCCGCCATATTTGTTGGTAAGTAGTGTTTAATATCTATTAGTAGTTTTATGTGTTAAGAAGTGATGTAGCTAACTCATCAATTTTGATCAGTAGGGAGACAAAAATCATTGCTTAGTATCATTTGCTTTGGTTACAGACAATCAACTGTACACAGCAACGGCAGCAGATTTTTCTGGAACCGATCCTCTAATATATCGGGAGCCTGTTCGAACTGAACGTTCAGATCTTCGTTTGCTCAACGATCCATCGTTTGTGGGAGCTGTAGCTTCTACAAGCCATGTCTACTTTTTCTATCGTGAAACAGCTGTGGAATATATGAACTGCGGCAAAGTGAGTATACCCAACTTAACTATGTTATATTGAACAACGTATGGCTACGAATCTAACAATTGCTAAATGCTTTTATTTCCCTCCACAGGCCGTTTATTCCAGAGTAGCAAGAATATGTTTAAATGACAAAGGCGGCCCTCATTCGTTTAGCGACAGGTGGACATCATTTTTGAAGACTCGGCTCAATTGCTCTATGCCTGGGGATTATCCTTTTTATTTCGACGAGATTCGTAAGTTAACAAAAATATTAAACATTGAATTCTAGTAAATAAGGCAAATATTTGTTTTAAACGACATATTTTACAATTTACAGAGGCGACGACTGAAATTATCAATGGATTATACGGAAAAAGTAGCAGCAAAAATGATATCATGTACGCCGTATTTACTACGCCACAAAATGCCATCGGCGGATCAGCAGTTTGTGCATTTTCTATGAGAGACATCATTGATGCCTTTGAGGGTCCATTCAAAGGGCAAGAAAGTATGAATTCCAATTGGTTGCCCTTGGAAAAAGAAAAAGTACCCGAAAATAGACCAGGTTCGTGTGTCGAAGACAGTCGTACTCTTTCTGATTCAGAAGTAAGTTTTATAAAAACTCATCCCTTGATGGACAAAGCAGTTCCATCATTCCTGGCAAGGCCAGTTCTTATCAGAGTTAGCTTACAATATAGATTTTCTGCTATTGCGGTACATCCGCAAGTACAAGCGATGAACGGAAACAAATATGATGTTATGTATATCGGCACCGATGATGGTCGAGTTATCAAAGCAGTGAATGTTGCTGCAAATGAAGGAGATTTTGATGCAAGTTCAGATGAATACAGCAAGAATCCTGTAAGGACAGCTGTGATATCTGAAGTGCAAGTTTTACCTCAAGGAGTTCCTATTAAGCAAATGCATGTAGCACTCACTACGGAAAAATTAATAGTCGCTTCTGGTGATATCATAAAAGCAGTCTCACTGTCCCATTGTGGAAATGTACAATCCTGCAGGTAAGAATAAAAATAACTACCTACCTATAATATCTGCAAAATATTTTTTTATTCATATTTGTTTAAGTTTTTGGCCTAAATAGCTATGACAGCTCCATCGTACCCTGAGCTTACTAACTGTTATTCCTAACATTTTCAATTGTTACAGAGAATGTGTTGCATTGCAAGATCCTCACTGCGGCTGGGATTCAAAGCAACAAGTATGTTCATGGGTCGGAAACAGACAATTTCCAAACCCAAGATTTTTACAGAATGTAGAATACGGAAAGACTGATGTATGTAACAAAATGCCATCTGTCTTAGCAAATGATAGACACAGTCATAAAAATTCAGGCACTAAGAAGCCTACCCAGTCTGACACAGAGATGCGACAGAAAACAGATGACATTCAAAATGAAATATTAATTGAGGTCGTTGAAACAAATGTTTTGCCTGAGGAAAAGGGGACTACCAACAATAAACATGGCACAGGTATGTAATAAACTTTTAAATAAACATAATCGATTTAATTGTTTAATTGAGGTTTATATTCTAAATTATGTATTTATATCCTCAGATCTACTGACGGTGGAAGCCGCCGATGGAAACATTTACAGTGCACAAGCTTTACTGACAGCTGTAGTAGCATCCTGCCTAGTTACACTCATGGTCGGATTCGTCATTGGATACCTTTTTTCACGAAGATTTCGACACCCGTTTTTTACAGATACCTCGCCGTTCAATGAACAGCACAATCATTTAAACAGGTAAAAATTATTTTTGAATCAAATTATTATTAATTTAAAGACTAAATTAATAGCATTTACCTTCGAAACATTTTGGCATAAATGACAATACAGTTTTCCTTTACAGGCGAGTTTTTATGATTTCAAGAAGTGAGTTTTATCTGTAATCTGCAAATGCTCGCTGAAACATTGTCACATTAAGCCAAAGCACTTATATATGAATCGTCTTTGTACAGATACATATTATGCTTAGTCACACTATTTGTTAATGCACTTCTACACATGTAACATATCTACATATAAAATACCAATCAAACATACCATGAACTTGCAAACCACTGTACAAATTAGTCATTTGGGCAACCTCATAAGTATATTTATCATTATTATTTCTACTAAATTTACAATTATTTTTTATTTCCAGATTGAGCCCATTAGAAACACCTCTAAATGCAAACACCGCCTATTTACCTCGATCGAAAAACGTAAACATGGTGGCAAATGTGTGTCCTAAACCAGACAATTTGCATCTAGAGCTTGGCAAGGAACGCACTCTCGACCTACGAAATTCAACCGAATCATTAGACAAGGATCTCAAGTGTGGCACGTTACAAAAGGTTAAAAAGACTTATATTTGAAAATTACCTAAACAAACAGTGTATGGATCTATTGAGAAGTGATTAAGATGTTATGTTGTTGGATGTGCCAAGTCTTCCGAAATTGTCGGCTAAGACAGTGAATTTGTAGTGAATCGTTCTGTGTGAACTACGACTGTGTAAATATATCTTCTTTCCGTGTGGAGCCTGCTGATTATTCCGAACACTCAATATTATATTTTCTCATTTACCTAGTGAACACTACAGATATTTAAATATCATAAAGACTGTAATCAAAAATGTAGGGTAGGTGAGTGAAATAGGAATTAGTGGTGGTAATAGCTCCACTTCATAAAAGCAACAATATCAGACTGATAGATCTTTCATTAATTAATGATTTAATAACAGATTGTAAATACTTATTCAGTTCTAGACGTAGTTAGGTACAGATGTTTACACATTCCATAATCCTAAATAGTAGAATAATTAACGGTGCAGCTAGATGTAAGTAGGTACATTTTGAAACCACGATGACGAGGGTGTTTCCGTATCCTACCGCAGGAATATTCTGTAGGGAAAATGCTAAGTCCTTAATGTTGAAAATGATTAACATTAGTTTTTAATTGGCCACCACACAGAGATTAAACGAAGGATGTTCAAGTGCACAACTTTCTACAGTCAGCGTCATTTATAGACTTGTTTTTAATGAAATGTCGTTAGGTAGGAAGTTGTCTCTTGTTTTTCGTAGTTATAGGTACTCGTATATGTGATGGCTAGGCATCGGAAGTCACTTTTCATTTACTAATTTGTTTTCACCGAGATGTTCATTAAGTTCATTATTGAGTTTGTCAGCAAGGAATCAACAATTTCACTAGTTTGTCTCCATCTTTAGTGCAGTGGGACCACGGGTAAATAAAAAGACCAGTAGAGCAAGAAACGACGAAATCGCTCACGTTGTGTTATGAGTGGTATTGGTGGCGCCCAAGACAAGCCGCGTGGTATCAAAATGTACCTTCAAGTTCAGGAGTGGCTATTGAGACTTAACATACCTAAGTCCAATAGCTTTTGTGTGTGCAGCTACTGTAAATATAAATAAATGTATATACGCGATTTTTGTTAATAATATAATAAGCCCCGGGCTTAAAGATAATATCGTAACTTGACATAGTCAAGAAGAATTTTAGTAAAATGATGTTTAAAAATGTTATACAGTTGACTGAGTGTGAATGTATTTATATTTCGTTAGGCACATATTATTATTTGTCGTATGAAAATACTTAATAATATATTCTGTTCTAAGTAAATTTCTTCAATTATGCTTACTACAGAATGGCTTATTAGTAGTTCTTTTGTAAACATTATCCTTTTTATAAGTATAGATAAATTAGACAACATATTAGCAACGGATTTACTTTATTAGCAATCTCATTTACTCCTAAAACTGAGTTAGGTAATGATGACCCACAAGCTGTTGTTTGTCTGTTGAGCAAGCAATGAATTTAGGTATCGTTGTCAACATGAGGATGACATGATTTAGATCAAACCCTCTATACTTAAATAAATAAAGAAAAAAATCTATTGGAAGTTCAGAAGGCAGTCACTTACACCTACTGATATAGGTAGGTAGGTACCTAAAAGTTGTCAAATCAAACATTACAAAATCTACAATAGGAAGGCTATGATTATAAAATACTTCACTCTGACTCATTGGAAATTGACTGCATCTAATCCTCATCTCATTTACGATGTTTTTATTTACCTACCCAAGAATGTTAACGTATAACTTCACATCCTGTTAGATCAGCGGGAAATGTTGGAAAAGAATTACGAGCCGTAGTAAATAAATATAAAATTTGTTACTATAAAAATATACTATAATTATTATAGCAAATATTGCTGTGCTAAGTGCATAGTGCCTTGTAGGTTGCCAATTTAGTGCCTAATGTTATGTAGTATACATCAGGACAGAGAATATTATTTATTTGTAAAATTTATATGTAATGTAAAAACATTGGTTTTATTAAATTTTACTTTATCAGGTACAAAAGCTTAAGTTGCTTTGAAATTGTTAAATATATAGACAACATTTTAGAAACGCCTCAACTTGTATTTTGATTACATGAAGTTATAATACCTGATTATTAAACGTGTATAAGTATGTTTAAATTGGAATTCCAATTATAAGTATTTGAGTGTGGATAAAAACGTTATTAGGCTAAAATAACCACCAAGATAACTTAAAAAATGAGCTAGTATTCCCACCGTAAAACAATCAAAGTCTCTTATTTTAAGAAAAATGAAATATCTATTTCTGTACATAAAAATAAATAAGCAGTAGAATATGTTAAAGTAAGTGAATTATCTACGTATCTATGAAAGTGACTAGGTATGACAAAATGTTTTCGTTTCAAAATGTTTTACATTGTAACTAAATAAGTAATTAGTAGGTAATAGTTTTGGAATCATTTATATTCATAATGTTGTTATAAATAATCAAATATGTTCATCAATACATGTCACTACCCACTCAATATAATAAGTTTTATTTATATTTTTATATCATTATGCTGGCGATTGTATATAAAAATTCAGTACTAGGCAAGGAAATATAAATATGAAATATTACAGAGGTTTTATTAATGAAGATGAAGATATCCAACTCATTTTATTCCCCTCAGCATGGTTACCTTGCCGTAACGACACAACGACCATCATTTGATTGGTATTACAAGTCAATGATCTACCAATACTAGTATCTCAAAGGGAAACTCTTTTTTATGTCTTCCACCAGGGTAGAAGACATATGGCCCACCTGATCCAAAGATGTTACCATAGTCTATGGACGTTTGCAAAACCAGAGGTGTTAACATAACACTCGCGCTGCCGACTCACAGAACTCCCTCTACGCCCACTTTTGAAGAACCAGTAGACGTCCGGCAAAGCCAAGGCAGGGAGCTCATTCCACAATCGACGATTACGCGGAAGAAATACCCTATCGGGCCTTAACGTGCACGACAAAAATAATCTCTAAGGGAGTTTAGAGCTATGATGAGATAACTGATGAAATCAGGCGTTACATGGCGGAAATCCATCCTAGAACGATAATAAAGGAGGGGAGGGAGAGGAACCCGCCTCACACCATCGATTCGTCAATCCTAACGTACAACAGTTAAGAATAACCACAACTAATTTTAAGGGAGGAGTGACGAACCGAACTCCTCAGGAAAGGAATTTTAGATGTTGGATAGGAAAATTACCTGTACCCTCCAGATTGTTAGTAATGAGCACTACTCCGCTTAGCAACGTGACTAATAAGTCGACACGTGTTTTGCCTACACATCAGGCATCTTCAGTAGCAAATTTGCTGCCATGTAGTCCTGAAGATGCAGCCTTCCTCTCCCTTCCCTCCTTTATTATCGTTCTAACTATAATAAGGTTGGAACGACGTCAGAGAGACACAGATAAGTACAAAATAATAATAAATAACTCATATAATTATATAAACCGTCCCAATTGCTCCCGTGGCTGGGTAGGCGAACTATCTCGATAGCTCAGTGGTAGGTATGATTATTTTGTATTTTAAGCGAGTGTCCCCAACCAGATCGGCCGACCACCTAGAATACATACCATAGCATTTGCATGTTGAAAACGATAGGTAGTAGAGTACGATAGGCTGATTTGTTTGATTGAGTCTATTAACTATTCTACAGTCGATTCAGGGATAGATGACCATCTGTGTCATAATATCCATTCACAAGCGGTTCGGTGCTAGACAGCATCGTAATCAGTTGCTCCTGGTCAACTGCATATGAATTAAATCGAGTTGAAGTCCTTATGGTTAGGTTGAAAGTTCCAACAGCAGTTTGTGTACAACCTGCTATTTCCAATTTATGGAGCTTTCCATTGTTAAAAGTTTGTTGAAAATTGGGTTAGTAGTTCCAGAGTTTACTGTTTTCGAATGCAATGGTATTTTCTTTTTTACATACCTTTAACATCATGAAAAATGAAAAAGCTACTCTCACTAAATAAAAGGATTTAGTATTTGTTAAGAAAAAATACATCTATGTACAAAATATTTATAAAGCTACTAACTTATTGCTCACATCAAGTCTTCTGCATCTATAAAATTTATGTAATTACATAAGAATTGCCTCTTCTCATCTGCATTTTCAACAATGCTTTTATTGATAGTTATACCTTCCTCATAAGATACCACTTCTTCTTTCACTTCTGAACATCCTTCTAGTCCCAAAATAAAATTATGTAGAATGCACGACACAGCTATAAGAAGTTCCACAGATTCAGGTTTCACAGTATCAATGTGATTTAATTTCCTAAATTTCTCTTTTAATCTTTCAAAAGCCTGTCCGACATAGCACCGAGTTTTCCAATGAGTCTCATTAAATTTCATTTCTTCACTAGTGAGCAACTCATCACTTGTAAATGGGGTAATAAGATTGTTTTTCAATCTATACTCAGGCCCTCCTAGAATGTGATTCTCAAATTCTACAAGTTTCTTCAATTCATTAGCTAACTGACTTTCTTTATACAATTTACCCTTTTTTGTTTGTCCTATAGCACCAATATGAATATCTGTGAACATCAAATTCTCATCACAAACAGCTTGTAAAAGGATGATTTCTGGGTGCCCTCTTTTATTTCTTTTTGAAACAACTTTGAAGCGACATGCATCAATAAACCCAACACAATTGGGAAATTTAAACCGACTATTCACTTTAATCCTTGTGACATGTTGCTCTTCCTTTGATGGCCAGCTAATAAAATGATTCATATTTTCATACAAGACAGTAGCTATTTCTTGAAATATGTAACTCACTGATGATTTATGCAAACGAAACAATTTGCCAACCTCATTAAAGGAACCATCATTGACAAGATACCAAAGAAATATATGGACCTTTTTCTCAAGTGGGACTGTCCCAGAGCTTATATGGTCCTTCAGAAATGTAATTAATGCCTGTAAAAAAGCAAATATATTTATTACTAAACAAAGATGATTCAGCTGAAATATAGATCCTATTATGCCGTGTTTGCTCCAAATTGATACATTTTTAGTTTTTTTATCTTATTGCTTATAAAAAAGGTAGACAATAGGTATTCAAATTAGAACAAGACTAAGGAGAGTCTCAGTCTTGACGTGCTACCACCATTCTAGTTTAAGTGTTAATAACTTTTAATAACATGGCTAAACGGTGTGAGATTGTCAGCCGTTATTACGGAAGTCAGGTGGCTTACCTCAAGGACATTCCTTTGGGACAAAAATTTGTAAGATACATGAATATTTGTCTTCAAAGAATGGGTGTTTCTATGTATTATATGTTGATTGATGAAGATACTTAATTAACAATGATTTTTATCATTGCTAAGTATCTTTTAACAGTTTCTAATTTAGTGCCAGAGCCCACCATGTGGAGCCTCAGATCGTCATAAATGGACTTTAATTTTCGGCATTATTATGAGTGGCTATTGTATGACCTCCAAACTCAATATGGGCAACTAGCCAGACCCTCATCTGTTGCTCAGGATTAAGTACCTCCTACTTTTATAACTCTTAATTCTTTAAGGGCAGTAATTATATGAAACTTACCTGAACAGTATTCTTTTTCATTTCAAAATTCGCAATATACTCTTCATCAGTAAAATTGAGGATAGTTTGTTCATAAAAGCCCTTCAAGGACCGGCTAAAGGGTGGAGAAACAGACCGTTGGGCCTTTGATTTATCAGTTATGTTTTCTGCGTTCATTAGATTGTTAATAATGGACATATTTTCATTATTTTCATTGACTATATTGGCCATAGCTACGACCAACCGATTGATTACAGTACTAGCATCACTATCTAGAAACATGTTTAACACAAATTGTTTCTGAAAATTATTCATATTGAATAAATAGTATAAGTCACACTATATTAAACTGGGAAGGGGCCGAAAATAAGCCAGTCTCCAACTTCGCAGCATTTAATTTTAAAACCCGAAGTGTATTTTGTAAATAATTACAATGTTTACATAAGTCTTTGACATATGACATTGACATTAGAATTTGTTTGCATTTGATTTTTTCAATTTTTTTGACATCACATGTAGCAGGCTAAGGTCAAAGAACGTGCTATCTAGTAATGGAGGACTCTTATCGCACCCTCCCCGAATTGGGTTTGTACTATCCCACAGAATCCCACTTGTTAGAGAAGTGGTTAGCCTGCTTGTGTTAGGGTTGCTACACACATAAGCGGGCGTCATTGTCGGTTCGGCAGTATTTGCCGAACAGCAAAGCTGACTTGTCCCTGCTTGCCTACACACATCACATTAAAGGTGGCAATTAAGGATCATCCCCACAGATTGCCCCTGCGGCAGGTGTGTGAGTAGCGGGCTAACTGCGGTAGGTACAGGGTGAGATTTTTCACCCGCTCCGTCATCTTTAATACGCCAGAGGCCAGACATCTGCTTGCAGTCACTTTATGAAAATAGGAAAATAGAAACAAAACAATTGATTGACTGAAGACATTTATTTTCTTAATAAATAAATAATACATTTTCATTGTATTTGATTAAATCATAGTTTTTATGAGTGTGGGTTCAACCACTGGTGGGTGCATAGAAAAGCCATGCACCTATGAAGGGCGGGGAAAATACATCGATATGAATAAAATATATAACAATGACTTGAGTCATTTTCAAAACAAATATTAATAGAACAAATTATAAAGATCGACACAAAAAATGAAAACCGATAAAACAAAACTACAAAAATGCAACTTGCCCATAGTCGTATGGGCAAGTGGAAAATGGTCACCCATTTTTGTAATCGATATGCGATAACTATTTAAAAAAATAAATGGTGCAAACAATTCTCGACTTTGTGGAAAATGCATTTGAATACCTATTAATTTTATCATTAGGTACCTACTCAACACAATGAAGAGATTGATACTTTTCCCATGCTCAGTAGGTGTATAGGCAATAGAAATTCGCCATGCGCCCACCAGAGGATGAAGCTGATGGGTGAACAGATTGTCAGCCAGATCCAGGTTTTGAAATTCAGATGTATTCTATACCAAAGAATTTTGCAAACCCCCAAGTACTGATGTAAGCTTTTGTACATTAACTTTCAATAAAAATGATTTTTTAAAAACATTGTTTTCAGTGAAATGGTTTATAGACGAGTTTCAAACAATTTGTATTAATGCCCTTCTACGGTTGCTTTCCACAACTCAATGTCATTTATTGCGCCTATTTTGTGTGGTAAAAAATGTCCTTATTATAACTGCCTTTCCAACACTGGTTTCTTAAGCAAAGAGCACTGTTTTTTTTTAGAAATATTAATTTCTTTTCCATATCAATGTTTTATTGTTCGATGGCATCTCTATAGTATCTATGAGAGTTAAATTATTCTTTTCTGCTAATATAACTAACTCAGTTATATCACGAAGGCCCCATGCTGGATTTCTAGATTTTAAAGATGCATCAAATTGTACATTACTATCTGGTGTTATAACACCATCTTTACTGTAAGGCCCATAGGTAATCATTAGTGCATCAGGCTTTAAATAATTGCCTGCATTTTCAAATAATCCAATAGTACATTCATAAGGGCTAATATGAATCATATTTGCACAATACATATAATCAACTCCATCTTTCTTAAAGCCATATGTTGATAGTGTAGTACATATATCTACCAGTTTCGGGGAAAGTATATTTTTTGTAGTACAATTCTTAGCATAATATGTTATACTTCCTATTAAATCTTCATCCACATCAGTTGGCTGAAATCTCACGCCCGGGAAGTGAGGGGCAAAATGGGCAACATGCTGGCCTGAGCCTGATGCTATCTCCAAGAATAATGGACTCTCCTCATCATCACAATTATCAACATCACTAATGATAAACCTTTTCAAAACCTGGAGTATTGGTTCTTGATTTCTAGATGCTGCAGGATAGATAAGTTTCTGATTTTTTATGCTGAAAATTATAGAAGTGATGTATAGTATACAATGAGAATTCAATAACATAGCAAGATCAAACAGTAAAGTTATAGACCCTCAGTTCCTCAGCAGACAGTCAAGCTTGGCTAGTTAGTTCTAATTTAAACTTCAATCTACATTATTATTATAAAGAAGATTCATGTTTCTGTATGTATTGAATAAGCTCAAAAACTACAGGACTGATATTAAAAACTCTTTATTGGCCATTATAAAGCTAGATTATAGGCTTTTTTGTTTAACGTGAGGGAAAATCCTCATGGATGTTATGCCGGACTCCTACCGACTAAAAAACCTCACGTAACGCCCAACAGCCTTTGGTTGGGAGCCCCGGGTAAGCCCTCGGAAGGATGTCCCAGGACTAGATTATAGGCTAGTAACTTATTTATTTCCCTGTTCCAATTCCCATGGGAACTTGCTCCCAAGATAAAAGAATCAATCCTGTTGATAGGCTACGGAATAATAAACATGGATTATTTTACAATGCTTAAATATTTATATCTTGTAAATTCACTAAGAAGGTTTTTTGTTGGCATATTTTAGTAAACTAGATAGGATTAAGTGAACTGATTACAATGAAATCAGTGTAACCAACACTGCCATCATAAATTTAATGATATGAAAAGGTACATATTATACAACTAGTAAACATTCCTTGCTAAGTACACCCATGTGAAATACTGAACCCGGTTATGTGACACTGGAAACTACTTCTATGGTTTCGGCGACTTTTGCAATTAAAGGGAGTAAATTTTGTAGAAAATTAACTGATGAACTAGCTATGTACCTCTCTTCTTCAGTAAAACTGCTTCCAACATCTTGAGCCATTGACCTAATCTTTTGAAGAGTTCTGCGAGCTAAACACTTGGAGAAATAAATTTTGGCTTAGGTTTGCTCACAAGCTCCAAGAATAACAACTACTTAACTACTAAACTAAAGTATTATTTCTTATATTAATTTGATGAAGTAGTTTTCAAAAAGAATAACATAAAATAACTTTTATGTAATGAAATTTGAGCAGAAAAATCGAACTAGGACTGAGACGAAACGAACGATCTGCTTTAAACTAGAGATGCGCGATTGTGAATGATTTCATTCGAATTATTCGACTTAATAAATCATTCAACTCATTCGAATGAACTATGAAATTAGTAACTAATTTGTAGATAAGGACTTAGTACTCGCCGCCTCGGTGTCGACAGGATTCTGCCGATTCTTTTCATGCGAATAAGCGACAGCGCGCCTTCACTTATTCGAATAAACCGAATTCGCGAATGATTGACGAAGTTCGTAGGTAACTAATCTTCCTCAATTCTCGGAGGCAGAGTCGACAGACGACAACCGCTTCCCGCCGCCGCGCCCGGTGCCTATTCGCTAAGATCTTCTAAACTACCAAACGGATTTTAAATGCGCTAGTTAGGTAGGTACCTACCAAAAGCATTTCAGATCCTACCTCTTAGCCTCTTACTAATATTATAAATTTATAAGAATTTGTGAATGTCAATGTTTGTTACTCTTTGACGTTCTGCCGGCTGAAGGAATCTGGCTAAAATTTGGTACAGGGATATCCCTTCTAGGGTAGACTAACAATACACAACATATCTACCTAGCTACTTTTTATCTCGGGCATAATATATGTTCTCATGAGATGAGGTAACGGGAACAAAATTTCTCGAGGGCGAAGCCGCGAGCTTCAGCTAGTACATAATAATTACCTTTACACAAACTGATGTAATTCAACTGACTGGTGGCGCTCGCTGATTGAATTCGATTATTCGACACCTGCAGCAGTCACCGAATGGGGCGAAAGATTCATTCATACCTACTTATTTCTATCGATCGTTTCAAACTGGCGAATGGCGACGAGTTAGTTACTAATATTAGTAGTGGTTATTCGATTATGCATATTAGTATAGTACTAATTTTAAAGTCGAATGTGAATATTAGTAGTCGTGGATAATTCGAATCCTCGGATTATTCGTAGTCGCGCATCGCTACTTTAAACGCAAAAAAAACGTCCATAACCATACATGTCACTGATGTCACCGTCACCGATGTCACGTATGACATAAAAAATGACTTTGAGTAGTAGTAGTTTTATTTATCCATTTTCGGATAGGCAAAGGCAATTTGAGCCATACAGCCAAATCTTGTATATTCAATAACTCTTCATTTTGCTTTAAAAGTCACAGTCCTCGTCCTCTAAGTCCAGTCAAAGTCAAGTACAGCCCTAAGTCGAAGTCAGTCTTCCTTCAGAAAAGCGGTGGATACATTTCTGAAAGTTCCTTTGGATTTTTTGTCGGAAACTGCAAAGTTGCGATTCACTGCGTTTTATCACTTCCCAACACTAGTGCACGTTGTCGAACGTTTATGTTTAAGAATCCACCATTAATACACACAAAACACTCGAAATTACACTAATTTTGCGAATTTACAAAACGACACGATACGATTCCTTCCAATTCGCGCCAAAGAAATCTGACTTTGATAGATGAAGATGACTTACCATTCGGCCACGCAGAATCCGCTCGAGCGAAATCTAGGTGCGGCGCGGCGAGCGGAAAGATCAAATGTACTGAGTTGTATGAAGCATGCCACGACCCGCCGCTCCAGCGAATCCGCGGCATAGACAGCGGTGTAATAAGGGCGAGCGCCCACTGCTTTGCGATCCGGTGCGTTTGCGTTTTTTCTTTTTTAATTTGGCCTGGCTATAAACTGAGATCTTTGGTGAATAAACTAAAAACTGGATTCATTAAGGTCGCTTTACACGCTAATTTAGCCGGCATAATGCCGTTTCACACTTTCGTGATAATCGCGAGGTAGATATCGAATAAATGTCGGTGTTTTGCGTGGTCCCACTATTTTGAACCACTAGTGGGACCACGAGGGAGAACTGTTTCTCTTGTCGTGGTCTCACTACGATATCGGATGTCAACTGTTTGGTCCTGATGTTACCTGCTTATATACTCCTTTTAGATAGGTATAACATTAAATTAACTTTTAAAATTTAGTATTAAATAACTAAAAAAGTCGGTGTTCATTATTTTATTGATATAAATTTTTGTAATTCTTAATTTTTTTTCTCTGATCTTCACATGTTCCACTGATCTTGATTTGTTTTGTCATTCTTTGTTTAAAGATCTTCATTTGTTTTGTCGATCGTCATTTGTTTTGAAAACAGGACATACTTAGTAGAACAGAAAACTCTCGAAACTTCTCGTGGTCCCACTATTTTGTCACACTAGTGGTACCACGAGAAAACACCGGGTAAATGTGTGTAAAAGTGTTTGTGGGGCTTTTACATCACATCAGGACCATCAATCGTATACAGACGCGCTGGGCGTCCGCTCTCCTGATAGCTCTCTTGCTCGACCGAGTGGCTATGTTGTACGCTGCCTTGAGGTGAGCCACATTCGGGTTGCGCACCGCCCGAGCCCTGATCCAGGTGCGGTAAGCCGCCTGTGTTGGCTGAAAGGCTACGGCACACTCACCCGCGAACCAGGGGCGGGCTTTGCGGATGCTGGCGACATCAGTGTATGGAATGTAGTATTCCATACCTAATGTTATCTCACCAGCAACAGCAGAGGCGCTTTCCGATGAAGCCCTCTCTGCAAAGCAGCGCTAAATCCACGGGATGGTTGCAAAGTATTCTCGTACTGGATTACTCGTCAGCAGTAAGTCCATAAGGGCGGGTCCATGGTCTGACCTGTCCGGTATGCGCGTAATCCCGAGTACCATTTGGGTCAGACCATGGGAGAGAGCGAACGCGTGGGCGGCCTGTCCCGCAGGATCAGTCTTGAGGGACCCCAGCTACTCAGTGTGGTGACCATTGAAGTCACGACAAAGGTACGACTGATCGGCAGGGCGGCGTGATTGCGTCTCCGTTAGGAACATCACAGCAGGCCGTGCCGTCTCTTGATGGTGAAAGACGGCGTCGAGGTTGGCTTGGAGTCCGCGGATGTTAGCGAATTCCACCTCGAATAGTGCGTTTTGGGGAATGGTCGCAGCGGCCGCTGTGAAACCTCTATTTTTATTTTGCGCTGCCATGATTGGGTTAAAGGGAGACGTGAATACGGAGCGACATTTGCTGCAGCAGTGAGTGACAAGTCTTAAGGGCTTAGCTTTATCTATAACTGTGTGTTTAGAAGGAAGTCGACCCGCCGGACGGAAGGGTATGGCCGCCGGGTCCCCTTCCGGTCACCATCCCGCACGACGGACCACATCGGGATAATGCGTGGCCTGGTAAAGCAGCCTCCCAGGGTGGTTAGTCCCTGTTAGGCCCCTATAATATGCCACGGGCAGCCGGCGGCAAGACCATTTCTACGGGTCTCCCTGGCCGGGGGGTCAACATCCGTCAGCCACACTAGGCACCACGTACCGCCTACTGGTCCCCCCCTGCTGCATCAAACATCGCCCCGGGCCAGGCTGTGCAGCTGCTGAACCCCGAACGCAACCCAACCGGGGCTGGGTTACTTGGGGGGCTTTTCACAACTGCACGGTGGTACCCCCCGGACCAATATTGTACCACCTTGTACCACATGGGAGCCTAGGCCACCATGTGGGTACCTAAATACGCGGAGCGTCGTCCGTTGTTCGGAAGGTGCACCGCGTGCCGGTGAGGTCACTAGGGCCCCTGAGTCTTGTTGTTAGTGGGGCCCCTTAAACCCTAATTTCCGCAAGGCGAGCATTAGGCTCGCGTTCCGCAATCTCTCAATATAGTTTTTTACAATTGAGCCTACGCTCATATTGAGCTCATGCCAAGGGTGTCCTGTCCAGGTTATGCTTTAGTGGAACCGTAAGGTCCTGAACAGAGGGTAGGAATTGGTTGGTACTTACTTAATAGAAGAGACAAATTCAATACTCGTCAACATCGGTAGCTTTATTTGTCACAAAAACCTGTATCTGTAACACAATACTTTTTGGATTTGGTTCGAGCGACTCACGGATTTGGTTCGCTTCCAGACCATATCCGACAGTCTGTAGATAAAATAATGTCATCTGGTGGCTAAATATGCATTAAGTTGATAGCTAGAGCAACTTAATGCACACAACTTATACACCAAATTCATGTCTTTGAGTTCGCGTCCAAAAACCACCTCCGGCTCTAACTTCACGATCATACCACGAACCTTGTACAGTTGCACACACATTTACCCATGTTTTCTCGTGGTACCATTAGTGTGACGAAATAGTGGGACCACGAGAAAGCAGTTCTCCCTCGTGGTCCCTACTTTTTATCTACATTCTGTATATAACTAGGTATGCGCTAATTTTCAAAACAAATGAAGATCAGTGAAACATGTGAAAATTGGAAAAACAAATGAAGATTGACAAAAAATTTAAATCGATAAATTAAATGAAGACTGACTTCCTTATTTGTTTTATTTTAAAATTTAATGTTATACCTATTGAAAAAGTGTATATAAGCAAAAACATCAAGATTAAAATATTGATATCCGTTTTCGTAATAGGACCACGAGAAACAGTCAGTTGTCCCTTGTGGTCCTCGTGATCCGGCTAAATAAGCGTGTAAGGCGACCTTTATGAATCCAGTTTTTAGTTCATTCACCAATGTTCTCAATTTGAAGCCATGCCAAATTAAAAAAGAAAAAGCTGTCAAATACAACAAACGCACCGGATCGCAAAGCAGTGGGCGCTCGCCCTAAGGGGACGAACTCAGGGACGAAAAATATTGATTTTTTTAATTTTTATGTTAATATAGACTGGCTTTGGTTACTCACATGAGATGCCATATCTTATTTCATAAAATATCTTCATTTCACATTGAGTAGACCGGTCCCAGACTCAACTCTAATGATAATTTACAGCACAGAGATAATAACCAAAATATTGTAAGTACATATCATCAGGCAAAATGAAAAAAGACATAGTCGCTATTTTCTAAATATTAAGTGTGAGATAATAATAATAATAATAATACAAACGGATAAAGGCAGTTCTCTTAGACACTGCACGTATTGTGAGGAGGTTCCTGTCTCTGCAGCCCTAACCACCGGTATCTTGGTCCCTGTACCCGATGCCGGTGGGACACTATTTTTTTATATTTTTAAATATATTTTTTTTTATATAATGTATTTAAAAATTTAAATTAATATGTTTTAAAATTGTAAATAAAGGAAATAATAATAAATAAATTATAATATAATAAATTTATGCGTGGGCGAGCCGTATACGGCGGTACAAGAAGAGGGTGGATCGTTATACTCAGAATCGCTCGTTCCAAAAAGATGAAAGGTGGGTGTATAGAAGATGGGAGCAGCCCGATTCGAGTGTGACTGACAGGTGCCTACCGGATGTTGAAGCCACAAATACATTCTGGCGAGGCATTTGGTCTGCACCTGTTAGTCATACAGAGTGTGAGTGGATGCGGGATGTCAAGCTTTCATGTGAGTCTATAAAGACTATGGAACCAGTCCTAATAACATCTTGTGACATAGCCAGTGCGGTTCGTTCGTTGCCCAATTGGAAGTCAACTGGGCCGGACGGACTGCACAATTTTTGGCTGAAATGGTTCCATAGCTCACATGCTTGTTTGGCATCCTGCTTTCAATCATCACTTGAATCAGGGTCGCTTCCATCTTTTATGACTTCGGGAATAACCCACCTTCTCCACAAATCCGGTAGTACTACGGACCCTAAAAATTATAGACCCATAACTTGTTTACCAACGGTCTATAAGCTTCTTACATCTATTTTGAGAGTTAAATTAGCAACTCATATTGAAAATAATTCTATAATGTCTAACTCTCAAAATGGATGTAGAAGCGGGTCACGTGGTACTAAGGAACTCCTTATTATTGACATGGCCATTAACCAGCAGGTTCGCCGTAACCGAAAAAATCTGGCGTCATGCTGGATTGATTACAAGAAAGCCTACGATTCAGTGCCACATACATGGCTGTTGAGGGTGCTGGAGTTGTATAAAGTTGATGCAACTCTAAGCACCTTCTTAAAGGCATGTATGGGGCAATGGACAACGGCTCTTGTATATCCAGGATGTCGTCAGGTTCTTGGGAATGGTGAGCCTGTCAGGATCAAGAGGGGTATATTTCAGGGTGACAGCCTGAGTCCCTTATGGTTTTGCCTGGCGCTGAATCCTCTCAGTACCTTACTGGAGGGTTCAGGGCTAGGCTATCAGTTCAGGAGAGGAGGCCAAGTTGTTTCCCACCTTCTTTACATGGATGACTTGAAATTATTTGCCTCCACCGATTCCCACTTGATAGAGTTACTAAAAGTCACAGAAGCTTTCAGTAATTCTATCAAAATGGAATTTGGTGTAGATAAATGCGCTGTCATGCATGTAAAGAAGGGACGAATTGTGGAATCTGAAAGAGTACATCTTTCAGATTTTACAAAACTTAAATCCATCTCCGCGACTGAAACCTATAAGTATCTGGGTATGTCGCAGGCATTAGGTATTACAGAGATTGGCATGAAACAAACGTTGGTGGACCGTTTCTTTGGCCGCCTGAAAAAAGTACTGAAAAGTCTTTTATCGGGCGGTAACAAGGTGCGGGCTATCAACGGTTGGGCCATGCCAATCTTAATCTATTCCTTCGGCATACTTAGATGGACTCAGACTGAATTAGACGCCCTGGATAGGAAAGTCCGTTCACTATTGACCATAAACCGAATGCATCACCCACGTTCGTCTGTAATGAGGTTGTATATCCCACGAAAGTGTGGAGGTCGCGGCTTTTTAAATGCCAAGACCTTACACAATCGTGAGGTATACAACCTTAGGGAATATTTCCTTCATGCTGACGTGGGTATGCATCGGGATGTGGTAGCAATGGATAACGGACTGACCCCTCTTGCTCTTGCCAAAGAGAACTGGCACAAACCAGTAATACTATCAACTACGGATCGCAAGGAGATATGGCAGAGCAAAGAGCTGCATGGACGATTTTAACGGGCCTTACACGGGCCCGATGTAGATTTAACAGCATCTGTCTCCTGGCTACGTTTCGGTGATTTGTTCGGCGAAACAGAAGGTTTTGTCTGTGCAATTACAGACGAAGTTGTTATGACGAATAACTATCGGAAATATATTTTGAGAGATGGTACGGTTGACATATGTCGGGCATGCCACCTACCCGGTGAATCTCTCAGACATATTATTTCTGGTTGTTCTCGTCTTGCCAACGGCGACTATTTGCATAGACACAACCAAGTGGCCAGGATTGTCCATCAGCAACTTGCACTAAAATATAAACTTGTGGATTTGGAGGTACCGTATTACAGGTATGTGCCCGACCCAGTTCTTGAAAATGGTCGTGCCACGTTGTATTGGGATCGATCTATTATCACTGACAGGACTATTGTAGCCAATAAGCCTGATATAGTGGTAATAGATCGATCAGATCGCCTCGCAATAATCGTTGATATTACGGTTCCACATGACGAAAACCTCGTGAAAGCCGAAAAAGACAAACAATTAAAATATTTGGACTTGGCTCACGAGGTTGTCGACATGTGGGATGTAGATTCAGCGATTATTGTTCCGATAGTCGTATCAGCACACGGTCTAATTGCCAAGAGCCTCGATCAACATCTCAAGAGGCTCGCGTTAGGTAGTTGGGTCAAGGGCCAGATGCAAAAGGCGGTACTTCTAGACACGGCACGTATCGTGAGGAGGTTCCTGTCTCTGCAGCCCTAACCACCGGTAGCTTGGTCCCTGTACCCGATGCCGGTGGGACGCTATTTTTTTATATTTTTAAATATATTTTTTTTATTTTAGAATGTATTTAAAAATTTAAATTAATAAGTTTATAAATGTAAATAAAGGGAATAATAATAATATATTTATTTGTCACTAATAGATTTACAATAATTTACATTGGTAAAACTGGATCCCAAACTAGGCCAAAGACCTGTATTTTGGGAAACAGCGCACAATAAGTTTGGTATAACAAAGGTATTTAGCAAGACACAATGAACTTCATTAACAGTGATTAATTCAAAATGTAGGTACGAAAGTAATAGATATTGATTTTTTATAAAATAGAAATTACCATTTAACCATTTAAATAAAATCAATCAATTAATTAATTAATAATACAATAATAAAATTAAAATTAGAATATTATACCTACAGTAGTGTTAGGTAGTTGTGTAATGTATGCTTGTGAAAGTAGTTTCTCTCTGTGTCTGTGAATGAGTGTGTGAATATATGTGTGTGACAGTGTGTAATGGAATTCTACGTACGGTGGTGATCATTCAGCAAACTTTAGTAGGGCCTCAGTACCCTCATAGTCGTGCTGTAGTAGCCAGCCGGTTGCCACACTTATCAGCTCATGCCTATTTACGCCTGCTATCCGTTTATATTTGTTGAGTAAGTTGTACATCCTGCATCCCAAGCTCTTAAACTGTCGCCTAGCGAATGCAGTTCTAGATAATAAATATATGGCTGAATAATATGATGACTGGAAATAAATATGAGAGAGGCCTATGTCCAGCAGTGTGGACTGCTATAGGCTAAATTGATTGATTGATTGAAATATTATTCCGCCAATCGCATTTTTATATGAATTTAGTAAGAGTGCGATTAATTTCATGTTCTCAAGGAATCACGCAGTGAATAGCACTTTTTGGTTCGAGACAAATAGTCTAAAGGTACGCTTCACAAATGTTCCACCGCTTTTCGGGAGCAAGAAATTTAGAATAAAATTTTGAAATAGTTGTATATCGGTCCAGTCACGAGTTAGTCTGCTACCAAATTTCTTCAAGACAATTTAATATTACGCCCTTGCATCAACACGCATTTATATGAATGAAATGTTATTTTAAAAAAATAATGAGTAATTCGCCAAAATTTCAATTTTTTCCTTAATTTCCATGACTTGATTTTTTTTCTGAATTAATGCCAACTTGACATTCCGTTGGATTGAAAAACTTCAACAATTTTTTGACGTAAAACTTCTTAAACGCCGTTGGAAAAAAAATTCCGTCACATTTTTTTGGGTTACGCGTCACATTTTTTCGTTACGCGCTATTTTTTTGTCGTCCCCACCACCGTCGCCGCTTCGATTCGAATAAATAGTACTTTCTTAAATGGCCTAAGTTCCTAAGGCTAAAATCTTTTGGACTTTGGACTTTTGGACTGTAGGAGTTTCGGACTTTTGGACTTTTAGACTTTTGGACTTTGGACTTTGGACTTTTGTCGTCCTTTGGCTCCTCGTCTCCTTACGGGGACGGCCCCAGTGTGGCGACGGGCTTTATCTCTAAACGAAATAGCGAGGTGACCCTAGCTATTTCGTTTTAGCTGACGCTAGTATTAATTTTAATTGTTAACATAAAATGTAGTGGTTGCCAGTAAAATGACAGTCGTTAAGCCAAGCAGGCAGTCACAACCTGCGCCTGTCCATCTCAACACAACATCGGTTCACCACCATGACTAATTCTAAAATGGTAAAATGCGTGCATATAATATGCCTCTGCCTACCCCTTAGGGGATAAAGGCGTGACCATATGAATGGATGGATGGTAACATAAAAATTTACACCTACTTTAGTATCTTACTATCTTACTAATATTATAAATGCGAATGTTTGTGAGTGTGGATGTTTGTTACTCTTTCACGCTCAAACGGCTAAACGGATCGAGCTGAAATTTGGAACAGAGATACATTATAGTCTGGAATAACACATAGGCTACTTTTTATCCCGGGAGTACGTTCCCATGGGAAAAATTTAACGCAGACGTAGCCGCGAGCGCCATCTATCCCACACCTATGTACTTTAAACGTGTCATAAAAGTCACAATAAAACCATAAATGCACATTTCAAAGAATGTCTATTATTATCATAAAATTTGTAAAAAAAGTTTTAAGTAGGTAAGAAGAAACCTTTTGTTATATCTTTTAACTAACTGACCCTCGCAACTTTGTTTACGTCACATAAGGTCTATGAAATTAGAGGTAGGTATTTATTAATCATACTCATCAAGTAGCATGTGAATCTGCCCTGTTTGCTTAATCAAAATAGAGCTTAATGATTAAAGCTATTCCTCAGTATAGAATTTTCCTCAGTATAAACAATTTACATACGAACATCGGCGTGTTAGAATTTTATTACATGTATCAATGTAGTAGACGTAATGTGTATAAAATGACATCAATCAAATGTCATCAATATTCTGAAAAAGAAATTAACTAAAGAGTTCACAAACTCTTTTGAAAATACATACTGTACCAACCTTAAAGAATCGTTATGAAGATAACAGGATAATTAACAACCATCCATAGAAAATAGATGGTTTAATGCTGAATACCGCAAAGAACAAGCGGCGCGGCATAGAATAGGAACTATCCTGATATCCTGGAGGATTTAAATGACGCCGATGACCTGTGCCTGCTGAGGCACACACACGCCGTCATGCATGTCTGCAGGACAACAACGTGCAGGATGAGGCAGCGAATGGCTGGACTACAAATAAAATCGACAGACGCAAGAGATGTAGTGAAGGCACTAATTCACGTACCTCGGGAGTGTCGTGTCAGAAACTGATGGGATAGAAGAGTACCCTACATCATTTCGAGACTCTCCAAGGCAAGAACAACCTTCACACAGCTGCGCCCCGTAGACAGTCGTGAAAGGGACTCGAAGAGTGAAACTCAAAACAAAGTAAACGTTTAAACTGTACTGCTAACTGCTATACGGATGCGAGACATGAAAGGTCACTAAAGACATTTCGCACCAGCTACCAGCTACAAGTCTTCGTCAACCGCTGCCTCCAACGGATCCTCGGTTTAGACGGGCCCGAGAAAATCACCAACGTAAGCCTATTGGAACGCTGCAGTGAGAACCCTATCCACCAACAGATCAAACGTCGGAAGTGTAGCTGGATTGGACACACGCTTGCAGCGTGTGTCCAATGAGACCATGATCGCATCATACCAAGGCAAGCCTTACTGAAACTACTGGTAGGGTTTCAAAAACTCTTTAACTGTTCGATAGAAGAGGTAGGTACATTTATTGAGAATGGCTTAAGGCTACATAACATGATGCTAAGATTAATAGGAGCCGTGCAGCAGTGAGAAATGTTTCGAAAACGGAAAGCATTTAATCGTTAGAGTATCCGTTGCGCCTCTGCGTAAATGGTTGAAGTAACATAAACATTATTTATTACAAAATCGTTCCTCTTAAAAAGTTCTAAAACACAATACCTATTTATTTATTTATCTTTTATGGTTCGTTCACAGTTATATTTTTTAAAAGTGACGAAATTCCTACGCTATATGCTATGCTGGACTCTTAAAGACTATAAACCACACGTATCTTGCTTAACAGCCTACGGTTGGGAGCCCCGGGTAAGCCCTCTGTAGTCATCCCAGAACTTCCAACAGACCTACGGCTACCACTATGGCCTCACCTAAGTGGGTTTGGGTCCTATCTCGCGTTTTTGGGAGGTTTTTGATCACAGTAACGTTAATTATTTCTAAAATAATGAATAGTAGCGATGCGACGAGAGTAAACGCAACGGGGGTAAATGCGTGTGTAGCATCTCTGGTGTTGCAAACGTCTATAGGCTACGGTTACCAACCTTCCGGTGGGCCGTAAGCTTGTCTGCCACCTAAGTAGTATAAAAAAAAAATGACGAGAAACATGATATCAAAATAATAGCGCTCTTTCTCGCTGTCTCTCTCTTATGAGACGCAAACGAAGTTGCGCGGGTCAGCTAGTGTTAACATAAAAATATAGTACCTAAGTACTTGCCCATAAGTTCCCATATATGAAGTTGATAAGTATTGAGTCTGTCTCTAATAAGTAGGTAGGTAGCTAGCGACGTGGCTCGTGGGTTTGTTTCTGTACTTAGTCCGTTGACAGTTAATATAGATAGATAGATAGATAATTCTTTATTGTACACCGATATTGTTACAAAAAAAAATCTATTGCAACCAACCACTTTGCCTTCGTTCGTGATGGTACTGAATGTTCTTTTCCGATACTAATAAATATAAAAGTAACACTCTTATACAATTGTATAATAAAAGAAACACTGTTTTAGTTAAGTTAAGCATATTATGACTATTTATGATATGAAAAACAACTTTATGCTTACGGTTAGATGTTAAAATCTCCACTTATATTCGGTAAAATGGGCTGTGGCTGGATAAAACGCTGGCACTCATAGGGCGACAACGATATGTACACAGAAAATCGTACAATGAGAAGCTGTCAGATGTAAAATATCCGTGAACAGACTATAAAGGTGCGGTTTCACTTAGGTGGAGCGGAGCGGAGCTGTTATTTGACAAGTAATAATAATAATAATATTCACAACGCTATCTGATCCCAAAGTAAGCTAGGAATAACCTGCTCGTGTTATGGGTATCAAACCACGGATATTAATACTCATATACTTTTTAATTAAATACATACATATTATACATAAAAACACCCAGACTCTTGAGACAATCATTTATGGGTCACACAAATATTTGTCTCAGGTGGGAGTTGAACCCACGATCTACAGCGCCGCAGGCGGTATCACTCACTACCGACTGCGCCACAGAGGCAGCCTATGCCTATGTAATGAGTTGTTATAATCCGTTCAGTTATATTACTTCCTCAAAGGTTTACATCTCTATCGACTATACATGCCCATATTGTAGTGACTTAAATCACACACTCCTATCTCGTCACACATATTTGCGAGTCCATTTTATTAGGTAGTAAAATAAATAAATGTGTCTATAACCTTTCAAGTTTCAACCTAGTGCAAATAAATATAATATATCGTCAATATCACGCGTAAAGAAATCACGCTCACTGAAGCTGATTTCATTCATATTATCAGACTTGTCCAGTGCTGGGAGCCCATTATGGGCCCGATACATGGTCTAACTGCACTTGTCATGCCTCGTCAATATCTTGTGTACATACACGTCGATGCACACACATACATGCAAAGAAATCACGCACACTGAAGGAACTTTCATTTATAAATATCAGACTTGACTCAATATTATTGACCGTGTCGCTAGCCCATTAGGAATTCATCCTAACTCTATGGTTTTGACACGTTCTGAGTACGTCCACCGCCGCCATGGCGGCCATTTCGCTCGCCGCCCCGCAATTCGCTAAAAAAGGGCGAGCGCCCACTGCTTTGCGATCCGGTGCGTTTGTTGTATTTGACAGCTTTTTCTTTTTTAATTTGGCATGGCTTCAAATTGAGAACATTGGTGAATGAACTAAAAACTGGATTCATAAAGGTCGCCTTACACGCTTATTTAGCCGGATCACGAGGACCACAAGGGACAACTGACTGTTTCTCGTGGTCCTATTACGAAAACGGATATCAATATTTTAATCTTGATGTTTTTGCTTATATACACTTTTTCAATAGGTATAACATTAAATTTTAAAATAAAACAAATAAGGAAGTCAGTCTTCATTTAATTTATCGATTTAAATTTTTTGTCAATCTTCATTTGTTTTTCCAATTTTTACATGTTTCACTGATCTTCATTTGTTTTGAAAATTAGCGCATACCTAGTTATATACAGAATGTAGATAAAAAGTAGGGACCACGCGGGAGAACTGCTTTCTCGTGGTCCCACTATTTCGTCACACTAATGGTACCACGAGAAAACATGGGTAAATGTGTGTGCAACTGTACAAGGTTCGTGGTATGATCGTGAAGTTAGAGCCGGAGGTGGTTTTTGGACGCGAACTCGAAGACATGAATTTGGTGTATAAGTTGTGTGCATTAAGTTGCTCTAGCTATCAACTTAATGCATATTTAGCCACCAGATGACATTATTTTATCTACAGACTGTCGGATATGGTCTGGAAGCGAACCAAATCCGTGAGTCGCTCGAACCAAATCCAAAAAGTATTGTGTTACAGATACAGGTTTTTGTGACAAATAAAGCTACCGATGTTGACGAGTATTGAATTTGTCTCTTCTATTAAGTAAGTACCAACCAATTCCTACCCTCTGTTCAGGACCTTACGGTTCCACTAAAGCATAACCTGGACAGGACACCCTTGGCATGAGCTCAATATGAGCGTAGGCTCAATTGTAAAAAACTATATTGAGAGATTGCGGAACGCGAGCCTAATGCTCGCCTTGCGGAAATTAGGGTTTAAGGGGCCCCACTAACAACAAGACTCAGGGGCCCTAGTGACCTCACCGGCACGCGGTGCACCTTCCGAACAACGGACGACGCTCCGCGTATTTAGGTACCCACATGGTGGCCTAGGCTCCCATGTGGTACAAGGTGGTACAATATTGGTCCGGGGGGTACCACCGTGCAGTTGTGAAAAGCCCCCCAAGTAACCCAGCCCCGGTAGGGTTGCGTTCGGGGTTCAGCAGCTGCACAGCCTGGCCCGGGGCGATGTTTGATGCAGCAGGGGGGGACCAGTAGGCGGTACGTGGTGCCTAGTGTGGCTGACGGATGTTGACCCCCCGGCCAGGGAGACCCGTAGAAACGGTCTTGCCGCTGGCTGCCCGTGGCATATTATAGGGGCCTAACAGGGACTAACCACCCTGGGAGGCTGCCCTACCAGGCCACGCATTATCCCGATGTGGTCCGGCGTGCGGGATGGTGACCGGAAGGGGACCCGGCGGCCATACCCTTCCGTCTGGCGGGTCGACTTCCTTTTAAACACACAGTCATAGATAAAGCTAAGCCCCTACGACTTGTCACTCACTGCTGCAGCAAATGTCGCTCCGTCTTCACGTCTCCCTTTAACCCAATCATGGCAGCGCAAAATAAAAATAGAGGTTTCACAGCGGCCGCTGCGACCATTCCCCAAAACGCACTATTCGAGGTGGAATTCGCTAACATCCGCGGACTCCAAGCCAACCTCGACGCCGTCTTTCACCATCAAGAGACGGCACGGCCTGCTGTGATGTTCCTAACGGAGACGCAAACACGCCGCCCTGCCGATCAGTCGTACCTTTGTTACCGGCTATATCATCGAGGAACTATTTCGAGATAAAGCCGGGGTGTGCGCGTTCGTTAGGGCGGATGTTTGCTGTCACCGGCTGCGCTGCCTTGAGAACCCTTCCTTCTCCGTCTTTTGGCTGCACGTAGATCACGGCTCTATGAGTCAGATCTACGTCTGTTTCTATCGACCCCACACAGGGACAGCTGAGATAACGAGGCTGTACCAGCACCTCAGCGAGGGGGCTGCGAGCAGGTGCGGTTCCCGGACGCGAGTTGGTTTTTCTGGGGGACTTCAATGGTCACCACACTGAGTAGCTGGGGTCCCTCAAGACTGATCCTGCGGTACAGGCCGCCCACGCGTTCGCTCTCTCCCATGGTCTGACCCAAATGGTACTCGGGATTACGCGCATACCGGACAGGTCAGACCATGGACCCGCCCTTCTGGACTTACTGCTGACGAGTAATCCAGTACGAGAATACTTTGCAACCATCCCGTGGATTTAGCGCTGCTTTGCAGAGAGGGCTTCATCGGAAAGCGCCTCTGCTGTTGCTGGTGAGATAACATTAGGTATGGAATACTACATTCCATACACTGATGTCGCCAGCATCCGCAAAGCCCGCCCCTGGTTCGCGGGTGAGTGTTCCGTAGCCTTTCAGCCAACACAGGCGGCTTACCGCACCTGGATCAGGGCTCGGGCTGTGCGCAACCCGAATGTGGCTCACCTCAAGGCAGCGTACAACATAGCCACTCGGTCGAGTAAGAGAGCTATCAGGAGAGCGGACGCCCAGCGCGTCACGCGGCTTGGTCAGGAGCTCACGTCACATCCGACGGGCAGCCGTGGATACTGGCAACTGGCCAAAGCCGTGCAGGCCAACTTTTGCAAGCCCTCGCTGCCGCCGCTGCGCTATCCTGACGGATCAGTGGCTCACAAAGCCCAAGAGAAAGCTGAAATGCTGGCCAATCTCTTTTCGGCTAGCTCCCGGGTCGATGACTGTGGCAAGCAACCTCTCACTTTTGCAGACTGTGGAACCACGATGCCGGATATTCATATCCAGCAATGCGATGTGCGGGGTGCGCGGCAGCAGAGATGCCACTCATACACAGTGGAGAGAATTTTCGCTAGAACCCAGCGTTTTAAAAGACGTTCCTCTGTCGAACTATAAAAACATGGAACAACCTGCCCGCTCACGTTTTTCCCTCATCTTACAATCCCGGGTTCTTGAAGAGGAACGTGAAGACGCACATCACAGGGCAGCCAACTTGAGGGCCACTGTCTAAAGTCTTAAGGACTGTGACACTGGCCCCCAATCGCTAGATGCACCACGGCTTACCATCAGGTTGGTGGCGACGTCAATTTGGCGAGCTAAATAAAAAAAAAAGGAATCTTAATTAAGGTGAGGCGGTTCTACGCGCCGCATCAGAGATATTTGCCTGCGTCGGAAAATGTTTTCACCTTTGGAATGACACCGCGAGGTACTTACTCGTCACGCTAGGTGCTATGCAGAGATGTGCTGTCCAATACGATTGATGGTCCTGATGTGATGTAAAAGCCCCACGAACACTTTTACACACATTTACCCGGTGTTTTCTCGTGGTACCACTAGTGTGACAAAATAGTGGGACCACGAGAAGTTTCGAAAGTTTTCTGTTCTACTAAGTATGTCCTGTTTTCAAAACAAATGACGATCGACAAAACAAATGAAGATCTTTAAACAAAGAATGACAAAACAAATCAAGATCAGTGGAACATGTGAAGATCAGAGAAAAAAATTAAGAATTACAAAAATTTATATCAATAAAATAATGAACACCGACTGTTTTAGTTATTTAATATTAAATTTTAAAATTTAATTTGATGTTATACCTATCTAAAAGGAGTATATAAGCAGGTAACATCAGGACCAAACAGTTGACATCCGATATCGTAGTGAGACCACGACACGAGAAACAGTTCTCCCTCGTGGTCCCACTAGTGGTTCAAAATAGTGGGACCACGCAAAACACCGACATTTATTCGATATCCACCTCGCGATTCTCACGAAAGTGTGAAAGTTTAAGGTTAGAGTACATGGGAAAAACTAAATCTTAGTATGGTAACACGAAAATCAAGCAAGCCAACATCAGCGCTAGAGGTAAATTAACTATGAACGGACTATAATCTGAACGGACTATTTAATGGACCCACGACACGTTCAATAATATTGAGTCAAGTCTGTTAAATTATGAATGCTAGTTGCTTCAGGGGGCGTGCTTTCTTTGCACGTGTGTGTGCATGGCCGTATATATACGTCCATGCACACACACGTATATTGTATAGTGCACAGCATCTAACTTGGCAAGGTTTTGGAGTAGCAGCGATAAGTTCGCGCATCGTACATTTTGAAGCACAAAAAAGTGCGCCACTCACTCTGAAAAGTGCTCCCCTCACTCGAAAACCTTGCCAAGTTAGCTACCAAATGCACTGTACACATTTGACGACGCGAAGTTATTGATGGTTATTTGACAGTCTCGCGAGCCCATTACAGTGGTGGCCAAATGTGTCTTCTGTCAATGTCATTATAGCGCTTTGACTGCGTCACTGCCTCACAGCTCAGTGGGTGAATTTTGACAATTTTGTTTGTTTGGCTGTCGATCGATGTCATTCGATGTAGATGTCGCCCTTCTAGCAAAATAATCAAATTGCCTCTCGGAATTAATCAATTTCTTATAGTTTTTATGTTATCGATTCTTGTGGTTTACATTAAAGAGCTTTAAAATGGCAAAACGTTCAGCCCATGAAGCCTTTGATCTCGAGGAAGTAAAAAAACAGAAAACTGAAGGTAAAAAGCACTCGTTAGATTCAGATGAAGAAGACAGTGGTGCAGAGGAGGAAAGAAATAATGTCCTGCGCGCTGACGATATTGAGGGTGAAGAAGATGGAATTGCAGGAATGGAAGGTGAAGTAAGTTCCTACAATACTTATGAATTTGTTCTTTTTTACCCGACTATCAAGAGAGATTTCCTTTTTAAAACAATCTGACTATTTTCAACTTCCGAACAGCCTGTTAGTCGTAAGAGGGTCCCATTCAGATAGGATGTGAAAGTGCAGTTGGATTTCATTGATTGGGCAGACATGTCTGTCGGGTTTTTGGGCACGAATTCAGAAGTCAGGTTCATTACAAAATATTGAGTATTATCAAGTTATATGTTATTTAATCAACTAAAAGGACACCACTATGTATAATAATTTACGATAGATATCATACAGCTCTAAAACATGTTAATGAATTATGTATCCGTTTGATGTTGAAATGATGAAAGCCATTTTCTTATAAATGACAGTACCTATAATCTATATATATAAAAATCAATGCCACTTTTCGTTGTAATTTTATAACTCAAGAACGGGCTAACCTATCCAAACCAAATGTTTAGGCTTTGTTCGGACTATTTAGTAGATGGTTTATGTGAAGTTTGCACAAAATCGGTCGAACGGTTCTTCATTTATCACGCAAACGAAGTTGCGCGGGTCAGCTAGTATACTATACTATGTTCACGCCAAATCCCTTGCGGGGTAGGCAGAAATAACCGAGCGCCACATGGCATGGTCCATACACACCTCACAGACAGTACAAGTACCTACTAATGAATAAAAGTGAATTCATTAGGTATTTTAAAATAAACTCAACTTGAAATGAAATCCAAAATACCATCTCATCCCTAGTAACATTGATATTTATTAAAGTACACAACTACAAGATTCTTTTATTCCACAGATAACAATCACGCCTTTCAACATGAAAGAGGAACTTGAAGAGGGTCACTTTGATAATCAGGGACACTACCACTGGAAGAAAGAAAAGGAGATCAGAGATGGATGGCTGGATAATATTGATTGGGTCAAGGTTAAGGGAAGGCCTGAAGACAAATACAAAGTTCATAAAGATGATGAGAACAAGGGACTTGGAGATGAATCAAGTAGTGACGAAGATGAGGCAGAAGAAAAGTTTGACTTGATAGAAAATTATAAGGAAATCATACAGCACATGAAACCAAAAGAAACAATAGCAAAGGCGTTGCAAAGACTAGGTAAGTAAATCTTTTTAGTAAGAATAAATTACTTCATAAGATCATAAGAATGGTAGATTTTAATTACAATTTCATTTAGCCAACCTGCTTTGTAAAAACGGACCCTATTCATGAGACTTCATTTTCTGTCTGTCTGTCATGAGGCTGTCTTCGGAACTGTGATAGATAGAGAGCACTCCGTGTTTTTTTTACAGAACCCATTGTGCACAAGTCCAACTCTTTTTAAAACCCTAACCAGTTTTTCACATCTCAATACATATAATCCTCTGCAATTTAATCCTTTACTGACATGAAACATTGAAAATTTTATTGTCCGCTGTGATCAGTTATGGAAAATAATAATTGAGTACATCAATCACATTGTCCACCCACCTAGAGACTATTTTTTATAGAAATTATCTCAATGCAGGTGCTGCATCCAAAATCTCCAGTGCTGAGCGCTGGAAAAGGAAAAAAGCCGGTATTGTCGATGAAAATAGCAAAATTGTTACAAGAGTAACTGAACTTGCTAACCAAATTCTTACCAAAATGGGTAATATGGATATTTATCAAGAAAACTATGAGAAGATACAAGCAGCCATAGCTAAAAAAGAAAATAAAAAAGAAGATGCAGACCTAGACATGTATGCTGATGATTTTGACCAAAAAGAAAAAGATATTTTAGGCCAAGACAGTAGCAAGGTTGAACAGAAAGAAAGTGATGATGAGGAAAATGCACAAAAAGAAGTAAAATGGGAATTCAAGTGGAATCAAAATGATGAAGATTTATCAGGTCCACATACTACTGAGCAAATGCAAAAATGGTCAGAAGAAGGATACTTCAAGACCGGTGTTTGGGTAAGGAAGTGTGGAGAGGACAGTCAGTTTTACACATCTAATAGGATAGATTTTGAATTATATTTGTAAATATTTACATTAGGGTGTTAATAAAATAAACGTTTTTCTTATTTCAAACATACTTTTTTCTTTTTTTAAACAGTGTACCAGCGAAACTATACATACTGTTGTCTGTTAACAATTTTGCAATATAATTAATAATAACAATAAATAAGGTTATAACTTGAACAATAACAAATTGTGATATAGATGTTCCAATCTCCAGCCAGCTTCCTATATTTCTCACATTGTATAATAATTGTATTCCCATTATATTCGAATACATTAAGACTATTATGTTCAAGTAACCTGTTGGTGCCTGGAAGGAAAATAATTTGAATGCTTATTTGCAGAAATACTCGTAAGAGCAAAGTCAGTTTAGATACAAATATAAGTGGGACTGTTACATCTGCGAGAAGCACAGCGAGGACACAGCACTCACATACAATACTTGTAAGAGCAAAGTCAGTTTAGTTACAAATACATATAAGTGGGACTGTTACATCTGCGAGAAGCACAGCGAGGACACAGCACTCCACACGTTGGTGGAATGCACGACGTGGGCACAACAGCGCCAGGTCCTCGTGGCAGGTCTGGACGTGAACACTATCTCGCTCAAGACCATGGTGCGAGCCATGATCTCCAGTGGGAGCAAGTGGGACTGCGCCGCCTCCTGCGAGCAGGTCATGTTCGTGAGAAAAGTGGGATTGCATTACACAAAGACATATAGGAGTTTTAAATGGAAATGCCTATTTAGGGACCATCAACAGATCTGTGAGGATAGGATACAGATTGTACAAATATTTGTACTGACCTGTGAATAAACACAAGACCTACACATGGGCCACATAGAGTACTACAGACTGGACCATGAAGATAGATGAATGATGATAGATACCTACTTTGCCTATCGCCGATAACTACCTTTGTGTCTAGAAATGGTCCCATATAAATTTTAGGTTAATCAGAAAGTAATATTACCTTGGTTAAACGTTGAACAGCCCTAAAACTGCAGGCAACAATCAAGAACGGCGCTAAAGATTTCAGTAATATAAGCGCCGTTATTAGAAAAGGCTGGAATGATGTAGTGAAGCATGTCACCCATCTAACTTCAAATGAATTCAATGACGCTATATTTCCAGTTCCAAAAAAAGCAACTATAATGTACAAAACCTGAGTATGTGAGTCAAGGAAATACTATTAGAATTATATGGACGATACTTGTTTAATGCATGACTCGTAACTTACAGAATTCGGGACTTCACGCGAAATACTTTTCACTTACATGCACCGACGTTTCGGACACGTTGCAGCGCCCGTGGTCGCGATTGGACCCGAAGTCCCGAATTCTATAAGTAAGAGTGTTAAAAACCGCAATAGTTAAAAAATCTAATTGTTTCATGGCGTATTAAGTCATGGGAGCGTGTGCGTTCGCGCAGCGGAATGTTGTTGAATTTAAAGATTTTAATTATGCAGATATTTAGTATAGGACGTCGTGTAATTGTGTATGGTAAAAAGAAAATTGTGTATGCAGCCATTGTGGAGAAATTCGCCAAAAACTGATTCCGCTGGGCGAACGTTGTCCTAGCGGAACTTTTTTTAAATCCATGCACTTAAAAGGAAAAAAATGTGCCCAACAATTAGTGTGTATTTGTGTGTAATTGTGTATGTATGAATAAAATTAGTGTATGCATAAGCTTCGGAGAAATTCAAGTTTCCGCTACGCGAACGTTTGGCCATTAGCTAGTTTTCATATAAAGCGCTTATATAGAGAGCTGTAGATTTTTACATACGTTGTTTTGAATTTGTTTATATTTGTTTAAAATACAGATTTAGAAAAAATTGTAGGGTTTAAAAGATAAAAATATAAACGTAAAATACGCTTATTAGGTCGTAGTTCGTAAAGTATACACTTTGGGGTCTAGATTTTCACGTTTATACAAACCATGTAAGTGCCTGCAACATGTTGCCAAGTATCAATGATGTTCCGTTAGTAATTAAAGGGTTATAGGACAATTTACCATGAATAGATCACTGTTTACAAAGCAGTCAAATATCACGGCGTTCTAAAGGAATTGCATAGTAAAATGTATTCCAATAATTAGTTTATTAATTCAACTACTCACATGCAAAATTTCATCTCATCAAATTCAGTAATTAAAGAGAAACAATTAAAATACTGACAAAGCATCGAAAGCCTACATAACCCGACCAAGTTCGAATGACGACATAAAAGCGGCATCGCAATATATTTAGGTAACATTCTAAAATTTACAGTCTAATACCGGTTTTGAATTGGTACAGGTGATAACACAATTATTGTTGTTTCGATATAATTTATATGTGATCAGTGATTTAAATTTTTATTGAAGCTCGAAATACACAATTATTATCCTTACCCTCATATTCATAATCGTTTAATAAACCTATTTTAGTTAAAACACATTTTAAGTCTATTGTTGTCTCAAACCAATGACAGAGTATGTTTAGCAAGCGTTTGTTAACGTTAAGTTTTTATAAACAAGGGACTAGTCATGACAAGCACCTCAGCTGCGCTCCCGATACGCTCAAAATACCAAAGAGCTGTATTTTCATTCATAAATTCATATGCTCACGGCTGTTGTCCCAGAAGGGGTAGGCAGAGGTGTGACATTTCTGTGTCACCCACATTTCGCCATTTTTGGGTTTCTACGTAACAGGTGGCGAGAAATAAATAATAAATACATAATTATTATATGTATACGTAACAGGTGGCGAGAAATAAATAATAAATACGTAATTATTTATGTAATTACAAATATTTTTGTACACAGATGTTTCAGATGTTTAATTAGAGAAGTACTTGTTAATGGGAGATTTATTTTTATCGTAGATGGTGGCGTTATTATTAAAAAATATTTTTCATTCAAGAAATGCAATTGTTTAATTTTTTCCTAACGCTTGTGTACGCAACTGTACTATAATAATGAATACTATACTGGAAGGTTAAGAGCGTTACTTAGATATATGGCACGGCCGCTTTTTTGTAGCCATTCGAATTTGGTCGGGTTATGTAGGCTTTCGATGTTTTGTCAGTATTTTAATTGTTTCTCTTTAATCACTGAATTTAATGAGATGAAATTTTGCATGTGAGTAGTTGAATTAATAAACTAATTATTGGAATACATTTTACTATGCAATTCCTTTAGAACGCCGTGATATTTGACTGCTTTGTAAACAGTGATCTATTCATGGTAAATTGTCCTATAACCCTTTAATTATTAACGGAACATCATTGATACTTGGCAACATGTTGCAGGCACTTACATGGTTTGTATAAACGTAAAAATCTAGACCCCAAAGTGTATACTTTACGAACTACGACCTAATAAGCGTATTTTACGTTTATATTTTTATCTTTTAAACCCTACAATTTTTTCTAAATCTGTATTTTAAACAAATATAAACAAATTCAAAACAACGTATGTAAAAATCTACAGCTCTCTATATAAGCGCTTTATATGAAAACTAGCTAATGGCCAAACGTTCGCGTAGCGGAAACTTGAATTTCTCCGAAGCTTATGCATACACTAATTTTATTCATACATACACAATTACACACAAATACACACTAATTGTTGGGCACATTTTTTTCCTTTTAAGTGCATGGATTTAAAAAACGTTCCGCTAGGACAACGTTCGCCCAGCGGAATCAGTTTTTGGCGAATTTCTCCACAATGGCTGCATACACAATTTTCTTTTTACCATACACAATTATACGACGTCTTATACTAAATATCTGCATAATTAAAATCTTTAAATTCAACAACATTCCGCTGCGCGAACGCACACCATGGGAGCTAGTTGGATGCGGGCGACACAAAACTGAAAGTTGTGGCAATTCTTAGGTAGGCCTCTATGCCCAGCAGTAGGCGCCTAATCGGTTGCAATAATGATGATAACTTGTTCTACAAGCACTTGCACAGATAGACCAGTAGCCCAAGTAAAGGTTCACCACTAACACTTCTAAGAGATCCAGACCTGTAATACAATCCGTCGGAGCGTCCAAAGGAGCATATCAAGGAATTTGTGAGATTCAATCCTTAAAGCCGTTACTATCTAGTTAATTTGGGCTAGATGATGTGGTGTGAGAATGCCCACAAATATTCATTTTATTTATTTTTATCTTATTGTGCTGTCTTATATCATCCAAAATACTCATTGCCAATACACCTTCTTTGGAAAAATAGGAGACTGTACGACACGCGTCGACCAATTCAGTAACTGTGAAATCGATGGATGCTTGGCGATAGGTGTACCCTAGTACCCTTAGTTACGTTCACATTATGGCTGCTTTTAGGAGTGCAAATGTACGTCATATAAAAGGATACAAAAAAGAAGGCTCTTCTGAAGTCTTGGCTATTTATTCCTCTCTCCAATGCGGTAAACGATTTTATTTCACCATCATTTTGATCAAAACTGCTTTCTAAAATCTGTAAAAATGCGAAAAATAAAATAAAAAATAACAGTTACTATCTATACTAATATTATAAAGAGGAAATATTTGTTTTTTTGTTTGTTTGTTTGTTTGTAACGAATAGGCTCCTGAACTACTGGACCGATTTAAAAAATTCTTTCACTGTTGGAAAGCTACACTCTTTGCGGTGAACATAGGCTATATTTTATTCCCGTATTCCCACGGGAACGGGAACTACGCGGGTGAAACCGCGTGACATTCGCTGGTTTATAATAAAATATTTAGATACTTAACACTATTTAATGCTTACCTGAATACTTTTTGTATTTAGTAACTTAAATTCCAGATATATCCAACACGCTAGATTAAATATTAAAACGACTATGAACAGCCCTTCATGAGCGACTGATAACAAGAGGTAGAAGTTTAAAATTGATGTATTTATAGCTAGAAGGCGGCAAATCAGTCTTTTTGAAAACATCGTAGGAATTATGAGTGATATTGCTGAAACAAAATATATTTATGTTATTTATTAATTTTACACTTATTTTTTCATTTATTATACACCACGTAAATATAAATAGAGTACCTACATAGATTTCTTAAAAGAGCAGGTACAATAGGAGGCCTTATCTTTTCTACGAGGCAACCTTTCAAAAATATAATCATACTAACGTTTCCCGCGACTGCGACCGCGTAGAAGTCGTTATCGCGTAAAATCATAACCCTCCTTTTGCGCAGTCGGTTAAAAAGTAGCCTATGTCCTTCCAGGTCCTCGAAGTATCTCAGTTATTATTTACAGAGCACTAGAGACAGCTGGGCTAATATAGTATCATATAAAAGGAATATTGAACTTTATTATGTTACCTGCTGTTATCCAAGCTGCTGCTTGATAATAGTATGAAACTGGAGTGCCTCTTTCAAATCTCTTAGATTGCACGTCGATATTATGAAGTGATAATATTAATAAAAATGCTTGTACTAAACACAATATAACCTCTTTTTTATCCTCTAAATTTCGTCGACATAGAGGCAATAATATTTTATAAATGTATATTGCAATGGCCACTAACCAAATCATACCCGCAGCAAGACTGAAAAAGAAATGATATATATTTATTTTCAAAAATCTAGCCGGTCTTCCGTAGAAGTATGAGCAAGGGGAATTCCAGCTAAATCCCTGTATAATTTATTTAAGGACCTTGGATTGCCAAGAGCTTCAGTAAGCTCTTTACTAAAACGAGTATCCAAAGCGGCATTGATAGGATCTTACCTAATCTGGTTGGGCAGGGGGGGGGGGGGGAACATTGTTGACGGTGGACGGTGATCGTTTATGCGCATAGTAAGGTGGCCACCCTAAACCTACTCGAATGGGTCGCAAGTCCCAGACGCCGTCGGGGTGTTCCCCCCTGTTCCACGCTATGGACCCGGCGCCCGCACGGAGAATCCATGGAATGCTAAGAATACGGTCTTTGGCTAAAACTACTGGAGCCTATCCTCTATATGACCCACAAGTGATGATAAAATGTATCCCAAATCCGTTCAGTCATTTCAGAATAAAGCAATTTGTTATGGGTAAAGCTAGACACCAGCTCTATGGTTCACTGGCAAGTTAGCAGGAAGTCACTTCCAGCAACCAAACAACAACGGCCGCCGTCCATCTTCAATGTAGCATCAGAGAATAAACTGGATCTCTGATGCCTTATTGTAGATTTTCAATGCAATGTGTGCAAAAATAAAAAAATAAATAATAATAAATATTCCCGGACATTTCACACAACGCTATCTGATCCCAGAGTAAGCTCGGAATAACCTGCTTGTGTTATGGGTATCAGACCACGGATATTAATACTTATATACAGTTTTTTTTTTATTTTATTAAATACATACATATTATACATAGAAACACCCAGACTCTTGAGACAAACATTTATGGGTCACACAAATATTTGTCTCCGGTGGGAATCGAACCCACGACCTCCAGCGCCGCAGGCGGTATCACTACCGACTGCGCCACAGAGGCAGTCAAAAATAAAACCAGAGCTACAAACATTCATAGGCATATCCTCAGTAATCCACTCATTTTCGAGTTTAAAGCAATAGTTAATAACATAGTTTAATAGAAAATGGTTCAATATACTCACACTAATTCTATAAAAACATCTTTACCCACAACTGGAATGAAAGTGAACACAGTAAGTGAGAAGCAACTTATTGACCAAGCACTAAGCAAGGAGTTTGATAAGAGGTGTCTGCTTAAAGATAGGTAAGGCCACAAGCCCATCCCTAGTAGCGGCACACTTAAGACCCATCTGTGTGTGAATGAAGATGCCTGAAAAAAATTGAAACTATGTATAAAAATATTGTTCAACTTCAACCCCATTCTTCAAATGCAACCTTTATACTTTGACTAAAGTTAAGACTAAATATTATCATAAGAGTTCAGTTTAGCGCGGATCACACGGGGTATAAATGAAACAACCTTACACTTTTCCGTTTCATATCACGTTTTGTTCATTAATAAAACCTATTCCCACCGAGCTAAAACCAAAAATTGTCTATGTTGCATTACACTCTTTCGTTTCGTAAAATCCAATTCACATCAAAAGAAAACTTTAATATTTTATTTTCGGTTTCGTAGGAATAGCCACGGGAATGAAATATAGCCTATGTTCACTGCGAAGAGTGTAGCTTTCCAACCGTGAAAGAATTGATCAAATCGATCCAGTAGTTTCAGAGCCTATTTGATGCATACAAACAAACAAACAATGAAATCTTTCCTCTTTATAATATTAGTATAGAAGTATAAATTTATTGGTCTGCTTCCACCTCAGTTCGGTATTACCCGTATCTGGCGTTGCTGCATCGCAGTGAAAGACGAGATTGCCCTTGAAGTTCCCATGATGCACTGCAGTCGGAAGAATAAAATAAGAAAGTGTAATCCGGGTTCCGAAACAAGGGTTTCAAACTAACTCATTAACTCGTTAACGCACTACCGCTAAAATTTTGAACTATAGACAATGTTGTACCTAAATTTTGAAACATACATTAAAAAATTATTTCATAGAAGCACTATTGTAAATTTATATTATCAACAATGTAGACTAATAAGTAGCATTAGATACAAACCGCAGAGGTTTTTTATAATGCTTAAGTACATTTTGCTATTAATAATTGTTTATATGATAAATAAATAAATAAAAAACGCTTTACGACGAATACGACGATTAACGCTCGGGTGATCTGATTTCATTTACATGCTTACTTACCATTAATATGGAACCAAATGTGTAACTCAAAATCTGTACACATAATGAAGAGATCTGTTTATTTTTCCTGAATTGACTAAATACTGTCAACCATACCATAGGCGAGGCAAGAGCATGCCACCATAAAAATATAGGCATCAAAAAATATATGTAATACTGACTCGGCAAATTCTGAGCTGGAATGAAATACGCAAAAAATTAGGTACAATACACGCATAATATAATACAGTGATGACTGCCCTGTCCCAGTGGCTCAGTGGTTACGATTACTGTGCTTAGGTCTCGGGTTCGAATGCGTCAGACTAAACATTTGTGTGATCCACTAATGTTTGATTCGGAGTTTGAACATTATCTACCAGTTTAGATTACATAGTTTCCATCCGACTGCCTCTTTGGCGTAGTCGGTAAAGATACCGCCTGCGGCGCTGGAGGTCCTGGGTTTGATTCCTGGGTCGGTCCAAATATTTGTGTGATTCACAAATGTTTGTTTCGGAGTTTGGGTGTTTTCTATGTATAATATGTATGTATTTAGAAATATATAAGTATGTATATCAGTTGTCTAAATCCCATAGCACAAACTTATATTAGCTTAATTTAGGCTAGATAATGTTGTGTGTGAATGTCTAAAAAAAAATAGTACAAACTTAAGTAAGTAAAGTTAAGTAGCTTGGGAAAATGGCGCCCTGTAAAAGTCCCAAAAGCTCAAACAGATTACCTATTGCACTCAGAAATAATTGTGTGTGTTCTCACTCAGTATTTCAACCACAAATGCTTTATGACGTGTGTTAAAATAAAGTCTATTTTTGTTTGCGCTAATACAACTGTCATTCGAATGAAGCTATATTTTACAGACTATATTTTATGATAAGTATTATGAACCTTACCAAATACTAAATAGGAAGACAATCCACACCAAAATATAAAAACTGCATTCATCCATCTACTGATTAAGTCTTTGGTAGAGGCAAATTTCTTAGACAGTGCAGCTTGAGTGTTAGTCTGTTGTTCAACTAAAATCTTTAGTAAGCAAGCTGTCCACCCTATAAACGAAGCAGTAACTAGGAGTAATAGTGGAAACTGGTAATAATTATGATAATAGTAAAGTCCTGAAAGACTCAAATGCATAATCTTTTCACTTTCAAGTATCAATTTTTCATACTCTTTGTCAGCTAACAACTTCTTTGTAGTTTTGATAAGTTCTTGATACTTCTCTTTACTAAGAGGTTCAAAAGGCTTATAAAGTAGTGATAGAGCATTTTCTTCCACATTAATCCTCTTCTTATTGTACTGTGATGCTAATTGCCTGCTGTTACTATAAATAGCCTTAGCTTTGTTGGACAAAGACATATTTAAAAAGTCAGTGGGCAGTGTTCCCTAAAACAATAAATAAGACTATTATTTGTATTACTTCAAACATAATTGTGTACATACATTAGATACATTAGTAAAAAAAAAGGTTTTAGAAAACGAAGTTTCCGCCACGTCTGTCTGTGTCTATATGTGAGCAAATGCGCTGCCTGAGAGAGTGAGAGTGTGCGCTTGTTGTATGATTTGCCACCTCACTTACTAAAAAAGCAATGGCCACTTTTCCACCTACATTTGGAACAGATGAAACAAGCTCTGGCTTTACTTACTTTAGAATTAACAGGCACAGGAATAGAAAGAATAGTAGACATAAGTGGAGCCAAATCCACTTGGTTAATGTCAAACCTGTGCTCTAAAGACATTCCTTCTGTTTCAGGATCTTGTTTAATATCAGTTTTCTGGCTAACGCCTGAACCCCAGATCACATAGGGTGTTTGTGTCTCATGATCATCACCGGATCCATGTGATCCTGAAAAGTATATACAAATGACTTGAAAATATGTTTAGCAGATTCTGAGACCATCGATAACATACTATCAGACACTTTAATAATAAAATTAACAAATATGTAGTAGTCATTAACTAGTTAAATGGATGAGTATTTACCCCAGTCAGTCATGCCGTGATCTGAAGTCATCAAAAATGTAGTTTTACCATCATCATCATAGTAATCTCGTATATGTTTTTCTATTTCCTTAATACCTTCATCTACAAAACTAAGTGTTGTCAGAAAGTTCCTGCAAGCAAAAGTATCATAAAATAAAATAAAAATTATTCCCTTTGAAATTAAAAAAAAAATGCTACAGACTGAGAAAAACACCTCAAGAAACTCAGTCTGGTCCCTCCCAAAATTCATCTTAGAATCTAATACAGATTTTTTTATTATGTAGTATCTTCAGAAACCTTCCTACTTAATTTTAAACTTAGAATGGAAGTATAGATCTGGCAAAATAATTATTAGCATCATTGACAATGTGCATGGTAGGCAATGTTTTTTAGAGTGTTTACCTGTGCAGATGGAATGCACTTACTTTACATAGAATCAAATGTGTGACAAGACCGGTAAAGATGATTTGTTATAAATACTTACTTAGTTTTAGGTTTGTGCGTATGCCCTGCTGTATCAGTTCCCAAAAGATGTAAGAAAAATACAATTTTATTTTGCTTTAGCTTTCTGCTCAAAGCATTGCCTTGCTTTGCATTTTGAAAAAAGTATTTAACGTTGTCAAATACCCATGCATCCAATAATGTGGTATTTTTATTTGTAGAAAATGTGTCATCATATGGATCAAATACATGAGCAAATATGTGATCTTGTACATTAGGTTTGCTAAATATGTTAACAATGTCATAGGTACCCCAACACCAAGTAAAGGATGTTTGGTTAAACACTGAATCAAAATCTACTGGATTTTCTTTCCATCCTTTGGCAATGGCTGAAGGGTCTTCATAGAAGCCTGCAATGACTGCCACATGACCTGGTCGTGATTCAGTTGGTACCTGGGTATTAGATATTCCCCACCTTCCATATGAATTTGCAACAGATCTGAATAAACATGAAAAATATAATATTTAGGTCAAACATCAAATCTAACAAATAAAATAGAGTACTTTTATGGCTTTACTAGTAAAATTACCTGGTGACTCACTCAACACAAACCCTTTTCATCTAGAAACTTGAAATATTTGGGATAGGTAATGGTTTGTCAAAATGCCACTTCCAAATTACTATGCAAATTTTTAACGATGGCAGAGCCTCGGGCATACACTAGTAAATTCATAATTCTAAGCAACAATATATGAAATACAAACCTCAAATACGGCATAGTTGAATAATTAACAAATGATTCAGCTCTTAACCCATCCACCATAAAGAGTACTAGTCGTTCAGCAAGTTGTTCATGTTGAGGCTGATATGGGTCTACATACTTTACAATAGGTGATTTAAAGTATATATCAAATATAGAAAACAAAAAAGTCAAATGTATTAAAATACCAATAACAAACATTCCACTAGTAATGAAGTTCATTTTCTTAAAAGCGAACTTGCTTCAAAACTATAGACATTTTAGCAATTGTGTTCCTTTTCTATTTTTTCCCAAGCAGACATGGTTCCTCTTTCTTGAATTTTATTATTTTTTATCTCTTCATCAGCTCACAATCAGAATAATCGCAATAGATAGACCGCCAGGCCCAGTGAATTGTTTACATTTTTTTATGGTCTTGGTCGTCAAAATTGACGGTTGACAGGTTCAAATGTCAACCCTTTTCCTTTTTTTTTTGCTTCGGCTGTATAGCCTTTTAGCTTTTAGCCTTTTAGCTTACGTAAAGTATTAATATATTTTACAATCTGTGGCATTCGTTTTAAAAATACGTACAAAATTAATGAAAGTGTTTATTTTAATTTCAATGATGAATTATTGTATTTCTAAATCAAGAACTTCCATTACCTGACTTTCCATACCAAATCATGTTAAGTTTGCACATAAATATCTCGTCACATTTTAACCCATGATTATCTATTAGATCATGACCTTTATTCTTAGACCATATATCACGGGTCTAGCCTTTTGTGAACCACCGCATTCAAAAATATTCTGCTAGTCATAGCGGGTGAAGGGGGAAACACAAACACATATAAAATTTCATTATATATATTAAAAATGTATTAATCGACAAACGCGTAATGGCTGTTGTGACTTGTGTGTTAATTTTTATTGTACAGTCAACTAATGCAATTCAATTTCGTCAAAATTTAATGCAGTCCTACTTATATTTTTCTCCTATATCGATCTGTGTATTTAAAGTCTTCCAATTCGCAAAAAATGGTATTTACGACATATTTACGACCCCATTTTTTGTAGAAAAAAAAACAGATTTTTTAGTTTATGTGTTGTTACAGCAACCATTGTTACTGTTTATAAATGCGAGGGTAGTAAACGACACCGTAGAGGCGTAGATGATACAAATGTTTTTACGCCTACCATTTTACATCATCAAATTTTTAGGTTTGGGTCGTAAGAGCAATCACTCATACTGATCAATAAATTTAAAGGTAGTGAACGACATACCTAGTAACATAATTGTGCTTACGCTCTCGAACATTATCTATTTTGAAAGAATCAACGTGCTCTATACGCCCTTAAACATTACTGTACTCTAAAATAAAATGCGTCCTTTTCGCATTCAACATACGCAACATCTCTGATGCGAGGGGCGTGAGCGGGGAATCAAGGACAAACGCTCGGTGAGATAAGATGAGGTGTCCCGTACACTCACCCTCCGACAATTCCGAATAAACCTGTAAATCCAGCCCGTGCGTGCTAGAAGTTCCCTAAGCGAGCTCTACCTCACTAAGAAAGGGGTTCGCACCTATAACCGTTGTTTCAGCCGCCGCAACACGAACATCAGGCAGAGTATTTCTGGTTTCCAAAACCGTAGTGGGCCAGGTTTTTGTCGAATCAGCTAACCACTTTGGGCCCCATCAAAGGGGATGATCAACCAAAGTGCGGCATCGCAACCCCATGATGCCACATCAGCAGGATTGAATTCACCTGGCACGTGTCTCCAGATCAACTTTGCCTCCGAAGTCTGATTGAGATACCCGATTGGCCACAAAATCTTCCAACCTATGAGGGGAAGCCTGTAGCGATGCCAAGATGATCTGGCTATCCGACCAGGTATAAGCTACCTATAACTCCCCTGATTTGCCCAGGGTGGAGTAAATGTGATTGAATAGCTTACTGACTAAGCTATAGCCCCTGACAGCTCCAATTTAGGAATAGTCAATCTAGTCCGTAAGGGGGCTACATTACTCTTAGCCATCATTATGTGAACTGCTGTGGTGCCATCCTGTTTCACGGAACGCAAGTACACAACCGTGGCGTATCCCGACGCCGAAGCATCGCAAAACCTGTAAAGCGATGCTTTATGTCTACCTGATGGAAGAAAATGACGAGGCACCGATACCAATGTAATTGCCCCCAACCGATCATAAAAAACTGTCCAGTGGAGAGGAAATATTCGAGATCTCCTTAAGTAGTTTAGGGCCTGAATGCAAACACTGATTAAGGGAAACACCGCTAGATGGAGGAGCTGAATCATCTATACTAATATTATAAAAAGGTAAAGTTTGTGTGTTTGTATATTTGTTAAATTGTAAGGGGTAATCTCGGGATCTACTGAACAGATTTTAAAAATTCTTTCACCAATAGAAAGCTACGTTATTGTGCAGTGTCATAGGCTATGTAACATCACGCTACAACGAATAGGAGCAGAGCAGTAATAGTAAATGTTTCAAAAAGTTATTCCTTTTGAGAGCTTCGTTGCGTGTGCTGCGTAAATATTTATAGTTATGTAAAAAATATGTATGTACCTACTACAAAATTGTTTCTCTTAAAAAAGTTCTTTAAAAAATTGCGCGATAGCATGTGTCTATCTTTGGATTGGTGCACAATAACCATTTTAATGGCAATCAATTTTTTCTACAATAATGCCACGGAATACCTCTTTCGTAAACGAAATTGTTCCTAAAAATAATGCGACGGCAATACACGCGACGACAATCATTTCTCTCTCCCTCTCTCTCACGTAGTATTGAATATTAACGACGAGACGCTACGGGAGTAAACGCAACGTGACGGGAGTAAATGCGACGGGACAGGTAATACTCTCTCTTATGTGGCGCAAACGAAGTTGCGCGGGTCAGCTAGTCAAATATAATCCGAATCTTACCAGCCTTGAAAACTGCGTGACAGGGAATAAAGAAATTTTCCACCGAAAAATAATCCGTTCGCGAGGGGTACATATATTATGTCCAAGATCCCCATATTCGCGCATGAATTGCACGTATTTGTCACGAAATACCGAATCTCGTTTTATGCGTCGTTTCATTATTTTTTCACGTGACTAAAAATACCTCACGTAACGCCCGACATCCTATGGTTGGGGGCCCCGAGTAAGCCCTCAGAAGGATATCCTAGGACTCCCAACAGACATACGGCCACCACTACGGCCTCGCCCGGGGGCGGTTCGTTTGCTATGCCACGTCTTTGGGGGCTTTCAGGTGTGATCCCGCTTCTAAGGGGGGGACGTGTATTCCATTGACAACATACGTTTCTCCGCTAGGCCGAACGATTGACCGAGCCGTGGCCGCGAAAATAAAAATGGCAACCGCGCCATGAGCCGTTCAGACGGCAAATGTAGGTACCAAGGTCTGTCTAAAATAACTTTCACATTCCTCGTAAATTGGGCCCACCCGTGGAACCGAAGGCACCTCCTCCAGTGCCCAAAATCGCTGTACCACGTCTGTCAGAGAAATACCTGTAAATGCTGCTTCAACAGTATTGCGACTGATAGGAAATGCTCGGCCCAAAATTATTTTCCATTAGCCTTAAATGTTATTAGCGCCAAATTTTGTGAGGATACCTGTATACCTCAGATACTTGTATACCTCAGAAATTATAATATAAAAATAAGACATAAATAAACAATATTTTGATTAGTAAGTGAATTTTATTTATCATTTTCCATTTAAAATGAGTTATTGAATAGTTTTTAGGTAAGACAGGCAGGTACCTAACAGGTAAATAAATTATTATTAGTATTAATGCGTTATCTGAGTTGATAAAAATGGTGAAAGTGGACCTAATGGTCCACTTTCCTGAAATTGACGGTTACAACCATCACTTATCAAACATCCATTGATTTTTGGGGTGTAAACGCCCCAAACATACAAATTTTCGGGGCGTATAGGAAAGCTATTTTCGTTGCTTTTTTTATTCGAAATATAATTTTATAGTGACCTGCATCACAAAAAATTATTTAAGATTTTTGGTCTTAGAATGGTTTATTAAGGTCAAAAAAAAGATATAATAAAAAATAGAACCGACTTCATACAAATCTCTAAAAATAAAATTTACTTAGCACAGAGTAATATGTATTTTGATTTATTAGATTTTATTCAATATCATATTGAAGTCGGCGCCAAGTAAACCCATAGGTTTAGGTAGGTATTATTAATGGCACCAACTTCAATATTATATTGAATAAAATCTGATAAATCAAAATACATATTACTTTGTGCTAAGTAAATTTTATTTTTAGGGATTTGTATGAAGTCAGTTCTATTCTTTATTTAATTTTTTTTTATTGTTTTAAGTGACGGTTGGACCGAAAAGTATATCTATCTATGCGTAAAGTTCTCATCAACACAAATCAGTCAAGCCGAAACACAAGGTAACTGCTGTAAATCGTTAAGGAATTCCCTCGACTGTCTTTCGGTTCCATCATCAGATCGACTACAGACCTTCATTTAATTGTAGTACATTAAAGCACTTAATCAAAAAGTTAACAAGTGCACTAGTTGTCCCTTCAATTTTCGGTAGTTGCCCTCGATTTCTCATCGATCCCAGCATCAGATCCTGATATCCTGGATATGGGACCACCTCAGAAGTAGCCTCTTTCAAACAAAAAAAAAAATCAAAATTCATCCATAATTGGCGCCGGTATCGCGTAACATACAAACTAAAAAAAATGCGTACGAATTGAGAACCTCCTCCTTTTTTGAAGTCGGTTAAAAATCGAAAAAGTTATGCCGAAAAAAGAAATTTTGATTTTGTATTTTTGCTCTCTTGTAAAATCGACTTTTGACGCTTGTATGTTGTATACTAGACTACGCATTCACGGGGTTACGCATCCGTCAAACCATTAGCACGAGCCGTGCCAATGCGGCTGATCCGCCCCGGTCTGTCCATAGATTTAGGATTTTTCGGTACCCTCAATAGATATACAAAGCGTGCGAGCGAGACCTCATTATCCATAGCACTTAACTCGAGAGGAAAAGAGAAAGCAAATTGTGTACCTACTCATTATGTCAGTATTTTGAATCGCTGAGTCCTGTGGAGTCCTATGGCGGCTCTATGTTATTCATAATATCCAATAATCTGTAGTGATCTTACGATTAAAATAGAAAATTTTATATTTTCAACAATGGTGTCGTGTTTAGTGTGTGAATAGGATATTACAAAACGCAATTACACGAAGAAAGACTCGTTTAACAGGTCATTTATGACTTCGTTCATTCCATTTTTGCCGTACATATTTTGCCAAATTGGATGTGAAAGGAGATCATTCACGTTTCATACATTTTTGGGCCAATTCTGAAAGTGCCGGCCAGAAAAAAAGAATGTAATATTCGCATAGAACACACAATTTCTAGCAAAAAATACTACTACATTAACCCTGTGCGTGCTATGGTTTTGTTGTTACATGCTTTTAAAATACGAGAAAAATGTTATTTTGATAATGTATTTTGATACATTTCATCACTTAAATAGTGATTTGTTTTTACGTTATTCTATTGTAATAAGAAAGAATTATCATTTTACTAATGATCTACTTACCTACGCACAAACAAAACGTACCTAACGATTCACAACAAGTCCAAACTGTTTCAAAAAACTTAGACAAAGGTGCAGCGCGCGCAGCCCCCCACGCTCAAGCGACAGGTACCTGGCAAATCACCCCGCCACCTCCCAACGCCCGATGGGTGCGATGGGGCCCTACCACCAACCCCGGGGTCCAAGCCAGCCTCACCTGCGAGTGGTGCACCTGTTGATAAACGGACGAGGTCATGGCGCACAGACCAGGTGAGAGGGTCACTCACCGTCCTTACAGAAGCAGGCCCATGACGGCTCACCGAACTCGAGGTAGAACTAGGTCGTATTAACTGGCACATCCAGTATTGTGCGAGGTCCGAAGAAAGGGGGAGGACACGCTAACCCTTGCATCAGGCGACCTGTTTTACTTTCGGGAAGACATTCTTCCGAGGGCGGGATTGGCTTTATGGTGAAAAAGGACCTCGTTAGCAGCTTTGTGGAGATCAGCAGTGTTTCGCCTCGGGTAGCGTACTTAATACTGAGATTCACCAACAGGTACACCCTGAAGGTGATACGAATGTACGCCCCGACCTCGAAAAGCACTGTCGAGGCAGTTGAGACCGTGCACGAGGATATAGCAAAAGCACTACATGGTACTGCCAAGACTCACTACAGCGTTGTGATGGGGGACTTCAATGCCAAAGTGGGAGTACAAGAACGCGGCGAAACGAAGATCGGCCCCTTTGGTGTAGGGCGCAGAAATGACCGGGGCCATATGCTTGTCAGTTTTCTTGAGTCTCAGGAGCTCTTCTTGATGAACTCTTTCTTTAAAACGAAGCCCCACAGAAAATGGACTTGGCGATGCCCCGACAAGGTCGCAAGGAACGAGATAGACTTCATCATGACGGACAGGAAGTCTATATTTAGAGATTTCTCTGTGGTTAACAGGTTTAATACCGGTGGTGTCCACCGACTTGTACGAGCTTCTCTGAATTTGGACTTCCGAGCTGAAAGGGCCCGTATGATAAAGCCTACTCTCCGACCTACCGCACTCCAGTTAGCCTCAGGGGCTGAGAGGTTCCAGTTAGAACTTCAAAATCGTTTTGATCTGCTGGAAATCACTGGCAATATTTACGATACATACATACATACATATGGTCACGCCTTTATCCCCGAAGGGGTAGGCAGAGGCATATTATAGGTATGCCCACATTTCACCTTTGTATAATTTGTCCCACGTAATAGGTGGTGAGCCGTATTGCCGTGTTTAAATGGACAGGCGCAGGTTGTGACTGCCTGCTGTTGAAATAAAGCCTTCAACGTAGCTTAACGACTGCCATTTTACTGGCAACCGGGACCAACGGCTTAACGTGCCTTCCGAAGCACGGAAACGCTCAAATAAATGTCACAAAATGATCACATGGATGGTCACCCATCCATGGACCGGCCATAGTGAAAGTTGCTTACTGCAGTGATCGTTTACAGAACACTGAGTCCGCGGGGCCACGAGCGCTTCATATTTACGATAAGGCCGACAATGTGGTCAGGACGCTACAGCATGTGTCCCGAAGGTTTTTGTCCGGAAAAAGTAATAACAGGTGCTCTAAGCTCTCGCACGATCCTCTCGAACTTATGAGAATAAGACGGGAAACGCCATCTACGCACTCGTCTTCGTCAGACCAGCGGGATCTAAATCTCTGAATCCGAAAGCTGAAACGCCGCGACCTTAGACGCTATAACATCAGCATCGTCGAGGCAGCGATCTAGCAGAACAGGGGTACCAAGGTATTTGCCCAACAGCTTGGAAGACCCCGTCTGATGAAACTGAAGACAGCGGATGGCAGAACTGTGACCTCAAGGTTCGAGATTCTCGAGGGAATTAAGAGCTTTTACAGAGACCTGTATGCATCACGGACAAAAAGGCCGACGAGTAGGACCCTACTGATTGTGACCACCGAGTCCCACTATCGCGCCACTATAGCGAGGATATTCCGGACATCGATCAGGGCGAGGTGAGGGCGGTTCTCGGGCAGCTTAAAAACAACAAGTCCCCTGGGGAGGATGGAATTACAACTGAACTACTGAAGGCGGGGGGTCCTCCGGTTCTCAACGAGCTGACGAGTTTGTTTAATTCCGTCCTCCAACAGGGACAAACACCTGAAGCGTGGAGCGGGAGTGCGCTGGCTCTGTTCTTCAAGAAAGGTGATAAGACCTGGCTGAGGAATTACAGACCCATCTCACTCCTGAGCCATGTTTACAAGTTGTTCTCGAGAGTAGTCACATACCGCCTCGCCGGAAGGCTCGACGAGTTTCAGCCAAAGGAGCAAGCCGGATTTCGAAGAGGCTTCAGAACCGTGGACCACATCCATACTGTACGGCAGATTGTACAGAAAACAAACGAGTACAATCAGCCGCTGTGTGTGGCTTTTGTGGACTACAAGAAGGCCTTTGACGCTGTCGAAATAAAATACTCTATATCTTTATTTTACATGCTCCTTTATGTAGGAACGAGAAATCAAAATTGGGCATAAAATATGCCTCTGCCTCACCCTTCAGAGAAACAGGTATAATTATATGTATGTGTGCTTATATGTGTGCTGAAAGACATAATTAATAAAATAAATCACTATTCAACTGCTCATATCAATTAGAATGACACCTTCGAAATAACATTTTTCACGGATTTTAAAAGCATGTAACAAAAAAACCATAGCACGCACAGGGTTAATGTAGTAGTATTTTTTGCTAGAAATTGTGTGTTCTATGCGAATATCACATTTTCTTTTTCTGGCCGGCACTTTCAGTTTTTGGTCCAAAATGAATGATGTCCTTTCACTGAAAGTCCAACTCATAACGTAGATTATGCATTTTCCTTCATACTTATCACAATATTTAATGTGTAAATGCATTTTTGGAGGATATATAAGGCAGAAATAAAAAGGGCTGTTTACAGTAAAATAGTCATGGGTAGGTATCGATAAGGATGTCGATAGTTCATTATGGTGGCATTGCTACAAACAAACTTAGCTGGATTTAATCCATACTAATATTATAAAGCTGAAGAGTTTGTTTGTTTGTTTGTTTGTTTGTTTGAACGCTAGGATCTCCGGAACTACAGGTTGGATTTCAAAAATTCTTTTACAGTTTGATAGTCCCTCGGTTCCCAAACTGGGTTCCGCGGAACCAAGGGGTTTCGTGGAGTAGGCATCAGGGTTCCGCCAAAATTATGTTGAAAAACGCTAAATGTGATGTGACGAGAAAAACTCCATTAATATTATTAAATCTTAAACTACCTACTATTGTAGGGATAATCAGCATCTCTATTTTCGTAGAGAGATATAAACTAGGTAGGCTTTTGAATTGTGTTGTGTATGTGTAGGTACTCGTATACATAACGTCTTCTAAGAAAACGCGTTAGAGTTATGAATGATAGGAAATCTATTACAGCTGAACATTTGGTAGATCTAAAATCTATGTCCGATTACCATCCTGAAAATAACAATGAGTTTAAGGGGAACACAATCCATGTAAGTATTATAAAAAAAGAACAGCCAGAGGCGCTGATTTTGGGCCGTGTTATTTTCACGCTGCGAATTTCGCAGTGTTGGCCCTCGGCCGTGATCTCCCAGTGTATTCGTCACAGATACTTACCGAAGCACCCGAACACCGGAAATTATCTGTGACAACCGACAGTAGAAATTGTCATATTCTCTATAGTCACTCGTTCATAACCGGTTTTATCCTCCCCATTGTACGTAACCTTCGTTGTTAATGTCGGACCTTCCAAGTCTTCATGAGTTCTTGGCGGACCTTGAATCCGAGCCTCGATTTCATGAGGCGCAGGCCATTGCCCCGCTCCACGCCTCCTTGCACCATAAAAAAACAACAACGCAAGGGCCCGCGTTTTTAAGTCCTATGGAGAGGTTGTGACATGTCGCCTCAACGGCGATCGTGCAGGGCCCTCATGTCACTCTGACGGTCAACAGCTTCTTCGGGGTCTCTAGTCACGTTATGAGCCCTCAGGGTCTCCGCCGATATAGGTGCGTACTGTATTGTCAAAGCTGATCTTTACGAGAGGGGTATAAATTACCCGGGTCGGCGAGACCTCAGGCTCAAGTAGTGAGTCGCCACTCCAGACGCGGGATAGTACCCGAACCATCTAGGCGAGGCCGCGGTGACACCCTGGGACATCCTTCCGAGGGCTTACCTGGGACTTCCGGCCATAGATTGTTGTAAGGCATTGTGTGGTTTTAGTCGGCATAGCATCCATGAAGCACTTCCACACATAAAAAAAAAGAAAAGAAGTGAGTCGAATAAAGTGACTGGGTCTTGAGGTCGCCCTTCATAAATCCGAGGCTCTGTGCTTTCACGGGCCTCGGAAGGGGCCACCTGCTGGATCCAGCATACAGGTAGGGGGCAGCAGCATAGGCATCGAGCCCCCGATGAAGTATCTGGGGCTCGTACTTGTTGGTCGATGAATCGCCACCACCACCGCTGTGCCAGCGCGAGGAACAAAGCGGATAGGTACACAGCGCTCCATACATTGGTGGCCACCATAGCGCCAGGTCTTCGTGGCAGGTCTGGACGTGTATCACGCTTTCCCGCCCAAGTTCTCCTAAGTCTACCGGCCTCGGGGGGGGGGGGGGGGGAAGGGTGTCTCTCGGTGGGGTTCCATGAAATAAAAGGTATTTGGCTAGTGTTACGTTGTCTTTAAAGTTTAGGAAGCCCTGTAATAGTCCATTTATTAAGGATGTCTATAGGCTATATAACATCACGCTAAGATGAATAGGAGCGGAGCAGTAATCAAGAATGTTTCGAAAACGGGGAATATTTTTTACCGTCTGAGAGCTTCCGAGGCGTACCCTGCGTAAATGGTTAAAGTTACGTAAAAATGGTGTACTACAATATTGTTTTTCTTAAAAAGTTCTAAAAAAAAGTCCGCGGCAGCATATGTCTATCTTTTAAGGTTCGATCACAATAACCTAATTTGTCTGTTTCTTAAGGTTCGCTCACAAAATTACAAAACTGAAGAGTTTGTTTGTCCTAGGATCTCAGAAACTACTAATTGCATTTCAAAAATTAATTTTCAGTTTAATAGTCCGTTTATTGAGGATGGCTAATTGCGATATAACATCACGCTAAGACGAATAGGAGCGGAGCAGCCATAAATAATGTATCGAGAACGGGGAAAATTTCTTTCTTTTGAGAGCTTCCATTGCGTACGTTGCGTAAATGGTTAAAGTTACGTTAAAATAATGTACTACAAAATATTTCTCTTCAAAAGTTATAAAAAAATGTCCTCAGCAGCATATGCCTATCTTTGAAGGTTCACTTACAATAACCCCTTTCAATAAGTTTTAAACTATGAGCGACGTGACGACGGGAGTAAACGTGGTCTGCAGTGGTAGCCAATCAACTGAACGATAAAAACTGGCCAAGTGCGAGTCGGACCCACATGAGTTCCGTACCAAAAAAGGACGGGCGGAAGTAAATGCGACGGGAAACATTATATCACTTTACTAACAACACTTTACTAACGCCTCTCTCCTTCTCACTCTTATGTGATGCAAACAAAGTTGTGCGGGTCAGCTCTAATGAATGTAAGCGACGCGACGGGAGTAAATGCGAAGGAAAACATTATATCACCTTAAATATTTATACTACTTCTCTCTCTTTCTCGCTCATGTGACTCCAACGAAGTTGTGCGGGTCAGCTCTAATGTATATAAGCGGCGCGACGGGACTTGGCGCGACGAGAGTAAATGCGACGGGAAACATTATATTACTCAAATTATTAATACTATACCTCCCTCTTTCTCACTCTCATGTGCCGCAAATGAAGTTGCGCGGGTCACGCTCCACACTCCGGTGGAGTGCACGGCGTGGGCACAACAGCGCCAGGTCCTCGTAGTGGGTCTGGGCGTGGACACTCTCTCGCTCGAGGCCATGGTGCGAGCCATGCTCTCCAGCGGGAGTAAGTGGGACTGCGCCGCCTCTTTCTGCGAGCAGGTCATGCTCGCGAAGGAGGCGGCGGGCCGGGTGCGGGAGAGAACTCTCCCACCCGAGTTCCACAGTCGGGCGCCGCCGACGTGTCTTCGCCGAGGACTATCGGCCTCCATGACCGGGGGTCTGAGGACGGTGAGAGGGCCGCTCACCGTCCTTACAGAAGCAGGCCCATGACGGCAGCGTGACGTGAGCAACTCACGCACGCCCCCCCCCCCCCCCTTGGAAGCGGGGTCACACCCGAAACCCCCCATAGACGCGGGATTGCACCCGAACCACCCCCTGGGCGAGGCCGCATTGGCAGCCGTAGGTCTGTTGGGAGTCACGGGACATCCTTCCTGAGGGCTTACCCGGGGCTCTCAACCATAGGCTGTTAGGCGTGGCGTGAGGTTATTTAGTCGGTAAGAGTCCGGCATAACATCCTATGAGGATTTTCCCTCACGTTAAACAAAAAAAAAAAAAAAAGTTGCGCGGGTCAGCTAGTTCAATATAAATATGATTGATTTTTACTCGAACTGTGTTATTTAACCTTTTTTTAGGGTTTTGTGCCTATTTTAATATAATATTTCCAAAATTTGTGAACCATTTTGAGTTGAATTTTTATAATTTTACTTCACTTAAGGTACTCCACGCCACACCGGGATGTTTGCTGTGCAAGGCGCAGATTAGCCTCTGCGTCGAATACTGTTCTCACTTTTGGGATGACTGTGCGAGGTACTTACTGGACGCGCTTGGCGCTATGCAGAGACGTGTTAGCCGATTTGAATTATAGGTTGTCCTAAAATGACGGTAAACCTCGAGCCGTTAGCGCAGCAAAGAACCATAGCGTCCTTGACTGCCTTCTACCGAATGTATCACGGCGAATGTTCTGAAGAGCTCTTCAACCTGATCCCACCATCTCCTTTCCGATTCCGAACAACACGTCGGGCAGAGGTGCCACTCATATATAGCGGAGAGAATCTTCGCCAGAACTGAGCATTTCAAAAGATCGTTCCTCTGTCGAACTATGAAATCCTGGAATGACCTGCCCGCACATGTGTTTCCCTCATTTTACAATCCCGGGTTCGACAAGCGGAGCGTGAAGAGGCACTCCCCATCATAGGGCCGCCAATTTGAGGACTACTGTCAGAAGTCTTGTGTGCTGTAAGCGAGGCCCCCATTCGCTAGATGCGCCACGGCTTTCCATTAGTTTCCATCAGTGGCGACGTCAATTTGGCGAGGTTAATATTATTTTAAAAAATCTACGAATAATATCTTTTATTGTTACTAGGGTTCAATAATAAATGAGTTTCTAGGTTTAGTATTACGATAAGAGTTGGATTTTCAGTAAATTTTCGAATTCAATTGGCAAAATATATAGGTACGGTACGGCAACAATGCAATGTACCTACGATGCCATTAATTACCTGTTAAAAGAGTATTTTCACATTCACACACTGAATCAAAATTCGTAAGATCACTACAGAATTTCAAATATTACGAGCTACCCCATACCCATATAACCCCATTTTTACTTTTTCATAGTCAATTACATTCAAATTAACGATTTATTCCCCAAAACAAAAGCTGGATCCATTCCATCCATTTATATCGATAACGATACTTTAATCGATAACATAGGTGTGACCATTCAACAACACTATTTAACTCACACATAGATATTTCATTTTGTAGACTGTGGTGGTAGGCATTCTGAAGTATACTACTACACAAGATCAGGAGTGAATCAGGGATCAACCTTAGGGCCTTTTCTGTTCATACTGATGATAAATGATCTGCCTGAGGTTGTGAAAAGGTCTACATGTCTTCTGTTTGCGGATGACCTGAAGCTGGCTCTTAATGTAAAGCAAGATTCAGATCACGAAGTGCTTCAACAGGATCTTAATGATGTAGTGAATTGGAGCAAGGAAAATAAACTCCTGTTTAATACCTCCAAGTGTGCTATATTAATAATAATAATCCTCCTGACCGTATTCGGCCACAGCGATTGACAACTAACTAATGAGAGCCTCGCTGATGTGCTCTCAGGTGACTGACATAGCCTATCTTTGAAGCACATGCACGGTCACATATGCTACAGGTCAGCACCCCTCCGACGTAATTATAATGAATGACCGCGGGTGGACGGGCCTTGAGCTCGTCTCGTTTAGCATCGAGCTCCTCTCTTCGTCTAGTCTCGAAATCGAACACCTTAGTGTGTACGATGCGCCTCCACTTTGGTCGGTCCACCGCCATTACCTCCCACTGTTTCGGATCGAGATCACAGCGTTTCATATGTCTCTTTAGCACATCTTTGTACCGCAGGAGTTGGCCGCCTTGTTTGTGCTTACCATCTTGCAGTTCAGAATAAAAGATGCGCTTCGTCACTCTGTGGTCAGACATTCGGGAGATATGACCGCACCACTGCAGCTGACGCCTCATTAGATAGGCCTCGATCCCATCAACATTTGCCTTTCGTAGAACTTCCGTGTTACGAACACGGTCCGACCAGCTTATGTTCATTATGTCGCGAAGGCATTTGATGTGGAATCTATCTAATGTACGTATATGCTTGCGGTACAGGCACCACGTTTCAGACGCATACAACAGGCTCGGCAGAACGATCGCCATGTATACGGCTACTTTCGTTGAAAGCTTTATGTCGTGTGAACGGAACACCTTTGTACGAAGTCTGCCAAAGGCAGCAGCAGCCGAACCGATTCTACTGTTGACCTCGCTGTCTAGATGGCACCTTGATGTAATGGTGCTGCCCAGATATTTGAACTGGTCTACCTGCTTAAGTGCGACGTCTCCAAGCCTTATGTCAGCTAAGGCACTACTCGATGTTTGGGCCATAACTTCGGTCTTTTTAACATTTATTTTAAGGCCAAATTTGCGACATGACTCATCAAGTCTCGACATAAGGGTTTGTAGACCTTCTGGGGATTCCGCCACAAAACACAAATCGTCCGCATACATCATCTCAGTGATCGTCGCGAGACACACCTTGCTGCGAGCCTTTAGTCTCTTTAAATTAAAGACACCACTACCGTCCATACGAAAACGAATACGAATGCCATCGGACAGATTCCATAGAGCCTCCCTAACTACAACTGCAAAGTACAAGGCGAATAGAGTAGGGGCGAGCACGCAGCCTTGTTTTACACCACACCTTACAGTAAAGAACTCAGAATCTTCGCCTTGCACATTGACACAACATAACATGTCATCATGCAGGAGTCGGATTATTCTAATAAATTTGTCCGTGCATCCCAGTTTCGCTAGCACCATCCATAAAGCTTCTCGAGGCACACTGTCGAAAGCCTTCTCAAGGTCTACAAAACATGCATACAGTGGTTGATTCTGCTCTCGACTCTTCTCTTGAAGCTGGCGGATAGAGAAGATAGCCTCACTTGTACCTCGGTTTGATCTGAAGCCAAACTTAGTCTCCGGTAGTATGTCTTCAGATAAGGGAAGCAAACGGTTTAGTAATATACGAGCAAAGACCTTTCCCGGAGAAGTCAATAAGGAGATGCCTCTGTAGGAATTACAATCAGATCTGTCGCCTTTGTTCTTGTACAAGGAACAGATACGTGAGACCCGAAAGTCATGGGGTACTCGTTCCTGATCCCACATTTGTACGAATAACTTCCAGACAGTTTCATGTAAGTCGTCGCCTCCATACTTGAGCAATTCACCAGGAATATTGTCAATGCCAACCGCCTTCTTATTCTGCTGTTGTTGAATAGCGACAACGATCTCGCGCAGAGTCAGTGGCTCGTCTAGATTGTTGTCCGTAGGAAGTGATTCCATCAATTCAAGGTATGCGATATCCACAGCTCGATCCACATTGAGCAACGTGTTAAAATGTTCTGCCCATCTGCTGAGAACATCCATTTTGCTGGTTAGCAATTGGGTGCCATCGTGATTTTTCACGGGCACTTTATTACGAATTGCAGTACCAACAACCCTGCGAATCTCATTATAAAATGCACCCAGCTGTTTGGTATCAGCAAGCCACTGCATGCGCTCAGCTTTGTCGTGCCACCATTTATCTTTTATGGCTCGTGCATATTTTCGCAGTTCTGCACCACTACGCTTAACTTCCTCCGCCTGATGGTCGTCACGATGCTGGCGTAGGAGAGAACGGTGCTTCTGTATGGCTTTGCACAAAATTTCGTCATTATCATCAAACCAATCCTCGTGTCTGCCAGTTCTAATACCCAGTATCTGCGAGGCGGCTGTGACAATATTGGACGATAGCGATTGCCGCATGGAGTGCAACACTAATTTCCTGAGCGTACCTCTCACAGATATCAGGATTCTGCAGTTTTTCAATGTCCATTCGCCTAGGTGTTAGTCCCTGAGATCTGCGGGGACGATGGAGGCGGAGCCTCAGTTTTGTAATGATAAGCCGGTGATCAGAGGAACAGACTGCATTAGAATCCCTCATAACGCGGGTTATACGCACCTGGGAAATATCTCGCTGTCGAACAATTACATAATCAATCAGATGCCAGTGTTTCGACCTTGGATGCATCCATGTGGTCTTGTATTTAGCCGGGAGTCTAAACATGGTGCTTGTGATTGCCAGCTCAAACTGAGCGCATAAGGACAGAAGTAGTTGTCCATTACTATTCATGTTTCCAACACCATGTCGTCCCAAGACCCGAGGCCAAGCTTCAAAGTCACGCCCCACTCTCGCGTTAAAGTCACCCATTAAAAGTACTTGCTCCCTAGGAGGTATCTTGGAGAGGGCTTGGGTGACCTCTTCATAAAACTTGGCTTTAATGTCATCATCCTTATCCATTGTTGGGGCATAGACGCTAATGATGTTCACGCAACTGCCGCTGTCCAGGTGAAGGCGTAACGTGGTAACGCGGTCCGAGATGTGCACGGGACATTCCTCCAGCTTAGAGACGATGCAAGTTTTGATGGCGAAACCAACACCAGATCTCCTAGGCTCCGAGGACGGGGTACCTTTCCAGAAGAAAGTATATCCGCCCCCACGCTCAACCCCCTCGTCAGCCAGATGCGTCTCACTGAGGGCAGCAATGTCCACATCGTAGCGACGTAGCTCTCGGGATACGATAGCAGTTCTTCGAGGTGGGCCCAGGTTGGTCTCACGATCAAGGAGGGTGCGAACATTCCACGCCGCAAATGTCATATTCCGGGAATTAAGTGTACTGTTATTGATGTACTTTTTATTTTTGCGTTTTTGACCACGTTAATGTTGATGCAGAGCCAGCCGTGGTTACTAGCTTCGGAAGTGATGGGTCAAGCCTTTTTTAGAACACATTTTCTAGTCCCCTCCCCGATTCGAGGGAAGCAGGGCCTCTCTTAATAGTGCTGCTTCGTCACCCAAGGAGCTGCCGAATTACATTGTTAACCCAATGCAATGCAAAGCGACCATCTACCTCGAGCCGCTTACGTGCAGGCATCAGACAAAGCCCAGTTGGCATCACAACCCGACCTCTCTACTTTTGCCCATCGATATATTATAGTGCACAAACGTTGAAGGAAACGACAGTGTATGCGCAAACACAGGTGCACTCTTATCCCTACCTCTATGTATCCAATGGAACGGGAACCGCTACAATTGGTAAGAGGCAGGGACGTCCCTAGGCATCAGTAAAGCCTCTAGATGCTGACCCTTACTTTAGGGCTGTAGTGCTAGATCCAGTGGTTGGGCGAAACCGCCAGCCGATCGCAGCGGGAGGCATCCGCTATACTGAACTGCTGCCACTCCAATATGGTGTGGTAACTATTCCTGCAGTGATTCAAGGCAGTATACAGCTATAGAGATAAATAGCTGATTGAATCACGCACCGACCAAAGTATGTATGAAAAATTACAAGGGGTCATTACTTTTTCACACTCCGGCGGTTTATTACCCTAACTGTACTACGTTGGCCAAAGGGTTGATTCAGGGTTTCATTTCGAGTTTTCCTTCTCTACGCCATGACCTCGTCCGTTAATCGGCAGGTGCACCACTGGCAGGTGAGGCTGGCTTGGACCCCGGGGATGTTGGTAGGGCCCCATCGCACCCATGCTATATTATCATTCAGTCGAAGACTCACCCCAAACCACTACACATATTATATTGGTGAGGACCCGCTAAGGCGTGTTACTGAAGTTAGAGACTTGGGAATTAAATTTACAGCAGATTTGACCTTCCGAAAGCACATTCAAGATGTGTGCAAAAAGGCATATCGTGCTTTGGGATATGTGCTGCGTCAGGCGCATCAATTCACAAACATCCACGCCCTGAAGGCACTGTTTGAGACTCTGGTAAGAAGTCTGCTGGAGGGAAATGCGTTGGTCTGGTCACCCCATGAAGACAAGTATGTGAGTATGCTTGAGCGTATCCAGAATAAATTCATAAGATTTTTATACTTGAAAATTTACGGTATATATCCAGGGTACCCACTACTGTATCCAACTTTATTTGTTCTGGGTATGCTCGGCTACTACAAGCTGGAGGTAAGGAGGGAGGTGGCACTTACTACGTATCTGTTTAAGGTACTGCGTGGTAAAATCTTTCATCCGACCCTCCTACAGGATATTAGGTGGTGCGTGCCGGACAACTATGTGGGACGAAGAAGGAAGCCGCAGACGCTGGAGTTGCCGAGAGCGCGTACCAATGTCCTCCACCTAGCACCTTTGACGCGCGCACTGAGAATTATTAATACAGTGGCATTGGAAGTTGATATTTATATCTGTTCGCTGAATGAATTCACAAAGGTTCGGGATCTACTGAACCGATTTTAAAAATTCTTTTAGCAATAGAAAGCTACGTTATTGTTGAGTGTCATAGGCTATATAGCATCACGCTACAACGAATAGGAGCGGAGCAGTAATAGTAAATGTTTCAAAAACGGAGGAAAAGTTACGCGACTGGAGCAAATGTGACGGGAACAGGTAATACTCTCTCTTATGTGGCGCAAACGAAGTTGCGCGGGTCAGCTAGTTTTCATATAAAATAGATAATAAGCACGTATTAAATTATAGTCAATTAGATCTAAGTATACCATACTGTCGCATTAGGTGATACCTGTTAAGATAGTTATTTGGTAAGATATTAAATAAATAAATAAAAATAAATAAATAAAATTTTTGGTCTCGTCTTCAGTTTGACACTGTTCATCTTGGGTCTGTCAGTATGTCCTTCTCGTTCTTTCCTAGCTGAATTGACTAATATTTATCTTGCTCTGCCATTGTCATTTGTTATCTAGTGATGGACACACTTTACCTACATATTGAAATACGATAAATCGTGTACGACTACGAAACTACAGCTACATTCACCCTGAGTAACAAAGGCTTATTTATAAAAGTATATTTTATTCCCATATTCCCACGGGAACCGGAGCTACGCGGGTGAAACCGCGTGACGTCCGCCAGAAATATATAATTTAAAATTCTCGTTACGCGGTGTTTGTAGTTAAACTCCTCCGAAACGGCTTGACCGATTCTCATGAAATGTTGTGTGCATATTAGGTAGGTCTGAGAATCATTTATTTTTCATCCCCCTAAATGTTAAGGGTAGTTCACCTCTAATTTTTTTTTAAATATTATTTTTACTTTTTTAAGATACAGCATTAGAAAATACAATCTTGAATTTTCAACCCTCTACGGTTAACCTCTATATTTCCTTCGCAATTTTTAATTTTGCGACGGGATCTCTCTATTATGTGACGCAAACGAAGTTGCGCGGGTCAGCTAGTTTATATATATTATGATAAAATGTACATGTGAACGTAAATAAAAACGTAGGAAGGTAGGTACCTAAATTTATTTGTTAATGACTTCAAAATGTCTATTATTATTGTAAAATTGTCATTTGTTGATTTTAATATATACCTAGGTACCTACATTATATGCATATTTAATAAAACATTCTTCATTAAACTCTATGGCTATTATTTTCTTTTACCTATTGCATAGTAAGCAAGTTTATCGATACATCGATATAACTGTGGGCAACACGCCAACACTACCGAATGCGAATGGGCGTGGCTGACCTTGAAGGAGCCAATAGGATGAGTCAACCTCTCCCCGCACCCCACCAATATTTGGCGAAAACGTGTTTATAGCGAAGTTCACCTATGCGATGTCTATAAAAAAATAGTATTAAACATATACATGTTTAATTTATTTTGTAGACAATTTAAAAATTATTAATGTTAAAGGTAAAAGGTGTCTTGAGGTATATAGTAGAGTTGCATTATTATTGATTGTACTCGTTATTTAACCATGTCTATATAATTTATTTGTAATTGGATTAAAGTAACATACCTAACCTGTTTTTGTATCTTTTTTAACAATTGACAAAATGGACCAACAGTTTAACGTGCTTTCCGTAGCATTATTATTCCCTTGTGTGGAGGCCGGCACCGCCGCCAGGCGGACGATTAGAATCAGACAGCCTTTCTGCATTTCATCCATTTCCCCAGGACATCTTCAAGGGATGTTTTTTGGTATCCCAGCAACATCACGGCGTCCCATCAAATCTACCAGTTTCCTTGCAGAGTCTTACTGTCTAATCCACCTTCAGATTCTTCAGATCTTCTTTTTCAATTCTATCTGTTCCCATAATTTCCCATCTGCTCTGTGAATACATTGGGCACTGAGCCAATAGGTGGATGCTGGTCTCCTCTTCTTCCTGGCATTCTGGGCACATTGGGTCATCATTCACTTCTAGAACTGTCAGATGCCTGTTTACACGACAGTGTCCTGTAATAATTTCTATGACTAACCTCATGTTTCTTCTGGTTAGTTTGACCGGTTGGCTAGTTCGCTTCGGGTCTATTTCTTTTATGAAGATCTTCGACTCTCTCATTCCAGCGGATGATCTCCATCTACGGTTGGTTTCTACCGTTATTCTTCTGTTGCTGATTACTCCCTTGGTAATTTTATGAGCGATAGGGAAGCCTAGGCTCAGGTCCCACCAAGCATTCATCGGCTCCATCTCTAGCTAGTTTATCTGCTGCCTTGTTGCCCGGTATTCCCTTGATTCCGGGTACCCAGGCTGGGCTTACTTCGACTGTCAAGGAACTTTCTGCATTCCTTGACAATTGCTTCTCAGGCGAGTGCTTTTATGCAGCCTGCCTGGCTGTCGCTAAATATGGTCGCTTTTCTTGAGTTTGTGTGCTGGTGCATCACTTGAGCGCATTCCGTGATAGCACTGATTTCCGTTTAAAAGGCGCTAGCGAATTTGCCTAGGCTTATAGATCTATTTATCGCCATTCCATCTCTACATAACATGTGAACGCCGGATCCGGATCGCTTTATTGACCCCTTTCTGGAGCCACCTGTGTCACATAGCGCCGTTGCTGTCGTCAATCTGCGAACTTTTGCTGTTTCATATGTAGGTACCGTATATTTTTCGTTAAAGGTCCTTCTTGATGAGATCATTGTTGGAGAATATCATTGACTTTTAGTCTTCGTGATCCTTGCTAATGGTTGCATGTCCACCATCTATCGGCGTTGCCCTCCATAGACCCATGCTTTTAGCTTAAACCTTTGTTAGATTGCTTTCTTTTTTATCTTTAGGTCCAGAGGGTAAAGTTCCAGTACAATCTCTAGCGTGGCTGCTGGTGTTGTTTTCATCGCGCCTGTGCCGTGGTCTTCCGAAGCATGGAAACTATCTAAATGAAAATGACACAAAGAATTCACCCATCCGAGAACCAGTCCCAGTGAAAGTGGCTTACTGCAGCGATTGATTACAGAACACTTATTCTGTGCGACTACGAGCACTTCCACCACAGTATAAATATATGTTGTTTAAGTATATACAGTGCTTCCACATATCGCTCGCACAGATTTTAAGTATGTTAAGGGAAACAAATTGCATGTAAATAATAGTTACATTTCGTAATAAGATGATGTATTTATTAATTTAAAACCAAATCCGGCTGCTACTTGTACATGGAAATTAAAATAAGGATATAACGGAAGTAAGGCTAGACCGATGCGACACCACGGTTCGATTCCTCTTTTTCATCATCCTCATCAGATATACAAATTCCTGCTGTTAACAATTTAAATAATTCTTGTTCTTGAGTATTTTTTAATAAATTGAAAACCTCATCACTTGGAATTCTATCTTCCAAAGCATTGTCTAAATTAAGCCCAAGGGTCACAAATGCTCTACGAACTTGTCCAGAACTTAGCCATCCTCGATTGCCTGGATCAAAACTTTTTATAACAGCTCGTAGATGTCTGAAAAATATAAAAACGGGCATCTCTATAACTGGAATATATTATATGGTTCAGAGTTCCTCAAACAAGAACTCCTAGGATTGATACTCAGTCGTTAAGGGGTCCCGACATGATCAATTGGCAATTGTTAAGCACGTAAAATTTCATGTGCACGTACACGTCGATGCACACACACATGCAAAGAAATCACGCACACTGAAGCAACTTCCATTCATTTTCAACGTGATTGACAATTGCAAGGCATGATCGTGTCGGGAGCCCATTACTGTTGTAAAGATAAATAATACTTATCGAATGAAAATAAAAAAATTATAGCGGAAATAGATTTTCCTCGAAAAGATTTGTTTCAAGCGTGTATCAAAACACTTATGAAAGTAGAAGAAGCGAAAGTGGTATGCCAGGATGGTAGCAAGAGGAAAACCATAGTCTCTGCCTACTCCGATGGGAGACAGGCATGATAATACGTATGTAAGATATGTATCAAAATATGGTTTTGCTTTAGAGCGCCTTTAAATTAGAAGAGTGAGGGAGCGCTGTCTGCAATGATGCCTCTGTGGTGCGCTAGCCGCGCCACCACTAGTTTTCACAATTTCCAGTCTGTTTGCTGGAGGCACGTAGTCTCTCTTGGACGGGGGCACTGCTGAGTCGGGAAGCAAATGGCATATAGGTGGAGACAAAATGTGATCTGCTGATCTAAAGTATTGAAGACCAAACCGCGCGGCAATAAGAGAATAAATGAGAATAATTATGTTCTCGTCGTATGACTGTGAGCGTCCTTATGTCTCTCATTAGGAAATTTGAACTGAATCTTTATGTACAATATGTACATTCCTATAAATTAGTAAGTACCATCTGCTGTTAGCTACTTTCGCTATTGCCTTAACGGACACATGACGCCTGCGACTGCGATACAACAAGCGACCACTTACAACTTAGTTGAACATTATCAAAAACGCCATTGTTGAAACCATTTCTAAATACCTGTCTTCATATAACACCGGCGGTAATCCATGTCCCGCCCGAAATAACATACTCTCGTCTAATAAGGTTTCTAAGAAAGCAATGGGTCTATTTGAACCATCAGCGATAACTTTGGTTAGTAGAAATCTTATGAGTTCAGGAATGCGACGAACTCGTAAATATTCTTCAGTTCTAGCGACAGTAGACAAAATTTTCTGTTTTCGAGGTGTTATAACAATCTGCTCCGATGATTCTGCATCTAGTAGACATTTGCAAAGTAGTATTGGTTCTGGTTCAGCTTCATCTTTAACGATGTCTGTAGCACCAATGTGGGGTCTACTTTCTTTAGGCATTATTCGAATCTAGAACTGTAACGAAATTAATTAATTATATTTCTCAGATAATGTAACTGGGTTGTAGGTTGTAACTAGTTACTGCAAGTTTTAGTGTTTATGTATTATCGGTATGTAGATAACTTTCAGCTTTCATGAAATTTGAATGACTATTTATTTTTCACTTGACATGTTCAAGTCAATTGTCATGTCCACGTAGTATTGTATTCTTTTTGGTTCCAGTTTTGAAGTTCTGAAAGAGCAAAGAGAATTCTTACGTGCGTTGCTTGCCGGCCAATCGCATTCTATGTAAAGTGGTACCTACTACTGGGACCACTTGGTAACTTGGTAGTCCATTGGTAATTTTTTTACTCATGGTTTACCAGTAGTACCGCTGGTAGTATCACGGGCAAGAAATTCATGTCACCGCGAGACTGTCGTCCAGTAAGTATGCGCCTACTGTTAAAGCGTGTATCTGTTGATCTGTAGCATCCAATTTTAGAAAAATTGGCCCATCGTTTTTTCAATTCATCGCCCAATTCCTTTTTTATTTTCATCTTAAAACCAGGAAAGAATAATCCTGTTCTGTGCTTAAAACTGACTTAATTGAGTCGATAGGTTTTAACAACCAAGTCATTAGCAATTAAAAAATAACATTGTGTTTCGTTTCCTCTCATAAACTATTTAATGGGCTCCCGACACGATCATGCCTTGCAATTGATAATCACGTTAAATATTAATGGAAGTTGCTTCAGTGTGCGTGATAACTTTGCATGCGTGTGTGCGACGACCACTGATCTGTATTATTACCACTGGATTGGCTGTCTCATACAAATGACAGCGAATTATTTGTGCCGATTTGAAACGCCTCTAGAGTTGGTTCAAGGAACTAAATCTGACGTATCATGCAAATGACTTCCCGTATCGCGCCGGGAATTACGAATTATTTTGTAATTTAAGGACCTTTGTGCAGTTTAGTGAGGATTTGTGTGGTTACAAAAAGCAATAGACATGGTGAAATGTGTGTTTTGCAAAATTAGCTTCAAAAAAGGGAACAACATTAGATTTCACTGGTAAGTTGAATTTTTGTAATTTTTGTCATTAAATCAGCCTGACCTACATGTAAAATGCTTGATTATTTACAAAATATGTATAAGAATAATATATAGGTGAGATTAAATTATTTTTAAGCACAAAAATAGGATTTTAATTTCGTTTAGTGATGTCCATGTTGTCGTATCGATAAACTTGATCATGGTCTGATGTGATCGAAAACTTTTCTTTATAAGAAATATGTCTAATAATGGTATCATTTTACATTACATATGGTCACGCCTTCATCCCCGAAGGGGTAGGCAGAGGCATACTATATGCCCACATTTCACCATTTTAGTATTTGTCCCACGTAACAATTGGTGAGCCGTATTGCCGTGTTGAGATGGACAGGCGCAGGCTGTGACTGCCCGCTGTTGAAATTTTTCAAGCCGCCCAAAAAGGCCTTCAACGTGGCTTAAAGACTGCTATTTTATTGACAACCGGGACCAACTGATTAACGTGCCTTCCGAAGAACGGAAACGCTCAAATAAATGTGTCAAAGTGGTCACCAGAATGGTCACCCATCCAAGGACTGGCCATAGTGAAAGTTGCTTACTGCAGTGATTATTTACAGAACACTGAGTCCGCGGGGCCACGAGCGCTTCAATATATAATAATGGTATCAACCAAACAAAATCTTATTAGTAATGTTTATTTAACTTATTTTCTGACATTAACTTGTGTGGGTAACACTTACTACATAATGTTTTTTACTCTATTGATGTATGTTTATTTTATTGCAGATTTCCAACTGATCCAAAAATCAGAAGTGCATGGCTTGGCAACATGGGAGCCCATAACTGGACTCCAAATTCAAGCGATCGTCTGTGTTCTAATCATTTTGATGTTAAATGTTATTATAAGCATTACACAAGAACTTCCCGGTTAATAAATAGTATACCGTCCGCTAGTGTACCATAGTTTTACAATAAAGTGTAAAATAAATAAATGATTAATAAAATCACGTTTATTTTTTTTTTTCTACACATAACTCCCTTTCTATTTCTATGGCGCATGATATATATATATATACGCTCACTTCGTGGTGAAATCGACAATGATAAATGCATCAAATTAACTGAAGTATATGAAAGCCACAGACACTTATGGGATCCACGTTCACCGCACAATGATCTTTGTCAGTCTGCCTTTTATTCTTTTTGTAGGGATTCATTATTACTAAAGCTGCAGCGAATTGGCATACGTCACCCATGGTAGCTAGTAAGAAACTATAGAAATTCGTTGCTCAGCTTGAGGCACGCTGCCGAGTTGCTGATTAATTTGGCCCAAGTGGAGATGCATGTAATTTCCCCAGCACGCGGCACGCTCAGATTGAGGCAGCTCGCCCCGCGGCTGCTCAAGTGGAGATGCGCCTTAATACCTCTCTCAATCTCTTTAACAAAAGTAATATTTTCCTGCAATTTTACGTCACGAGTATGCCAAATTGCAGGTAAATATTTTTTCATTTAGGTAAGTATACTAGACACCAACTTAAACCACCCTTATTAAGAGCAATATTCATTAAAGCGTCGATAGCTTAGTGGTTAAGAAGACTGACTGTCTTGCGATCGAGAAGACCCGGGTTCGAATCCTGGCCACTCCTAGCACAAGCAATTTAGCTTAGTTGAAGAAGTTAAAGGGAATATTCGTAATTTCGGTTGGTAATATTCTTATATTAAACAAATTCTAAACAAAATTAATTTTAAAATATATATACTAAAAATGTTTTCATTTCAAATTAAATCTATCGATACGCGTCAGTTCAAGAAAGTTTGGTACATCACTAATTTTAGTTCTCTGAACCAGCGCTGCTGATTTCAGCGCCACAATGGCGAGAATTAAGAAGGCATAACTTTAGTTTGACAGCCACCTATCCAGTGTGGTAATAATACAGATCAGTGGCGACGACGTATTATGTACACAAGACACTGACCTGTAATAATATCTGGACTGGTGATCGGTTTCATAAAAGTGTGCCTAATTGAAAATCGCCATTTGGCGCTGACGGCAGCTAGCGAATGTACTTGGAACTAATACTAGTGATGTACAACACCTGTCTTGGTGTCGATAAAAACTTTACCAGATATCGACTACAATGTTAATTTTATTTTTGTACCAATGATGTTTACATAATATGAATGACTACTTCAAAGTACCTAAGTAGGCTAACCATCAGGCTCGCGAATTCAGTTTGGCGAGCTTAATATAAAAAAATAGTGTTTGCTTAAACAGTGGTCGCAGGTATGTTGCCAAAGTAGTGTTACTATTGTAAATCGGCTGAAAAATGACACCGGACACAGCCCACACAGTCATTGGTTGTCTTTAATCATAATTGGGTCATTTTAGAACTTAAAGCTAGGCGTCCAATAGGCGGATGGGCCGGGCCGGGCCGCGACGCAAAAATCCGCATGCCATACGTTTTTAATGAAACTGCGTTTCGTTGCGGCCCGCCTCTAGTAAAGGCAGATGCTACACAATTTCATATGAAACGTACGGCACGCGAATTTTTGCTCTGCGCTGGGGCCCGGTCCGCCTGGTGGACGCCTCGCTTAACGTGAGCCGTGCGAGCGTGCTCCCCGAAGCAGCCAATGCCAACTTGCTATTCCGCCTCAATGGCAACTATTTCCCATTTACTTCCCGAAGCAGCCGTGCCCAGAGAGGAATTTTGTTAAGTGACAGATTAATTAGGATTAGGATTTATTGTAGTTTTGTTTGTTTGCAGTAGGTAAGTACAGAGGAGGGTAGGTATTTAAAAAAAAAATGAAATCACACATTTATTACGGTATATTTTTAAATGCACATCTGTATAATTTTTAAAAGGAAATCTATATATATAAAAATCAATGCCACTTTTCGTTGTAATTTTATAACTCAAGAACGGGCTCACCTATCCAAACCAAATGTTTAGGCTATGTTCGGACTATTTAGTAGATGGTTTATGTGAAGTTTGCAAAGAATCGGTCCAGTGGTTCCTCATTTATCACGTAAACGAAGTTGCGCGGGTCAGCTAGTTATCTATATAAATATATCACATATTTTAAAAAGATTGAAAAACAAAGTAGATTCTCTTAAAATAGGCTTGTGTCCACTGAGAATAAATCTGATTGATGTGTGTTTCTAACGACTATGTCCAATATATAAATAACAAAAAGTAATATAAATTGGTACACAAATTAAGGATTAGGTACTAATTTTTTTAGAAAATAAAATTGGAATAAATAGGCATTCCGTCACGTCACATCAAATACCTCTATCAGAAAGTGTGACGTAACAGATTGCTACTTTGACGTTTGACGCACTCTGGCAGTCTTGAGTCTTGACATCTTATGTCACAAGTCGTGTCATCTTGTGTAATTGCTTAGATTCTCACACGTTTTCATAAAATACAACAGATTTCAACAGTAAAAGTTCACCCCTAAACGTTTCTTTTTAGTACTAAAACTTTTTAAAAATCTAAATCACAAAACAAATCATTGAAAGGACTCATAAAAAAATAATACACATTTTCTTTTTGTTTTATTTGGCAACAAGTGACGTCACACGAGGCACCATGACAGTTTGGAGCGTTTTCGATACAAATTTAAATTGGGATATTTTTAAATGTACATCTATATATTTTTTCTGCACACTAGGTAACTCCACTAATTAACTGAATGCACACCAGAAATCTGAATGCTGTGCCGAAACCAAATTGATTAACTAAGCATGTACTGCTTAAAAAAACTAAAATTTTACACAAAACGAGATGACCTTTTTGTATCGAATTCACACCAAAAATTTGGTTTGTACACCGGACAAAAAAAAAAATAGACTAACGGATAAAAAAATACCTGCTTCCTCTAGATTCATTTGGCTATGCTGAGAATCATCAGTTGGTAACTGGACTTGCATATGTACTACAGGTGAATTAGATTTAGGTAAGTTGATTGGACTATCACGGGAGCATGGGTCATCATTATGTAGATGAATCAGTTTCTGCAGTGACCAACGATGAATCAGTTTCTGAAAAATATTGAGTGTTGGTTATTTATATTCAATTATATTTCTTAAATACCAAAGAAGTATTCACTAACTAATTTACACCTACAAATAAATATTGTAGGTATACTGCACTTTTTTAAAGCAGTCCGTGACCCATGTTTTAATAAACAGTCATCAGTAAAATGTTTTGAACAAAGATAATCTGATGTTTTCGGAGTCCAATTGACAAGCTTCATTTTTTTAGCCACAGTTTTAAACTGTAATCGGAGGGAAACCTGTACCTAATAAAAGTAAAAGATCTCATCAAGGCGAAGTGAAATAATACAAGATTGACTAGCTAATATCAGATTTAATTTTATTGCAACAACGATCTACACTGTTCAACGACTGATTCTTGAATGTCGTGTGAGTCGTCTGACTTCCTTGTCTATGTTGGAGTGACATCTTACGTCAATGTCAAAATGTCACTCCAACATTCACATTCATGGATATAATCGACTAAATAACGATTGCCATATCACAAAATTAACATATTAACAATAATTATATGTGCTGTAATGGGTCGATTCTAACAGCTCGGCCATCCTTACAATGGTGTGTCCCCACACCAATATATTCAATATAGTTATTTCTTTATCGCGGTAATGTATTAATTACAGTCATAACACTAACGAATAACATTATAATATCAATAGAATTATTTCATACTTGCTGACCCTCAAAACCTCGCCTACGTCACACAAAGTCTATGCAAGGGGAGGTATTTCTTCATCACCCACCTAGGAGCGCATGAAACTGCGCCTTCAGTGTGGACTAAATCATATCACAACACCATTAATCATTGAGTTTTATTCGATTTAGCAAACATGCCAGTTTGGAATGACACATTCAAAGGGACCCTTGAACTTCAGGTTTAGCGAAAGTTGAGGTGTCTCTAATTTCTGAACCGCAAAACCCTCAACATTGAAACTTGTGTGGAAAATTCTTTAAAGTACTCTCTTTTCAACACAAAAAAAAATTAGAAGTCTGGTCACAAGTTGAGAAATTACACCTACAAGAACTGCTCAAAACATCGGAATCAAAAGTGTTCTTAATCCTTCCTCGTATCATAAGCTCAAATTGTGCCGAGTATCATTCAAATTGATTCAGTAGTCTTGACGTGATACTTATTCGGGATAAAGACAGACAAAAAGACTGTACAATTGTACAAATTCAGCAGTTCACCACAGACCACGACACGGCTCTCTGCCACCGTTCGCGGCACAATGCCGCAGTTAGCGCAGTTTGCCGCAGTCCGAAATGCTCTCTCTGTCACATTTCGCGACATACTGCCGCAGACCGCGGCACATTGCCGCAGATCACGGCACACTGCCGCTGTTCGCGACACTCTGACGCAGATCGCGGCACTCTGCCGCCATTCGCGGCACATTGCCGCAGTTCGTAGCGCTCAGCCGCAGATCGTGGCACACTGCCACTGTTCGTGGCGTTCAGCCGCAGATCGCGACACTCTGCTGCCGTTCGCGGCACACTGCTGCAGTTCGCGGCGCTCAGCTGCAGATCACGGCACTCTGCCGCTGTCCGCGGAACACTGCCGCAGATCGCGGCACACTGCCGCAGTTTGCGGCGCTCAGCTGCAGATCACGGCACTCTGCCGCTGTCCGCGGAACACTGCCGCTGTTCGCGGAACACTGCCGCTGTTCGCGGCACTCAGCCGCAGATCGCGGCACTCTGCCGCTGTTCGCGGCACACTGCCGTAGTTCGCGAGGCTCAGCCGCAGATCGCGGCACTCTGCCGCTGTTTGCGGCACATTGCCGCAGTTCGCAGTGCTCAGCCGCAAATCGCGGCACTCTAGATCGCAGCACTCTGCCGCAGTTCGCGGCACACTGCCGCAGTTCGCGGCGCTCAGCTGCAGATCACGGCACACTGCCGCAGTTCACGTCGCTCAGCCACCGTCGCAGTCCGTCTCATTTTCTAATGCTAACACTCACAACCCATACCGATACAGTCTGTCGCAATCTGCGTCATCTGTGCAGTCAGCACTGACGCTCACGACCCATACCGATATAGTCTGTTGCGATCTGTGTTATCTGTAAGAAATGCACTAACACTCACAACCTCTACCGACACAGTCTGTCGTAATCCGCGTCATCTGTGCAGTCAGCACTAACGCTCACGACCAATTGCCGATACAGTCTGTCGCGATCTGTGTTATCTTTAAGAAAGGCACTGACACTCACAACCTCTACCGACACAGTCTATCGTAATCCGCGTCATCTGTGCAGTCAGCACTAACGCTCACGACCCATGCCGATACAGTCTGTTGCGATCTGTGTTATCTTTAAGAAAGGCACTGACACTCACAACCTCTACCGACACAGTCTATCGTAATCCGCGTCATCTGTGCAGTCAGCACTAACGCTCACGACCCATGCCGATACAGTCTGTTGCGATCTGTGTTATCTTTAAGAAAGGCACTGACACTCACAACCTCTACCGACACAGTCTATCGTAATCCGCGTCATCTGTGCAGTCAGCACTAACGCTCACGACCCATGCCGATACAGTCTGTTGCGATCTGTGTTATCTGTGCTAAAGCACCGACATTCTTACCCCATACTGATATAGTCTACTACTTGCACTGACGCTCATAACACATATCAGTACAGTCTGGCACTATCTGTCTCATCATTCATAATCTAATCATCTTAGCACAATCTTTTCTCACATGATTACTGTCACTATCGTCAATATCGTTTTCGCAGTCCATAATTTATCAATATTTTCGTATCCGTTCAGTAATTTTTTTAAGTATATTGAACTATTCTATATAAGTCGTACTCTCAACTCAAATTTAAATAAAAACATTTATTTCGCATCATCATCATTCAAATCAAAGTTCGTACCACCAGTTAGGAACTCCGCGGGCTTTTCTTTTCGTGCTCTACCTAATTATTAAATATCGTTCGTTCTAGCCTAATAACAATAATTCTCCTCAATACTTATATCTCGTCACATTTTTTTTGTATTTATTCTTTGTTCTATTATATCACTTCAAATATTTTCTGATGAGTTTAACCTATAAATTTTTCAGACATCAAAATAATTCATTATCCTGGTAATTCATTTTTAACAACTGCCATCTAACTGCTATTGTTTCTACCCCTCGTATTTCAACTTCAACTATTATGTACACCAGCCGCTGATGATCTATCGTCAGTCAGTAAGATCTCGGTTAGTCTATCATCATCAGTTTAAACTGTGGTGATTCAATAATGTGAATTTACGGTAAGTACATTAAGCATCAACGCGTAATACACTTTCACCAGCTCTGTATTCTATTTCACACTCATACTCAGGAGTTATTGCATCTATCAACAACCTATTCCATTTCATCGTGGCGATCCGTAACGCTTTACAATCGGCCATATTTCAACTATTGTCCCTAAAAAACTCAGAATTCTAATATGGATACACACATACATATTTAGTCACGTTTGTCTCCCATCGAGATAGGTAGAGACTATGGCTTTCCTCTAGCTTCGATCCTGGTATACATATTTTGCTTCTTCAACTTCCACCGAGGTACCCTACCAATTTGCCCATTCACTCGCGTTTCATAAATTTATTTTGTGAACCTACTTCATCAAGCAAATCTATTTTCACCTATTCTTAATATGTCTGAACCATCTGTGGCGATCGCACCACGCATTTGCACTGCCTAAGTTACAACCTAGCCTTAAGTTACCGCCAAAAGGCAAATTTGACTGTTGTTGTCTATGTCAATTACAACACAACTTTTCCTGCTCGCTACGAAGTGAAGTCATTTAAAATAAAACTTGTGCTACCTATTCTACTAATATCTCAGTAAAGCTAACCATTGTAATTACCTAGTAATGAACGCCACTATATACGTAAATTAACATTATACCGACATTGTACAACAGTAAACCGAGATTACGTCAATGTCACACAAGTCTTTCATTGTCTCTAACCTCGACGACGGCACATCTACTGGACACTGGACATCCTTGGAGCCCTAACAGCGCCAAACATCTATGCATCTTCTCGTCACTACATCTTCTGCTAATTGGTACCACAACGACAAATATTTCTAAATCAAAGTTTGTTATAGTAATGCTACGGGTCTCATTATTCCGTCTTGTTTGCGATGCATAATGAATTCCTGTAAAACTGTGCAACTATCTACGTATCCAATTTGGCATCACATAGCGCGAGCAAGGATCTCAACAGTAATTTATATTCAAAATCAAATTAGTATTTGCGCCTAGTCGCATGCTATTTACCAATAATCCTTGTTCTCGAATAATACTATTAGATTTTTTTTCTTTTAAAAGTTTGAACTATTATACTAATATAGTACGCACGTATTACGAGATGGAATCTTCACATCATTGCAAGGTAAAGTAAAGTAAGTATATAATCAGTAATGTTATTTGGAAATCAGATCTTTAGTTGTATGTAGATATTTAAATTATTCATGGTAACTAAGTGAAGTCATGACCGGTCAGAATATTGTTCCTACCTAATCACAGAATCATCGACAGTGAGAACTATTCATTGATCATAATATACGTAATAGGTATGCCTTGAATCTCGTTTTCGACTACCACCTTTTCTATCGGCAAAACGACATTGTTACCTTACCAATGCGATGCTTACTAAAATATTTGTCCTGATGACAAGCTAATAGATGTCTGCTATGCTGCGACGACGTCATATGTGCGCTGACTACTTAGTTAGATTGCTATTTATCCGTTTAATGTAACGAGGTTTCGTTCTAATATCTGACTCCCATGGTTGTTGTTTAACAGATTGGAAGTATCGCAATACCTGTTCAGGTTCTTTACATTTAGCTGCTTTCGCACCTAACCTCAAGCACGATCGTCAATGCCATTCAACAAACAATCAACTGCGCGTATTCCCATAATTTTACAACGGTGTAATAAATTGATATTTTTATAAGAGTAGTATAATTCTAAAGAGTAGAGATATTTAAGGTATTTTTTTTTGAACAACATTACTGTTAAAAAGTTCTGTATAATCGTCACTTAATGGAAAAGATTCCGTTAATTTACTTTTCCATTCGGGCCACGAAAACGATATCGTCAGTAGAGCTTCGTACCATGTCTTTGCCTCTCCACTAAGCGTTATTTCTCTCAGGGCGATTACATGATATCGATTACACTGAGTTACTCATCTATACTAATATTACAAAGAGGAAAGACCCGACTGCCTGTTTGCATCGAACAGTCCCCGAAACCACCGAACCGATCTGAAAAATTCTTCCACCGCTGGGAGGCCACACCATCCCCGGCAAACATAGGCCACGTTTTACTATTACAGTCCCACGGACACGGAAGCTACGCGGACGAAATCGCGTGACGTCCACTTAGTTCAGTAAAAATTGCGTGCGGTTATATTTAAAATTAGAACGACTCACGTATCTCTTTCTCGGGTGATGCGCTACGACTGCGATACTGCTGAACAACGTTGACGAATTGATCTCAAACGATGACGACGCCTATGCCCACTGTAGTTCTCGTAATCCGTGTCTTGAATATTCTATTTCTCAATAATTTCTCACGTATCGGTCTTCGTTCACTACTACTCTTAATAGGGTAGGTAAAGAAAAAAAATCTCACAGGATGCACCAGTCGCGGAAATAACTAGCGAGTTATGCAGATCCCACTTCTGAGATAAAAGATCTCATCAAGGCGAAGTGAAATAATACAAGATTGACTAGCTAATATCAGATTTAATTTTATTGCAACAACGATCTACACTGTTCAACGACTGATTCTTGAATGTCGTGTGAGTCGTCTGACTTCCTTGTCTATGTTGGAGTGACATCTTACGTCAATGTCAAAATGTCACTCCAACATTCACATTCATGGATATAATCGACTAAATAACGATTGCCATATCACAAAATTAACATATTAACAATAATTATATGTGCTGTAATGGGTCGATTCTAACAAAAGGAACATTTAAATATTATGAACAAGAGTAAATAATTTAATTATTAACAAAAAATAGTCTCACTAAGTGTTATAATTCAATGTTAGTGCTAGAAAGTTATATTTCACACGCTAGTTAGTTACTGTTTCGATTATCTACTACAATTTTAAGTGTTTATTAATAATTTTAATATGTTCATTAAATTATTAAAGAAATTTTACCATGCCTCTTGTTTTTAAACTACGAATTTTGGCATTGGACAGAAAATTATCGATATACATTTTGACATCCCTATTAATCATTATAGGCTATAAAAATATTCGTAAAATCCCCGAAACTCGGAGGGTATTCGCTTATGATATTAAAAAAAAAACCTAAATTATGGTTTTATAATAATTGTTTAAGAATTAGATTCTTAAATTTACTTACTTGTGAAAAGAGACGCCACAGCCCTTCTCGTATCTTGTTTTACAATATACACACGATCTCATGCTAAATATCTACTTAATTACACTATGAACTAAATTTATACATCAAAACACTTCACATTTATACCAATCACAGTAATAACTTAAAAATATTCGAAATTTCACACATAAACTCCTTCTGAAATAAACAAACAACGGCCATTTGCAAACTAATTTAGTTCTCAGTGCACTCGGCAGAGGCGCTTTGAATCGGCACAAAAAAGTAGCTGTCATTTTGTATGGAATAGCCAGTCCAGCGATTATTATTACAGGTCAGTGACACAAGATATTTAAAGGGGTCCGAATACGATTAATTGGCAATTGTCAAGTACGTTAAATATCATGCCAATTGATCATTTCGGGAACCCTTAAAGGGGTCCAGACACGATCAATTGGCAATTGTCAAGCATGTTAAATATAATATTTAACGCTTAGACCATAATTATATCACGGGACTAGCCTTTGCGAACCACCGCATACAAAAATATTATGCCAGTTTTCATATAACTGAAGGGGGAAACACAAAGACATATAAAATTTCATTGCATTTAAAAATGTATTAATCGACAAACGCGTAATGGCTGTTGTGTGTTAATTTTTATTGTACAGTCAACTACAATGAAATGTACTAGTTTAATCATATAAAATGATGTACTGATGTACAGTGCTTTTTATAAAGCCAAAAGACCAAATGGTCATGTGCAATGGCAGAAAACAATGCTTAAGGCGCATTCTGTGGTTAGATGATCTAAGATTTAACGTGATTACGTGATTGACAATTGCAAGGCATGATCATGTCGGGATTGCAATTGCCAATCACGTTAAGAGTCCATATGACGCCAAATAGACTATTACTTTGATCTAGATCTCAGGACTCGTGAGGTCTGAATTAAAATATGAACACAGACAACTTCAGTTCATGAACTAAAAACGCTCTAGGCTTGAAACACGATTACTGATAAAATCCTCGATAGATTTTTGTGTTGAAAATACCTCGATTTCGTGAAATTTTAAGCTAGATCTCGTATGTTATAAGTTGTTTTTGTAATATAAAATATTTATAAGAAAGACAATAGTAAAATCTTCATTTGCACTAGAGCATTTTTTTCATATTGGTTATAGTTTTTTTATAATTAATTTATTTCGTTAAAAGCGCACAAAAACCGATCGCATCTCTCTCTTTCTTGCACGCTAAAATGTATATCTTCTATCTTCTTTTAACAATTTGGCGTCTGGTGGGCTCTTAAATATGAGTGGAAGTTGCTTCAGTGTGCGTGATTTATTTGCATGTGTGAGTGTGCATCGACGTACAGTTTGTCTATAAAGTCGCGAAATTAAATGAGGGCGCTGCTGAATGCATGTATGCAACCCTATATAGTACGACCAAAATGATTTTGATACGAGGAGTTCGTTCCGAGTAAAATCTTACTAATATTATAAATGCGACAGTTTGTGAGTGTGGATGTTTATTACTCTTACACGCTCGAACGGATAAAGGGATCTGGCTGAAATTTGGTACAGGGATACATTATAATCTGGAATAACCATGGCTACTTTTTATTCCGGGAATAAGTTCTTACGGGAAGCGGGAACGGGAACAATACAAATATTATAAATGCGAAAGCTTATGAGTGTGGATGTGAGACTCTTTCACGCTCGAATAGTTGAACTGATCTGGCTGAAATTTAGTACAGGGATACATTATAGTCTGGAATAACACATAGGCTACTTTTCATCCCGGGAATAAGTTCCTACGGGAAGCGGGAACGAGAACAAATTCGACACGGGCGAAGCTGCGGGCATCAGCTAGTGAGTTAATAAATAAAACACATTATACATTTTTAATTTTGTTTCTGTTTTATTGAATCAGATCCAGAATAAAGTTATTGAACCAGATCCAGAAGCCCCGGTCTAATAGCGTCTTACAACCCACCAGCAGGTGCCTAGCAGTCCCAACTGCTTTGCCACAATCAAGTAATTACATGTTTTATCTGTATCTTTCCCCCATCTGACAAGGATTTTTTTGGCGCAGTGCTCAAATATTAAAATCGTCTATTTCTTTCTTTGCCGACCTTTTCTGTGTTTACCAGGAGTTTCAAACTTTCCTTCATTATTAAAACCTTCGTTAACTATTCGCCTAACTGTACTCTCTGATTTTCCTGAAAAGAGTAAAAAAAGAAAATTAATTACATATTGGAAACAAACTATTGACATGAAGCAATTAATTCAAAATAAAAATTGGTAGAAAACCAGATTGAACTGAGTATCAAAAATGTAGGTCGCACTATAAAATAACCATGTTGTTCTAACCACTGACTTACATTATAGGTAGATTGTAAGTTTAAGATTCTAACCTAAAAATATGCAAACAATGCCTTTTTTTTGTCTCCAAATCGTAAATTCAGTAAATTTGTAACTTCAGACAGATTCAAAACAAACAATAACACGATTACATACCCACCAAAGATGCTGTTCGCTCATAAACATCCTCAAAATCCCACAACAATTGTCCAGATTTGTACTCCGCGAAACATCACTGGAAAACTTTAAAAACTCACGCACCACTCCGATTTTCTTTACTCATTTCTCAAACCTTTATGCGTAGTTTGGTCTCAATTTGTTGCAGTTTAATCCAAACATTAAAGTTACGTGAGAGGTGGTTAAATGATTTATGCGTGAGAGAGTAAACGAAATTCGACGATAGCATTGACAACTGACGTACTTATGTTTTTTTTTTTTAATAGTTTTGGCTTGGTTACAAGACCTTTAAGCCATGTCTGTATTTAGAAGCGTACACTTTACTTTGCACTTTGTTCACTGCACTATTATTATAAAACTAAGTCCTTGTACTTTTGCTAAGTGGCGGATAATTAAATTCGTCCGATAGTGTTTTTAATAAAATCGAATAAGTGTTTGTAGCAATTCACATTTCTTAATAAATCATGCAAGCGGCGGGAGGAATCATTCACAAAAACTTCACTAATTTCACTAGCGAGTATCAGTCTTTGCAGATTGTATGTTGGGCAGGAGAAAAATATATGTTCAATATCCGCTTGTGGAGTATTGCAGTCTTTGCACCTATTATCTGTCACAATTCCCAACCTAGCCAGGTGGGAGGGAGTGGTGGTATGTCCAAATCGAAGTCTGTTTATAGTTGTTATGAAGTCGCGACTTGCTGACTCCAATTTCCAGTACCATGGGTGTGCTGGTATATCTTCTTGCAGAGAACCATACCATTTTCCTTTTTCCTCTTGGTCTTTCTTCCACATGCTTTTCCACTCATCTAATATTTTAATATTTATAGAGCTGTAGTAATCTGTCAGCGGAACACTAACCACTAACTTAACATCTAATGAATTAATCCCTTCATATGCAGTTTTATCGGCTATCTCATTGCCAGTTATACCTCTATGAGAGGGTATCCACATAAAAGCAACATCGATTTTTGTGATGTGTAATTTAAATATACATTCTTTAATTAGGTATAGAATGTAATTCGTTTTATAGTTAATCTTTAAGTTTTTCAACCCTTCTATAAGACATGGAATCAGTTAAAATTAACAAGTGTTTGCTGGTATTTAAATGGTAGATTAATTTAAGTGCTTCTAAAACTGCATATGCCTCAGCGGTAAATACGGAACAATTATTATCTAAAACATAGCTTTGAGAGAAATTCGTCTGTGGATCAAATACTGCAGATCTTACATGATCTTCAGACTTACTTCCGTCAGTATACAATGTATAAAAATGAGGATTGTCGTCTAGGAATTGTAACATATCGTGGTTGCATGAAACTTCATGACTTACAATCGTCATGGGAAAAATAATGCTATTGATTGAATGAGAGTAACATGGCCATTGGGATTGTCGTCTAATTTAAGTGCACTGTTTTTGAATGTGTAAAAATACTCTACATAGTTGAGGGGAGATGCCTCTCACCAGTTCATCAGCAGAAGTTAGCGGTTCTGATATAGTAATAGATTGGGGAATAATTTTCCGTGTAACTTCACTATTCTCTAATGCCAGTAATTTTAAGCAATATCTCTCAATTAACATTATCCTTCTCATAATGAGAGGCATTATTTTAGTTTCAATTTCCATTGCTCTAATTGGAGTGGAGCACATTGCTCCAGAAATTATTCTTAAAGCCTTATTTTGAATAATATCTAATCTATGTACATAAGAACTATTTACATATGCTAAAGTGCTGTAGTCGAAGTGACTTCTTACAATTGCCTTGTACAATATAGAAAGAGTTTTTGGGTCTGCACCCCATGAGACGCCAGCTAAGCATCGAAGGATATTAACGCCTCTTAAGGCGTTTTTGGATATGAATTTAATATGCTCCTCGAAGTTTAATTTCTGATCTAAGACGACGCCCAAAAATTTGTGTTGAGTAACCCTATCTATAGTGTCACCATTGTAAGTAACATTTGTACAAGGGATGTCATCACTGAAAATCATCATACTGCTTTTGGCAGCATTTATTTTTAAATGCAGCTTATCATGATAGTAGACCTTCAGTTGTTCCAATGATACATTTATATTGTTTATTGTTTTAGTTAGCTGTCTATCAGAACTATATATAACCAAATCGTCAGCAAACTGAAGAATCTGTACATTTTCTACATTTATATATTTACATATTTCACAAGTATACAAATTGTACAACAAAGGTGAAAGGGTAGCACCTTGCATCGTCCCTTTACAAGCTATTTCCGGGCCGTATAGAATATTGTTGTGTTTCACATACAATATTCTACCGTTTAAAAACTCGTATATCCACTTTGAAACTTGACCAGGAATACCTAGATTGTGAGTCAGAACTTCAACCAAAATTCCAGGGTCCACACTGTCAAAAGCACCTTGGACATCCAAAAATACACATACAGAATTTAACCGCATATTTTTGGCTCTTTTAAAATCTGCGACAAGTGAAGTGAAGCTGTCTACGCAGCTGCGACCTCTACGAAATCCATACTGAATTTGAGGAATAATGTTATTAGCTTCAACATACCAATCAATACGAGTTTTAACCCTTAAATGCATGATTTTTTATTTTTCAATTAAAAAAATATACGTATTATCTCAAGAGTACAGATATTACTGGAAAAATAATAAAATAAATATCGAAGAAAGTTTAATCCATTAAATCCCTCATTTTTTCTGTGTAGGATGTACCCTACATTATGCACTCTAAGTAAAAAGAGTATGTATGTAAGTAGGTGTATGTCGCGTGGTTTTCTTTAAAATTAAAACAATTAGATTACGTGTTTTATTATTATATTATGGTATTTCCTAAATCCTAAATTTCCTCATAATGTAAGGTAGAGAAATATAAAAAAATCACATATGGTTTGGGTAAAACCAGAACACAGACATTTTACATGTTACTTTTATCAAAAAAATGGCCAGAAAAGCAAAATCTTCATCTAAACTAATATCTTCTGATAGTGAAACCAGGGAAACACCGTTCTGCTTTTTTTAGGAAAGCACCGTATTTCCTGTTCTAAAGAAGGACTGGGTCTACATATTTTTTTTTCTCAAAAAGCAAAAGGTTTCAGCTACTTCAAGACGAAAGGTATCCAAGTTCTGGACGTGGACACTCTTGCGCTCGAGACCATGGAGCGAGCCTTGATCTTCAGCGGGAGTAAGTGGGAATGCGCTGCCTCTTTCTGCGAGCAAGTCATGCTTGTGAAAGAGACGGCGGGAAGGGAGCGGGAGTGGACTCTACCATTCAAGCTCCGCAGTCGGCGGCGGCGAGGGTGCCTCCGACGTGTCCTCGCCCAAGACTATCGGCCTCCATGACCGGGGGCCTAAGGACGGTGAGGGGGCTGCTCACCGTCCTTACAGAAGCAGGCCCATGACGGCAGCGTGACGTGAGGGATTCACGCATCGTTTTCCGGTGTCATCGCGCTAAGAATCGGGATGGCACCCGAAAACCGCCAAAGACGCGGGATAGCACCCGGACCACCCACAGTGGTGGCGAGGCCGCAGTGAAAGCCGTAGGTCTGTTGGGAGTCCCGGTACCCTACATCCTTCTGAGGGCATGCCCGGGGCTCCCAACCGTAAGCTGTTGGGCGTTACGTGAGGTTTTTTAGTCGGTGCGATTCTGGCATAGCATCCATGAAGGATTTTCCCTCACATTAAAAAAAGGTTACCCACTTAATTTTAGGTTTTTGTGACAATAATTTCTTGTAAGCTTCCCTTGAATTTATCATTAAAAGGTCTACAAGGCCATGGAACAATCGCATGCACTACTTTCTATTTTTATGGATTTGCGATATTTTCCTATATAACTGCCCCATTAGATCTACGCCACTCACGTGGGATCCTCTGCACTATGGTCTACATCAGCGCCAAGAGATTCATCTTCCAAAGGACCATCCACAGCCTCTTCAGATTCAAAATTCGACACTCAGTCCCTATAATAAACCTGCTCCTCTTCATCATTTTCCTTACTGAAATTTTTTTTCGGCTGCATCTTCTGATTCATTGTCATCGAAGACAGCTACGTAGGACCTATGTTGGTCATCAAAACCAGTCCATCTACAATTAGACATCTCTAATATACAATTTCTACCTCTATTACAAATATCTGATACAATATTCTACTTAGTACTGAATGCATAATGTAGGATAAGTCCTACTGAACAAAATTTCGAAGATTTGTGGTCATTCCTAATACAATTGAAACTTTTACTAATTACACTCAATATTTAACATTTTGAAGAATAAAAGCAAAAATTAAACAGAACAACTTACCTTGAAATTTTCGAAAAAAAATGTTCACTAAATAAAGTGAATTACAACTTTTGCATATCGCGGTCCCCCAAAAAGTTTTAGCAACCAAATTCAAGTTCAAAATAAAAAACAGTACTGCAAACATAAAATATTTAAAAATAGACCTGTTTTCGATTGACAAGAGATAATAAAAAATAATTTTAAGACAAAAGCGGATGTCATTCAGGCATCAGAATATTGTGTAGTCTGAATCCTACACTATGAATTTAAGGGTTAAGCATATTTTCGAATATTTTTCCAAGACAAGACGACAATGAGATGGGTCGATAGGAATTTGAAAGTTCTGGTGGCTTATCTACTTTAAGAATTGGAATGACGCACTGAGTTTTCCAGTGTTCAGGAACAAGTTTTTGAGACCATAGCATATTAATAATTTTGAGGAATAGATTTTGTACAGATTTATGAAGATTTTTGATTAAAATGTATGGGAAATCGTCAAGACCTGGAGTTGTGTTTTTCCTAGATTGCAAACTCATTGTTAGTTCACTCCATGTAAAGTCATTCAATAGGACCATTGAGTCTGGGTTATTATTATTTACAGTAAAGTATTTAGAAAATGAACTGAACTCTATCAAATCACCGGATTCTGCCAATTTTGATAAAAATGGCTGTACGAATTCATCCTTATAAGATCTATTTCCGGCCTTCAAACCCTTAAACCTTTTAATTAAATTCCAAATAGTGCTTATCGGAGTGTTCCTGTTAAACTTATTACAAAAATCATTCCATCCACTTCTTTTTTGTTCAGAAATTGTTCGCTTTTTTAATGCATCTAGTTTTTTGTATTCAATGTAGTTAGCCATAGACGGATCACTTCTATATTTTTTAAAGCATTGTAGGATGCCTTAACGCTTTTTTCACATGTTTCATTCCACCAGGGTGCTGGTGGCCTACTTTTAAAGTTACTCGTTTTAACAAACTTTGGGATAAGTAATTCTTTAAGCTTATCCAAACATGTGCAAAAAGCCAGATATGCAGACATTGGATCAAGTTGAAACTCTGAATTGTCAATGGTCAATGACAGGTCTTCGAAAATAGATTCTGATAGATAACGAAATTTGTGCCAATCCGTTTTACTCATCTTGTTAAACAGAAACTTCGCGACAGGAGGATTAACTTGATACTTGTCGACACTTAATGCGATATTAGTGATTGTTGGGTAGTGGTAGCTGCCCATGGCATCATCGTGTATGGACCACTCACAAATTGGTGCCAGGGTAGCACTGACGAAAGTTACATCAATTGCAGATTGATTGCATGAAGGTCTACCGACTGTAGTGAATCAACCATCATTTAAAATGCATAAATCATTATCGTCTATTATATTATACAAGTCTCGGCCGCGGCCTCTTGTACACAAACACCCAAAGGCAATGTGATGAGCGTTGAAGTCTCCACTAACAAATATGGGCTTTGGAAGATTTGATATGATATTCTGAAGTCTGTTCAATCGAATGTGCTTACCTTTAGGAGGACAATAGACATTTAAAATAGTAATGTTTCCTAACTTCGTTGATAACGAAATAGCAATAGTTTGAATTTCCTCATAAAAGGTTGTATCCAAAACATTGTATTGTAAATAAGGTCTTATTAAAATTGCTACACCGTTATGTCTATTACTTGAGTTTTTAAAGTGTATATTGTAACCAGGTATATTAAAATTGAACCTTTGATTATCTTTGAACCATGTTTCATTCAGTAAACATCCAGGCCGGAAATAATGCAGGATGAGTTTATAATAATGATTAACATAGCCTGCAGAGTAACATTAAAAGAAAAAACATCAGAAACTTCGAGTTGATTGTGATAAATAAATTTTCTGTTGAGCCGCCATTAGCGTTCCAATTAGTTACGGGGTAAGTATTAAATATTTTAGTTTATTCTGCTTTTATTTATGGTTTTATTTAATATATTGAATGATATATTATTTTATAATATATACTTATTTATTTCAGTGTATATTTATTAATTGTTTTTTTTATTGGCCAATGTAAATACGCAAAAAATGTATAACTTTAATACTTTTATTTTATTAATATTTTTGTTTATTTTGCTTCAATTATTCTTGTTTTGCATTTAAAAGGTGTTGTTTAACAGCTGTTATAAATATTTCCGTCCCAAATCGAGGTAAAATTAATTATAATAGCATGTGAAGATGACAATTTTTGGCAATGAAAATACGCTAAATATTGATAAATTTATTTTCGGAGATTTTGTATCTACAAATTCTTTTTTTTTATTTTTGGGTAACGTGTTTGTGTGTATATTTGGTAAATAAAAAAATATAAGACTTAAAACTGGTTTTATTTTGAATTACATGGTAAAACATAAGAATACTACTTCATTTTAACCATCGTAATTTTCAGCGACATTTCATTAATCCATTACACATCGGATATCCTCGGATTTAGTTTAGTTATTTTCGTCAGTTATCCAGCATGATGAAACAGTAAGTATTTCTGTAGTGCGACTCCTATAAAAGAAATAAGAATTAATTTTGTGAAGCTCGGCGCGCAACCGCCGTTCCCGCCAACGCTCGCGAAGGTGTTGAGCGTCGGAGGCCAGTGACGTTTGACAGTTCGGACGCTCGACTGGTTAATAGATGTTGTGGTGATAGGTACATCATCTGTTTTATTTCCTAATTGTACTAGGGTATTGACAACAGCCATTAATATATCTTTATTACCTAAAATTTGTTTTATTATATCCGATGAAGAACTCTGTTTCTCAGACAGAGTTCTTTCAGTCTTAGTTTCTATTGATTTATTCACAAGTTTATTTACAGGCTTATTTATCCTGGACTTATCTGGCAAAGGAGGAAAATCTTTGTCATCATTAATTTTTGCTACACTAGAGTAGCTATTTTTTTCTTTTTTTCCTATAATTTTCCGCATTTTTACTGGACATGTCCTGGATACTGCCAAGTGAGCTCCACCGCAGTTAACACAGCATAGCTCACTGGGCTTGTCACAATCCTTGTAGCTGTGGTCACCTGCGCAACAACTACAGCGCTGTTTGCCGTTACATACTTTGGCTGAGTGGTGAAATTTGAAGCAGCGATAGCACTGCTGAAGAGGTGGGATATATTCATATACTTTATAAGAGAACAAATCATATTGGACATTAGATGGTAGTGTATTTGTCAGAAATGTAATGCTGACTGTTTGAAGTGGGGCCCAATTTGATCCCACTTTCTTAGTGAATCTCCGTACTGCTACTATTTCATAAATTGATGACAATTTTCTATACAACTCTTTATTGGAAATGTTGGCTGGGACATGTCTAATAATACCAATTCGCTCAATTTGAGCGGCTGGTACGCAAGCTTTCAGTTTATATTTGTCCAGAAAATGTTCATTGGTGAGTAAATTATTTGCTGTGTTGTATTGTTTAAACACGACCACTATCTTATTGGCATTTATGCGACGAAGCGCCACCACTCCCTTTACTTCCGATGCAAAGATGTGGTTGAGGTATATGGGACTTTTATTTCCAAGGCGCTCTTTTTCCCTGCTTTCTACAAAGACGTTAAATTCACACATATTTGTTAAATGTTCTGGGTAAAGTCTACGATATGAAGGTTTAAAAAACGGTAAATAAAGTGATTCACTTTCCTCACCGCCACCGCCGTCAGTCCGTGATGAATCCTCCTTTCTCTTCCTTACTTTAGGGTTTGGGGAGCAGCACCCCCTCCCTCGTCCTCCTCCATTATCAAAAAAGAATTATTAATAAAAAATGAGTATTATACACAAGACTTTTACTATTTACAAATTAAAATTAATTATTTAGTAAGATTTGAAAAAAATTACGCGCGCTCTTTTCAAATTCCCGCCAAAGAATCACGTACTTATGTTTCTTGTTGCCAGTGTTGCCACACACATAACTATTTTTAGTTCCTCAAACATTCATTTCACGACTCATTTCACGACAAACTGTATATGTATGTACACATGATATTTTACGTGCTTGACAATTGCCAATTGATCGTGTCGGGAGCACATTAACTTCCTCTCCTCTACAGCCTCTACTCTATGCGTGTGTATTCATTGTCTATGCTTCCTGTCCGTTTTGTTTTGAAAGTGCGATCGACAGATTTATTGTGATGAAAATTGTTATTATTTTGCTATTTTAAGCAAAATTTAATTGCAAGATTACTTTAAATGTTACTATTAGAGTTCTATCAATACATCCATCAAAATGGGAAAGGAAACCGAACAATTACATATAGGAAAAATTGACGATTGTAAGCTGAAAGCTGTTTTAGTTTTTGTGTTTTACGTTTATGAAAGAATGATAATTTACAATAAGTTTATTACTATCTACAGGCGACTCCGACATTCGTAAAACAGGTTTAGAAATGGACATTATAAGACAAAGAACCATCGCTTATGAATATCTTTGTCGGTTGGAAGAAGCTAAGACTTGGTTGGAATCATGTTTGAAAGAAAAGTTACCACCGGCCACTGAATTCGAAGAATGTTTACGAAATGGTGTCTATCTGGCGAAACTCGGAAATTTTATATCGCCTGAATTACTCCCTATCAAGAAAATTTACGATATTGATCAAAGGCGATACAAGGTAGGAATTTATTTATAATTAAACCTCAAAATAATGCTGTACAGCGTTCTCGTATTGGAATTAAAATTTCACATCAACCATTTAGAAGCTCAGTTGATCTGCTCTGACCAATAACAGAGCAGATAACTAAATGGTGAATGGTAGAGCCAGTTGCATTAAAACATCCTGACTTTGGAGCCGAGGTCAACTCTTATAGGAAGAGATAATTATGCCATGGCTATTTTACTTTAGGTCCTTAGAGCAGAGAAGGGAATTAACCTGGCCTCCTAAACATTTTAAAAGAAGTATAAAATATTCCCATCTAAGAGGCCTATACCATATCCTCATTGCATGTCCATAAGTGCAGCACTTGCATGTGAGGTTGACTATGGTGAAATTATGATGATACTCCTTCCTTGGGGAACAATTCCAAAGGTCTGGGTGGAAGAAACGGTTCAGGTCCACGAGTATGGCAAAAGGAGTGTTTAGAATCCTCAAAGTACCTACCTAAGTACGTCACACTCTAAGGCCTGTCTTTTAAAAGTGTAATCATAGTAATTAGTAAACAAATGTGACCCATTATGATCCTACTCCAGTGAACGGAAAACCCATTTAAAAGATTAACCGAAATAAATGGTTACAGATTGAATCGGTAACCTTTTATATGGGTTACATATCGATACGGTTAACACTTTATATCGGTTAATTTATCAATAAGTTGAATGATGTGTTTAGATAACCATTTGAAACGGTTAATCTATTGAAACTGTTATCACATACAATGTTAACCTAGGTTTTTAGTTACGATACAGGTTAATGACACAGCAGACCTTTAGACTTTTGGATTTTGAACTTTTGAACTTTTGGACTTTTGGACTTTAGTACTTTTAGACTTTTGGACTTTTAAACTTTGGACTTTTGGACTTTTGGCCTTCAGGACTTTTGGACTTTTAGACTTTTGGACTAAAAATAATTTAAATAAGGTCATGAAGAAGTTTCACTTCTTACTTGTGTACACCCACACATTTTTTTATTATAAAGCGATTACAAAATGGCCCCCTTTTCGCCGTTATATACCTAATGACTTGTTGGATATTTTTCTAAAGCTTTTTGATATGTTGAGTACGAATTTCAGGTTAATTTTGCAATCCAATATGGCTGCCGCGCCGCGCCTTTGTAAAATTTCATGTTGTATATCGTATATGGGGTTTTTTGGTATGCTGAGTACGAATTTCGGGTTCATTTTGCAATCCAATATGGCCGCCGCGCAACCGATGTAAAATTTCATGTTGGATATCGTATAAGGGGTTTTTGGGTAGGGTGCTGCGTGGTCCGTTGCTCAGAGGGGTCGGCGTAACGTGTTACACCGACGACACCCTCGTTACGGCGCGGGGAGCAACGCACCGTGCCGCCGCACTTAAGGCCACGGCAGAGGTTGCTCAGGTCGTGGGTCGGATTCGGCGGCTGGGTCTCGAGGTCGCCCTTCACAAATCCGAGGCTCTGCGCTTCCACGGACCTCGGATGGGGCCACCTGCGGGTAGCCTACAGGTAGGGGGCGTCAGCATCGGCATCGAGCCCTCGATGAAGTATCTGGGGCTCGTACTCGATGGCCGGTGGAACTTCGGACATCACTTCCGAAGTTTGGTCCCAAAACTGAGGGGAGCATCGGCCGCACTCGCGCGGCTGATGCCCAACATCAGGGGACCCAACGCTCCCTACAGGAGACTGTACCTGGGGATCGTGCGAAGCATGGCCCTGTACGGGGCTCCCGTATGGGCGGAGACCCTGACGGCCAGCAATGAGGCTAGACTGCTGAGCCTGCAGAGAGTGATGGCCGTCAGGGTGATAAGAGGATACCGCACGATCTCCGGTGAGGCGGCATGTCTCCTAGCCGGGACCCCTCCATGGGACCTGGAAGCGAGAGCCCTTGCGTCACTGTTCAGATGGCGCAAGGAGGCGCTGGAGCGGGGCCAAAGGCCTGCGTCTCGAGAAATCGAGGCCCAGCGGACCCTGCTCCACCAGGAAACCGTGGAGACATGGAAGGTGCGAGAGAAGACACAGTCTTCTCTCCTACCGGTTGACACAGATGCTTGCCGGGCACGGTAGCTTCGGTAGGTATCTGTGGCGAAAACACCGGGAAACCACGGCGGAGTGTCAGCACTGCGAGGACCGCAGCGATGACACGGCGCTCCACACGCTGGTGGAGTGCACGGCGTGGGCACAACAGCGCCAGGTCCTCGTAGTGGGTCTGGGCGTGGACACTCTCTCGCTCGAGGCCATGGTGCGAGCCATGCTCTCCAGCGGGAGTAGGTGGGACTGCGCCGCCTCTTTCTGCGAGCAGGTCATGCTCGTGAAGGAGGCGGCGAGCTGGGTGCGGGAGAGAACTCTCCCACCCGAGTTCCGCAGTCGGCGCCCTGCCGAGGACTATCGGCCTCCATGACCGGGGGTCTGAGGACGGTGAGAGGGCCGCTCACCGCGTTACGTGAGGTTTTTTAGTCGGTAAGAGTCCGGCATAGCATCCTACGAGGATTTTCCCAAAAAAAAAAAAAGGTGTTTTTGGGTATGCTGAGTTCGAATTTTGGGTCAATTTTGCAATCCAATATGGCCGCCGCGCCACTGTTATAAAATTTCATGTTGGATATCGTATAAGGGGTTTTTTGGTATGCTGAGTACAAATTTCGGGCTAATTTTGCAATCCATTATGGCCGCCGCGCCACCGTTGTAAAATTTCATGTCGTAAATAGTATAACAAGTATTTGGGTATGCTGAGTACGAATTTCAAGTTAATTTTGCAATCCAATATGGCCACCGCACCACCGATGTAAAATTTCATGTTGGACATCGTATAAGAGATTTTTTGGTATGCTGAGTACGAATTTAGGCGGACATTGAAAATTAGTTACTGTGATTTGCAATGACATCGCTATCATAGTTTTGCTGAATGTCGGCATATTGCAAGCTCAGCGTACAGAATTTTTATTCATATTTTTAGTGTATAATGTAACCCTAACGTGCTTTTGACCGCACATAGCGCCACGTCAAGTGTTAAGTGCGTGATACCGCGCCATAGAGTAAAATATGCGTACTTAGACACAGATAATAATATGTGTGGTCTCCGGACGCGGTCAAATAACCAACAATAACTTGACGAAAATAAATGTATACAACTAAACACTGTTATCTACTTTCATTTAAATTTTAACAGAGTTGACTCAATCTTGTTGACCGTGTCTGGAGACCAAAATATTATAGGATAGTTGCAGCAATTTTAAAGATGAGTCCGCTGCTACCAGTTTTCATAATGTTTTCGCTGACTTTGTCGATAGTGGCGGATGTGGCTGTACTTGAGTTGTGATTGTGTATTTATTTATTTTTATTCGTTTTCCTTTTCATTTTTGCTGAAATGTGGAAAAGTTACAAAAATTTGTGGCGAACTTTATACTTACTGTAATACTGGCCTGTATGGGCGTGTTATAATTTTTTGCCTATGTAGGTATGTAGTAAGTCGGTTGAATGCATTTTGTGGTTAAAATGTATAGAAGAAGAAAAAAACTGTCCTGTAGTTTTGCAATAAACATTTATTTATTTATTTAATTTCGGGTTAATTTTGCAATCCAATATCGCCGCCACATCACCGTAGTAAAATTTAATGTTGGATATAGCAAAAGGGGTTTTTTGGTATGCTGAGTACGAATTTCGGATTTATTTTGCAATTCAATAGGTATGGCAGCCGCACCTCCACCAGTCTCTACTCTAAATATCTGTCTTTTTTTTTGTCCTATCACTATAATGTATTAATGTGATGTTTTATTTTGTTAAGCGCAATGTTTGTACGCCGAGAACGGCAGAATATTATGGAAATTTAAACATTGTAACAACTTTTTTGTACAATATTCTGACAAATAAACGAATATCTATCTATCTATATATCTACTCCTTCTCTACTCAGCATACCAAAAACCCTTTAAACGATATCCAATATGAAATTTTATAACGACGGCGTGGCGGCCATATTAGATTGCAAAATTAATCCGAAATTCGTACTCAGCATACCAAAAAACCCTTATACGATATCCAACATGAAACTTTACAACGGTGGCGTGGCGGCCATATTGAATTGCAAAATTAACCCGAAATTCGTACTCACCATACCCAAAAACCCCTTATACGATATCCAACATGAAATTCGTACTCAGCATACCCAAAAACCCCTTATACGATATCCAACACAAAATTTTACAACGGTGGCGTGGCGGCCATATTGGATTGCAAGAGTAACCCGAAATTCGTACCCACCATACCCAAAAACCCCTTATACGATATCCAACATGAAATTTTACTACAGTGGCGCGGCGGCCATATTGGATTGCAAAATTAACCCGAAATTCGTACTCAGCATACCCAAAAGCCCCTTATAACATATCCAACATGAAAAGAACGGTCGCTGCACCGTTGTTTTCATGTGGCGCGTAAAATAAACTGACACTGCACACAATATGACATGAATCGGCATGATCGACGTCACACGTCAGTAACACCGGAACACGCGACTCAGTTAAACATAAACAAACAGTGGTGCATCCTAAAATTCGTAAAATACATTTGATTCTTTCTATTTGTGTGCGTGAAAGGAATCGCTTTGGCGAGCGAAGAACAAAGGAGACGCCGACCGGCATCTAGGTACCTACCTACCTACGAGTAGAGTGCAACAAGCAAAATAACCTTTATCAATTCGGTTACGGTTACTGTATACAAAACGGTAACATGTTGTTTCTGTTAACCTATTAGTTCTGTTACATTATTATTCTGTGTATTCTGGTTACGGTTAACACATATTTGATTGGGTTAATAACAGATATATTTCTGTTATTAACCCAACCCGAAAGAACACTGTCCTACTCACAGAACTTTACCGGCTATTCTCGTGTTACTTTTCTATTTTCAGATTATGGGATTGCAGTTTAAACACACTGATAATATAAATAAGTTTTTGCAAGTTTTAAAGAAGACAGAACTGCCTGTGGTAAGAATGTTTAAAATTCGAGTTATTGTATGTAAGTAAAGTTACTTGACTATTGAGTAACTTTATTACTAAAACGGTTGTCGCCAGTGCCTGACACTGTTACATACGTACTTACTAACATAGTGTCATATTTACAATCAGGGGCGACTTAACCTATAGTGCAGGGGGTGCAGTGCACCCGGGCGCTGGGCCTGTTGCTGTGTTGAAATGGACAGGCGCAGGACACGACAAACCTCAGTAAAAAATTTTCAAGTCGCCCATTAGGCCTTTTTAACAATAAACAAAACAAACAAAAGTTATATTTATTTCACTAAGGCATATTTTTCAAAACAACCGGGTTCGATTCCCATACAGTGCAAGAGATTTTCAAAAAATCTAAGTATGCAGTTCTTATTTTCTGAAATCGATAACATGGTTTCTAAGAACAGATCTTTGTATCTCTTATATTTACAGACTTGCTCATACTGACCATTCCGAATGTTACACGCCGTACATAGCCGTATCTACAACCAGTATAGCTCTTATGGCCCGCTTTTGTAAATAAAATTTTTATCTATACCGTATAATGTCTTAGGGTATTCTACTGTGTCACAGTAGAATACGCTGCATGCCCCACAGTAGAATACCCTAAGACATTATACTGTGAAAGTAACTGAAATAGACTATTCTAGTCGTATCTACATCCGCCAAGTGCCTATTTTTTGTACAGCAAATGCTGCTGAACTTAATCTACTTCCTAGTTTTACAATATGTGGACCCCATTGTTAACCAGCATCAACGTTAACCCTAGGAATGTCGTTGATTCCACAAGTTCCAACTCTCGACCATTAAGTTGAACATTGGTTTCTGACCGTATTACATTAGCCAAAGTAAATTTAATGCATTTAGTTTTATTATCATTCAGTCTAAGATTGTTAGTGTTAAACCAATGAACCACTTTCAAGATTGCGTTGTTGATATCGTCATAGTTATCTATTTGTTTTTTAACTTTGACAATCAAAGAAGTATCATCTGCAAACAAACAATATTGTTGTTGTCCCCCACGTAAAAGGGTAGGTCATTATGTCTTGTGGTGGGTCTGGACGTGGACACTCTCTCGCTCGAGACCATGGTGCGAGCCATGATCTCCAGCGGGAGTAAGTGGGACTGCGCCGCCTCTTTCTGCGAGCAGGTCATGCTCGTGAAAGAAGCGGCGAAGCGGGAACGGAGGAGAACTCTCCCACCCGAGTTTCGTAGTCGGCGGCTTGGGCGCCGCCGACTTGTCTTCGCCGAAGACTATCGGCCTCCATGACCGGGGGCCTGAGAACGGTGAGACGGCTGCTCACCGTCCTTACAGAAGCAGGTCCATGACGGCACCGTGACGTGAGGAATTCACGCACGCCCCCTTAGAAGCGGGATCACACCTGAACCGCCCAAAAACGCGGGATAGCACCCGAACCAATCCCTAGGCGAGGCCGCAGCGGCGGCCGTGGATCTGTTGGGTGTCCTGGCCATGATGGATTTTCCCTCACGTTAAAAAAAACCGGTAGGTCATTAAGATATAAAGGAATAAAAATGGCCCGAGTATTGAACCCTGCCGGACGCCGAGTAACTGCAGATCCCTCTGAGCGGGTACCATTCACATCGACCCTCTGAATTCTTGGCTTAACGATTGTAATTTTACTGACAACCGGGTTTCATTTGGAGTTTTCCTTTTCTACGCAATGGACCTTTTGCGAAAGTGTTCCCTTAGTCGCCTCTCACGACACCCTCGGGATGTATTGGGGTGGCGACATATTGTATCCTTACACGGGGCCTCTTTTATAATTCCCTAATCTCGAGGGAGCAAACTTACCCCCTCTCCCCCTCCTTACAACGTCAACGACGGATTTTTCGCCGCGCCTGACGTCACCGAGGGTGAGTTCGGGACGGCTGTGCTGCGGTTTAAATCCCACAAGAACACCTCCCGGACCCGGTGGTACTCCAGGCCCAGCTTGGGTCCTAACTCTTGAAGAACTTTGGCGCCGACTAGGGTCTTTAGCGCATGCCACGAAATAGGTCAATTTCTTAAGATCTGGTATCGTGCGGTGTTCCGCATAGATTAGTCTTAGCCCGCCATTCTTACACTGAAGCAGGCCAAAACCCCTCAAAGAACTGACATAACACCGCTTCCCCTTCAACCGCTAATGAAGCGCACTTTTATAATAATAATAATACTTTTATAATAATAATAATAATAACCCCCCCGGGGGATCACCTTGTCGTGGTGGGGGGGCTTACGGGTATTAGGTACTGGACCATAGGTATTGACATCTAACCATAATTATAATCACCTACCTTTACAGGTATTTGGTACTGGACTCTCAATATTTACAACTGTTATAATTAATCACCTACCCAAACTAACGATCCCAAAACCCTTTGATGGAGAAAAATGGATAGAAAAATATATAATTTACGGCCGCTTCCCGGGGGCCGCCGGGGCGCACCTGGAGCTAACGCTGGGTGTCACAGCATGCGAACCGTTGGCGACGGGGGACTGAATAGGCGGGTTCCCCTCGAAAAAAATGCTACAGCCAAACCATCACTATCACCCTCATCTACTTTGTCATCCCAACATTCATTATTTTCTAATGTTTCATCACCAACATCAAGTCATAATTTTTCTTTGTCTCACAACTCATCAACATCGTCATCATCCGCCGTTACAAGACGCACTACCAGGTCGTCAACTCGCGTAAAGTTGAAACGAAAAAAATTACGATCTTCAAGTACACATTCAATCACAAGTAGTATACTGCAGGAGGATGTTGCACAGGAAGCGAGCTCTGTCGCTAATCCAGTGCCCACCACCAGCAGTTTAAGTACGCGAATTAAATGGAGCCAAGAAATGAATGAATTCATCCTACGTACTTATTATCAAATTACTTTAATGGAAACCGACATGAAAGGATACCTTCCTTTGTTACACACAAAATTTGTAGAAAAGTTCCAGGATAGGCAAAATATTAACAGGCAAAGAATAGGTGACCAACGAAGAGCTATAATAAACAAGAAATTACTACCACCAAATGTAATAAACACAATAGCATCAGAAGTACAACAGGAAATAAATAATCTATACTCACAACGTACACAAGACTCATTCATACAAAATAAAACTCAGCAATCACCACCACGTAACAGAAACCCTTTGCACACACAAACATCCCTGCACTCTCAGCAGAGAATATCATGGACTAAGGAGTGGAACGAGGGCATTATGAAATCTTATTACAGAACAACTACACTAGGAACTAATCGTACTGGATACAGGCAAGCAATGCACCATGATTTTATAACACATTTCCCAGAACTATCACACTTAACTGAGCAAAGAGTAGCCGATCAAAGGAGAATTCTTACTCTTAATAAATATTTTACCGAGGATAGGCTCCGAGCATTAAAAGAGGAAGTGGCTGAAGAAGGATTAGCAGCCATCATTCAGAATACTAACACAAACCCAGAATCACGCCCAAACACTCTTGACACTATATCGCAATCATATCACAACACTGCTGAACATGGCTCGACAGACAGCCTCTTAGGCCACCCAACATCATTAGAAGAACATATTTCTCGTGAAAGAATCCATTCTGATCCCATGAACATGCCCCATACTTTACCCGCGTCCGTAAGTTTGCAACAAATAGAACAAGCATTTTGCGAACATTTAATTCGTTTTCAACAAACAGATCCCACCGCACGGCCTTACATACGCAAAATAAAACCGTCCAAAAAATTCTCAGCTATAGTTCATTTTCTAAATAAAGATATTCTTCCTAAATACGTATCTAAAGATGATAGTTTCCCAGAAACACAAACAATAGTGTATTCCGCTGCATATACCGCAGCAGTATTCAACGGAATAAAAATAAATACTCAAACTAATAATGCATCGAATACCCGTCGAAATATAATCCCAGCATGGCAGAGGCGGTTAGACAACAGAATCACAACTCTACGAAAGCATATAGGCAGATTGACCCAATACATTCGGAGAAATAGGAACGAAAGACTTATTGGCCACATACAGGACATTAAAAACACTTACAGAACCCACTCACGACACGAAGAACCCAACCTAACAGATGATCAGTTCTTAGATACTCTAAAACAGAAACTTAATGCCGCCTCAAATAGACTAAAAAGATATCTTAATTGCACTTTACGAAAGAAACAAAACTCTCAGTTCACCAACAACGAAAAACAGTTCTATAGGACACTCGTAGATAAATCACAGCACACCCAAAACTCAGCTCACTTATCCCCCTCACCGCTAGACTTACACAGATATTGGTCCAACATATGGGCCACGCCGGTACAACATAATCACGAAGCTGCTTGGACCCAACAAGATTCTACTGCCGCAAGCATGATTGAAGGAATGGAGTTTGATTTTGTACCTGTGGAAACTTTTATGAAAGTACTTAATAAGACACACAACTGGAAGGCACCTCCTAAAAAATCCTAATAGCATGCCAAACTACATCATGGAAGGCCTTACATATTTGATTCCTAAAGACTCCGATTTACTTAACCCAGCTAAATATAGACCGATAACCTGCCTGCAAACATTTTATAAGATTCTAACTGCATGCATTGCCGAGTTAATAGATAGCCACATCACTAACAACAATATACTTTCAGAAGAACAAAAAGGATGCCGAAAGAGAAGCCAAGGATGTAAAGAACAACTCGTAATAGACAATATAGCTATGAAACAAGCACTAAAACATAAAAAGAACATAATCACTATGTATATCGATTATCAGAAGGCCTTTGACTCCATACCCCATAGCTGGCTTATACAAATACTCCATAATTATAAAATAAATCCCACACTCATCATTTTCCTGGAACAGGTCATGCAACAATGGTCCACGAAGTTGAAAATTGTATCTGGTACGAATCACATCGAGACTCCAGTTATACCAATACGCCGTGGTATTTTCCAAGGTGACGCACTTAGCCCTTTATGGTTTTGCCTTGCACTAAACCCACTCTCACACATGTTAAACTCTACCAACCACGGACTCACAATCTCAACTGAGAACACCAATACATCCCTCACACATCTACTCTACATGGACGACATAAAACTGTACAGTAACACAACTCATTCACTCCACCAACTAGCTGATATCACTCAAAAATTTTCAGAAGACATTCACATGCAGTTCGGCATTGATAAGTGTAAAACCTTCTCAATCATTAAAGGACGTATTGCCAATAATCATTATTTACTGGAATCAGGAATCCCTATTGACTCACTCAACGAAAATGAATCTTATAAGTACCTTGGTTTCCAACAGTCGAGACAAATACATCAGAAAGACACTAAAGCTGATTTAAGACAAAAATTTAAACACAGGCTTAATTTGTTACTCAAATCTCACCTTACCTCCCGTAATATAATCAAAGCTATAAATACTTTTGCAATACCAGTCCTCACATACTCATTTGGAGTAATTAGCTGGTCACAGTCAGAGCTACAAAACCTTCAGCGTACGGTTAACACTTCACTCACTGCCCACCGCAAACACCATCCTAGATCATGCATCCAAAGACTTACACTCCCTAGACAGGACGGTGGTAGGGGAATCATAGATATCACTAACATGCACAATAAACAAATCTCTACACTTAGAAAATACTTCTTACATAAATCTGAAGACTCACCTCTACACAAAGCAATAGTTCATGCCGACAAGAAACTAACTGCCCTTAACCTCCATGACCCAAACACTCAACGAAATGAAAAGATCACTGACAAAAATCAGAAGACTACGCTTTGGGAGCAAAAATCTTTGCACGGAAGACACTACGCTGACCTCCAACTGCCACATGTAGATAAAAACGCATCAAACTCATGGTTGCTGACTGGCATACTCTTCCCGGAAACAGAAGCATTTATGCTGGCAATACAAGACCAGGTCATCGAAACTCGCAACTACAAAAAATTTATATACCATGCACCCAACTTACCTACCGATATATGCCGACGCTGTTACAGTAGTTCAGAAACTATTCAACATATTACAGGAGCTTGCAAATCCATCGTACAGTCCGACTACAAACACCGCCATGACCAAGTTGCCGCAATAGTTCATCAAAATGTAGCTTTTAAATACCAATTGATACCGCAAAAAGTACCCTACTACAAATACACACCCGACACTATTGTAGAAAATGAAAATGTGAAAATTTATTGGGACAGAACAATAATTACTGATAAGACAATACATTTCAATAGACCAGACATAACGTTATTGGACAAGACTAATAAATCAGTTTATCTAATCGATATTGCAATCTGCAATACCCATAATCTTCAAAAGACTCATACGGAAAAGATGTCAAAATACACAGACCTTGCGATAGAAATAAAATCACAGTGGCGCGTCAATACAGTAAATACTATACCTGTCATACTTTCCACCACCGGGGTCATACCCAACACACTACACACCAGCATAAAAACACTAAACCTACACTCAAACCTCTATAAATTGCTGCAAAAAGCTACAATTTTAAATACATGCAGAATAGTCCGCAAGTTTTTGTCCCTAAATTAAATACAATATTTAAATACTATTATTTTAAGCACTTGGCCTAGGCCCGTGCAAAATGTACCTCTTCGGAGAGTTTTTCGAGAAGAAAAAAAAAACAAATAATAATAATAATAAGGCACCGAAAGGACATAATCCAACCAAATGTCGATAAGAAGGCGTCGAACGAGTGGTTGTGTTGCGGGTACCTTTTCCCGGAAACAGAAGGATTCATGCTAGCAATTCAGGACCAAGTAATAGAAACTCGCAATTATCAAAAGCACATAATGCGAATCCCTCGTGTAGTAGACTTGTGTCGACGTTGTAACAGTTCTACTGAAACTATCTAACACATCACAGGTGCTTGCCGAGCAATAGTACAGACAGATTACAAGCATAGACACGACCAAGTAGCTAATGTTATTCATCAGAAACTTGCAATACAATATAAACTCCTTGCTCCGACTCCAACTCCTTATTACAAATATTCTCCACAAACTGTTCTAGAAAACGACACGCACAAACTTTATTTTGATCGTGCGATTCTCACCGATAAAACTACTCACTACAATAGACCCGAAATTACTTTAGTGGACAAAATCAACAACTGCACAGCTCATTGATATTGCTATACCCAACACACACAATCTACAAAGTACTATATCAAAAAAAACCGGCCAAGTGCGAGTTGGACTCGCCCATGAAGGGTTTCGTAGCAGCAAGTAACATAATATAAAAGTTCTTATAGTTCGTTGTAGTTCTTATAGGTAGTGATTTTGCTGTCCGAAAATTGCGATTTATGACGATTAAAAAAAAACTACAAGCTCTATCTCGTTCAAACTAATTTTCGTTGGTAGTTTTTATGCCAATATACATCATATATTAGGGTTTCGTAGCCAAATGGCAAAAACGGAACCCTTATAGATTCGTCATGTCTGTCTGTCTGTCTGTCCGTCTGTCTGTCCGTCCGTGTGTCACAGCCACTTTTCTCCGAAACTATAAGGCCTATGCTATTGAAACTTGATAACTAGATGTATTCTGTAAACCGCATTAAGATTCTTATATAAAACTAGAAAAAAAGCAGTAAATTTTGGGGGTCCCCATACTCAGAACTGAAACTCAAAATTTTTTTCTTTACAAACCCATATGTGTGAGGTATCTATAGATAGGTCTTTACAAATGCTATTGAGGTTCTTAACATCATTTTTTTTCTTAAGTGAATAGTTTGCGCAAGACATACTTCCAAAGTGGAAAAATGAGTGTCCCCCCCCTCTAACTTCTAAACTAAGAGAATGATAAATCTAAAAAGAATATATGATGTACATTGCCATAAAAACTACTAACGAAAATTAGATTGAACAAGATAGAGCTGGTAGTTTTTTTTTAATACGTCATAAACCGCAATTTTCGGTTAGAAAAATCACTACCACTGCGAATGTGTTAAAACATCAATCAAAGTTACAACAAACTATAAGAACTTTTATAGTATGTTACTTGCTGCTACGAAACCCTTCATGGGCGAGTCCAACTCGCACTTGGCCGGTTTTTTTTTTCTAGATTTATCATTCTTTTAGTTTAGAAGTAAGAGGGGGGGGGGGGGGCACACATTTTTCCACTTTGGAAGTGTCTCTTGCGCAAACTATTCAGTTTAGAAAAAAATGATGTTAGAAACCTTAATAGCATTTTTGAAGACCTATCTATTGATAACACACACGTATGGGTTTGATGAAAAAAAAAAATTTGACTTTCAGTTCTGAGTATGGGGACCCCCAAAATTTACTGCTTTTTTTCTAGTTTAATATAAGAATCTTAATGCGGTTCACAGAATACATCTAGTTACCAAGTTTCAATAGCATAGGCCTTATAGTTTCGAAGAAAACAGGCTGTGACACACGGTCGGACAGACAGACAGACAGACATGACGAATCTATAAGGGTTCCGTTTTTTTTTTTTTTTTTTTTTTTTTTTTTTCGTAGGATGCTATGCCGGACTCTTACCGACTAAAAAACCTCACGTAACGCCCAACAGCCTATGGTTGAGAGCCCCGGGTAAGCCCTCAGGAAGGATGTCCCGTGACTCCCAACAGACCTACGGCCGCCAATGTGGCCTCGCCCAGGGGGTGGTTCGGGTGCAATCCCGCGTCTATGGGGGGTTTCGGGTGTGACCCCGCTTCTAAGGGGGGGCGTGCGTGAGTGCTCACGTCACGCTGCCGTCATGGGCCTGCTTCTGTAAGGACGGTGAGCGGCCCTCTCACCGTCCTCAGACCCCCGGTCATGGAAGCCGATAGTCCTCGGCGAAGACACGTCAGCGGCGCCCAGGGCGCCGACTGCGGAACTCGGGTGGGAGAGTTCTCTCCCGCACCCGGCCCGCCGCCTCCTTCGCGAGCATGACCTGCTCGCAGAAAGAGGCGGCGCAGTCCCACTTACTCCCGCTGGAGAGCATGGCTCGCACCATGGCCTCAAGCGACAGAGTGTCCACGCCCAGACCCACTACGAGGACCTGTCGCTGTTGTGCCCACGCCGTGCACTCCACCAGCGTGTGGAGCGCCGTGTCATATTATATATTATAGCCTTTTGCCATTTGGCTACGAAACCCTAAAAAGCTCTCAAAATATTTAGATCTTAAGATAGAAATTACCCGAATGTTGCGACTAAACAATACCACCATAATACCAATAGTGTTATCTAGTACAGGAGTGATCCCTATTCAACTACATCAATCAATACAAGCATTAGACTTACCTCCTTTCATGTACAAAACTCTCCAAAAAGCAGTCATTCTTAATACTAAAGAATAGTCAGAATTTTTTTACAAACTGATGAGGATGTTACAAACACACACACTCACAAACTTTTCCAGTAAACCACACATTATTAGAGTAACACTTGACTTTGACCCGTGTTTCTCTTAAAATGCCGGCAATGAAAATCAATAATAATAATAATAAGCCTTTTTATTCTGAACTATAAAAATTGTTAAAGCTATTGAATATGTTCTAGGTTTTGGCTATAGTATGTCTCGTAGCTGAGTGTGCCTCTTGGCATAGGCCTCCTCTAACATTTTCCACTGGATTCTGTCACGTGCTACCCTTCTCCAATGCTGTCCAACTTCGAGTTTTAAGTCGTCTTCCCATCTAGTTTGTGAAGCGCACTTTTCACAAGGGGTTATTGATTGCACACGGGCGCCAAATGGCCCACATGGGCTAGAGCCGCCCCTGTTTACAATGCTGACTACTCCCTAGGCATTGGGCTCACGTTTGTACTGGCAGCACGGCTATACGTACGACGTTATATTAAAGATTAATAATAACTATTTTTGGGATATTCTCACACAACATATTATGTGAACCCGCCCAAGATGTAAAAGGGGGATAAATTTCGTCAGTTTTGTGTCTATCTCGGTAGCTTGAATTAGTTAAATGTGAAAGGTCTCTCCCGGCTAGGATAAGATGCGGATTCAATTCCCTTTTCAATAAAATCATTTATTATTTTCAGACATTTCAGCCCGAAACGACAGATATTTACGACAACAAGAATATGCCACGTGTGATATACTGTTTACACGCTCTAAGTTCTCATATGTTTAAACTTGGTAAAGCACCACTTATTCATGACGTATTTGGTAAAGTCACATTTACTGGTAAGCTCCTTTTTCATTTCTTGCCATAATGTACAGTAGAACCACGTTTATAAGTTACACCAATGTACCTGCGCAGAAGTCTCGTATTCGAAACGCACGAAAAAATCTTAACCAATGACAACGCTTCGCATAGACGTGCCTAACATGGCCCTTTGTTATTGGTTGCCGCCTGCGCGCCATGTTTGATGCCCGAAGCATCGCGGTGCAATGAGTGAGATAGCACTACTCTCTGGATTTATTGAAGACTAGCTGATGCCCGCAGCTTCGCCTGCGTGAAATTTTGTTCCTAGACTAGACTATAACATATCTCTGTAGGCACCAAATTTCAGCCAGATTTGTTCAGCCGTTACAGCGTGAAAGAGTAACAAACATCCACACTCACAAACATTCGCATTTATAATAATACCTAGTTAGAAAGCTTTCTGATTAACAAATTCATAATGCATAATAATATGAGCTAAGTAAATTTATTTATTAAATACATTTCTTAATTCAATGGCTTAACTACTACTTGAAACAACTTCTCTTCTAAGCAATTGACATCGTAACTTAGTTCCTTCTTCAGGTAGTCCCAGCCTACGACGTTTGCACAAACCGAACTGCTGTAGGCTTTGTCCTCCTAATACAGATGGTCCAACCAAGACCTGGTAACGTAATTACACTGTAAATTTCATCAGCTGGGCGTTCATGTTCATTGTAATGGCTCTTTTCAGTCCTGTCGAATGTAGTCTACGTAGAGGCCATTCCCGTATTTTAGTCGGAATGTAGTCGGCACTATATGTAGAATAAAGTTCATGCCTTCCATTACCAGTCGCTTAGGGCTGCTGACAATCTTTGTCGTAAGGATTGAGCGTAGATGGTAACATGCGGTGTTATTTTATTGAACAGTGGATACTACCTGAAGCGTGGTCTTTCATTTTTTCTGGCTAGCCATCTTAGAATTTTCTTCTTCTTTTCACAAATGCATTTTTGTCACACAAAATTTGAATAAATTAGCAATAATACTTCCTTATAGCATATTTGGTTAATATTATAACAAAATAGCGCTTTGTAACCGTTGAATGCCGCATGAAACCCGAGTTGCCAATCTCCCGCACAGTCGATTGCTTTGGCAACCAAGGCGGCCAACTTTTTTCGTTTGGTTCTCCTCGCACATTTTTCGATATCTATGGCTGTATGGTCGCGGGTCTAAGTCTTTCTGTATAAATTAATGTGTAGAATTGGTTATGGTACTGAATGAGATAGCTTGCCGAGTGAATGTAATGAAAAAAAAAGTCGAAATCACGATTTGATCGCTGTCATTATTTATTGTTTGTTTGGCGCCGTTCCTAGAAAGTATTAATACGATTAATTTTGAATATTTTCGTTTATTCTGTTTCAAATATTGTTGTTTTGCATTTAAAAGTATCCTGTCATGTTGTTTAACAGCTGTGATAAATATTTTCAGTGTAATTCGAAGTTAAATTTGTAAAATTTGATAAAATAACACGCGAAGGTCACCATTATTTTTTGTTGTTGTTTTTGTTGTGCAGTGCTCGTATTTAACCGATATTTGTTGAGATTTTCTCAATAGAAACTATAATCTTTTGTCAAAATACCATTTAACATTTAACATATGAATAATTTATGTGAAAATCAATAATAAAAATGGAGGGGGTTTTTTTTTAATAATTTAAGATTACATAGCCTCGATATCCCCAAAATAAACAAAAAAATAAACAAATAAATAGGCAGGAATATTTTATTTTATTTTCGGAGATTTTATATCTACAGATTATTATTTTTTTCGTGAAAGTGAATTGTTGATGTGTATATTTTGTAAATAAAATAATGTATGTTACAAAACTGCTTTTTATTTTGAATTACATGGTAAAATCTGAGAGTACTCCTTCATTTTCCCCATCCTAATTTTCGGCCAAATATCATAAATCCATTACACATGGGGTGTTCTCGGATTTAGTGTAGTTATTTTCGTCAGTTATCCAGCATGATGAAACAGTAAGTATTTATGTAGTACGACTCCTGTAAAAGAAATAAGGATATATTGTGTGACGTCCGGCGTGCAGCCGCCGTTCCCGCCAAGGGCGTGGGCACCGCCTATGGATACGACGGCGTGACCACGCCACCGGCGGGATTGAGCGGTTATTTAACTTTATGGCTATGTAGTAAAATCATCTGTTTGAAGTTTGAAATAAAACATAAATGAAAACGTCAATTGCATTGAACTTTCACAAATTATGTGTCAAAATAAAAAGTAATTTAAGTATAAAATAAGAGTATTTAAGGAGTATTGATATCAACTCCGGAGAAAATCCGCCGCAAAATAATTTACATTCCCTTTTTAGCTCGTTATAGTATAAATTTCAATAAAATACGAAACACGTCTTCCATCAATTATGTTAATAATGCTATATGCCAAATTTTAAGTAGATCGGACCAAGGAATAACGTTGTCCCATACAAACTTTATCCTCCTTTTTTTTATACCTTTGGAGGTGGAATTTGCAAAAATGTTAAAATTAGTTTTTTCAAATTGTAACAAACAACGCTCGTGCTTAGTTTCATCATCGTACCATTAAGCGTTTAAGCAATAATTGATAATAACTTTGGGTCTAGGGATCAAACCGCAAAATAAGTTTAGTTTGAATTCTATATACTTTTCCGGGATAAAAAGTACCCAGTGTGGTGCCCAGGCTATTAAAGAATAATTTATACCAAGTTTCATCGTAATCGAACCGGTCGTTTTTGCGTGATGCCTGAACAAACAGACAGACAGACAGACAGACAAAAAAAAAATTAATCACATTTTTGGGTTCGGTGTCTGTCATTTTTTTTTTTACGTGTGGAAATCCTACATGGATGCTATGCCGGACTCCTACCGACTAAAACCACACGATGCCCTACAACTGTCTACGGCCGGGAGTCCCGGGTAAGCCCTCGGAAGGATGTCCCAGGGCTCTCGGCAGATCAGGGCTCTCGGTAGTCGGTGTCTGTCTAGTAACACCCCCTGCTATTTATTTTTTTTGATATTTTGAATGTACAGAATTTTCACTTCTACAGATTTATTATAAGTATAGATTGAAAATGCAAGCATTTTGAGATGCATTTTGTCGATGCGACTTCTAAACGTGGTTCACCTGTACAGGTTTTTCAAATTTTATGTATATTACATTTATTTTGACTTGTTTTTCTATTTAGATGAAGAATTAGACTCTGTATCTAAGGACTTACAAAAATGTGCCCATCCACTTCCAATGTTCCAAAAAATTGGTGGCATTTTATCGAAGAATAATACTGACGATAATGATTCTATTACACACAACGCTGTTATCGAATTAAATAGGCTTTTAGACAATGATAAATCTATAACATCAGTTTTACTCAATCCTCAACTGCGGTTGAAATATGTGCAAAATAAATTGATGGATGAGTATAAAAAAGTTTTGAAATCTGCAAAATTTGAAAAAATGCAAGCAGCTCATAATCATTCTCTGAATGACAGTTATATCCCAGATGAGTTTGATGAAATACTAACACTTGTCGAAATTCAGGGACATATAATATCTGTCAATTATAAATATGTATGGAAAAAGTTATGTTCATCGTCTCAAACTGGAGATGTAAATACTATACATAAAATATTTAATGAAGAATGGGTAAACATTAAAGACTACAATGCTGATAATGTAGATTTCTATTGCGATGTTGTTAAGGAAATAAATGAATACAATAAAGATATTGATGTAGAAAGTGTTACGAATTGGCATAAAATATTCCAAAATATTGTTTACGAGGGAAATCGTAAATCTTTAGAACATGGAGATCACAAAATAGCTATTAATGATGTAAACAAAGCGTTAGACGAAGGAGAACCTGAAGATTTATACAACGCCTTGAATAACCCACATTTAGAATTAAATTTCAAAGTGCAAAGGTTTGCAATACCACTTTTGTATGAAGAAATGAAATTAGAGAAATTTGAACTGGAAAAGAATCTAAATGAAAGTGAAATAGCCGCGTCAGTTTCTTCATTGCTAGCAATAGCTAGTGTATCAGAAGCAGTTGACAGAGGAGATGATAACGCTGTGTGGAGTACTCTTAACTCTAAACAGTTACGCCTTGATGGGTTACGGCCACATTGTAGACGTCGATACTTGGCTGCTTTGGCCTCAGCGTTGGAAGTAAAAGTAAGGGAACAGTGTGCTTGTCCTTTACTAACATTAGATGACATTAGAGATTCGATTGACATGGTGAACATTAAAGACGATGACAATGAGGAATGTAAGTACCCCCTACATACGAAAGGGGAAAAAACTATAATTTGTTTACTATAATAATTATAATAAAAGCAGTATTATACAATATATAATAATACAGTATACAGGGTGAATTTTTCAAAAGGGATTGGATGGCCAAATCCGAAACTATAAGGAATAGCGAAAAATGCTCAAAGGAGTCACGAGCCCGATTTTGATGAAACTTAAAACCTCATCATTAGATTTTTGAAAAACCAATAATCCTAGCTGGAAATCGAACCCATTGATTTTGAAAAAAAATACACACCCTATATTATTACACCATTCGATAGTGTTGCTATTAAGGATCATATTCTGGGAAGTAATTACATACGGCAAACTAAGGGAAAGTGCTCATCTTTAGTATTTTTCTTACGTTAACTGATGAATTGTTCAAAATGTAGACCATTGTTTTTAATACATAGCTGGATTCGAGACCTCAACGATCGTACTGCATTCAATATTATTGATTCCGTTTAGAACATTCTCCAAAGAATAATTCTCAGCATGATTTAAAACACGGAATAGTTACGAACTATTCTGGAAATTCGAACGAAATAAATTATGATACAAAATTTAGGTACAAGATTATGAAATTTCATCAAAATTCTAAACTTTCCTTAAATTTGCCGTATATCATTACTTCGTCGAATTTGATCCTTATCAGCGACACTATCATATGGTGTAATATAAAGGGTGTGTTTTTTTTTTCAAAATCAATAGGTTCGATTCCCAGCTAGGATTATTGGTCTTTCAAAAATCTAATGATGACGTTTTACGTTTTACCAAAATCGGGCTCGTGACTCCTTTCAGCATTTTTAGCTATTCCTTATAGTTTCGGATTTGGCCATCCAAGCCCTTTTCAAAAATTCACCCTGTATATAATATCCAATGTGGAAACTACCACTGCCTACTTTTTCCCCTTTTCTGTTTTTCTATATGCGGGTAGTTTTTCATTCAACACAACAATCATTTTCTAGAATATTACCCTCTGTGAGCTTTATTACTACTACTAAATATTTTGTTGTCATCAGTCAGGTCTCTTGCTTAACATGACTAATGAAACATCGTTACTTGCAGTGGTAACTTTAATTGAACATATAAATAAAGCTGTAATTGACGAGGATGCAGATGGTTTAATGATATTGTTAAAGCACGCAAGTTTGAAATTGTCCACCCATTTGCAAAAAGAAGAGAGTCATTTATATTTACGTATGTTGAAAAAAGTTTTAGTGCAGAAGGAATCACAAAATCTTTGGTATGATGATATTGTTCAGACTGTTAACGAAGTAAACACAGAATCACAGAATGTTAAAGAACTCACTGAATCTTTGGTGCAGCTAAACTTAGCTGTATTGAAGAATAACTCCAAAGAATTTTGGAACGCCCTCTCACACCCTGTTTTATCGACTATGAACATGATTGAGAGTTCATGTAAAGATATTTATTTTCAAATGTTTTCTAAAGCATTAAAAAAGAGAGGGCATAATATTTGCCCCTGGATTGTATGTCACACGAATGCAGGCAATACAGTATACATTGATGTTGAGTCATATGCATATAGCTGGACTACACCTAAAGATTTTGTTCCATATGCTCGTTATTTAACTAGGAGGGATGTTAAAGCTATAATTGAGAAAACGAATAAACATCATGTAAATAAATATATGCAAACAGTTTTGGAGAACTCCATCATAAAACTTCAAGCTTACTGTAGAGGTTACTTAATACGAAAAGTGCTTAATGATCGACTTAAGTTCTTTGAAGATAATGAGGAATATGTTATAAAAATTCAAGCATGGTGGCGAAAAACTATAATTGAAAAGAAGTATGGCACGTTAATAAAGATGAAAACTATAGAGGCCAAGTTGAAACGCGAACGAAAACAAAATCCCATGGCCTGGTATAAGATACAGGTATTATTTTCTCTCTCCATTTTGCAAGCTCTTTGCATCCCTTGTAAGCACGCATGCTACACACAAATCGTACATTACGTCAAGCCACGACTTTTAGATCTGCCTCTCACGCTGCGACACTAGTCCTCATGTATCTGAGTGGTGGGGTCGGTTTGGTGGTGGGTTATTAAATCGTGTCGTTAAACCGAAACTGAACCAAAGTCTTGCAACTTTTTTGCAATTTAACGGACATCAAGACTACCATATAAGTTGATATTACTTACTTGCTCTGTCCCTTCGCGTAAACCTACATTCACCACAGTTAATACATCTCTGCTATATGCCCTTTCAGCTTAATCATTATTTCGAATACCATGTGGCATCAGCCACTTCACACCACTTGGCCTAAACGGTAGCTAATTGAGACTTGTTTCCAAACTCTTGCATTACAAACCCCAAGCGACTCCTTCCACGCATTCATGCGTGTATAATATAAAAAATACATAAGCATCTATGCTTTTAATGTGTGTCTAATACTGTCCAACACCGCGCTGAACAGAAATGGGCTAAGAATAGATCCCTGGCATACCCTGCCAGCTACTAAGAAGGGTTCGACAAACGCTATTCGTACTTTGGAGTTCGAGTTTGAAGCCTATTTGTTTAAGGTATTTGATGTTGTCATTACTCATATTGCCATATATTTACAGGAACGCAAGATAATAAAAATTCAGGCTTTATGGAGAGGTCGGCGTGCTCGCGAAGCTTTCACATCATTGTTTCACTCCAATAATCCTCCACTAAAAGTTGTAAAAATATTTATTCCGATGCTAGATTTTTCAACTGACGATTATGATCGAGAAATTGAATTGCAATCACTGAAGTCTGAAGTTGTTCAGTCTATTAGAAAGAACCAGGAACTTTCTAAGCAATTAGATGATATGGATCTAAAGATAGGTCTTTTAGTTCAAAATCGTATAGCTTTACAAGAAGTTGCTGCCCATGGGTTGAAACTGAACAACTTGGTTAAACATAATTCCACTACGAATTTAGTGCTGGAAAAGCATTCTGATGGCAAAGGGTCATTGATTACAGTTTCAACAGCTGTAAAAGGCTTGAAGTCATTAACTAAAGAATGCAAAAGACTTCTGGATGGATATCAACATCTTTTCTACGAGCTACAAACAAATCCTACTTACTTATCAAAATTACTGTTTTGTATACCCCAAAACAAAACGAATGTTTTTCTACAAAATGTTATATTTAGTTTGTACAACTACGGAGCGTACGCTAGAGATGAATATCTGCTATTGAAACTGTTCAGATTTACTTTAGAGGAGGAAATAAGTTGCAAAGTTGTTAAGCCATCCGATGTGATTGCGTCAACTCCCCTCGTACTTAAAATGGCTGTGAGTTTATCTAGACAGCTCTCTGGATTGAACAGTCTTCAAACCATAATCGGTCCTTTGGTTAATAAAATGTTAAGAGATAAAGATCTGAACATAGAAACAGGCCCGGTGGAGATTTATAAAGCTTGGCGGAACGAGATGGAAATGAAAACTGGTAAAATATCGTGAGTATAGTATTTATAACTGTTTGCATGGTCTGTTCAACTTTGAGCCTGAAATATGTACATATGCCGAATACTTGTTATAAAATTAGTATTCTGAAACTCGTATCCATTCCTCATTTCGCAAAATGTTTAGCCTGAGAACCGCCTGCCTGAATTAAAACTGTCCTTATTAGTATTGGTTTTTAAAACTTTCACTAACCTTAGTATTAAAGTAAATATTTCGTGTTTCCAATACTTTCGCACTGCTGCAATCACCATGATCTAATATTTATTTTTTTAGGAAATTGCCTTACACTGTGACTCAAGAAGAAGCGTTAACGTATCCAGAAGTGAAGACGCGGCTAGACAAAGCTCTTGCACAACTCAAAACTATAGTGAATATGTTTCTGTGCGAAATCACCAACTCTACAGAACTACTGCCTTTCTGTATCACTTATATGGCACGAGTTCTTCATAGGTCACTTACTTCAAAATTTCCTCATTCACTTGAAAAAGATATCTTGAAGGTAAGGATGTAAAGTATGATATATTATTATGCAACGTATTGTCTTAAGAAAGTCCCAGTAAGAAACCAAAGATAACCTACCCTATACCTGCCCTATAACTTGACTCTATAGCAAAAATCCTAAATAAAGACTCTGCATATAATCGGCATTTCGGTTTTCATCATCGTCAAAAATGATTAATATTACGACGACTCTCCAAAAAAGTGGGCCTATTAGAGTTTTCTCTTCTTTGAATATCGGTGGACGACGATTATATGTATATACGGGCTTTAGGCCTTAGTTCCTGATGACAACTCAATACTTTTGAGCAAGCAATGAAATATTAAAGCAATAAAAATCTTTGTTGTGAGATTCCCCGAAAATAATATTCCGAATGAATACTCATCCGAAGATCTGTACGTGCACCAACTGATCAGGATGATTAACCAGAGATTTAACATTTTATTGTAAAGATGATAAAGTATTGAAGCACTCTCAGTGACTTAACTAAATTGCTTTTCGAGGCTTCATCAATAGGCTTGTGTCCTAAATTTCAAAAAGCATTTAATTTTGTAGCTTTATATCTATATGATCACAAAAATGTAATATTTTGATTTAAAACAATCATTTACATAGTTAATTTTGTGATTTCAAAAATGAATTTCAATTTGTATCGAAAACGCTCATGGCTCCTCGTGTGACGTCACTTGATGCCAAACAAACCAAAAAGAAAATGTGTATTTTTTATGAGTCCTTTCAAAGATTTGTTTTTAAATGTTTTAGTACAAAAAGAAACGTTTAGGGGTTTTAATCAATATTTAGGGGAATCTGGGGAATTTGAAGTTGGGTTTTAGAGGTTTTAGAGGATTCCGAGTCTGGCAACACTATCGAACTGTCAAAAATTTTAGCTCTCTGAAAATATTTTTAAAATTAATTAGTTATTTAGTATTTAAACAATTTAAACCAATTAAAACCATTATCATCGCATTAATAGTGTCCTAAAATAGTCAGATTAATATAATAAAAGTGTTCTGTCCGTGTATTTTGGTGTAGGAAGTGACGAGTCAGGTACCCGTTTTTTTCGAATGTTAAATCTTTTCTTTTTCACGTAAATACATAATAAATCGACTGTTTCTCGTGAGTAGAATTATTATACTTGTATAAGCGTTTACTCGACGTTGACGACGGTTGGTGTATTTGCGTAAGTACATAACAATATTAAGTATAATTTATTGCCGGTACATAACCTTGTTACTTCTTACCATAAACTGTACAAGGAGCTCTATCATTTAATTCGCGTTTAATTGCACTTACTTATTAATAATATGAATACCCGTAGTCGCAGAGCTCTCGGCCGCCAGCAGGAAGAGCCCAAACTTCAGTTGGTGTTGCTGGAGCTTAAATCTAAAACGGAGCTCTGTGTACAGTTGGAAAAGGAAAGAGAGGAAAATGAAAATCTATTGATAAACGCTCTGAATGACACAAAAAAATTAAAATGCGAATTATCAAGACTTCATGTTAGTTATGATGACATTGTTGCGGAGCGGGACCACCTTCAGTCAATTGTAGATAGGTTCCAAGAGTGCAGTGACGAGTATGAGAAAACCTTGAGGAGGACTACCTTTCTGGAACAGGAGCTAAGGGATGCCCAGGGACAGATCTCACACCTGGAAGAAGCTGCTGAGAAAGTTACTGCCCAACAAACCGATAATCTTTTTAGTGAGTTAATGAGTGGTATCCCGCAGTTTATTCCTTCTGCAAATTCTCAAAACCTGGACTTGACTACTATAGATCTTACAGGTGACAGTCCATATCAACAGGACAAGTCGGTTTTGTTTTGCAGCAGAAATAAACTAAAAAAATATCTAAAAATTAAAAAGTTCATACAAAAATCAAAAAAGCAATTAAAATTCCATAAAATGTTAATCAAGAAGTGTAAAAATATAGGTTCTTGTTTAAAATTTAGAGAACAAGCTAAATTGTCAATGTTAGAACTAGAACAAAGCCATTTAAAATATTGCACTGACACACAAAAATTAGAGTCAAAAATACAAAGTTTGCAATTTGAGCTACAATATATGACTAAAAAATATGAATGGTCCCTTAAGGACTTTACTAAATGTTCTTTAACAATAGACAAGGTACTCAAAACATCAAATGATAACACTGAGCGCCTTAATTGTTTCCTAAATGACCACTTATGCAATATTAACTGCCCTAAAGCAATTGAGCCGGTGGAGGCCCAGGGCGAACCGGTTACCGCTGAGCCCCTAGCTCCCATTATCACATGCTCGCCCAGTACATCAGTGGATATATTGTGTGACAGTGTAAATAATAGTAATAGTTGTACTAAATTAATTGTATTTAGTGATGATATTGGTACCAATCTAAGTTCATTTTTAAAACAAAACTCAAATTCAAGTTATTACTCGGTTATTAATAATTGCTATCCGGGTGCTTCATTAAGTGGTATTATGCAAAAGATATTAGAATATAAATTTGAAGCTAACAGTAAAATAATAATTTTCTGTGCAAACAGGGGGAAAATTAGCAATGATGATTTGTCCCTATACATGAATTACATCTTAAACTTAAATGTCATACAAGTTGTAATGTTCACACTTCCATTTATAAAAGGTGTGCCAGATTCGGAAAATTCATTTAGATATAAGATGAATTTACGTTTAAATTTAATAAGTCAGTATAATAATAAATTTAATATAATTGACTTTAATTCTGTATTTAACACAAATTTGTCACATAGCAAGTTTATAGTCTATAATAATCACAAGGGTAGGTATTGTCTACCCAAATATTATAAAAGACAAGTAGCAAGTTTGCTATTTAATTATTTTTATTCTGTAGCCAAAAACTTGGCTGACAAAACTGCTTTATTTGAGCAGAGTAGTTTTAGGACTTTGGAATCTGTTCCAAGTAATTTAAATTAACTGCTGGGACAACAGAGGAATTACCCTCTAGCCAAAATTGTAAATTAATAGAGTTAAATTTAATTGCAAACCGTAATTTTATCGGAAACTGTCCTCCGAACAAAACTAAATTAAAAAATGTAAATTACATCAGCCTGGTGCATTATAATATTGCAACATTAACACAGGTCAAAGAGTTTGAATTGGAGCTGTTCATGAGCTCAGATAATATTGAAATTGTTTGTCTTACAGAACATATGCGTAAGGAGTATGAGCTCATGTTCAGTTTCAGTAGTCACCGGGTTGGTAGTGCGTTCTGCAGGGTCAACACAACACGGGGGGGTTCGATGATTTTATTAAATAAGAAATTAAAATATAAGGAACGGAAAGATGTTGTGTCCCTCTCTGTAGAGTGTACAGTTGAAATATCGTGCGTAGAATTGGAGCAATTCATAGTAGTATGCGTATATAAACCTGGAGTCTCACCCTTTTGTGAGTTTGAGGAAGTAATGGATAAAGTGCTATTTAAACTTGGAAAAACTAATAAACACCTAATAGTGTGCGGTGATTTTAATGTTAATATACTTATAAATACGCGTCAGACCAATGATATCTTAAATTTATTTAAATCACACAATCTCACTAACTTATTTTTAGAGCCTACTAGATATTGTGATACAACAGCTACTTGTCTGGACAATATATACAGTGATATGTTGCCAGAAAGTAAGAGTATTATAAATAAGATAAAATCAGATCATACTGGGCAAATAGCATCTTTCAAGATCACAAGAGAAAAAGTTAAAAGACGTAAAATATTATGTAGACCAGTAACTAGTGACCGCTTGGAACGTATGCGAGTTGGACTTTGCAATAAACTTCCATTTTTAGACACTGGCTTAGATCCAAATGTAATGTATAAGTTATTTTTTGATTCCTTTTACAATGAGTTCAACTCCGTATTCAAGTCTAAGGAAGTCACAATCGGTGATAGGCCAGCCTTCAGTGAATGGGCCACTGAGGATATACATAAAAGTAGACAAAAACTGTATGAACTATACTCAGAAAGACAGCTTAATAGAACAGATGAATTTCTAAATTATGTTAAAACTTATTCAAAAAAGTTTAAAGCAGACTGCTTAGCAGCCAAAAGAAAGTATATAAGTAATAAAATTCTCAATAGTGTAGACAAAGTTAAATCTACTTGGAAAATAATTAACGCAGAAAGAGGCCAAGCAAAATCGAATGATAATAATTTTAAACTTAAAGTAAATGGTAACATAATTACAACAGATGCCGAAGTCGCTAACGAATTTGAACAATTTTTTTCTCGAATTCCAGTAGATTTGACCAGAGCCCTAGGTTCTTCTACCCCAATAGCAGAATCCTTGTTAAAAGCAAATGTTCCTTGCTGTAATGAAATATTTAAATTCAGTAAAATTAGTATACACACTGTCATAAAAACTTTTAAATCTTTAAATATTAAGAAAACTGCTGACCTCTGGGGAATTTCTGTACATTTAGTTAATTCGTTAATTGAAATGGTTGCCCCTGAATTATCAATAATATTTAATAATTGTGTTGATAGTGGTGTGTTTCCTGACTTAATGAAGTTTAGTAAAATAACTCCTCTGTTTAAATCGGGTAGCACCTCAGATCCGTCCAATTTTCGTCCTATTTCTGTACTACCCACGTTTAGTAAAATCTTTGAAAAGGTAATGCTTAATCAAATGCAAAATCATTTTAATACAAATAAACTATTCCATACTAAACAATTCGGTTTCACGCGAGGTCGGTCTACCACGGATGCTGGCATCAAATTGTTAGAGTGTATATATGAGGCCTGGGAGGAGTCGTATGATGCTTATGGTGTATTCTGCGACTTATCTAAGGCCTTCGATTGTGTCCAGCATCAGACTTTAATTCAAAAACTTGATCATTATGGAATCCGGGGGACGGCCTTGGATTTAATTAGTTCTTACCTTAGAGATAGAGTACAGAGAGTAGTTATAAATGGTAAACAGTCAAATGGTTCTGCTGTAACAATGGGGGTGCCTCAGGGTTCAATTCTGGGACCTTTTCTATTTTTAGTGTACATAAATGATCTCCCTCACCTTATAAGAGACGATCACGAGGTAGTTTTGTTTGCTGATGACACATCTTTAATATTTAAAGTTGAACGTGGACAACGCGATCTTGACGAAGTAAACAATGCCCTCTCTAGGGTAGTCCACTGGTTTAACGCTAATAATTTATTGTTAAACGAAACTAAAACAAAATGTATAAGATTCACCTTGCCAAATGTTAGGCTCGTTAACACCAGTATTAGGATTAGGGATGATCAAGTAGAATTGGTCGATGAAACTGTCTTTCTGGGCATAAAGTTAGACTCCAACTTGCAGTGGGGGCCTCATATCGAGAAAGTCTCGGGCAGACTGAGCTCTGCAGCCTATGCCGTTAAAAAGATCCGACAACTGACAGACATTAGAACAGCGCGTCTTGTCTACTTTAGCTACTTCCACAGTGTCATGACCTATGGCATACTATTATGGGGTAACGCTGCCGACATCGAATGTATCTTTGTGTTGCAGAAAAGGGCTGTCCGGGCTATCTATGGTATGGGGTTTCGGGAGTCATTAAGAGAAAAGTTTAAGGATATCAACATCCTTACTGTGTATTCACAGTACATATATGAAAACTTATTATATACTCATAAAAATAACAGTAAATTTATTAAAAATAGTGATATCCATAACCTAAACTTAAGAAATAAGAATAAATTGGCTGTACCTAGATTTAGGCTTAATAAAATAAGCAATTCTTTTGCGGGTAATTGTATTCGAATGTACAATACATTGCCGACAGCCATAACAGGTTTGTCAGTTAATAAATTTAAAAAACTAGTAAAGCTTAAATTGTGCCAGAAAGCTTATTATAGCATTAAAGACTTTCTAGAAGACAAGACTGCCTGGCAGTGACACGAATTGCTCCTTTCTACATTTAAAAAAAAAACTGTATTAGATACTAAGATGAATAAGAGGGACCGGACTGAGTTTCTTGGGGTGTTCTTCTCAGTCTGTAGCATTTCCGAACCCCCGGTAGAGTCACAAAAATTTTGACAAACCTAAATAATTTTTTAAAAATTTCAAAGGGAATAAATTTTATTTTATTTTATTTTATTTTATTTTATGAGGAACATTCCGTAGGATTTGGCACCACTTTGGCTTATGGTCTGAGTAACCAAAGCCAGTATAAATTATTTGAAAAAAAATTGCCACTGGCATCACTGTTTGACAGGTGTTTGACAATGTTATGTTAGCGTTCGTCTGCTTTCCATACTAATTTAAAATGAATCCGTCGTATTACAAGTGTTGTGTAGTGCCTGAATGAAATGAAATCTATTGTATTTTATGAAAATGTATGAGAATCTAAATAATAATACACAAGATGACACGACTTGTGACACAAGATGTCAAGACTCGAGACTGCCAGAGTGCGTGAAACGTAAAAAAGCAAACTGTGACGTCACCAAATCTGGTAGAGGTGTTTGATGTCACGTGACTGATTGCTTATTTTTTCCAATCTTATTTTCTAAAAATAATAGTAATCCTTAATTTGTGTACCAATTTATATTACTTTTTGTTATTTATATATTGGACATAGTCGTTAGAAACACACATCAATTAGATTTATTCTTAGTGGACACAAGCCTATTGTAAAATGTGATACTCAATAAACATTGTTTCAGGTAATAGGAAATCTTGTTTATTACCAATTTTTGAATGCCGCCATAGTGGCCCCTGATGCGTTCCATATCATCAGTTTACCAAACGGCACTACGCTTACAACTGATCAACGGAAAAATTTGGCTTCAGTTGCCAAAATACTTCACTTCTCGGCGGCCAAAAAAGGAGTAAGTATTATTAATATAGCGTAATATCAAAATGTTAATTTTAAAGCTTTGTACGTACGTACATGAAAGAATGGCAATCTGCATTCCAGTATTATTGAATGTCCCAACTCTATATTCTTGAATTCCGTGCTTGGTTGTTTGTTGATTACTTATACAAGTAAAATAGTAAAATTTAGTTTTTAGTCCCTGCCTCGGTTTTCCCAAACGCCTTGGGTTCTTCAAGGGGGTCTTAGAAGCTTTTACAGGGTCGGCAGCACGAGTGTAGCGCCTCCGATTTTGCAAACGTCCATAGGCTGCGGTGACCACCAGTACATCTGGTGGGCCATATGCTTGTCTTCCACCTTAGCGGCAGTAGCTCCCAAATGATTTGACCGATCCGAAAACTTGATTAGGCATATTGTTCAGATCAAAGGAGAAGTGCAATGCAACAGCACTTCCGGTTGGTCATAGGTCTACCGGAATTTGAACATGAGTTTTGATTACACTTCAGTCAATGTTCTGCTCGTTATCATTAAAGTATGTCTCTGTAGAACCTACTGTACCATATTTTATTATTGTCGCCAGTTTGGAGAGGAATCAAGTCATCTCCGCTGCTTGAATCCTTTTATCGTGGAGTGTCACGAGAAAATGAAGGAGCTATTTCGTCGATGCTGTCGCGGTCCTACGCTCGAAGAATACTTCGCCGTTGACGAGTACACAGAGGCTACGTTACTGCATCATCCACATATTTATATTACTGTACAGGTATGTTATAATTATATTAACTTTTCTTTATTATAGTCACTGGCTAGATTGTAGAAACCTAAGGCGAGAATGTGTCGGAAACACGTCACTCTTTGAATGGACTCCGTTTGACAGTGCATAGAAAAGTCCCGCTATCGCTCATCCCTGCAAAATCGTAAAAAAAATTCAGTCCGTCCATTTGTTCAAATGCTAGAGACTAAAGTGCGCCCTGATTTTTTCAGCAGTCTGACTTCTTACACATTCTATGACTTTACTTATCACAGAGTCTGACTTCTTAAACATTTTATGGGCACCTGCGCTACTGACTCGTACGTCTAAAAAATGATGCGATGTCAGTACAGCTATGTTGTAATCTCTCTAATATGAGGCGGCCAGCGCAAAAGCGGAACTAATCTTCATTTTCTTCCGTATATAAAAGTGGCCGATTTGACTCAGGGTTTTTTAATTTTTTAACAGTGAAAAAGGCAATAAGCAAAAATAACTTTGCAACTTGCACTACTGGCGCTGACCGCCTGATTTATTCTTTCTAATTTGATTTGTTCGTGCTTGTTTTAGGAAATCGTGGATACCCACTCGCTCCTGGTTGAATATCAGGACATCATAGCATCAGATCCTCGAGACAGGCTGAACGAATTACTGGACGACTTGGGAGATGTGCCCACGGTGGCACAACTAGCCTCCAGAGATATAGACACAGTAAGTATAATATTTTTTCATAAAAAAAGTTACTGTTAACAAACTGTTAAGCCGTTTTATGGACGATCATTTTACTTGATAACGTAAAATGAAAACAAACGCAATCGGCCGATGGAGTGGAAGAGAGATAGATGCGTCACTAGCCGAACGCTTAGGCCGATCTTGCCTCTCTTTTTTCCTTGTCCCGCGTTCTCGCTTGCACACTCCGCCTGCAGGCGGAACGCGACACGTTTTCGTGCGTGCAGCCGGCGTTCATCGATATAAAAGTACTACTTACTATATCAGCTTAAATTCAATCAATGTTTGTGTAGAATGTCGATAAAAAATATTACAATTAAAGTACTTAATATTAGTATGTTCTTTAATTTGTTTAGCAAATAGGTAACACTTCGGAAGAGAATGCAAGATTAGAAGTTTGTTTGGCTCTTATGAACAAGTATCAAGCACCTTCGGACGATATGACAGACTTGAATAAACTTTTTATCAAGACTAAAGAGCTGTGTGTGTCAATTATTCCATTTTTAAATGGTAAGTGGTTCTTTTCTTTTATTAACACTGTACAATCTTCAGCAATTCAATGTGACTCCCTCGTAATTTTTATGCAATACCTTGGTAAGGGTATCAAACGAAAAAACCGACTACTGCTGGTGTAGACCATGATGGGGCGCCACAATGTTCCCGTTACAGCCTTTTGCTTTTTGCAACTTTTATACATTTGTTGTTCATTTATTCAATGATAGTCTTACTTCTTACTTCTTACTAATATCATAAATGCGAAAGTTTGTGACTGTGGATGTTTGTTACTCTTTCACGCTCTAACGGCTGAAGGGATTTGGCTGAAATTTGGAACAGGGATACATTATAGTCTGGAATAACACAGGCTACTTTTTATCTCGGGAATAAGTTCCTACGGGTAGCGGGAGCGGGAACCAATTTATGCGGGCGAAGCTGCGGGCATCAGCTAGTATCAAATATTTCAAAAATTGTACTCACAATAATGATACAATAAGCACAAAATAATACGGTACAGAAGCCAATTTCATTTGATGTATGTACCAGAGGGCAAGCTCATGTACCGATGTACTTTTTTAAATCCTACCCTCGGCTACGCACACTCGCGCACAAATCAGTATCGAAATTACTATGCAAATCTTTGTGTCTATATGTGCGTAGCCCAAGCTTACCTTTACGTAGATTGCCTTCTGCAATTTTTATTTTGTGCACTATGCATGTCTTTTACTTCTTAAAACTACGGTATTTATAATAATTCTATTATCGATTCGTTTTAAGGTGAACACCTTTTGGAAGCACTATGTATTGGTACCACCAAAGCACAACAGGAGCAATACGCTGAGAGAATTCAAAAGAGGATTTACTCTGGTCAAGCGCGGCAGGATGAAGTTATGACATTACGCGAGCACATAACTAAATTACGTAAGAATTTGCAAATGCTTGAAGAAGAAGGATATGTGACTCGAGAAGATGGCTATCAAGCATTAGTGACGTCAATCGCGCTTGATTTGTGCAATAAAGGGAAATATAGACAAGCACAGCGGAGAGCTCTGGCGACACTTACCCGAACTAAACAAAGTTTATTGGAGAAAACGAAGTACTATGAAGAGAAATGCAAGTCTTATGACCAATATATAAAGTCGTGTCTTGCTAATTTACATACAGGCAAAAAGTAAGTATGTGATACTATTACTCAGGTCCATTTTGGATTGTACCGAAATCCTGGGCTCTTATTTGTTAATTGTTTTGGATATCTTGCCCTGAATGAACAATGGAACACCGGCGACAGCCGCGTCTATCAGTTAGCAATAAGCTTATTTAGCACCTTAACCTGTGAAGAGACTTGTAGGTAGAGGCTCTACCTCTATAAGTCTGAGAAACAATTCTCATATTTTTGCTTCCCTTTTGCAATTATGCACATTAGGTGTATAAATATTACTGTACTTGACCGTAGTTCTATGCTACATATAATAATAATTATTTCTTTTACATATGTTTCAATTACCTATTGTTAACTTACAGAAGTGTACACGCTTGCTTGAGAAGATCGGGCAAAGACATTCAGAAATTGAAATCTAAACTGACAGTGAAATATTCGGGTGCCAAGTTACTAGAGAGAGGCGTTCTTTTAGAGATAGACGGACTCTCAACTTCGCAGTTCAAAAACGTACAATTCGATATAACTCCTACAGATCATAATGGAGTTTTTACTATAAAAGGCAAGTTTATGGGTATCGAAATGGAGTCTGTTGAAGTGGATATTCAAGATTTATTACAAAAACAATACGAAGGTTGTGCTGTAATGGATATGTTTGGAAAGGCGAAAATTAATGTTAACCTTTTAATATTTCTGTTAAATAGTAAGTTTTATGGTAAGTCGTGTTAGCGCTTAGTAATGTTATAAGTGTTGTTCTTGAACTCTATTGTAATATTTTTAATCTATAATCATGTTTATTTGTATTTGTAACCGCGGTATTTCACCGCACAGGTCAAATAACTAAAATTAGGCGTAGATAGTTATAATGATGTAGACATCCAGTAAAGAAAGATTTTTGAAAAATCGTTTTTAAATTTCAATGACGTTCGGGTTTGAAGATTGTCGCTGGCCAAGCCGCGGGGCATAAGCTATAGCTAGGTTTCTGATGAAGATGAAATTCCTAATTGCCTACAAAGTATGTACCTATGTAGTCATTCAAAACATGACTCAATAATCCAGAAATGAGACTCGTGTCGATGACAAACGTCTTATTACCTTTTCACGAGAATGTGATAGCGTCATCGGTTTAAATTAAACAGTTTTATCCATTTTATTCAAATCTTTTTGGTTCCATGTTTTCGTGTGATAGGCATCGGGCATCAAACTGTATGTCAGCGGACAGCGGGGCGACGCCGATTACGGCACCATATTACAAGAGACTAGGCAACTTCGAACAAACGATAGCAAATACACCGAGCGTGGTGTGCTTGTGTGCAAACGCAGTGCCGCCTTGCTCTCTTGTTCTCGGACACTGAAATCGCCGTCACCGGGCTCGCCGCTGACATCCAGTTAAGGCCTCGAGAGTGTTAGTTACTATTGCACGCAAATACTTCGTTCTGAAGTCCCGCTATTCAATGAAATTTCTGCATTTATGTCGAATGCCTAGTGTATAAAATGAATTATAGATATTATATAATATTAATGTATTCATCATCACACTTTATTTGATATTAACAAATACTCATTGTTGTGAAGTTATGAAGTATTACCATACCAAAAAATATTTTAATTTATTGTTTTAATATGTATTGATCCTCCAATTGTATTGATATTAAAATTACCGAAAATGGTGTTATTCCCTATAAAATGCTTAATATTGAAGTACCTTACTTTTGTTATTTTATACATTTAGGTAGGTAGTCTGTAACTTAAATAGGCTCATAAGTACAAAAAAAGAAACTGTGATAGGTTATTTTTTTTATTCTTTGACGCATTGTTGCTAGAAACTGGTAGGTATTACTCGTAGCAAACATCTTGAGTGAGTGATCAATTGAGGGCAGAAAGTATCAATCTCTTTACGAGGCGATAGTACACAACGATTACTAGTATAGGTACATGGTAGATTGCGATATCCATACTACCACTGTACCGGAACTAAGGCCAACATTGCTCAGCGAATATGTTTAAGTCACTTGACTCACCCATAAGTTGCATCTTTCTATCGCGTTACTCTCACAATGTTACCTATTCTGATAACGTAAGGTGATCTCGACATGAAGGTTCGGTGCGCGGTATCCTTATAAATTAGATCCGTCTGGACGGATTCTATGTGTACCTTATTTATCCGTTGATCTTTGCAACTGGCTATGTGACTATGAGCTAGAGACTAGAGCTGGTCATGAAAATTTTATTGAACTACTGATACTGATACTTGTCTCTTTCGTTTATAGTAATTGAACTACCCACAAAAGTGGATTGTTTTAATTTTCTCCTACCATACTGATTATTGCTGAAGATGTTTGCTGTTAACATTACTGACTTAAAATTTATCATTCTCGACGCCAGTTCAGGCTGGTTATAATTGTAAATTTATTCTATCGCATGGATTTTACAATCACAAGGCGCAAAGAGTTTATTACCTTACGGAAGCTACCATTCCATAGTTACTTTGCAATTTGTAATTTGTTATGTAATCAGTGTTTTTATTGTGTACCTACTGTTTTTTTAATGTAATAAATGAGGCTAAATGAGATGTGTTTTTTTTTATATATTTCGCTCGTCAAAATGATGCCGCCGCGGCGACATCTAGCGGTTGGGGGCCTCTGTCGCAGCCAGTAAGACTATAGACAGTGGTCCTCAAGTTAGCGGCTCTATGAAGTGCCTCTTCACGCTCCGCTTGAAGAACCCAGGATTGTATAGTAAGTTCAACTCATCTTTGCGCGCGGCCCTATGTGTGGGTAAACCTCGTATAAACACAGTGACTTCGTATGTGTGATAAGAGGTACAGTGAAGTCAAAATACAAAATCACTTGTTTAACTAAAATAAAAACTTAATGGGTGAAATGTATGTTAAACATATTTATCTACTCTGATACTATAATACAAAGATTATAAAATTGAAATCAATACTATTATGACAAACATTACGCACAGGCCAAAAAAAAAGTTTTATTACGATACAGGTCTTGTATGGACACCTATATCATAATAAAACTTTTTAATCATTACGATACACCATAAACAATCTCCAGCTGAAAAAGAAGTTTGAACCTCTACTTTAAAAAAAAATTGTGTCTCCAGAGTAGCGAAAAATCCTAAATCTATGGTCTCCGCAGCCTAAAAAAAAAAGAAACACGCATGCGCAATCGATGTTTGCGCCTTGGCGCCAACATTTTACATTTAAATTAAACAAAGTTTGGTTTTGTTTGTAAAATAAATTAGTTTTTGTGTAAAAAAATGTCTTAAAGCGAGGATGGTGGTAATTGTACACCACCAGACATTCTGGAAACTGCGTCAAACATGACCATGAACCTGTTACCGGCGAAATCAAGGAGCAACTATATATCACAACAAAATGAAATCAGGTATTATAGTATGAGAGTAGATAAAGTAGTGTATGACACTGTACATAACTTGGTCTTATAACACTCGTGTGATACTATAAAAAAACTCGCCTACGGCTCGTTTTTTTAAAACACACTCGTGTTATAAGAACCCTTATTATGCAACAGTGTCATAAACTACTATAATATGTATAGCTGCTAGAAGAATAAAATGAGGAATTTTAGGATTCGCTGCTCTCTACAAGGTTAACTATAAATTCCATGACGGCAGCGTGACGTGAGCAACTCACGCACGCCCCCCCTTAGAAGCGGGGTCACACCCGAAACCCCCCATAGACGCGGGATTGCACCCGAACCACCCCCTGGGCGAGGCCGCATTGGTGGCCGTAGGTCTGTTGGGTGTCACGGGACATCCTTCCTGAGGGCTTACCCGGGGCTCTCAACCATAGGCTGTTGGGCGTTACGTGAGGGTTTTTAGTCGGTAAGAGTCCGGCATAGCATCCTACGTGGATTTTCCCTCACATCAAAAAAAAAAAAAGTTTAAATATAAATTCAGATTCCATACCAAAATGTCGATCGTTCAGTTCTAGCAAAGATTCTCTCCACTGCATCAGAGTGGCACTTTAGTCAACGCGTTGTTTGGGATCGGAAAGGAGAGGGAGGGATTAGGTTGAAGAGTTCTTCAGAACAAGTTATATAAATAAGTAACAGCGTCATCTCAGCAGCAGCATTCAGACTCCAAATAGACTTCATCGATCTCGTTTCGCCTTGAAATTTGAAATAATAACATGGAAGCTAATTTGTCAGGGGGAGACTTAGAACTTGTATGTACCTATTCATTTCAAATAGTCACGTCTTTATCTCCGAAGGGGTAGGCAAAGACATAGTATAATGCCCACATTTCACCTTATAGTTTATGTCCTACTTGATATATTATGTGGTGAGCCTGTTGCTGTGCTATTGCGCATTACAATCATGTTAAACGCGGAACACTATTAATAGTATATTTAAATTGATTATGATATGCTCTATTGAGGTTGAGAACGATCCCTGGACCTTTCTGAAAAAGTATTTAAGTAAGTATAATATGTAAAATTATAAGTGTTGAGAATCACTTTACTCGTTTGAGTTATGAGAAAACTAATGCATACCAGACATATTATCTAATTCGTTTTTGCCTTCTGTAAGCAATACAATAATAAGGAAATACTTGGAACCCAAAACCAATGCTAAACGTTAAAGGTCACCAATATCATCTCGCGCCAGCTCCAGGTCTCTATCTGTCAGCGTCGAATTCATGGTATATTTAGTGGCTCGAAAAAAATCTCCAATGAAGAGCTTGGAACGCTGCCATGAATCCCAAGTGCCCTGCAGACAGCGTCGCAAGTGGTTTGGCCACGACTTCCGAAGAGACTCCGGTCACATTCCAAAACTTTGTTTTGGAATTCTCAAAGAAAGTGCATGCGTGGCCGCCCTAAACGGACCTGAAACAGCACGGTTCGCATCAGACGAAGTGAAGAACGTCGGAAAGACCTAAAGCCTGATGAAACCGGGAAGCCCTAGTTTTACCAAACGCGATGGAGAATCACTATGGACGCCCTGTGCCGCATCAAGGGGACAGGATTTTATGTAAGTAAAGTAGTTACTTAATGTATAATTATAATCATCATCAATCAAAAAACCGGCCAAGTGTGAGTCGGTCTCGCGCATGGAGGGTCCGTATAAACGATAAAAAATCATGTTTTTTTGTATGGGAGTCCCCTATCTATTATCATTTTTCTGATTTAAATTTCTAACCTATGCATAACGATTTCGAAGTTTGATTTTAGTATTTATCGTTATAGCAGCAAGAGATATACATCATCTATGAAAATTTCAGCACTCTAGCTATCATGATTTCTTACATTAGATACAGCCTCGTGACAGACAGTGAAGTCTCATGAATAGGTTCCCGTTTTTTTACCCTTTGGGAACGGAACCCTAAAAAGAATCCAAGCTCCGACACAAACTTGCTTTTCTGACTCCCCAAATAACTTTGTGGTCACCACACCACAGAGCTAGAGTTACCTGTCTACACCACGCGCGTAGCGCATAATCAATACATATAATAAAATCGTAACAGGTCGCTGTCTGTACATGGAAGATAAATAAGAAAAAATATTATAGGGGGGCTTTATGAACGCAATAGAACCCAAAACAATTATTTTTAGAATTTTTGTCTGTTTGTCTGTATGTCTGTATGTCTGTATGTCTGTATATCTGTTTGTCTGTACGGTTGTGCACGCTAATCTCAGTAACCGCTCAACCGATTGCAATGCGGTTTTTTTTATTGTGTTGAGGTTTGCTCCAGTTAACATTTAGCGTTTGTTTTATGTAAATCGGTTTAGAAATAAAAGAGTTATAACACTTTTAAGAATCAGATATTTTGAAAATTTTAATTGTAGGGGTTTCTTTGAATGTGAGTGAACCTAAACTGGCGTGTTGGCTTAATCATAAAAGAGCTTAATGATGAAGACTATTTTTAAACAATTCAGTCCGCGCCGAAGGCGTGGACTGAATTGTTTTAAAATAGACTTAATCATTAAGCTCTTTTATGATTAAGCAAACAGGGCAGTTTCAGATGCTGCTTGATGACTCTGATGAAGAAATACCTTTCCTTTCATACACCTTATGTGACGTAAACGAAGTTGCGGGCTCAGCTAGTTCCAAATATATGTACAGTAGGTACAGCACAGTGTCTGTAGGTTACCGTTAGGGCTCGTTTAAGGAGACGCGGTGCGTCGAGCGGAGCTGCTCGCGTAGCGGGCCGCCAGAAACACAAACATACGGCAATGTTCGGGGCGTTCAAGGAGAAGCGTTTTTGCAGGCGTTTGTTTGAGTTATAGCTGCCCAAACAACGAGCGGCGCCGCGTCGGACGCGGCAAATGAAGCGACAGCTGACGCCGCAAAGGACGCGGCAATAAGGTGTGGGAGAGGTGCACGCTTTACGCGCCGCCTCACTATAAACCATAGATTTAGGATTTTTCGCTACTCTCAACTATAAACGGTCAAATCGCTCGACGTGCAGCGGCAAGCCACGCCGCACGTGAAGCTTGACGTCCCGCGTCTCCTTAAACGAGCCCTTATGCTTCCTCTACATTACTCCATAACTTGTACACAAAGCCCACAAACATAATTCATAAGTTATACACGCTTATGCATATACATATTGACTTTAGAATGACCAATCTTACTTTCTCAATGCGTAAGGAAACTAACATTATCTATACTAATATTTTAAAGAGGTAAAGTTTGTGTGTTTGTTAAATTGTAAGGGGTAATCTCGGGATCTACTGAACCGATTTTAAAAATTCTTTCACCAATAGAAAGCTACGTTATTGTGGAGTGTCATAGGCTATATAACATCACGCTACAACGAATAGGAGCGGAGCAGTAATAGTAAATGTTTCAAAAATGGGGGGAAATGCGACGGGAACAGGCAATACTCTCTTATGTGGCGCAAACGAAGTTGCGCGGGTCAGCTAGTTACAAATAAGATTAAAACAGTTTATTTAAAAATAATGTTTAAAAGAATATATACAAACACATTCATCCAACAAATTCTACCAAACATACCACAATCACTTAATCTAAAATTATACAAAATTTTCACTACCCACTATTGTTCTTTCATATCATTACCACTTACAAGTCACAAGGGATCAAGTTGTTCTGCCTATTTCAATTCCACATTAACTGTGCCACTCATGCGCGCTGGGTTGGTGCATTCTTGGGAACAATTGCTTCCCAAGCGTGCTCCAGCTTATAGAGCGCGCGTACCCTGTGCAATAGTTCTTGACATGTCTACTGTTATAAATGGCTACAATTAATAATATAAGTAGTGAACTTGATTCACTAAACATAGGCAACTCATTTCTATGTAATCCCGACGACTGCCACAAATTACTGCTACCATCTCCCGGCGATCCAACTATCATCCATCTAAATATACGCAGTATAAACTAAAACTTTAACCAATTACAAACACTTCTTAATACGACAAAAATTAATTTTGATCTTATTGTTTTGACAGAATGCTGGCTCTCTGTAGTTATTAACCTACCAATTATACAAGGGTTCCAATCATATCGCACGCAAATAAACTGCAACCAAAACGACGGCATCGTAATTTACGCAAGAACTGAACTGCAGGTCTCAGTACACTCAGTACAGTTTGTCTATAAAGTCGTGAAATGAATGTTTGAGGAACTAAAAATAGTTATGTGTGTGGCAACACTGGCAACAAGAAACCTATGTACTAGGGCTTTTTTGGCGGGATTTGGAAGGAATCGTATCGCATCGTTTTATAAATTTGCAAAATTAGTGTTTTTTCGAGTGCTTTGTGTGTAATAATGGTGGATTCTTAAACATAAACGTTCGACAACGTGCACTAGTGTTGGGAAGTGATAAAACGCAGTGAATCGCAACTTTGCAGTTTCTGACAAAAAAATCCAAAGAAACTTTCAGAAATTTATCCACCGCTTTTCTGAAGGAAGACTGACTTTGACTTAGGGCTGTACTTGACTTTGACTGGACTTAGAGGACGAGGACTGTGACTTATTTAAGCAAAATGAAGATATAACTTTAAATAATAATAAATAAAGACATGGCTTAAAGGTCTTGCAACCAAGCCATAACTATTAAAAAAAAAAAAAAAAAACCTATGTACTAGTGGTTTGCACCGGAGCGGAATCTTGAGCTCCGGTGAAATTCACCGGTACTTTTGCGAGCTCCGGTTTTTCTCCGGTGAAAACCGGAGCATCGCGTTTGTGTACATAGATTTGATGCCTTGAAATATTGTCTTCTAATTTGCAATTCTTGATTTAAATAAACATGTACAATCAGAGAATTTGTATGTAGGTGATCCAGTAGAGTTTTATGAGGAACTATATTTTAAAAAGTATCTAATAGTTTAATATAAAATCTATAAATAATATAAAGCGAGATTTTGACCGACTGACTCATCAACGTAGAGAAAAACCCCAGAACCTAGAATGATGAAATTTGGACAGTAGGTACCTTTTATTAACTAGGTAAGTTATAAGAAAGGATTTTGGGAAATTTCACCATTAAGGTGGTAAATAAGGTATAAACAGTTGTATGGAAATTCGTCACTAAAGTTAGCATCATGAAATTATGTATAGCTGTTTTTGGTTATAAAAAAAATAGACATACATATCTTTGATTTGCTAAATTATATCAATAAGGAGGTAAACGAGGGGTTGTAAGTTTGTATGGGAATTTCTTCATTTTTTCAATGGAAACTGCTTCACAATTTGTATAGGTACCTGCATCTAATTAAAAATAAATGAACACGTTTCAGGAATTTTTAAAGTTGTACCTACCTCCTAAGTATGTAAATCAAAAAACCATCAACATCCAGCCCAAAACCTTAGACATTATTACTGTGCCTTAGACCAGGGGTCGGCAACCTTTTTAGTCAGAAGAGCCCAAAAATTTAAAGAGCCACAAAATTTTTTTTGTTCACACGTACCTAGATATTAGTTAACGTAGCATTAGTACCTCTTCTGGCATACAGGCTTCTGTCGTGGGACCTAGAGGCCGCAGTTCTGACCGAAATCTACCGGCCCAATTCTTTGGTGTGACAAAATGTCAAATAACCGTCTTCGAAAGAGATTAAGAGCTGGCATATTAGGGCGCGCGATGATCTCATTCATTAACTGCGCACCAGGCTAGAGCCCATGGTAAGCATTGAGCTCCGATCGGCCATCTTGTCTATTCTGAGGTTTATCGTTTATATGTATAAGCCGATGCATTAAAGAAAGGAATCTTAAATGGCGACTTGTACTTGCGTTGACGGAAAGTAAATAAAATTTAAGTCTTTTTTTTTTTCAAATTAAAAATAATAAAAACAAGACCGGGTCGTATTAATTTCTGAGTAGCTTCTACCAGCGGCTTCGCCCGCGTGAAAGTTAAAATTAGAAAGACACATGGCGGCATCTAATTATCGTTTTCATCGGAAACAGTAACAGATAAAGATACATTTGTGTTTGTAAATACGTATTTATTACTAGATGTTGCCTGCGACTTCGTACGCTGCATTTTATATTTAATTCTTTAGATTGACATAACTTTTTTATTTATGGACCGATTGACATGAAGCAAACACTAAATGTTACGTGGAGCAGACTACAACGCATTATAGAAAACCGCATTTCAATTGATTGAGCGGTTGCTGAGATTAGCGTGCACAAACGTACAGACAAACACACACTTACGATTTTATTATATGTATTGATATTGATTGATTGATTGATGATACAATAGAAACACTCACAACAAGACAAATAAACATGTTCTTGCACACAAATATTTGTCTTGCGCGGGAATCGAAACCGCGACTCTTGATTAATAGACAGTATCTTTGCCTCCCCACCAAACAGGTCGTCTAATATAGGTATAATATTATTTAAATAATATTGAATACATAACACATGTTAGAATATTTCAGCGAGGATTAATCAATCGAATATTTTTACCGGTACCTACATACCTACACAGTGTAACAATAATGAACCGGAGAGTAATCAATTGAACTCCGGTACTTGTAATCGAGTACTTTTACCGGTACTTCACCGGAGCTTCTCCGGTACTCACTGCTCCGGTGCAAACCTCTACTATGTACGTCAGTTGTCAATGCTATCGTCGAATTTCATTTACTCTCTCACGTAACTTTAATGTTTGGATTAAACTGCAACAAATTGAGACCAAACTACGCATAAAGGTTTGAGAAATGAGTAAAGAAAATCGGAGTGGTGCGCAGGAAGTGATTTTTAAAGTTTTCCAGTGATGTTTCGCGGAGTACCAATCTGGACATTTGTTGTGGGATTTTGAGGATGTTTATGAGCGAACAGCATTTTTGGTGGGTATGTAATCGTGTTATTGTTTGTTTTGAATCTGTCTGAAGTTACAAATTTACTGAATTTACGATTTGGAGACAAAAAAAAAGGCATTGTTTGCATATTTTTAGGTTAGAATCTTAAACTTACAATCTACATATAATGTAAGTCAGTGGTTAGAACAACATGGTTATTTTATAGTACGACCTACATTTTTGATACTCAGTTCAATCTGGTTTTCTACCAATTTTTATTTTGAATTAATTGCTTCATGTCAATAGTTTGTTTCCAATATGTAATTAATTTTCTTTTTTTACTCTTTTCAGGAAAATCAGAGAGTACAGTTAGGCGAATAGTTAACGAAGGTTTTAATAATGAAGGAAAGTTTGAAACTCCTGGTAAACACAGAAAAGGTCGGCAAAGAAAGAAATAGACGATTTTAATATTTGAGCACTGCGCCAAAAAAATCCTTGTCAGATGGGGGAAAGTTACAGATAAAACATGTAATTACATGATTGTGGCAAAGCAATTGGGACTGCTAGGCACCTGCTGGTGGGTTGTAAGACGCTATTAGACCGGGGCTTCTGGATCTGGTTCAATAACTTTATTCTGGATCTGATTCAATAAAACAGAAACAAAATTAAAAATGTATAATGTGTTTTATTTATTAACTCACTAGCTGATGCCCGAAGCTTCGCCCGTGTCGAATTTGTTCTCGTTCCCGCTTCCCGTAGGAACTTATTCCCGGGATGAAAAGTAGCCTATGTGTTATTCCAGACTATAATGTATCCCTGTACCAAATTTCAGCCAGATCAGTTCAACTGTTCGAGCGTGAAAGAGTCTCACATCCACACTCATAAGCTTTCGCATTTATAATATTTGTATTGTTCCCGTTCCCGCTTCCCGAAGAACTTATTCCCGGAATAAAAAGTAGCCATGGTTATTCCAGATTATAATGTATCCCTGTACCAAATTTCAGCCAGATCCCTTAACCGTTCGAGCGTGTAAGAGTAATAAACATCCACACTCACAAACTGTCGCATTTATAATATTAGTAAGATTTTACTCGGAACGAACTCCTCGTATCAAAATCATTTTGGTCGTACTATATAGGGTTGCATACATGCATTCAGCAGCGCCCTCATTTAATTTCACGACTTTATAGACAAACTGTAAGTGAACCCAACTTTGGGGGCGGCAATTGTCTTGTTTGTACCACTAATAACAAAAAGTTGGCTATTGTCTCCGTCTATCGATCACACTGCTACAACTCAAAAGAACACTTTGAGCTTTTCTTAGACAGCTTAAATCGCATTTATGTCAATCTCTCCGCATGGCAAAATATTGTCATGATTGGAGATTTAAACATCGATATAAGGCAGAATACCAAAGACGAACGTAAATTCGACTATTTAACACAAAACATATCCCATGGTCTACTCCCAACTCACACCTTTCCCACTCGAGATGATAGATGCATTGACCATATATTCGTTAAAACAAAAAATACTAACATATCCACACTAGTTCTGGAATCACATATTACTGACCACAAACCCATCTTACTAACTATTCCCAACATTAACATCGGACAGACAACTCTAAAGCACTTCTCTAAACATGTAAATTATGATGCAATAAAATTAGAATTAGAAAATATAGACTTCACAAACCTACTTAACATAGATGAACCTAACACACTAATGGATTTATTTATCCATACTATACAAACAGTAACAGCTAAGCATACAAGATTGATTCCAATCACTAGACGACAAAAACTAATAAAACCATGGATGACACGTGGGCTCCTAAAATGTATTAAAAACAGAGACAAATTACACACACAGTCAAGAAATGCTCCCGAAAATATTGTACTAAAAATTATATATACATGCTATCGAAACTTCTGCAACTCGCTACTTCGTAAACTTAAAACTGCCTATGAAAAATGTGAACTCGAGAAAGTGAAAAATAACCCAAAAGCCCTGTTGAAAACTATTAAAGATATTACACATACTAATCCTCCTAAGTCTAGTGCTTCTGAACTCCTGAATATCCGTGACAACCCCAGAGCATCCATCAATGAAGTGTGCTATAAACTGAGCAATGTGGGTAAAGACCTGGCCAACAACATTTTTTCACGTTTGCACATCACGTCAAGCCGTAGGGACGTCCCAAACAGTGCAGGCGTAAACAATCTCTACCACCCACCCTGTAACTCTTTAGTATTACTGGACGCAGATAAACCAGAAGTGGAGTCACTCATTCTCCAGCTACGAGATGATTCGGCCGTGGGATGGGACGGTATAACACCCTTAGTTTTAAAACACTGCCGGGACTCTTTGATACCACCTCTAACCCATATAATAAATGTATGCTTGAGAAAGGGCATATTTCCGGATGCTTTGAAAAAGGCAATAGTCCACCCAATACACAAAGGTGGTGATAAAAACTGTCTTGACAACTACAGACCAATTTCGGTTCTGAGTCAACTCTCGAAGTTGTTTGAGAGAGTTCTTAGTAACCGTCTTGAGAGTTTCTTAGACCACCAATAACCAATATGGTTTTCGTAGAGGAATATCTACCGAAGATGCGGTAATGAACTTCGCACAATCAGTGGCTGGGTATCTTGATAAACAAACGAAATGCCTTGGTATCTTTTTGGACCTTTCTAAGGCATTTGATACAGTCTCCGTAACCTTACTCCTTTCAAAACTGGAACGAGTTGGTGTAAGAGGCATTGCCTTTGAAATTTTTAAAAGTTACCTTAAGAATCGGATACAAAGGGTTAAAATTGAACAATATCTCAGTGACGAAGAAAGTTTAAGTTACGGTGTCCCACAGGGAAGCATTCTTGGCCCTATTTTGTTCCAAATCTATATAAATGATTTGTGCAATATGCCACTCACAAATTCAAAAATATTTGCCTATGCTGACATTCAAAAATATTTGCCTATGCTGACGACACTGCGATTCTAGTTTATGGTTCTTCATGGGACCGCGTCAGGGCCAGTTCACAGATTACTTTAAATAATATAACCTCGTGGCTTAATAATCACCTTCTCACGTTAAATCTTAAAAAATCTAGTTATGTTCCCTTCGCTCTTCGTCAAAACACCTTACCTTCATCTTTCTCAATAGTAGCTCACATATGCTCTCAGAATTCATTTCCTTGTACATGTCCGACCCTAACTAGAAATGAAAATGTGAAGTACCTTGGTATACAAATTGATTCAAGTTTGAGTTGGAATAAACATCTTAACCTACTCACTACTAGGGCAATGAGACTTATACACATCTTCAAGGCACTCCGCGCATCGGCTGACCTTGACACGTTAAAGATGGTATTTTGCTCCCTGTGCCAATCAATAATAGGATACTGTATTCCAGTGTGGGGGGGGAGCAACAAAAACGAACTTTCTGAAAATTGAGAGAGCGCAGAGAGCAGTCCTCAAAGTTATGACGCGAAAACCATTCCGATACCCAACAACCCAGCTATACCTGGACTGCAAGATACTAACGGTTCGTCAGCTTTATATCCTTCGCTTGATCCTTAGGAGGCATTCTAGTGTCGCTCCCTCGAACCCTATGAAACGTACAAACTACCCGGCCATGACCCGACACAGAACCACATTCGCAAAACACCAATTCTACATACTGAGCACCCATTTATATAAACAAATTCATAAAAAAATAAACATAATAGATCTTAACAAGAACGAAATTAAATTAAAATTAACGTCCTGGCTCCTTAATCAGGACTACATAGGAACAGAATCTTTGTTAACATTCATATCATAATAATCACCTCAACATCAGATAAGTATAAGTAATATAATGTAACGTGGAACAGACACAGCACACACACGCACTCTCTCTCACACACGCACATACACACACACACGCACACACACACACACACACACACACACACACACACACACACACACACACACACACACACACATAATCACTTATTTTCCCTATCTCTAAACTAAATAGTAGAAAAGCAACACTCCACCCTAAACGTTTGGTTCGCAAACATAGTCGCCACTGATACTGCCTCTTATGATACAGGTCATCCTAGTTTAAGAGGCAGGGTTCTCATAAATTGTAACATATAATTATTGTACTTATTTTAAGTTTCACAGTTTATGACACATATATGCCTATCATTAAGGATTTGTATTGTGTTACACTGTATCTTTTTTCTCATGAAAATAAATTTATCTTATCTTATCTTATCTTACTCGCGAAGTTGGACGAATGCGATAGTGTAGAAAGGCACTTCAGCTTACTTCTTCAAAATTTTTCTTTGCCTCGGGGGCGTCTTCGCTGACGAACTTCGCGAGTAATGTACAGGAAGCATTAGAAATTATCAAACTTGAATACAAAAAGCTTGAAGTCAGAAGCAAGTAGTAATCAAGCCATAAAAAGTTAGAAAAAAATCCAGTCGGACTGTCATCTGTCTGTCAATAGGTGTCAAAGCTGTCAAAAAGCAAAGTTTGTTTCGTGTTTTCATTCATGTTTTGGTTGGTGCTAGGTTGGTTGAATTTGAAATCGGTTAATTGAATTATTGTTAAATTGTTGGATACCGAACTGTCGACAAAAACCTGACCTACCGAGTGTAACGCTCGTTAGAAATACTGGTTACTTTAATACAAGTGATATTCTCAGATAATATGTAAAATGTATATTGTTGTGTCTCAAAATGGGAGCTACAGAAAAGTTGCTAAAATTAGTTCTTTGTTTATTCTTGACAGCACTTTATTGTGAATATCTAATTTACTACTTATTATCTTTACAAGTAAGTTTCACATAACATGTCGCTCGCTTTCCCCATGTCCTTCGAAAAGCGTATTGTAACCCGATAAACCTTCTTAAAAATTCTACTGGCACAGGATTGATAAAAGTTTTACCTTTATATTATCCACGAAATCAGTAAACGTTATCTCGCCGACAGGTGTAAGCGAATCGCTAGTTATCAACATAAATTGTATTCCAGTCGAGTTTAATTAATTGTATCATGTCATAGATAGCTTATCATGCCACAATATTTATTCTTCATTTACTATACTTACTGTTCATACTCATGTGATTATTATTTTTATTTACAGTGTTCTTGGCCTGGAATAGAAAATTCAGAGAAGGAGCCAGATCCACTGAAAGCTTTCATTTTAGCTGATACACATTTATTGGGTCCAAGGAAGGGCCACTGGCTTGATAAATGGAGACGAGAATGGCAGATGAACCGGGCTTATGTGGCAATAGTTACAATTCACAAACCAGATGTGATATTTGTTCTGGGTAAAATTTTACACCTATATTTCAGACATTTAGAATATCATCTATAAGAAATTATAACATTTATTGCCAGGTTTGATTTAATGCATTCACGCTACTATTGCAGCCAAAATATCCAGGTTCCATGCCGATGGATTTTTGTTCTCATTCTTGCATCCAATGGGATCTTAAATGATGTTGAGTTGTTGGAAACCAGCCTGTGTAAACCTAGAACTCAAGGAATCTTATTCTGGGGATAAAAAACTATATACAGGGTGAATTTTTGAAAAGGGCTTGGATGGCCAAATCCGAAACTATAAGGAATAGCTAAAAATGCTCAAAGGAGTCACGAGCCCGATTTTGATAAAACTTAAAACCTCATCATTAGATTTTTGAAAAACCAATAATCCTAGCTGGGAATCGAACCCTATGATTTTGAAAAAAAAAAATCGTCCTTTATTATTACACCATACGATAGTGTCGCTGATAAGGATCAAATTCTGCGAAGTAATGATATACGGCAAATTTAAGGAAAGTTTGGAATTTTAATAGAATTCATATTTCATGTACTTACTTAAATTTTGCATCATAGTTTGTTTCGTTCGAAATCCCAGAATAGATCGTAACTATTCCCTGTTTTAAATCATGCTCAGAATGATTTTTTGGAGAATATTCTAAACGGAATCAATAATATTGAATGCAGTACGATTCTTGAGGTCTCTAATCCAGCTATGTATTGAAAACAATGGTCTACATTTTGAACAATTAATCAGTTAACGTTAGCAAAATAAATTGTATTTTGTTAAAGATGAGCACATTCCTTTAGTTTGCCGTATGTCATTACTTCCCAGAATAAGATCCATAATAGTAACTCCATTGTATAGTGTAATAATATAGGGTGTGTTTTTTTTTCATAATCAATGGGTTCGATTCCCAGCTAGGATTATTGCTTTTTTAAAAATCTAATGATGAGGTTTTAAGTTTCATCAAAATCGGGCTCGTGACTCCTTTGAGCATTTTTCGCTATTCCTTATAGTTTCGGATTTGGCCATCCAATCCCTTTTGAAAAATTCATCCTGTATATGTATGTTTTTCCAGACCATAATCTACCCCTGTACCAAATTTCTGCCAGACCTGTACAGCTGTTGAGAGTGTCAAAGAGTAACTAACATTCATTCATACCCACAAACTATTGCATTTTATAATATTAGACAGAAACAGCACTACTATATTATTATGCCCAGTTATGTTGTAAAATTATTTTTTTAAGGGGATCTATTTGACGAGGGAGAGTGGAGCAACCGCAAACAGTTTCAAAAGTATGTGGATCGTTTTCATGAATTGTTTCCTGTTGATGATGGCTCCATCATGCATGTTGTAGCTGGCAATCATGATATTGGTTTTCATAATTTGTAAGTATTCTTAGTTATTTATAAAAGCTTATTCTTAGTTACTACTTTGTCCAAATTAATATTTTACATCCCCTCGAAAATATTTTATGAGGATATTGTATAAATAAATACTACAAGTCTAGACTGCAATAAGAATTCCAAAAAGCTTGACCAACCAAGCCATTGGCAAGTTATCCAGCTTGCTGGCTTGATGACACCTACCAGCACTTACACAGTAAGTAAACAATTATGAGCTGATTTTTTTTATTCATTTTAATTTACAGTATCAGACATGGTCATGTTCAGCGGTTTGAAAATAAGTTCAATAGTTCATCAGTTGAACTAATAACCTTGAAAGAAAACCACTTTGTGCTCATCAATTCGATGGCGATGGAAGGAGATCGGTGTAGCATGTGCACTAAAGCTAGAGAGGATATAAATATGATAGCAGGTAATAATCTATACTATTATTATAAAGAGGAAAGATTTGTTTTTTGTTTGTTTGTAACGAATAGGCACCGGAACTACTGGTCTGATGTGAAAAGTTCTTTCACTGTTAGAAAGCTAAAAAATCTTGCCGACCCCTGGTCTAAGGCACAGTAATAATGTCTAAGGTTTTGGGCTGGATGTTGATGGTTTTATGATTTACATACTTAGGAGGTACAACTTTAAAAAATCCTGAAACGTGTTCATTTATTTTTAATTAGATGCAGGTACCTATACAAATTGAAGCAGTTTCCATTGAAAAAATGAAGAAATTCCCATACAAACTTACAACCCCTCGTTTACCTCCTTATTGATATAATTTAACAAATCAAAGATATGTATGTCTATTTTTTTATAACCACATAAAAACAGCTATACATAATTTCATGATGCTAACTTTAGTGACGAATTTCCATACAACTGTTTATACCTTATTTACCACCTTAATGGTGAAATTTCCCAAAATCCTTTCTTATAACTTACCTAGTTAATAAAAGGTACCTACTGTCCAAATTTCATCATTCTATGTTCTGGGGTTTTTCTCTACGTTGATGAGTCAGTCGGTCAAAATCTCGCTTTATATTATTTATAGATTTTATATTAAACTATTAGATACTTTTTAAAATATAGGTCCTCATAAAACTCTACTGGATCACCTACATACAAATTCTCTGATTGTACATGTTTATTTAAATCAAGAATTGCAAATTAGAAGACAATATTTCAAGGCATCAAAATCTATGTACACAAACGCGATGCTCCGGTTTTCACCGGAGAAAAACCGGAGCTCGCAAAAGTACCGGTGAATTTCACCGGAGCTCAAGATTTCGCTCCGGTGCAAACCACTACTCTGGTCGTAGAGATTTCATAAGTAGGTACTTAAGTATTTTAAATTCTAGTAGTTTCTTCACATTGAAAGTGTCAATTGTTGTTTTAGAAACACTAAAATGTGCAGAAGATGATGATTTCTGTCATGAAGGTCAAAAGAAAACTAAATATAGTCGACCAATACTTTTGCAGGTTAGTAACTTTATTATTTTTTAGCTTTAAAGTGCTTTGCATTAGAGTTCAATCTTTCTTCTACTAATTGAACTGCTAGCAGGTATAAGTACTTATAGATAATATTTTTGGGGATGAAACGCGATTAATTAGTCTGTGATCACGATTGATGCATAGTGGAAAAGCTGACAGGGAACAAAAACGCATGAAACCTTAAAACAACCGCATTTATCTTTGTTATAATAATGCGCTAAGGTACTTAGATTAAAAATTTAAATAAACAAAATTAAAATTAACTAAGTAGGTACTACCCGTTCGCTCTAACTTTGCCGCTGGCGTAAAGGCGTATACCCGAATTTTTAATTACACGAAGTAAATTGACAGTAGATAATGTCACTTCGTCATAGAAAATAAGCAACATTGTATGAAGAAGTGACATTAGTTGCTGTCAATTTACTTCGTCTAATTAAAAATTCGACTTTAGCATGGAGCCGAGCGGCAAATTTACAGAGAACGAGCAGTACCTGCCTATACTTAAGAAATTACCGTGTAAAAAGCGACTATAAATATTCACGAAATTTATTTTACAGTCGACTAACAGAGCAAATGTAAAGTTTTCGAAGTAGAATTTCGTTGGGCAACGGTATAAGGTTTGATTTTACTACTCGCCAAACGCAAAGAATATACCAATTGGCTATGTGTGATAATCGCACATTTTGGTTCTGATTCGTCAATCAATGCAAAAGTATTAATTTGTCAAATCTGAGATTTCTTTTCAGTGCAAAAATTGTAATTCAAACGCCACCTTATAGATTTTTTTGGCCTCATTCTCTTATCACGTATTAAAAATACGCGTAGCTTTAAACATTCAGCTATTAAAACTAACTACTAACCAAACAACCTACTTATGATAACTTTGAAAATATTGTCTGCAGGAGGTGCTCACCACCTTCCCACACCTTGTTGCCTCTTGAAGGCGCTCCATCAATATTTGACATTTTTACAGCACTTTCCAATGCACAGAGTATCAGATGGTGTATGCACAGGACCTGATGCTCCTCCACCAAAAATAAAACATAAACGCTTCCGAACGAAACTGGACTCATTATCATTGGAAGCCAGTAATTTCCTCGCAACTCAAATCCAGCCAAGAGTAGTATTTGGTGGGCATACGCATCATGGATGCTTGGTGCATCATAAATATGAAGAGCCTAAAACATTTGACTTTTTCGAATACTCAGTACCTTCGTTCTCATGGAGAAATAGGCCCAATCCTAAATATATGCTGGTAAGTTTTATTTTACTTAGTATTTTATTTATTACTTTATTTATGTTCTGTTCTAAACTAAGCCATGTTTGATACCTACTTGTAAGTAGCTATCTATCTACACTACAAGAAACTAATTTTAAAATGTTTTCATTTTAGGTTACTTTAACACCAAATGACTATTCTGTCAATACATGTAGTTTACCTGAAGAAACGACTATAATAGTAACTGCAGTACTAATGGTGCTCACAGGAATATGGCAGATGATGCAAAGAGGAAGGGAACAACGGTGACATCAGAACTCAGTGACCCTCACCGGGACTTAGAATAAATGTAAATATTTATTTTGAAATCAGATGGTAGTTAGTACTTTCTGATTTTGTGACTGACATTAATTAAACGTTGTTTTTATTACAAAAGCGCGTAATAAATTATTTCGTGAATCATGTCAACGATCCAGAGCGACAATCCTCTACAGTCCTTCTACAGGAAACTAAAGAGGCTCGTCTAGGGAGCAACGGTTTAGCTTTATACGGAGAACTAGAGGAGCCTCTTTTACTGTGTGAATATCTTCACGTATGTCATAGTCATGCCGGACTCTCACCACAATGCCACACGGTCCCTTCCTATCCGTTTGGCGCCAGGCGCATTGGGTAACTCCTCGGAAGGGTGTCTCACGATTCCCTAGACTAGTTGAAATTGTTTCACGCCTTATAGTTACTTTTCCACTGTCGCTCGACGTGTTATAATGCATTTAGGCACTCCGCAGCTTCGCGACTTCGCTTGCTGATGGAGAAGCAAGGACAACAGTGTGTGGGGTTCTCTAGTCAGACCAGACCACCCACTAAGTTTCTATTGCTCTTCAACTGGTTCTCAAGATAACCAAGAAGTCAATAGAAATAAATTTGTGGCGTGTCAAAGAAATACACCGGGATAAAGCTTTCATCGGAAGAGAAGTAAGGTTTATGGTAAAAGTCTTCATTTGAAGAATTTTAAGTTCGCAAAACACGTATTACATTTTGAAGGTATATTTTGCCTAGCAAAGAATCATTCGGCAGCCCCGATTGATTTGTCCTGATATTGGTCATTACTGAGATAGATGACTACTATAAAATTACTATTTACGAGCGTTTCTGTGCCTCTGAAGATGAGAGATAAGCTGATGATGCTGACTGCCAATGACATCGTTAAATCACCAAGGCGTTATAGACTTGAGACTAGAAAATTTTCAACAGAAGTTGTCATAATCTGCGCCTGTCAGTTTCAATACAGGAATAGGTGTGGTACAAAGTTCCAAACATAGCTGGTGAAATGTGGGCTTATGGTACCTACTGATGTCTTTGCCTACACCTCGGGGGAGAAAGGTGTAAGGTGTGTCAAGAAAACAAGCTGGTAAATTAATCTCATGGATTATATTGACAATAAATATTTTTGACAAGATACAGCACTCTGTACACATTTATACATTTTGTTATTCCAACGACTGCACACTTAAAAGCAGTTACTCATCATCATTTCATTAACAACAATTTATCACAAATATCTACTGTCTTATATCAAAATAACATTACAACTTAGGCATTCATTCATAATAAGTTATAAATACATGAAAGCAAGAGGTAGATATAAATTAGAGATTCCTTCAGTAACTTATCATAACAAAATACTGATATTGGTAATGTGAGGTGAACCACTCGAAAACAATTAAAAGTTTTATAAATATTAGAGTAAAAAAGGGAAAATGAGCAATCATAATTTGATAATATTGTACTTACATTACGTGTTATAACAATATTATAAACTATTATATTCGGAGTACCTAACACTTAGAACTAAAATCAGTCTATAAACTCGAAAATGAGTTTTGTTATCAAAGGTACATAGTCTACTGAGCATTATTACCTATCAGTATACATTATAGCGTGAACTCAGCCTAACCTCCACTTCCGCTCACAACAGTGTTACCAAGTAAAGGCACTTTATATGAACAATAAGCTATTTGCCGCATAAATATACAATAGTTCCAAAAATGTAGCTAAAACCGCCCACTTTGTGTCTTATTTGGAAAACCTAGTACTATCTTTTCTAATATTTTCCTCAATTGTATTTGAGTAATTTCAGGAACAACTGTTGATCAATCTGCGCAGATGTATAATGTCTGCTATCGGTTTCCAATGTAAGTAATAACTTACATTGGAAATCGCAATAGCGAGATCCTAGCGAATGAGGACTTTGTAATAAGGACTCTAAAGTTCCGATTGACTTGTTATAAAACTCAAGAGTACAGAACACCTTTCAGTATTAGCAACAAAACTTTAAACTGAAAGAGAGAGAGAAAATACACCATGATCTAATGGCCACAGTTGAAAATGAATAGTTCTTTTTGTACTCGACTAGTAAGTATAGCTATGTAAATATATTACAGTACTTTATTTTGTGACAAATACGCTTCAAGTTAATGTGGCAAGGAATAACTGCAAACTATTAATTTAAATTGAAATAACAGTCTTAAAATAACGCATAGAAATTGCATTGCCTTTACTTCCAAAATATCACTTGGTAACTCCACAAATATAACAGACAAGCAAAACGGACGACACTGCTTTTAGTGTTGCCCTTTATTAAGTTCTATAAGAATATGATTTGTAACACTCTGGGTTGTTGTGCTGGCGCGGGTAGATCGTGCGATCTAGACCTTGAATGATGAACGTGAGGTGGCCTCTGAGGTCGTGGTTGACTCGGTTCACTCTGTTTCTGATGGAACCCTGTGTTTGCGTGACGAGCCGAAGAACAAATTACTGCGTGAAGATAACGGTCGTATCTGCACAAATGTGAATCACCACTCCCTGCTAAGTCTAAGTATCCGTTGCCAATATTATCTGGTTTAAGTTTTTGGAATGTATTTACGGGCCTCTCACTGATCGTGTGAGATCTGTTTCGATGTTTGTGATGTTTACTTGAAAATTCTTCTTCGTTAACCACTGGATCACTGGGCTTTCTGAAAAAATGAAAGAAAATTGTTTTGATTATACATTACGTAAGTATACAAATTCCTATTTATTTTCTACTAGCTGAGCCCGCAACTTCGTTTACGTCACATAAGGTGTATAAAAGGAATGGTATTTCTTCATCAGAGTCATCAAAACAAACGCTAAATGTTAACTGGAGCAAACCTCAACACAATAAAAAAACCGCATTGCAATCGGTTGAGCGGTTACTGAGATTAGCGTGCACAACCGTACAGACAAACAGATATACAGACATACAGACATACAGACAAACAGACAAAAATTCTAAAAATCATTGTTTTGGGTTCTATTGCGTTCATAAAGCCCCCCTATAATATTTTTTCTTATTTATCTTACATGTACAGACAGCGACCCGATTACGATTTTATTATATGTATTGATAATACAAATTTTGAATTATGGCCAGGCAGGCCATATAATTCAAAATTTGTCTTCGGGAATAATGGTGTTTTTATATGTATTAATTATGTACTTAAAAACTAATATACTTTAAAAGTAACACTATCTGGATATCGGTAAGTCAAGCCTTCTGTGTTGATCCTGGTGTACTCTTCATTTTATATTTTCAAACTAATTGTTTCAGGATTACCTACGGAAATGGTTGCAGTGGCAGTACTAACATTTGAAGCTTTATGCCGAAATAAGCAATCTCTCCTTACTGAAGGCCGACAATGGGACCCTATTATTAGAAAAACTTATAATGCTACACGTATATATGGAAAATTTAGAATTTTATTGCTTAACAAAATCTTGATAAATATCGAATTTTTACTTTCGTGAGAAATAACGTATAGTAATGATTACACTGACGTGATTTTCTCGTGTAGATCCTTCTTTACACGTACGAAATCGCGAACAAAAGTTTTATCAAAATAAGTCTTAAGAACTAGGATTTTTTTAGTAGGTATAGATAAACTTACCTCGCTGCTTGAAAGCTCAGATGGTTCTTCTCCATGTTGGCTTGAATTATTTCCAATAATTCACGTCTTTGTAAACTTCCAGATCGTTTTTTAAAATGTTTGCGTTCGCGATGTTCTCTGCGCGGTGTGCGGTGAGGCCTAGATTCCGAGTAAGTCGTTTGTCTTTTATCTGGCCTTCTTTCACCTGACGATGATGATTTAGAAGACGCATCGTCATCATTAGATAATCTTTCACGACGTTCATCTTCGCTATGGTCTATGCACTCGGTTTGTGTGGTGTTTACAGGCGGCGAGCATTCTTTTCTTCGGCGTCGTCTCTTTTCCCGCCTTTCTCTATGATTCCTAGATTTGCCGTCTTCGGGCACTACCGTTAAGCGTACTTGTATGGTTTTAGAACCGTAATGTGGTACTGTCACAGATTTTCCAAGTGATTCATATATTGTTGAAACGATCCCAGCGATGTCCTGTAACATTGAAATTAGAAATTAGTCTTGTAAAAAGCCCGTCTTCAAGGCAAGGGTGTCGCGTAGAAGTAGAAGTTACTACTTGCAAAGCATCAGCGTTCGCATTCATTGCTTTTTCCCTTCGCCAAATTTTGTCCCAATACGCTTTCTTTTTGTCCCAATAAAAATAACAGAAGCTTTTGGCTATTTAAGGTCTTAAAATATTGTAAACTAGCGGACGTCACGCGGTTTCACCCGCGTAGTTCCCGTTCCCGTGGGAATACGGGAATAAAATATAGCCTATGTTACCCGCAAAGAGTGTAGCTTCCCAACAGTGAAAGAATTTTTCAAATCGGACCAGTAGTTCCGGAGCCTATTCGTTACAAACAAACAAACAAACAAAAAAACAAATCTTTCCTCTTTATAATATTAGTATAGACTAGCGGACGTCACGCGGTTTCACCCGCGTAGTTCCCGTTCCCGTGGGAATATGGGAATAAAATATAGCAAAGAGTGTAGCTTCCCAACAGTGAAAGAATTTTTCAAATCGGTCCAGTAGTTCCGGAGCCTATTCTTTTTTTTATATATAAAAAAGCAAATCTTTCCTCTTTATAATATTAGTATAGATTAAAGAAAATAGAGAAACGAATAGCTATACTTACATCCTTCGTCATACGACCGTGTCCATCAAGGTCATAGAGAGTGAAGGAGAACTGTAGCGGTTGTTGTTTTGAAGGTTGCGGATGTTGAAGTTCCACGTCACACGTCAGCTCCTAAAACGAAAACAAACTGTTTAAAAAAGCCATCCACGTAACATTGAAACTTTAGTATCAACGATGATTGCACCCTTTTGCGCTCTACGACTAATTCGCAGTATGCACTGTACATAATTCAAATCTGAAACCTTAACCTAATAAGCCTAATAAAGCCTTAACATTTTAAAAATTTCCATATAGTGAACAAGTGAAAATTTTGACCGACTACACTACATTTTAAAAATAATGCTCCGTATTTTCCCTCTAAACTAAAATCGTTGATGACAAAAATACTAAAATCGTTGATTATAAAAATATGCGTACAATCGATAAAAATTTATGCCGAGTTACAATAAAATCGAGAATTGCGACCTGCTGTATAGAAGAACAATCACACACACTCAAAAGAAAACTTGGCTTACTTCATTCGCTCTGTCAATAATGAACATTGACCCCAAGAGTAATGGAATGTGCGGTGCCTATTCTATATTTTAGTACTCTCAAAACAAGATACAAAGCAAACCAAAGACGAACGAACTACATGCCTGTTTTAACTACAAAGGTCATCAAACATAGTCGCGCTATTTTGAATTCTTTGAGAATTCATGGTAATACTGTAGACTGTAAAGACATGATTTTGATTAAATCTGGAGTCACGACTTGCTGGTTCACTAATAGCCACTTTCTAATTCCCATACCCATATGGATAGCTTGCCTGTTGCGGGTAGTTACTTTATTTAATATGAATACGATCCTACAACTTGGCTATTAATGCCGTTTACGCTTACAATTATTTCACAGACGGACAACACTTACTTATTTTTGGAAACATCTACCTATATTCATAGAAATAATCAAACATGATATTGATAAGTGTCAATGAAAATAAATTATTATTAAGTATTCGTTTTTTCTCTTTATACTGTTGTATTAGACAGAATTCTTAAAATTTTCTTCAATAAACTGATCTATACTAGACATCCATGTTGGGCGTCGAAATTTGAGTAGGATTTACCCAAAACAGCGTAATCCGTATTTTAAACTTTAACCGTGTCAAATATTACGTTAATCCGTTCGCGCAAATTCCTTAAAAATGGTTACAATCTACCTATATTCATAGAAATAATCAAACATGATATTGATAAGTGTCAATGAAAATAAATTATTATTAAGTATTCGTTTTTCTCTTTATACTGTTGTATTAGACAGAATTCTTAAAATTTTCTTCAATAAACTTATCTATACTAATCCATGTTGAGCGTCGAAATTCGAGTAGGATTTACCCAAAACAGCTTAATCCGTATTTTGAACTTTAACCGTGTCAAATATTACGTTAATCCGTTCGCGCAAATTCCTTAAAAATGGTTACAAAGTTAATATACTTAAGTAGATGTAGAGAAAAAGACAACTTGGTTCCGGACTTGAAAGTGGGACGGGAAAGTGGCGCCATACTAGATGGCTCTGACCTGACTCTAAAATTATAATGTGGTGAAGAAATTCAACTGGTTTCGTTTCGGTTCGAGTTAGCTCAGCTAGTCAGAGCGATGCCCCTCTAAGAAAGACTTGAACCAGTGACCCTTCACTGGTTCAAGTCTTTTCTCGTCCAGAAGTTATCTTTTTTGACCATAAGTTTTATATAAAAGAAAATTGCTTTACGATTCTTCCCTATTAAATTCTAATTAAGTTTTAATAACGTTTTTCTGTCAAGAAATTGTAAAGTTCGCTTAGTGTAGCATATTCGATATGAACGAGTTCTTATTTCTGGAGTGACCTTTGCTTTGAGACTATCATTATCTTCCCCAATATTCCTAGTACGTACCAGTGATGGGCGTAATTAATTACAAAAGTAATTCAATTAATAATTGAATTACAATGTAATTAAGTTACAATGTAATCTAATTACTCAGTAATTAATTACTTTGTAATTTAAATACTTTGGATGTTCCGGTTAATTAGTTACTAAGTAACTAGTTGCAAAGTAATTAGATTACTTTATAACTAGTTACTTTGTAATTCATTACTTTGTAATTATCATACAGTCAAGCAAATCAATACCACAGCCGGCAATCCAATATGGCCGCCGCGCCGCCGTTGTAAAAGTTCATGTTGGGCATCGTATAAGGGGTATTTTGGTATGCTGAGTACGAATTTCGGGTTAATTTAGCAATCCAATATGGCCGCCGCGCCATCGTTGTAAAAGTTCATGTTGGGTATCGTATAAAGGGTATTTTGGTATGCTGAGTACGAATTTCGGGTTAATTTTGCAATCCAATATGGTCACCGCGCCGCCGTTATAAAATTTCAAGTTGGGTATCGTATATGGGGTATTTTGGTACGCTGAGTACGAATTTCGCGTTAATTTAGCAATCCAATATGGCCGCCGCGCCACTGTTGTAAAAGTTCATGTTGGGTATCGTATAAGGGGTATTTTGGTTTGCTGAGTACGAATTTCGGGTTAATTTAGCAATCCAATATGGCCGCCGCGCCGCCGTTGTAAAAGTTCATGTTGGGTATCGTATAAGGGGTATTTTGGTATGCTGAGTACGAATTTCGGGTTAATTTAGCAATCCAATATGGCCGCCGCGCCATCGTTGTAAAAGTTCATGTTGGGTATCGTATAAGGGGTATTTTGGTTTGCTGAGTACGAATTTCGGGTTAATTTAGCAATCCAATATGGCCGCCGCGCCGCCGTTGTAAAAGTTCATGTTGGGTATCGTATAAGGGGTATTTTGGTATGCTGAGTACGAATTTCGGGTTAATTTAGCAATCCAATATGGCCGCCGCGCCATCGTTGTAAAAGTTCATGTTGGGTATCGTATAAGGGGTATTTTGGTATGCTGAGTACGAATTTCGGGTTAATTTTGCAATCCAATATGGCCGCCGCGCCATCGTTGTAAAAGTTCATGTTGGGTATCGTATAAGGGGTATTTTGGTATGCTGAGTACGAATTTCGGGTTAATTTAGCAATCCAATATGGCCGCCGCGCCATCGTTGTAAAAGTTCATGTTGGGTATCGTATAAGGGGTATTTTGGTATGCTGAGTACGAATTTCAGGTTAATTTTGCAATCCAAAATGGTCACCGCGCCGCCGTTATAAAATTTCAAGTTGGGTATCGTATTTGGGGTATTTTGGTATGCTAAGTATGAATTTCGCGTTAATTTAGCAATCCAATATGGCCGCCGCGCCACTGTTGTAAAAGTTCATGTTAGGTATCGTATAAGGGGTATTTTGGTTTGCTGAGTACGAATTTCGGGTTAATTTAGCAATCCAATATGGCCGCCGCGCCGCCGTTGTAAAAGTTCATGTTGGGTATCGTATAAGGGGTATTTTGGTATGCTGAGTACGAATTTCGGGTTAATTTAGCAATCCAATATGGCCGCCGCGCCATCGTTGTAAAAGTTCATGTTGGGTATCGTATAAGGGGTATTTTGGTATGCTGAGTACGAATTTCAGGTTAATTTTGCAATCCAAAATGGTCACCGCGCCGCAGTTATAAAATTTCAAGTTGGGTATCGTATTTGGGGTATTTTGGTACGCTAAGTATGAATTTCGCGTTAATTTAGCAATCCAATATGGCCGCCGCGCCACTTTTGTAAAAGTTCATGTTGGGTATCGTATAAGGGGTATTTTGGTATGCTGAGTACGAATTTCGGGTTAATTTAGCAATCCAATATGTCCGCCGCGCCGCCATTGTAAAAGTTCATGTTGGGTATCGTATAAGGGGTATTTTTGGTATGCTGAGTACGAATTTCGGGTTAACAAAAAACCCCTTAAACGATACCCATCATGAAATTTTGTGATTACGGCGCGGCGGCCATATTGGATTGCAAAATTATCATGTGATTCGTAGTCAGCATACCAAAAACCCCTTAAACGATACCCATCATGAAATTTTGTGATTACGTGGCGGCGGCCATATTGGATTGCAAAATGATCATGTGATTCGTACTCAGCACATTGAAAAACCCCTTAAACGATACCCATCATGAAATTTTGTGACTACGGCTCGGCGGCCATATTGGATTGCAAAATTATCATGTGATTCGTACTCAGCACATCAAAAAACCCCATAAACGATACCCATCATGAAATTTTGTGACTACGGCGCGGCGGCCATATTGGATTGCAAAATTATCATGTGATTCGTACTCAGCATACCAAAAAACCCCTTAAACGATACCCATCATGAAATTCTGTAATTACGGCGCGGCGGCCATATTGGATTGCAAAATTATCATGTGATTCGTACTCAGCACATCGAAAAACCCCTTAAACGATACCCATCATGAAATTTTGTGACTACGGCGCGGCGGCCATATTGGATTGCAAAATTATCATGTGATTCGTACTCAGCATACCAATAAACCCCTTAAACGATACCCATCATGAAATTTTGAGACTACGGCGCGGCGGCCATATTGGATTGCAAAATTATCATGTGATTCGCACTCAGCATACCAAAAAACCCCTTAAACGATACCCATCATGAAATTTTGTGACTACGGCGCGGCGGCCATATTGGATTGCAAAATTATCATGTGATTCGCACTCAGCTTACCAAAAAACCCCTTAAACGATACCCATCATGAAATTTTGTGACTACGGCGCGGCGGCCATATTGGATTGCAAAATTATCATGTGATTCGCACTCAGCATACCAAAAAACCCCTTAAACGATACCCATCATGAAATTTTGTGACTACGGCGCGGCGGCCATATTGGATTGCAAAATTATCATGTGATTCGCACTCAGCATACCAAAAAACCCCTTAAACGATACCCATCATGAAATTTTGTGATTAGCGTATGGGAATTCCAGTGAAATTCCTTCGTCACTCAGGAATTGAGCTGATGGTCTTCAAATTTTATAGCTGAGTACCAACCTGGACACATTGACTTACATCAAAAAACCGCATCAATATCGATTCACCCCTTGGTTGGGCCGCGACGAATCCACAGCACAGGACAGAGTTGGTAATTATGAGTGTTGGTTAATTGAATTAATGAGTAACTAGTTGCAATGTAATTAGATTAACGTGTAATTCCATTACTCATTAATTAGTTACTGCTAGTACTCATTGTAATTAATTACTCAAGTAATCTGTTACAGAGTAATTGAATTAAGCATTACAAAGTAATTATAATTTGTAACGGTTAATCTAATTACATTTTGCCCATCACTGGTACGTACTATGATTTTAGTTTCTTTACATATCATTTGTTTTATTGTCTAACGTGGTATTATTTGTAGTAGTAGTTTTATATTTTTGCCTCTTTCGAACGTCTTTGATAACACAATTGCAAAAAGATAGGGACAACAAAACATTTTGTCTAATATTGATTCTCTTAGTTATATAGGTGCTAATGAATATTATTTTTATCTGTTTACCTCAAATCGCAATCTAGGCTTTTCTTCAGGGTGATTTGCTGTTGGGATGGGCGACGGCGGAGGCTTGTATGGTCTTTCATACGGGGTACGATATTCAGGCGCTGGCGGAGAGTTGGAGCGAAGTAAAGCACGTGCTTCACTCGGCAATAAGTCTGGAGGTGCCGAGCACTGAGACGCTGCCCTTCCCACAAGCTCCTCGGTGTCCGTCCGCTCACTCTCAGTGCCAACTGGAAATTGAAATTTAGAAGTTTAATTACAAGTGATTCTATTGTCTAAATCCATACTATAATACTAATTATAAATAAGAAAAGTATCAAGTTTGTTTGTTGTCTCTACACGACGATGACACCACCGGTTAACGGATCCTTCCAAAATTTGACAAGAAGGTAGTCTGTGATCTGTGTTATAATCTATCTGTGTTATAGTCATCAATTTCGTAGGTCTCAAAAACAGAAACAGTCTAGAATAATTGGGGGGGGGGGGGATTGTAGTTTTTAGAAGGCTAATTCTGTGACACATGTCAGTTTGACAGCTTACACATGACGGTTATTCGGATTGTTGGCGGAATGATGCAAAGATCTTACTTGTGACAGAATGGTAGAAAGAGAAAAGACTGTGACGGAAATGTCAAAATGCAGCATACCGTCTTTTTTGGTCAAGCTTTTTGCCCTGTATCATTTCAGATACTACAGAAATGAACTGGAGGATATGGTACCTTGCTAATACTTTCAACTTAATGTCAGGTCGTTGTACAGATTTGAGACAGAGTTGGATTTCCTTGAGTATGTAGTTCGATTCGTCATTGCTCCGTTACAATAAATTGGAATAAACCTTGATTGTTGTGCCATAATATTGACGGATAAGGATGTGTGGTGGATTTCTAAATTTAAGTGAATCAGCACCATCCCCTCGATTATTAGGTATCTATATTTCCGTTACATAATATTCGTTAAGTATAGGTACATGGATTTTAGACAAAATTGATTCAACGGAGACCAGTCAGTGGTTAAAATTAAAAACTTAATTCTTAAATTGGTCCACTTGTTGAATCTAAGGAAATGATTTAATTTTTTGGACGGTATTTGATTTATAGTAATTATTCCGTGTTTCGATATTATGCCAATTTTGAGTAGATGACTTGATGTGTGAGTGACTTTAATTTTCCATTTTCCTAATTAGTACTGGAAACATTCTTTTGTAAAAACGCTGTTTGACAGAATTGATAGGTATTTGAAAACTTTCTTTTAGCACACAGATGCATAAAGGTCATCTTAAGTTTTAAAACTTTGGGGGGGAAGTAGTGTGCCTTCACGAAGAGCGTTACCTGTGCTCGGGCCCTCCCCGTAAGTAGCGGCGAAAGCGAAAACGTGAATCAAAACACTACCGATGAGTGCCGACAGGGCTAGGGCGTCCCCCCAAGGCGACGCGTACCGGTATGCCCCCGTCGGTACGACTGCATGCGCACGCGGCGAAGGGGGCCGCCACCCTTCACGCAGCGCCAACTCTGGCGGGATGCGAGGAGCCGAGTGCCGGATAGGCACGTGGAATGTGCGTGGTGGTATGGAAGGTAAGATGAATGAATTGATGGATGTAATGAAAGAGCGATGCCTGGATGTATTGTGTGTCACAGAGACTAAGCGGAAGGGGAGCGGCATCGACGATCTTCCTGGCGGAATAATTGCTTTGTGGTCCGGAGTGGACCAAGAGGATCATGCCAGTAAGGGAGTGGGTGTCTTGCTCTCCTCCCGTTTGGCCTCTGGAGTGAAAGATTATGGATTGGTAGGCCCAAGACTCCTGTGGGTACGTATAAAACTGGGGATCACGAGAGTTTTTTTGGTCGCAGCCTATGCTCCCGTCAGCTCGGCTAATCCCCAAGTGCTCGCGGAGTTCTGGGAATCCGTTAGGGACGTCTTCGATTTGGCTGACGGGAATGAAAAGTTGATCATGTGTGGTGATTTGAATGGATGGGTGGGGACCAAGCGAGATGGCTTCGATGCTGTCCTTGGTCCGTATGGAGATAAGAGAGCGAATGATGCTGGTAAGTCAATCTTAGACGTATGCATGGAACGAGACCTCCTTGTGGCGAACAGTTTATTCCGTCACAAAGATATCCACACGTATACATGGAGACGGAAGGAAGAAAAAAGTGTGATTGATCTGATTTTGATAGACAATCGTCTTCGACAGGCTATAAGGGATACAAGAGCCTACAGAGGCCCCACTCTTGAAACTGATCACTACCTGGTGGTAAGCCGGTTTGTTGGTCTTTTCAAGAAGTGGAGGCACTGGCGAGTGCGTGTCCCTTTCGGAGACTATGAAAGGATAAAGAGTGAAAAACTGGAAGATGAAAGCGTAAGGAGTATGTATGTTGGCTTAGTCAGTGAAAGGCTTGCAAATGCGAGCCTTTCCGACTTAGATGTGGATGAATGCTGGAATATTATGAAAGAAAGTATAGTGGATAGTGCAAAAGAAGCATGTGGGAGTGCAAAGAGACATGAACATTCGAAAGGTGATGCCTGGTGGGATGTAGAAGTGCAATCCTGCGTAGCAAGAAAGAAGAAAGCGTGGTTGGATTATGTCTCATCTTTGCAACTGAATGACAGTATGAAAGACACGAAGAAAGAAATTTACCGCCTCTGTAGGAATGAAGCCAAAGCTTTAGTGAAAGAGAAGCGTGAAAGAATAAATATGATTGCGGAAGAGAAGCTGACGAGGAACTTCGAGACGAATACCAAACTCTTTTGGAGGGAGGTCAAGAAGTCTCGGAGCTGTTCGTCAGTTTCCAGAATGGATAAGATAAAGAGTAAAGCTGGGGACATTCTTGCGGACCCCTTAGAGGTGTTAGAGCGGTGGAATGAGTACTTTGGAGAAATGTATGAATATCTCCCGGATGCGGGCACTGCGAGGGAGGCGATGACTGATCTTGCGGTGCAAGCATCAAGCGGAGATATTACTTTGGAAGAGATTGAATGGTCGATACGAAGCTTGAAAAATGGAAAGTCTGCGGGAATTGATAGGATATCTGCTGAAATGATCAAATTAGGTGGTCCTTGCGTCCGGGACGCCTTCTGGTCATTGAGCAATCTATGCTGGAAGACTGGAAGGGTCCCAATGGACTGGAGGCGTGCTATCGTCGTGCCCTTGTATAAAGGCAAGGGCTCACGTATGGAGTGCGCCAACTATAGGGCCATCAGTTTGATCAGTATAGCAGCTAAAGTGTATGGCAAAATTATTGAAAGGAGAATGAGGGTGGAATCTGACGGATTACTGTGGGAGGCGCAGGGTGGTTTCCGAAATGGAAGGGGATGTATGGACCAAGTTTTCTCGCTCCGCAACATTGTAGAGAAGCAGCTGGCTGTAGGCCGGAAGGTTTTCTGCGGTTTTGTGGACATGGAGAAAGCATTTGACAGAGTTGTACGGAAGGATCTCTGGGATATATTGCCAGGATACGGGATTGATGGTACGCTGCTTCGTGCTGTGCAGTCTACATATGTGGGATGTACGGCATGTGTGCGGGTGGGCGGCAGCCTGTCTCCCTGGTTTGACGTCAACATTGGCGTCAGACAGGGTTGCGTGCTGTCGGCTCTGCTGTTTGTCCTGTACCTGGACGATTGTCTTAAGAGAGTAAGATCGATGAATGTTGGATTGCGAATGGGTGACTTACTTGTGAACTGTTTGCTGTATGCAGATGATGCCGTGCTCATAGCCGAATCGCCATCAGAACTACAGTCACTAGTCACAACGATGAAAGATGATTGTCTAATGAGAGGCTTACATTTGAATGCGACTAAAACGAAAGTGATGGTATTCGAAAGAGAAGAGGACAGAACGAATGCCAGGATAACTGTAAATGATGTAGTGCTGGAACAGGTGGATGAGTTTGTATATCTTGGATGTGCATTTAGCAGGGATGGACGGTACACCGCTGATGTAGAAAAGAGGGTAACTGCGGGAAATAGTGTGAATGGAGCGTTAGGCAAACTTTTAGGTACCAAGGCCTTAAGTCAAAAGGCCCAGCTCGCAGTACACAATGCGGTGCTGATACCTACGCTAACGTATGGAAGCGAGAGTTGGGTATGGCAGGAAACGCATGAAAGTAGAATAAACGCGGTCGAGATGCGCGCGCTACGCAAAATCTGCGGAGTAACGCTCGCAGATCGCGTTCGGAATGAAGATGTAAGAAAGAGAGTTGGTCTGAAAGAGAGTGTCGGTGTTAAAGTAAGGAAGGGCATGCTACGATGGTTCGGGCATGTGGAACGAATGGGAGATGAAAGAATGACAAAACAGATATACAACGCGAAAGTGGATGGACGTAGGAGTCGGGGAAGGCCACGACACACCTACCACGACCAAATTAATCATGTGTTAGTGGAGGGTGGTGTCAAGAGCCGTAGGAACCGACGTGCATGCATGAAAAGAAAAATGAAAGTTGAAGAGGCGAGTGAGGTGTGTATGGACCGTGCCGTGTGGCGCTCGGTTCTTTCTGCCTACCCCGCAAGGGATTTGGCGTGAAGATAGTATAGTATAGTATAAGTTTTAAAACTAGTTCAGGCAGCACAATTCAAATTTTATTTCCATTTTTTTCTGATTTGCGAAATATTAAAGGTTTTGTGCATTCCGACAGGTTTACAAATATGTGATCGCGAATGATTCTTACGGTGATCAGTACCTATTTTTTTTTATAATGCGGTACGAAAGTTTTTATTTAAAATCCTAATCCTAATTAATTGCTTGCGTGTATACGACGAACCTGAGAGGATTACTTTTAGATACTTTATTCTTATATGAAAGGCCCAAACATCGATAGACAGTGAATAAGTTATTACATAGGATACATTTATACCTTTTATAGGTTTCCGTATGTCACAAAATCGGGGGCAGTATGCCACGTGGTCGAAATCGCGACCATGTGCTATATTTATATGGATCCTCAAACCATAAAATAAAGAACTTCAAGCCGTATAACCTGACACACATTGGATATTCATTCAACCTTGATCCAACCATAACAAGCATCAATAGAATTCCGGGCGCGTATAGTAGGTAGGTAGAGCTACACACAACAAACAACTAAACTGTTTCTCGCTTATAAACAAAACACTACATCTGCATGTCGTGGTATTAAAAATACCATTGGCTATTCGTTCTAAAAATAACACGTCTGAATTTTATTACTGACAGAGAATAATACAAAACTTAGTACTAAACTGAAAACTGTATTACTTTCAAAACAACCATTACAAACATATCCAGGGAACAAAGAATATGGATACAATGGCGCAAAAAAACTGTATATTCAATTTAACTATTTTGTCGGCAAAATCACAAACGAACGGGCGGATCAACGGAGAAAACGACACAAGGCCAGAGAGCGTCGACATTTCCTGGAAGGCTCCGTGAGTGGGTCGATTTTTGGAACCTTTGGGATCCACCGTGGCGTCGCACATCTGCCGCTAATGTAATTTTTCTGCTCTAGAGAGGCGGCGTTTCTTTTTCTCGCCTTGTTATAATGTCGGGTTTGCAGGTCAATATTTCCAATTATATTTCCAAGTCTTTACGTAATTAGGAAGACATAATGCACTTCCTTTGATATTGAATTTGGTAAAATCTTGATTAGTTACAGACTGAAATCTTATATGTATAAACCTACTTACACATACAAGACTGCTGCTAAGTTCATTACCCTTCCTGTTTTGGCTTTACAATAGACGAGTAAAAACAATTTACTTATCTACTAAGTATTTACCCAGTTTAGATTTTGTTATTGAGAAACAATCGATTAATATTTTTATCATGAAATTCTATTTGATTCTTCGGAAGCATAATCACGAGGATTACTTGTGAGATTATGCGAATGCGTTTTCAAAGACATGTATTTAAAAATCGATATCGGTATATTCCCTTTTTACGAACAAAATATTTCAAAGTTAAACCAAAAATACTGACTTGCACACTAATTAATCACACCAAATAATCAAATTAAATATACTGTTTAATGATATTTTCAAAACTGTTTTTCTGAACGAATAACTATAATAATGAAAATAGTATATCCAACAATTCCTTAGTTCAACAAACATATCAAAACTTTTTTAAGGAATACCATCGCCTAATTTACCTTTAGGAACATCGTTTATTCTAAATAAAAACCCCAATTTAATCAGTCATCTTTACAAGATTAAATTTTATTAACAAAAGAATAAAACTCTAACCTAACCAATTCCGTTATAAGATTGTACAATTTAGAGTGCAAGTTAGTATTTTTGATAAACAATTCGTATTTTTGTTTTACAAATCCGATGTACGAACCACATTTTTGACGTGAAATCGATAAAAAAAGGTCATCTCGTTTTGTGTAATTAATTTTTTATTTTCTTAAGTATGACATGTTTAGGTTATCAATTGTTTTTTTTTTGCACAGCATTCAGTTATCTAGTATGCACTCCGTTAATTAGTGGACTAAACTAGTATGCTGAAAAATTATACAGATGTGCTTTTAAAAATATCCCGTTTTCATATAAAGTTATCTCAGTTTCCTGGATTTTACTTGCTAGTACAAAAAATGTCTACGTAGAAAAATACATCTAATTTATTAAAATAAACAAGAAGATGGCACTGCACCGACGTGGATAGCGCAGTCGCCAAAGTAATGATATGTGATTGTCATGGTCATTGTACATACATTGTGCTTGTGCCTGTTGAGTAGGTATTTCACTAACGAAGTTCTTCACACATTCAGAAAAACGAGAAAAGTTTTAAAAACAATGTCCAATGCCAACGCACACAAACACAAATAAACTTTTTATCATGTTTAGGTAGGTAGTACGTTTTTAGGGTTTCGTAGCCAAATGGCAAAAACGGAACCCTTATAGATTCGTCATGTCTGTCTGTCTGTCTGTCCGTCCGTGTGTCACAGTCATTTTTCTCCGAAACTATAAGGCCTTTGCCATTGAAACTTGGTAACTAGATGTATTCTGTAAACCGCATTAAGATTCTTATATAAAACTAGAAAAAAAGTAGTAAATTTTGGGGGTCCCCATACTCAGAACTGAAACTCAAAAATATTTTTTTCACCAAACCCATACGTGTGGGGTATTTATAGATAGGTCTTCAAAAATGCTATTGAGGTTCCTAACATCATTTTTTTCTAAAATGAATAGTTTGCGCAAGAGACACTTCCAAAGTGGAAAAATGTGTGTCCCCCCCCTCTAACTTCTAAACTAAGAGAATGATAAATCTAAAAAAAATATATGATGTACATTGCCATAAAAACTACCAACGAAAATTGGTTCGAACGAGATAGAGCTGGTAGTTTTTTTTTAATACGTCATAAACCGCAATTTTCGGTTAGAAAAATCACTACCACTGCGAACGTATTAATGTTACTTGCTGCTACGAAACCCTTCAAGGGCGAGTCCAACTCGCACTTGGCCGCTTTTTTGTGCTAACAATGCCAATTTTTTATATTTCATTTACAAAGTCTGCAAGTTGCAGGCAGGCTCAAAATGGACGGAATGAAACTACATAAAGAGTTTTGTAGTAGACGACTACGGAACCTTAAAAAGTGATATGAGTAAGAATAGCAGTTACAGATAAAAACTTAAATGTTTTTATACCCAATAATATTGTTTACACAAACACAAACTGTTTACTTACTAAACTATACTTCTTTCAATATAATGTTTTTTTTACTTGTATTTCCCCTTCGCGTTTGTTACACGGTAATATACCGTGAATTATAAAAACATGTAAAGTACGGGATAGATATTTAAAAAAAGAACGAAATTTAGACTTTTTCATACTTTTATAAAATACCGAAGTGTTATTGGAAAAAATTTAAGAAGCACTTCCCGACCCGTAGCTTCTGTCTGTACTAGCTTAATTCAGTGGCATACCTATTCGTCTAGCGTTGTTCTTAGAAATTGGCGCCCAAACACGGAATTACAAATCACAACATTTTAGTTTTGTAAGTTGACTGTAAAACCAATTACCTACGGGTAATTATTATTTTCAGGGTTACGTTTACATGCCCTAACTCAGTATTTAAAATTGACCAGTTTATAATACGTGTTTGTTTCTTTTGAAAGTTTATGTGAAATGATGTGTTTGTTTGCTGTCTTATATCGGTGTTAATTCTCTGTTGCATTCTTTACGTCTTCTGCTTCCAAGTGTAGGTCTGTTCTTCTTGCGATGCACTTGGTAGACATGCTAATCATGTCTCTCGGTTCTCTCGGCCAATGAAACGCGTTATTTTTATTTCATCACGTAACAGGCGGTTGCTAGCTTACCTTGAAAACCGAACAGGCCTTTGACTTTATAATATCGATCGAATGGTACCGACTGATACTGTTTTAGTGTAATATCTTTGCTGTATTACATATTTGCTGAAATGCTAGTCCCTTAAAATAATCTGTCCTAAATCATTCTAATACTTGACTCGGAGCTATGCGACTGTAATAGGTCACTCTCACTATGTAGATATCTTCAAAAATAGAATTGTATTGAAGAATTTAGTTTAGTAGTTGACTTTATGTTACTTAGTAGATTTTTGATCGTTTTGGCAGTAACTAACCTAACCATACTAAAGCAGTTAAACCGAAAATGAATAGATACCATGTAACGAGATCTTCAAACGCGGGCTGTATTAAACATAGCGGAAGACGAAAGCTCGTCTTATTATTTTTTTTCTCATTCATGTTACCGCGTGAACGAATCGCTTGTGTCGGCGAGTCGTCGCTGGCATGTATTTGATCTCGCCGACTCGTGATAACATCGTGCGAGATCGTAAAATCTTTTAATAAGCACTATATGGGTAGGTATTTAAACTTTGATACGTTATATACTTTAGGTTCGTGTATCTATTCTAGTGAATGGATCCGATATATCTACCGACGAAATGAATTAATGATATAGGTTGAATACAAGGTTGAATATATGCATAGTTACTTCAGATTTGATACAGCAAAAGTTGATTTGGTATTGGTCTGTGATTTATAAATTGAAACTACAAATACTTTTTAAAAGTATCATCATCATGAGAGCTTTAATCCCAAGCTTACGCTTTGTCCGCCCGAAGTCTTCTGGTCTTGGTTGTTATGATGGTGGTTTTTATACTTTTTATCCCTAGCAGTGAGGTCAACAGCGCGCATGTCATCTTCTCCTCAACCACTTTCAAATATTTATTTATTATTTATTTAACTGAATTTGCCTGCATGGAATTTGAGTGGTCTGCTTAAAACTTCATCGATCAGAGAAGGTTACCTCGTATCGTACATTTTTTTGAGCATACAGTCAAACTTCCGTCTTGTTGTAGCCATGACATTCCTTCCCTAATTCATATGATTTTGACCACAGATAACCCATCCAATTCAATCCCTCTGGAGTCAGGAGATGATCCGTAGGATTCTGAACAGAGGTAGACCCATAGTGATAAGGCTCTGAGGCAACATACTCCTGTCAGAGTCAGGAGTCCAAGAGTCGATAACTCGATAAGCTCTTCAAAGAGTTTCAGTATCAGAGTAACCCTTATTTCTTCTTAATATCCGTCTTCCTGTACGGAGCGTTTGCTTTCTTGCCACAGAATGAATCGGAAAATTCAAGGTTGACACTTATTCTGACCATTATAAACACTTAAACTAATCTCTATATTATAGAAAACTAGGTACCCTGCCTACTTCATTTTTGTCATTCACTATTTTGTCAAACCATGTATAACTCCAGAATTAAAAGAACATAAGCAGATAGATATTTGTTTTAGAGAATGCACAAATTTTAATGATTTTTAACCACATCGCCGCAATAAATTGTAAAAATTATAAACATAATTTTACCCACACATTATTATTTTAATAAGTACATTAGAGAAAGAACCCTACACTATTTCAATTCGCCCTTGACCGGTTTTTGTAATAATGAGAGGTTAGCTATTTCTAACACATACCTAACCTACAGTAGGTAAACATTCCGCTTCTACAGTAGGTACTTATCTTGTTTTTACATATTCAAGTCTCCATATTGATTGTCATTAAACAGCTGAATGTTATTAACAGGAGTTGTTCAAAACATTCAGCTGTTTTATGAATTTGATTTATTGTCCCTTTAGTAACAACGAGATATTTATATTAAAGAATAAATTATAATAAGAAACTTACTGCTAAATTTGTTGTATCCTTTTCTAAACTTGTTGCGCCACCACTTGACGAAGTGGTGCGCCATGGGGGCGTCTGCGGCGGGTGCCGGAGCTCTCAACGTTTCGTAGCACGTCATGCGCTGCGCTCACGCACGCATCCCATACACTTCAAAAGAGCCGCAACTTTATTATACCAAATACCGAAGTATTAACAGCAACAATTCACTAGCACAGTATTCAATCACAACACTACACGAATATAATATTCAATGTTAACGTTAAATATTTGACCCAGTTGTACGCGTGAATATTGAGCGTTGACGAAATGCTGAGCGACCGTCTCTCACGCGTGCCTTCAAGTGACTGACTGATGGATTAACGGGCGAGCGGAGGGCGCAGAGCAGGGCAGGGAGGGGCGAACGAGGGCGGGATAACACGACGCGTTGTTTGTTTGTGGCGGCGCGGCAACGGCAAACGGCACTGGCGGCATCGCGGCATGACTGCTGTCCTTCGCGAAACAAATGTACCTCCTGCAAGCGTACAGAATACAACCTAAGCCTGTTAAGTAAGAGCATGACATCGATTCAAGAAGACCACCATGGGTTTGCTCGAGTTCTTGGGCTAGGCCTGCACTGTGCCCATGGGTAATATATTTACAGGGCACTGTTTAAATAATTTGATTTTATTGTAAATCCTTATATATCTAATTAATTTTATACTGGGAAACACACGTGGCTTCGCCCGTTTGAAATTTGATTATTGCACTGATTTTCTACTTAGATTACCTAAATGATGATTTCAAATAGTTATGGTGGCAGAAAACAGAATAGAATAGAACCTCGGTTCCCAAAGTGGATTCCGCGGAACCTAGGGGTTCCGTGGGCCAGTCATAAGGGTTCCGCCAAAATTACGACCCACTGCTGTTGAAATAATACCTTTAGGATTTCACACAATTTTCTAAAATTAAAGCTGTAGCTGACAATGAAGATAAGTCATCAGTATTGTCATGAGTCATGACAGCATGTAGGCCCATGACTCATGACAATAGTGTGTTGTAGTTCTAGCTGGGTGTACGGTAAGGTTACGTCCACCCCAATTGGACACTTGTGTAAGAGTAGTCTCAATTTCAGACACAAATTGTTCACGACTTTCTTCCACTACGCACCAAGGGATAATGGCTCGGCCTGTGTAAAAAGCGTCGCCCGTACTATCGTCCGTATAACAATGAATGCCGCCAATAGACAGCAACACATTAATATGCAGCAAAAATAGAGTGGGCGACGACACAGAGCCTCGTTGGACTCCAGCATTTAGGGCCATGAAGTCAGAACAGCTACTGCTTGCTAAAAGCTTCTACCGACCAGAAAGCTAGACACCCGTCCACAAAACCCCTCGGGCAGTCCATAGGAAGACAATTTGGTAAGAAGACCACGGTGCCAGACCCGGTCAAAGGCCTTAGAAATATCGAGGCCCACTGCTAGAACCTCGCCTTAACTCTTGATAGCCGTCGCCCAGCGGTGTGTGGGGCACACAAGAAGACCACCATTCGAACGACTTGGGTACAGGATGCACGTGCGCAGTCTTCCACTAAGCCGCGAAGCCTTGTTTCATGGAATATGAAAGCGTGAAAAGACGTGTAAGTACTGGACACAACCCAGGACCACACTGATTTAGTACCACCGCGGGTATGCAGTCTGAACCCACTCGACTTATAAACGTCAAGGGATTGAAGCTCCCGCCTAACGTCGCGCTGCCGGAAGCTGCTCGGGTGCTCACCAGAGGGTGCCAGGTGGCGAATAACCTCCATCGTTTACATCTTCTTCCATCGTTCGAGTTGGAGGCAAAGAGAGCACCCAGAAGGTCGGCTTTCTCTTTGGCACTCTGAGCCAGGCTACCATCCGGTTTAAGTTGGGGTGACAGACCCGACCGACAAAAGTTTCCCTCGGCAACTTTGGCAAGCGACCAGAATTCATGACACCCAGAACGGTTGCCTGCCAGTCTGTGTCACCGCTGTGAGACCTGTACAAACACGCGTAAATCCCAATGTGATTTGCGTCTCGCGATCCGCGTGTGCCCACAAAGTAGACAGTTCTCTTTGTTCAAGACTCCTGAGACAGCGACAACAGATATCATCCCGGATGTGCTCCAGCTTGTAGCCAGGGAACATTAAGTAAGATGAATGGTCTTGACAGGAGATTTGCGTCTCCAGCAGGAAAAATATAGTCAGCTGCGCATTTCCAGATGGTGGTGGACTGCGTTGACGTTATCTGATGTTACGTAAGTCCATCTGAAGTGTGGACGACGATGCCACTGTAAAACGTTCCTTATTTTTCTTTTTCCTTGCCATGGTGTTTCGAAAAGGGGAATTTTAGAACGTTAAGTGGTACCGGTGGCGCAAGAGACAAAGCGAGGTTCCAGTAGTCCAAAAGCCAGCACGGGTAATGCGGTCGATTGTCACGGTGTACGGAAAGGCCCCCTGTCCCCCTTAATGCAGTGGTCGCGTCTATTCCGGTATCTTCCTCTGGCAACAGTCACAGCACCAGGGACTTTACACAGACTGCTGGTTCTTCCTCTTGGGGCGGAGATTGCTGGCAGCCAGTGGCCATTTTTTAATTTTTTATTAATAACGGAGTACCGTTATGCCCACCCTCTTCCTCTTAATGTGGACTTTTTCGTTAATTACAAAGATATTGGATCTTATGGAGCTAACTGGAAAAGCCAAATTTACTGTGCCCAAAGGGTGCTGCGTTATCTCCATGAAGAAGTAACGCTTATCCTTTGATCCCATGATCCCCGAGGGTGCAGGGATAGATCATGGTCTGCTTAGCCTAGCTCTTAGCTTAGCTCTTCAATCTAATCCTACTCTCTCGTTTTTGATCCCGAATAAAGCATGCCGGCCAGACGTAGCCACTCCTACATTGGAGAGTACTTCGCCAGAACTGAGCGATTCAAAAGATCGTTCCTCACTCGAACTACGAAAATTAAGAAGGACCTGCTTGCGCACGTAGATACTTCTTACCTCTTATAACCCCGGGTTCTTCAAGCGAAGCGTGAAGTGCCATATAACAGGTCGCCATCTTGGGGACTACTGCGTACTGACAGAAGTCTTACAATGTGATAGTGGCCCGCAATCGCTAAATGCCGCTATGGCTTTCCGTTAGGCGGGCAACGGTGAATATAATAAAAAGAAAGCTTTTTTTATACCGGGAAAGCGCTTCCATGGTAAGCAGGAACGGCAACAGGATTTCACGCAGGCGGAACCGCGGGCATTATCTAGCTAGTTTGTTATAATCTTTTATGGGGTTCCGTAGAATAAAACATATTTGTTCGGTGTTCCGTTGCGTTAAAAGTTTAGGAAGCCCTGGAATAGAATACTTATGCTTTATTGCACACTAATTAACATTTACTTACATGAATATGGAATACAGGGTTTAAAATGTACAATGGGCGGCCTTATCGCTAAGTGCGATTTCTTCCAGGCAACCTTTTTTTTCCCCAACATAAGTGGTCCGGTTCGTCGGAAGTGGTCACCGTCGTTGCCAATGAACATAGATGGTGTTAGTTCCATTCCAGTCACTAAAAATTATCGTCCATTCAAATCATTAAGGCAATCTTTTGTTTTCTTTTGACGTGAAAGAGAACAACAAGGAAGGAAACACACTTTCCCATTTATAATTTAAAATATGGATATGTGTTTAAATTTACATAAATGAAAGAGAAACTAAAACGTCAAAGTGAGTGGTAATATAGAATTATAGATTATGGACTCAGCAAATATTTTTTCAAAGATTTTCTTAGACCTCTCTTGCTTAGCTTGATGTTGTACGGTACTGTCGAACTCATTGAAGACAAACGTGATCAGCTATGTTCTAAAGCTGTTCATATATTATCCCATACATCCTCATCCCACGGGAGGACTCGTACAAAACAAGGTTGTTGTAACGGATGAGGCAGTATATTAAATCGCTAGAGGACTAGGACAGGCTGCCTGAGGCAAATGTCTACCAATACAAGACCAGCAACTCCAGGGGCTCACCTTGCACCCGTCTGTATCGCCAAGATCGAACCCACTGGCAAATTGAAATACCTGGCGTCAGTGCTGCACGAGTCCTGAGACATGGACGACATTAAAGCTACCTAAACTATACTTACCTAATTAGGGCCGCTAAAACTAAGTGGCGTATTAGTGGGTGGTTTTACACGTGATCCCACAACATCAGTTTAATTAAACTGAAGATCTATAAAACCATTATAATGCCGTAATGCATGTCCTTCAGCCGTCATGTTGCAGCAGGAGAGGCAGACGGCAGACCTAAAAGATTATTACTTGAAGTGGTGGATAGTGCCATACGATTTTGTGACATCACAAGGAATACACAGAACCGTGCACGTGATTACAGTAGGAAAGCAGAAGGGCCTCGGACGCCACAAGGATTGACACTGATGACCATGTTAACTTATTAAATACCTATCTCTGATTTAAGTCAAATTAGTTAAGCTGTTAGAGCTGTGCGTTGATAGATTGATCAGTCAGAATTGCCCTTTTTTAAAAGAGATTCTTTTAACCTGAGTTTATCTTCTGGAAGTATTTCCCTTTTATCCCTGATACCTACTTAGTTGTACCGGAATATGTACCAGATATAAGTTTCAGTTAAGTAAATATTATATCTACTATCTACGGTACACAACTCTGCGAAACGGTAAGCTGTGTATCGCGTTGTCTATATTTTATAAAACTGATGATTCATAATCATATTAAATGCACACTTTTACTTCTAAAGAAAGTGAGGCATAGGTGAGGTAAATACTTACCTATAGGGCAGTAATAGAGAGAAAGGTGAACGGGCATCCGCTACGTTGGCAAAGCCAGCCTCCACGCGGTCGATGACCCTGAGAGCGATTACAAAAAAGATTAAGTTAGGTACTTGCTTGGTGGCAACTGTGGAAAGTTCACTTCGTACCTAATCTTAACAGCTCTAGGGGACCACCTATAATTTGAAACATGACTCGATTAAGTAGGTAAGCTAAGGCTATCCTCTATCTCTAAAACAAATTCATATTACACTAATTTGAGCACGGCTTTTTAAATTTCAACAAATACGTAGATATATTAAAAATAAACGTTTGGTATTCAAAAAATATAAGAAAATCACGTGTCTTTATCTTATAGATTAAGTATTCTTAATCATTTTTTTTGTATTCAAAGCCCCAGCTGACTTTAAAACTAAATCCTAGATACTTTACGATAAGTTTTCAGGAATCCCACGAAGCACCCCAGGTTTACTGGCTGGCTGGCTGGCTAGCTCCGCGCTTTATTTCAGAAAATTAAACTAGCCTGTGTCTTACTCTAAATATCTAAGTAAGTACTAAGTTTATCTACGCACCAAATTGCAATAAAATCGTTAACCCTCAATATAGGATGTATTGTAGGTATGGCTGTTGTCTAGACTAGATCCTAGCACGAGGTTATAATAGCTTTAAAATTTTGACCTAAATGCTGTGTAAAAATGTTCGAATACCTAATATTTAAAAGTATGTAGGGACTCAAAAGGTACATAACGACACCGTCAATATTTCGATTTGGTGTAGATCATGTCTGTGTATCACTTATATTTTCTAATCAAAGTATCTATTCTAAATCCTGTGTTTCATCAAAGAGTGCACAATTTCTAAACATTTACAAACACGCCATTGGGGCTAAGTAGTATATGCAAATACCAGAGTTTCCAATGGTCCCACACACAGAAATCTGTGGTCCCACACTTCCCACAGCACTGAGCCATCGAAGGTTCTACATGCCTTTTCAGTAGCCTTAACCTCACTATACTAGAGATGAAATCAAAAATAGATAAATTGATAGAGATACCTAATGAATGTCGATTAAAACCCATTGACAGGTCTTATTGAGCTAGACCTTTAGGGAACGCACTATAAGTAGCTAATGATAATATAAGCTGGGTAGACTTGCCTGGCTCTAAATCTTTTCCAGAGTCAATGAAATTTCGTATTGGTTTATGGCATGTATTTAAATCGATATCTGTATATTCCCTTTTTCTGAACTAAATATTTCAAAGTTAAACCAAAAATACTGATTTGCACACTAATTATGCACACTAAATAAATCAAATCCATTATACTGATTAATAGTATTTGCATAACTGTTTTTCTGAACGAATAACTATTAACAAAGTTGTATATCTGACAATTCCTTAGTTCAACAAAAATATTCAAACTTTTTTTAGGAAACCATCGTCTAATTAACTTTTAGGAGCATCGTTTATTCTAAGTAAAACCCCAATTTAATCAGTCACCTCTACAAAATTAAATTTTATTGATCAAAAAAATAAAAGTCTAACCTAACCTAACCTATTCCGTTATAAGATTGTACAATTTAGAGTGCAAGTTAGTATTTTTGATATACAATTCGTATTTCTGTTTTACAAATCATATATTCGATGTACGAACCACATTTTTGGTGTGAATTTGATTAAAAAGTTCATCTCGTTCTGAGTAATATTTAAGTTTTTTAAGTAGGACATGTTTAGTTTATCAATTGGTTTTTTTGCACAGCATTTAATTTTCTGGTTTGCGTTCAGTAAATTAGTGGAGTTACCTAGTGTGCAGAAAAATTAAACAGATGTGCATTTAAAAATATCCCTTGGTTTATTAATAGATTTTGTTTCTTCGATCAAAGTCTTACATTTAACTATTGTTTTCGAATATGTCGGTCGCCAGTAGGTAAAGTAGAGTATGGTCTTTGTGTATTACCTGAGGTATTACGTTACTTGCAATATCTTTTATCGGTTGTCCATGTTGTCTATTAAATGTAGGGTGGAGGGCGCAGGTGCCGCCTTGTGGGGTGCCAGTCAGGGATGTGGTACAGCCAGAACGTTTCAAAATAGAATTTTACGGGCTCTTCGTGTTAGGTTTATTGTCGAGAAGTTATTGTCGACCCAGATGAGGTCGTATTCCAAAACTGACTTACAACAAACAGTGTTTTATGTAAGTTTTATGTCTGTTATAAAGAATTCTTTACGAACTTGTAAAACAGCGTTCTTGCGTTCATTAGATATTAGGTATTTGATGAAATTTTACTACTATACTCACCTACTTTGTAACAGAATTGCTGTGTTAACATCATATTTTTTTGTGATGCTTAAATAATAAAAAAAAATGTAATGTAAGGCAAAAGACGTGGCGCGGACGCGTGACGGACGGTAGGAAAAGATAGAGAAAAGCAATAATAAACCATAAAGAAATGTAGCGTAACGTCGTTTTTGTCGTAAAGAGAATTGCTCAGATAGGCGAGATATGCCGCGCCGGCCAAAGCACAGTATGCCAAAGTGGCGTGTGTCCGCCAACACGTGGCTCTCATACCGTCAACAAAAACGACGCTATGCTGCATATTATTAAGATTCATTATTGTCTTTGATTTTGCCCATATACCCGGACACGTCCACGCCACAATTCTGTATAAACGGTGACTTTGATTGTTCTACTTCTATTTTACATTTTTAAAAAACATCTTTTCGATGACGTCATAATAAGATGACCATACTCAGCGGTTGGGACTTCGGGAGGGTCTCGCAGGTTCTACGTGGGTGGCGTGTTCCACGAAATAGTGTTGTTGGCAATGCTTTTCGATTCTCTATTCAATGCGATCAATAAGTTCTGCTCTAACATTGAATATGAGTAAAAAGTGACTAACAGCAATTTATATAGGCAGCAGGTACAAAATAGGTAGGTACGTGCCAACGGTTATCGTATTGATAATAAAATAAAAACAATAAATACCTATTTTATTTAACCTTTAATTATTAGATACCTACTATCTCCGTCTACTGAAATAGCAAATTCTCATTTAAGTTGGTGTATTTCTGAGGCGCATGTAAAAGTTGTAAGTTATAAGGATCCCAATAAAATATTCAAAATTAAACAACCCCATTTAAAAAAATAAACCTAGAAGTAAACTGCTGAACCAATTTTGATAAAACATGACATGGAGTACCAGCTTTCAAAAGTGCGTGCAGGCCACTTGCAATGTAGGTACTTAAAGCTTACTTATTACTTAAGACTTTTAGAGATATCGCTTGATGTAGGTAGGTAATTATAAATAGTTTTTTTATGAGATAAGTTCTAGGGTCAAATTCGTGTTAAATTTCTTATTTTAGTCAAAAACTATCTTGCATTGTTGAAGGCCGGCTCACTGGGCGATGGGCATCTTACCCTAATATAGTAAAACTAACATCTTATGTATCACACCGTTTTCCCTAATGTATCTTACTATATAATTCTACTATGGTTTTCCCCTTGCATATTTCTGTTTTTGCATCTGTTAAAGAATAGTTTGGAACCGCCATTTGCCTTACGATATTTTCTAAGGTTAACACTATTCAAACATTTCAATGGTTCTAATGTTTTTAGCAAGTCTATATTGTTAAAAGAACTATTCAGCGAATTCCACAACCAAAAAAATATAGCATTCCTACATGTCACATGTGTAGGGGAGGTAGTATTAAGTAGATTAGATGACAAAAAAATCTCGACGCTCCTTTTAAGCGGGTTTATCGTCGCAATGGTTTCTATTTGACTTACTTAGCTGTAAGCATGATATAAAAATCTGTGTAAAATTGCTATAGGAAAAAGATTGGGCCTTTGTATACGAATAATAAAAAGATAATCATACCAAGTGACCTGGAATGTTGATAGTGGCGTTATTTCTGCTATTCAGTCGTCTGGCAAACCGCCAGATGTGGTCGCTCGAGTTGTATCGCATCGCGTGGGCATTGCCACTCACGCATTTTCATCACACTTCTCCATACAGTTTTCTTTTTAAAAAGTTCTCTGATGTTATTGTATCCCAGAAGTGTAAAGAATGTTCCTTTTCAAATGCAATGTGGTGGAAATTCTTGTGGTTCATTAATTTGTATGGCAGTAGTTAAAAATGTATGCGTTCTCTGCTGCGTAGCTTAGCTAGTAGCACGCGTGGTAGTGGTAACAATACTCAGGACGAACTTTCATGAAAATCGTACGGGATACGGGACATCTGAACCTAAATTCTCGAGTTGAAGGGTAGGTAGATAGATCAAACTTAGGTACAGGTGAAATTAAATCGTATGTGCTTTTCAAATCGTATGTGTAATTATGGCATACATCACACTGGGGTGGGAGATATTAAACACGTTAAAAATTTCAATTTTATCAAGTAGGTACCCACCTACTTAATTTCAGTAAATTCGGAGTGCCTAAATTAAACGAAATTTAAAAATGAATTAAAATTTATGCTGTTTTAAATTTTAAATAAACCGGCCAAGTGCGAGTTGGACTCACCCATGAAGGGTTTCGTAGCAGCAAGTAACATAATACAAAAGTTCTTATAGTTCGTTGTAACTTTGATTGATGTTTTATTTAACACGTTAGCAGTGGTAGTGATTTTTCTAACCGAAAATTGCGGTTTATGACGAATTAAAAAAAAACTACCAGCTCTATCTCGTTCAAACCAATTTTCGTTGGTAGTTTTTATGGCAATGTACTTCATATATTCTTTTTAGATTTATCATCATCTTAGTTTAGAAGTTAGAGGGGGGGGGGGACACACATTTTTCCACTTTGGAAGTGTCTCTTGCGCAAACTATTCAGTTTAGAAAAAAATGATCTTAGAAACCTCTATAGCATTTTTAAAGACCTATCTATAGATACCCCACACGTATGGTTTTGATGAAAAAAAAAATTGAGTTTCAGTTCTGAGTATGGGGACTCCTAAAATTTACTGCTTTTTTTCCAATTTTATATAAGAATCTTAATGCGGTTCACAGAATACATCTAGTTACCAAGTTTCAATATCACAGGCCTTATAGTTTCGGAGAAAAATGGCTGTGACACACGGACGGACAGACAGACAGACAGACAGACAGACAGACATGACGAATCTATAAGGGTTCCGTTTTTGCCATTTGGCTACGAAACCCTAAAAAATAGGTTTGTCAAATATTGGTAAACAGTAACCTATATACATGCATAAAATATAGAAATTAACAAAAAGTAGATAGGTACGAGAACGACCTATCACAAATTAACGTGCGCAGGAGATTTAGGTTGTCTTGGACACAGCGCCGAGGGCAACAAAACAAGGCGCAGCCGGGCGCAGATGCAATTTGTAGTAGACACGGCACCGTCTGTCGGCTCGGTACTTCAAAGAAATAATAACATACGATTACGTATCTCCTTTTATCCCCTTGTACTTTACGGCGTGAACGCTTCTTTTTCTTTAGCATTGAACAACAAAACCGAACTGGTTCTGTAAATGTTGGACGGCTAAAAAGTTGCCCGAATTAATAGCTACACTCTACATACGAAGTGTGATATTAGAAGGTTTGGTTATTATAGGTAATTAGGTAGTGTATTACACTGCACAGATGTAGTTATGCTAGTTAAATAATAGCTTCGAAAGTTCTTTTTTCTTTGTAATAGGTAAAAGAAACTCAGACTACTACTTACATATTTGATAAATAATATTATTCTTCAAATATTGAACTCTATCATCTATCCATGGCCTCAAAAACAATCCCGGATAATTATTTGACGCGTTCGCAGATTTTCATTTTTAACTTCCATATTAACGCTAATAGTGTTTATTGGTTTTCATAGTATAGTGGTACAATAATACACCTAAATGTCTGTTTTGAAGCTATTTAATTTGCAACTGGTTAGTTAGGCAATTTTGGAGACCATCATAATATTACCTGCCGCCCGGCCGCCGAACGAATCATAACGCAGATGCAGGTAGACGCCTTGACTTTCACTTTTATCTAAATTATAATGTCTAAAGAATACTACACAGTATTCTTAGTTGCTACGCTAGGTAGGTATTGTCAAAACTGAGGCTAATTTAGTTTTCTATTTGCTTTAGGCCCAGGAGGACCCATGATCTCTTACTTGTTTTCTGCTCCGAAAACGCGAATTTGTCGCGGGAAACTTTTTGGAAGTCATAGAAACTAATGTAAATAATAAACTTAATTACATATTTAGAATACAAAAAACCCGACTGCCAAGTAAACATACTTACATCTGAAAAGCAAAAAACAAGCTCTACATTTATTTTATTTGTGATTTTCTTTAGCTACTTACTGTTTTACTTTGTCGGCAACATTTGCAGGCGGGAACAAGCTATGGGAACATGTAGCTATTTTGTAAACCACCACTCACTTTAACTGAACTTTTTAGTTATGTTAGTAGTGGAGTTATTAATTTTCGTGTAGTAAAAGGACATCACCAAAATTCAACCTTTATTATATTTTTGGTCATATTTCTGGTGCTACTCAACCGATTGCAATCAAACAAATGTTAGAATTTAAGTCTGACCAAGGCCTTATAAACACATAATACCGCATCGAAATCGGTTCAGTAGTTTTGCGTTCATCGCAGTTAAATAATTATAACGCCAAAAGTCTGCCATTTTGATTTCCCATGAATTTTATTATACCTGGTGTCACGCACACAATCACGACGAATCAAATGACACCTTGTATTTAAAAATCCATCAAGCCGTTCAGGCTGTAGAGCGTCCAAGTAATATTATCAAACTTTACATTTTAGCGCCAAAAGTCTGCCATTTTCATTTTTCAAAAATTGTAATATACCTGGTGTCACTCACACAATCACGACGAATCAAATGACATCTCGTATGTTAAAATCCGTCAAGCCGTTGAGTCTGTAGACAGTGCAAGAAAAAAATTAATGTTTTCATTTTAGCGCCAAAAGTCAGCCATTTTAATTTTTTAGAAATTTTAATGTACTCGGTGTCACTCACACAATCATGACGAATCAAATGACACCTCGCATGTCAAAATCCGTCACGTCGTTTAGGCTGTAGGACGTGACAAAGAATTATACATACTACCCGTTCGCTCTAACTTTGCCGTTGGCATAGAGGCGTATACCCGAATTTTTAATTACACGAAGTAAATTGACAGTAGCTAATGTCAAAAATGAAAATAAGCAACATTGTTTAAAAAAGTGACATTAGTTGCTGTCAATTTACTTTGTCTAATTAAAAATTCGACTTTAGTATGGAGCCGAGCGGCAAAGTTAGAGCGAACGAGCAGTACATACATACATTATCTCGAAAAACATTACCCTCCTGTCTGCGGCAGTTCGGGTAAAAATATATTTATCTTAAATACTTACCTATTTATTTCTTGTTTTTTTAAAATACTTAGTCTATTCTACAATTTGTTTTAAGTATAGAAAAATCCAACAAATCAAGGATCATTAAAATTGACCCATCGGCTCTCGAGTTATAAATGGTGTAACTAATATTTTTTGTGCAATGATAATAAAATTTGTCTTAATGTTTTGTGAAAAAAATAAACCGTTACCTATGAAATTATATCCCCATTTAAAGCCGTGAATGAAAGATTGTATAATTTTTACCCAATGGATGTAAAAGTGTCGGCGAATATCAAAGAGATTTAATGATACCAATATCATTGTGCTACCGCGGCGCCCTTTGTCGTCACCCCTTAGGCGGCAACATCACAAACGAAAAGTCGCTCTGTCTGCCGACGATCCATTACTGGATTTACTGGATACAAACCGGACATGAAAGGCGCGCCGACTATTGTGTCACGCGCCATCATCGTTTGGCAAAATCTTTGCAAATAGCAAAAAGAGATGACGAGAACGAGACGCTGAGATTTACATAATTTTCGTCGGCTCGATCAAAGGATTTCATGCTACGCATTTAAAGAATAAACGGCAGTTTAAACTACAAAAGATACTTTGCTCTAACATAAAACACAGATCACATAATAATAGTACTGAGGTAAGTACTTACCTACGTAACCATAAAGTAATTCGTCTTGTCTTGACGGTAACATAACTACATATTATAGGTGTTTTCATCTAGGTTATAGTTATAGCATAGTTACATTAAAAGCAACTGGCCAAGTGTATGTCGGATTAGCGTATGAACCAAAAAACGGCAAAAAAATCACGTTAGTTAAAGCACCTTTAACTATACAGTGGTTAAAGGGAGCACCTTTTTTTCTGTTTTTAGTAGGTATTTTGTCGGTTTAGCGGCAGCAGAAATATATTTTAGTCGTGAATGAAAACTGCTGATTACCTAAGTAATTAATCTCAGTTTTAGATGTTTGCCTACTGTTAAATATTGTTTAAATAAAATGCTTTATTATGTATGTACATATGAATGATTGTATAAAAAACATTTACCATTGCTAATACGAGTATTATATTATAATAAAATGTCATTTCAAGTCAAGGTTACATTCCTTCATCGTTATTTTATAAACCCATGGAATAGCAGTACCAAGTTTATTAGAACCCACAAGTAATTTCGGAAAATCATAAACGAACATATTAACAAACAAGTATAGATTCAAGGTGTAAAATTATGCCCGAAATAGGAACACTCGTTTAACTTCGAGTTTAGTCTAATCCAGTGTAAGTGTAACTTAGGTAAGAATATTTTTCAGCTTATTACTTTGAAAGGAATTTATTAAATTTGTTTTAAGTTAACCCTTATTATAGTTCGTTAAAAATGTGCCTGTCCATGTCCGAACGGAGTGTTATTATTTTCTAAAACGAAAGAACATGAGCCGATCTTTATGAACTGAACCAAGTCTTCACCGACCATATTTTTGTAACCATGGCTAAGTTTGGAATAATTAGCAATAGATGCACGTAAATTTTTTATCATGATATAAATAAAATAGTAAGTCGTTTATTATTTTTTGTACGGTCAACTACAAAAGTAGGTAAGCATACTTTACGAAAGCATACCACATACCTACTTACATTTTGATGATTTTCTCCACAAGTAAACTCTATTTATAAAAATATTGTTACAAACAAGTAAGTTGGTACTACGTATAAGTTTTCATTCATAAATCTATTAAGTAAAGAATTGTTAATCTACTTCTGAGGCTGGCTGTACCTGAGAATTTAATACCTACAGTACGCCTACTGATTTTTGTGCTGTGCCACAGAAAACGTAATAGGTAAGGTACCAAATTTATAAATATATCGAAATACCAACCACATGACTAGGTTCAGTAATTTGCTACAAAATGTACAACAAACTATGTAGGTAGGTTAAGTGTAAAATATTTTAAAACAGGCTTACCTGACTAATCAGTACTGGTAAGTGGTAAGTGATTATAGCACAGTATGTGTATAATAGGTACCTACTTACCTAAATAACTTTCTCGCTAGTATTCATTGCCTTAATGCAGATTATTTGTAAAAGAAGGACTGTTTGTTAAGCCGTTAAAAAGTACACTTACAAAAAAAGGGAGCGGGCCCTCCTCGCCGCCGGCCAGTGATACGAATACGATACTCATCTTTGTGGCTTTGATCTTTCCGCTGCCACGGTACATTTGAGACCGGCTCTACAACGACTCTTGGTAATTATAGGTAGATAAGGTACCTATTATAGGTAGATACTTAAGTACATCAGGCACCTACAACACGATTTAAAATAATAATGCCTATAATAATACCTAAAGATATAACCTGAATAATTTCTGACTGCGCGGTAGATCTACTTAGATTATAGATAGATAAACCAGTGTGACGAAAGCTATTCTAATCCTAAGTAACTAAAATTAAATAAGTATTTATGTAGATAGGTGCATGCTATGCCTACTTAAAACTGGTGGAAAAGTGTAAACGCTCAAAGCTTGTTTAGTATCTGCTCGTTTAGTGGGACTGGAGTACTGAACAACAAAGCCTCTACTCCGACCAACTAACTAAACAGATCAACTATTTTTTATTTCCCAACCATATCTACAACGTTTTAGTTGATCTGATAGTAATAAAATGAATCAACCATTTTCTTCTCAACTTCTGTGACCCAATGTATCTGGAAAAAGTGGTTTGCGACATTTTTTCACATAGATTACATTATTTCAAATCGAATTATGGGGCACGAGTTATAAATGTTATGATCGACATACGTTGAAGTTCTGTTTACACGCATAGGTTACACGGTTACCTACCTACCTACCTATGTGGTGTAACAGGACTTTGACCTTTGACCTATAAAAACTTTCCATAATACACAATGCTCACAGTTCATCTACAATAACAGTAAATAGCTGAAATATTAAATACATAGATATTGATTGATTTATGGTAATGTTTTGGAGACATCCGCATCCGCATGAGACTCCGCATTGATTCTTCAGATGTTCCGCATTTGCGGATGCGGATATTAATATTTATTTATTTATTTTATTTATTTACACTTTATTGCACGCCAGATAAAAAACTTAAGATAGGAACATTTGTTAAAAAAGCAGTACAATGGGCGGCCTTATCGCTAAAAGCGATCTCTACCAGGCAACCTTTGGATGGAAAAAGTTGGTTGCAGGTAATGAGTGGTAGTTGTTTGGCGTACTTCTAACTCCAGTGTTTTATTGAGTTACGTACATCACAATTATGTAATTTCCTTGCTATACCTACTTCACATATAAATACGACATAATATTTATACATATCATATATCTATGTACCTATTACTTATACAAACATACTCTATACAAATATATATCCATAAATAAATATATATCTATAAATAAATACATATCTATAAATAAATTTATACACACACATACATATAGCTAATTCGTTTTAAATATTCGCAACACCCCTGGTATGGATGGGCCCGTCTATATTATTACTTGGTCGAAGTTTACGTCACTAGGTCACGTGGATCATCTGTAAAAGAAAAATGACAACTTGATCTTTCACTTTCACAATAAACGCGTTAGAGAGGGGCAGTCTGGTGAGAACGAGCTCACGGCTTTCTTGTTTTTATATGGAACATGTTTATTTAATCAATTAGTTTGTTTTGCACAGCATTCAATTTTCTGGTATGCATTCAGTTAATTAGTGGAGTTTTTTTTATTTAGCTCCCCAAATTGACGTCGCCACCAGCCTGATAGAAAGCCGTGGCGCATCTAGCGATTGGGGCCACTTGTGGCAGTGGTCCTCAAGTTGGCGGCCCTGTGATGTGCCTCTTCATCTTCACGCTCCTCTTGAAGAACCCGGGATTGTTGTTAGACGAGGGAAACACGTGTGCGTTCCATGTTTTTATAGTTCGACAGAGGAACGATCTTTTGAAACGCTCAATTCTGGCGAAGATTCTTTCCACTGTGTGTGCGTCTTTGCATCTTTGCCCAGCACGTTATCTTAGTTATCTAGTGTGCTGAAAAATTACAGTTGTACATTTAAAAATGTCCCTTTACTATTTACTTCCGTTAAAAAGAATAACTTTCATTTCTTTAAAACTACGATTTCTAAAGAAAAAAAGTACTCACACTTTTTTTTAACGATTACAATATTTGTTACAAGCTAAAATTTAAAACACACGTTACGCTTCCTCGTCGTATCAAGAAGTTTTACTAATAAAATAAAAACAGAACACTGTGATACTCAGTTGTACGAAGGTTTCCACAAAACAATAAGGTACAAAGCTTACCCATTATTTTCATAATAGAACTAAGTAGGTTATTGTGAATTGAGAAATGAAATGAATCTCAATTTTATAATCTCAATCTTGCTCAAATCTATGGGAGGAACTTAGCAGCTGTGACTTAACGCTGATTACTATAAAATTCGGAGTACCTGAAACATAATACAATGAAGTATAGATCAACCTATGATCTTATTTTGCCTTTGTGTAAACGCATCCTCCACGCTTCACATCATGAAAAAAAAAACCAACGACAAATTGACTATTTTGAGGCGTGGCCGGCGGAGGCGGCGGCGGCAGTCAAAGGCTCACCGTGATCAAAGGCGCCGCCATTGAAGGCAACGCTTTGATCTTGCCGCACGAAGTGCAAATTATGTTATAAAGACAGTGAGTGAAGTGGCACGGCCGCCGAGCGAGCGGTGCACTACTAATTAATTCAACCCACTGCGTTACGATGCCCGTCAGGTCGGTTTGACGCACCACGCTGCCGACTGCTGGCCACACATCACAACACCTAACTTTTTTATACTAAAAATAAGCATATAGTTGCCTATTACAGTTTATTCTAATAGGATTTTGCTTTCGATTAAATTGAATTTATTGTTCGGTCTGGCCGATTCGTGTTAGCAAATATCTTAATTTGAACTCGGAAAACCCAATCTGACGAAACTGAAAACACCGGGTGACATAAACGAGATTACGAGACCTCAAAGTTCAAGATTGTATTTTCTATTTATGTGGTGTATAACGCCGTATCTGGACCATACAGCGTTAGGATCAAAAGATCTTGAACTGCATAGAGGTTTAAGACAGGGAGATTTACAGTTTTACGGTAAGCATTTATATTATGTTACTAGCTGAACCCGCAACTTCGTTTACGTCACATAAGGTGTTACATTTAAGGAGAGGTATTTCTTCAGCAGACTCATCAACCAGCGTGTGAAACTGCCCAAAATAAAATAAAAATAAAATAAAATTTATTCCCTTTGAAATTTTTAAAAAATTATTTAGGTTTGTCAAAATTTTTGTGACTCTACCGGGGGTTCGGAAATGCTACAGACTGAGAAGAACACCCCAAGAAACTCAGTCCGGTCCCTCTTATTCATCTTAGTATCTAATACAGTTTTTTTTTTAAATGTAGAAAGGAGCAATTCGTGTCACTGCCAGGCAGTCTTGTCTTCTAGAAAGTCTTTAATGCTATAATAAGCTTTCTGGCACAATTTAAGTTTTACTAGTTTTTTAAATTTATTAACTGACAAACCTGTTATGGCTGTCGGCAATGTATTGTACTTACATTCGAATACAATTGCCCGCAAAAGAATTGCTTATTTTATTAAGTCTAAATCTAGGTACAGCCAATTTATTCTTATTTCTTAAGTTTAGGTTATGGATATCACTATTTTTAATAAATTTACTGTTATTTTTATGAGTATATAATAAGTTTTCATATATGTACTGTGAATACACAGTAAGGATGTTGATATCCTTAAACTTTTCTCTTAATGACTCCCGAAACCCCATACCATAGATAGCCCGGACAGCCCTTTTTTGCAACACAAAGATACATTCGATGTCGGCAGCGTTACCCCATAATAGTATGCCATAGGTCATGACACTGTGGAAATAGCTAAAGTAGACAAGACGCGCTGTTCTAATGTCTGTCAGTTGTCGGATCTTTTTAACGGCATAGGCTGCAGAGCTCAGTCTGCCCGAGACTTTCTCGATATGAGGCCCCCACTGCAAGTTGGAGTCTAACTTTATGCCCAGAAAGACCGTTTCATCGACCAATTCTACTTGATCATCCCTAATCCTAATACTGGTGTTAACGAGCCTAACATTTGGCAAGGTGAATCTAATACATTTTGTTTTAGTTTCGTTTAACAATAAATTATTAGCGTTAAACCAGTGGGCTACCCTAGAGAGGGCATTGTTTACTTCGTCAAGATCGCGTTGTCCACGTTCAACTTTAAATATTAAAGATGTGTCATCAGCAAACAAAACTACCTCGTGATCGTCTCTTATAAGGTGAGGGAGATCATTTATGTACACTAAAAATAGAAAAGGTCCCAGAATTGAACCCTGAGGCACCCCCATTGTTACAGCAGAACCATTTGACTGTTTACCATTTATAACTACTCTCTGTACTCTATCTCTAACTGCCCTGTTTGCTTAATCATAAAAGATTAAGCCAACACGCCAGTTTAGATTTACCCATTTTTAGATTCATATGTCTATGTATGATTCTTTAAAGTGATATAACTTTTTTATTTATAAACCGATTGACATGAAATAAACACTAAATGTTAAGTGGATGAAACCTCGACACAATAAAGAAAATCGCATTGCAATCGATTAAGCGGTTACTGAGATTAGCGTGCACAACCGTACAGACAAACAGACAAAAATTCTAAAAATTATTGTTTTGGGTTCTATTGCGTTCCTAAAGCCCCCCTATAATATTTTTTCTTATTTATATTCCATGTCCAGACAGCGACTTGTTACGATTTTATTATATATTATATACATATAAATGTATTGTGTATTGATAGGGTATGTGCTATTTCTGCAAGTAGGTATAATTTCTAATGAAATCCTAAAACGTCTAGTTATACCCATACCAAGGAAAAGAACCTAATCACACGGCATACCTAAAGACAATAAAAGAAAATATTTATCTTTGAATAATATTAACTTAGTGTCCGACCGAAACTGTTTTTCCGGCCGAATCCGAAACCGAAACCGAACTTTCGGCCCCAGGGTCAGTTTCGGCCGAAACCGAAACTGAAACCGAAACTCACGTGTTCATATTGAAAAAAAAAAAAACCTGCCAAGTGCGAGTCGGATTCCACACAGAGGGTACCGTTACAAAAATTGGGCTCAAAAATTACGTTTGTTGTGTTGATGCTTTTTTCTGATTTTAGTAGGTATTTTTTGTTATCGGCATCAGAACAGGGTGAGGTGGTGGTGGCAGTGTCTCTTGCCCTGGAGCTGCGTTTGGGAGGCGCTGATTTACCATGGAATGCCTCCATACCTCCGTCGAATTGTCGGGGCCTATCTTTCCGAGAGGGCCATAACTTACCCGAGCTGGCTAGAGCTGGGTCCGCGAGATGTGTCGTTCGGTGTTCCATAGGGGTTGGTCTTAGGATGTGGAACATCGGTTACGATTGGGTGCTGCATGGTCTGTTGCTCAGAGTTGTCGGCGTAACGTGTTCCGTGCGTAACGTGTTACGACGTCACCCTCATTACAGCGCGAGGAGCAACGCACCGAGACGCAGCCCTGAGGCCACCCGCGGGATCCAGCTTACATATAGAGGGCGTCAGCATCGGCATCGAGCTCTCGATGACGTATCAGGGGCTCGTACTCGATAGCCGGTGGAACTTCGGATACCACTTCCGAAGCTTGGTCCCATTGCTGAGGGAGGGGGCATCAGCCGCACTATCGCGGTTGTTGCCCAATATCAGGAGACCCAACGCTCCCAGCAGGAGACTGTATCTTGGGATCGTGCGGACCACGGCCCTATACGGGGCCCCCGTATGGGCGGAGATCCTGATGGCCAGCGATGCGGCTAGATTGCTTAGCCCACAGAAGGCGACGGCTGTTAGGGTGATAAGGAGATACCGCACGATCTCAGTTGAGGCGGCATGTCTTCTAGCCGGGACCCCTCTATGGGACCTGGAAGCAAGGGCCCTTGCATCATTGTTTAAAATGGCGCAAGGAGGCGCTGGAGCGGGGCCATAGGCCTCTTCCTGTGAGCAGGTCATGCTTGTAAAAGAGACGGCGGGGAGGAATCATACCGAGGGCATACTCGGGGCTCCCAACCGTAGGCTGTTAGGTATGATACGCGTAGTTTTTAGTCGGTAGAACTACTGTACAGTAAAAATTTTAGGCCCATATCTAGCACGGTTTCAGCGATAAAACCTCGTGACTAATAGACAGACGGACAGCTAGGCCTCATGTCTCGTTAATAGGCTTTAACCCCTCCGTGTGTGAGTTAAACTCGCACTTGGCCGGTTATTTTTTCAATAGGTGCAGCAAGTTCCACCAAGTGCCATCAATCAACGGTATAAATAAATCTTCTCAAGTGTTCATTTTAGAAATATCTCCACCTAAACATGAGTTTCTTTCTTTTACGTGTGGATACTCATAGGTGCCCTGCTACTAGCTCTTGGCTGGTTTTGGTTACATTCTAGAAGTATATAACTAAAACTGGACAACAGTGAGCTGGACTAGCGCGCGTAGGGTTCCGGACAAGAAAATCAGCAAAAAAATTTGTTGTTTGTCTATTTGTCTATTTTTATTATTTGTAGCTATAGCGGCAACAGAAATACATCATCTGTAAAAATTTTAACTGGCTAACTATCACGGTGCATGAGTCTGCTGACAGACAGACAGACGACCAACGAAGTCAACGGAACCGCCAACAAAGGGGTAGGGTTATGTAATGTATTCCAATCAATAGTTAGTCCTTTGTAAATCTGTAAATCTTCGGTTAGTAACATATTGACTGGGTGGGCTGACCCTAACCACGTCACAAGCGGAGTTAGGCGCTCAAAATTCATGAACACGTGAGTTTCGGCCAGGCCGAAAGTTTCGGCCCATTTTGGCCGAAACCGAAACTGCGGCCGAAACTCGATTTTTTGGCCGAAACTGGCCGAAACCGAAACCGAAACCGAAACTTCGGTCGGTCACTAATTAACACAGAATAGAATGTCCATTATGTTATTTTTATACTATCGCGGTTTTACGGGACTTAACGTGAAATAAATCTACTTACATAAACCGACGCGACGTTTCGAGCACGTTGCAACGTGCTGTAAGTAGAATGCTGCTATAAGAAGAATGTCCTTTAGAAAGAACTTCCTGTCTTTAATCGTTTTTTTTATTTAAAAAACATTTCTTTTCCAAAAGTTTACTTATGTGGGAGTAAATGAGTAGGTGCCTACTTACGTAGGTACTTACATAGATTTAGGATTTTTCGCTACTCGGTACTTATAATGAGCGATTGAAAAATATGGCGTGCTAAAAAATCTGTCAAATAATAGGTATGTATTTTATTTCATTAAAACATCATATTGTTTTGTATGGAAAAATGTAGATACTATAGATAGATAGATCTTAAAAAAAACCAACGACCAACGACAACGAGATACCGCTTTTGTGTTAGAACAGAACACAAAAGCGCTCGTGGCCCCGCGGACTCAGTGTTCTGTAAACGATCACTGCAGTAAGCAACATTTACTATGGCCGGATATGGATGGGTGACCACCACGTGGACCACTTTGTGACATTTATTTACGAGCGTTTCCGTGCTTCGGAAGGCACGATAAGCCGTTGGTCCCGGTTGTCAGTAAAATGAGAGTCGTTAAGCCAAGTTCAAGGCCTTATGGGCGGCTTGAAAAATTTCAACTGTGGGTCGTCACAACCTGCGCCCGGGTCGGCAGCGCGTGTGTAGCGCCTCTGGTGTTGCAAACGTCTATAGGACGGTTACCAACCTTCCGGTGGGCCGTAAGCTTGTCTGCCACCTAAGTAGTATAAAAAAAAAATCTCACGAAAAAAGGTATTACATAGGCATTTTTGATATTTTTACCAAACTAATCTAGTGACCAGTACAATTTTCGATCAATTGTTGATCGAAGAGTACAAAGTACAAAGTACAATACCTATATAAATGCCAATTCATAGGTAAGAAAATCGATCGGGAAAGTTTTGAGAGTTACAAAATAATCAAAATATCAATTTAAGTAGGTGCTGGAAAGTTGCTTTTCTTGAGGTAACGCTTTTGCGCTTAGCAGGGCAGTATGTGTACCCAAGAAACATTTCAATCCGTGTCTGTACCGAACTCAAATAGTCAATAGTTCCTATTTCATATGTAACTTAACTAAGTACTAATAAAAAACTTGAGCTTGAGCTTATAAAATATATGCTAGTGCATAGAAGCACAAGCCCTGTTTCTCATTTGTCACTAGGTACTCGTTGCACCTAAGCTTAGATTATACAATTAATATAGTAGATTGCTTGCAACTTGCAATTGGAAATTAACATGTCTTTTGAGGAGAGTATACCTACCTTTTGAGTTTATTTGCGGTGACAATAAGCTAATAGATCAGTTAACGTGGTTCTAGACATACATAAGCGAGACATAATATGTAATAAGTTGTAATGATTGATTCTGGTAAAATTAGGTTGGTAATCCACGGTTATCCTCATAATCCTCGATTAATTATGATAAAATCAGAAACTGATAAAATTAGTAAAGTGCTTTAAATAGTCTTTTATATGCAAATGCGCTGTTACCATAAGTAGATAAGTAATAGTAAATGTCACGTGCGAAAAGTTATATCCTAATCGTAACCCGGGCAACCCGGGGTTCGGGGTTTATCATCTCTGTTGTGAGGTACGAAATTTCATGAAAAGCGGTTCAGTGAACGGTAGTAGATCATACTAACAGTTTCTATAATCTCAGTAAGATAACTAGGATTACCTACCTACATCTCGCAACGGCTTTGAAATACGGAAGGAACATTGTCTCTGAATACCAACTCCAAGGCCGCTATCCGCTATGTTTTGTTTAAGCAATTTATGGCCATTAAGCGCTGCTCATTTGTAAACAATAACCGGTTCCAAATGGTGATTTTCTTTAAGAGTTATTTTGTTTTGCACGAGCTGAGTGCCGATTGTCGATACGGCGCCGCCCGCGGCATCTTAGAGTTGGCTAAACGAATTGATCTAAGGTAGTTTGTTGTTGAGAAGATGTGGGCAAGCAAGCGGGCGAGGCAGGGAGGCGAGCGATGCGAGGTGCGCGCGGGACGATCCACAGCCGCGTGCGTCGACCCGCGTCGAGCTTTGATCTTGCCGCGAGATCGAGAGTCGCCCGACCACTGTGCCGCTGACGGTACCTCAAAGCTTTTCGACAATACCAATCTGTAGCCATTTACCAACCACATCCATATAGGTATTTATATATCGTCCACGTTATTGCATCGCCCACGCAGAATTTGTGTTGATATCATAATAATTAATGTCTCTGTAGGTGGCCGCCAGTTCACAAAAGGTCGGTAATTCACTGTTGTCTTCTAATTGGCACATCAATCTGTTTTGATAGCTTTAGAAAACTTTACCGTACTAACGCAAAGCAACACTTATCTACCTCAGTCCTACTAATGTAGACCGTAGTCCGTAGATGAAGATGAAGGGGCTTTAGTTTTAACGGCATCGTCATTTACAGGTTTGTAGCCTTTTTGCGAGGGTGGTTTGTTTGCCACCTTGGTGTTAGGTTGTTTTTTTAATAGTAGGCGTGGATTACGTAGGTACTTAAGGTATCAGGGCTATTAACATAGGTAGGTATCAGTATACAGTGTTAAACATATATTTATACTGTGACAGTGGCTTAGTTAACATAGGTAGGTATATAACTAAGTACTTATTGTGAAATCATGTTTTTTCCAAAAATAGACAGACATCCACTAACTAGGTAAACTGTACCCAGTAGGTAAACCAAATAATGAATGACGTTTAAATCTTTGTCTCAGCATTACAAAACAGATTGACCTTCTTTGATGTTAAGACAGTTATTTCTAGTCGTGAAGTGATACGATCGCAGCCCGGCCGTCCGCCATCAGATTACAAAACTTGTATAAATAAACATGGGACGAGCGACAAGAGATCCGATGCTAGAGTTACTCGGAAGCGCTATTTCCGACATTCTACGAATGTGTCCTCTTCAATAACAACTACTCAGTTAATGCACTCGACGTTGTCAGTCGATAAAACAACGTCTAATGTTTGAGCTTTATACTTTGGTACTTACTTTACCTACGGTCTAACTGAGACTAACCTAGAAGGTATTATCATCAACCGGGCGTTACACCGAATAGCGATTATTATTACAGGTCAGTGACCGAATAGGATACCTATCAAGTCCAGTACTTATCAATACCTAGGGGGTCGTCCATTAATCACGTGAGGCTCGAAAGGGGGGGGAGGGGGTCTGACAAAAATCACGAAACATCACCAGGGGGGGTGGGGGGTGTACTGAGATATCACGTGTATTTTTATTTTGAACAACATCTTTACAACCCTGAATTAGCGATCTTTCTTATTTCTGAACAACAAAACCTACAGTATTAAAACTTGTATGGAATAATTCATTGAGCACTTAATTCCTTTCTTACATCAGAAATTATTGAAATAGGAATACTAATGCGTTGATCATACAACACAAATAATTTTGTCTTTCATCGTCTCTCCCAAAGGAACCGCGCAGATTATAGGCATCAATCCGATCAATAATAATCTCAAATTATGTCAGTATTATTTAAAATGGCACCTACTATAGTTTTGGCGAGATACAGAAAGACATACAAAAAATAAACCATTTTAGCTTTAGTAGGTATCGGATGTAATGGAAGTTACATAGAATGTCCAGTAAAAAAATCTTGGAAAAGAATTATCAAATATATTCGATGTACAGATTTTCTACTCTATAGCCTTAGTTATACATTATATCCTAGACTAGTCGATGCACGCAGCCCTGTCCACTGGTGGGTGAAGGTCGTGGGACCCCATCCACCGATGATGGGGGGGGGGGGGCCTCTCCGTGTTCCGGAGATACCTTCAGCGCCCACCCGCTCGACCGCTCTCTACCCTCTCTGCTTGCAGAGAGGCGCCCGTGAGCGGTGCGATGCGGGCTTGGGTTTTTGTCAGCTCCGGGGGAGCCGCAAATCTTGCTCCTCCGAGGAGAGACCCGGAAACCCGGGGAGCACCTGGCCGAACCGACGTGAATAATCTTTGGATATCCTTCGGGCCGGCTATAAGATGAGGAGGAACACAGCGTGGTTTAGTGGATAGGGCGGTCCCTTTTCGGGACCGGGAGCCCCACTCACCATCCCGGCTGCCCTAGTAGCTGGAATGACGGTGTCCAACCGCATTCCCCCCGTAACCAAAATAAACGCAGCTTTGTCCACGTGGATATCGATAGTTGTGACCAAAAGCATAATGATCGCATGGAAATTCTACCTTGATTATTCTACTTTTGTCGATAACTTCGCTTCTATTTAGCCAACTGCGATCAAACAAACGTAAGATTTTAAGCTTGACAAACTGACACCTTCTTAATTAGTTTCTAAATAATGTATATTATATACCGGGAGTAAATGCGACGGGAAATATATTAAAATATTAATTAATATCATATCTCTCTCTATTAGTAAGGCAAACGAAGTTGCGCGGGTCAGCTAATATTCGTATAGAATCTATACGAATGTCCCTATTGTATAATCAAATAAAATAAAATAAAATAAAATTTATTCCCTTTGAAATTTTTAAAAAATTATTTAGGTTTGTCAAAATTTTTGTGACTCTACCGGGGGTTCGGAAATGCTACAGACTGAGAAGAACACCCCAAGAAACTCAGTCCGGTCCCTCTTATTCATCTTAGTATCTAATACAGTTTTGTTTTTTAAATGTAGAAAGGAGCAATTCGTGTCACTGCCAGGCAGTCTTGTCTTCTAGAAAGTCTTTAATGCTATAATAAGCTTCTATCTATCTATCTATACTATAGATAGATAGATTATACAATAGGTACTTTTATAAAATTTAAAAAAAAAACTTTGTAGTTACTAAAAATACACGTGATTCGGCCCAGGGGGGGAGGGGTAATCTGAAACCTCACCAAATATCACCAAGGGGGAGGGGGGGTCCAAAAAAGGCCCAAAAAAAACCTCACGCGATTAATGGACGACCCCTAGTAACTTTGGAGTCCAAAATTAATTTATCGTATGGTTGCCGTTGCCGCATTCTGAAACCTTGCTGAATGAGACAACAAAGCGGTACTTATTTCAATAAAGTTTTAAAAACCGTACGTACTACTAAGTACCTACTTATCTAATTTTAGTAGGTAGGTTGGTACCTCGTTATCCCTGGTGTTACACAGTCGACATAAAAGCAGGATCTCTTTATTTGTTTAGTTTTCTTACTCATGACAAGAGCACCGCTTTCCTATCGCCCTTTATCTATCAACTTGTGTAAATAACCCGGCAACATGGCTTTGGGAAGAAAGAATTATTATCAGTTAAATAAAGCGAGTGTAAACCGTAAAGAAATTATTATCGGTCGAGTGTAAATACAAAAATAATCTCGGTTAAATAGATGTATTTGTTGTGTTTGTAACCACATTAGCCTTTTAACGCTGTTGTGCTAACGCTCGTAATAAAAGCAGTTTGGGAGGTTTTACGGTAATTACAACTTATACTCCAGTGATGGGCAAAGTATGGCCCGCGGGCCAACTCCGGCCCGCGAAAGCTTTCATCCGGCCCGCCGATGGTCCTTACGTGAGTATACGGCTCGCGGTAATCATAATTTGACTGTTTGGAAGTATTGTAGATTCTACTTTAATAAAACAATACACGCATAGGTGAAGGAGCCAGCTAACAGAAAATTATGGCGATGTTTGCGCCGTGTTATTTGTATTTGTACGTATAGACTTTCGGCCATGAAATTAAGGAAAATATCAATCTTTGGCCCGCCACTGAAATTTCTTAATTTTTCCCATTAAGAAAGTTTGCCCACCACTGTTATACTCTGTTAAAATTAGGATGATAATTTTGACTCTAATCGATTATCGATTGTGTAAAATTTTAAATCAATAGTTACAAAAAAACCGTTTTTATTATTTTAGATAATTAGGTAAATATAATTGCATTATTATTGTTTGTATTATACTTAGCTAATCATATTACAAATAAATATTGTGGATACCAACTTATTAACTTTACTAGCATTTAAATGAATATACTTAATTTCGATTTATTCGAATTATTTGTCTATAATCGATTCTGCGGTATTGTTGGAAGACGCTTCACTACGATAAGTGGGCGGTACTCGTCTATGTGCTAGGGGTCGTCCATTAATCGCGTGAGGTTTTTTTTTGGGCATTTTTTGGCCCCCCCTCCCCCTTGGTGATATTTGGTGAGGTTTAAGATTACCCCTCCCCCCCTGGGCCGAATCACATGTATTTTCAGTAACTACAAAGATTTTTAATTTTTTTTAGAAGTCCCTATTGTATAATCTATCCATACTTCTTTATAAATAATAGCTGATCTGCGCAACTTCGTTTTCGTCACATAAAAGAGAGAGATATGGTATTAATATTTCAATATATTTCCCGTCGCATTTAGTCCCGTCCTATGTTGCTAATATTCATTATTTTGGAACTAAATAAGAGGTCTCAGTTTGTGAAGCTTAAAATCTTACGTTTGCTCAATTCTGCGCGGTCCGTTTGAGAGACACGATGGAAGATTAAAATGATTTTTGTGTTGTAATTGATCAACGCAAGGGAGTTCGGAATACCTATATTCCGAACTCCCTTAATTTCTGATGTAAGAAAAAAGTGCTTTTTTAATTATTCCATACAAGTTTTAATATTGTAGGTTTTGTTGTTCAGAAATTAGAGAAATCTCAAATTCAGGTTATTAAAGTTGTTGTTCAAAATAAATACACGTGATATCTCACTACACCCCCCACCCCCCCTGGTGATGGTTCGTGATTTTTGTCAGACCCCCTCCCCCCCTTTCGAGCCTCACGTGATTAATGGACGACCCCCTACGATATTTTTTTGAAGTATACTTGACATAAACAAATCCGAATCCGATACTTCATAGGCGTGAGCTGTCAAAATTATCAACCTAATTTGAAGTAGCGAAAAATTCTAAATCTATGATTTGAACAGAGTATAGTTCATAGATAAAATATTACAATTAAGGAAGAAATAAATATAAGTTTAAATATGGAACAGTCAATGTCAGTAATATATATAGATAGATACTATTCAAAATGATTCTATAGCTTGGCAAAATCTTACGTGCCCCTCTCCCGTGGCGCGAGGTCGGGAGCCAGACGTTGCTGTTATGCTACCCCGACAACACGAGTTACGTTACAAATTTGTCTGTAGATTCTGGTAAAACAATAGTAGACGGCACCTTTCTCAGTTTTAGAATACGAATTACAGTAAATATTTCATTTAATTAACCTATTCGTTGCGGTGGACGCCTATCGACGTAAATAAAAGCCAACCTGATGCAGATGACGCCTATGGGCGTCATTGGTCCTATGAGTATCAGAACCTGACTAATCTATTATAGTACTATAATAAAGTAAAGAGGGAAGAAAGGAATGTATTTTTGTATATAATGAATTTACTCAAAGCTACTAGGAATATTACACTATTTTTGATTACAAAGCTACCGGCGTGTTTATCTTGCTATGTCGACAGTCGACACCCACCTAGGATGTACCTAATGGAGTACATAGTTATTTTTGGTCAAGAAATTATATTGCAAGTAGGTACCTACTTGTTACGCTTTGGCTTAAAATATAAGTAAGCACCCATAGACTTATAATATATGTATAACAGTACCTACCTACCTGCCTACATATAATGCAACATTAAATTATATGTAGTTTTTGTTCAGCGCCTACAGAGTAGATACTAACATAAAATCAAACATAAAATCGTGTTCAATAGCTGTACGATCGGATTGTGTCGCGGAAGTGCGCGATGCCGCCATGGCCGTGCCGCTTCGACAAGAATGCGCTTGGGGGCTCAGCGCGCTTGTAATCGAAATGTTATGCCGCTCGTTGCGATTGTATACCGCGGGGTTCGATATCCAATTCAATTGAATCGCATTCATTTGAACTAAAAAACTGAACTTTGTTGTGACAAGAGAACGCTGAGAACGGGCGAGTTAACATGATTCCGTCGAAAATCGCATCCTGTTCTTAGGTTTTATTAGCGCCGGTGAGCGCATTCGCGTCCGGTCGTGCGTGTTATAATCATTTCTGTCCAAATATTGATCTTTTTTCGCTTCCGTTCTATTCGATCCGCCGGAAAAGGGTGTATTTTGTTGAAAGGGTCGTAATCAATACTTTGCCAACACCCCTTTTACATTTTTATTCCTATGCGTGAGTACACCTTCCTACGAGTACTTATAGAATATGACCAAACGACACGCAGCCATTAAAATAAAAAACTAATCACATGACTCATTCCAATAGGTAATCTTGAATGGGTATATGAAATTACACAATAATGTAGAGAACATTTTAGTGTTTTTGTGAGCGATGGCCGTGCGGTTTTTTTCTACAGATATGGACGAAAAGGTGTTCCGACACTGGCTCTAACAAAACTTTACCTACCTAACATTTTCGACAGTCAACATTTTGTTAACAAACGTTAGTAGTTGCCTCAATCTGTTATGAGTTGTTAGATGTATTCGCTGTTTTTTCGCAGATGACAATGAAGCAGAATAACGGCACTAAAGAGGTCCCGTCTTACGAAACCTAGAACAGCGGGTGGCATAACCGTAACTTCAAAGTTCACGGAGGAAAAAGCCCACAGGACCAAGCGACGATGACCACAGAGCCCCATTAACACGCCACTACACGGAGGACATACCGTAGGTATATCGCCTTAGATCAAGAATAACAACTATTCTTGATCTAAGTATATTGCCCAGAGCGGGGTCAAGGCTGCTCTTAAGCAACTCAAACATAACAAATCCCCGGTAGAGAACGGAATTGCGTCTGAGCCTTAAGCGAGTGGGACTCCGGTCAATACAAAGCTAAGGAGCATATCAAATTATTTGATTAATTTCCGGTTCTTGTAGAACCAGGCCTCGGTCATAATATCATAACCAGGGACCAAAAGCGTGCAGCATTAATGCGGTGGCACTGTTATTCTTCAAGATATGTGACAAGAACTCACTGAAGAACTACAGACGCTTTTCATTCCTGAATGAGCTTGTTCTGGAGATAAGTCACAGATGGCTTCCCTGAAAAACTTGAAGAGTTTCAGCTAAAGGAGCAATCCAAATGTGAGACAGTTTTGATTTATGTGCGCGTGAATGACGTTGAACGCATCTCTCACCTTCGGTTTGCCGACGACTTGGTCAACGTTGCAGAAACTCTGCAACAGTTGGGCGGGATGCTGCACTGTCCAATTATTCACCGGCCGGGCATAGCCATGGGTTTAGTATCAGGGGGTAGTTTAAGATAAACAAAACGACTTAGGTATGAGCAAGAAATAACCGTAATATAGTATTACTAATGTCAGTAGTACCTAGTGTGTATTCAAAGCTATAAATCCTCCCCTTGACTGCTCCCGTGAACATAATCAATTGTACAAGATACAAGTTTTAATTTAAAATTATAATTTCCTCGACACTGGGACTTCTAAATTTTAGTTAAGGTAATTATAATATTTACCGTTGACCTGGCTGCGAGTCAATAATATGAATCTTGGCAGAACTTAACTGTATTTTTTTTTTGAATTGGATTTATTCAATAAATCCAATTTTCACACGTTTAAGAGCTCTAAGTAGGTATATAAGTACTACATTTACGTAAGTACATAAGGTATAAATAAGCATTTATGTACCCACCTACTCTACTATAGAATAATTCTTTACGAGGTTTATAAATCATGGGATTCTATAGGCCCTTTGTTGTTTCTATGAAGAACATAAAACCGAATACATTAAAATAGCTATTAGGGGTCGGATGTCTCATCGATTGCGGGAATCAGGTATAATTTAGTACACTTATAAAATACCCCATAAAAATTTATAAACACTTGACTTTTTAGGGATCAATAAAATATTTTTTAAATGTACGTAGGTATGTATTTAATATGCAAAAATGTAAAAAAAAATCTAATATGGTTCTATAGTTTCTTACGTGATTCTCAACTGATTTCAAGAAATATTCTTCATTTTTACATCAATGTTACCTGCATTATGCTATGTGTATTTGGGTTTAGGCGTACAATGTCAGAAACGCAAAATGACAGATTCGCAGAATGCCAAATGTTGGCATTTTTTCGCAAATGGTCAGAAACGCAAAAAGACAGCTTCGCAAAATGACAAAATTGCAATATGACAGATTCGCAAAATGACAGAATCGCAATATGACAGATTCGCCAAATGCCAGATCTTAGTTTTGCGAGTGATTCCGATTTAACCATTATTTTTCTTTTTAGTTGGTTTAACTTTTATACACAACTAGCCACCAAACAAAACTAAGGTGGTTATGAAAAAAAAAACGCGAAAAGGTATTTTTGAGAAAAGGACATTTTGGGAAAGGACATTTCGAGAAAAGGACATTATGAGAAAGGACATTTCGAGAAAAGGACATTATGAGATGAGACGAAAATATTGACCGAGGTTAATCCTGTACGTCTCATCTCATAATGTCGTTTTCTCGAAATGTCCTTTCTCATAATGTCCTTTTCTCGAAATGTCCTTTCTCAAAATGACCTTTTCTCGAAACATTCTTTTCTCAAAAAGTCTTTTTCGCGAAATGTCCTTAACTCAAAATGCCCCTTCTCAAAATATGTGCACTACAGGATTAACCCCGCTCAATCTGACTTGGATACGTTGGATACGTGGATGCGGAAGCGGAGCGCAGCGGAGCTTTAAAGAAGACAATACGAAGATTCGTATTGTCTTCTTTAAATCCGCCTAAGAAAATTATACCGAAATATATTTCTTATCACCAAAACATGACAAATAAAGTTTCCAAAAAACGTCGTACTTTGATGAACTTCATCACGATTTTTGGTACACTTCTAGTTTACAAAATGGTGATATTTTTACATTTACAGACTGATCATGATATCACCAATTGAATACATCAGTAATATTCTAGAAACCTCTTTAAACATATCTATAATAACGTAATAAAAAGAGTCCTCAAACTCGATGCACGGGCCGCGAGAAATTAGTACCGGCCGAGGCCTTCCAGGGGGAGGAGGTATCACTTTATTTCCCGCGTTCCCAGTCAGGTATTATCGTAATCTTCGAATACTTTGAGTGTGCTCAACGCCACTTGATACTTTTTCAATTTTGTCCGCGCTGGGTGATAAACCCTCTTAATCCTGTAGTGTACATGTTTTGAGAAAGGGACATTTTGAGAAAAGGACATTTTGAGAAAGGACATTACGAGAAAGGACATTTCGAGAAAAGGACATTATGAGATGAGACGGTTGATTCGTCTTGATTTAAGTTTCGGAAATTTATGTTGATCTATACTAACAAATAAAGAATTTATTAATAAAACTCGATGTTTTTTTATTCGAGATTTATCTGTCATTTTGCGAATCTGTCTTTCTGCGAATCTGTCATTCTGCAAATCTGTTATTCTGCGAATCTGTCATTAAGCGAATCTGTCATTTTGTGACACCTGGCATTATGCGTTTCTGTCAATTCGCTAATCTGTCATTTTGCGTTTCTGACATTGTACGCCTATGGGATTTGTAAATGTAGAACATACTAAGTATGTAGATACGTACTGCAATTACAAACCTCGATATATCCGCGTTTATTGATTGGCAATTTCTGGGAAGTGTTATTTGGTGTTAATGCTTTCTAGTTTCTATAAAGATAGTCCACTGTCTAAGTTACAGACAGTTGTTTAATTGCTAATAGTTTCTGTAGAAAGGTAGCCCTTTATGCAGGCATGTTACCTATTAAGCATGCCACAGAAAATACCAACAATAGTCGGTACAGTAAAAGCGTTGCTACACAAAAAAAAATAACTTTGAATTTCTTAAGACGATTCTTGCGTATCTAAATAATTAGTTTCCCAGCAATTTGGATTTACGTAGAATTATTTCAGAAACTTGTGACTATATGGATACAATGAGACGATTGTTACACTGACGGTGCTCTGTTAATGCGACCCATGAGGCGAGTCATATGATAATGGAATTTCTGAGAACAACCGAGCCGAACAACCCTTGTGATGCGTGTTCGTGGGGTGTGGTGCGGGTTATACGGACGGGGCGGGGGACTTGGCCGGCATGGCGGCTCGGGCCATCCATCACGCTGCAGGGGTGCAATTAGGCGAAGTAGATGTGCTGACACGAACGTGCCGACCGTCGTCGCCGACGAGCCGCCACCGCCACTGATGTGCATACGCTACTCTCATCACTTTGACGTTTCACCGAATTATCTCTCCGCATTAATAGTTGCAGTTTAGGACATTACGTAATGCCGATGAGTCATTGGCACACTAACGATATATGGAAACGATGCACCCATAACTTATGTCCGCCATAGACGTTCAAGTAATTTGATCAAACAGGCTGGTTCCAACAGTCAAATTGGCATGAATATCTGTGGCAAAATTTGATCAAATTTAATGAGCAATCAAAGGCTTGAAGAAATATGAATTTTCGTACCTATTTCTATTTGATCAAACCGTAAGATCAAACGTATTTGATTAAAAATTTGAATGTGTGTGTTGTAAGCCCTCAGTTGTTACTGCAGAAGTATTCCTATGCGGACGTTTTGCATATTGCAAAAGGTCATGACAATCGAACCACGATGTGTTAGAAGAATTCTTACAAATTACTTAGTACAAGTAAGTTTTAATTAATTCAACAAGTTTATATGCGAATATTTATCTTCTTTCATTAGCCACTTTGTACACCAACTAAGCCAACTATTGCTAACGCGTTCTCTGTAGACATTTTTAACGAAGCTCAACTACTCTTCGCCCGCTTCGATACTGAACTGATACCGCTTCAAGCCTGCATAAAGGTGTGTGGTCGCTTGATAGATCATGCCAATTTGATTAAACTGTTGGAACCAGCCTCTTTGATCAAATTACTTGAACGTCTATGGTGGCCATTACCTACATTAATGGGAATTAACATATCAATCAGTGCAATTCAAGGCAAGAGCACATAGGTGTCTGTACTCTGTAGTGTCTCTACCTACTCACTAAAGATTATGAAATACAATTCCTTGGTGAATTTGAATAGGTACAATAATCTGACAACGTCCGTCTCTCAGTGTTTAGTCTGTCCGTACACAATGTGATTCTTTTTGGAGAATACAAACGGCTGACATACAAACAGTCCCGAAATCCGGACCTAAACATATAAACAGGACACATGAACAAATAAAGATACTATTTAGTCGTGTGCCTAGGTTATATGCATAACATACACTAATTACAGCCTTTTGAAGGCTTTTAAAAGTTAAATCATTTCATATTCATCAATAGCATAAGTAAAGGCAGGTAACTACCTATCCCAATAATTTTAGAGCTATAATGTCTTTATCCATTTGTATCTATTGCAGCGGCTTCGTTGATGGATCAGAGTAGCATAATTTATATACCTAGGTATACTTTTTTCTCCACCTGAGTCACACACTCACACCTGAGTTCATCATGCCAAGCCTACCTATCTACTTATACTTGAAGTAATGATCTACTACCTCCACATTCCAAACTGCCATTGAACTACCTACATTACATAGTTAAAATATGCCTTTAATATCTTTTGTTATCTTTTACACTAAAATCCTTTAATAGCTTCCATTTAGCGGCATCGAAAATTATCAGTAGTGGTTGGGTCTAATGATTTTGATTATCGGTTCGTTATGTTAATTCCCATTAAAATTCGACAAAAAGTTAATGTCCATTCGAAAGATAGCGGTCGAGAGATAGTTTGGTTGGTGGGGGGAGGGGTAGCGGCAGCTCGGTAGCAGCCGCCGATTATCCGCCGATAAGACACAAAAACCACTTTTTGATTTATGAAGAAAGCTCAGAAGGCGGCTACTGGGCGCCGCACTTCGCTCTAGAGCCGCGCAGGCGCGCTACTTTATAGTGAGGTACAATATAGGTGCACTGCTTGCTCGATGGCGAACACCACATCGACCCGTAAATACTTACTGAATTAGGTACCTACGTGCCTAGCACTGACCTACTTCGGGCTTAGATTATTTAAGTGTATATTCTAAGCTTACGGGTTTAAGTACAAATTCTTCAAACTAAGTAACTAAATTAAACAGGAAAATCTTGCGCCTCAACGTTAAAAAAAAACAATAAGCTATAAGCCCAAGGTAAAAAAAAACCAAAGAAACAATGACAGTCAGGTACATTGTGTAGTTTAGCTAGCATAGAGCAGATTGTAAGTACCTACCTACAGCTACGATAGAATGAGGTCCCTCCCTTCCCTAGTCCCTACACATTTTGATTCCTATTCACTGTCACTGTTGTCACTATGGCAAAGATTCAATAAGTGCATAAATCATTCTACTTATTTACTATCGACTATCGTGTTATTTATATAAATTTCACCTAAGCTTAGCCTGTGGCTTAGCGGGGAAGAGTGTAATTAAACAGAAAATCAAGACGTACATTGTTATAAAATCACTTAGATTAATGACAGAAATAATAAAAGATACCGTAATGAGATTTATTTAAATTCAAATTGTCGACAGGTGTTAAGACAGACAGCACTAGCGGGGAGTCGACAAGTCAGTCGTCCCGCGGCCAGATTTTGAAACGTATGTAAATGAGGCAGGCGGCATGCTCAAAGGCGCCGCCGCATCTGCCGAGAGCGCGCCCTACCCTTTTATTAGCTACGCTTTAATTTTACATTTATGTAAAATAAAAATTCCGTAAATGAATTATTGCAGATTATATTATTGGTTCTTTTTTAATTCAAATCTTCAATCTAAGTCATCTTTTTTAATTTGATAAACTGGAAGTTTTTAAAAACCGGACAAGTGCGTGACAGGGCCCATACAATGTAGACCTCCGTAGCTTGTAATTTGTACTCGTACTTACAGCATTTTACTTTGTTACTTATGTTTTTTCTCTTTATACTGTGCTTATGATCGAAAGTCGTCAGTGGTCAGAGTAGTGTATTATTAGCACATTGCGTACCTATTACGTAGGCGCTTTGCCATTAGTTTCTAGATCATATTATGGAAGTGGTTTAGATTTTAATAACGATAACCGTTTAAAAGCTAAATTTCAGAAATTTTGGGTTCTTACTTCTACGCAAGCTTTGATAAATGAAATAGTTAATGAGTTATGCAAGGGCAAGGATTAAAAAGCAGCATGAAATATTTCATGTAAATATTATTTTATTTATTAGATACTATAGATATATTGGGTGTAACAAAATTACCTATCCAAATTTCGTCACGTGACGTGGCATCAGTCAAGAAACATTACAAAAATGAAGAAAAAAAAATCACATGAATACTTTAACCGTAAAGCCGTTTTAAAGGTCCTATTTTATCCCTTTTTCACCCTTTCTATCGCTACTGAGCGGCAGTAGAAAGCGACAACGACAGCCAGACGGGTGCTCTGTGTTTGTTTTGCCACGGCGACCATGTCACCTCGAATTGCCGCGGTAAAAAATGAATTCTTAATGTGCGAAAAAAAAGAAATGAAAAAAATTACCCCCTTTTTTTATTAAATATTTGTATTTGATTTCCGATGCCAAGTCATCTCATGAAATTTGGAGAGGTAATTTTATTACACCCAGTATACACGACTGCTCCTGCTGCGTCGCCAGTTCCTTTTCCTTAAAACTTCGACTTGACATTCTGACTGCCGCGTGTCTTGATTTATTTTGCACTGACTGAGAAAAGTTCAGTGGGCTAATCAATTTTATGTTATTAAAATTATTAACTTTGTTGCCTACATATTGGTAGCAAATAAAATACCTAGCAGTCGGACTTATAAAAGACCATTCTCATTTCTCACTAGCCCTGACTCAAGAGCCAGAGAATTTTGAAGTATTTTATGCCTCTAAGCCACTCTAAGGTGACAGAAAAGCTTACGGTTCACCTGTTGGTAAATGGTGACCGTACCAAATAACTTTGCCTCTATTAAATGAAGTTCGTTCGTTCGCGCCGCAATTATGCAATATTTGGTATCACAGCCTATCACAGGGGAAACTACTGCGCAGCTAAGTTCGGCCTAAGCAGTAGTTTATTGCATAATACCTTTTATTGCATAATTGCGGCGCAAACAATCGAACTTCATAGACGCAAAGTTATTTGGTGCTACCTGTACTTACGTATACTTACACTTTACTTTATATTGACACTGTGTTTCATGTTGGTTGGATCGCCAATGTGTACCTACATATGCCCAAGTTACTACCTAGGGAGGGATATCTTAATCCTCATTTAAACGTCACTTTAAAACAAGTAATTTTTGTGCCTTTCCCTACAATGGATTCCCTACAATTCTGAAGATTTTAGTAGTTTGTTGGCGCCGTACGGGCGGTTTGTGTTTGCACATTCTATCCAATCTCTCCCTCCCAAGTTTGAACAGGACGTACTTATGCTAACTTGTATCCATCCGCCTTCAGGGCGGCGATAATTTAAATAATACTGTCTTTATCTAAGCAAAGTAGGTTTGTTCGTCTCTATAGGCTGAAATGTAATTAAGTAATTCATACCCATATCCGTAATATATGCAAAACTTGCTTTTTGCATTCTTCGGAATCAATTTATTAACGTGATTTTTGTATGGAGAGGGTGCATCTCCTGTTAGGTACCGATTTTGTCGAGTATCCTCGACTTGCTGTAGATACATAGCTAGCATCAGTGTTATCTCTCAGTAGCAATCGAGACATCACATATTTATTTACAAATACCTACTGATGAAAAAATATAATTTAGTATTAATAAATTATTAGATACTAGAGGACGTCACGCGGTTTCACCCGCGTAGTTCCCGTTCCCGTGGGAATACAATATTTTATCTTCCATAAGAACCTTCTCCTGACAATACCTTACACATCGACATACCATGAAATCGGTCCACCCGTTCTGAAGTTATGCGCTTGCCAACACATTTTGCGATTCATTTTTATATATAAGAAGATTACATTTTAGCAATGTTTTAGAGTTTTAGATTATTTAACTCCTAAATGATTTAGACCTTAAATTTTTTTTGGAATGTCATCATCAACCAAAACTTATGTACCTATAATGCAGATTCTGATGTAAGAATGGAACTAAAGTGGCGTCATTTTATTAGGTAACATTTGACGTCTGTCAGTTCATACATTTATTAGTGAAAGCAAAACGTAAAATTACTCGTATCAATAAATATGTACCTAATCGTAATTGAAAAAAAATAAGCAATTGTGCAGTTCTAACAAAATAAAAAAATTATGCCCGCCGTTACAAGGTTGCTGAGTTGAGTTTTGATGAATTATCAAATGTTACCTATTAAAATGACTCCACTTTAGTTATGTAGTTATACGTAGCTATTTCTATCGGATCCCAAAGTAAGCTAGGAATTAATAACCTGCTTATGTTATGGGTGTCAAACCATGGATATTAATACCTACCTACCTATGTACTTTTAAATAAATACGTATCATACGTAGAAACACCCAGACTCTCGAGACAAACATTTATGAATCGCACAATTTTTTGTCTTCGGCGGGAATCGAACCCACGACCTCGTGATCCGCAGTCACACATTTCGAGCTCTGTAACAAAGAGGCAATCGGCAGAGTATAATTTAAAACAAACTTGAAGAAACTAAGCAATTTTAGGGAGGGAGATAAGGTAGGTACCCCGACTTATTTAAGTTGGCTATAGCTTGGCAAGTTCGTGCGCCCATTGTGCGCGCGTAGGGGTCGGGAGACGCCCACAGATAACACTAGTTACGATACGAATTTACCTGTAGTTTCTGGTAACACAATAGTAGATGGCGCCTTTCTCAGTTGTACAAAACGAATTATTTGATTTAACCCATTCGTTGCGGTGGACACCTATCGACGTAAATAAAAGTCAATCTAATGCCGATGACGCCTATGGGCGTCATTGATATTGTCATCACAACTTGCCTAATCTATACTAATTAATAGAATAAAAGAGAAGATTTTTTTCTATTTTGGTATGAAACGAATATACTCAAAAGTAATTATATTGGTTCCAATTTTTTTTGCGATTAGAAATTAACATTATTAGCGAGTAAAATAGGCTATATTTTTTTCCTGTATTCTCAAAGGGAATGCAAACCACGCGAAACCTCGTGACGTTCGTCGTTATCATAATAACTTCCTGATCAAAGGCAGTGTCACTTCGGTAATAAGAATCACATTTGGAATATTTCCACACATGCAAATTCTTTTTTAGCTAGATAGCTAAAAAAGAATTTGCAAATATTACAGAGATCTGTAATATTTGCAATTACTAAAAATAAAATCAACAAACCCTTAGAATTTATACCTAGGAATATTCTACTTAATGTAGGTATACCACAGTTTATAAATTATACCCATCTCATCAAAAACATGAATGTGTATATTTTTTAAATGTTTATTGATTTTGAATTTTATTAGTAGATAAATAAATATTGTAGAACGTTCAGTCGCAAAAATAAACCTAATTCCTTTACAAAGAACACAGAATAAAGTTATTAAAACAATATTTCACTACTAATTATTACACACCAACGAACACTTTATACAAAAAAAACCGGCCAAGTGCTTCCGAGAGTCAGACTCACCCATGAAGGGTTTCGTAGCAGCAAGTAACATAATACAAAAGTTCTTATAGTTCGTTGTAACTTTGATTGATGTTTTAACACGTTCGCAGTGGTAGTGATATTTTTAGGCGAAAATTGCGGTTTATGACGTATTAAAAAAAACTACCAACTCGATCTCGTTCAAACCAATTTTCGTTGGTAGATTTTATAGCAATGTACATGTACCTACATCATATTTTTTTTTAGATTTATTATTATCTAAGTTTAGAATTTTTCCACTTTGGAAGTGTCTCTTGCGCAAACTATTCACTTTAGAAAAAAATGATGTTAGGAACCTCAATAGCATTTTGGAGGACCTATCTATAGATACCCCACACGTATGGGTTTGATGAAAGAAACTTTTTTGAGTTTCAGTTCCGAGTATGGGGACACCCAAAATTAACTGCTTTTTCTCTAGTTTTATATAAAAATCTTGATGCTGTTCACAAAATAAATCTACTTACCAAGTTTCAACAGCATAGGCTTTGTAGTTTCGGAGAAAAGTGGCTGTGACATATGGACGGACAGACAGACATGACGAATCTATAAGGGTTCCGTTTTCGCCAGTTAGCTACGGAACCCTAAAAACGAATCTATTTAATCTAAAACAACTGTACATATACAACACATGCGTATTAAAAAAAAGCACCAAGAACTCACTACTATCGAATCTAGAAATACCTAAGTAAAAAAGAAATCAAGCATAATTTAAGAAACAGAAACAAGCTACGGCTCAGAATTCCACGAACAAATTACGGTAAGAAAACGATATTGCATGAGGGGCACAGCTGTTCAATAGATTGCCAAACAAAATCAAAATCTGCGACGACATTAATATCTTTAAAAACAAACTTCAAACTTAATAGATCGAACTATAGACTAAGCTACTTTCGAGAAAATGATGTGTAAGTGTGTGTAAGTTATTCTAAAATATTTAAAAAATCTGCGTCAGTGTATTTAATCAATAAATCCCTTAGTTAGTGCATACCTAGGTAAAAAAAATTAACAAAAAAAAAACGGCTTCAAACACGGCTAAAACCTGAAAAATAAAGTTTTAATACATTGTTTTTCTTTTCTTTTATCAACTTTCCATTGATGACTTAGTCAATCAATTAATCATTTTCATACAAATTTTCATCCCATAATTTTACATCCTAAAAGTAAAATTTCAGAAAATCACATGGATTTTTTAAATTTGTAGCCAAATAGGCCACTTTTAAAATGTTGATTTTTCAGTTTTAAAATGTACCTTAAAACTGTAAAGAAGGGCTAGTTTTGGGGGTTTTAAATCTGAAAAACGTTCATTTATTACTAATGCTCAATTTAAGATTTACAAAAATTATATAGGGTAAACCAGACAGTCATTGGACAGTTAAGCAAATAAACTGGTAAAAATATTTTTATTCTATAAAATAAAATAACATTTAATCCCTTTGAAATTTTTAAAAAATTATTTAGGTTTGTCAAAATTTTAGTGACTCTACCGGGGGTTCGGAAATGCTACAGACTGAGAAGAACACCCCAAGAAACTCAGTCCGGTCCCTCTTAATTCATCTTAGTATCTAATACAGTTTTTTTTTAAATGTAGAAAGGAGCAATTCGTGTCACTGCCAGGCAACCTTGTCTTCTAAAAAGTCTTTAATGCTATAATAAGCTTTCTGGCACAATTTAAGTTTTATTAGTTTTTTAAATTTATTAATTGACATACCTGTTACGGCTGTCGGCAATGTATTGTACATTCGAATACAATTGCCCGCAAAAGAATTGCTTATTTTATTAAGCCTAAATCTAGGTACAGCCAATTTATTCTTATTTCTTAAGTTTAGGTTATGGATATCACTATTTTAAATAAATTTACTATTATTTTTATGAGTATATAATAAGTTTTCATATATGTACTGTGAATACACAGTAAGGATGTTGATATCCTTAAACTTTTCTCTTAATGACTCCCGAAACCCCATATCATAGATAGCCCGGACAGCCCTTTTCTGCAACACAAAGATACATTCGATGTCGGCAGCGTTACCCCATAATAGTATGCCATAGGTCATGCATGACACTGTGGAAATAGCTAAAGTAGACAAGACGCGCTGTTCTAATGTCTGTCAGTTGTCGGATCTTTATAACGGCATAGGCTGCAGAGCTCAGTCTGCCTGAGACTTTCTCGATATGAGGCCCCCACTGCAAGTTGGAGTCTAACTTTATGCCCAGAAAGATAGTTTCATCGACCTATTCTACTTGATCATCCCTAATCCTAATACTGGTGTTAACGAGCCTAACATTTGGCAAGGTGAATCTAATACATTTTGTTTTAGTTTCATTTAACAATAAATTATTTGCGTTAAACCAGTGGACTACCTTAGAGAGGGCATTGTTTACTTCGTCAAGATTCCGTCGGCTACTATAGTAACTTAGATAATATAGAGATATTTTGAAACTAGATAAAATGAGCTATCGTAAGAATAATTTAAAAATCTTATATCTTGTAAAAAGTTGCAAAATATCAGTGTTATAAAAATATGACCAAAAAACATAGTTATTGGACAACATTTATAATTATTGGACAGTAAATAACAGTTATTGGACAGTCGGTAAATATAGGGAAATAATAGTTATACCAGTAATAAAACAACATAAAAAAGTAATGAAACAACATAAGAACATTAAAGGTTAACAAAATTGTTTTTGTAAAGCTAAAATGTCCATAAAAAAATCTGTTAACTAAAGAGTGAGCAAATTGTTCATCATCAAACTTTATTCTGTCTTGATAATTGGAGTTATGAAAATTTGAAGAAATTATATCACAAAAAAATTGAATTAATAAAAAAAAATCGAAAACAACTAAAATATTATTAAGTATTTGGACCATCTTGGTCTTAAAAAAATTATTTATTAAATAAATAAAACAAAAAGTATTTTTTCTAGCAATCTCTATTATCTTTAGGTTTTGCGTTTCCCTTAACTCCCTGAGTGCTAAATTTAAATCATTTGGGTCATAATTCTTCTATTTTATCTTAGGCGTTTTGTTTCTTGACTCCAATTTGCAAGCAAACAATTATTGGACACTATATAGCACAGTTATTGGACGCTGTCCAATATCTGACAGGGTAGTCCGTGATGTCTAAGATTGAAAGTAATACCTATAACAAATTTAATTGCTATAAAATTAAAGCTAAAAATCGTTTAAATTCATATCTCTGGAAAAATTATAGTGATTGGACACTGTCCAATAATAGTTTTTTTTAAATTGTGGCATACAATCATTGGACAGATTAAAATAGTCTCAAAATATAACATTTATGAATTAAAAGTCATTTAATCATGTAAATTGCTTAATAACTTACCGTTTTCCAAACAGTCAAAACAAATACCATACACCACTGCGCCAATATCAACCTTATTAAAAAAAATATTTTTCACGACGATTGTCCGTTACCATGACAGTCGCCGCGAAAAAAATATTTTGTCGCTTTCTTACTGCCAGCTGTTGTAAAACCTATGAACTAAAACAATATCGACCAATAAGAGCTTAATTTGTCAATAAGTATAGATGTCGCTCTTTGTTTGTAGCAACTTATTATTTGACATTCAAAAGCGACTGTCCAATAACTATTCGGTGTCCAATGACTGTCTGGTTTACCCTAGCTTTTTTCTTTCGTACAATATATAACTTGCCACCTCGTTTCACGGAGTTTCATCCTAAATTTTGACGTAATTTATATTTTTTGTACGATTCGGCTGGGCGTTGATGAGTAAGCCAACCAGTTTGTTTATACAGTTTCAGTAGATGATGACTGCTCATGATGTTAGTACATAATTATTCTTGTTTACCATAAATCGGGACATTTGGCGTCCCGATCAAGTTCAAATCGGATTCGGGACGCGTCCTGAGACCCCTGAAAATCGGGACGTTCCGCCCAAATCGGGACACCTGGCAACACTAGTGGAAACCCTCAAGAATGTTATACGTTTTTATTACATCACTGGCTTTTCAGTCTACGGTTACTTTGAAAAAAAAAATCCAAAAAAACCCGACTTCAAACCAAACTAAAAACTGAAAAATAAAGTTCATTTAGCACAAACTTAGACCATATATCACGGGACTAGCCTTTGCGAACCACCGCATACAAAAATATTCTGCTAGTTTTCATAGCGGGTGAAGGGGGAAACACAAAGACATATAAAATTTCATTATATTTAAAAATGTATTAATCGACAAACGCGTAATGGCTGTTGTGTGTTAATTTTTATTGTACAGTCAACTACAATGAAATGTACTAGTTTAATCATATAAAATGATGTACTGATGTACAGTGCTTTTTATATATTTTCTGCCAAGCCAATAGACCAAATGGTCTATTGGCTTGGCAGAAAACAATGCTTAAGTAAGGCGCATCCTGTGGTTAGATGATCTAAGAGCACAAAGGTTAGTATACTGTATTTCAATAATTTTGCGCAAAAATGTAAACGAACACATTTGATCCTATATACCTATCCATAGTTACTTGCAAATGAGTATTCACCCTGATTATTTTCATTCCAGTAACCAGGAGTCATACAGTGTTCTAACAATTATTTCGACACCAAATAACTTCTTTATGATAGTTTGTTTTCATTTAAAATACCTACTCAGGATAGTAAAAAATTCAATGATTTGTCATAATATATTTTCCTACTCATCTGTCTTAGACAACGATTGTCAATACATGACATTTTTACATTATTGCCAGATCGAGCAGGATTGGACTATACCTATATTGTGATTTATCTCAGATATCATGAAAATAAATAATACATACCTACCTACATATTTAATACTGAAATCGGTGCCCAGTAAAACTACGTAGGCTTAGGTAGGCATTATTAATCTCTCTCATAGTAGTCATATTGGCACCGACTTCAGTATTATGTAAATATACCTATTTAATGATATTATATAACTTTGTGCTAAGTGAATTTTAATTTTCAGTTTTTGGTTTGGTTAGAGTCGGTTTATTGTTTGTTAAATTTTTTTTTCATTATTTTTATGACGGGTAGACTGAAAATCTATCTATCTAGGAATACTGAAATCGGTACCCAGTAAAACTACGTAAACTTAGGTATTCATTATTAATCTCTCTCATATTAGTCATAATGGCATCGACTTCAGTATAGGTACAGTATACACCTACAATACTATTTTTATTGTTCAATATTCATAATCACCATCTTTTGAATACACACCTTTCATAATATTGACTCAATAACATTGCTTCAATATTTTATTTCTGTCCGAGTATACAGTTTGTCTATAAAGTCGTGAAATTAAATGAGGGCGCTGCTGAATGCATGTATGCAACCCTATATAGTACGACCAAAATGATTTTGATACGAGGAGTTCGTTCCGAGTAAAATCTTACTAATATTATAAATGCGACAGTTTGTGAGTGTGGAAGTTTATTACTCTTACACGCTCGAACGGTTAAAGGGATCTGGCTGAAATTTGGTACAGGGATACATTATAATCTGGAATAACCATGGCTACTTTTTATTCCGGGAATAAGTTCTTACGGGAAGCGGGAACGGGAACAATACAAATATTATGAATGCGAAAGCTTATGAGTGTGGATGTGAGACTCTTTCACGCTCGAACAGTTGAACTGATCTGGCTGAAATTTGGTACAGGGATACATTATAGTCTGGAATAACACATAGGCTACTTTTCATCCCGGGAATAAGTTCCTACGAGAAGCGGGAACGAGAACAAATTCGACACGGGCGAAGCTGCGGGCATCAGCTAGTGAGTTAATAAATAAAACACATTATACATGTTTAATTTTGTTTCTGTTTTATTGAATCAGATCCAGAATAAAGTTATTGAACCAGATCCAGAAGCCCCGGTCTAATAGCGTCTTACAACCCACCAGCAGGTGCCTAGCAGTCCCAATTGCTTCGCCACAATCATGTAATTACATGTTTTATCTGTAACTTTCCCCCATCTGACAAGGATTTTTTTGGCGCAGTGCACAAATATTAAAATCGTCTATTTCTTTCTTTGCCAACATTTCTGTGTTTCCCAGGAGTTTCAAACTTTCCTTCATTATTAAAACCTTCGTTAAATATTCGCCTAACTGTACTCTCTGATTTTCCTGAAAAGAGTAAAAAAAGAAAATTAATTACCTAATGGAAACAAACTATTGACATGAAGCAATTAATTCAAAATAAAAAATTGGTAGAAAACCAGATTGAACTGAGTATCAAAAATGTAGGTCGTACTATAAAATTACCTACTAACAATGTTATTCTAACCACTGACTTACATATAGATTGTAAGGTTGTGATTCTAACCTAAAAATATGCTAATGCCTTTTTTTGTCTCCAAATCGTAAATTCAGTAAATTTGTAACTTCAGACAGATTCAAAACAAACAATAACACGATTACATACCCACCAAAGATGCTGTTCGCTCATAAACATCCTCAAAATCCCACAACAATTGTCCAGCTTAGTACTCCGCGAAACATCACTGGAAAACTTTAAAAATCACTTCCTGCGCACCACTCCGATTTTCTTTACTCATTTCTCAAACCTTTATGCGTAGTTTGGTCTCAATATGTTGCAGTTTAATCTAAACATTAAAGTTACGTGAGAGAGTAAACGAAATTCGACGATAGCATTGACAACTGACGTACTTAAGTTTCTTGTTGCCAGTGTTGCCACACACATAACTATTTTTAGTTCCTCAAACATTCATTTCACGACTTTATAGACAAACTTTATGTCTGACGTAGAAAAGTAAATTCCAAATTCGAAATTCCGATATACGACTGAAAAATATTGATCAATATTAAGCCTACACGGTGCGAAAAAAAACTTGATCAATAAAATTTAAGCTCCGTCAAACTTTCGTTTAGTGATTGTTCAAACCTCAATATTAGCCCTACACGGTCAACTTATTGAACAATGATTTATATTGATCAATATTATTGTCCGTGTATGGGTCCTCTTAGGTAAATATATTTAATATTAGCTGATAAATCAGAATATACTAACTTTATACTATGTGAATTAATTTTTCAGTTTTTAGTTTGGTTTGAAGTCGGTTTTTTTTTGTTATTTTTTTTTTTCATTATTTTTAGTGACGGGTAGACTGAAAATCTATCTATCTATGTGCAAAGTTATCGACAATACAAATTAATCAAGCCCAAACACAAGGTAACTGCTGTATATCGATAGGGAATTCTCTCTACTTTCGTCTCCATCATCAGATCGCTCGACTCCAGACTTTCATTAAATTTAACTATTTTAAAGCACTTAATCAAAAAATGTACAAACGCCCTAGATGCCCCTTTTCAAAAGTTCCCTTCGATTTCTCTTGGATGCCATCAATCCTGATTTCTTGAAATTGGACCATCTAGAGAGTATCTATTTTCCAGCGAAAAATATTTTTTTCAAACCGGCCCATATACGACAGAGTTCTGCGCGAACAAACATAAAAAAAACAAAAAAAACTTGAGAGGTGTCAAGGGACACCCGGATGGAACGAAGTTCCTTTCGATTAAAGTGAAGGAATTGTAATAAAATTTTATTTTAATTTTAAAATTTTATTGTAAGCAAAAACAAAAACAGAAACAAAAACAAAAAGAAAAGAAATATAAAAAAAAGTGAGTGCGTGTAACCTTTACGCGCGACTGAAACTGAACAGAGCGAAACTCCTATTTGCTTTGGTGTTGCTCGTAGAGTTCATGTTCATCCCCTGGCTAGCACTAGCACTACCACTATCACTACCACTATCACTATCACTACCACTATCACTATCATTACCACTACCACTATCATTACTACTATTACTACCACTATCACTACCACTATCACTACCACTATCACTACCACTATCACTACCACTATCACTACCACTATCACTACCACTATCACTATCACTACCACTCACTACCACTATCACTACCACTATCACTACCACTATCACTACCACTATCACTACCACTATCACTACCACTATCACTACCACTATCACTACCACTATCACTACCACTATCACTACCACTATCACTACCACTATCACTACCAAAAGTGTCGTTACAACTTTTCGTGAGAATTTTTTCCGTCTAGCCCCCTTTCACAACGCGCGATAAGGAACTTCGTTCCAATAAACGGTCGAATTGAGTTATCTCCTCCTAGAGACCTTATTCACCTTATTCTTATCATTCCATGGATTCTCCGTGCGGGCTCCGCCGCCCGGGTCCATGGCACAAGGGGGAACATCCCGACGGCGTCTGGGACTTGCGATCCATTTGAGTAGGTTTAGGGTGGGCCACCTTACTATGCGCATATACGCTCACCTTCCACCGTCAACCCCTGGCCAACCAGATTTGGTAAGATCCTATCAATGCAGCTTTGGATATTCGTTTTAGTAAAGAGCTTACTGAAGCTCTTGGCAATCCAAGGTCATTAAATAAATTATACAGGGATTTAGCTGGAATTTCTCTTGCTCGTACTTCTACAGCATAGAGTTTAACCACATTCTACGGAGGTTCGGAAATGCTACAGACAGAAGAACTCAAATCTCAACAAATTCCGACTCGAGTAAAGTATCCACCGCTTTACTGACACTAACAAGAATGTCTTTGAAAGTATTAAGAACTTTGACTTTTAGCCCCTCTCTATAAAATAGAGTGCAGAGGGGCTTATGTCGAGACTTTGTCTGTAGTCTGTCATCCTGTCGCATTAAACTACGTCACTAGATCACGTGGACACTGTATACTGTAGTTTGACTCAGCCGGATTTTAGAAATAAATGCCTACAGCCGCGCGGTACGTAAGCATGCGATAGGGCTGCCCACCTGCAGCATTTTAATAATATGTGCCTACTTTGACTTTCTATTTAGTATTGCGATTGTAAATATGTACAAACATACATTCATATAGTCACGCCTTTATCCCTGAAGGTGTAGGCAGAGGCATAGTATACGCCTACATTTTACCTTATAGTTTTACGTACGCGTAGATAGTGAGCCTAATGCAGTTGAATTTTTTCAATCCGCCCCGAGGCCTTCAATTTGTATTAAGAATTGTCGTTTTACTGACAACCGGCTTTCATTTCGAGTAAATATGTACCTTTTTTATTTAAACAAAAAAATACTTTGTGAGTAATAATATAATATCCCCGCAACGGCTGGTGGCGGCGGCGCAGCGCCCGTTATCTACTAACGATTGAGAGAGACGGGTAGAGACATTTGAAAACGAGTAAGCGGCGGCGTAGACAATAATAATCGGCTCATCACAAGTTTCGTCAGTGATAGAATCACGGAATTCTAGTCTTTATAATCACTGCGTTAAATTTTTGATTTACAAAATTAAAACTATTTTTCGATTTGAAAGTACTAGTCAGTTTCTAGTAGACTAGTACTTTTCTTACATTGTCAAATTTTGGAAGTTCATATTTGTCTCTATGCGTGTAATAAAAATCAAAGGTAACAAAAATGCTGTCAATCAAAGTCATACGGTGCTAAGTGTCTTGAAACATACCTAAATCATTGCTCTCAATTAAATAACTACGAACTGACAACGGAACTAAATGTAGGTACTACCTACACGTACTAGAGTTCTGAACTAGTTGTTTTTTGGTTATTGTACTATATTGGATCGCACCGTTCACTAACTGAGCAAGCACAAGTCTAGTTTTAAACACACCTTCTTCATGTAACTACCTAGTTCACTATGTAGTGATGTCAATCACTTTGTTTAACTTTAGTCAACTAGTAGTACAGTACCAATTAGTACTTAAGTAAAATCAATTTAGAGTCTTACCTTTCGGAGTTTACAGGTAATCTAAAGAACGTTATCTCTGGGTGCGTTATTGACGAATTCATGCAACCAAAACAAGCACAATAGATTCTAGTTGTCATATTAAATATTTTTAGTAAATAAAACACGCGCGGTTACTATCTAAAAAACGACACCGTCCATTCGTCTACTCGGCACAATCGCGACTGCGGACGCCTGCTTGCGTGCTGAAAAGCCTGCCGAAACCGAGACTCGTAGGTATAGCTTGCGCTTCGTCCGTTTGTAGGGAGTTACAATACTGGTGGTACACAAAAATTAGAGTCAAAAATACAAAGTTTGCAATTTGAGCTACAATATATGACTAAAAAATATGAATGGTCCCTTAAGGACTTTACTAAATGTTCTTTAACAATAGACAAGGTACTCAAAACATCAAATGATAACACTGAGCGCCTTAATTGTTTCCTAAATGACCACTTATGCAATATTAACTGCCCTAAAGCAATTGAGCCGGTGGAGGCCCAGGGCGAACCGGTTACCGCTGAGCCCCTAGCTCCCATTACCACATGCTCGCCCAGTACATCAGTGGATATATTGTGTGACAGTGTAAATAATAGTAATAGTTGTACTAAATTAATTGTATTTAGTGATGATATTGGTACCAATCTAAGTTCATTTTTAAAACAAAACTAAAATTCAAGTTATTACTCGGTTATTAATAACTGCTATCCGGGTGCTTCATTAAGTGGTATTATGCAAAAGATATTAGAATATAAATTTGAAGCTAACAGTAAAATAATATTTTTCTGTGCAAACAGGGGGAAAATTAGCAATGATGATTTGTCCCTATACATGAATTACATCTTAAACTTAAATGTCATACAAGTTGTAATGTTCACACTTCCATTTATAAAAGGTGTGCCAGATTCGGAAAATTCATTTAGATATAAGATGAATTTGCGTTTAAATTTAATGAGTCAGTATAATAATAAATTTAATATAATTGACTTTAATTCTGTATTTAACACAAATTTGTCACATAGTAAGTTTATAGTCTATAATAATCACAAGGGTAGGTATTGTCTACCCAAATATTATAAAAGACAAATAGCAAGTTTGCTATTTTTAATTATTTTTATTCTGTAGCCAAAAACTTGGCTGACAAAACTGCTTTATTTGAGCAGAGTAGATTTAGGACTTTGGAATCTGTTCCAAGTAATTTAAATTAACTGCTGGGACAACAGAGGAATTACCCTCTAGCCAAAATTGTAAATTAATGGAGTTAAATTTAATTGCAAACCGTAATTTTATCGGAAACTGTCCTCCGAACAAAACTAAATTAAAAAATGTAGATTACATCAGCCTGGTGCATTATAATATTGCAACATTAACACAGGTCAAAAAGTTTGAATTGGAGCTGTTCATGAGCTCAGAAAATATTGAAATTGTTTGTCTTACAGAACATATGCGTAAGGAGTATGAGCTCATGTTCAGTTTCAGTAGTCACCGGGTTGGTAGTGCGTTCTGCAGGGTCAACACAACACGGGGGGGTTCGTTGATTTTATTAAATAAGTAATTAAAATATAAGGAACGGAAAGATGTTGTGTCCCTCTCTGTAGAGTGTACAGTTGAAATATCGTGCGTAGAATTGGAGCAATTCATAGTAGTATGCGTATATAAACCTGGAGTCTCACCCTTTTGTGAGTTTGAGGAAGTAATGGATAAAGTGCTATATAAACTTGGAAAAACTAATAAACACCTAATAGTGTGCGGTGGTTTTAATGTTAATATACTTATAAATACGCGTCAGACCAATGATATCTTAAATTTATTTAAATCACACAATCTCACTAACTTATTTTTAGAGCCTACTAGATATTGTGATACAACAGCTACTTGTCTGGACAATATATACAGTGATATGTTGCCAGAAAGTAAGAGTATTATAAATAAGATAAAATCAGATCATACTGGGCAAATAGCATCTTTCAAGATCACAAGAGAAAAAGTTAAAAGACGTAAAATATTATGTAGACCAGTAACTAGTGACCGCTTGGAACGTATGCGAGTTGGACTTTGCAATAAACTTCCATTTTTAGACACTGGCTTAGATCCAAATGTAATGTATAAGTTATTTTTTGATTCCTTTTACAATGAGTTCAACTCCGTATTCAAGTCTAAGGAAGTCACAATCGGTGATAGGCCAGCCTTCAGTGAATGGGCCACTGAGGATATACATAAAAGTAGACAAAAACTGTATGAACTATACTCAGAAAGACAGCTTAATAGAACAGATGAATTTCTAAATTATGTTAAAACTTATTCAAAAAAGTTTAAAGCAGACTGCTTAGCAGCCAAAAGAAAGTATATATGTAATAAAATTCTCAATAGTGTAGACAAAGTTAAATCTACTTGGAAAATAATTAACGCAGAAAGAGGCCAAGCAAAATCGAATGATAATAATTTTAAACTTAAAGTAAATGGTAACATAATTACAACAGATGCCGAAGTCGCTAACGAATTTGAACAATTTTTTTCTCGAATTCCAGTAGATTTGACCAGAGCCCTAGATTCTTCTACCCCAATAGCAGAATCCTTGTTAAAAGCAAATGTTCCTTGCTGTAATGAAATATTCAAATTCAGTAAAATTAGTGTACACACTGTCATAAAAACTTTTAAATCTTTAAATATTAAGAAAACTGCTGACCTCTGGGGAATTTCTGTACATTTAGTTAATTCGTTAATTGAAATGGTTGCCCCTGAATTATCAATAATATTTAATAATTGTGTTGATAGTGGTGTGTTTCCTGACTTAATGAAGTTTAGTAAAATAACTCCTCTGTTTAAATCGGGTAGCACCTCAGATCCGTCCAATTTTCGTCCTATTTCTGTACTACCCACGTTTAGTAAAATCTTTGAAAAGGTAATGCTTAATCAAATGCAAAATCATTTTAATACAAATAAACTATTCCATACTAAACAATTCGGTTTCACGCGCGGTCGGTCTACCACGGATGCTGGAATCAAATTGTTAGAGTGTATATATGAGGCCTGGGAGGAGTCGTATGATGCTTATGGTGTATTCTGCGACTTATCTAAGGCCTTCGATTGCGTCCAGCATCAGACTTTAATTCAAAAACTTGATCATTATGGAATCCGGGGGACGGCCTTGGATTTAATTAGTTCTTACCTTAGAGATAGAGTACAGAGAGTAGTTATAAATGGTAAACAGTCAAATGGTTCTGCTGTAACAATGGGGGTGCCTCAGGGTTCAATTCTGGGAACTTTTCTATTTTTAGTGTACATAAATGATCTCCCTCACCTTATAAGAGACGATCACGAGGTAGTTTTGTTTGCTGATGACACATCTTTAATATTTAAAGTTGAACGTGGACAACGCGATCTTGACGAAGTAAACAATGCCCTCTCTAGGGTAGTCCACTGGTTTAACGCTAATAATTTATTGTTAAACGAAACTAAAACAAAATGTATTAGATTCACCTTGCCAAATGTTAGGCTCGTTAACACCAGTATTAAGATTAGGGATGATCAAGTAGAATTGGTCGATGAAACTGTCTTTCTGGGCATAAAGTTAGACTCCAACTTGCAGTGGGGGCCTCATATCGAGAGAGTCTCGGGCAGACTGAGCTCTGCAGCCTATGCCGTTAAAAAGATCCGACAACTGACAGACATTAGAACAGCGCGTCTTGTCTACTTTAGCTACTTCCACAGTGTCATGACCTATGGCATACTATTATGGGGTAACGCTGCCGACATCGAATGTATCTTTGTGTTGCAGAAAAGGGCTGTCCGGGCTATCTATGGTATGGGGTTTCGGGAGTCATTAAGAGAAAAGTTTAAGGATATCAACATCCTTACTGTGTATTCACAGTACATATATGAAAACTTATTATATACTCATAAAAATAACAGTAAATTTATTAAAAATAGTGATATCCATAACCTAAACTTAAGAAATAAGAATAAATTGGCTGTACCTAGATTTAGGCTTAATAAAATAAGCAATTCTTTTGCGGGCAATTGTATTCGAATGTACAATACATTGCCGACAGCCATAACAGGTTTGTCAGTTAATAAATTTAAAAAACTAGTAAAACTTAAATTGTACCAGAAAGCTTATTATAGCATTAAAGACTTTCTAGAAGACAAGGTTGCCTGGCAGTGACACGAATTGCTCCTTTCTACATTTAAAAACAAAACTGTATTAGATACTAACGGACTGAGTTTCTTGGGGTGTTCTTCTCAGTCTGTAGCATTTCCGAACCCCCGGTAGAGTCACAAAAATTTTGACACACCTAAATAATTTTTTAAAAATTTCAAAGGGAATAAATTTTATTTTATTTTATTTTATTTTTATTTTTGGTTTAATATACTGTGACGTATACTGTGACGTGGATCATCTGTTCAAAGTTTGAAATAAATAAAAAATGACAACGTCAATCGGATTGAACTTTCACAATAAACGTGTTAGAGAGGGGCAGTCTAGTGAGAACGATCGCACGGCTTCTTGTTAACATTCACGAATAATGACTAGGCAGTGTGGTCTCTGTTACCTTAGCCTGTTCCATGAAGAATGAAAATAAAATAAATTAATGTTGTCATTGTCAATGTCAAACTGATTGTCACTTGTCAAATTGTCAGGCAGCGCTCAGCGGCAGGCGGCGTGTTTTCGCTAGGTTATGTTATTTTCATCTAAAATCAATTCAATTTTGACTAAAAATGGGGAAAGTTAGAAAACCTAAACCGACTCGAATTAAGAAAAGTACAGAGGTGGTTGAAAAAAATGACCAAGAAGAGCAACTGCCAGTTGAAGGCAAAGAAAATGCCATACAAACCATATTAGACCAAATGCAGGTTAGTATTATATTATATTCACGTTGTCCTTATCTGCCACTGTTTACAAAATTATACTACTATATTCAATTTATTTCTTGTTTATAGGCAGCCGATGTTGAGGAAAAATACTGTGGCTTACAAACTCTAGGTCTTTTGATTGAAAGTCCAGAGAATGTACAGCAAATTATAGAAAGAGAGTTGGTAAAGGTAGCGGCTCCATTGCTACTTGATCCAGCCAGTTCTGTACGTAATGCTGCAGCGGGCACTCTGCGTAATTTGTCAGCTGTCGGTATGGATGTTTGTGATGCTATGATGGAGCAGGATATCATGACACCTGTTACTTGCTATTTTCATGAGGTTGGTTATTCAATATCAAAATGTTCTATTTAATGTAGTCAATATTATTAAGGCATATTTTTATTTCCGAGGCTTGCATTTGATGTTTAATGAATTTACCTTTTGTTTGTTATAATGTTGTATTACATTAATCACATATTCTTGAATTAAATATCTTATATATTATTTAGTTTGCGCCTCTAGTATGTTCTTTATTAAATATTAGCAGCTATTATAATACTGCCATTGAATGGCTAAAAAGCCGTAGTATATGTAGAATGCCGTTGCTGTGCTCTAGTTTTTTTCTTCTTTGTTTATATTGAGCACTTTATTATTACCCTAAAACTGTTGAAGTATTTGCTATTTATTGTTTTAACTGCACAACAGTGCAACATCATGATATGTTGCACTACTGTGCGGTTAATACAATATTATTATGTTTTCTTTAATTCTTTTCCTATCTTATATTTTGTTTGATGATAAATTTTCAGTATGCTGAGAATTGGGTACCTAAAAAATCCGATTCAAAGACAAAAGATGATGATGATATTGACACATTTATTCAGTGTGTGAACCTGCTGTTAAATATTTGTGAAAGCTCAGGTAAGAACAGGTGAGGTAATTGTATTCTAAAATTAAAATGTAAGTACTAAGCGTCAGTACAAAAAAATTGCTCTCTGTAAGACTATGAAGCTGGGTTTAAAAAATATTTTGAAACTTTTTGTCACACAGCACCAGCTAGCCCAAATAAGGCTAATATAAGCTTGGACTATGAGATCTGGACAATCTTACTTCTTACTAATATTATAAATGCGAAAGTTTGTGAGTGTAGATGTTTGTTACTCTTTCACGCTCAAACCGCTGAACGGATCGGGCTGAAATTTGGTACAGAGATACATTATAGTCTGGAATAACACATAGGCTATTTTTTATCCCGGGAATAACTTCCCGCGGGAACAAATTTTACGCGGGCGAAGCTGCGGGCATCAGCTAGTACTTAATATTTCTTAATCTATATCTAACGATATTATTATACAGTATGCATAGAGAACTACCAAAGTACAAAGCAAACATTTGCAGATCACACAAATATTTGGTCTTACTCAGGATTTGAACCCAACACTTCCCCAGTAGTGGTTGCATACCCGACCAGGTGTGCCACTGACAGCCAAGCTTGTAACTTTATTTCTTCTTCAAAGTCGGCACCAATCTATCTATTTATATTGCTATAGAGTTCTTACAATGTTCTAATGTAATGGAGAAAGGGAGAGTATATGTTAATTGTGTAAACGACTGGCACTGTGGCGCAGTCGGTAGTGATACCGCCTGCGGCGCTGGAGGTCGTGGGTTCGATTCCCACCGGAGACAAATATTTGTGTGACCCATAAATGCTTGTCTCAAGAGTCTGGGTGTTTCTATGTATAATATGTATGTATCTAAAAGTATATAAGTATATAAGTATTTATATCCGTAGTCTGATACCCATAACACAAGCAGGTTATTCCTAGCTTACTTTGGGATCAGATAGCGTTGTGTGAAACGTCCGTGAATATTTATTATTTATCTATTGTACTTATTAATTACAGATCTAGCCATCAAATACCTTGGGCAGTCAAGAATTTTGGACATACTACCTCGCTACCTAGATGTTGGAACATTTACACATGACATTGTGATAGCTATACTACAATGTTTATTTGTAGTGGTAGAAGACAATCCTACAGCCATGGCTAAGATAAAATCAAACGCAGAGAGGGAATTGCAGACTCTTTTAGGACTTGAAGGCAATGATCCTTCTGTACAACTTATTAAAACTCTCTCAGCAGGAGTGATTATAAACAGCTGCAATGGAAATATAACTATGCTGCCTACGGATGTCATCAATCAAATATTATCAATATTAGCTGATACTTTAGCTGTAGATCACAGATTTGTGTGCAACCAATTGACTAGTAGTATGCCTTTAAGTGATGACACTGGAATTGTGCCTCCACCTAAGGATAAAGCAGCAAAACAACTTGATAACCAACTTGAATCTGTGTCACATATACTGATAGCTCAACAAAGTGCACTTGAAATTATTGCCAATATTTGTTCATGTGAAGGTAAGAATTTTATGTTGCAAATTATATAGGAAAAGCTAGACAAAAAATAAATGAAACTGACAATGATAAACTGCAAAGTTTGACATTGACCTTTAAAATGATATTTGAAATTACAAATTGAAATTTTTGGGTAGGACATTCAAACTCATAGAAAGTTAGTTATGCTGTTACTTTAAGTCAAATATAAGAACTAATCTATTATATTGACAGTTCCAGCAGCACACATTATTATTTTCTTGTGGGGGACACCAACCATGCCGAGCAGACGATCCGACTGCCTGTTTTGCTGCCCATTTCGTCAAAAATTTCAGTAGCACATAAGTGAATTATACATTGCATCTATTCTCCACCTTGACGTTGGCAGAATCATTGTTAAACGACGAGGCCATTAATACAAGAAAAAAGAAGATGACGAAAATTCATTTCGAGTAAATATGTACCTTTTTTATTTAAACAAAAAAATACTTTGTGAGTAATAATATAATATCCCCGCAACGGCTGGTGGCGGCGGCGCAGCGCCCGTTATCTACTAACGATTGAGAGAGACGGGTAGAGACATTTGAAAACGAGTAAGCGGCGGCGTAGACAATAATAATCGGCTCATCACAAGTTTCGTCAGTGATAGAATCACGGAATTCTAGTCTTTATAATCACTGCGTTAAATTTTTGATTTACAAAATTAAAACTATTTTTCGATTTGAAAGTACTAGTCAGTTTCTAGTAGACTAGTACTTTTCTTACATTGTCAAATTTTGGAAGTTCATATTTGTCTCTATGCGTGTAATAAAAATCAAAGGTAACAAAAATGCTGTCAATCAAAGTCATACGGTGCTAAGTGTCTTGAAACATACCTAAATCATTGCTCTCAATTAAATAACTACGAACTGACAACGGAACTAAATGTAGGTACTACCTACACGTACTAGAGTTCTGAACTAGTTGTTTTTTGGTTATTGTACTATATTGGATCGCACCGTTCACTAACTGAGCAAGCACAAGTCTAGTTTTAAACACACCTTCTTCATGTAACTACCTAGTTCACTATGTAGTGATGTCAATCACTTTGTTTAACTTTAGTCAACTAGTAGTACAGTACCAATTAGTACTTAAGTAAAATCAATTTAGAGTCTTACCTTTCGGAGTTTACAGGTAATCTAAAGAACGTTATCTCTGGGTGCGTTATTGACGAATTCATGCAACCAAAACAAGCACAATAGATTCTAGTTGTCATATTAAATATTTTTAGTAAATAAAACACGCGCGGTTACTATCTAAAAAACGACACCGTCCATTCGTCTACTCGGCACAATCGCGACTGCGGACGCCTGCTTGCGTGCTGAAAAGCCTGCCGAAACCGAGACTCGTAGGTATAGCTTGCGCTTCGTCCGTTTGTAGGGAGTTACAATACTGGTGGTACACAAAAATTAGAGTCAAAAATACAAAGTTTGCAATTTGAGCTACAATATATGACTAAAAAATATGAATGGTCCCTTAAGGACTTTACTAAATGTTCTTTAACAATAGACAAGGTACTCAAAACATCAAATGATAACACTGAGCGCCTTAATTGTTTCCTAAATGACCACTTATGCAATATTAACTGCCCTAAAGCAATTGAGCCGGTGGAGGCCCAGGGCGAACCGGTTACCGCTGAGCCCCTAGCTCCCATTACCACATGCTCGCCCAGTACATCAGTGGATATATTGTGTGACAGTGTAAATAATAGTAATAGTTGTACTAAATTAATTGTATTTAGTGATGATATTGGTACCAATCTAAGTTCATTTTTAAAACAAAACTAAAATTCAAGTTATTACTCGGTTATTAATAACTGCTATCCGGGTGCTTCATTAAGTGGTATTATGCAAAAGATATTAGAATATAAATTTGAAGCTAACAGTAAAATAATATTTTTCTGTGCAAACAGGGGGAAAATTAGCAATGATGATTTGTCCCTATACATGAATTACATCTTAAACTTAAATGTCATACAAGTTGTAATGTTCACACTTCCATTTATAAAAGGTGTGCCAGATTCGGAAAATTCATTTAGATATAAGATGAATTTGCGTTTAAATTTAATGAGTCAGTATAATAATAAATTTAATATAATTGACTTTAATTCTGTATTTAACACAAATTTGTCACATAGTAAGTTTATAGTCTATAATAATCACAAGGGTAGGTATTGTCTACCCAAATATTATAAAAGACAAATAGCAAGTTTGCTATTTTTAATTATTTTTATTCTGTAGCCAAAAACTTGGCTGACAAAACTGCTTTATTTGAGCAGAGTAGATTTAGGACTTTGGAATCTGTTCCAAGTAATTTAAATTAACTGCTGGGACAACAGAGGAATTACCCTCTAGCCAAAATTGTAAATTAATGGAGTTAAATTTAATTGCAAACCGTAATTTTATCGGAAACTGTCCTCCGAACAAAACTAAATTAAAAAATGTAGATTACATCAGCCTGGTGCATTATAATATTGCAACATTAACACAGGTCAAAAAGTTTGAATTGGAGCTGTTCATGAGCTCAGAAAATATTGAAATTGTTTGTCTTACAGAACATATGCGTAAGGAGTATGAGCTCATGTTCAGTTTCAGTAGTCACCGGGTTGGTAGTGCGTTCTGCAGGGTCAACACAACACGGGGGGGTTCGTTGATTTTATTAAATAAGTAATTAAAATATAAGGAACGGAAAGATGTTGTGTCCCTCTCTGTAGAGTGTACAGTTGAAATATCGTGCGTAGAATTGGAGCAATTCATAGTAGTATGCGTATATAAACCTGGAGTCTCACCCTTTTGTGAGTTTGAGGAAGTAATGGATAAAGTGCTATATAAACTTGGAAAAACTAATAAACACCTAATAGTGTGCGGTGGTTTTAATGTTAATATACTTATAAATACGCGTCAGACCAATGATATCTTAAATTTATTTAAATCACACAATCTCACTAACTTATTTTTAGAGCCTACTAGATATTGTGATACAACAGCTACTTGTCTGGACAATATATACAGTGATATGTTGCCAGAAAGTAAGAGTATTATAAATAAGATAAAATCAGATCATACTGGGCAAATAGCATCTTTCAAGATCACAAGAGAAAAAGTTAAAAGACGTAAAATATTATGTAGACCAGTAACTAGTGACCGCTTGGAACGTATGCGAGTTGGACTTTGCAATAAACTTCCATTTTTAGACACTGGCTTAGATCCAAATGTAATGTATAAGTTATTTTTTGATTCCTTTTACAATGAGTTCAACTCCGTATTCAAGTCTAAGGAAGTCACAATCGGTGATAGGCCAGCCTTCAGTGAATGGGCCACTGAGGATATACATAAAAGTAGACAAAAACTGTATGAACTATACTCAGAAAGACAGCTTAATAGAACAGATGAATTTCTAAATTATGTTAAAACTTATTCAAAAAAGTTTAAAGCAGACTGCTTAGCAGCCAAAAGAAAGTATATATGTAATAAAATTCTCAATAGTGTAGACAAAGTTAAATCTACTTGGAAAATAATTAACGCAGAAAGAGGCCAAGCAAAATCGAATGATAATAATTTTAAACTTAAAGTAAATGGTAACATAATTACAACAGATGCCGAAGTCGCTAACGAATTTGAACAATTTTTTTCTCGAATTCCAGTAGATTTGACCAGAGCCCTAGATTCTTCTACCCCAATAGCAGAATCCTTGTTAAAAGCAAATGTTCCTTGCTGTAATGAAATATTCAAATTCAGTAAAATTAGTGTACACACTGTCATAAAAACTTTTAAATCTTTAAATATTAAGAAAACTGCTGACCTCTGGGGAATTTCTGTACATTTAGTTAATTCGTTAATTGAAATGGTTGCCCCTGAATTATCAATAATATTTAATAATTGTGTTGATAGTGGTGTGTTTCCTGACTTAATGAAGTTTAGTAAAATAACTCCTCTGTTTAAATCGGGTAGCACCTCAGATCCGTCCAATTTTCGTCCTATTTCTGTACTACCCACGTTTAGTAAAATCTTTGAAAAGGTAATGCTTAATCAAATGCAAAATCATTTTAATACAAATAAACTATTCCATACTAAACAATTCGGTTTCACGCGCGGTCGGTCTACCACGGATGCTGGAATCAAATTGTTAGAGTGTATATATGAGGCCTGGGAGGAGTCGTATGATGCTTATGGTGTATTCTGCGACTTATCTAAGGCCTTCGATTGCGTCCAGCATCAGACTTTAATTCAAAAACTTGATCATTATGGAATCCGGGGGACGGCCTTGGATTTAATTAGTTCTTACCTTAGAGATAGAGTACAGAGAGTAGTTATAAATGGTAAACAGTCAAATGGTTCTGCTGTAACAATGGGGGTGCCTCAGGGTTCAATTCTGGGAACTTTTCTATTTTTAGTGTACATAAATGATCTCCCTCACCTTATAAGAGACGATCACGAGGTAGTTTTGTTTGCTGATGACACATCTTTAATATTTAAAGTTGAACGTGGACAACGCGATCTTGACGAAGTAAACAATGCCCTCTCTAGGGTAGTCCACTGGTTTAACGCTAATAATTTATTGTTAAACGAAACTAAAACAAAATGTATTAGATTCACCTTGCCAAATGTTAGGCTCGTTAACACCAGTATTAAGATTAGGGATGATCAAGTAGAATTGGTCGATGAAACTGTCTTTCTGGGCATAAAGTTAGACTCCAACTTGCAGTGGGGGCCTCATATCGAGAGAGTCTCGGGCAGACTGAGCTCTGCAGCCTATGCCGTTAAAAAGATCCGACAACTGACAGACATTAGAACAGCGCGTCTTGTCTACTTTAGCTACTTCCACAGTGTCATGACCTATGGCATACTATTATGGGGTAACGCTGCCGACATCGAATGTATCTTTGTGTTGCAGAAAAGGGCTGTCCGGGCTATCTATGGTATGGGGTTTCGGGAGTCATTAAGAGAAAAGTTTAAGGATATCAACATCCTTACTGTGTATTCACAGTACATATATGAAAACTTATTATATACTCATAAAAATAACAGTAAATTTATTAAAAATAGTGATATCCATAACCTAAACTTAAGAAATAAGAATAAATTGGCTGTACCTAGATTTAGGCTTAATAAAATAAGCAATTCTTTTGCGGGCAATTGTATTCGAATGTACAATACATTGCCGACAGCCATAACAGGTTTGTCAGTTAATAAATTTAAAAAACTAGTAAAACTTAAATTGTACCAGAAAGCTTATTATAGCATTAAAGACTTTCTAGAAGACAAGGTTGCCTGGCAGTGACACGAATTGCTCCTTTCTACATTTAAAAACAAAACTGTATTAGATACTAACGGACTGAGTTTCTTGGGGTGTTCTTCTCAGTCTGTAGCATTTCCGAACCCCCGGTAGAGTCACAAAAATTTTGACACACCTAAATAATTTTTTAAAAATTTCAAAGGGAATAAATTTTATTTTATTTTATTTTATTTTTATTTTTGGTTTAATATACTGTGACGTATACTGTGACGTGGATCATCTGTTCAAAGTTTGAAATAAATAAAAAATGACAACGTCAATCGGATTGAACTTTCACAATAAACGTGTTAGAGAGGGGCAGTCTAGTGAGAACGATCGCACGGCTTCTTGTTAACATTCACGAATAATGACTAGGCAGTGTGGTCTCTGTTACCTTAGCCTGTTCCATGAAGAATGAAAATAAAATAAATTAATGTTGTCATTGTCAATGTCAAACTGATTGTCACTTGTCAAATTGTCAGGCAGCGCTCAGCGGCAGGCGGCGTGTTTTCGCTAGGTTATGTTATTTTCATCTAAAATCAATTCAATTTTGACTAAAAATGGGGAAAGTTAGAAAACCTAAACCGACTCGAATTAAGAAAAGTACAGAGGTGGTTGAAAAAAATGACCAAGAAGAGCAACTGCCAGTTGAAGGCAAAGAAAATGCCATACAAACCATATTAGACCAAATGCAGGTTAGTATTATATTATATTCACGTTGTCCTTATCTGCCACTGTTTACAAAATTATACTACTATATTCAATTTATTTCTTGTTTATAGGCAGCCGATGTTGAGGAAAAATACTGTGGCTTACAAACTCTAGGTCTTTTGATTGAAAGTCCAGAGAATGTACAGCAAATTATAGAAAGAGAGTTGGTAAAGGTAGCGGCTCCATTGCTACTTGATCCAGCCAGTTCTGTACGTAATGCTGCAGCGGGCACTCTGCGTAATTTGTCAGCTGTCGGTATGGATGTTTGTGATGCTATGATGGAGCAGGATATCATGACACCTGTTACTTGCTATTTTCATGAGGTTGGTTATTCAATATCAAAATGTTCTATTTAATGTAGTCAATATTATTAAGGCATATTTTTATTTCCGAGGCTTGCATTTGATGTTTAATGAATTTACCTTTTGTTTGTTATAATGTTGTATTACATTAATCACATATTCTTGAATTAAATATCTTATATATTATTTAGTTTGCGCCTCTAGTATGTTCTTTATTAAATATTAGCAGCTATTATAATACTGCCATTGAATGGCTAAAAAGCCGTAGTATATGTAGAATGCCGTTGCTGTGCTCTAGTTTTTTTCTTCTTTGTTTATATTGAGCACTTTATTATTACCCTAAAACTGTTGAAGTATTTGCTATTTATTGTTTTAACTGCACAACAGTGCAACATCATGATATGTTGCACTACTGTGCGGTTAATACAATATTATTATGTTTTCTTTAATTCTTTTCCTATCTTATATTTTGTTTGATGATAAATTTTCAGTATGCTGAGAATTGGGTACCTAAAAAATCCGATTCAAAGACAAAAGATGATGATGATATTGACACATTTATTCAGTGTGTGAACCTGCTGTTAAATATTTGTGAAAGCTCAGGTAAGAACAGGTGAGGTAATTGTATTCTAAAATTAAAATGTAAGTACTAAGCGTCAGTACAAAAAAATTGCTCTCTGTAAGACTATGAAGCTGGGTTTAAAAAATATTTTGAAACTTTTTGTCACACAGCACCAGCTAGCCCAAATAAGGCTAATATAAGCTTGGACTATGAGATCTGGACAATCTTACTTCTTACTAATATTATAAATGCGAAAGTTTGTGAGTGTAGATGTTTGTTACTCTTTCACGCTCAAACCGCTGAACGGATCGGGCTGAAATTTGGTACAGAGATACATTATAGTCTGGAATAACACATAGGCTATTTTTTATCCCGGGAATAACTTCCCGCGGGAACAAATTTTACGCGGGCGAAGCTGCGGGCATCAGCTAGTACTTAATATTTCTTAATCTATATCTAACGATATTATTATACAGTATGCATAGAGAACTACCAAAGTACAAAGCAAACATTTGCAGATCACACAAATATTTGGTCTTACTCAGGATTTGAACCCAACACTTCCCCAGTAGTGGTTGCATACCCGACCAGGTGTGCCACTGACAGCCAAGCTTGTAACTTTATTTCTTCTTCAAAGTCGGCACCAATCTATCTATTTATATTGCTATAGAGTTCTTACAATGTTCTAATGTAATGGAGAAAGGGAGAGTATATGTTAATTGTGTAAACGACTGGCACTGTGGCGCAGTCGGTAGTGATACCGCCTGCGGCGCTGGAGGTCGTGGGTTCGATTCCCACCGGAGACAAATATTTGTGTGACCCATAAATGCTTGTCTCAAGAGTCTGGGTGTTTCTATGTATAATATGTATGTATCTAAAAGTATATAAGTATATAAGTATTTATATCCGTAGTCTGATACCCATAACACAAGCAGGTTATTCCTAGCTTACTTTGGGATCAGATAGCGTTGTGTGAAACGTCCGTGAATATTTATTATTTATCTATTGTACTTATTAATTACAGATCTAGCCATCAAATACCTTGGGCAGTCAAGAATTTTGGACATACTACCTCGCTACCTAGATGTTGGAACATTTACACATGACATTGTGATAGCTATACTACAATGTTTATTTGTAGTGGTAGAAGACAATCCTACAGCCATGGCTAAGATAAAATCAAACGCAGAGAGGGAATTGCAGACTCTTTTAGGACTTGAAGGCAATGATCCTTCTGTACAACTTATTAAAACTCTCTCAGCAGGAGTGATTATAAACAGCTGCAATGGAAATATAACTATGCTGCCTACGGATGTCATCAATCAAATATTATCAATATTAGCTGATACTTTAGCTGTAGATCACAGATTTGTGTGCAACCAATTGACTAGTAGTATGCCTTTAAGTGATGACACTGGAATTGTGCCTCCACCTAAGGATAAAGCAGCAAAACAACTTGATAACCAACTTGAATCTGTGTCACATATACTGATAGCTCAACAAAGTGCACTTGAAATTATTGCCAATATTTGTTCATGTGAAGGTAAGAATTTTATGTTGCAAATTATATAGGAAAAGCTAGACAAAAAATAAATGAAACTGACAATGATAAACTGCAAAGTTTGACATTGACCTTTAAAATGATATTTGAAATTACAAATTGAAATTTTTGGGTAGGACATTCAAACTCATAGAAAGTTAGTTATGCTGTTACTTTAAGTCAAATATAAGAACTAATCTATTATATTGACAGTTCCAGCAGCACACATTATTATTTTCTTGTGGGGGACACCAACCATGCCGAGCAGACGATCCGACTGCCTGTTTTGCTGCCCATTTCGTCAAAAATTTCAGTAGCACATAAGTGAATTATACATTGCATCTATTCTCCACCTTGACGTTGGCAGAATCATTGTTAAACGACGAGGCCATTAATACAAGAAAAAAGAAGATGACGAAAATACATTTCGTTTTATCTCTGAATTCAAAGTTCCTCACTTGATCTTGTTACTTCATCCGGTTTCCTCAGGTCTACTGGGTCTTATTTTTACACCTTTGAAAGTCCACTTCCACAAATATCTACTACCCAAACATTAACTCTTCGTACTTTACAACTTTCCTTAGACTTTCTTTTTTCTTTACACTAGTTCCTCTCTTGCCATTGCTCAAAAAAAGGTGACAATTTTTATTACAGATGGTGAGGACATGCAGGTCAATGACTCATCAGAGAGTGATGGAGAAGAGGAATTTAATGAAAATGGTGATGATTCAGTTTTACCAGAAGATAAACTGCCACCTGAAATAATGGAAGCTGTAATATCTTTGAAAATGTTTGACAATGTATGGGCCAGAACGCAACCACCGGCACAAAATGTCATGTTAATACTGAAAGAATATGAAGGATCTCAGTTGATTTATAAAAGGTGCCTACCCTATTTATTTATTTTCTGGTATAACGGGTTCATGACTGAACCACTCTGTTTTTGCTAAAACAATTTATGAGTGTAGGAATCTGAAAGTATGATGACATTAGATTATTAGATATCAAATTTTTATTCTTTTATCAATAAAGCTTTTTTTAAAATAGTGGCTGTCGAATTCTGATGACTGAGATTTTATTTTCAGACTATAGGGTTCAATGGTCAATTGAATCAGTTACTTATTTCATAGTAGGCAAAAATGAGTTTTATTGACCTATATGAAACGGTATCGACTACTTCCACTATATTGTTTATTATTAAATATCAAAATAAACATTTTTATTTAATCTTTACAGGCTGCAAAGTTTACAAACACGAGCATTATTATGCATAAACAATTTACTTTCAACGCTTCCTATCGAACATCTTGGAGGAGTGAATGGCGTCTACAAAATCTGGGTTGACGCAGGGAAGCTAGTCTTTAAATCTACTTCTGAAAACCTGAGCCTTTCTGAGTCAGCCACGGCTGTAATGAGAGCTGCTTTAGACAAAATTAAATTCCGAGAAAACGGTAACACAAGCGATTGCGACTTGTTCAAGGATTTGGCTTTGTCAGATATAGAGGTAACTATTTAAATTTGCAACTACCGTCGTAGCGAAATAAGGTTTGAATATACTCATGGATAGTAAATATACAGACTACCGACTTTTTGCTTATCATCACTAATTATGACGAAATCTTAGCTGTTAAAAAGCTCGCAAAAAAAATACAATGAACTACAGTTTCGTAGCTTTGTGCATGTTTGTATTTCTGTAGCATGGTCACCATTAGTTTCTATTATCGTAACCATTGCCTTGCTAGTGCCCCGGCCTAAGAGTTAGTCATGATTAAAGTTTACTAGATCTGTGTTATCCATTTATATTAATTAATCAAATCTGCCTATCACACCCACGACTGGACCCACTGATTTCACTTTTGGGTGGTTCACCAGCCTGACGTTTTTTCCAAGTTTTCCTTCTCAGACTGACGGGGACCCCGAATATTTCGCTAGGGACCTATCGCACCAAGTGTTGCTATTTATATCACTATTCCTTTACAGATGATGTTGAATGGAGTGAAAGAGTGTGAAGTACCCGAAATAAGATCCAATTTAATCAGAATGGTTGGAATCCTAGCATTACTATTGGTCAATAACTTGAATGATATCACATCTAATGTGATATGCGTTATTACCGAGTTTATTCTAGAACAAGCACATAAAGAGAATGAAGTTTGGGTGTTAGCCGAGGCTGTAGACACACTAGTCGATTTGTACTCTGAAGATGAAACGGATACATTAGCTGCTAAGGTCAAGCTGGTTGAGAAGTTGACAATACTCGCGCCTATATTGAAAAACAAAGTAAGTTGTTCTGTCAATTGTGTTTCCAACCTCATAATACCTGAATTGCTGCAACTAGGTCTCGTTGAAATGTTGCGACTAGGTCTCATTGAAATGTTGCGACTAGGTCTCGTTTATTAGTTAGCAGTTTTTTTTATACGACTGAGGTGGCAGACAAGCTTACGGCCCATCTATTTGTTGGTTACTGTAGCATATGGATGTTTGCAGCACCAGAAGAGCTACAAACGAGCTGTCGACCAGGGTGCAGTTGTATCACTTTGCCTTATCTTGGGCTCATGACATGTTGGTGATAACAATGATCAATCAAATCAGCCCATCACCATTCACTGCTTCTTCTAATTACATTTTGAGAGGGTGATAGTCTTAATCTGTACCATACTGGTTAGACGGGCTAGCTTAAATTTATGGATCGGCTTGCAGGTGAGGCAGGCTTGGGACTTGGCCCCATCACACTACATACACACATACATACATGCATATAGTCACGCTTTGATCCCCAAAGGGGTAGGCAGAGGCATAGCATACGCTCACATTTTACTATATAGTTTTATGTCGCACGTTATATTTGGTGAGCCTATTGCCGTGTTACTGCTACTCCTGACGCACTACATAAAAAGTGATTAACAAATTTAATGTGAAATCGGTATTGAGCAGGACTCGAATCTGCATCTTCTGGTATACCGGAGCAGACGCTCTAACCGTTAAACCATCAAGACACTACTCTCAACCGACTAATTCTTACACCTGATACGTCTTTGGTCGACGTATTATTATTATTAAGTTACTAGCTTATGGCCGCAGCTTTGCCTACGTGGAATTTTGTTACCGTTCTCGCTTCCCGTGGGAATTTCTTTTGGGGAGATAAAAGCCTGTGTTAATAATCTAATTTAATCTATCCCTGTACAAAATTTTAGTCAGATCGGTTCAGTCATTAGAGCGTCAAAGAGTCACAAACATCTACACATACAAACTCACAAAATTGACACAAAGCAAGATCTAACAAATTACTGTAATTCTTTTCAGGCGAGACAGCAGAAACGACTTCCAAAAGAATATAAAGTTCTTGTTAGTACCGCCATTTCTAATTTACCGAGATTTATTAAGTACAAAAAGATTAGAGTAAGCAAATTATAATGAGATTTCGAATTTTGATTGTAATGTATACAATATTGATTTATATTTACACTGTAAGTTATCTATTGATATAAATTTTTGACATTATCTGTGGTTTTCAATTATATTCTGACAACTGTAAGTATATTAGGTATCTTCATGTAGAACCTCTTCTGACATCTCGCACTTTCGTAATTAAGTAAAAATTTCATACTAAAATCGCGTTTTAAAAGAAGTAGTGGAGCAGGAGAGTAAACATACTGACGAACTATTCCAGTACCCACCAAATATACAAAGAAAACCCTTAAAATCGATCGGGCCGTTTTGCAGCAGTGCGATTTCAAACACCTGAGATATGTATTTATTAGAAGTTTGATTTTAAACAAAGTGTAATTTAGTATTTGTAATGTGTGTGAACTAATCTTTTCCCCACTTGCATCTTACCTGGAAACCTGTCTTGCTGTGAAGCAGTTTGTTGGAAGTGATCCTATATAAAAAAAAACCACACTATAAATACAATAATAATTTATTAAATAACAATGACTCGACTAACAAATAACTACTCCCAAGGTGAACATTTGTATAAATATATAGGAATCTTTTAACACAAACACATAGTGCACTAAATACCTATAGCTGTTTTTATGACAAATCAAACTACCCTATAGTCTTTGCAACAGTTTACTTATACCAGTATAGCTATGAATCTATAATAAATATATCTCCCCATATCTTCAAGTCACTAAAATTAAGTAGTAAAGCAATTTGTTCTATGTAATGTAAAATGCTCCAAAAACTACAGAATCAATCACTATTAGTCATTTTTACGCGATATTACAGAGGCATTACAATAAATGAAAAAAATGCTATCACAAATAAATTATTCTACGCGGGTAGATGTTTAAAATATTATATTTAAGGATATTTAAACGTCTGGCAAAAAAGAACATATAAAACAACCGCGTGTAGGAACGCCATAGTTTAAAGGTTAATACACAAAATAATAAGATACAGAAGGAAATCCACATACAAAGTGCGCTGAGCTACGACACCGCTCACGGAGTTCACGGACACAAGGTCAGAGGATTTTAATAGGAATTTGCGATATTTGGTTTTAGCGCCAGCGTGCTTAGCCAAAAGTAAATATACGAGATTGCTTTCTGTACCTTATTATTTTGTGGTTAATATTTTAAATAGCCTTCTGGATTGTATTTACCACGTCTAGGCGGGAGTGCAGACACTCACTGTTAATATATTGCTCTTAGTAAGACCACAGTTAACACGTTATAGGTAAGACTAGCTCAATTTCAGGAAGAAGGAAGACTACTTATTATTGTTCGGGTAGGTCTTGCCAAACTTATATAATGCTCTAAAATTAACTAAGTCCACCAATGTGCATTTTTTTGTATCGATATTACTTGTGCAAACGGTGTCCTGTAAACTTCAGAGATAACAAGAAGTTTGGCTACCTTTGAAGTTACAGTGCCAGTTTGGTTTGATAAATTTTATTCATTCGAGCGAAATCAAATGAATGGTTGGAATCAGAATAATCTAAAAAGGAAGTCTTATTGTAAAGAAGGCTAATTTGCGGTTATTGTTAAGATAAGACTACGTATTTGCATTATACTTATGTATTGAAGGCACTTACAGTTACCTGTTTAGGTTAAGACATGTATTTGTTAGTTCCAATGTCCATTATTATTGCAAATCCCCTTATTGAAAGTCTGAGATCCGATTATATAAATACATATATCTAATCCATGATATTTATAACTAAAATCACATTGTATGCGTACACTGTTGCTATTTGTTCGATTTTATTCGCGTCAGAGCTTCAGATTTGCTCCAATTCTCACGTTTCACTACATTATTTAACTCTAACACTAGGTACTATATTTTGTATATTTCAATTATTATGCATGATCTAGGCTCTTAATCAATTCATACTTATATATAACTTTGGAATATGTTACGTACAACATCTGATATAATGCGCTTGCTATATGTGATGGAACATGAATATGGGCATATATCTTATTATGGTGTGCTCAATGGCCCATAGTGACTTCTTCTGGGCTTTGGTATAGGATTCGGTGATGACTTAGTATTGTCAAACCTCTTTTTTATCTCGGAAACCGACAAGCGCTCTCCTACCTCAGGAAGATCATCTTCGTTTAATGCAGAATTTAATTTAGTAATTTCTCGTTCAAGCTCTCTTGTAGCTCTGTCTATTTCTTGAAATTCCTTTTCCGTACTTGAAATGGTTTCAACACTTTGTTTTCTTTGTGAATCGTCGTAAAGCTTGCACACCACCTTATGTGGCTCTTCGTTACTATTCGTGTCCATATGGATCGTTTCATTTAAATTAATGTCGTAAGTCGTGTATGTTGGGTCAAAAGCATTGCCAAGACTTTTACTCCTCTTGTTTGATAAAGATTGAAAATCTTCTAAGTTACCTCGTCTAAGCCGTATGTCGTCTTCGTTAACGCTAGAGTTTCTTCTATACTTAACAATGTCTATTTTTGGGAATGTAACATCTTCCTCTGAAGAGGAATTTCGGATCAATCCATCGGTATCTTTGGATATATCACCATTAGGGTGGGTTATTGTTATAGCTTCTTGGCTACTACTTGACTGTTGAACCGAGTCTGTAACTATGGAGGTATGATTATGCGAGCTTGATGCCGCTACAGCCCCTTTATTAGTTTTGGTGTCGTCTTCATCTTCAACTATCCTAAGTTCAATATTCATGTTCATATCTTCTAATTCCGTTTCTCTCTCACTGTTGTTTAATTTCTTTTCTTCTGTTTCTGTTATTTGTAATTCAGGGGCGGTAGTATAAGCCTGCGAAACAAAACAGTTTTCTATTAGTGTTATTGCCTCTAAAGTTAATTTTATGGCGAACTTTATATAAAACACATAAATAATGTTAGAAGCATATCCAGGTACATACGTTGCGTACACCAAAAGCACGCATTGTAATTATTGTGCATTTTAAGCTACCTAACCATACCCCTTCTGGTTAGAAATAAAGTGCTTGTAGGTATAACATAGCCGAGTGCATGTGCGTCGTTTAAGGTTAGGATGCCAAGTGTCCACGTAGTTTGCAATACGACAATACAAAGAGATATTCACCAATGATTGAATGTTTGCAAGTTAAAGCTCTGGAGTTGACTCGCTTCCTGTGTCCTAGTTTTCGACGAAACGATAATAAATATATAGGTATTTGTGTAGGCCTTCTATTTACCTATTGTGAGGACTAGACTTCGTGCTTCGTGTAACTTAAATTTTATGGTTGTGTAACTATGAACAGTTAACAAAAAGCGGCAAAGGGCACCCATTTTATTTACTGTAGTTGTAGTTCTTTGTTATAAGCCAAGGTCGCCATAACTTCCAAATGAAACACGAATAATTATATTAATTATGCAAATTATGAACTAAATGAACTTGATTAGGTTACCCTTTTGAATCTATTTAAGGCAATTACGTATGTAGGTATGTTGAATAGTATCAATGATCTTACCATGCTTTCAGCAGTAGTGTAACCCGTGCTCTCATCCGTAGTATTTAGGGTGGTGTCAGCTGTAGTATTTAGAGTGGTTTCTGCCGTAGTATTGAGTGTGGTGTCTGGAGTAGCTCCATCAGAACCTTGTGGAGGCATCGGAGCGCGTTTCTTCTTACGTCGTGAAGCGCGCACCGGCGGCACAGGCCCGTCTTCGTCAAACGGATTCGTACTCTCGACACTCAATCGCGATCCAGAAACTTCGCTGCGAGCCATGCGAGGTGTGATACTAGAATTTGAAACATTACTGGTTTATTATTATGATATCTGTAAATGTTGAAAGATGCCTGACAGATGCTTATGCTGACAATTGATTGGCGAACTCGACAAGAAAAGTTCAATGATTAATCTCAAAGAAGTTCATTCAATATTCAACACTACTCGATGAGACGAATCTAGTGAGATTCGTCTCATCGAGTAGTGTTAAAAACTAAATTTACCAAAGGTTTTCCTCGAAAATGAGGTTTAATAACGTGCATAGGCTTAGCTATTAAAGATTCTTCTACTTTAATATTCTTTACCTGAGTGAGTTGACCTCATAGTTGCTGGTGCTTCTCAAACGCTCTTGAAACCGAGAGCGTGGTAGGGGGGTGATTGAGCCGCCATAAATATAGCGATCTGTTGCCTCTGGTGAGCCCAACGTACTCCGAGACGCCATTGAATCTGTAATTAAATGTACATACAAATGAAAAAAATAACATTAAATACTAGCTTATGCTCGCGGCTTTGCCCGCGTAAAATGAGTTAGGTACCCGTTACTACTTTCCGTGAGAATATATTTCCGGTGTAAAATTGCCTGTGTTATTCCGGACAAAAACCAGTCTCGGTAGCAAATTTCAGCCCAACCCGTTTAGCCCTTTGAGCATGATTCAGTAACAAACATCCAAATATCTTCGCAAATTTTCACAGTTATAATAAAAGTAGGATAGTAGGATTTCCACCTGTTTTTCAGAAGAACACGTTGCTCTTTTGAGCAGTATTTACATACAGAAGCGTCATGTCGGTCCTGGAGATAATGCAACTACTTTGTCTCTTGCATCACCTATGGTGGACTGGTATAGAATGCATATGGCATTAAGTCCGCCATTGTACATTGTGCATGAAGTTTAAATAAATAAAGAGACATCACCAAGATTGATGCCCAGGCGAACCGCGTCTCTCAAGTCCCAGGGCCAGCTTTTATGGACGAAATGAGAGGTAGTAGCTTCCAACATTATCTACCAAAAACACCCTTTGTAAATAAAGCCAAATCAGCCAGCAGTCAATTATAACTCTTGGCAAATTTTTTTCGCCGGGACTTCACCGCTAAGAAATAGAGATTGATTAGGTACGAGTACCTGTGCCTACGCCTATCTATATTTTATCGATAATGAATGCAAAAAAACGTTCAAGCGGGTATTTACCTATGCAAATAAAACGCCTACCTATGTATTTAGTGGCTCCGTTACATATTATTAGTGAACGCGGGTAAAGGACTATAGGTACGAGTAGGTATATGGAATAGCTGCATTATCAATGCAGCTGATCTACGATCAAAGGTGCCGTAAAACATCTTGATAAGAAACGGATTCAGGGTCAGTTGTAGGTTGATTTAGATATAGGGTCGGCAGCCCGAGTGTAGCGCCTTTGGCCTTTGGTGTTGCAACAGGCACGGTGACCATTTTCCATCAGGTGTAAGTTTGTTTATTTATTTTAATAAATATTTATGCACACACATTACACTTGTTTACTATCTTAGTGGTATGAAAAAGAAATATTTTCCATCTGATCTTTTACCCGATTGAAATAATTCAGAATTATTATTTACTAGCTGACCCCGCAACTTCGTTTACGTCACATAAGGTGTATGAAAGGAGACGTATTTATTCATCAGATCCATCAAGCAGCGTGTGAAACTGCCCTGTTTGCTTAATCATAAAAGATCTTAATGATTAAGTCTATTTTAAAACAATTCAGTCCACGCCCCTCGTCGACTGAATTGTTTTAAAATATTCTTAATCATTAAGTTCTTTTATGATTAAACCAACACACCAGTTAAGATTTACACTCACATTCAAAGAAACCCCTACTTACAATTAAAATTTTCAAAATATCTGATTCTTAAGTGTTATAACTTTTTTATTTATAAACCGATTCAAATTTAAAACATTTATTTGCGAGAATACGGTACAGGAGATGTTATAATAATACATAATCTTCATATTCTGCCACATACATACGGCGTGCAAATTTTACAATTTAATGTTTGATTGACATGAGATAAATGTTAAGTGGAGCAAACCTCAACACAATAAAAAAAACCGCATTGTCATCGGTTAAGCGGTTAGTGAGATTAGCATGCACAACCGTACAGACATACAGACAAACAGACAAAAATTCTGAAAATCATTTTTTTGGGTTCTATTGCGTTCATCAAGCCCCTCTATAATAATATTTTATTATAAAGTGAAAAAAGACAACTTGGCCCAGACGGGACTTGAACCCGCAACCTTTGCCTAATCCAGGGCAATGCTCTAACCAATTGAGCTACGGGAGCCGTACTGATACAAGTTGAAATTCTTCACCTTATTGTAACCGCCATTTAAGAGTATGGCCTGGATTAGGCAAAGGTTGCGGGTTCAAGTCCCGTCTGGGCCAAGTTGTCTTTTTTCACTTTATAATAAAATATTATGAAAAAGTTAGCATACTAATTGCTTTAAATATTAAAAACCCCTCTATAATATTTTTTCTTATTTATCTTCCATTTACAGACAGCGACCTGCGGGCCTAAAAAGGCAACATTGTATGTTTCATTATATGAAACATACAATTCATATAATTTGAAATACAGAACATACAAAGCATAACAAACATTTTACGTTTCATAATATGAAACATACAATGTTGCCTTTTTAGGCCCTCTGTTACGATTTTTATGTATTGATTGATTGATATTGATATCGGTACGGCACCCATATTGTAAACAAAGTAAACAGTATCTAAATAGTACCTTCTTATGTTTACTGGCGAACGCCCGCGGCCCTGTCCGCGTGAAATTTAAGCCCCATAAGGATGGACTTTCGAAAAACCCGTATTTCATAGTTTGTTACAGTAAAAGGTAGTTTTACCTATACAAATGAACATACTATAAACATACTGAACATCTAAAATAGTACCTATGTATGTGTGAAAATGACCTTTATTAACTACTAGCGGACGTCACGCTGTTTTACCCGCGCAGTTCCCGTTCCCGTGGGAATACGGGAATAAGATATAGCCTATGTTCACCGCAAAGAGTGTAGCTTCCCAACAGTGAAAGAATTTTTCAAATCGGTCCAGTAGTTCCGGAGCCTATTCGTTACAAACAAACAAACCAACAAAAACACAAATCTTTCCTCTTTATAATATTAGTAGGTATAGATTAGCTGACCTGACAGACGTTGTCCTGCCATAACTATGAATATGGAAATCAGTATCCCGAGTACTGAGTTCCCGGTTCCCATTTTGGTGCTTCGAGTTCCAAGACCCGATCCAAAGTCGCAATAGAAACCATTTCTTTGAACAGTTCGAGCCAGTTACAGTTATTGCAAATTTTCTGCGCAATTTTCTTAATTTTTTCTTTCTTAAGAACTTTCTCCTGATAAGGGGTCGTCCATTAATCGCGTGAGGTTTTTTTGGGCATTTTTTGGACCCCCCTCCCCCTTGGTGATATTTGGTGAGGTTTCAGATTACCCCTACCCCCCCTGGGCCGAATCACGTGTATTTGTAGTAACTACAAAGATTTTTTATTTTATTTTATAGAAGTCGCTATTGTTATAATCTATCCATACTAGAGAGTTTTGCACCACATAATAGAGAGATATTAAAATTAATATTTTAATATATTTCCCGTTGCATTTACTCCCGTCGTGTTGCTATATAATATTCATTATTTAGGAGCTAAAAAAGAAGGTGTCAGTTTGTCAAGCTTAAAATCTTACGTTGGTTTGATCGCAGTTGGCCAAATAGAAGCGAAGTAATGAACAAAAGTACAATAATCAAGGTTGAATTTTTTTTTACTGGACATTCTATCTATGTAACCTCCATTACATCCGATACTGAAGCTAAAATAGTTTTTTTTTTTGGTATTTCTTTCGGTATGACGCCAAAACTATAGATTTTAAACCATTTTAAATAATACTGACATAATTTGAGATTATTATTAATCGGATTGATGCCGATATTCTGCGAGGTTCCTTTGGAAGACACGATGAAAAACAAAATGATTTTTGTGTTGTATGATCAACGCATAGGTATTTCGAATTCAATTTATTTCTAGTGCTTTATGAATTATTCCATACAAGTTTTAATATTGCAGGTTTTGTTATTGAGAAATTACAGTGATCTCAAATTCAGGGTTGTAAAGTTGCTGTTCGAAATAAATACACGTGATATCTCACTAGACCCCCCACCCCCCCTGGTGATGTTTCGTGATTTTTGTCAGACCCCCTCCCCCCCCTTTCGAGCCTCACGTGATTAATGGACGACCCCTAATACCTAACACAACAAAAAAAGAATTTGCGAAATTGGTCCAGGCGTTGTTGAGTTATGCGTTATAGATACCTAAGCTAATTGGTAAGAAGACCGGTAATTTTATGTAGGTATGTACTTAGGTACCTACCTCATATAGACACCTAAGAAGACCTAAGTGTGTGCTTAGTACTTGGCAATGCAGATCCCATTTTTTATCAACGTTAGTTCCAGGAAAATAAACTTCAAATATCATTCTTAGCATCATTGATAGGTACCTACTCATTCTATATTATATTTTTTGTGACATAAGTATGGTTAAATTTTTCAAGCTACTGATTCAAAGCAGAGCTTGGCGGCAGCTATTAAAACCTATTTGTAATCACGCCAAAGATAATATAATAGTACTACAACTACTAAGTAGGTACATAATCACGCCCGCCGTATATAAAAGTCAGGTAAAAGTGTGGTACTTAAATGTATCTATACGATTTTGTTGCACGACAACATACATTCGATTCGTATCTGTAAATAACCTTGGGACGATCGATCGTTTCTAAAGCGGTCAAAGCTAAAGATTTGCCTTTTGATAGGAGTTTGGGACGTAGGTAAATTCCATGCGCCCTGCATCTATTCTGCCTCTGTGGCGCGGTCGGTAGTAATACCACCTGCGGCGCTGGAGGTCCTGGGTTCGATTCCTGGGTCGGTCCAAATACTTGTGTGATCCAAAAATGTTTGTCTCGGAGTTTGGGTGTTTTCTATGTATAATATGTATGTATTTAGAAATATATAAGTATGTATATCAGTCGTCTAGATCCCATAGCACAAGCTTTATAGCTTAGTTTGGGCTGCTAGATGATGTTGTGTGTGAATGTCCAACAATATTTATTTATTTTCTCACCGCCTTGCCTGTGCTGCCATGAAGCCTGGAGTTCCCTATAGCACAGATTAAATAATAGTTACTACGTCCTGTAGTGCTCATACGCTATGATCTTCGAAATCCCCGATTATGAGACCATTGGCAGGCATTTTCCTTGGCCTACGAGACGTCAAGCCACGACGTTTTGCATCTACCACTTTAACCGCGGCCATATAGATTATGCAGAACCCTGGGGTCATCCTTTCGGGAACTTACCCGGGTCTCCCGACCGTAGGCAGTAGGTAGGAAACGTGTGGTTTTTAGTCGGTAGGAGTCCGGCATAGCATCCATGTAGGATTTTACTCACGTTAAAAAAATATGGAACAGCACCTGTTTTACCGTGTTTCAACTCATGTAAGTAACAAGGTTAGGTGGTAGCCGATTTTACAGGATCGATCGATAGATACATTTGCATTGTCAGCCATATTATATTGCATTTGCAGTGACCATGTCGACCGACCCATACAATGAAACAGTACCTATTATTTTCTAAACGAAACTATGCTTCGTTATGAAACATTAGAACGCTGTAATAATATTTGTTTTGGTAGGCTCAACGTTCCTAGCCGCCTTGTTGCCAAGGTTATCAACACTAGGGTTTGCAGTTGAACTATTTCTCTGGACTGCCTCGTTGGCGTAGAGGTCGTAAAGTGCGACTGCGGGTCACAAGGTCGTGGGTTCGATTCCCATTCCTACTGTAGACCATAAATATTTTTCTTGAGACTTTGTCTGGGTGTTTCTATGTAGGTATTATAAGTAGGTATGTCTATACAAAAAACTTATATAAGTATTAGTTAATCAACACAAGCAGGTTAATCCCAAAGACTTCTATATAAACTGAGGTAGACGCGCCGTACTCTAACAAACGATATTTCAAAAGCAATCCTCAAATACACACATTAATAAGACTACACTCACTTATAAATATTTTTTACGTAATTGTCACCACGCACAATAGCAATATACGAATAGAAAAAGAGTAAAAGAGAAGGCGTATAGACTCCGATTGCAAGTCGAGCACCTACTTTCAAAGTTTTGACTCACAACAGTGCGAGCAACGCTGCTAATTAGCTCAGTTTATAGGTTATGTCTACCTCTAACCTTTGGTTAATCCCAGATAGCGTTGTGTAAAAAAAAACCGTGAATATTTATATTACTTAGGGCAACTTTACAAACAGGGATGACGACCTACACTTTTACTGCGGAGAATATTATCAAATATGCAGATGTAAAGTCAGGTGGTTAACCTACTACCCTACTCACTACTCCGGTTCTGAGGTTCTGATTTTCTACTTACATTGAGTTGCTCTTCGAAACACGATGGGGGACGATTGTCCATTTTGTTGGGGACTAGAATTTTCTTCAGGCGCCTGCTGCCTCTTTTTCCCCTTTTTCATAAATGATCGAAAAGCCCTGGAAAAGAAAAAATAAATAATTATTGTTGCGAACTCGCGTCTTTTACTGTTTCCCAAATGAAACTAATAAACTAATAGATACAGCTTATGCTTAGGGCGGCTCTAGACAACTTATGCATAAACAGTAGATACCTAAATACACATTTATTAGGTATCTAAGCATAAAAAAATATTCAAACTCCAAAACATACTTTTGTGGATTACACAAATATTTGCCATATTTATCCACCAGCCATCTACAAAAGTTTGTGACATACGTATAAAATATTCCTATAGAATAAATCCTTATGGTGACATATAAATCCCTACTAATATTATATGCGAAAGTAACTCTGTCTGTCTGTTACGTTTTCACGTCTAAACCGCGGAACAGATTTTGATGAAATTTGTTGTAGGGATAGTTTGAGTCCAAGGAAAGGACATAGGCTACTTTTTAACTGACTGCGCAAAGGGAGGGTACTGATTACAATTTAGTAGCTAGCGTAGTATCGCGTGCTGTTTTTAGTTAACTATAACTACCTACTCAAAGTTACGTTACGCCCGTCCTGAGGTGACTTGTGGACTGTGGTGGTGATATAGATAGATACATATAATGGTTGGCACTTTTTTCTTTGCCCACATTTGTGTCTTTATTTTTATGTTTTTATTTGTTTCTCCTCTAGTATAAGTACCTGGTAAACGACAATAATAAAAGATGTGCTCGACAGGCGAACCTCAGTACCTACTAAGTACTTAAAAAAATAGCTGTTGCCCGCGGCTTCGACCGCGCAGAAGTCGTTAACGCGTAAAATCATAACCCTCCTTTTGCGCAGTCGGTTAAAAAGTAGCCTATGCCCTTCCCAGGGTCTCGAACTATCTCTATACCAAATTTCATCTCAATCGGTTCAGCTGTTCAGGTGTGAAAGCGTAACAGACAGACAGAGTTACTTTCGCATTTATAATATTAGTGGGGAAATAGAGATTACAATGCTTTGATGCTGCTACATTTTAATCGATCAATAAATATAATTTAAAGGGATTTAATACTAATCGCTTTAGCAGGTGTCTATATGCAGAATACTGACAAAAGTAATGGAAGGTTAGTGCACTTGATTCCACTTGAGCGGTCACAATATTGTGCCGTGACGATGGATGACCGGTCGTCGAACGACAATCCACTAAGGCTAATGTTCTTTGTGCAGCGGTATATAAGTTACTAAACTACCGAGGAAAGCTCATTCGAGTAGGTCAGTATCGAAAATTGGCGAACTCCTGGTGTTAGCCCCTCTCTTTTTTTTTACCACTATCGTGGCAGACAAGCATACGGCCTACTAGATGTACCGGTGGTCACCGCAGCCTATTGACGTTTGCAACACCAGAGGCGCCACACTCACGCTGCCGACCCTGTAAAAACCTTCTAAGACCCCTCTTGAAGAACCCCATACTGTAGGCGTTTGGGAAAACCAAGGCAGGGAGAGCATTCCACAACCTAAGCGTGCGCGGTAGAAAGCCTCTTTCGGATCTAACCGTGCTCGAGCGCTCCGGATGCAACATGTGATGATGAACACCCTGTCTGTGGCGAGCAGTGCGATGATAGAATGTAGCCGTAGGCATCATGTCAAATAATTCCTCAGGGCACAAATTGTTATACAACTGGTAGAATACACACAGCGAATCAAAGTCTGTCCTGTAACTAAGAGGTTCCACATCACTTGCAAGTGTGGGATCGCCGACAACTCTCATAGTACGCCTTTGTACCGAGTCAAAAGGACGAAGCTGGTATTCAGGTGCACCCGCCCAGAGGTGACAGCAGTAGATACTCCATGTGCGGCCGCACTTGCGACTTATAGAGAAGGAGTGTTTGAGCCGCAGTAAAGTACCGCCGCGCCCTACTGAGCACTCCAAGCTTCTTGGACGCCAGCTTGGCCTTGTCCTCCAAATGACTTCGGATCCTCCAAATTACTTCGGAGAAATATCTATAAAATAGATTGGAGAGGGGCTTATGGCGAGACTTGTGTGTAGTCTGTGACTCTGTTGCTTTAATTACGTCAGTAGGTCACGTGCATGTGCATCACCTATTCAAAGTTTTTAATAAAACAAAAATGACAACGTCAATCGCATTGAACTTTCACTTTCACAATAAACGTTAGATTGACAGTCGGGTGAGACTGAGACCGTCTCACGGTTTCTTGTTTTAATATTAGTGGTGTTCTTAATAATGACGATAGTCGATAAGAGGAATGAATTGTCAAGATACAGCTCAATTTTCAGTTCAACATTATGCCTATTTTTTTGTATCAAGAAATATTTTTCAAATATATGCATTTATTTATATAATCCTATATACTTTGATTCAATGTGAAACGCTCTCTGTCTAGCAGTCTCTTCATAGGTACCTATTCAAAGTTCAGACGCATCCGCGATATCCCCTAATTGTGTGGCGAACATAATGTTACAAAAAATGACTGTGGTTACGTATTTATACGAAGATTGTAAGTAATGTTATTGTAAGTACCTACATAGTGTAATCAGCGAGAAGTAACCTCGACCTCTTCTGAGATTGTTAATGTTCAGCTTCATAAACAGCCATTCGTTTGCACATGTCGTATACAACAAGTCTGCATGATATTAACGTCGCCTAGGTCACAGAGATAAAGCGAGATATACTCCGATGAGGCTTCTCGAATCAGTAATTTGTAGGTAGAAGGTAGACTGCTTGTTGTAACATTGTTTGGAGGAAGCACAATCACTCGTTAGAGTTTGTATTGAAAACTAAAGGGCAAAGTCCCCGCGGTGTATTTTTTACAATAAACAGTCAAAAAAATTGTTCATAAGAGAGCAGTATAAAGTAGGCAGACATACATGCCAACTTCTTGCAAAATGGATTTATTAATATTAGGTATACAACGAACCTCTTGTAATTAAGTAGGTAATCGAGGTGGATACCTACCCTACGCTTGTTCAGAGAGGTCTTTTTTTTACGTGAAGGAAAATCCGTGTGGATGCTGCGCCGGACTCCTACCGACTAAAAAACCTTACGTGCCCTGCCTAACAGCCTACGGTTGGGAGCCCCGGGTAAGCCCTCGGAAGGATATCCCAACGACTTGCGAGGTCTTGATAAACAAAACAATCTCTATTCCTGCTACAAGTATACGAGTATAGATATTTTGGTTGTTTTTGCATGTAGGTTCTTTTTTCATTGTCTAACGATTCGACCAGTTTGCAGTTTGCACAGGCCACACACAAACATTACCGTGCCACAACAACGACATAACCGCATACCCCACTTAAATATACTTGTAATTATGTTTCTTGTCAACTTTTTGTTTAAATTAGGTTTGATTGGGTATAGGTAGGTACGTACCTTACCTATGCATAGATTGCATGTACGTAGGTAGTATATTCAGGTACCTAACATATAAAATGTACGTAAGGTTGATGAAGGTCAATGTGCACTTTTTATTTCGATATAGGTATAGGTATACCTAATACATAATTATATACGTATTTAATTATACTCATATTATTTAAAACAAAAAGGCACCGTGTCTGACTGTTCTACCTCAAACCGCTCCTCTACGGAGTTTTTTCAGGCACATAGACCGTAAGCGCTTCCTTGTCGAACGCTTCAAACATGCACTAATTATCGGAAAGGAAGCCCGCTGTTTCAAAAATAACCAAAAAGAGGTGCATATAAAAACATTTTTTGTTGACATATGTAGACCAAACTGTAGTCAAAAATATTTTTTTGATAGACAAGATGTGGTTTTGTTGAATGAGTCCGTTAATCCATCCCAAAGAATCCACACCCGTGGATCACCGGAACTACGTGTTATGGTCAAAGACTTCTATATAAACTGAGGTAGACATGCCCTACGCACCGATTTTTGAAACCTATCAACTGCGCCAATTAGCAGCGTTGCTCGCACTGTTGTGAGTCAAAACTTCGAGAGTAGGTACTCGACTTGCAATCGGAGTCCATACGCCTTCTCTTTTACTCTTTTTCTATTCGTATATTGCTATTGTGTGTGGTAATAATTACGTAAAAAATATTTATAAGTGAGTGTAGTCTTAGTAATGTGTGTGTTTGAGGATTGCTTTTGAAATCTCGTTTGTTAGAGTACGGCGCGTCTACCTCAGTTTATATAGAAGTCTTTGGTTATGGTATGTCCGAATCTAATGGTGATATGTATAATTGTATATTGATTCTATATACCTACTTAAAGTGTAAAAAAATCATAGAATCTGCCCCAAATTGTTTAAATGAATGCATTAAAATAGTGCCTTTAAATTAGAGGCGTGAAGAAGCGCTGTAGTGATGCCTCAGTGGTGCGCTAGACGCGCCTACACTAGTTTTCATACAATTTTTATATAGAAGCGCAGTTGCAGCAGCGCCACTAACGTTCCACACGCACGGCATTTTTGTATAGGAAAGGGACAGTAGTTAAATATGAAACTATACTCTGATTTTGATTTTGCCAGATGGACGGACGACCTAAAGGTCGCAGGCTGGGACTGGATGCGAAAGGCACAGGACCGCGTACTGTGGCGTGAACTGGGAGAGGCCTACGTCCAGCAGTGGACTGCTATAGTATAGGCTGCTTCGATTGATTGATTGACTCTGATTTTAAATTTATGTTTTTATAATTATATTATAGTCCCGTGTGGCGACAGGGTCCCGTGTTGCGATGGGTAAGAGTACAAAATGTCGCCACCCCAATACATCTCGAGGGTGTCTTAACAGGCGACTAAGGGAACACTTTCGCAATAAGATCCATTGCGTAGAGAAGGATAACTAATTTTACTGACAACCGGGTTGAAACGTGTGTTGCGTATGTAGGTATAGCAATATCCCAAGTCCTAAAAGGTATAATAACGGTTCAAAGTAAATATTATCATGATCGAAGACTCAAGCTTAAGCTAAAACTAGCTTAAGCCTAATATCAGTAAGTGCCTATATTTTAACGAGTCTCGTGAGGCGTGCGGTCATGTGTACCTATTCATATTCATGACGAAGGCGACAGAGCCAATCATCAATCTTGATAAATGATAAAAGCCTGTTTAACTATTGAGTAGGTACTTAATCGACACAACTATTAAACGAATAGGTAAATGTTATCGATGAAAGGGTTCGCTTTTTATACATTTCATAAAAACCACACATATACCTAGGTAGGTATGTATTTTTCACACCCTATTGATCCAAGGGAATTGGTAAATATCAGCCGGCTACGAAACTGTTGCTACGTGCTTCTTTTTACAAAACTAGTTTCTGTAGCAAAGAGTTTTCCTTCTACGAAATTGGTTCGCCTACAAAGTCCTTGCTACGCGACATAACAGTGTCGTACCTTAACTATTTATAGTCTGTGGTCGTACCACAGATTAATAAATACGTAGTTACGTCGTACGAGGAATGAATTCTTCTTCAGTACCTATCGTTTATATTTTACAGTTTACCTATTGTTACAGAAAACTGAACTGTTTTTGGTACCTCTACCTGCACTATTCCTATGTAGGTACCTACCTACTGAATTTATACCTTTGTGCTTTCTGGGTAGGTTCAACATAAAATCTGCCCCCACAATATTCATGCCAGCTGGTTTACCCACCTCGCGTGAACGAAATTAGATTCACATTATGTGTCACATTATTGCCAGAGGGGGTTTGAAAGCTTTGGCCCCTCCCTCTGTAGAGGCGCGCGATGCTCTGTGGGCGTTATAATTGAGTCGATCTGACACTCATCCTCACTATAGTCCCAATCATTACAGCCAGCGTCAATAATAAATAGAGGTGACATGACAAGTTCAAAGCTATCTTTTACATAATCTAGCTGTAGCTATCTGTACCCAAAAACTTCTATATAAACTGAGGTTTATATAGAAGTCTTTGTCTGTACCTAGTTAGTTTTAGAATGAACAAAGTTGCTGTCATGCTGATCTTCATTGAGATAGAAATTGATTTTCAATTAACATAGGTATCTCCTAACTAACTAGGTATTGGTGGCCTGTGTGTTGAAAAAGAGAATACATGTGGAAGAAAAATAGATATTAGAAGAGTCTGTTTTTTCGATTTATATGAAGAGAAATAAATCAATTAGTTGGAGAAAAGTAACGCTACGCTAAAAGATGGTGTTATCAAATTCCGGTATTCGGCACATGTAGAATGTTTATTGTTCGATTTCTAATGAAATAGAATGGATATTGTTCCAATTTTAAAACTACTGAGGTAGGTATATATTACAGTTTGAGTTTGTGAGTAATAAAATGATATTGTAAACTAATGGTTATTACACTTATTTCAAATACTTACGTACGCCCACTTCTGATATCGTCGTACATGAACAAGGTACAAGACGACAAACTGGTATCGAAATTATTTAAATTTTCCTATAAATAAAGAGATTTGCATTGACTTTTTTTATATCTACGTGTGAAGAATCTGCCATGGAGGCTATGTCGGATTCTTACCCAATAAAAAACAACACGTGCCCTATACGGTTGGGAGCCCCTGGTAAGCCCTCTGAAGAATATTCCCAGAAATTTACATTTACTGGGCTGCGAACATTGAATTAATATTACTACGTATCTCAATGGCTGCGAAAATGTTCAAAATTGATGAAAAACACCAAATAACTAAAGTTCTGCGTAAACTAGACTGAAGAAAAGAGGTATAGATTATAATAAAATTAGTGGGTATTTCTTTTTTGGCGTAAGCAAGTTAAAAGAGTGTCTTTTAATATATTGAAAACGACACTTGTACTATTCCACAATATTTATTATTATAAACCTGACCGGTTTCGCTTTACAGCATTTTCAAAGGTCTAGATTACGGTATTACTAGTAATACCGTGTCCTTCCATCTAGACCTTTGAAAATGCTGTAAAGCGAAACCGGTCAGGTTTATAATAATAAATATTGTGGAATAGTATAAGTGTCGTTTTCAATATGTGCAGCAAGTTCCACCAAGTGCCGTCAATCAACAGTATAAATAAGTGTCTTTTAACCTGCTTACGCCAAAGCAATTTCAATAAACTAGAGGCTGCTCCGCCCTCATAGAATTTGATTTTCCACAGAAGTGGAAAAATAAATAAGTAAGAATGTTTCTACGAGTCAAAGTAGCTACTTTAACACGGAAACACGTACCTACTTATTTTACACATCACATCGTAAGATATGGATGAAGAGAAATGCTTTTTAAAACTTGCCTAGTTTTAAATCTAGAGTGGGACTGAGCCCAGTTAGAAAGGAGATGAAAACCGACAAATGAACACTAAGGTTTGCTTTTCCTTTATTCCAGTCTATTACGTTTTGTGTCTTAAAGATTAACCGCTACAAATGCCTACTTATATATAATTTACAATCAGCATACACTAAAACGCTACGGCTACGATTATACTAGAGAGTCATTGCGCCAAACAATAGCAAATTACTTATAATATTTATGTACAAGTGATCAACACCCACACTACTTCACAAGTCAGGGCCAGGTAGTAGGTATGTATTTTTAAATGAGAAAAGACCTGTATTCATTTTTATGTATACCTACAGGTCTCCTCTGTATACATAAATCTCAATTCATTTGACATTGCTCTCCATACTCTTGTGGACTGTTAGAGAAACTCTCAAGCCTGTCTCACATTCCAAAAGGCTAGTGACAGTGGACCGGAGGCTTTCTTGGCGGCTCTGTAATGTGCCTTTTCACCCTCGAAGAACTCGGGTTTGTAACAAAAATATCCTAAATTCTGATCAACTTTGTTCAGTCAGAATTCTTACTGCCTCAGTGGTGCAGTGGTAAGGTAACTGCACTTGAGAACGTCTTGGTTTCAAACCGGAGTCAGCTCAAATATTTGTGTGATCCCCAAATGTTTGTTTCTACCCCCAAGGGGATAAGAACAAACAGAGGCGGCGTAAGGCGTGGGCGACGTGGGCCACCGCCCACGGCCTCGCGGTACAAGGGGCCTCGCGCCTCAAAAATTTTTATGCATTGCTTCAAAGCGAGAATAAAATAAAAAAAAATATAAATTAATTTTGCTGTGAAAATTATGTATCGATTCATACAAATCGGAGGACAGGAATCTTGAAAAACTTTTTACTGATTTTACAAAAACTAATTATGCCAATGTGTTTATCTTAATAATTGTAGTCGAAAACATGGAGACAGTTTTGATTGTACTTCAATTTTAAAAAATATTCAACAAAAACTGATTTCAATGTATGGAAAAGTACATTAAAAAAGGGTTAGCTTGCGATTTTGTCGTGTTTCTTATTTGAACGCGTATAGTGGCTTTTAATGTGTTGTTAGCAAAATACCTGCCAAACATTTTAGGCACCGCTCTGGAAGCTATATGACAAAATATCATTTTTCTAATTTTCTTTAAGAGAATATGTCTAATAGTTATAATAGTTGTCTCATAGTTATAATAAATACAAAAACTAACTTATAAAAACAAAAGTGGTAAAATGTAGACAAAAATTAGAGATATGTAGACAAAAAATTAGCGTTCAAATAAGAAAACGCAAGAAAATCGCAGGCTATCCCTTTTTAACCGACTTCAAAAAAAGGAGGAGGTTCTCAATTCGTCTGTATGTATTTTTTTATGTATGTCAAGCGATATTTCCGTCTATTATAGACGGATTTCAAAATTTATTTTTTTGTTGAATAGGGTTTACTTCTGAGGTGGTCCCATTTTCACCAGATCCGGATCTGATGATGGGATCCAGGAGAAAACGAGGGCAACCACCGAAAATTGTAGGGACAACTAGTGCACTTGTTAACTTTTTAATTAAGTGTTTGCTTTTAATGTTCTACACTTTAATGAAGGTCTGGAGTCGACCTGATGATAGAGTCGAAAGACAGTCGAGGGCATTCCTTAACAATTTACAGCAGTTACCTTGTGTTTGGGCTTGATTGATTTGTATTGATGAGAACTTTGCTCCTAGATTGATAGATCCGCCTTCAAAAAAAGGAAGTTCTCAATGTTTTATGTATGTTCACCGATATTTCCGTCAAGTATAAACGGATTTAAACTGTTTTCTTTCTTGAATACGGTTTACTTCTGAGGTGGTCCTATTTTAATCAGATCAGGATCTGATGATGGGATCCAGGAGAAATCGAGGGCAACCACCGAAAATTGTAGGGACAACCAGGGCATTTGTTAACTTTTTAATTCAGTGCTTTAATGTACTACAATTTAATGAATATCTGGAGTCGATCTGATTATGGAACCGAAAGACAGTCGAGGTAAATCCTTAACGATTTACAGCAGCTACCTTGTGTTTGGGCTTGATTGATTTGTATTGATAAAAACTTTTACCTATGTAGATATATTTTTCGGTTCACCCGTCACTTAAAATAATGAAAAAAAAATTCAATAAAAAATAAAACCGACTTCCAACAAATCCTAAAAATTAAATTTACTTAGCACAAAGTAAAATGTATTTTGATTTATCAGATTTTATTCAATATAGTATTGAAGTTGGTGCCATGAACATGAATAATACCTACATAAACCTATGGGTTTACTTGGCGCCGACTTCAATATAAATATAATATAATCTATCTATGTGTTAATTTCTCATCAACACAAATCATTCAAGCCGAAACACAAAAGGTAACCGCTGTAATTCCCTCGACTGTCTTTCGGTTCCATCATCAGATCGACTCCAGACCTTCATTAAATTGTAGTAGGTACATTAAGGCACTTAATCAAAAAGTTAACAAACGCACTAGTTGTCCCTACAATTTTCGGTGGTCGCCCTTGATTTCTTCTGGATCCCAGCATCAGATCCTGATACCCTGGATATGGGACCACCTCAGAAGTAGCCTCATTCAAACAAAAAAAAATTCAAAATCCATCCATAATTGGTATCATTGGTATTTTATAGCGTAACATACAAACGAAAAAAATAGCGAACGAATTGAGAACCTCCTCCTTTTTTGAAGTCGGTTAAAAACAGTAAAAAGTATTCCTTCCGGACTGTTGGTTCGACTGCTAAGTTCCACTAAGGGGTCCAACAGGATTTACAAATACTCGTGGACCCATTTAGGTAGTGGAACCAACAATATATGTTTTATCCTGGATTTTTTTGGGACGAGTGACCCCACTCACCACATTTGACGTAAACCTCTGTGGTTATTTTTTTTTTCCTTATGGCGAGACTATTTTTATTGGCGCAGGGCCTCGCGAAATCTGTCTTGCCCACACCAAATTTAGGTCTTGCCCCGCCACTGAGAACAAATATTACGCGGGCGAAGCTGCGGGCATCAGCTAGTTTTCTATATAGTACATAATGTATTCAACCTCAAGCATGATAATGTACCTAGTGACTACGTCAGAGTCTCAAATGTCAGTCAGAAGAGAGTTCAGTGAAATAGATAAACTGAGCCTGAAGGCAAACTTCCGTCATTTTATTTTCGTTAACGGTGTTCAAAAGGTTATCAAAACTGGTAACCAAAATAAAAATAATGTAATCTTCACCAACCATTAAGTGACTATATATGTCACCGAATGGTCAAGTATTAATTGTATACGGTTCTAACCATATACCTATCTAGTGCAGGGTAGTCCCTACTAATTCCCCGTACCTACCAAGGCTATGGCCTTCATACGAACCTACCAACTGTATAAATTAACAGTTCCAGTATTGCTCTAACTATCCTAACTTATCTGAACTGGGTCTGACCTAGTTGTGTGCTCTTAAGATACTTTATCACACTTGCCGGCCGGACCAATGATTCACCTTAGCCTTCTTTTATCTTATGTGCTAAAGGCATTCCTTGACGCGGTACAATAACGCTGTTATTTCTTTATCTTTGTTAGCGTCACTTCACACATTACAGCAGATGATAAATGGATTATATGTAAATGTAACATATTGTGCTCGGCTTCGCCTGTGATGTGCTACGAACCCCGTAGCACCTGTTTAGGCTTGCTTATTCGACATCGACCAATCTTGAAGCAAATCAAGGTATATTGCAGCGTACGCTAATGTCTAATTTTGTTTGATTCTAATACACTCGAGAGCAATGAATCCGGGTCACTTAAAGAATGTTAAAAATCTCGGAAACTAAAAATGATAGGTTAATGCAATAAATTGTATTTAATAGACAATGTAATACTCCTTAAATGAAAGTAAAAAAAAAATGAGTCACCATACATTTTATTAACACAAAATTACATAAAGAAAAAACTGCCGATCTCTCCTTAAAACAAAAATAGGAAACATGAAATTTTTGAACTTTATTACGATTTTCTTGAATTTTAATACTTCGTATTGCCTCCTCGTGCTTCCATTACTGCGTTTACGCGGTTTGGCATGCTGTACACAAAGTTCCTTATACGATTTTGGGGAATATTCTCCCATTCCTCTGTGAGAGCAATTTTGAGCTCACGAAGCGTGATTGGGGGAGGGTTTCGTTGTTTTACGCATCTGCCTAGCTCGTCCCAAGCATGCTCGATCGGGTTGATATCCGGGCTGCGCGCTGGCCACTCCATACGAGTAATGTTCATCTCTTGAAGGTAGTCATTCACAATCCTACCTGTATGAGGTCGGGCATTGTCATGCATAAATATAGCATCCTCACCTAAATTGACCATAAATGGACCAACGTGATCATTGAGGATTTCTTCCACATATCTTACGCTAGTTAAAGAGCCGTTTTCTATGATCACCAGCTCTGTGCGACTTTCAGAAGAAATTCCGGCCCACACAAGTACAGACCCACCACCGTAGGCTACTTTTTCTTCGATGCATGCTTGCTTGAATCTTTCCCCTGGTCTTCGATACACTCTGTGTCTTCCATCGTGCTTGTAGAGCATAAATTTTGATTCGTCGGAGAACATAACTTTTGACCAATCTTCAATACTCCAATTTACGTGGCTCTGGGCATACCTTAGTCTCGAAATACGATGCCCACGCTCCAGTTTAGGGCCGTTTGCAGGTCTAAGGGGTTTTAAGTTAGATTCAGCAAGCCGACGTCTTACTGTCCATGCACTTGGGTTACTTCCTCCGAGGCGTCGAAACTGATTGGTGAGTTCAGTTCCTGTGAGAAAGCGATTTCGAAGCATGGTGTTCACCAAGTATCGGTCTTCTCGTGCTGTGGTACACCTGGTTCTGCCCGTTCCTGGTCTGCGTAGGTTAGAACCAGTTTCTTCGTAACGTCGGAGAACTCTTTGTACTGTTGACAGCGACACACCGACAGTCCTGGCTGTATCGCGCTGACTCCGGCCGGTTTCCAGCATTGTAAGTATTCTGGTGCATTCTTCAGGCGTAAGCGACATAATTTCAGCTTGATTAATGAATATAGAGCACTATCAACATGGTTTATGTACCCACATAAATGACAGATTACAAACAAAAGCAACACCAAATGCTGTAATTTCGTAGTTCCATCTTCGAAAGTGGCCCTTTTTCAAATTTGATTTTTTTATGATATAACTTTACAATAACTAAGAAGTTTTAATACCTTCATTTAAGGAGTATTACATTGTCTATTAAATACAATTTATTGCATTAACCTAGCATTTTTAGTTTCCGAGATTTTTAGGATTCTTTAAGTGACCCGGATTCATTGCTCTCGAGTGTACATTATATTATGGTAATAAAATCTGAGCGGTTTTAAGAAGACCAATATCATATGACAAGTTTTTATGAGGAATAAACCTAATATATTTTGAGAAATAAGTACATTATTTGTTAAGATTTTTGCAAATTTGCTGGTTTTTCAAGACCGATTTTGATCAAATGAAGTTTTATTAAACGTGTTTTGAACCGTAAAAAGCAAGAGTATATAGGTATATTAAATTACAATTATACATTTTTATCACATCAAATCAAGGAATGTTTCAGAGTAAAAAGATCGCCTCAAGATGGGTTGGTATCAAAAAAAAGTGTGTGCGTGTGTGTAACCTTTACGCGCGATTGAAGTAAAACTTCTTTGCCATTGACGGCATCAAATGTTATATTAATATCATTCATTCGAATATTCAAAATTCAAATAGTAGCTAACCTACTATTTGAATTTTTTACGTTACTTCCGTAAGAAAAAAATATGAGTTACTAGGTACCTAGTCGCGCTTATAGAAGTTTTACTTAAAAAAATAGTTTTTTAACGTGAGGGAAAATCCTCATGGATGCTATGCCGGACTCCTACCGACTAAAAAACCTCACGCAACGCCCAACAGCCTATGGTTGGGAGCCCCGGGTAAGCCCTCGGAAGGATGTCCCAGGACTCCCAACAGACCCACGGCCGCCACTGCGACCTCGCCTAGGGGGTGGTTCGGGTGCTATTCCGCGTCTTTGGGTGATTTCGGGTGTGATCCCGCTTCTAAGGGAGGGCGTGCGTGACTCCCTCACGTCACGCTAACATGCCCGTATTTATTAAAATATTGTATACATATAAATAAATATGCCATATTTTTTGACGTTTAATATTACTGCTCCGCTCCCTTGGGTTGTAGTATGAAGCTACAAAGCCTGTAGTGTAAATGTTACTTTAGAAAAAATCATCAAAATCTTGTTAATCATTTTGACTTTCAAATGGCGATACATTTTTAGTTGTTTGAGACTATATTTCTGAGTTCTCCGATTAAAAACAAACCAGCCTCTTGCTACTGACTTGCTAATGCCATTAAACAGTAGCAGTTAGAAAACCAACGAATGACTGCCTCTGTGTCGGTAGTGATATCGCCTACGGCGCTGGAGGTCGTGGGTTCGATTCCCACCGGAGACAAATATTTGTGTGACCCATAAATGTTTGTCTCAAGAGTCTGGGTGTCTTTGTATATTATGTATGTATTTAAAAGTATATAAGTATTAATATCCGTGGTCTGATACCCAAACACAAGCAGGTTACCTATTCCTAGCTTACTTTGGGATCAGATAGCGTTGTGGGAAATGTCCGTGAATAGTTATTTAAAAAAAAATAGGTACAGACCTACCCTAAAATTGCGTTTGCCTATTTTGTAAACATGTTAGTAAAAATTGTTGTTTAGACATTACAAATAGACTCTTCAATTTTATTTATTTGTTTAACCCTTAACCACCTACCAGCGGCCTCACAGACCGCAACGAATTTTTAAACTATTTAAATTTGTGTGTTGTGGGTAGGACAGCGTGCGTCCTTGTACCTTTTCTAATCATCTTGCGCTGGACTAGTATACAATATCCGCGCGTTTAGCCTGGATAAGTAAAAATATTTAGGCAGCGGTCTCTGTGACATTTAGTGTTTCAATAGACATGTGTATCAGGGATTGAAAAAAAAATGCAATATAGGGGTAAACCGAATGTAAGTTTGTATGGAAGTTCTTCATTTTCAATCATAACTATTTTAAATTTCGTATACCTACATGCTTTTAAATTAAAATAAATGAACAAGTTTTTCAGAATTTTTCGAAAATCTATTCCGAAGGGTGTAAAATTACATCATTAAGGTGGCAAAATAAGGTATACTGTATTTCAATAGCTTTGCGCAAAAATGTAAACAAACACATTTGATCCTATATAGGTATTCATAGTTACTTGCAATTGAGTATTCACCCTGATTACATTCCAGTTATAGAGTTATAGAGTTATAGAGTTTTGGCAGGAAATCAAGTGAATGGGGCGATGCATACCTTTATGAGCAGTCAAAACGTGTCTAAGAAGGCAAGAGTGGCTGTGCATAGGGGTGTGCTTATCCCCACACTTATGTATGGTAGTGAAAGTTGGGTGTGGCAGAAGAAGCATGAAAGTAAAATTAATGCAGTGGAAATGAGAAGTCTGCGAAGTATAGCTGGAGTGAAATTGATGGACAAAGTAAGAAATAGCGTGATTAGAAAACAATGTGGTATAACTGAAGATGTAGTGACAAAGATAGAAAAAGGGATGCTTAGATGGTTTGGACATGTTGAGAGGATGGATGAAAATAGACTGACTAAACAGATCTATAAGGCGAGAATGAATGGGCAAGCTGGTAGGGGTCATCCTCGGCGTACGCATGGTAACCAAATTGATGACCTGCTGGAAAAAGGCCAGGTCAAGAGCACCCTTAACCGGCGAGCGTGTATGAAAGCACTTATGAAAGTAGAAGAAGCGAAAGTGGTATGCCAGGATCGTAGCAAGTGGAAAGCCATAGTCTCTGCCTACCCCGATGGGAAACAGGCGTGATGATATGTATGTATGTATGTATATTCCAGTATCCAGGAGTCATACAATGTTCTTACAATCAATTCGACACCAAATAACTTCTTATGATAGTTTATTTTCATTAAAATACCTACTCAGGATAGTAAAAAATTTCATATCTACTATATTTTTCTACTCATCTGTCTTAGACAACGATTGTCAAAACATGACATGTTTACATTATTGAAAGATCGGGCAGGATTGGACTATAGAACCAGGTGAGTCTGTTGCCAGTTCTTCTCAGGTTGGTCGCGTTTTGAACTGGTGGTCTCTGTGACATTTAGTCTTCATTTAGTTTGTAGTTTTAGCGTCAAAATGAATAAAGACAAAGAAATTGTTGAAGGATGGCTGCAATAAGTGATGGCAGATGGAGGAGAGTCTAGTTACATGCCAGACATAAGCTATAGTGACGTAGACCCTGATTTGGTTGATGATATTGTGCAGGTTGAAGATTGTGAAACCGATTTCAATATTCAGTTTTTAAAGAAATTACGTTGACAAAAATATCACTGCGAGCCTTTAGGTTCAGCTCTATATTGAAAGCACAGAATGACAGGGACTCTTTCAATAACGACATCCCCATTTCACGTTTGTAATCTGAAGGTAGACCCAGAAAGAACCATGAAAATATAAGAAAGTATAAGCAATTTTGTTTATTTTGTTATTTTATTTTACTTTTTTATTATTATTAAGTTATAGATCTATTCTCAATTTTTCAGTATTAACACCAAAAATTTTTAATGTTAATTTCCTGACGATTGGGATCCATTTTATGAGAGAAGTGTTTTGTGTGTACAAGATAGTAAGTAGTAATTTGCATAGTATAGGGGCCCAACTGGGACTAACCACCCTGGGAGGCTGCCCCACCAGGCCGCGCATAATCCCGATGTGGTTCGTCGTGCCGGATGGTGACCGGACTGGGACCCGGCGACCAGTGGCGTAACTACACCATCTGGGGCCCGTGGCAAATTCATTGGATGGGCCCCCTCAGTGAAAATAAAAGTTTTTGTGTTATTTTTTGTCACTTCTTATATTTACCGGCACGCTACCATGCCTATACCTACCTATGCCACGAGGCGAGGGGGTGGGGAGGCCCTCGCCTCGTGGCATAAGCCAGCAATAATAACCATCCATCGGGTACTATCCCGCTTTTTGGGGCTAGTGGTGTGCGTGAAACTCATACGTCACGCTATAGTCTTGGGACTGTTTCTGTAAGGATGGTGAGCAGTTCCTTCGCCTTCCTACGATGTTTGTGAACGCCGCCTTAAAATTGCGATTTTGCGGGGGTTTGTGCGGTTGCTGTAACAAATATCATCCTTTTTTTGGCGCACTGCCATGGTGTTTAAAAAAGGGGTGCGTTAGGATGGGCCGACATTCGTCGCAGCGCAGTGGGTAACGAGACGCAGGAGCTAGTTTCGTTTGTGTCCGTATGGTTGAATGAAAGCTGATCCACAGTACTTAGATTTCTTTCCTCTGGCTTATTCGACTGACCAGAGGGCCCCGATAACGCCTTGGGTATGATCGCCAGAACTCCACGCCCGCGCCGGTCACAGTACTGGTAAGGTCTCCCTGGTTGACTCGACCCACGTCGCAAACACGATCTCTACTTGGCGTCTACTACTACTACGTCTACCCACTTGCTGCGGCGATCATCGCCCCGGGCCCGGCTCTGTTGCTGTTACTTACTACTAGAAGTTAGTAGCTGTTACTTACTACTAGTAGTAAGTGGTTATTTTTTTTACCCTCTGGACATTTTGGGATTTGGACATTATGAACCTAAACGCCAGTAACGTACTTTTGAGGTGGAGTTCACTAACATCCGCGGACTCCATGCCAACCTCAACATCGTCCATCACCATCTGGAGACCGCACGGCCAGCTGTGATGTTCCTAACGGAGACGCAAATACGCCGCCCTGCCGATCAGTCGTACTTATGCTACCCTGGCTATATCATCGAGGAACAATTTCGAGATAAAGCCGGAGTGTGCGCATTCGTTAGGGCGGATGTTTGCTGTCGCCGGCTGCGCTGCCTTGAGAACCCTTTCTTCTCCGTCCTTTGGCTGCACGTAAATCACGGCTCCATGAGTCAGATCTACGTGTGTGACTATCGATCCCACACAGGGACAGCTGAGATAACGAGGCTGTATCAGCACCTCAGCGAGGGGGCTGATGACGCGCAGGTGCGGTTTCCGAACACTGAATTGGTTTTTCTGGGGGACTACAACGGTCACCACACTGAGTGGCTGGGTTCCCGCGGGACCGATCCGGCGGGACAGGCCGCCCACGCGTTAACTCTCTCCCATGGTTTGACCCAGGTGGTACGCGGGATTACGCGCATACCGGACAGGTCAGACCATGAACCCGCCCTGCTGGACTTACTGCTGACGAGTTATCCAGCACAGTACAGTGTGTCGGTTAGCGCCCCACTGGGTCAATCCGACCACTGTGTTGTGCGTGCCCGCCTGCAGGTGTCATCTCCTGCAAGGGCAGCAGAGGTGACGCGGCGATTGTGGCACTACTCGTCAGCAGACTGGGACGGACTACGAGAATACTTTGCAGCCGTCCCGTGGAGTCAGCGCTGCTTTGCAGGGAGGGCTTCATCGAAAAGCGCCTCTGCGGTTGAGATTACATTAGGTATGGAATACTACATTCCATACACTGATGTCGCCAGCATCCGCAAAGCCCGCCCCTGGTTCGGGCGTGAGTGCGCCGTAGCTGTTCAACAAAAACAGGCGGCTTACCGCGCCTGGATCAGGGCTCGAGCTGTGCGCGACCCGAATGTGGCCCGCCTTAAAGCAGCGTACAACAGAGCCACTAGGTCCAGTAAGAGGGCCTTCAAGAGAGTGGACGCCCAGCGCGTCACACGGCTTGGTCAGGAGCTCACATCACATCCTACGGGCAGTGTATATTGTAATCCGGCAGTGCGATGTGCGAGCGGTGCTACGGTCACTCGACACGCGGAAAGCCAGTGGTCCTGATGGCATTCCGGCAGTGGTGCTGAAGAAGTGTGCAGCTGAATTATCTCCAACGCTAACACGCCTGTATCGCCATTCCTATTCGACGGGAGAAGTGCCTTGGAAGGAGGCGAAAGTCCAGCCGATCCCCAAGAACGGGGCCTATCGCCCCATAGCCGTAACCACCGTCATCTGCAAGGTGTTCGAGCTAATTGTCAACAAACAGCTTATGTGCTGCCTGGAGGATCACTCGTTAATTAGCGATCGTCAATATGGCTTCAGGCCGAAACGATCAACGGGTGACCTCCTGGCGTACATAACACACACCTGGGGTGAGGCTATGGAGAGGCACGGCGAATCTCTGGCTATTGGCCTAGACATCGCTAAAGCCTTTGATGGGGTATAGCATGCGTCGCTTCTTTCCAAGCTGCCGGCATATGGTTTGTGGTATGGTTCGTGGCCTGCACGGGCGACGTATACGGGTTATCTGTGATGGTCAGGCTTCCTGTTTTTTGCAGGTAAATGCCGGGGCACCACAGGGATCGGTATTGTCCCCAACTCTCTTTCTGCTGCATATCAATGACATGCTGTCCCTTGGGTGCATTCATTGTTATGCGGATTATAGTACGCTACATGGGAGCTATTCTGACCGTCCAGCGGAGGGGCGTGGTGACGTGGAGGAAAAGAGACGGCAACTCGTGGCGGATCTCGACCGGGACCTGGGTCACATTGCCAGACCAGACAACCTGGTCGAGTTCAATGCCAGAAAAACACAGGCGTGTGCGTTTACAGCTAAGAAGTCTCCATTCATTCCTCTACCCTCTCTTCAGAGCATTACGGTTCCACTAAAGGACAACCTGGAGATCCTCGGTATAGACGTCCGGCGTGAGCTCAATCACAAAAACTACATAGAGAGTTGTATTGCGATGGCCTTGCGTAAACTTTGAATCCTAAATAAGGTGAGGCGGTACTTCACGCCACATCCGAGATGTTTAGTCTACAAGACGCAGATTCGTCCCTGCGTCGCGCGACGAGTACTGTTCTCACCTTTGGGATGACTCTGCGAGGTACTTACTAGACGCGCTTGACGCTATGCAGAGACGTGCTATCCGAATAATTGGTTGTCCTGAGGTGACGGAAGGCTTCGAACTGTTAGCGCAGCGAAAAACCATAGCGTCCTTGGCTGCTTTCTACCGAATGTATCACGGCGAATGTTCTGAAGAGCTCTTTAACCTAATCCCACCCTCTCCTTTCCGATCCCGAACAACGCGTGCCGGGCAGAGATGCCACTCATACACAGTGGAGAGAATCTTCACCAGAACTGAGCGTTTCAAAAGATCGTTCCTCTGTCGAACTGTAAAAACTTGGAACGACCTGCCCGCACACGTTTTTCCCTCATCTTACAATCCCTTCGCTAGATGCGCCATGGCTTTCCATCAGGCTGGTGGTGACGTCAATTTGGCGTGCTGAATATAAAAAAAAATATTTGTCGATTTTCAACATTTCAAGCTTATTAAGAAATGTTAATGTTTTCTGAGTTCTTTATCTCTTTAAAGTTTTAACATCCATTTTATTCACTTTTATGTTTAGTTTATAAAATTGATACAAATTTAAAAAAATATATCAGTAAGCGGTCTCCAGGACAGCACGTAGGTGGTTAAGGGTTAACCGCTTCAAGGCTTCTCATGATTCACACATAAACAAAGAAGACAATAGAAATGAACACTTAATGATACAAATAAAACTGAACTTCTTCAACAAAAAAATGGTCTGATGATTTTAAATCATGTGGGTAAGAACGTGATGTTATATTATGTTACTAGCTCTTGCCTGCGACCACGTACGCTGCATTTATAGGTATGTGATTCTTTAGATTGATATAACTTTTTAATTCATAAACCGATTGACATGAAACTAACACTAAATGTTAAGTGGAGCAAACCGAAACGCAATATAGAATACCGCATTGCAATCGGTTGAGCTGTTGCTGAGATTAGCATGCACAATCGTACAGACAAACAGGCAGTTACGATTTTATTATTATGTAATGATAATGATATTGATATTGATGATTGATATGTACTTATATTTTTTAAGAATTCAATTGACTCAGAAAACGTTTGAGATGCTGATTCTTGATCGTACGAACGATTTGAGAGCGTAGAAGAAGAAAGTTATTTTTTTTTTTGTCTGATGTTTACATACATACATATCATCACGCCTGTCTCCCGTCGGGGTAGGCAGAGACTATGGCTTTCCACTTGCTACGATCCTGCCATACCACTTTCGCTACTTCTACTTTCATAAGTGCTTTCATACACGCTCGCCGGTTAAGGGTACTTTTTTCCAACAGGTCTTTGATTTGGTCATCATGCGTACGCCGAGGTCGACCCCTACCAATTTGCCTATTCATTCTCGCCTTATAAATCTGTTTAGTCAGTCTATTTTCATCCATCCTCTCCACATGTCCGAACCATCTAAGCATCCCTTTTTCTATCTTCGTCACTACGTCTTCAGTTATACCACATTGTTTTCTAATCACGCTATTCCTTTCTTTGCCCATCAATTTCACTCCAGCTATACTTCGCAGACTTCTCATTTCCACTGCATTAATTTTACTTTTATGCTTCTTCTGCCACACCCAACTTTCACTACCAAACATAAGTGTAGGGATAAGCACACCTTGCCTTCTTAGACACGTTTTGACTGCTCATGAAGGTGTACATCGCCCCATTCACTCGATTTCCTGCCAATACTCTTCTCTCAATATCATAGTCACGCTTTCCATCCCTCGCAAATTTTGAACCCAAGTATACGAATTCTTTCACCTGTTCCACTGTTTGCCCTTCGATAATAATGGGGCAATTCGTCATAATATATATTCTTCTCTTTCGCTACACACCCTGTCTCACACCCCTTTCTATATGAAAGAAGTCCGTGCAAGCACCGTTGATCCTGACACAAGCACTAGAGCCCTCATAAAGAGATTTCAGTGCTCGTATAAAGCTGCTGCTCACCCCGTACATGAACAATGTTGACCACAGCTAATTCCTCACCACGTTGTCATAGGCCTTCTCCAGATCTATAAATATGCAATAGTCCTTTTGACTTTTCACCGAAACTTTTTCAGCTATGCATCGTAAGGAGAAGACCTGATCCGTGCATCCCCTTCCTTTCATAAATCCTTCTTGAACATCACACATTTTTCCTCCACTTTCATTCATCACTTTTTTTAGCAACACTTTCGCATCCAATTTACAGACGATGCTGAGCAGGCTTATGCCGCGGTAATTTTTGCACTCTTGCTGCGACCCTTTGTACAGCGGCACGATGACAGCTTTGGACCATTCTTTTGGTACGCTGCTATTCCTCCAGCAAAGGTTAAACAGGCGATACAGCTGGCAAATCACCACGGCACTTGCATCTCAAGGGAAACCCTATCGATCCCAGCAGCCTTGCCTAGTTACATAGAGTCACAAAAATTTTGACGAACCTAAATAATTTAGGGAATAAATTTTATTTTATTTCATTTTATTTATTTTACTATTCAATGCTTCCACAATTTGTTCTATACTTATCTCGCTTTCATTGCCAATTTCATTCATTTCATAAAAACGAGTTTGCACTTGCATATCCTCTTTATCAAATAAACTTTCAAATAAACTTTTTTTATGAAAGTTGAAGAAGCAAGTGAGGTGTGTATGGACCGTGCCGTGTGGCGCTCGGTTCTTTCTGCCTACCCCGCAAGGGATTTGGCGTGAGGATAGTTAAGTTAAGTTTTAACTTTCAGAATACTCCTTCCATATTTTTAGCACACACTCTTCTCCTCTCACAAAACTTCCGTCCTGGTTACTGATCTTATTGAGCGGTGACGTTGTCTGTTGACCGTTTATACCTATCTCTTGCAAATTCTCAACTTTTATGCGTACACTACCAGATTCGCGCACACGATGTCGCCACCGCTGAAACAGACCTCTTACTCGGCTGACTACTAAGAAGTGGTCTGTGCCAATCCCGGCACCGGCGAGTGTCTAGTACTATCTTTCGCATCCTTGCGTCTACTATCACAAAGTCAATCATGCTCCTCTGACTTCCTTCTTGTCTCATAAACAAATGGATATCTTTGTGGTGAAACATGATGTTGGTTACCACAAGATTCCTCTCATCAAGCAAATTCTCTCCATTTTCATTTACTCGTTCATCACCAAACTTTCCCAATACTCTTTCAAATCCTGATGGATTTGAAAGAGTATTGGGAAAAAAAAATGTTGCCGTCCGTATGTGCTGCGTGACTAGGGGCGAGACATGCAATCGCCTACCTTCACTATGCTCTCATTTTCTTTACACTTACTTAAAATATCACTCATACTCTCCCAAAATGCCTGCCTTTCACTTTGGTCTCGTGAAGATCGGCTCCGCCACCGCGCATCTTGCGGAGCATAAACTCATAAAACAAAAATGCGGGTAAGTCCGACCTTCAGCCTCAACCAAAGGAGTCTTGGGCTTACACATTTATATTCTGTTACACATTTATTCATTCTCACAGACATTACTTCTAGCCATCTTCTAAGGTCGCCCGGTCCCAGGGCAATTGGCACGCTATTACTAGTCTCGCCCCTAGTCACGCAGCACATACGGACGGCAACATTGGTTTGACGGAGATAGGATGGGAAGAGGATGGGGTATAGGAAAAGGATAAGAGGACAGGAAAAGAGTTGAGGTGGGAGTAAGATGAGGATAAGGTAAAATTAATCTAATCCTTCTGTATTTCACTCCGTAAAATAACAAGCGACCAGGACAGTTGTTACATACAATTACTATCTCCGCAGTCCGAGCTAATGTTTAGCCGTATCTAAATGTGAGACAAATGACATTGCTCCTGTAAATTCCCCTTCCCTTTCGAGAATCGCTGTCTAGAAGCTGAAGTTAACATAGTTTAGCAGAATTGAGGCCTACCGGGTTCAAGTTCATTGTGTTTGTGGCACTAACACACGTTTATTTAGTTACACACACATCTATGAATAAAAAATAATTATTCATAGACCTTCACAGAAACTGAAAATAGCTATATAAGTGTACAAAACTACTACTTTATTATACTACTATTACCTACAAAAAGGCAACCATGTGTTAGATAATTTCTTTGTAGTGTAGAGTAACTGTCTCGGCAAACTCGACAAACAGCTAATCAATTCTTCTTTTAATAAGAACCTTCGCCTGACAATACAACATAAAAGAGAATATTTTTCCAAGTATATGCAGCCAAGAGGCTTCACTTAATTCCTTGCCAACGCCTCACATTGACCGAGATACCTTTACCCATCTTTGATCAGTCGTGTGTCTGCGGGATATTGACAGTGTGTAATCCCTCCTCATTCTGGATATTTCGCCTATCTTCCTCCTTTTACCTTCGGCCGCACGTATGGTGCACAATTTTGAAAATCACGTAAATCCATTGAGACCTTACGAACGTGACAGAAGAACGAACACACTTTGCCATTTAAAATATACTAACCTAAGTATAAATTAGCACTGTGTAACTAAACATTTTGATACCTACTCAGTAATTCTTTAGTATTAGAAAAGGCATCATCGGAGCTGGCAATTAAACTTAGTTCGATTGCTGAAATGGTACGTAGAAGTCATAATTGTTCATGCTTTGTCGATTTTTACAACATTGCGGAATAAAGAATCGTTCGTTGCAGGATATTTCTTGTGTCAAATTATATTGTTGAATATTTTGATATTTATTTGCTTTAGGTCAGTAATTCAAACCGGCATCGGGTCGTTGCACAATGACGCTAAAAATTTAATTAAAATTTAACACAATATTCCTAGTTAGGTATACCTATTATCTAGACAAGTAGTAATAGGTAGAATCTACGGAATCAACAAGTATGTTTGCAGAAGTTACCAATGTATTTACACACCAAACTAGGTCAATAGCATTGAATAAGTCTTGCCAGAACATGGAATCGGTTTTTAGTGCAATGACTTCTTTAATATACCTATGCCAAGTAACTACAAGGCTAGACTTATTTGAAGGAATAGATACTCGTAAGTATTGTAATTACAATGGTAATGGAAAGAAGGATACGAAGTGCGTACATAAATTCGGTAACAAAGTACCTACATTTTATGCCTACACCAAGACGCGGTGAAAGGGGTATTTCAAATTTTCAACTCCAATAGAATGTAGATGACCTGTGTGTCAATGAAGGAGAAAAGCGTGTCCCGGGCTCTAAGTCACGTACCTACGGATGCAAGGCAGGCAAAAATATCATTTTTGTCGACTTAAAATATAAAAAGAAATCTATGTTTCCTCAATAATAGCAATCTGAAAAAGTTGGTTTTGAAACCGGATTGAACACAATAAAGGTACGCATTGAGAACTCAAAACCGGTTTTAATTTCCTTAATTCTCTATTTTGTTTAAGTAATTAACACAAGTTTAGTCGGAAAAATTCAACCCAGACGATGCTATAATCGGAACATACAATATAGGTACTTATTATTCCTTCTTTTAGCCCCTGTCTATAAAATAGATTAGAAAATATTAGAAATAGAGACAGAGGGGCTTATGGCGAGACTTGTGTCTGTAGTCTGTGACTCTGTTGCATTAATCTACGTCACTAGGTCACGTGGATCATCTGTTCAAAGTTTGAAATAAAACAAAAATGACAACGTCAATCGGATTGAACTTTCACTTTCACAATAAACGTTTTAGAGAGGGGCAGTCGGGTGAGACTGTCTCACGGCTTCTTGTTATTTACAAAGAACCAAGCCCAAGGGCACACGAAACATAGGTACACTGACTCACAGGTCACAGGACCAATAAGTCGCAGTACCTACTCGTATACATAATCAACTTTTATCTGCCATGCAGTTGTATTATTGACTTTATCTGAAACTATTATTTGCTTTGCTATTTACAAGTTCCAATATCAATAAATCAGATAAAATATCAAAGTTATACGTATAGGTAATATGTATTCTGATTCCGCCACAATGGGTGTGGTAGAATACAATATTAGAAGAGTAACTTAAAACCTACCTACTTTATTTCATGATTTCTTCAAAATTTAAAATTAAAAGTATACGGTCTGACTTCGATTATAACACTATCATCACACCTCATCGCTAACATCGAGCATTTTATAATCATCATATTTCATTTTTAGGATTCCGTACCCAAGGGGTGAAAAACGGGACCCTATTCAGGAGACTTCGCTGCCCGTCTGGCTGTCTGTCCGTCCGTCTCGAGGCTTTATCTAACGTTGATAGCTATAGCTATAGAGTTGAAATTTTCACAGATTGTGTGTTTCTGTTGCCGCTATAATAACAAAAATCATAGACAGAAAAAAAACGGGAATTAAGGGGGCTCATATGTCTACAACAAACGTGATTTTTTGCCGTTCTTTTTTTGTACGGAACCCTCCGTGCGCGAGTCTGACTCTTGGCCCGTTTTTATTATTTATTACTTAGTGTATTTCAGGAAAAAAAGTTGGTTAGGTAGGTAGGTACCTTCTTAGGAGGTAAACAGGTGTGAATCTTTAGCCGGCCGTCGGCTAAGCTTTCATTGGGCTAACTAGGTTGTTATGGGCCGAATTATTAAACGTAGCTCCAAAAGTTCAAACCCAAGAAATGCTTGCGCGAACTAATAAGGGAAAACTATTAAGGCCCACAGTTCAGTCCTGGCTTAGACACATTCTTTGCTACGAGTATAACCAAATTTACACTGTAGGTACATACAGAGTAGTATACTTTTATGTAGGGAGACTCGTTGCATTAAAATGTGCTTGTCTAATACATCATTAATGCGAACTGGTGGCTTCATATTCATCTTCTTACATCACATAGATTATTTTCCGTCGTGTTATGTTACCAATAAACGACAAGTACACAATAAAAATAAATTAATATGCCACTCTACTAGTGTTTATGAAGGTTTATGCTTACAAACTACTTGCTGTGAATAGTGATATCTTCGCATTATGTAAATAACTATGTTTTTTTTATATCTACTTCTGTCTGAGGAGGCAGCCAAGCATATAACCGACCTGATCTAAAAATGTTTACCAAAGCCTTTCATTTGAAGATTTTTTTTTAACTAAGTATAAATATTTAGCTTAGAATTCATTTTTCAAAAGGAGATACTCTCTCAATCGAATTTCTGATAGTGAATTGCGATAGCCTGATTGTATTGATCTATACAGGGTGAATTTTTCAAAAGGGATTGGATGGCCAAATCCGAAACTATATGGCATAGCTAAAAATGCTCAAAGGAGTCACGAGCCCGATTTTGATGAAACTTAAAACCTAATCATTAGATTTTTTAAAAACCCATTATCCTAGCTGGGAATCGAACCCATTGGTTTTGAAAAAAAATACACACCTATATTATTGCACCGTAGGATAGTGTTGCTATAAAGGATCTTATTCTGGAAAATAATGACATACGGCAAACTAAAGGAAAGTGCTCATCTTTAACTAAATACAATTTATTTTCCTTACGTTAACTGATTAATTGTTCAAAATGTAGACCATCGTTTTCAATACATAGCTGGATTCGAGACTTCAAGGATCGTACTGCATTCAATATTATTGATTTCGTTTAGAATATTCTCCAAATAATCATTCTGGGCATAATTTAAAACACGGAATAGTTACTATCTATTGTGGGATTTCGAACGAAACAAATTATGATACAAAATTTAGGTACATGAAATATGAATTCTATTAAAATTCTACACTTTCCTTAAATTTGCTGTATATCATTACTTCGCAGAATTTGATCCTTATCAGCGACACCATCGTTTGGTGTAATAATAAAGGGTGTGTTTTTTTTTCAAAATCAATGGGTTCAATTCCCAGCTAGGATTATTGGTTTTTCAAAAATCTAATGATGAGGTTTTAAGTTTTATCAAAATCGGGCTCGTGACTCCTTTGAGCATTTTTAGCTATTCCTTATAGTTTCGGATTTGGCCATCCAAGCCCTTTTCAAAAATTCACCCTGTATATATAAAAATCAATGCCACTTTTCGTTGTAATTTTATAACTCAAGAACAGGCTCACCTATCCAAACCAAATCTTTAGGCTTTGTTTGGACTATTTAGTAGATGGTTTATGTGAAGTTTGGCACAAAATCGGTCTAGCGGTTCTTCATTTATCACGCAAACGAAGTTGCGCGGGTCAGCTAGTTATATACTTATAAAAATCAATGCCACTTTTAGTTGTAATTTTATAACTCGTGAACGGGCTCACCTATCCAAACCAAATGTTTAGGCTTTGTTCGGACTATTTAGTAGGTGATTTATGTGAAGTTTGCACAAAATCGGTGGAGCGGTTCTTCATTTATCACGCAAACGAAGTTGCGCGGGTCAGCTAGTTTATTTATAGAGGTAAGATAAATATAAAAGATTATTCCAAAAGCCTTTAGTTGCTGAGAGTCTGTTTAATACCTACCTACCTGCTTATCAAATATCTTGTCCGAAATAATCACATCACAGTGCAGTGTAGTTAAATAAACATAATGGAGATTTGAATACTTGGAAATGTGCCAATGTTCGGTTGAATCATTGCGGTACGCTACTTTGTTTTGTACTCTTTGTTTTATGTTCTTTCTTTGTAATATTTAAACATTCAACAGTAAGATTATAATTATGATTCTGTATACTATACTGAATTTGGTATATTAATGTGCCTATGAACACAGACAGGTAAATAAAATTAATAGTAAAGTATAGGTTAGGAAACATATACCTAGTGCCGGAAACTTCCCCCCTATAGTTCGACTTTTTATTAGATGCAGTAAAATGACGTAATTTTACTACTATTTTATACATAAGCGGAAACCAACAAAACAAAATTTTACTTAAAATAATTCATAAAAAATAATATAAATAATAAAAAGTCCGACTTTAGTTAAATATGTTGACTGAAATATGGTACAAAGATCACTGACATATTAACACATAGATGAATAAAAGAAAAAAACTTTATTCCCACTAGGATCCACATTTCCACAAGGATTTAGGCAGTGATGGGCGTAATTAATTACAAAAGTAATTCAATTAATAATTGAATTACAATGTAATTAAGTTACAATGTAATCTAATTACTCAGTAATTAATTACTTTGTAATTTAAATACTTTGGATGTTCCGGTTAATTAGTTACCAAGTAACTAGTTGCAAAGTAATTAGATTACTTTATAACTAGTTACTTTGTAATTAATTACTTTGTAATTATCATACATTCAAGCAAATCAATACCACAGCCGGCAATCCAATATGGCCGCCGCGCCGCCGTTGTAAAAGTTCATGTTGGGTATCGTATAAGGGGTATTTTGGTATGCTGAGTACGAATTTCGGGTTAATTTAGCAATCCAATATGGCCGCCGCGCCATCGTTGTAAAAGTTCATGTTGGGTATCGTATAAGGGGTATTTTGGTATGCTGAGTACGAATTTCGGGTTAATTTTGCAATCCAATATGGTCACCGCGCCGCCGTTATAAAATTTCAAGTTGGGTATCGTATATGGGGTATTTTGGTACGCTGAGTACGAATTTCGCGTTAATTTAGTAATCCAATATGGCCGCCGCGCCATCGTTGTAAAAGTTCATGTTGGGTATCGTATAAGGGGTATTTTGGTATGCTGAGTACGAATTTCGGGTTAATTTTGCAATCCAATATGGTCACCGCGCCGCCGTTATAAAATTTCAAGTTGGGTATCGTATATGGGGTATTTTGGTACGCTGAGTACGAATTTCGCGTTAATTTAGTAATCCAATATGGCCGCCGCGCCACTGTTGTAAAAGTTCATGTTGGGTATCGTATAAGGGGTATTTTGGTATGCTGAGTACGAATTTCGGGTTAATTTAGCAATCCAATATGGCCGCCGCGCCGCCGTTGTAAAAGTTCATGTTGGGTATCGTATAAGGGGTATTTTGGTATGCTGAGTACGAATTTCGGGTTAATTTAGCAATCCAATATGGCCGCCGCGCCATCGTTGTAAAAGTTCATGTTGGGTATCGTATAAGGGGTATTTTGGTATGCTGAGTACGAATTTCGGGTTAATTTAGCAATCCAATATGGCCGCCGCGCCATCGTTGTAAAAGTTCATGTTGGGTATCGTATAAGGGGTATTTTGGTATGCTGAGAACGAATTTCGGGTTAATTTAGCAATCCAATATGGCCGCCGCGCCACCGTTGTAAAAGTTCATGTTGGGTATCGTATAAGGGGTATTTTGGTATGCTGAGGACGAATTTCGGGTTAACAAAAAACCCCTTAAACGATACCCATCATGAAATTTTGTGATTGCGGCACGGCGGCCATATTGGATTGCAAAATTATCATGTGATTCGTAGTCAGCATACCAAAAAACCCCTTAAACGATACCCATCATGAAATTTTGTGATTACGGTGCGGCGGCCATATTGGATTGCAAAAATATCATGTGATTCGTGATCAGCACATCGAAAAACCCCTTAAACGATACACATCATGAAATTCTGTGATTACAGCGCGGCGGCCACATTGGATTGCAAAATTATCATGTGATTCGTACTCAGCACATCGAAAAACCCCTTAAACGATACCCATCATGAAATTTTGTGACTACGGCTCGGCGGCCATATTGGATTGCAAAATTATCATGTGATTCGTACTCAGCACATCATAAAACCCCATAAACGATACCCATCATGAAATTTTGTGACTACGGCGCGGCGGCCATATTGGATTGCAAAATTATCATGTGATTCGTACTCAGCATACCAAAAAACCCCTTAAACGATACCCATCATGAAATTCTGTAATTACGGCGCGGCGGCCATATTGGATTGCAAAATTATCATGTGATTCGTACTCAGCACATCTAAAAACCCCTTAAACGATACCCATCATGAAATTTTGTGACTACGGCGCGGTGGCCATATTGGATTGCAAAATTATCATGTGATTCGTACTCAGCATACCAAAAACCCCTTAAACAATACCCATCATGAAATTTTGTGACTACGGCGCGGCGACCATATTGGATTGCAAAATTATCATGTGATTCGCACTCAGCATACCAAAAAACCCCTTAAACGATACCCATCATGAAATTTTGTGACTACGGCGCGGCGGCCATATTGGATTGCAAAATTATCATGTGATTCGCACTCAGCATACCAAAAAACCCCTTAAACGATACCCATCATGAAATTTTGTGACTATGGCGCGGCGGCCATATTGGATTGCAAAATTATCATGTGATTCGCACTCAGCATACCAAAAAACCCCTTAAACGATACCCATCATGAAATTTTGTGACTACGGCGCGGCGGCCATATTGGATTGCAAAATTATCATGTGATTCGTACTCAGCATACCAAAAAACCCCTTAAACGATACCCATCATGAAATTTTGTGACTACGGCGCGGCGGCCATATTGGATTGCAAAATTATCATGTGATTCGCACTCAGCATACCAAAAAACCCCTTAAACGATACCCATCATGAAATTTTGTGACTACGGCGCGGCGGCCATATTGGATTGCAAAATTATCATGTGATTCGCACTCAGCATACCAAAAAACCCCTTAAACGATACCCATCATGAAATTTTGTGACTACGGCGCGGCGGCCATATTGGATTGCAAAATTATCATGTGATTCGTACTCAGCATACCAAAAAACCCCTTAAACGATACCCATCATGAAATTTTGTGACTACGGCGCGGCGGCCATATTGGATTGCAAAATTATCATGTGATTCGTACTCAGCATACCAAAAAACCCCTTAAACGATACCCATCATGAAATTTTGTGACTACGGCGCGGCGGCCATATTGGATTGCAAAATTATCATGTGATTCGCACTCAGCATACCAAAAAACCCCTTAAACGATACCCATCATGAAATTTTGTGACTACGGCGCGGCGGCCATATTGGATTGCAAAATTATCATGTGATTCGTACTCAGCATACCAAAAACCCCCTTAAACGATACCCATCATAAAATTTTGTGACTACGGTGCGGCGGCCATATTGGATTGCAAAATTATCATGTGATTCGCACTCAGCATACCAAAAAACCCCTTAAACGATACCCATCATGAAATTTTATGACTACGGCGCGGCGGCCATATTGGATTGCAAAATTATCATGTGATTCGCACTCAGCATAACAAAAAACCCCTTAAACGATACCCATCATGAAATTTTGTGATTAGCGTATGGGAATTCCAGTGAAATTCCTTCGTCACTCAGGAATTGAGCTGATGGTCTTCAAATTTTATAGCTGAGTACCAACCTGGACACATTGACTTACATCAAAAAACCGCATCAATATCGATTCACCCCTTGGTTGGGCCGCGACGAATCCACAGCACAGGACAGAGTTGGTAATTATGAGTGTTGGTTAATTGAATTAATGAGTAACTAGTTGCAATGTAATTAGATTAACGTGTAATTCCATTACTCATTAATTAGTTACTGCTAGTACTCATTGTAATTAATTACTCAAGTAATCTGTTACAGAGTAATTGAATTAAGCATTACAAAGTAATTATAATTTGTAACGGTTAATCTAATTACATTTTGCCCATCACTGGATTTAGGTACCTACCTATACCTAACCCAACCCGAATACAGGTTTCTGTGACAACGGGTAGGGGAAAACTTCACGCGCAGGAGGATTTTTCTTAACCACTATATATTTTATTCACCCTAAGCCTACATAGGTAGAGGTCCTGGGTCGCAAATCGCAGACCCCGTTACAGTGTTCCCCTCTATGGACCCGCCATGATAAGAATAGGTCTGCCATGATAAGAATAGGTCTCAGTAATACACCAACCACTCAATACCTATCAAGGCTGATGAAAACTAGAACATTAATCATCAATTCATCACACAGGTGTCCTCGATTAAAACTAGTTCACTGCTACAGTAAATGTCTATAACCGTAATGTTTTGTTTGCTGAACTGCTAAATACCTTTTCAAACATACTAATTGCAAATGGTGCGTATTTATTCATCATCGTGATCATCTGAGTGTAGGCTTTATTAAAAAAAATAGAATTATACCTATTATGTTATCTGTGGCGAAACTTGGGAGAGGTCTACGTCCTCGATGATTTGATTGATATCTGCTGTAACATTATTTTAATTTTTGCTTATCCTTATGATATTAGAAATGTGAAGGTTTCTACAGATGTTTGGATGTTCGTTACTCAATTACGCTCTAACGTCTGAACGGATCTGGAAAATTTGGTACGGGGACAGATTAGAGCATGGAATAATGTGTTATTCCAGACTCTAATCTGTCCGTATGTCTATAAGGCTAGTTTTATCCGAAGAATAAGTTCCTATGAAATCGGGAATGGGAACAGAATCTCTGTGTGTGTTCTACCGCCTGTACAACGATTTGTGCTCTGAGGTATTGTTTGATATAATGCCCACGGCTACATTCTATTGTCGCACCGCTGCGCTGGCCACAAAAACAGGGTGTTCATCCTCACACGTTGCGTCCTGAGCGCTCGAGCACGGTGAGCTCCAAAAAGGCTTTCTTTCGCGTAGGTACGCTTGAATTGTGGAATGATCTCCCGGCCTCGGTTTTCCCAAACGTCTACCTACAGTATGGGGTTCTTCAAAAGAGGACTTAGACGGTTTTTACTGGGTCGGCAGCGCGATTGGAGCGCCTCTGGTGTTGCAAACGTCCATAGGCTGCGGTGACCACCGGTACAGCTGGTGGGGCCGTATGCTTGTCTGGCATTTATTGGTATAAAATAAAATAGTAACTAACATGTACATTTGTCTTTCTTACCGTACATTGTATATTTGTCTTTCTTAACGATAGAAAGTACCCAAACTCCCAAACAAAGCTTACAAGTGCTCAACCGGTGAACATTCTAGAAGCGAGAATAAAACTAAAACATTCACAGTGTTCTTCCATCTATGTTCTACGATGGCAGTATTGAATGTGGGATGGTAAATAGTCAGACAAAAAGAAACGTCATTATTATTAAATTGCCCCAATTCGCCGTCAGCCATTTCCTGCTACAAGTCTACAGTTATAAGATGAGTTAGATATTTTAGTCTCTCTAGTCAACGCCAGTTGCTCCTGACCTAGGCACTTAGATAATCTTAAATATCTTTCATTTATTGTACTAAAATATTTTAGGATATTTTGATAATAACTTGTAATCAGATATGTTTTGAACTTATGTGCAAGTAGACTCGGAAATCTATTTTAATGTGTGAAAATCATCAATTATACTTAATGATGATTATAAAGATAACGTTGAAATAAAGATAAAATTTTGTAAATAAAGATTAAATTGAATTTAAGTAGGTGTGACCTTAGATTGCAGTCGCTCGCGGATGCGTTGTTGTCAGTTTGTCATACTCACAAGTCACAGATGTTTGTCATCCGGATTGTCTGAGCATTTTGAATGTTATGTGATGAAGGCGTTTAGTTTTTTGTTTTACCACTGATGAGGCAGACAACCATACCGTCCACCTGATCGAAAGTGGTGCCGTAGCCTGAGTCCTGGGGTATCCTTCCGAGGGCTTACCCGGGGCTCCCAACTGTAGGCTGTTGGGCAGGATACGTGCGGGTTATGTTAGGAGTCGGGCTAAGCATCCATGCAGGATTTTCCCTCACGTTAAAAAATAAATAAATAAATGATCGTTTATCACTTGCACTGCCGACCTTTTTGCTGTGTTGAGGCAAATTTGATGTAAATTTCAACCCGTTCATAATGACAATCTGATTTTCGATGGTTTTTAGGGTTTCGTAGCCAAAAACGGAACCCTTATAGATTCGTCATGTCTGTCTGTCTGTCTGTCTGTCCGTCCGTCCGTGTGTCACAGCCATTTTTCTTCGAAAATATAAGGCCTATGCAATTGAAACTTGGTAACTAGATGTATTCTGTAAACCGCATTAAGATTCTTATATAAAACTAGAAAAAAAGTAGTAAATTTTGGGGGTCCCCATACTCAGAACTGAAACTCATACGTGTATATACATCTATAGATAGGTCTTCAAAAATGTTATTGAGGTTCTTACTTAACATCATTTTTTTCTAAAATGAATAGTTCGCGCAAGAGACACTTCCAAAGTGGAAAAATGTGTGTCCCCCCTCTCTAACTTCTAAACGAAGAAAATCATAAATCTAAAAAAAATATATGTTGTATATTGCCATAAAAACTACCAACGAAAATTGGTTTGAACGAGATAGAGCTGGTAGTTTTTTTTTAATACGTCATAAACCGCAATTTTCGGTTACAAAAATCACTACCACTGCGAACGTGTTAAAACATCAATCAAAGTTACGACGAACTTTTATATTATGTTACTTGCTGCTACAAAACCCTTCATGGGCGAGTCCAACTCGCACTTGGACGGTTTTTTTTTATTATATAAGATGGACGGGTGATTATTAAGATGAGGCTAAGGGCTATTAGGGCTAAACACGACTACCGTCTTCCGAAGCATGGAAACTTTACGGTTACCCATAGTAGAAATAATATCGATCTTAGTAGATATGTGTACCTACTACGTAGAAATTGTTCAATGAGAAATAACAATAAAATAAGATGCTTAACTCAGTAATCGTTTACTGAACTCTGAGTAGGTAAGTACAGCTATGAGCGCCAGCAATCAATATCGGCCATGTATTATTCAAGATCTAGCAGTAAGTAAATGGGCATATTAGTGACTTCAATTCTATAAATAAACATCTGACAGCATTGTATTATTCACAATTTGTTGATATGAACAAACAAATAAGCGATCATGTCACAGGGTTTATGTTCTTAACCTTAGTCCAGCACTATCTGAATAAGTAAGTACATACTTTGATGACAAAAGATCTGGAATGGTCGCAGTGATACTGATTTTAGGCTACTTCATATGTAGGAACTTGGAAAATTAGCTGAAGAATTGAAACGGAACTCTCTCTTTGAAGATCAAAATCTCTCTCTTTATAAGAGGTGCTAAAGAAAGTGCTAAGTGGTAATTTAATGTACCTACTGACTTTGGCCTACAGGCCAGTGGATGTATAGTGATGACATTCGAGCTGAACTCAAAAAATAGTCTAAAGTCACCTTTCACAAATATCGATGTCTAAATTCAGTACTTAATTAAATAGGAACTTGACTGATTCCTTTTGTCCGTTTTCCGATTCTTGCGCACGCGCAGCCATTAATATTTCTTAATTAAATGACATATTAAGTACCTAGCTATTGTATATTTATATACTACGTATCCAATTATATTTTCTCTAAACTAAAGCTCTGTGCCTAATATTCCTCTTACTTAAAAACATCCACCAATAACAATCGTTAATACAATACAGTCAAATTTTCGCTGCACCGACTTGTTTGCATATTACCGACTGTATAAACACGTGACTTTAACCTTGCTCATAATAAATGTATGCACAATATAATATATTTCGTTACTGCAACATAATTGTGTGCACGTAAACCACGGAAGCGGAAATTCTAATTCATATGAGCACAGTATGTGTATGTGTGTAAAAACCGAAAAAGTACATAATACGAGAGAACTACCAAAAAATCTAATAAAAACCTTATAATTTGGACTTAGCTCCCACAAACTTGTTAGCTTTATTATATCTTACTATGCCAGTAGGTACAAATAAAGAGATGGCTTATCTTACTCATTACAAATGCTAGCATTTACATTTTCTGTGAAACGGAATTTTATCAGTCGTTTTCAAATCCTGCTCTACTTAGGTAATTTTTTAGTTATCAATCTTTTAAACTCGTGTAGTCGGTGTCTCTACACCTTTTCTTTACATGGCGAATGTAGAGATGCGCAAAATAGATCCCTTCGAGGATAAAAGATATATACCTATATCTTATGGATAAGAAGATTCATATCACTCTTTTATATCTTTATATCCGTAAAGATTATTCTTAACCTGTATCTCTTTAGCTCATTAAACCAATCCTAATCTAACGGAATAAGAGAGATAAGGATATTGAAACTGAATAGGATTGATTTGAACAAGATGCAAACTTTTGATTTAGTTTTTGCTTTCTTAATCCTTTGTCTTACTAATACTTATTATAAATGCGAAAGTTTGTGAGTGTAGATGTTTGTTACTCTTTCACGCTCGAACGGCTAAGCGGATCTGGCTGGATATGGATACATTATAGCCTGGATGGAGTAACATATAGGCAACTTTTTATCCCGGGAAAGTTCCTACGGGAAGCGGGAATAGGAAAAAAAATTACGAAGGCGAAGTTGCGGGTTCCAGCTAGTAGCATTATATGCGAAGGTTTGTTAGTGTTTTGGGTCTGGACGTAGACACTCTCTCGCTCGAGACCATGATCCGATCTATAATCTCCAGCGGGAGTAAGTAGGACTGCGCCACCTGTTTCTGCGAGCAGGTCATGCTCGTGAAAGACACGTCGGCGGCGGGGTGCCGCTGACATGTCTTCGCCGAAGACTATCGGCCTCCATGACCGGGGGCCTCAGGACGGTGAGTGGGCTGCTCACCGTCCTTACAGAACAGGCCCATGACAGCAGCGTGACGTGAGAGATTTACGCACGCCCCCCTAAGTAGCGAGATCACACCCGAAAACTCCCCAAAGATAGCACCCGTACTACCTCCCAGGGCTAGGCGAGGCCGCAGTGGTAGCCGTAAGTCTTTTGGGAGTTCTGGGACATCCTTCCGAGGGCATACCCGGGGCTCCCACCCGCAGGCTGTTAGGCGTTACGTGAGGTTTTTTAGTCCGTAGGAGTCCGGCATAGCATCCATGAAGAATTTTCCCTCACGTTAAAAAAATAAAATGTGGATGTTTGTTACTTTTTCACGCTCGAACGGCTAAACGGATCTGGCTGAAATTTGGTACAGAAATACATTATACCCTCGAATAAAATATAGGCTACTTTTTATCTCGGGAATAAATTCCCACGCTATGCGGGAACGGGAAAAAATACGCGAGCGGAGCTGCGGGCATCAGCTAGTTTACATATAAAAAGAACACAGATAATGAAAATTTAAGGCGACGATTACCGAAAAAAAATGGGGCCAAGAAAGCAAAATTCCTACTACCTTTAGTTCTATAATCTGTGCCTTCATGTGTTCTCTTCTACCCTTCTACCAAATCTTTAATCCGTAGTTCATTCACTAACAAGATTTCACAAGACAAGATTCAATCTGCATCCGCAGTGAAGTAAATGAATCAAAGACATAAAGAGTTAAAGAGTGATTGAAATATTGCGGGAGTTAGTGATATAAACATATCTTTGAACGGATATATATCTTTTTTACCAATCAGTTACACATCTCTACTTCTCTAGGCGAATGACTTATGACGATTATATATTAAAAATTTAGCTACTTCAAGATTTTAAATGTTATTTGCATTGCAACCATAGAAATATTTGCAATGATTGCAATGTGGCATACCGAGATCTTAGGATGCCAAACCAGCCTCACCTGCTGACTAATGAACGACGTCATGTCGAAGATAAGGAAAACTGCAAATAAACCCTGTACCAACATGTCTGGCCAATGTGGTATAGTAATTGTAGCAATTGCTTAGACATGTTGGTACAGGGTTAACTGTAAGCTACAGTTGTAGCCAATGGCAGTCCACTGTCGGCCGTATGACTTTACGCCACAACACACGGACCTGGGCCTTGCGCATTCAGTCCCAGTGTGCGAACCTTTCTATTCTAGACCCTCGGTCCACCTGGCGGGAAGAGAGGTCTTCGTTCAGCTGTAAACTGATAGACTGATTGTACAGCTCTATACAATTCTGCATATACCAGACAAAGACATAGGAAAAACCTCTCTTAACAATACATATCAACTACGTCATTCAGGGTGCTGACCCCTACGAGTCACCTATCTAAACTTAGACTCAATAGCATTTTAAAGTTTCTGCGCTGTGTAAACATAAAATTTGTTTCAAAAATAGCTTGACAATATACCTACCTATCAAAGAACTATGTTCTTTTTGTAATTATACACATAATAAAAGTAGTATTGATTTACACCACAGGAATTTATGTTCGTGACGCAATAGAGGATGACTCCACCGATTTACAATATATATGGAGGTGATTAACTAATACAGTTAACTTTGATTTAATGTAGATGTACATCGAAGTACCTACAACAGGTTGTACAAATGAGACCTAGTCATTTAATAGTAATTAAATGCTATTATTGCTTGAGTTGCTAGTTCATAGACTAAATACACGACAAAGACTGGGAAAATTGTTTAGTATACACCGTTATGTCGAATATAAATTATACCTAACTTCAAAGTATAAACATAATACACCTATTCCTAACTTTCGTGTGTTAGTTAGAAAACAATTAGGTATTAACTTCTCAAGATTTCTATCATTTCTTGAGAAATGACATAAAATTGTAATTTTTATTTATGTACTGAAAATCTGCATTCACACTTACCATGAGTTTTTCAGATCCTTTAATCCAGTGAAACTGATGCTGTTAGAGCGGTTGAGCCGCCTACCCAGACTCCAGAAACGGATTTTGTTATGATTGTCATCCTCGTGGAAAGGGTTCAGGTGCTCTGGATAATCGTAGATGGAGACAGTCTTACGAGGTGCAGCCGCCGCAGCCATATTTACACATCCAGGAAACTCACTTTTAGAATTTTACATAATACACGGTACGTTAGGCGTCAACCACTTACTTTATCAGTTATCGCACTGGTGATTTATCAAAAACTGATAGGACGTTATATCGTTTTATCGCGGCGAGATAATTACAGTGTTTGTTTTTGGTACGAGGTGTTACGGAGCGTGCGTTCGCCGGTCGCCGCGGCACTCAAGCGTCGTGAACTAACTCAGACTAGCCCACGATTGCCGCCGTCGCTACCGTCAGCCCACCCGGCATCCTTATCAAACAAACCAGCTATTAGCTATGACGACCACTGAGGAGCTACAGCACACAGCAGCTGGAAGCACTCGCGATTTTACTATACTGCTACTACAATAGGTGTCACAGCGTGCTGCACTGCGCACTGCGCATCACTGAACTGAAATCAGCTAAAAAGAAAGTTGCTGCCGATGCATTTGATACTTGGCAGTTTACAAGTTAATTAGTCCATTACTGTTCGCGTTGTTATTATAATTGCGTCGTTCGGATATTTCATTATTTTTAGGGTTTCGTAGCCAAATGGCAAAAACGGAACCCTTATAGATTCGTCATGTCTGTCTGTCTGTCTGTCTGTCTGTCTGTCTGTCTGTCCGTCCGTGTGTCACAGTCATTTTTCTCCGAAACTATAAGGCCTGTGCCATTGAAACTTGGTAACTAGATGTATTCTGTGAACTGCATTAAGATTCTTATATAAAACTAGAAAAAAAGTAGTAAATTTTGGGGGTCCCCATACTCAGAACTGAAACACAAAATTTTTTTTATCATCAAATTCATACATGTGGGGTGTCTATAGATAGGTCTTTAAAAATGCTATCGAGGTTCCTGACATCATTTTTTTCTAAAATGAATAGTTTGCGCAAGAGACACTTCCAAAGTGGAAAAATGTATGTCCCCCCCCCTCTAACTTCTAAACTAAGAGTATGATTAATCTAAAAAAATTATATGATGTACATTGCCATAAAAACTACCAACGAAAATTGGTTCGAACGAGATAGAGCCGGTAGTTTTTTTTTAATACGTCATAAACCGCAATTTTCGGTTAGAAAACTCACTACCACTGCGAACGTGTTAAAACATCAATCAAAGTTACAACGAACTATAAGAACTTTTATATTATGTTACTTACTACTACGAAACCCTTCATGGGCGAGTCCAACTCGCACTTGGTCGGTTTATTTAATGTGATACATACCAATAAATATACTCGTAATATCTGCTATGTATGAATGGCTACATACATAAGAAAGATGCAGATGTAGATAGGTACGTTTAGCAATTAACTTCTATTTTACATCAAAATAAAAGTAGGTAGAAATTATATGCTTTAATGTTCTAGAAGATAATTGTAGCTAATATATTTTCAAAGTTCTTCATCATGGGTGACATAATAGCACATGATGAAGAGATGTAACCTCTACATCACACCTGACAATTAAAAACAGTGATATGTGCTGTAGAGGTGTCAGCATACACGCTGAAACCTCTACAGCACAAAGCTACAGCTTTGAAACGAATAATACTAAAGCAGAACAGACAATTCATTCAAGTATTGTCATTTCTACTATTGATAGACAGATTAGAAAGTGTGATAGTCGAAATGATGTCGTTACTATTGACAATGTCAAGCCCGCGATTCACAAGTTTGGGATAGTGATGTATTTTGGGGTAAGTTAGGCAGGTAGGTCAAAACAATGAGGAATTTCCAGCTCTGAAAACTAATATACTGTCCAATCCAGAAACGAGTCTACCATTGATGGTAGGTACCGTCCACAAATGTAGGCAGAATTTAGATAGGTACTTGTGCTTCTCTACCCTCTAATAGCAGATACACTTTGGGCATCGGGTTTCATCATAGTAGAGTCGCATTTCCAATTTTAACTTTATGCCAATGCAATAAATCAATAAATACTTTCGTCGTAAGAAACAAAGGCGTCGCACATAAAATTTAAACTCTACGTCAATGAAATAAATATCATTTTTATTTCCAATAACTTGAATTAGCCGATGCCCAAACGTTATCTGTTTGTTCGTTTTGTAAGGTAAGACAGAAATTAGCCAATGACAATATTTTAGAGTCAGTAGTTACGTCCTGTTTTACCGTAAACAGTGTATGAAGCACCTATATATTTGCCAACGATGACGCCATCTTTTTGTAAGCAAACGACGCGTCAGCCGCATAAATATGAAGGTCAAGTTATCTTAGGAAAATTTAATACCGTCTTAAAATATACATTATACATGACAGGTAGATGTTTTACAAGTAATAAGCACCTAGTATCTAATTACTTTAATAAACATTGGTGATTGGTGGCACAGTGCGAACCTGCGAAGGTGCGAACACTGCAAACCCAACTCATCCCATCTCAAGAATATATCAGTCCCCGGGTTTAATCCCAGCCCAGATCTGTGTGTAATATCAGCTGTGGTAAAATCTAAAAAAAAATCTATGTACATTGGCACCCCAAGGATCACGACACCGACTGGAAGAACGATAGAATGAGTCGAGTAGTCGAGATCCTTCTTATACTTAGATACATTATTAATTTTTATTATTTCTGTAGCTGTGAATTCAGTTTAAAAATCATAATGTATGTAAATTACAAAGGACACAACTAAGTATATTGCTTATAAATATGCTTTAGTTGTATCACTCCGACTTATATATCCGCCCAGGGATAGAAAGTCGAGTTCATACTTCTATGAACTCTACCTTCAATCCTGAGCAAGTCTGATTGATTATCGGACATGACCAGGTGGGTTCATAGCAGTAGTGAGTCACATCATTCTTAACACGACCAAATTATAATTCATTTTTAAACTCCACATTTTAATAGATGCGAATGAACTGTAAACATTGTATGCATGAAAAGAAAAGGTACAGTTGTGAATAAGATTGAAATTTTACGCTGTATTGAGCTACTTTCCCAAACGTTTAGATATTTGTTGTTGTAGAATGCACTAGAGAGGCAAGTTGTCATAAAAATGACCTAGAATAATTATTTTATGTGTTACTTACTTTCTAGCTTGCGTCCATTTTGATAGGTTGTAACTTTGTAAGACTTGTAAGTTCGATTTGAATTTTTGGTATTATCGGAAGCGACTGATGACTCAGACCTCTGAATGATATTATACCTACCTATTATGATCCTGCACCACACGATCTGTCAGTTAAATTAGAATTATCTAAGATTATGTAACACATCACAGTTCTTCAGTTTCTTCCTATAAAGTTGCTATAGGAATTATAGGAAAAGTATTGAACCTAGCAGTACCAATTGTGTTCCACAATTCAGTGCCTAGAATACTAAATTAGTTCAGTATATAGCCAAATAACTTTCAATAGAATCGTCTGCAGCTTATTCTTTTAAATTTCAAAGTTGATATTTTCTCTTGTACTTATCTTTTATTATTTCTAATTTTCGTGTCCATTCATCATTTTCAGAGCGTAATACTTTATCAGTAAAATTTTAGTGTTTAACTTTTTAAAAATTAAATTACTGACTCAAGATTCCTAGTTCATTTTTCTCATTCCTACCTACTGCTGTTGTGTTGAGGTACCAGTGGTGCTATTCCTTGCAGATTGACTAAGGTTGTGTGAGGTGCTTGCTCAGTATTTGGATCCGTGAAAGGTATCTTGATGGCCTTTGACAGGATCAAACACCAGGTCTTCGTCCCTCAATATTACATTATAGATACGTTATTAAACAACCAAGCAAGAAGTTGTATGCGCTTTTGTGCGCACGAATTGTCGTAGTTTACTGTGTACAATGACGAAAGCAAACGAAAACAGTCAATAATTTCAATATAAAGTAGCCTGGTAGCTGTATAAGCATCTATAACTAAGGTTTATAAATTGTTTGTGAGTCACGCTAGCGTTCGGCGGTGGTAATCACCAAAACTCCTACCCCATACCATCACTGTTTCAACCTTGTATCGATCTTTTGCGGTCTGTGATACCGAAACATTTATATTTTCTTATTAAATTGAACGTATTTTTACGTTTAGAACGGATTACCTACGATACATTTTTCGATACACTTTTTCACAGTAGATCTGGAAGAATCATAACTTAGGTATCTACCTATCTAAGTAGGTTCTAGGTAGGTACTTATTCTGTGTCAGAGTTAGGGAGATGACAAACGGTATTCGTTAAAAATATATACTTAACTTCAAATTTCTTTGATAAAGGTAATTTAAGCACATCTATAAGAAATATTACCTCGTCCTACCATGATTACGTTTAATCAAGCTTCCCAACTTAGACAAAAATGTATTCTTATAGTCTGAGCTTCCCAACTTCATAGTCCCAAAGTTGTAGGTAACTTTAAAGCGATGACCGATTACAAAGTAGGACCATTTGGTGGTGGTGACTTGAGGGCTATTAAACACATCAAGAAAAGACATGACATAAATAAAACATTCATCCTGATCATATGAAATACGCTCTAAGGTAGAAGAATACAAAGAGGGTTAATGCTAAGATATTCTAGAACTAGAGACTTTTCTTTTACATTCTTTCTCTACCTTCTCGTATACTTATCTACTTACTGCTACCATAAATATAAAATCAAGTAGGTAGGTAGTCAGGTATGTAGTTAGATTATTATTTAATGGCACCGTAGGTATCCCGCTGCCTTTTAAATTCAATTTATTTTATCTATTGCTACTTTCGACCAAGTAATAGTACTTGGTCGAAGATTATCACAGTCTATAGATAGAGAAAACCTATTGCATCGCATTAAATATATCTTAGGTAAATACTTTTACCTTGACCCAGCGGCATTAATTGTCATGTAGGTATTACACTCATTTGCAAAAAAAACGGGCACCTAAGCAATGAACCATTTCAAATGTTAATATTGCTTTGTTTGATAATTATAGGTAGTTTTATCCTCACAATTTGGTAAATTAATAAGAAAATAATCGTTTTCATCAGTATTTCATAAAATTTTGTTACAATTTATGGGAAATAATGCTAAACCTCGCTAGTAGTGTATGTTCGCTAGTAGTGCATATGCTCATGAAGTAGAAATAAAAAAGTTTTTTTGTTTGTTTTTCTTTAATAAAGTAAAAGCAGATAAATGTATAGTATCGAGTGTGACCCTCTCTAGCTAAAATCACAGCTTGAATTCGTCTGGGCATGCTAGCGAGTATATCCCGGATACTTGCTTGCGGAATACGTTCCCACTCCGCAGTAATCACATTCTTCAGCTCTCAGATGGTCTGCGGAGCCGGGTGTACTGATCTCACATGCCGTTTTAGAACGTCCCAGATATGTTCTATGGCATTGAGGTCGGGACTTCGAGCTGGCCAATCCAAACGACGAATGCCGACCTCTTGCACATACGCATTAACATCGCGGGATCGGTGGGCGCGAGCATTGTCGTCCTTAAAAATCGAGTCTTGACCTAGAGCGGCCAATGCGGGTTGTGCATGAGGAATTAGAACTTCCGTTATGTATCGATGCCCAGTCAGTGAGCCGTTTTCAATGAAGACTAACTCTGTACGTTCCATTGAATTTATTCCTGCCCAAAACATAACAGAGCCCCAACCATAAGGTGGGATTGCTTCGAAACATGCATCTGCAAAGCGCTCTCCTTGTCTTCTTAGCACTCGCCGACGTCGATCTTCACCGAACAGAGATATCCTGGCTTCATCAGAGAACAAAACCCTATTCCAATCTTCTTGAGTCCATGATTCACAATTTCTAGCGAACCTAAGCCTGTGAACTCTGTGCTCACGGAGTAATTTGGGGCCGCGGGCCTGGCGGTGACTGCGTATATTGGCAGCGAGAAGCCTCCTCCTGACCGTCCATAGACTAATATGCACATTTCTTACTTCTTGGAGGTTGTTCTTAAGATCCACATACGAAGATTTGCGATTTCTCAATGCGCGACTCACAAGAAAACGATCATCCCGTGGTTGGGTACATGGTTTTCTTCCAGAACCAGGCCTTCTCTCGACGGAACCAGTCTTCTGATATCGCTGCCAGGTCCTTTGGACCGTCGAGCGACTAACATTTAGCCTCCTAGCCACGAAACATTGGCTGCAACCCTCTTCAAGCAGCGCGATAATTTTGGTAGCTTTTACCACTTTATTTACCATTTTTGATACAGCCAAACAGCAATAAATAAAGCTTTGACAGTCAAGGATATGAAATTAATCGATAAAAATTGAATAAAAGTTGTGAAAGTCGATGTTAACTTCTGGAACTTCGCGCCAAAAATGTAGGATAAAAAGGGGTTTTCTGTAAAAATGAGCATCAAATGAAAATTTGAATTTAGAACGTACTTTTTTAAATACCACGGCATTTTTAAAACCGGCCAGTAACGTGTACAAACGATTGAAACCTTTTTGGTATTGTATCTTTTTAAAGATGAATGAAAATCAAAACCGCCCGTTTTTTTTGCAAATGAGTGTATTTTTTTTTTTTTTTTTTTTTTATACCACTAAGGTGGCAGACAAGCATACGGCCCACCAGAAGGACCGGTGGTCACCGCAGCCTATGAACGTTTGCAACACCAGAGGTGCCACACTCGCGCTGCCGACCCTGTAAAAACCTTCTAAGTATAATTAGTCATCATTTTTGTCCTTTGTACTTACTTAGTTGCACTTTGAACATACAGGAAAATTATAAAGTAATAACTTAATTGCGCAATAGTTCGCTCGACCTGCAATACGGCATTAGTGTACATTGATGAATTTTGAACTCTGATACAAAGTTCGAAAACTACGAGCTGCGCTGTCGCGTTGCACATTATTATGATGTTCTTAATAAATAAGTACAAGACTTAAGAAAATAAAAACAACATTGCCTTTGACTTCTTGTCTAAACGGTCGTGATACATTTAAATTGCTCCTAATGACCTCATCTTTAATCTTTTAATCTTCGAGTCGATGCCAGCAGCAACTGTGGTAGGTTGTCACTTTTTTTTACCTAAGTAGTACACATTCCGTAATAAGGCACCACCATAGTATTATAGTTTTGTACGTCGTACGTAGACTAGTAGGTCTGTCCTTTGTCCTTTAGCCAAGTCCAGCCAGATTTGTAATACCCCACCAGGTTTCTCCTGATTTCTCGACTACAATTCGTTTTAACATGGAAATAGCCTTTTAACTAAAATCAATCAATACATATAATAAAATCGTAACAGGTCGCTGTCTGTACATGGAAGATAAATAAGAAATAATATTATAGGGGGGCTTCATGAACGCAATAGAACCCAAAACAATGATTTTTAGATTTTTTGTCTGTTTGTCTGTATGTCTGTATGTCTGTATATCTGTTTGTCTGTACGGTTGTGCACGCTAATCTCAGCAACCGCTCAACCGATTGCAATGCGGTTTTTTTTATTGTGTTGAAGTTTGCTCCAGTTAACATTTAGCTTTTGTTTTATGTAAATCGGTTTAGAAATAAAAGAGTTATAACACTTTTAAGAATTAGATATTTTGAAAACTTTAATTGTAGGGGTTTCTTTGAATGTGAGTGAACCTAAACTGGCGTGTTGGCTTAATCATAAAAGAGCTTAATGATTAAATCTATTTTTAAACAATTCAGTCCGCGCCGAAGGCGTGGACTGAATTGTTTTAAAATAGACTTAATCATTAAGCTCTTTTATGATTAAGCAAACAGGGCAGTTTCAGACGCTGCTTGATGACTCTGATGAAGAAATACCTTTCCTTTCATACACCTTATGTGACGTAAACGAAGTTGCGGGCTCAGCTAGTACATAATATGAAGTGTGGACGTATGGCACGCCTGTGCATCTTAAGGCTGATAAATAGTGTTGGCTTGTCTGATTAACGGATGAATTTTGTTCGTCGTTTCTCTTGAGAATGAGGATGTAATTTTCTAACATTGCAGCTATCTGCAACGAGTTCAGTATAGCTAATTAATGAATGGGGGTCACTCGTTAACTGGAAGTTATCTCCTTTCTCGACAGATAAATAACCTTGTTTATATTAAGGATACAGAGACTGCACAACATGTAGGACTTAGGTACCTAACATGTTAGAGCATGATAATTGTGGGTTTTCCCTTTATTGGGTGACTAGATGATGCTCGCGGCTTCGCCCGCTTGATATTCGATACCCGTTCCCGCTTCCCGTGGTTACATTTTCCCGGGATAAAAAGCCTATGTGTTATTCCAGACTATAAGCTACTTCTGTACTCAATTTCAGCCTAATCCGTTCAGCCCTTAGAGCGTGATTGAGTAACAAAAATCCAAACATCTTCACAAACTTTCACATTTATAATATTAGTAGGATAGTAGGATTAGTAGGATACTGGTGATAGGCATTGGTATTAGTTTAGTAGTAGTCACGAGCGTTATTTTTAGACTTAGCTGTGTAGGTTCTGATTTACAATTATTCGAGTTTCGATTTCAGGAAAATTTGCTGCTTGAAAACGGCATATTGATTGTGTTAACTTACAAATCTAAATTTCTCACGTTCCAAGAGACTGCTGCTTTTATAAAGGCAGACTGTCAACAAAGTGATATTTTTACTGTCCCTTATTAGGGTTCCGTACGTACCCAAAGGGTGAAGTCAGAAGAATTGAGACTCCGTTGTCCTTCTGTCTGTCAGTTAGCCTGTCTGTCTGTCCAGGCTGATCTCAGAAACCGTGCTAGATAGCTGAAATTTTCACTGATGATGTATTTCTATTATCGCTATAACAGGTAGGTACTAAAATAAGAAAAAAATAATTTAGAGGAGCTAGCACACATACAACAAAATGTATTTTTTAAGTCGTTCTTGGTGTAGCTAATTTCAATAGATCAATTTATGTGCATTAAAAATAGAGAGAAAGTAATTTCATATCGAATCGGTAAGTATTACCCGTACAGTTAAATCTTACCGCGAAATTCGCGTTCCGCGAAGTATGTCGAATACTGCATTGGCTCTTAGCAACAATCAAAGACAGGGCAATGCACAATTACCATTGTACACCATTTTAGTTATATTATAGGTACGACCCTTACAACGATATAGTAACGAACTATATCGTTGTAAGGGTCGACAGCGCGAGTGTATGTGTGTGTTGGTGTTGGTACCTGGAGTGGGTCCGACTCAAATTCTTAAGAACAACGTGGGTATCTTAAAGTTTCGCTTCCTCGTTCATTCAGGAACTACAAAGATTTGTAAAAATTATACGTATCGGCAGCGTTAGGCAGAGGAAGTAACGACTTATCTTGGAAATTGCAGAGAGGATGCGCCACTACAGACGGCATTGAGGTCCAATCAGACAGCCCAGCTAAATAGTGATTGCGCAGTTCTTTGTCCGAGCTAACACGGATCTATATGTAGGGTTATGTAACAGTTGCCAATATTATCTCAATATAATTATATAAAACTGTGATATTTTATCATTATTGGAATTGATCCCAATTTGGCCTTTTGTGATTAGCAATCTCGTGATTACGTCAGCTGGTTGTGTTTAAAGTAAACGACTATGTTACCAATTGATACCTTATATTGGTGTAGGTGTAGGTAGGTATAATTAGAATAGAGTTAAAGTTTAGTATAATAATATAAAGGTCTCGTCGTCCTATCGTTTTCTTCCAGTCGGTGTCAAGACCCTAGTACATGGCTGGCTGGAATATATATCAATTCCTACCTACCTAGTACGTAAGTACTTATTGTAATTTTTACTCATTGTACTCATTAGTTTAATGAGCAGTTTTTATATCAACTGAACATTTATATAGTTATAAAGTACATGTTTGATAGTTAACACTAAATATTACAAAAATATTAAACATTTTCATATTATAAAATTCCAAAAAGTAAGATTTTTTGTCCGTCCTACTTGTGCACAGAGCATCGCGCGCCTTGCGTTGCTCTATGTACTTGTGTTAATATTTCTTAGTGTCCGACCGAAACTGGTTTTCCGGCCGAAACCGAAACCGAAACCGAACTTTCGGCCCCAGGGTCAGTTTCGGCCGAAACCGAAACCGAAACCGAAACTCACGTGTTCATATTGAAAAAAAAACAGCCAAGTGCGAGTCGGATTCGGGAAAATTGGGCACAAAAATTACGTTAGTCGTGTGGATGCTTTTTCTGATTTTAGTAGATATTTTTTGTTATCGGCATCAGAACAGGGTGAGGTGGTGGTGGCAGTGTCTCTTGACATCGCCAACGCTTTCAGCACCTTGCCCTGCAGCTGCGTTTGGAAGGCGCTTATTTTACCATGGAATGCCTCCATACCTCCGTCGAATTGTCGGGGCCTATCTTTCCGAGAGGGCCATAACTTACCCGAGCTGGCTAGGGCTGTGTCCGCGAGATGTGTCGTTCGGTGTTTCATAGGGATCGGTCTTAGGACCGCTTTTGTGGAACATCGGTTACGATTGGGTGCTGCGAGGTCCGTTGCTCAGAGGTGTCGGCGTAATGTGTTACGTGCGTAACGTGTTACGACGACACCCTCATTACAGCGCGAGGAGCAACGCACCGAGACGCAGCCCTGAGGCCACCTGCGGGATCCAGCTTACATATAGGGGGCGTCAGCATCGGCATCGAACTCTCGATGACGTATCTGGGGCTCGTACTCGATAGCCGGTGGAACTTCGGATACCACTTCCGAAGTTTGGTCCTATAGCTGAGGGAGGGGGCATCAGCCGCACTCTCGCGAGACCCAACGCTCCCTGCAGGAGACTGTACCTTGGGATCGTGCCGAGCATGGCCCTATACGGGGCCCCCGTATGAGCGGAGATAATAATGGAAAGCAATGCGGCTAGATTGCTTAGCCCGCAGAAGGTGACGGCTGTCAGGGTGATAAGGAGATACCACCCGATCTCAGTTGAGGCGGCATGTCTTCTAGCCGGGACCCTTATATGGGCCCTGGAAGCAAGGGCACTTGCATCATTGTTTAAAATGGCGCAAGGAGGCGCTGGAGTGGGGCTATAGACCTCTTTCCGTGAGCAGGTCATGCTCGTAAAAGAGACGGCGGGGAGGAAGCGGGAGAGAACTCTGCCACCCGAGTTCCTCAGTCTGCGGCGGCGCACCATACTATCAGCCTCCAGGACCGGGGGCCTGAGGACAGTGATGGGGCTGCTTACCGTCTTTACAGAAGCAGGCCTTAGACGATAGCATGACGTGAGAGATTCATCCACGCCCCGCTCAAGAAGCGGGATAACAACTGAACAACCCCCCAAAGACGCAGCCGCAGTATGCACCATTCCGAGGGCATACTCGGAGCTCCCAACCGTAGAGTGTTAGGCAGGATACGCGTGGTTTTTAGTCGGTAGGACTACTGTACAGAGAAAATTCAGGCCTATATCTGGCACGGTTCCAGCGATACAACCTCGTGACTAATAGACAGACAGACGGCTAGGCCTCATTTCTCGTTAATAGGCTTTAACCCCTCCGTGAGTGAGTTAGGCTCGCACTTGGCCGGTTATTTTTTCAATAGGTGCAGCAAGTTCCACCAAGTGCCATCAATTAACTGTATCAATCAACGGTATAAATCTTCTCAAGTGTTCATTTTAGAAATATCTCCACCTCTAAAGATAAGTTTCTTTCTTTTACGTGTGGAATTACTCATAGATACTATTGCGAACTCCCACGACTAAAACCACACGGTGCCCTGCTACTAGCTCTTGGCTGATTTTGTTTACATTCTAGAAGTATATAACTAAAATTGGACAACAGTGAGCCGGACTAGCGCGCGTAGGGTTCCGTACAAGAAAATCAGCAAAAAATCACGTAGGTATGTTGTTTGGGAGACCCCCTTTAATATTATAAATTTGTATATCATTATTATTTTTTTGTAGCTATAGCAGCAACAGAAATACATCATCTATAAAATTTTAACTGCCGAACTATCACGGTGCATGAGTCTGCTGACAGACAGACAGACGACCAACGAAGTCAACGAAACCGACAACAAAGGGGTAGGGTTAATGTCCTAGATCGCCTTTTTCGGATTCCGTAAAAATTGTATTATTATGACTATTGATTGGAAGTCCTTTGTAAATCTGTAAATCTTCGGTTAGTAACATATTAACTGGTTGGGCTGACCCTAACAACGTCACAAGCAGAGCTAGGCACTCAAAATTCACGAACACGTGAGTTTCGGCCCGGCCGAAAGTTTCGGCCCATTTTGGCCGAAACCGAAACTGCAGCCGAAACTCGATTTTTCGGCCGAAACTGGCCGAAACCGAAACCGAAACCGAAACTTCGGTCGGTCACTAATTTCTATAAACATTTGACCACACAGACAATTACCTACTAAAAAAATAATGTGGAACAATTTCTTACACCTCTACCTCTATTTCAAAATAAGTGTCTAAATGAAGTTTATACTATGGACCTTACAACAAAATGATAATCGTATCTAATATCTATTTATAATTTCATTTGAAAATCAAACAAATATTTGCTACGACCGAGGATTCTCGGCAAATGATAGTCAGATCTGATATGAACCTTTCTTGCCCGTGGTACAACCTGTGGTAAGTACTACTGGTAGCACCACTGGTAACAAAATACCCGTGGTACCACCAAGCGGTCTCAGTAGGAGCAGTTCACCAGATTCTCGATTCACCAGATTCGCAACTTACCAGATTCTCAACTCACCAGATTCTCAGTTAAGGGGCGGTTAACCCGCACAAGTAGGCATTTGGCGCTCCCCTCGCCCCGGGCGCAAGACACACCGCGCGCCGGCAGCGGCAGTCAACTCTCATGCCACAGTATACAGTATAGTAGAAAGAAACAGCATGCTAACTTTGTTTGACGTAGTAAATGCATCTAACTTTATTAAGTGTAGTGATTTATTAGTTTCGTAAATAAAAATAAATGAGTTAATCGTAAATAAATTATGTATATTATACTATTATTTTTAAGCTAAAGAGTTTGTTTGTTTGTTTAGTTGTTCTAACTCTAGATTCTAAGAGACTGCTAGGTGAATTTCAAGAGTTTCTTAACAGAATGTCCATTTTTGAAAAATACCAAAATATATAACATCACGCTAAGGCGAATAAGAGCTTAGCAGCAACGAAACATTTTTCGACAACTAGGATATTTCATTTCTTTTGAGAGTTTCCGTTGCGTACGTTTGCTACAGTTGCATAAAAAATGTAAATTACATAATAGCTGGTCATAAAAACATCTAAAGTTTTCTAAAGTTGGTATGCTAAGTATGAATCACGGGATCATTGTGCAATCCAAAATGGCCGCCGCGCCGTAATCACAAAATATCATGATGGGTATCGTTTAAGGGGTGTATTGGTATGATGAGTACGAATCCTGTGATAATTTTGAAATGCAATATGGCCGCCGCGCCGTAATTGCAAAAATCCATGATGGTTATCGTTTAAGGGGTTTTTTGGTATGCTGAGTACGAATAACATGATCATTTTGGAATTCAATTTGGCCGCCTAAGCTATTTAGGCCCACTTGCGCGAAGAGTCGAGTTAAATATATAAATATAGAGTTAGTAAGCTCTGAGTTAAATAAATAACTTCTTAACTCTGACCACGTCTTGCACAATTGCAAATTGGCACGCGGTTAACTAACTCACAGTAAACTGAACAAGTTTTTAAGCTATTGCATAGCTTCTATCGCGGGCCTTGCGTGGAGACCGAATCCAGAAATTGTGTCACGAAAACGAGTCACACTCTCGGCTACCTTCGGCCACGTTCGTGTATCTCGTCTCGCACTTCATAAATTTTTTGTTTACGTCAATTATGAACTCTGCAGTCGTTATAATATTATTATATTGTGTCAAATAATCCAAAAATTGATGCTTGTACCCAGAATCGATCTTGCGCCTTCTGCGTACCGATCCGCGTCTTAACAACTCGACCAAAGTTGAATTAAGAGTGCTGGTTGAATTTAGAGTTCATAATGTGAAATGACAATTTCGATGCTGTCAATTACATTAGTTACTGTCAATTAACTTCGTCTAAATAAAAATTCGACTATAGGTGTATAGGTATTCATCATCTATGTACAACAGTGAACTGTACTCGTATAATTTGTGTAAAAAGTGTTTTAAATATGAATAAACAAAGTGCAGTTATTAATGAAGAAAGTCACGAAAAATAGTGAAAGAAAATGAGTGAGTACCATGGAGCAAATATAAGAGGTGAGTACTCTATATACATACATTTTATTATTATTATCACCAATGCAGTATTATTTTTTGTTTTGTTAATTTATATATAATACTGCTATAAAGATAACCAAACCCGGGAGTACGTTCCCATGGGAAGCGGGAAGAAAATTTCACGCTGACGTAGCCGCGAGCGCCATCTATCTCATACCTATGTACTTTAAACGTGTCATAAAAGTCACAACAATACCATACATGCATATTTCAAAGAATGTCTATTATTACCATAAAATTTGTAAAAATAGTTTTTAAGAAGAAACCTATTGTTTTATCTTTTAACTAGCTGACCCTCGCAACTTTGTTTACGTCACACAAGGTCTATGAAATTAGAGGTATTTATTAATCATACTCATCAAGTAGCGTGTGAATCTGCCCTGTTTGCTTAATCAAAATAGAGCTTAATGGTTAAAGCTATTCCTAAGTATAGAATTTTCCTCAGTATAAACAATTTACATACAAACACCGGCGTGTTAGAATTTTATTACATGTATCAATGTAGTAGACGTAACGTGTATAAAATGACATCAATCAAATGTCATCAATATTCTGAAAAAGAAATTAAAAATAGAGTTCACAAACTCTTTTGAAAATACGTACTGTACCTACCTTAGAGGATCGTTATGAAGATAACAGGATAGTTAACAACCATCCATAGAAAATAGATGGTATAATGCTGAATACCGCAAAGAACAATCGGCGCGGCATAGAATGGGGCCTATACTGATATCATGGAGGATTTAAATGATGCCGATGTCCTGTGCCTGCTGAGGCACACACACGCCGTCATGCATGTCTGCAGGACAACGTGCAGGACAACGAGCAGGATGAGGCAGCGAATGGCTGGACTGAAATTAAAATCGACAGACGCAAGAGATGTGGTGGAGGCACTAATTCACGTACCTCGGGAGTGTCGTGTCAGAAACTGATGGGATAGAAGAGTACCTTACATCATTTCGAGTCTCGCCAAGGCCAGAACAACCTTTACACAGCCGCGCCCCGTGGGCAGTTGCGAAAATGGACACGAAGAGTGAAACTCAAAACAAAGTAAACGTTAAAACTGTACTGCTAACTGCTATACGGATGCGAGACATGGAAGGTCACTAAAGACATTTCGCACCAGCTACCAGCTATAAGTCTTCGTCAAACGCTGCCTCCAATGAATCCTCGGTACATACGGGCCCGAGAACATCACGAACGTAAGACTATTGGAACGCTGCAGTGAGACCAACAGATCAAACGTCGGAAGTGTAGCTGCTGCGCTAGATTGGACACACGCTGCAAAGGGACCACGATCACATCATACCAAGGCAAGTCTTACTGAAACTACTGGTAGGGTTTCAAAAACTGTTCGATAGTAAGAAGGTACATTAATTGATAGTGGCTATAGGCTACATAACATAATGCTAAGATTCCTGCCTTTTGGCCTTTTGGACTTTAGTCCAAAAGTCCAAAAGTCCAAAAGTCCAAAAGTCCAAAAGTCCAAAAGTCCAAAAGTTCAAAAGTCCAAAAGTCCAAAAGTCTAAAAGTCCAAAAGTCCAAAAGTCCAAAAGTCCAAAAGTCCAAAAGTCCAAAAGTCCAAAAGTCCAAAAGTCCAAAAGTTCAAAAGTCCAAAAGTCCAAAAGTCTAAAAGTCAAAAAGTCCAAAAGTCCAAAAGTCCAAAAGTCCAAAAGTCCAAAAGTCCAAAAGTCCAAAAGTCCAATAGTACAAAAGTCCAAAAGTCCAAAAGGCCAAAAGTCCAAAAGTCCAAAAGTCCAAAAGTCCAAAAGTCCAAAAGGCCAATAGGCCAAAAGTCCAAAAGCCCAAATGTCCACAGTCAAGTAGGTACTTGGTACTTTACTTTGTTGAACATAGGCCTTAAAATCTTACTAATATTATAAATGCGAATGTTTGTGAGTGTGGATGTTTGTTACTCTTTCACGCTCAAACCGCTGAACGGATCGGGCTGAAATTTGGTAACAGAGATACATTATAGTCTGGAATAACACATAGGCTACCTTTTATCCCGGGAATAACTTCCCGCGGTAACAAATTTTACGCGGGCGAAGCTGCGGGCATCAGCTAGTATTCTTATATAGAAATAATTATACTAGCATAGTCGGTAAAAAATGCTATGTAATAGCTTTACCGCGGCAGTCCCCGAGTGCCACACGTCTTTTTTTTTAGTCTGTGTCGTTCCATGCAATCCAACCACACACAAATGTTAGAACGAAGAATGGAACATGTGTCTCTATCTCTTTTACACTACAGTCTGCTACGTATGATTTACGATACTACCATTTACGATACCAATCATAAAATTTTCTGATTACGGCGCGGCGGGCATATTGGATTGCAAAATTATCACGTGATTCGTACTCAGCATACCAAAAAAACCCCTTAAACGATACCCATCATGAAATTTTGTGATTATGGCACGGCGGCCATATTGGATTGCAAAATTATCACGTGATTCGTACTCAGCATACCAAAAAACCCCTTAAACGATACCCATCATGAAATTTTGTGATTACGGCGCGGCGGCCATCTTGTATTGCAAAATTAGTACGCGATTCGTACTCAGCATACCAAAAAACCCCTTAAACGATACCCATCATAAAATTTTCTGATTACGGCGCGGCGGGCATATTGGATTGCAAAATTATCACGTGATTCGTACTCAGCATACCGAAAAACCCCTTAAACGATACCCATCATGAAATTTTGTGATTATGGCACGGCGGCCATATTGGATTGCAAAATTATCACGTGATTCGTACTCAGCATACCAAAAAACCCCTTAAACGATACCCATCATGAAATTTGTGATTACGGCGCGGCGGCCATCTTGTATTGCAAAATTAGTACGCGATTCGTACTCAGCATACCAAAAAACCCCTTAAACGATACCCATCATGAAATTTTGTGATTAAGGCGCGGCGGCTATATTCGATTGCAAAAATATCACGTGATTCGTACTCAGCATACCAAAAAACCCCTTAAACGATACCCATCATGAAATTTTGTGATTACGGCGCGGCGACCATATTGGATTGCAAAATTATCACGTACTTCGTACTCAGCATACCAAAAAACCCCTTAAACGATACCCATCATGAAATTTTGTGATTACGGCGTGGCCGCCATGTTGGATTGCGAAATTATCATGTAATTCGTAGACATTTTAATGCATTAGGTAGCTGGTTACCATGTCGTGAAAACACTTAAAAAGTAAAAGATCACCACATTTTTACCATGAGTCGCGTATGTATTTGTAACGGTTAATCTAATTACATTTTGCCCATTACTGATATTTTTATACTGTGGCGCGATTTCAACGTAATTTGGCATAATAATTACGAAATAGTTGCGAAAAAAACTGACACAGGTCCTGCCTCCACAAGCGCCAGGGCGAGACTGATCGGCCGTCAGCGGCGCAATTCTATTGCGTTTGGTAGATATTCGTACATGATAACTATGTAAATAGTTGTTTATAGAAAAACGCTCGGAAAATGTGTATAAAAACTTAATACCTTTAATTGAGTGCAAAAAAAATATATAAAATGTTAATAGTTTAGCCACAGTATTGAAAAAACTTTTCTGAGAGAGTCAACTTTGGGATTTTTTTCTATCTAGTGAAATTTATTGCATCGTGTAACGGGCTCGGAATATGTTTAGCTTATATCCTTAACTATTATATATATATTTTTCAGATTTAAAAACCCTTTACTTTTTGACTAGGATTGTTTCAAAAAACTCAAAATCTGACCCACGCGGCCTTAACCAGATATTGTACTATCAAACAGAAAATGCGTATTAGTGAATGCGTCAGCACATTTTGTTTGTACAGAACAAAAATTACATTTTTACAATTATTATTACAATTATATTATTATTAAGAAAATTACATTTATTGCATTATATACTTAAAGATAACAAGAGAAAAAAAATGCTAGAAAAAAATGAAAAATAAAGAGCATTATTTTGTGTTATTGATTGCATGGGGCATCTGCTAGCTGATGCCGGCGACTTAGTAGGCGTGGAATTGTGTTTTGTTAACCTTTTCATAAGTTTCATTTTCATTGTTTTTGTGCAGAATCTTATTGCGGTTTAAAACTAGAAGTAGCCTAAGTTTTACCTCGTAACATCAATTATATTACAGTGAAATCGGTCTAACCATTTCAGATATTAACCGGAACAAACAGATTGACAGAAAAATATAAAAAATGGTTTTCTTATGCATTTAGTTAGTGTAAAGTTGTTTATTTGGAAGTACAGTTTTATTTATCTGTTTAACCGAAGAAAAATATTTTATTTTATATTTTTTTAGAATTAATTACATTTTCTGTTGTTAATATAGGTCTACTACATAAATTGAATTTGCTTTTGATTATACTTCTGGTTAATTGCGAATCTGGTGAGTTGAGAATCTGGTTAGTTGCGAATCTGGTGAATCGAAAATCTGGTGAACTGCTCCTGAGGGGTAGGTACCAATGGTAAATCAATTTTACCCGTGGTACCTACTACTGGATAAAAAATAATAGAAGATCTTTAAAAACAAATGAAGATCGGTGAAAATTAATGAAGATCGGTACCTAGTAACAATAAATTGAAGGTCGTGAAAAACAAGTAAAGATCGGGAAAAACAAGAGAAATCTTAATTCTTATCATCGACTTTTTTGTTTTCACCGATCTTCATTTGTTTTTACAGATCTTCATTTTTTTACCGAATGTCATTTGTTTTACCGATCTTCATTTGTTTTTACTGATTATCATTTCTCATTTTTTGATTCAGTAGTACCACTGGTAGTACCACGCGCAAGAAAGGAAATTGAATTACCAGCGGTAGGTATCTACTACTGGGACCACTTGGTAGTACCACGGGTAATTTTTTTACTCGTGGTACTGCCAGTAGTGCTATCTACTGCCACGGGCAAGAAAGGGATATGAATAATGACCTATTTGTATAGTTTATGCCCGCTTTCTTTGTGTACAAAAATAGGTTACCTACTACAAACGTAACCATGGCGACTTGTCAATTTACAAAATATTTGTAAAGTTTGGTGTGTGCTGAAACAATTATTATTGTTATTATTTTATTATAGATTTATCATTTTGTATAAGTTATTATGGCTGCTGTGACACCGCCTAATATTTCGGCTCGTATATTTTACGGCTTGCGAACGGACATACAGTAAGTAATTTTCTGCCATATCTTCATACATGCCTACATACAATCACGTCTATGTTTCCGATAAGGTAGTCAGCAGAGGTGAATTATACGTGCACATTTTGGCAGTGGTTTATTTGTCCCATGTTATTGACAAGCATAATGTCGTCACCAACTAATTTTCGACAGCCAGGATCATAGATGTCACACATCCACAAATACAATCTGTACAGTCAAGTTTACATCTTGGCATCATGGGTCATCCTTGCGAGGGCTTTCCCGGGGCTCCTGACCTTATGTAGTAGAACAGCACTTGTGGTTTTAGTGGGTAAGAGTCCGGGGCGTAGCATCCACGAGGGATTTCCCGTAGAAAAAGAAGGCTACATGTCTAAAGTCACCTTTGATTACTATTAGACTATTAGATCACTATTCCAGTCACGTATTTTTTTTTTAAATACGTTCAGTTTTTCTAGAAATGGCCAGAATCTCTCATATTCAACGATTACACATACGCTCTATCAACGCACAACACTACGTGCGCCTGCACATTAGCGTTTTTCCGGCGTAGGCGTACGATGGACGTATGCGCGGCGCCGACGCGACGTATACGCCGCGTTTTGGCGCGGCGTCTCCACTGGAACACATGAGTACGCTGAACAAGCGTCGGGCGTGCGCGACGTCTCCACTGGAACACATGAGTACGCTGAACAAGCGTCGGGCGTGCGCGACGTATACGCCGCGCATACGTCCATCGAACGCTAGTGTGAAGGCGCACTTAGGTACTCATCATTTTAATAGCATTTTTATGGGTTTGGCTAGTGTTTCAATAATGTGTGTGTTTAATAGCGATCTATATTTAATTCATTTTATAACCAGAAGATTCAATTAATGTTTTTCCAGTTTGATCATTGCTTTGACTCTATATTTATGACTTAGGACTTAACGAGCAATACTTTCCAACGTCTTAATCTCTGCACTTTAGGCTAGTCCTATTACAGCGCTCCACACGCTGGTGGAGTGCACGGCGTGGGCACAACAGCGACAGGTCCTCGTAGTGGGTCTGGGCGTGGACACTCTCTCGCTTGAGGCCATGGTGCGAGCCATGCTCTCCAGCGGGAGTAAGTGGGACTGCGCCGCCTCTTTCTGCGAGCAGGTCATGCTCGCGAAGGAGGCGGCGGGCCGGGTGCGGGAGAGAACTCTTCCACCCGAGTTCCGCAGTCGGCGCCCTGGGCGCCGCCGACGTGTCTTCGCCGAGGACTATCGGCCTCCATGACCGGGGGTCTGAGGACGGTGAGAGGGCCGCTCACCGTCCTTACAGAAGCAGGCCCATGACGGCAGCGTGACGTGAGCACTCACGCACGCCCCCACTTAGAAGCGGGGTCACACCCGAAATCCCCCATAGACGCGGGATTGCACCCGAACCACCCCCTGGGCGAGGCCGCATTGGCGGCCGTAGGTCTGTTGGGAGTCACGGGACATCCTTCCTGAGGGCTTACCCGGGGCTCTCAACCATAGGCTGTTGGGCGGTACGTGAGGTTTTTTAGTCGGTAAGAGTCCGGCATAGCATCCTACGAGGATTTTCCCTCACGTTAAAAAAAAAAAAAAAAAAAAAGGCTAGTCCTATTATAGTTGTGGGCTCCTTAGATAGCTACCTAGTGTATTGATTGCATCGATGAGATTTTTTTCGGCTTTCGGCCGCCATTGTGCTTTACAACCAGTTACCGAAGAAGAAATTGTCATCTTATCTCGTACCAAGTTACGATCCACAGAAATCAGAAAACGAATCTCTTTTTCCGATATCTGTGTTACAAAGTGAGATAGGTACCTATAATAAATGACGTTCATTCTGCAGGTACAATGCGCATTACTTGTCGGAGTCAGAGATTGTTTACCCAGCCGGAGGCGTCATTGTTATTCATAACCATCTGCAGAAAAAACAAAAGTTTATAAGATTGCAGGACAAACATAAACCTATTAAGTCATTGGTTTTAGCACCCAATCGGTAAGAGCCTATTATTTGTATTCATTCGCGAGATAACATTGTATAATGTTACTACTCGACCAAGCGAAATTGACGACTCATTAGTGACGAAAAATTTCTATTAAGTATAGATAGAGTTTTTTTTTGTCCTGAACAAAATTTACGAAAACGGATACATGAGCTTGGTTTGCATCCTTGCAGACTATATTAAGGCGGACCTTAGGTACCGGAATCGACTTAGTAGCAGGTGGTAAGGGCCATTCCATGCGTTGGTCTTAAACGCTTGGTCGAGTAGTACCTACTTTCCGTGATTCATACTCGTATTATTCAATTTTGACATTCTTACGCGGGCTTATATTACAGACGATGGCTAGCACTAAACGAAATAGCCGAAGAAATAGGCCAAAAGCCTATAATAACAGTCTACGACTTGACTACATACAAGAGAAGAAAAATACTAACAGTACCATTTGAAAATTGTACGGCAAAAGAGTTTGCATGTGTGCAGTTTACGTTCGACTCTAAGTATCTTGTGGCGATAACAGGGGAACCTGATTGGTATTTATATTATTACAATTGGGATAAAGGTAAGGTGGAGAGTCATGCAAAGGCACAAAACCCAAGCGGGCAAGGAATCGTTGAAAGTGTAAGAAATGTGCATCAGATTCTTTCTAAGTAAATTTTAACTTTTACATGCGACTAATCGAGTCGAGGCACATTGGCACATTTGAATACAAAATCATTATAATGTAGGAACTTATTATGAAACTGTAACATAGTTCTCTTTGTAAAAAATAATGTATTTCTAGGTGCAATGTAATCCTGCAGATGCTACCTTGGTTGTAATAACCGGGCCATACACTTTCCGTATAATGAATGTTTCTGAGACGGTTTGGCGTCAATGGGGTTGGTGTAAGGCTGAAAATGTAAGTAAAAAGGACCTAAAATTTCTTTTTTTTTAAACCACTAAGGTGGCAGACAAGCATACGGCCCACCAGAAGGACCGGTGGTCACCGCAGCCTATGAACGTTTGCAACACCAGAGGTGCCACACTCGCGCTGCCGACCCTGCAAAAACCTTCTAAGACCCCTTTTGAAGAACCCCATACTGTAGGCGTTTGGGAAAACCGAGGCAGGGAGGTCATTCCACAACCTGAGCGTGCGCGGAAGAAAACACCTATCGGATCTAACCGTGCTGGAACGCACCGGACGCAGAGTGTGCGGATGAACTGTCTGTGGCGAGCGGTGCGATGATAGAACGTAGCCGTGGGCATCATATAAGAATTTAAGATTATACTAAGTAGGCCTATGCTCCTATACTGTTATAACAATAGATAACTCAGCATTTCCTAGTAATGTAGTTGTAGTGGAAAAGTCAGTCTATTAATATAGAGTCAAGACTCTACATAGGAAGATAACAGTGTACCTGTACGTGTACGAGCGTACGAAGACGCTAACCTGCTTAGAGGAAGCCTGGAGGTAAAGGCTTCCTCTAAGCAGGTTAGCGTCTTCGTGCATTATCTTTACTGGATTTACGAAAAATATTTACATTTTCGTTAATTGAGCAGCAAACAGATGACCGAATAGATAGCAAAACGTATGGTGGGTATGAGTTTAAAAGAATATTGCTACGCCAGCGCCGCTACGGAAGATCGCTGTAGTCTCGAGTCTCGATGCATGAATGTCAAGTGATGCTGAAGTGTTAGTTTGATTGCGTGTCTTTCTTTTCGTGTTTAAGGAGGCAATGGATTGACATGGGGATTTTTATAATAGGTACTTAGGTGTTAAGAGTATCAAACTTTTATCCCGGAATTGTGTCGAAAGTCTGTTAGATGTGAGAATACTGCAATGGCTATTGCTTTTAGATCAACATAACTACCAGCATGTGGTTGACCCAAGACCGTATACTGTTCGGTACAGACAAGGGAGTTATAATGATGGTGGAAAACGGGGAGCTGCGGCAGAACTGTATCTTTCAAGCTACTGAAGTAATCGAAATGTCTTTGAAAAAAGTGGAAGAGTAAGTTTTTGAAAATGTTTTGAAAATTCTTATAGTGGAGCACATGCAAGAAATATCATTACTAAAGACTGTGCATAAACGAGAGAAATGAACGTTTATTTATAAAATACTAGCTGACCCGCGCAACTTCGTTTGCGTGATAAATGACAAACCGCTCGACCGATTTTGTGCAAACTTCACATAAACCATCTACTAAATAGTCCGAACAAAGCCTAAACATTTGGTTTGGATAGGTTAGCCCGTTCTTGAGTTATAAAATTACAACGAAAAGTGGCATTGATTTTTATTTATAAAATATTTCTTGACAGGCAGGATGGGCGGGCTCACACATTTTGAAACAGAATAGTTACATAACCAGTAGTGCTGCAACTACTGCTTAAGGATAGATTGCTACCATTTTTTTACGATTACGAGTTGTAGAAAGTCTAGTTAGCTGGTTCTAGGAAATTTATTTTGCGTCGTCCCAACCATTTTGTGTGGTCGTCGTGATTGTGGAGGGAAGATGACAGTCGTTTAATGGAAAACATCTAAGTTCAGCCGCATTGCAGTTAGACTGAAAAGCAAACACCAATTGGGTTGGTAAAAGGTTCAAACGAAAGACATTGATAGTGAATATATTTCATTAATTTACGCATTATTATGTTTTCCCAGGGGCCAAGAGCAGGAAGGTGATAAGGCAAGTACTTCTAGTAAGCAAGAGACGGGCAGCGTAACTGCCGAAACGGAACAGAGCTTTCCTGTCACCAATTTTGTTAACTTTCCTAAAGGTAAGGTTTATTCTCACACACTGCGTTTTAGCCCAATTTCTCTTTCATATCATGTTGCATTCAGGTATTTAGCTATATTTCATTGAATGAAAAAAATATCATCATGTTGCTCTACTCTCGCCAACCTGTTGGAAGAAATTTCTAATATGAAGTAAACAGTGCCATTCTACCTACGCTTTTCTCCTAAATACATCTCTATATTTACCTGTATTTAATAAACTGTTATAGTTTTGAATACATGCTAGGTTTGCTATAGGGCGATTGGTTATATAGTAATGTTTTAAATGTTCTTTCTCACACACATAGGGTTTGTCTTCGCCTGCGGGCCTGGGTATGTTCACATGTTTGAAAAGGAGACACCACATCACTGGAGGAAGCGAAACGTATTTAGGATTTCAAAAAAATCTTACAAGTAATTTGGTTTTCATTTTTTATTTTTGTAACTTCATGTTCAATTATGTATTATTTGTGGACGATGTACCTAGCTAATTTGGTGGAGCTGCTGTGACATTTCTGTACAGGCATACCCGGGAGTATCCAACCTGGTCAGAACTGGACACTATTGAGCACATTGCGGTGGATCCAAATCAAGAGACCTTGCTTATAACCACACAAAGAAAACAATTGTACACTGTTAAGTTGTTTGGACAACATATGTTACAGGTGAATTCTATTTCGTATGCTTACACTTAAGTCCAAAGTCACTAGGTATGTCAAATACAAAGTAAATACTTGCCCTGGTCTTGATCAGTGCGAGTTGTAGGTGCATAGTGTTGTGCGATCGTGACATCATTCTATCAACTGCAGTCGATGTGCTTACTGAAAATTGTGTGCAGTCATGCAGTGTTAATGTAATCAAAAGTATGGCCCTAAATTAATCTTAGATCAATCGGAGCTTTTGCACCTACATGTAGATTTGGTTGGTTGGTAGCAAATCTATATATGCAGATTGTCTTAATTATAGAGCTTTCAGCTCCATCGGGTAATGCCTATTGGCTCTACTTGATACTTCCATAATAATGTTTAAAAACGGCGCGGTCTTTGCTCAAGTTAATTAATTAACTAATTCTTTACTGCATTTAGAATCCAGAAATAGCATTCGCCGAACTAGGGCCGGCTATGCACTTCGGTAAAATTAATTCACTGGCCATGTGTGCTTGGAAACCAATCTTTATGACTGCCGGAGAACTAGATAAAAGTATCAGGATTTGGAATTACATGACAGACGATGTAGAGATGATCAAACTGTACCAAGAGGAAATACATTGTGTATCCCTGCACCCTACTGGTATGTTGTTCTATAGATTTGTTGTTTAATTTATAAGTACCTACTACCTACCTTGCTAATGACACATTCGACGGGTTATATCACGAATGTGTACCTATTATATTACCAATGTTTACATGAGATAACCTTATCAGCTTGAATACTGTTAGCTTATTTGTATCATTTAATACCTACGGGTAGGTAAAGCACTTCAGGGATTGTTAATCCATTTCCATAAAATAGCTAAAACTTGTTATAATGAGTACGAATTGGAACGCGTACTTTTTCAATATCTCTTCCACTATTTCAGGTTTATTTGCAATTGTGGGTTTTTCCGACAAGCTACGATTCATGGTTGTCCTAATAGATGATTTTGAAGTGATGCGCGAATTTCCTATTAGGAATTGTAAAAGAGCGAAATTTAGTTGCAATGGACACACTTTCGCAGCTGTCAACGGTCAAGTTATACAAGTATTTTCTTCGGTGTCTTTTCAAAATGTGTTTAACTTGAAAGGTCATAATGGAAAGGTTAGAAATTCCGATAGCTGATACTACTAAATGTTGCTTTTAGTTCGAGGTAAGATGCATAATGTTTCATATTTTGCGTTCTTTAGATAACGTGTTTGGCGTGGTCAGCGAATGATTTAACACTGGTATCATGCGGCACAGAAGGTGCTGTGTACGAGTGGAGTATGTCCACTGGTCAAAGAGTTGGAGAAATTATATTAAAGACTAACCAATTTAATGCTTGCGTAGTTAACAAGTATGTACATATTATAAATAAGTAAATTTCTTTCAATAGATATGATACTGGGCTAGCAAATATTAAGAGAAAAAAACATAGTTTACCTACTTTCATACTATAATAACATTATTTATTATAGTATGAAAGGTAAAGTATGTTTTCTGCATCAAGCTTTTCAAAATTTCTGCATACCAGGATTTGCTGAAATTACATAGTTTTGCAAGATTTATTGCTTCCCACCAAATATATTTTACACAAAACGAATATAATGCACCTTTATTTGTTCAGTTATTTATTTGTACACCTTTCTACCTAACTAATTTGTTTCAGCATAGGAAAAACGACATATGGAGTGGGCACTGACGGCGAAATCAAAGAAATTGGATCCAACACCATCAGAAGAAATCTACCCTTAATCAACTGTGGACTTGATACTATTGTGTTGTCTCGTTCTGACCTGATGCTGTTCATCACGGGCGGTGAAGGAGGCGTAACTGCTGTTCAGCTTCCATTGCTAGACAAAGCTATTTACACAGAATTTCACATGCATAATACAAGAGTAACAGCAATTGCTTTGTCATACGACGATCAGACGCTAGTTTCCGTTGCTGAAGATTCTTCTATATGTCTTTGGAGGTTGACAAATGCAGACGGCAGAGCGATAGCTTTAGATAAAGACTTTTCTTATTCAAAAGAGATATTGATAAGCAAGAAAGATTTGCAGGAGAAAATTAATACTATAAATGTTAGTTTTGTCTTGTTAATTATTATTTCAGCGGGATATCTTCTCTTATGACTCTAGAGGTTTCTATTCCCAGAAATGTTGTTTAAAAATATGAACCTAATAAACTCGCAAGAATCGTGTTCTACACCTACCAATATAAGGTAGACGTAGAGCTCGTTTGGAACCAACTGGATCTTTACAATTATTATTAACTGGCACTATTTAAATGTACATTTTATGAATTTAAATACATAAGCGAACTAAAATAAAGTTCATTAAGGCTATTGTACACCCATACAGTTGCTGAGTACACGAATGAGTGAACTAGAAACGGAACACACATATCAACTGCGGCAAGCTGAAGCAACACAGGCAGAAAAACTGAAAGAAGTCCACGAAGGATATTGCGCCGCTATTGAGGAACTAAAGGACAAAAATGAAGTACGTATTTTATTGCTATTTCTTAGAGAAATTGCAGTCATAATGTTTTTGATTTAATATCTGTAATTAATATATTCCTACAGACTATGGAAAACGAGCATACTCATGAAATAGGTATGATTCAACAAGATATTGCAAAACTACGGTCAGGGCATGAAAGGACCTTGCAAGCGTTAGAAGCTGATTTCAATATCAAACTTATTAGCGAGTATGACAGATACCAGGTGAGATATTATATTGCTTAGTTACGGCTTATTATGAACACTATACTACCATTTACTAGTTAATTGATGACTTTTAATATAAACAGAGTCTTGAAGATAAAACTGCTAGGATGCGAAAAGAATATGAGCAGCGACTTGAAGACTTGGCGGAAAGCAAAAGGCTTGCTTTGAGAGAAATGAATGACATGTTTGAAGCTAGGCTAGAAGAAAAGGATCTTATGTTACAAGAGGTATGTATGTATATCAATTTGTACAAATACAAGAAGGCACTTTCTTTAATTTAAAACCGAAATTCTAATAAAACAGCCCAACAAAGCACTATATTTCCAAAAGTTAATGGAGCAAAATCTTCACAAATAATGTAAAGAATTCATAATATATCTAACAATATCGTACCGATTCAATACGGAACTCATTATCGCTACTGACTTCAATTGCAGTCAGTGTCGTCTTAATCTACCATTGCAGATTCATATGGGACATACCTAGGCATTATTATGGAAAAAAGGTCAACATAAATGTTAAGTTATTTTAATTGGAAGATCTCTATTTCTGTTTATAGCTGCAAGAACAAGCAGACATGGAGAAAAAAGAACATGAAAATATAAAAGGTTCTATAGAAGAAGATGCAGATCGTGAAATCATCGAAATTCGTACCGCGTATGAAGTACAGTTAAAGGAAGAAAAAGATGCTAATGTGAGGTTAAAGGGAGAGACTGGACTTATGAAAAAGAAATTGATTAGCGCTAATAAGGAAATAGATGAATTCAAACATCAAATTGCGCAATTAAAAGGTATTAGAATTATACTGGGTGTAACAAAATTGACTCTCCAAATTTCATGAGACATGAGACACTTGGCATCGGAAATCAAATACAAATATTTAATAAAAAAGGGGGGTTAATTTTTTTACTTTTTTGTAAAAAAATTTTGTCGTACATTAAGAATTCGTTTTTGCCGCGGCTATTTGAGCATGGTCGCCGTATGGTCGCGTATATAACATGGTCGCCGTGGCAAAACAAACACGGAGCACCCGTCTGGCTTCCGCTTCTACTGCCGCTCAGTAGCGATAGAAATGGTGAAAATGAAAATTTATAAGACCTTTAAATCGGATATACGGTTAAAGTATTCATGTGATTTTTTTTCTTCATTTTTGTAATGTTTCTTGAATGATGCCACGTCACGTGACGAAATTTGGAGAGTCAATTTTGTTACACCCAATAAAATGAGTGTCCATAAAGTATGTTATTTGGAATGAGGATTTTCACACATAAGGTATTTACTGACTCTAAATGGCTGTGATGTCTTCTCATAGATATACAGCTTTTGAGATATTTGACCAATGTTTAGTAGATTTGTTTGATCATTTCCACTATTTTACAAGTATGTATATGATTTTAGCCGAACATAAACAATTTCAAAAAGTGATTTCAACACTGGAACGTGACGTAGCTGATTTGAAGAAAGAAATAGGTGAAAGGGACGGTACAATACAAGACAAAGAGAAGCGTATATATGAATTAAAAAGAAAAAAGCAGGAACTAGAGAAGTACAAATTTGTACTGAACTTTAAAATTACGGAACTTAAAAATCAGGTGAGTTCTTTATCACAATATATCATTAAACACCTTACATATTATTATCAAACCTAATATTAAAGGAATGTCATTAAATTTGAATGTAGATAGAGCCAAAACAGAGATACATAAGGGAGTTACGTACTCAAATAGATGATATGGAGAATGAAGAATTAAAACTACTTAATGTGAAACATGATCTCGGTATAGTTGGCATCACGTTATCAGAATATAAATAGACTTGTTTGTCCACTGACTGGCTAGTTGATAATATTGATAAGAAAGAAGTTACAGCTGGTTTTTCTTATTTTATACAGATCGATCCCTTAGAACGCGAAATTAAAGCGAAAAAAGTACGAATACTTGAATTGGAAGTGTCTTTGGAGAATCTGTTAAAGAAAAAAGATTTTCGCGGTAAATTTATTTGCATTGTATGAATTCAGTTGTAATTTTTTTCCTGCTAATATGTAGAGAGTAAAAACTTTGCAGTAGAAAAGCAATAATTTAGACACCAGCACTGAACATGTATGTTGCTTTAATGTTACCATACACTTGTTTACGTATTACACCTTATTATCTAAGTTACGTAGATTATCCAGTAAATGTAGGTAGACATACCTAGGTAATATTTACAGTAGGTAGTTGTACGCGGTTGCAAAATATTCACATAAACAAACGTTTATTATTATTTCAGAACTTAAAATTCAACAGCTTAATGAAAAGCTTATGTCAGCTAAGAAAGACTTTATTACGGAAGCTGAAAGAAATATGACACTGAAGAGCACTTTAAAAAAAATTAAAATTGATTTACATAACATGACAGCTGAATTCCAGGACCCAACTAAGTTAAAGTTGGCTGTAAAAGTAAGTATTTAAATATCCAGCATTCTCGTCTATTGTGGGACATTTTCTAAACGGTCGCCATATAGCCTAAGCTAAACTAATATAAGCTGTGCAGTGTGCTATAGGCTACCTACGTACACACTTCTACTAACTAATAGTAGGTATAGACAGGCCCACGTCGTACATAGAACTCAAAAAGTGCAAAATTAGTAGATACTTAGGCACGAGTGAAAAGTAATTCCCGATTCTTTTTTCGAATTTAGGGTAGTGTTTTTACACACGTGTTTCACCTTCGGAACAATAACACCGACTACGACCAAGTGAGCGAATGCGCTCACTTTAACGTCTTCAAAACTATTGTATGGATGGGCCTGTCTATACTATTACTTGGTCGAAGCGTTCACATTGTACACTAACTCCGAAACAATCAGTCATCATCAAGGCATCAAGCTCGTATATCTCATACTTTGAGGTATTACTTTTATAATCTGGCTGTAACTATGTTCCTTGACATGCACAGCTAATAAACACTATGTTGAAAATTTTAATAAGTAGATATCTAATTATTACCTTTTCAGAGCCTTTTCCACAAATATGTCGAAGACATTGACTTCGTACGAAGTCGTCTAGCTGACGACGAGGCAGTTCGCGAGTTCAATCGTCAGCGTGATCACTTGGAGAAACAGGTTGCTGCGTTGAAACAACAGCTGTCAAAGGCGCTAGGCGGATCTAAGAGTGACATTGGCAAGATTATGGACGTTAGTGTTATACAAAAAAATACTTACCTACTTCACTTGAGATTTGTTTTCTGTTTTCTTGAATTTGTACAGACTAGGGATCTTAAGGGACCTTTAAAAGGTTTTAGCAGGGTCGGCAGGTCGGCACCCCTGGTTGCAATATCCATCCATAGCCATACCGACGTTACAGTGATCACTTTCGAGCAGGTGCGCCATATACTTGTCGGCTTTAGTATAAGTTCCAAAAAATGTTTTTCAGAGCACTTACCATGAAGGTTGGGTTGGAACTGTAAGTACCAGTAAATACCCGATAGGACGAAAAACAGTGGCGGGGCAAGACCTAAATTTGATGTGGGCAAGACAGATTTCGCGAGGCCCTGTTCTGTGGCGCCAATAATAATAGTATCGCCATAAGGAAAAAAAAGTTTAAACCACAGAGGTTTACGTCAAATGTGGTTAGTGGGGTCACTCGTCCCAAAAAATCCAGGATAAAACATATATGTTGTAAATCCTGTTGGACCCCTTAGTGGAACTTAGCAGTGGTACCAACAGTCCTTAAACTTACTTATAAAAACAAAAGTGGTAATCCAGTCCCCGCACTGATAAATCAAAATACATATAATTACTATGTGCTAAGTAAATTTTATTTTTAAGGATTTGTATGAAGTCAGTTCTATTTTTAATTAAAAATTTTTTATTACCACTCTTGTTTTTATAAGTAAGTTTTTGTATTTATATAACTATGATATACCTACATGTTTCATAAAACGTGTTATTGTTTTATTTGTTTAGTACATTATTTTCTTCAAATCTTAATGAAAAATCACTATACAATACAAAAATGTTGCTAAAAAAGTAGGAAAAAATTATAGTCGTCTGCTTATAATTATCTCTCAAAAACTCCCGATCCCATATGCTAGTCATATTATTTTTGATGTGAGTAGGACAGTACTAAGCTAAAATGTACTTTATCAACAATTATAACTGTAAAAAATGAATCCATACTAATATTATAAAGCTGAAGAGTTTGTTTGTTTGTTTGTTTGTTTGTTTGTTTGTTTGTTTGTTTGTTTGAACGCTAGGATCTCAGGAACTACTGGTTGGATTTCAAAACTTCTTTTACAGTTTGATAGTCCATTTATTGAGGATGGCTATAGGCTATGTAACATCACGCTAAGGTGAATAGGAGCGGAGCAGCAACGAAGAATGATTCGAAAACTGGGAATTATTTTTACGGTCTGAGAGCTTCCGAGGCGTACGTTGCCTAAATGGTTGAAGTTACGTAAAAGATGTGTATTAAAAAATTGTTGCTCTTAAAAAGTTCTATAAAAAAGTCCGCGACAGCATATATCTATCTTTAAAGGTTTGCTTACAATAACCTTATTTGTCGTTCTTTTAAGGTTAGCTCACAATATTATCAAACTGAAGAGTTTGTTTGTGCTAGGATCTCAGAAACTACTGGTTGCATTTCAAAAATAATTTCACAGTTTTATAGTCCATTTATTGAGGATGGCTAATGGCTATATAACATCACGCTAAGACAAATAGGAGTGGGGCAGTCATGAATAATGTTTTGAGAACGGGGAAAATTTATTTCTTTTGAGAGCTTCCATTGCGTACGTTGTGTAAATGGTTAAAGTTACGTAAAAATTGTGTACTACATTTTTTTTCCTTTTAAACAGTTACAAAAAAAAGTCTTGAACAGCATATGCCTATCTTTTATCGTTCACTTACAATAGCACTCTAAATATTTTTTAAAAATTTGAGCGAGGCAACTCGACGATAGTAGATTCAGTCAACTGAAACATAATACCGGCCAAGTGCGAGTCGGACTCGCACACGATGAGTTCCGTACCAAAAACCGGACAAAAATAAATGCGACGGGAAACATTATATCACTTCAACAAAGTTGTGCGGGTCAACTCTAATGGTAATGAATATAAGCGACGTGACGCGACGGGAAAAATTATATCACTTTAAATATTGATACCTACCCACACCTCTCTAATAAATATAAGACACGCGACGGGATTATATTACTTAAAATATTAATACTATAGCACTCTCTTTCTCACTCTCATGACGTGACGCAAACGAAGTTGCGCGGGTCAGCTAGTTAGATATAATTTTCTTAAAGAAAATAAGAAAAATTATATTTTGTCATATAGCTCCCAGAGCGGTGCCTAGGGATACCTAAAACGTTTAGCAGATATTTTGCTAACAACCCATTAAAAGTCACTCTAAGCGTTAAAATAAGAAAACACGAGAAATCCGCAAGCTATCCCTTTTTTAATGTACTTTTCCATACATTGAAATCAGTTTTTGTTGAATATTTTTTTTAAATGGAATCTAATCAAAATTGTGTCTCTATGATTTCGGCCACAATTATTAAGATAAACACATTGGCATCATTAGTTTTTGTAAAATCAGTAAAAAGTTTTTTAAGATTTCTATGTCCGCCGATTTGTATGAATCGATACATAATTTTCACAGCAAAATTATTTTATATCTTTTTTTATTTTAATTTCGCATTGAAGCAATGCATAAAAATTTTTGAGGCGCGAGGCCCCTTGTACCGCGAGGCCGTGGGCGGTGGCCCACGTCGCCCACGCCTTACGCCGCCACTGACGAAAAATATAAACATTTTTTAAGATAACAAACGACAATTTAGGTTATTTAGTTCGTTAGATACTTACATTATTATTACTGCTGTCATTTACAGGAGAATTGCACTCTCTTGACCGAGATCAACAATCTACGAACAGAGCTAAAATCCACCCGAGCGCGTTGCTTCCAAATGGAATCGATCTTAGGACTATCAGCGCGCTATATACCGCCGGCTACTGCACGAGCCAAACTGAACCACGTCACAGCGGACCGAGAGAATCTTGATGAGAAGTTCAAGCAGAAACTTGAGGTACCTACAACTTTAATTTGCTAGTGAGGGGCAATGGCTCAAGTAAAAAAATCTGGTTTGTATTCCAACAAAGACACGAAATTGCCTGGTTGGTCTAGAGGTCATAAAGTGCGACTGCGTATCACGAAGTTGTGGCAGTTGTGGGTTCAATTCCCACCAACGGACAAAATTTTCGAGTAGTCCATAAGTAGGTAGGTATTTGTCTCAAGAGTCTGGCTGTTTCTATTAAGAAGATGTATTAATATCTGTTGTCTGACATCCATAACATAAGCAGTTTAATTCTAGCTTATTTTGGAATCAGATTACGCTGTTGCGAAACATATCCGTGAATCATTTCTTTATTAAAGAAAATCCTTGACTATTTTTCAGGAACGAGATGAATTTATAGTCTCTTTGAAGGAAGAAAATGATCGTCTCTTAGGTAAAATGCGCTGCATCGAGGAAGAGGAGAAATCTAAGGAGACTGCTGCTCAGCCTTCTTCTGCAGACAATTAACATGTTCCAATGTTTAATACGCGCTCATTATGAATTGAATATAATAAGATTTAATATAAACATAGATTTTTATTTTTCTTCAGAAGTTAACCTAAATGTGGTCGGAGGTAAAAACCTAAACAAGATGACGGTTGGCATCTCTCTGCTTTGAGAGATATTTTGATGTCATGTTTGTCCCCGTCCCAAACATGACATTAAATATCTCTGACATAATTGTGGCAAAGGGGCAGACGGGGCAGACGGATGACTCCCAAGTTCTAGTAGGAGTTGTCGTCGCTCTCGAAGGACCCTCAAAGCAGAGAGACGCCAACCGTCATCTTACCTATTTAGATTTCGTAGAACAAATGACTTGAGTATCGCCATTATTTTTACTGATTTTATTTGTACCTATCTGTTTTCCTACTGGAGATTGCTCGTCGATAAACGCCCTCCGTGGCATAATGAGCAATACGCTAAATGTAGGTACCACACGCAAAATGTACAAATCGCATAATGAACAAAAGCAAAATATGCAACACGCAAAAAAGAAGGGCCCATTCAATTAAAAGGCCAGTGCAGCAGCGGAAGCAGTCGAAATAAGAAAATGACTATTAATAAGTAGATATCTATCGCGGCGACTGGCGCGGCGGCTGTCCATTTCATTTCCCTTTCGGACTGTTGGTTCCACTGCTAAGTTCCTCTAAAGGGTCCAACAGCCCCCCCTTAGAAGCGGGACGCCCCTTTAGAAGCGGGATCACACCCGAAACCCCCCCAAAGACGCGGGTTAGCACCCGAACTACCCCCTGGGCGAGGCTGCAGAGGCGGCTGTAGGTTTTTTAGTCGGTAGGAGTCCGGCATAACATTCATGAGGACAATCCTTCACGTAAAAAAAAAATAAAAAAGGATCCAACAGGATTTTCAAATACTCATGGACCCACTACATAATAATGGTGGGGCTATAAGGACTTTTAAATACTTATAATGTACCCCCTGGTCTGTTAAAGATACTGGACATAAAATGCACTTCAAATTGAATATTTATGAAAGCTGTCAATACCTGTAATGTACAATCAACAATAACATACCTATATCATGTATAAGATCGACAAAATAAATGAAGATCGTCAAAACAAATAAAGATCGAAAAAACAAAAGAAGATCGAAAAAACAAACGGAGATCGTTAAAACAAATGAAGATCGAAAAAACAAATGAAGATCGGCAAAACAAATGAAGATCGAAAAAACAAATGAAGATCAAAAAAACAAATGAAGATCGGCAAAACAAATTAAGAGATCTATAAAACACAAGACTGCAAGCAATTTGATAAGGTCAAAAACTACTTGCAGTATTTTGTGACCTGGATGAGATTGCCATTCAAAAAAATAGGTGCAAGCAATTCTCGACTTTAATGACACTTCTCTAAAAATGTGCTTTTAGGCGTTCATAGGCATCATTGATCATGAATATGAAAAAATAATTAAATATTATGCATGTTCATAAGGTCGAGAATTGCTTGTACCTACCTATTTTTTTAATGGTTATCGCATCTAGATTACAAAAAATGGGTCCAAGCAAATTTCGACCTTATGAGCATGCAAAATATTTATTTATTTTTTACATATTCATGATCAGTGATGTCTAAAAATGCCTAAAAGCATATTTTTAGATGAGTGTCATTAAGGTCGAGAATTGCGTGCACCTATTTTTTTTGAATGGTAATAGCAAAATATGACTGCAAGCCATTTTTGACCTCATCAACTTGCTTATAGTCCTTTGTTTTATAGCTCTGCATATATGTTTTCTCAATCTTGATTTGTTTATCCAACCGTCATTTGTTTGTTCGATCTTCATTTGTTTCGCCGATCTTCATTTGTTTTTTTTATCTTCATTTATTTTGCCAATCTACATTTGTTTGTCGATCTTCATTTGTTTTGCCGATCCTCTTTTGTTTTATCGGTCTTCATTTAACGCATATAGAACATGAAAAACAAAGTTAATAATAAGTATTGAACACTTTTCTAATTCATAGTACAAGTCATTAAAAGCATCAAATGCCACTTGACATTACCAGACATTATTTTTAACGTCATTTTAAATCACAGAGGTTTACGTCAAATATTGTTAGTGGGGTCACTCGTCCCAAAAAATCAAGGATAAAACATGCATTGTTGGTTCCACTTCCTAAATGGGTCCATGAGTATTTAAAAATCCTGTTGGACCCCTTAGTGGAACTTAGCAGTGGAACCAACAGTCCGAAAGGTCCATTTCAATACGGCAATAGGCTCACCACCTGTAACGTGGGGCATAAAACTATAAGGTGAGATGTGGGCGTATACCATGCCTCTGCCTACCCCTTCGGGAATAAAGGCGTGACTATTTGTATGTATGTATTTATATCTATCGGTCTCTGCTCGTTCTATATATAGTTTTCTTCCAGTCGGTATCGAGACTAGTCCATGAGCTCCCAATGCGCTAGATTGTTTAAGATTTTGAAATAGCGCCTAGTGAGTCATAGAGCAATACGATACGATCTATGATTTTTATCGGGAGAGGAGGCGCCATATTGACTCTACTTCCATTCCAACAAACTAAAGCGATCAACTCTAACGGATAGGAGGGTTAGGTGCAGAAGGACAAGGTTGTAAAACTAACTTTTAAACTTTCGCGTTGCATGATATTATCTAATAATTATAAAAAACTGGTATTAACGCGATCATGCATACCTACCTTAAAATTGAGGCTTGACGTTTCGGCTGGGTTGCACCAGCCGTGGTCACAAGCAGACTGAAGAGGTGTCACAAATTTATTATGTAATTCGATTCGTACTCAGCACATGAAAAGCCCCTTAAACGATACCCAACATGAAATTTTGTAATTACAGCGCGGCGGCCATATTGTATTGCAAAATTATCATGTTATCGTACTCAGCATACGAAAAAACCCCTTAAACGATACCCATCATGAAATTTTGTAATTACGGTGCGACGGCCATATTGGATTGCAAAATTATCATGTGATTCGTACTCAGCATACTAAAAAACCCCTAAACGATACCCATCACGAAATTTTGTAATTATGGCGCGGCGGCCATATCGGATTGCAAATTTATTATGTTCCTAATTGGTACTCAGCATACGAAAAAACTCTTAAACGACCCATCAGCCATCGTCCATTACCCATTCCCATCAGATGACCCATTATCCATCACCTATCAATCTTCACCTGTCATATTTCCGCTACATCTATATGCTTGTCTGCCATTTTAGTACCTAATATTTAAAAAAATTAAAACCGGCTAAGTGTGAGTCGGACCCGCGCACAGCGGGTTCCGTTCCGTACGATATAAAACGGCTAAAAATCACGTTTGTTGTATAGGAGCTGGAAGCCCCTTTTAATCCCCCCTTTTTTTCTGGTTTTTGTATGTGTTGTTAGGGGTCGTCCATTAATCACGTGAGGCTCGAAAGGGGGGGGAGGGGGTCTGACAAAAATCACGAAACATCACCAGGGGGGGTGGGGGGTGTAGTGAGATATCACGTGTATTTAATTCGAACAGCAACTTTAGAACCCTGAATTTGAGATCACTGTAATTTCTGAACAACAAAACCTACAATTTTAAAACTTGTATGGAATAATTCATAAAGCACTTAATTCCTTTCTTACATCAGAAATTAATTGAAGTCGGAATACTTATATGCGTTGATCATACAACACAAAAATAATTTTGTTTTTCATCGTGTCTCCCAAAGGAACCGCGCAGAATATCGGCCTCAATCCGATCAATAATAATCTCAAATTATGTCAGTATTATTTAAAATATTATTTAATCCATAGTTTTGGCGTGATACAGAACGACATAAAAAAAAAGTATTTTAGCTTCAGTATGATATGTAATGCAAGTTACATAGATAGAATGTCTATAAAAAAAATATCTTGGAAAATAATTACCAAATATATTTGACGTACAGATTTTAAACTCTATGTAGCTTTATTATAAGTTATATATTATAAGTTATATATTATAAGTTATATACATATAATATATTAGACTAGCCGATGCACGCAGCTATGATCCCGTCCACCGATGATCATTTGGGGGAAGGCCCCTCTCCTTGTTCCGGAGATGCCTTCAGAGCCCACCCGCTCAACGCTCTCTACCCTCTCTGCTTCCAGAGAAGCGCTCGAGAGCGGTGCAATGCGGGTGAGAACTCCGAAGTGTTGGGGGCCCAAAGTTTGGATAGATAATATCAATAGAGACTTCTATGTACAAAAATTTTAAAAAAAACTTTGTATATAGTTACTAAAAATACACGTGATTCGGCCCAGGGGGGGAGGGGTAATCTGAAACCTCACCAAATATCACCAAGGGGGAGGGGGGGTCCAAAATATGCCCAAAAAAACCTCACGCGATTAATGGACGGCCCCTTATAGCGGCGACAGAAATACATTGACGGAAAATATCAGCTATACCTATTACGGTTCCCGAGATACAGCCTCGTAACGGACAGACATACATACGGACAGACGGACAGCGAAGTAATGAACAGGGACCCGTTTTTACCCTTTGGGTACGGAACCCAAAAAACGACTTAATATATCTTTTTATTTTTTCTTTTAGAACTGATTACGCGATCAGCAAACACATTGAGAAGGTAGGTACTATAATGATATAAATAATGTAAGTCGTTTGTAGTTATTATGCACAGAATGGCAACAGCTGCAACGATCGCTCCATAGTAGTCGCCTCCTTTTTTGAAGTCGGTTAAAAATGATGAATCATATGCAGCGATTTATCACTGGTGAAATCACAGTGCCTGAATCCAATCATTTACTCATATGAGAATTATTTTCGAGTAGCAATCATTTCCATACCGAGGATAAGTCCCTTGTGAAGTAGCGGGATCGTGTACCTACACTCCTGGTGTAGGTACACGATGTTGTATGTACTCATGTGTTCCAGCAAAGACGCTGCGCCGCGCCTACATCATCGTACGCCTACGCTGGAAAAACGCTAGTGTGAAGGCGCACTAAGGGTGGGGTAACAATTAACACGTTAATACGTGCCCCGGTTGTTTTGTTAATTATAGCCCCATGGGCGGTTATGGAATAAAAATAAGTTTAAAAATATAAAGAAATTATTAACATTAGAAATAATGAAGTTACCTACTTATAAAAATAATGCATGAAACGAGCTACCACACATTAAAAAACTTACAGGAAACGAGAGCTACCACGCATACACGCAAATAAATTGTAGTGTGTAACAGAAGGGGCAATTAAACACTTCAGGACTCGGCTAAGTACTTTATTTTCCGCATAGACACACAATAATTTGGGCAGAGCTTCGGCTAGTCTCAGTATACAGTACAGAATGACCGACAAATGTGCTCGCACTGTCTTATATAGATGTACACTCGGAAATTGCGTAACTCCTTATGTCAACTGTCATAGTGATTTGAGGCGTGGCGTAACAATCGGCCATCCTGTAAGCAGTTGCTCCTGCAACAGGAACAAGGCGTCTGGGCTGGGCTGGGCTGGGCTGGCTGGCTGGCTGGCTTAACCGGCTTGGCTGGCTTGACCGGTTTGGCGTGGCATGCCGTGGCGTGGCGTGGCATGGCATGGCATGGCATGGCATGGCATGGCATGGCATGGCATGGCTTGGCTTGGCTTGGCTTGGCTTTGCCCAGCCCGGCCCAAACAGGCTACATCTATATCCAGGTAGACTGACTTGCATTCTGTCCGGCTCATCTGTAACAATCGCTCCCGTACAGGGAACAAGAGACTTTGTTAGTGGCTGGCCAAATAAACACAGAAAGAAATAGACATAGCACTAATACTAGCTGGTCCCCAGATAGATTCATAAGTGGAATGTACGCGCCACTATCTACTGCGTGAGATAACTGACGTTAGAATAAATAAACCGCATGGCAATAGAAGCATCCGTTAATACTGGACCTACTTTTCGATGAAACCTTAAGATCATTGCGTATCAGGTCATTATAGATAGGCACCTGCGTCTGCGAACTTATTACTTATACAAATGTACTCTGTGGTTTAGCCGATACTAGGAGCGAGTGCTAGGCATTATTATATGTATAACTAACGCAAAGTGCTTGCAATACTATCAAAACTTAAGATCATTCGCGTAATAACTTGTTTGATTCTATAATATGCTCAAATATGTCCCAAAGCGTACTTCTAGGTTAAATAAAACTAGGCTTACACATCGCTCTTATAACTCATATCAATTTATATGATTTTGTTATTACTTTTACATCAATGATGTTATAGTAAAAAAGAGGTAGATATCGCATTACCGCTCAAAAACTGTTGCGGACAAAGTCACACAATTGTTATAATTCCATTGAGTCGGCTAATAGCTGCGAGCGAAACAAGTCGTGTTGTGGTCGGCTGCTGTGTGCAAAACGACACAGATAGCTATCCCTCTCTGTTTTAAATGTTTTGTATTCTCTATCGCATTCATAGAGAAAATCTATTAGGTACCGATAGGTAAGCACGTGAAATTATAACTCAACAATAACGTAATGCTGTTTTGTATGAAGGTAGCATATCTTTACTTAAATATCATTGCTTTTACATCCTATGCAAATGACAATATTCTGGTGTTGAAGTCTCAATGCCGTAAAATAAAACAACGTAATGTCATTAGTATCCCAAGGGGCTTGTTGAACTTAGTCTCGCTATAACTCCTATGTTGTCAGCTACATAGGTACACAATCACAATCTTAACTATTTTCTGTAAAATGACAAAATTTAAACAAGTGGGTACCTACAAAGTCATACCACAAAAATATTAAATGTAGTAAACACGATTCTACCGACATTCTGAAGCGGAAATACAAAGATGCTGTTGCTGGCTGCTGTATGCCAATTGATAGACTGAACGAAATAGTAGGTATAACATTTAGAGATAGGTAGTTGGATGGATTTATGAACTTCTTACAGCTGGCACATGTATGTTAAGGGCTTGCTTTTTTTTTGGCAGTATGTCCGATTTCGGTAAAGAATAGAAATGTCGCGCATGCAGGGCTATTTGAGTAAGCAAGCGAGGCATGGGCACTCGCTTATTGTTGTTATTGTCGTCATACGTACATACGTCGTTTACCTACCGAAACCCGTTTAAACTCTTTCTCGGTGGCTATAAAGGTGTTTAACCTTAAAACGATTAGCGTCTACTGTAATTAGGCACATTCTCAAAGAGAAATATCTACCAGTAGCCTAGAGGAACGGTTTGTATAAACACCTAAGCTAACCGATAACACTTCTTCGCCATTAGAAATGATTCTGGAATAACATAGCTATATTATGTTGCTGCAGGATTTCGGCGTACTTACAATTAACACAGTAAACACGGGCATATTGTAACATGTGTCCTACAGGATTTACAGTACGTCACAGGCAAAGTGGCAGGGCATAGGCAGCGTTGAGTAAAAACAATCTCATGGGCAAAAGGTCACTATGAAAAGTAGGCATTTTTAGGTTCACTTATTCGCATTTCACATGAACTAGGCGTACCTTTGATGGATTTGTAACGTTGTAAACAAGTTGTTGTGGATTGTCTGAAGCTGCTCATCACACAATCCCTCCTAGTATGATAATCGAGATAAGATCACTTCAGCGCATCTACAATTGCATCATTCTCGTTTCAAAACCTAATATTTTGACAAATCAAGGCGATATTGTGTATAACTTTATGCCATCTGCTTTAATGTAAAAGATCATGAAGTATGAGGCTTAATAATTACGTCCAGGGTATCGCGATGAGACATATTAATTTCAAGATCCACCATGATGATTTGCCAAATACACTATAAATAGGTACTTATTACGTGAAATTACTACTAAGATGAATCTATTGCGAATAAGTGCGGACCCGTGTATATTTATGCAAAATAACTCGATTAGTTCAAGTACCTACATAAACGGGGCTAAACAACTTACCGGCTGTTGGATTGGTTTCAGTATGCCTACTAAATAAGTATAGCCCGCAAATATTTGTATGATTTGATTTGATTATCCATCTACCACCCACCTTAGGATCGTAGATATCTATCTAAATAGGCAAATTTTATTATCGATATGCTTTGACTTACAATTTCAAATAGAAAATTTATTATGATTAACTGTGCAATCGTAAATTAACTAAAAGTGCACAACTGATTCGACTGGTTAATAAGAGCTTTAGTAATTATACTAACAGGTATCGATTGATTGTGAACTGCAACGAAATCAAATGCATTAGAAACGTTATTCTCTTTATTTACCAGCATTCAAACACGAATAACGGTCAATTTTAATAGATTTTCCTCGATTTTGGACTTAACTTCATAATGCTAACACAAAACCTAACGCTAGGCGGCTGTTTCACTGGCAATGACTAGAACTTATTTTGTCTTAACTAGAGAAATTCAGAGGTGTGGAGTACGACTATTTCGGCTAAGCAAAGGGCAATTAGTAGCCTAACAGGCAATGCAATTATTAGCCTAACTGGCAAGGGCAATATGCAGCCTAACAGTAGTTCTCACTGGCAAGTAATGGCTATAGCTCAGTCCATAGATGAATCAGCTTTAGTGACAAAGTGCGGCTATTTCGAATAGGCGTTAGGCAAATGGTAAATTGGTTGTCTACAGTAGTTGCTGTAACTGGCAATGGCTATTTCGCTTCACGAATTAGAATTAGTGGCAAAGACTGGCTACATCAGATAGGAAAAAGGCAATTAGTGGCACCCACCTCAAATTATCTGTGCAGCTTTTAGTGCATCTCAGCCTTGTTCATAGCTGACCATCTCGGGCAGCATCTAGGTATCTCCAAGCGCCGCAGCACGCTGCTACCGCGCGCTGTAGTTTAAGTAGTCCACGATGAAAATCTTCACGACTGAAGCGCCGGCTCCGCGACGTCTACTAATTAACTACTAATTCCACTGACTTCAGCTTGACAAAGCGGTTGATGTAGACAGATTTTTGCAATGCGGTAGTCCGATTCTTGATATCGGGGCTTTTCTACTGGTGGGCTCTTACTGAAGGTATATATATGGGTAGGTAGCAGGTTATTCAAGAAGAAAACTAGTTCATATTCATACGATAGTTGTGTTCTCTGGAGGCATCTTGTAAAACATTTCATAAATACCCACATTATTTTTGGATGTGCGCCGTGTAACTTTTGCTTCGATTGTCCACGTGGAATCGAGGTTTGCGAGGTAGAGGCACTATTGTTGTCGACAGGACCCTCGGCCTACTTCAAAGTGGATTTTTCTTCTTCAAAACTGACAGTCTTCATGGTTTCTTCTTGAAGTATCCCACTTCTGATTGTAACAGAAGGGGCAATTAAACACTTCAGGACTCGGCTAAGTACTTTATTTTCCGCATAGACACACAATAATTTGGGCAGAGCTTCGGCTAGTCTCAGTATACAGTACAGAATGGAATGACCGACAAATGTGCTCGCACTGTCTTATATAGATGTACACTCGGAAATTGCGTAACTCCTTATGTCAACTGTCATAGTGATTTGAGGCGTGGCGTAACAAGTGATAAAAGTTCGATACGGTTCCAATATCGACGTACGTCACTGAACTCGCTCCTACGACTCAATGCAGTAGTAATGAGTTTAAACCTGTGCAGCACTATCATGGGCCCAAAACTCCAGACATCACTTGTGATGTACTGTGCTCAGTTTCTGAGATATTCGCTTGTTAATACTTACCTCTGTTACTTGAAGGTCTCCCCTACATTCATAGACTTTAATCAACCCGAGCTATTGGCTAGCTCAGACGTTTCACAATCTAGTCCTTCCGAACCTACCGTACGCCAAAACGATTACACTTATATACAAACATTTAGAAGAAATATATGTCTTGTATAGAGACAGACAACGATTTCCCCCAGCAATATATAACAGACAGACATTATACCAGATAGCGCAAACCAGCGACCAGTACAAGGAGAGTAGATATAGCAATGTCTACTCTCCTTGTACTGGTCGCGCTGCTTTATATGATATCTATCGTCCAACTAAAAATATTGATTGAACCGTCGCTTCCGAAGACCCGTACCCACTACAACCGGTCGGATATCAGTCTATCAATCCGCCAAAACCTGAGACACGCAAGGGTAGCGATATTGATACCCCACACCATGGGTTAGACGAGAAAAGAAATACCATCTCTACATAACACCTTGTCGGCGTGACTAATATTGTATACCTATCCATGCCAAATTACTGCTTTCTGGTTAGAACTAGAAAACAGTAATCTAGGTCCTCTAAGAAAAGGATCTCTAAGCTGGATTGCAGACAGCTGAATAAACAGAGTGAAACGGGAGTGTAATGGTTCCTTTTTTTACTGTAGGTACCTATGTATCGGCAAAAATTAAAAACAGAGTTCTGTAAAAAATTTAATAAACATAAATTATCCTCTATAACAGCGGGTTATTATTAGTGGAACCGATACTATCGGTAATAATGACATTAAATTGAAACTAGCTCTTGACTGTTGTGTAAACACATCATAAGAATGGCCCCGTGATTTCCTTGAAAGTGCCATTGTATCAAGTTTCCGGATCGATTTAGCCGTTTGAGAGCTACGCGTGAAAAAAAAACCACGTACGGAATTAAAGAAGACAGGAATGATGGCGATTCAAAAACTCCTTCAACTCCAGTTTATAGAGCTAACAAAGAGAGAGTCGTACGTGTATTATAATGTGTGAGATTGATCCTTTTGTTCCAAACAAAACAAAAGGACAACCCACATAATTATATTCGTCCGCGAAAATTAGTCAAATCAGCACCTTATTATTATAACATGTACAAGTTCAGTCAAATGAGTGACTTATTAATGCAAAACTTTTGAATTCGTCTTCGTTCTTTTATTTATTAAATCTACTTATTTTCAAAGTGAAAGTTCCAGGAAATAACTAGATTAAAGTAATTATTATTGATAGTATCTGATCTACTATAAAAATCTAAATCATGAGTAACAAAAGTAGACATGTAAACCATATTCAAATAAACGCATTTTCAGTACAATTATTCTGCATTCTTCAACATTATGCTGAATTTAATGCACATCCTCATCACACAATAAATTAAAAACCATCACCCATAGCTATAAATATCCTGGCAAAAGATGAGGTATACGACATAATATTATAAGCGCATATAACTATTACAAATAATTGAGCGCAACTTATAGAATAAAAGGCAAGATTGCTTTACGTCCTTTGGGGTAGTCGGGGAATTCTTTCTTGTAGTTGCGGTGTTTGCCAATCGCCCACACTGCCATCTGGTAGAAGCCGGCGGCAGCAAATAGTCCAGCTGAAAAATACAATATCAATAATTAATACTAGAAGCGAAATTGGTCGGATTGCTGAGATGTTATTTGTGAATTAGTAACATCTATCCTGGGGCCCAAGTCTACTACATATTTCAAATGTGTCAAAAGAGAATCGTAGAATATTAAGCCGACGCGTCGGCTACGGTACAATTTGTTTTCGTTGCGATTCTGTCCCGATACAATCGAAATAGCAGACTTCGGTCCCTGTCAGTTAAGAATTTTGGTCTGTATTTTAGAAAGTTATGGATTTTCTTAAAGTTTGGTGACGGCAATACGTACCGACAATAATAACTACTGGGAGGGAGTCATTTACCCCTGCCTACGCTCTCGCGGTATAGGCGTGATTGATCATATTATGTACATGTCAAGCGACAACTAAGTCTTTTTAAGAAAATCCCACGAACGAATGAACGTGTTTCACTATTTCACACAGTTAAAGTTTTTGTATAAGAGCTAGCTAGTTTTCAATTAATTAGGTAATTACTGTCGAAATTTGACAGACAACGATTCTCTAGTCTATGCTTCTATACTAATATTATAAAGAGGAAAGATTTGAATGTTTGTTTGTTTGCATCGAGTAGGCTCCGAAACTACTGGGCCGATTTGGAAATTCTTTCACTGTTGAGAAGCTACACTATCCCCGGGTAACACAGCCTATATTTTATTCCCGTATTCCCACGGGAACAGGAACTAAGCGGGTGAAACTGACTGACGTCCGCTAGTTATTAATAATTATATCATTGGACAAATTTGGTTTCTTTACCATTCTGTAGGTGCCTGTCTACACGCATTAGCATTTATAATCAGTATACGTGAACACAAAACAGTCAGGGTTCACGGTTAGCATAATAATGAGGTTTTAAAATTTTATACATTACATTAAAGTGAGCATTAATTTTTATGTTCCGTCTAGGCAAATACTGTAACAAATGTGCTTATTCATACATAGGTATATTTTCTTTGATATTTAGACTGTGTGTAATCCTTACACTTCGTCGTTCGATTCCTGGGTCGGTCCAAATATTTGCGTGATCCACGAATATTTGTTTCGGAGTTTGGGTGTTTTCTATGTATAATATGTATGTATTTAGAAATATATAAGTATGTATATCAGTCGTCTAGATCCCGTAGCATATATTAGCTTAATTTGGGCTAGATGATGTTGTGTTTAAATGTCCACAAATATTTATTATTATTATTCTTCTTTATTAAATACTAGCTGACCCGCGCAACTTCGTTTGCGCCACATAAGAGAGAGTATTACCTGTTCCCGTCGCATTTACTCCCGTCACGTTGCGTTTACTCCCGTAGCGTCTCGTCGTTAATATTCAATACTACGTGAGAGAGAGAGAGAGAGAGAGAAAGGTTTGTCGTCGCGTGTATTCCCGTCGCATTATTTTTAAGAACAATTTCGTTTACGAAAGAGGTATCCCGTGGCATTATTGTAGAAAAAATTGATTGCCATTAAAATGGTTATTGTGCACCATGCTATCGCGCAATTTTTTTAAGAACTTTTTTAAGAGAAACAATTTTGTAGTAGGTACATATTTTTTACATAACTATAAATATTTACGCAGCACACGCAACGAAGCTCTTAAAAGGAATAACTTTTCCAACGTTTTTGAAACATTTACTATTACTGCTCTGCTCCTATTTGTTGTAGCGTGACGCTATATAGCCTATGACACTGCACAATAACGTAGCTTTCTATTGGTGAAATATTTTTTAAAATCGGTTCGGTAGATCCTAAGATTACCCCTTACAATTTATTTAAGAAATATACAAACACACAAACTTTACTTCTTAAAAAATTTACTTAGCGCAAAGTTAGTATATTCTGATTTATCAGATATCATTGAATATAATACTGAAATCAGTGCCCAGTAAAACTATGTAGGCTTAGGGTAGACATTATTAATCTCTCTCATAGTCATATTGGCACTGACTTCAGTATTATATTTAATGATATCTGGTAAATCAGAATATACTAACTTTGTGCTAAGTAAATTTTACATTTCAGTTTTTAGTTTTGTTTGAAGTCGGTTTCTTTTTTGTTCAATTTTTTTTTCACTATTTTTAATGTCGTGTGGACTGAAAATCTGTCTATCTAGGTGTAAAGTTTTCGACAGTACAAATTAATCAAACCCAAACACAAAGTAACTGCTGTACATCGTTAGGGAATTCTCTCTACTGTCTTCCGTCTCCATTATCAGATCGACTCCAGACCTTCATCAAGTTGTACTACTTTAAAACTCTTTATAAAAAAATTTACAAACGCCCTAGCTGCCCCTACAATTTTTAAAAGTTCCTTTCGATTTCTCCAGGATGCCGTTATCAGATCCTGACTTCCTTAAAATGGGACCACATTGAGAGTATCTATTTTCGAACGAAAAAAAAATTTTCAAATCTATCCTTAAACGACGGAGTTCTGCGCGAACAAACATAAAAAAAAATTAAAAAAGAAAACGGTTGAATTGAGTCCTCCTTGTTTGAAGTCGGTTAAATAATATTAGTCACGCAGCACACGCAACGAAGCTCTCAAAAGGAATAACTTTTCCCCCGTTTTTGAAACATTTACTATTACTGCTCTGCTCCTATTCCTTGTAGCGTGATGCTATATAGCCTATGACACTCCACAATAACGTAGCTTTCTATTGGTGAAAGAATTTTTAAAATCGGTTCAATAGATCCCGAGATTACCCCTTACAATTTAACAAATATACAAACACACAAACTTTACCTCTTTATAATATTAGTATAGATAAACAACATATAATTAACATTTTTAAATATACATATAAAAAAATACATTTAAAAATATAAAAAAATAGTTTTCTTATTTTTATTATTATTATCTAACAAACAGCAGACCAAACTACGCTTTCTCATGCAGTTGTCCTAGTTAATAGTTGCTAGGTTTTATATTAGTAATTTACTATATAGACAATGTATAGTAACTCGTTAACAATGTTAAATATGTAGGAAAAATAATTTATAGTTTGAAATACTGTTTAATATCATATCAGCTTATCAGGCAAAGGTTTTAAATACTTATGGATGGGTAATCTAAAAGAATTTATCTTGGATTGGACATTATTTTAGAATAAGCAACTTTGAATTGAATATTTATGAACTCCTATATCGTTATAACCCATTATACATAGTTCCTCTAAAATTCTATTTATCCTATATAAATAGAATTTAAGAGGAACTGTATTCCCTATCTGTAGATACCAATGAATACTCATTCAAACCATCTGAATGTAAAGCCCCATACAGATTCACGGCGAGACGTCTCGCCGAGAACAAGCGAGCGCTCTCGCATCTCGCGAGACGCTATCTACGCGAGACTCTATCTCGGTCTCGCGAGACGGGTGAACAGCGGATTACATTCTCACTGCTCGGGTGTTCACGGGGGTTCTCGCCGTGAATCTGTATGGGGCTTAAAAATTAGTGGCTAGGCTAATAAATAGTTTCCTTACCTGGAGCACATTTAGTCATGACAGTGAAAAACAGCCAAGATCCAAATTCATATGTGTAATTTGGACAAGAGACAACGTTGAAGAGAAGACAGAAGGGGTTGCCGTCTGGGACCGGAATGCGCCTGACTTTGGTACCCGGAGGACGCAGATTCTTCAGCAACATATGGATGCTGAGGTTGCCTAGCTCACACAGCTGCAATGAATAACATAAATATATATCATTTGGTGTTTTTTTTTTCTCACAACAATACTTAAATAAGGGTATGTTCCTGGGGTGTGGGGTAGGACAACCTCCACGTGGTACACCCTGGTAACGTGGACGACGACGTGCGCTTTGTGCAAGGCGCACGTCGTCGCCCATGGCCAATAGTCCACCAAGGAGGGGGCCGTAAAGGCCACTTCGGGCTACTCCGCCTACGCTCTGTTGAGCAGAGCGTACTGAGCGGAGTAACCGCAGGGCGTGTAGGCCCTCTGCTCACGCAGGGACCTACAGGCATTCGTGCCAGCGTCGGAGTTGGGGAGGACCAGCCACCCTCCTCGCGTTCCGTAACTCCTAGGGTCATCGCAACCACCCAACTGGTGGCACCAGTTGGTACGCGGTGACCGTAGGGGCCGGAAGGCTTGCCTTAATTGGTCGGCCCGCGACAAGGATAGTCTATAAAACCCGAGAGCAAAGTCGTAAGGCCTGTAGGGCACCTGGAGCACCCTACAGTATATATCCCGCTTCCCGGAATGAGCGTCACCCGGGGAGTGATCCCTTTCGTCTCTACTCGTGGGATTAGTTATGGAAAAACCAAATGAAACCATTAACTCGATCGATATCTCTAACAACCCTGGCACACTCACAACGGATTTTGAGTCTACAGTGACTAACCGTGAGGTTGCATTGAACCTCGTCGAGACTGACGCGGAGTCAGTCCTTAGCATGGATGCTGAAACTGAGGGTCTCGATATCCATGCTAGAAGGAAGAGGCCGCGATCCGCAGGATCGGCCAAAAGCCTGTTCCGAAGGCCGGGAACAGTCTCGTCTAGCGAGGATGATCTACCAGCCAAGATACCGGCTACTACCGCAGGAAGGGGTAGAGTATCCGACCACGACAACCAGAAGGAGAGGGTAAGAAAATCACCCATGCATGTTCCACCACTACCCAGTGGGAAGGACAAAGATGTCCCAGAGGCTCGGGAGCTCCTCACTGCTCTGACCCGGATAACTGACGCCATGAGGGGTGCCAAGAATATCGCGGGCAAAAAGAAGGTGGTGACGGAATGCGTCGCCGGCGCTACGAAAGCGCTTGAGGAGCTCCTCTCCAGGAGTGTCTCTGAGGAGGAGGTGAAACTCAGGAGCCGGGTAGCGAGTCTGGAGGCTGAGCTCGCTGACTCCCGGGAACAAATTCGGGCCCTCCGAGAGGAAGTTAGTAGGGTGGTGGTGGGACAGAGTGCGCAGATCCCCCAGAAGACCCAGACGGCTCCTGGGGTGCAAGTCGCCCACACTGAGACTCCTGCGCTGCCTAAGCCTCCCAAACCAGCCACCAAAGCAACGCCGAGTGTGACACAGCTGATGGCGGCGATGGAGAGGCGTCTCGCCGTATTAGAAGACCGAGCGTACCGCCCACCACTAGCACAGGGGTCCTATGCGACTGCGACTGGGGTTACTTCAGGCCCCAAGCGAAACGCTACGACGGCTGCACCCAGTGGGGCTCCCGGTCTCCAGCGGAAGGCCTCCGCCCCCAAGAAGACGGCATCTGGTGGAGGTGACAACCCCAGCTCCCCCAGCACAGTCAGCACTCCCGCTGCACCCCAGACTCTCTCTAGAGAGGGGGTCTGGGAGGTGGCGGGAGCAAAGAAGAAGGCGGCTAAGGCCGCCAAAAAGGCGGCAAAGGCCGCTAAGAAGGTAGCTAAAGAGGCTGCCAAAGCGGCAAAGGCCGCCGCGGCAAAGGCGCCAAAGAGGCTCCGCGCTCCTCGCTCCACTGCCGTCGTCATCACGGTGACGACAGAGGGCAAGGCGAAGGGCGTGGGATACGCCGAGGTCCTGAGGCAGGCGAAAGCCTCAGTCGACCTCAAGGCCCTCGAGATTGAGGGAGGTATCCGGTGCAAGGTGACGCGCACCGGAGCCCGCCTCCTCGAGGTCTCTGGCGCCACCAGCGGCCCCAAAGCTGATGCCCTAGCGGCAAAGCTGAGGGCGTCGCTGGACACGGGTGATGTCCGCGTCACCAGACCCAACAAATGCGCGAGTCTGCGCATTTCGGGTCTGGATGACGCGGCCACGACGGAGGAGATAATCTCCGCCGTCGTGGAGGCGAGCGGCTGCCCTCGTGATCAGGTGAGGTCAGGCGAAATACGCTTTGGCCCCACCGGTCACGGGTCGGCAGTCGTGAGCTGCCCCGTCGCGGCGGCTCAAAAAGTCGCGGACAGACGAAGCCTCCTTATTGGGGGTTTCCTGAGGGCGCAGGTGCATCTCCTGCAGCCCCGCGAAGCCAGGTGCTTTAGGTGCCTGGTCGTGGGGCATGTGGGGGTGCAGTGTGCGGCGGAAGTTACCGTGGGCGACAGGTGCTTCCGCTGTAGTCAGCCCGGTCACAAGGCCCTTGCCTGTGACGCTCCGCCACGCTGTTACAAATGCGTGGCGGAGGGCAAGAAGGCCGACCACCGGGCGGGCAGCAAGGCCTGCGCTGCCTCAAAGCCGAAGCACCGTCCGTCCGCACGGGGGGGTGAGGGTGTGAGTGCACGTTCGCGGCAGGGTGCGGAGATGGACGTCCATTAATGGACACCCATATACGCATCCTGCAGGTGAACCTGAACCACTGTTCTGGTGCTCAGGACCTTCTGTACCAGAGCATCAGGCAGTGGTCCATCAACATTGCTGTTGTCGCAGAGCCGTACTGGGTTCACCCGGGAAGCCCGGTGGATCTGGACGGCCTGGCGACTGTCTTTGGGGGGACCGGCGCGGACGACTCGCGCCTAGCGCTTATCGCTAGGGGCCCGGGTTGCGTCGCGGCGTAATATGAGGGTATGGCTGTCGTGGCCGTTTACATCTCGCCAAACCTCGACCAGCATCAATTTGAGCTATGGCTCCCTGAGCTGGACGTCGTTCTCGCTGCATGCCGTCCTCGCCCTGTCTTGGTCCTGGGAGACTTCAATGCCTGGTCGCAGGCTTGGGGCTCCCGGGAAACCAGGGACAGGGGGAGGATACTTCAGGACTGGGTCACTACACGTGGCTTAGTCATCCTGAACCGGGGGAATGTCGCAACCTGGACGCGGCGGGGGCTCAGCTCGGTCATAGACGTTTCGTTTGCGACCCCTGAGCTCGCCCGCCGTGTCCAGGGATGGCGTGTGCTGGAGGAGGAGGAGACGTCGTCAGATCACCGATATATTCGGTTCGACGTCTCCCCTCCACCTAACCTGCCGCCAACAATCGCGAATCCCCCGGAACCGCGTTGGGCACTACATCGCCTTGATCGGGAGGCTCTCCTGGAGGCGGCCATCGTGCAGGCCTGGATTCCGACAGCGGACAGGCCTGCCGATGTTGATGCCGAGGTAGAGTGGTTCGGGAGAGCCATGTCGCACATCTGCGACGCGGCGATGCCTAGGGCTAGGCCCAGACCGGCGAGAAAACAGGTGTACTGGTGGACGCCGGAAATCGCACAGTTGCGCGCGGAGTGCGTTACCGCGCGCCGCCGGTACACCAGGTTCCGCCGGAGGCGTCGCCGCCAAGACGATGCGGCAGCCCGAGAGACGGAGCTCTACGATGGGTACAAGGAGGCCAAGAGGGCCCTCCAGACGGCCATCAAGCGGTCCAAAAAGTTGGGCCGCGAGGAGCTTATGGAGACTCTGGAGCGGAACCCGTGGGGGCGCCCGTACCTGATGGTAAGGAGCAAATTACGCCCTAAAGCGCCCCCCCTGACCCAGAGTCTCCAGCCGGAGCGGCTGGAGAGGGTCCTGGACTCCTTGTTCCCGACGAGAGCGGAGGAACACATTCCTCCGCGCATGGCTCCGTCTCAGGCACCCAACGCGGAAGGCAGCGAGAACGACGTGCCCGTAGTCACCGAGGGTGAGTTAGGGGCGGCTGTACTGCGGCTTAAGTCCCGCAGAAACACCGCCCCTGGACCCGACGGCATTCCAGGCCGAGCATGGGTCCTGGCTCTCGAGGAGCTTGGGCCTCGACTTATAGGTCTTTTTAGCGCATGCCTCGAAAAAGGCCAGTTTCCCAAGGTCTGGAAGACAGGGAAACTGGTCTTGATCCGAAAGGCGGGGCGGCCGGCAAACTCCCCATCAGGGTACCGGCCGATCGTGTTGCTCGACGAGGTGTGCAAGCTCTTTGAGCGTATTATTGCACAACGCCTCGTCGGGCACCTCACACGCGTGGGGCCTGATCTGGCGGATAGCCAGTTTGGCTTCCGTCAGGGACGCTCCACCGTGGACGCGATCATGCGCATTAAAGGCCTGACAGAGGAAGCAGTCTCGCGGGGTGAGGTGGTGGTGGCGGTGTCTCTTGACATCGCCAACGCCTTCAACACCTTGCCCTGGGGCTGCGTTAGGGAGGCACTTATCTACCATGGAGTGCCACCCTACCTCCGTCGAATTGTCGGGGCCTATCTCTCCGAGAGGGCCATAATTTACCCGAGCTGGCTAGGGCCGGGTCGGCGAGATGTGTCGTGCGGTGTTCCACAGGGATCGGTATTAGGGCCGCTCCTGTGGAACATCGGTTACGACTGGGTGCTGCGTGGTCCGTTGCTCCGAGGGGTCGGCGTAACTTGTTACGCTGACGACACCCTCGTTACGGCGCGGGGAGCAACGCACCGTGATGCAGCACTAAAGGCCACGGCAGGGGTTGCTCAAGTCGTGGGTCGAATTCGGCGGCTGGGTCTCGAGGTCGCCCTTCACAAATCCGAGGCTCTGTGCTTCCACGGACCTCGGAAGGGGCCACCTGCGGGATCCAGCCTGTGGGTAGGGGGCGTCAGCATCGGCATCGAGCCCTCGATGAAGTATCTGGGGCTCGTACTCGATGGCCGGTGGAACTTCGGACATCACTTCCGAAGTTTGGTCCCAAAACTGAGGGGGGCATCAGCCGCACTAGCGCGGCTGATGCCCAACATCAGGGGACCCAACGCTCCCTACAGGAGACTATACCTGGGGATCGTGCGAAGTATGGCCCTATACGGGGCCCCCGTATGGGCGGAGACCCTGTCGGCCAGTAATGTGGCCAGACTGCTGAGTCCGCAGAGGACGATGGCCATCAGGGTGATAAGGGGATACCGCACGATCTCCGGTGAGGCGGCATGTCTCCTAGCCGGGACCCCTCCATGGGACCTGGAAGCGAGAGTCCTTGCGTCACTGTTTAGATGGCGCAAGGAGGCACTGGATCGGGGCCAAAGGCCTGCGCCTCGAGAAATCGAGGCCCAGCGGACCCTGCTCCACCAGGAAACCGTGGAGACATGGAAGGTGCGACTTGAGCAACCAAAGGGGGGATTCGCCACAATCGCGGCCGTCAGACCGGTCATGGACGAGTGGCTGGAGAGGAGACACGGTGCTCTCTCCTACCGGCTGTCACAGATACTAACCGGGCACGGTAGCTTCGGTAGGTATCTGTGGCGAAGACACCGGGAAACCACGGCCGAGTGTCAGCACTGCGAGGACCGCAGCGATGACACAGCGCTCCATACGCTGGTGGAGTGCACTGCGTGGGCGCAACAGCGCCAGGTCCTCGTAGTGGGTCTGGACGTGGACACTCTCTCGCTCGAGACCATGGTGCGAGCCATGCTCTCCAGCGGGAGTAAGTGGGACTGCGCCGCCTCTTTCTGCGAGCAGGTCATGCTCGTGAAAGAGGCGGCGGGGCGGATACGGGAGAGAACTCTTCCCCCCGAGTTCCGCAGTCGGCGGCCTGGACGCCGCCGACGTGTCTTCGCCGAGGACTATCGGCCTCCATGACCGGGGGTCTGAGGACGGTGAGAGAGTCGCTCACCGTCCTTACAGAAGCAGGCCCATGACGGCAGCGTGACGTGAGGAACTCACGCACGACCCCCCTTAGAAGCGGGATCACACCCGAAACCCACCCCCAAAGACGCGGATTAGCACCCGAACCACCCCCTGGGCGAGGCTGCAGAGGCGGCTGTAGGTCTGTTGGGAGTCCTGGGACATCCTTCCGAGGGCTTACCCGGGGCTCACAACCATAGGCTGTTGGGCGTTGCGTGAGGTTTTTTAGTCGGTAGGAGTCCGGCATAACATCCATGAGGATTTTCCCTCACGTAAAAAAAAAAAAAAAAAAAAAAAAAAAGGTATGTTCCTATGGGAGGGAATAGAAACAGAATTCTTTGCGGGCGAAGCTTGGGCATTATCTAGTGAACAAATAAACTGATGGTCCTTTTCAATTCACTATGCAACAGTTTGTGAAGATGAGTAAATAGTAATGTGTGAAGGACAATAATGTAACACAAAAAGCTTATTGTATGCTGTATGGTAACTAACTACATACACAAGCAAATAAATGGACTTTGTCTCTTACAAGGTTAAGAGGTTGTTTTGTTGACACATGAACAATTTTCTGTCATAAACATAATTACAATTATGTTATCTTCTACTAGGTATAATGTAATTTTTTTTTATACTACTAAGGTGGCAGACATGCATACGGCCCATCAGCTGTATTGGTGGTCACTGTAGCCTGTGGATGTTTGCAACACACTTGCGCTGCCGACCTTGTAAAAACCTTCAAAGATCCTTTTTTAAGAACCCCATACACAGTAGGCAGCATTTCATTTCTTAAGCTTTCCATGGGTCTAATAACATGGGTCTAATGGTCAATAGGTACCTAACAATGCAGATCCATTGCATGTTAGATAGATGAAATACAATATGGAGATTTGTTAAATTAATATCTAGTCTAAATAATGAGGTAGAAGCATTACAGTGCAAATCAGTCAAACATACATTTACCCTAAACAGGTGCATGCCCACATTTCCCCTCTTAGATTTTATTCTACTCCACATAATAGGTGGTGAGACTAATTAGTCAATAACCTAAGTACCTTAGCTCCTAATGAAGACCATAATATTCACTCAAATTAATAACTAGCTAAACCGTGCAACTTCTTTTCAGTATTATACATATCAACCTTCCTCTTTAATCTATTGCTGAAAACTGCATTTAAATATGTTGAGAAAGAGGGCAAATGCTCACTTCTAGGTTTTCACAGCCTGGTTTCCGCAACTTGACATCATATGTTGCACTTATTTTGCGTGGTATTACCTTTACCCATTAAATGCTCACTTATTTAATACTATTATACTTTGTAAAGATAAAGTAGAGCTGCAATTATTCAAGTTAGTATACTCACAACAAATCCTGCAAGTCCTAAATATTGGCTGATGTTGCATGGAGCAGTGTAAAGAGGGTGATTCACATGGTATGCAACATATAAGGTAAACAGCCAGTAATATGCACAGTTCCTGAATAAATTGCGTAGAGGCATTGTTCCATGTGAGAAGCGATGGACAAATAAAGTTTCTAGGAGTCTTTTTGCATAATGGACTGCCCAACAAACAGCTGCAACTCTGTAAAATCAGGAATTTAAATTTATTGGACTTTTATATACTGCTATTAAATAACAAACAGTCAAGCAATAACTAAAAACCACATTCTATTCCTGGTTTGAAAGTTTGGTATCAATCAAATGTTCTGACTTATATTGAAGTTCAGACACAGGACAGAATGCTCACTTGATGAGAATAGGTTCACTGAACTAATTTATTTTAAAAACAGATACAACGCCATGTTAATTAACTTAGTCCACTAAGAAATATATGAGATGTGAAACATTTAAAAGGACTAAAACGACGTAAAACCAGATATAAATAATAAGGTACAATATACACATATCTACGTACGTCACTACTTCTTCAGTGGGCCCAGTTGGTTCTCCGTATAAAATTCGTGGTTTTTGGTAGACCCATAAATAAATGAATAATGGTCCAGCATACTCTGCCAAAAACACGTTTTTCCATGATATTTGTGGACCAAGATCTTTAACATATAGTTTTCCTGAATCTTGGACATTTAAAACTTTAAGGGTATCCTCGTCTTTTAACGCTTTCCCCTTAGCTTCTAATTTAATGGCTTGCCGGTCAGGGTACAATGATTTTTTAACGCTTCGGTGGATCTTGTTCTTAACCTCTTTTATAGTAGAATCTGGAGTTACTTGAATCTTTCCCAATGGTTTGGATCCGGAAGCGTTGAGGATCTCGATCTGTTTAAAACAGTAAAAAAGGTATCAGCGGGTGACATTTATTGGTGTTTAGTCGTAAATTGTAAACCGTTTTAATACCTCCATATTTGTATGATATTACTTTAGTTTACACGTTGGTATCTACAAAGTACTTTACCCTACAATAAATAATATTCCTCTCTAATAAATAAATGCTGAGCCGACGTCAGCAACTAAAAAAGAGAATCACTACGACGAGACGAGTACGTACGACGACCTTTTATCATTATTGTATTGATTGAAATGAAAAGAAAATGTCAAAATGAAAATTGAATGATGCATAGACAAATAAAAGTCAAAAGCTGAGGCTGCACTTGCGGTTACCGCAAAGTCAATGGTTCATTTTTATAATGGGCTCCCGACACGATCATGCCACAGTATAAAGAGTACTAACCAGTATTGTAGCTCCCTACAAACGGACGAAGCGCAAGCTATACCTACGATTCTCGTTTTCGGCAGGCCTTTCAGCACGTTAGCAGGCGATTGTGCCGAGTAGACGAATGGACGGTGTGTCGTTTTTTAGATAGTAACCGCGCGTGTTTTATTTACTAAAAATATTTAATATGACAACTAGAGTCTATTGTGCTTGTTTTGGTTGCATGAATTCGTCAATAACGCACCCAGAGATAACGTTTTTTAGAATACCTGGAAACTCCGAAAGGTAAGACTATAAATTGATTTTACTTAAGTACTAATTGGTACTATACTACTAGTTGACTAAAGTAAAACAAAGTGATTGACACGAGTGAACTGGGTAGTTACATGAAGTAGGTATGTTTGTGTTTAAAACTAGACTTGTGCTTGCTCAGTCAGTGAACGGTACGATCCAATATAGTACAATACCCAAAAAAAAACTAGTTCAGAACTCTAGTACGTGTAGGTAGTACATTTAGTTCCGTTGTCAGTTCGTAGTTATTTAGTTGAGAGCAATGATTTAGGTATGTTTCAAGAGTATTCATTTCTTTGTGGATGACCGATGTTACAGTACACGCTAAGTGTACTGTAACATCGGTCATCCACAAAGAAACAAACCGTATGACTTTGATTGACAGCATTTTTGTTACCTTTGATTTTTATTACACGCATAGAGACAAATATGAACTTCCAAAATTTAACACAACTTGACAATGTACGAAAAGTACTAGTGTACTAGAGACTGACTAGAACTTTCAAATCGAAAAATAGTTTTAATTTTGTAAATCAAAAATTTAACGCAATGATTATAAAGACTAGAATTCCGTGATTCTATCACTGACGAAACATGTGATGAGCCGATTTTTATTGTCTACGCCGCTTACTCGTTTTCAAATTTCTATACCCGTCTCACTCCATCGTTAGTATAACGGGCGCTGCGCCGCCACGCCGCCGCCCCGCGCCACCAACCGTTGCGGGGATATTATATTGTTGGGAGCAAGATGACGCAGCGCTAGGGTTAGCTGTTAGGTACTAGATGACGCAGCGGGAGGGTTAGCTCTGTAGAGGGGATTTACGTCTATATAAGCTGCTGCATACCTTTACTCGCTCTCTTTTTTTGCTTTTCTCTGCACATCGTTCAAAACATCATTGAATCGGGTGAATTCTTTCTTTTTATTTCTTTCTGTGTGTCAATCTGCATAACTTGTCTTTGAATTGAATATTAGAATTTAGTAACTCTCAAGTAATGTTGCGTTTGCGGTTAAGAATGAAATTAATTATAACGGTTGCGTTTGTAGATGTATTTTCTAGCTAAGTGTGTATTAGTGATAGTTCTCTTTAAATTTAGTGATTTGTGCTATTTACCTAAGTAAAATCATAGTTGTACTGTTTAAGATTCAAATAAATTGTATCTTTCATGTCGGTAGCTGTGTATTATTTTATGAATCTTTGTACAGGTTAGTTGTAGTTTCCCAATATCAGAAGTGGGATACAATACAATTGGATTGTATCCTACTCCTGCGTCCTGATCGCTTTGCTATCTAATGAACGGCAGATAAGTTATGCAGGTTGACGATTTCTTTATTTGAAATTGTTGATTGCCTATGTGTGTGGGTATTTTGTTTTTTTTTATTTTATTAAAGGAAAGACCTGGTGAGTTATGTAATCAGCAGGTGAGTACGTTACGATCTCTAAAGTGATTATTAGTGTGAACCAACTTGATTGCAATGCTACTATACAGTTGTTGTGGTTATTTGTTCTCCTCAACACTGTTAGTCAATCCGTTTAGAGATCATAAGTGTGTAATGGATTTCGATTTTATGCAGTTTAGGGTCGGCAGCGTGAGTGTGGCACCACTGGTGTTGCAAACCGTCCGTAGGATACGGCGTGCCATTTTCCATAAGATTCTATACCGCCGTATACTTTTCTGCCGCCTTAGTAAAAAAGTTTATTGGTGATCGTCGTGTGTAAAGAACAATAAATGCCTAGGCAAGGTAGTGCAAGCTGTTTGAAGCGTCGTTACTCACATCGTAGGTACAGTCAGGTTCAAAGAACTTTTACCATGATAATAGAGAAATATACATTATGCTCAGCGAATTTCATTGCTGACCGTACTCTTAATCCAGTGATTTAGGTATCACTGTATCTTGCACTGGTCCTTGTAGCGTGGCCTACATTCATGTCACACTCGCATGTAGTAGACCGTCTTCTACCAATGCATTACGTAACCAAATGCAGCAGATTATGAAAACAATTGACTGCACTTGAGCGACGTTGGTATCGTCGGTGTCAGTCGCCACGGCCACGAATGAAGTCGTCGTGCGGCGCCAACCGAGAGCCAGCGCCAGCGCCTCGCCGGGAATGCTGCAGCGGGCGCGAGCGCTGCCCAGCCCTGTTGCAGAGCGGCGCGGCGTGAGGTAGTGTGCTACTCGCCGGAGCGATGCTTCTAACCAGGAGTCTGCGAGTTACACCAACCGCATCATTGGTGCGCTAAGTGCCATTACCGCCACGGTGAGATCAAACCATTCTTATTTAGTCTCTAGCTTGTATATGAGCATCCAAGACAGATACCTGGAGGTACTTAGTGCAGAATTAAAAAGAAAACCTTTCTCGCATTGGGAGCTGTCTAAGGTGATGCAAGGGTATGAGGGACTTCTTTCGTAACGCAGACTTTATGAAAGCAGTTTTTGTCTTGGTAAATTGTTATCTTATTCTGAGACTTTTTGGTGGTGCAGACTTTATCTGACCTATGGCTACTTTGTGACCAAATAATGTCAATCTAGTGAGGGTAGATAATGTTCTTTTAAATCAATCACTGATTCACACGTTACTTACCGATTGATTACGAGTTGGTTATTTGTATACTAGACTACCCACACTCTAGTATCACTGTGTATTACCATTATTGTCCGTGATATGATGCGACTTTTTTCCGCTAATATGACTTTTACTTTAGAAAATCAAGTACCTACCTAAATCGCAGCACCGAGCCGTAGAAGCGTTATTAGGGTATTAGATAATTTGAAATTCGGAGCAATTAGTTGAAGCTTGGAGTTAAAGATTTAACAACAAGTCACTGTGTTGTGTTTTAGGCAATAAACTGTTTGTGGTTATGTGCACTAATACAAATAAGTACCCGACATAGGTAGTATCCGAGGTATTGCTGACTCACAAATCTGTGCTTCGGCAATAAGCGTCAAATTACAACCGAATGTATTAGTTGAATGGTTCTCTATGCTTGTTTTATCTATATAAGCCTGAGCCGTGTACTTTTTGTATATAACCTGGAAATAGCTACGCGAGTACCTGTTTTGACAAACTGAAGACCCGTGTTTCTTGTGATTCGAATATTATTTTTTTGTTAAAAATACCAAACGAACAACAAAGACATAGTTGTAGCAGTCATTTAGTGAATCCCTGTCGATTTTTTTATGAACGGTGGTTAAAGCTTTGCCTTGATTTCGTAGTCATTGTTAGAGCATTTTGCAGGCGAGTGGACAAGCTTTTAGTATTAAGGGGTCTCTGTGAACAGGAGTTTGAGTCAACTGATATCGTCACGTTACCAATAGCTTAGTGAGATTACTTTGAAGGTGAACTTGCAGGCTGTGTCGCCGGAATCAATGAACACGCTTATCATTGCAGGCACTAGGCACAGATGTATTTAAACGCGAAGTGTGTCGGTATGTGCGCACAAGTGATTACCAACATGTCATTTACAGGCCTAGACCACTGAATGATGGAATACAGAACGCAAACTACTGTAGGTACTATGAAAATCCTTTGACCTTATGTCTGTGAACTACGTGAGCGGTGTCTACAGGGTGCGTGGCTTGAGCGAGCGCACTTTGTACCTATGTAGGTTTCCTTCTGTACCCTATCTAGCAAATAGTGCAATGTTCCGTACATCCTCCATGATGACAAGACTGATGAATACTTCTTAGGTCGTATGAATTTTCGTAAGTTTTTATATCGGGAACTGTAACTTTCTCTGTCACTACTGGTAGTACCTATGGCGATAAAGTTAAACAGTAGTACACCCATTGAATTAGTTCGTATCGCCTCTCACGTTCGGAAACGTTGGGTCTGTGAAATCATCAAAGACTCTCCTATCAAAAAGGTAAACTATGGTAGGAAAACTGGGTGTGGCCGTGTGCACTCCTGCATTTCTACCATTAGACGATGTTTGTCAATTTGCACCCGCATCCGTTGACCTGATTCGGACGGAAGTGGCTGCAAACCTTCCTTAGACTTACCCCAACAGTAGTGTCTTCATCGCATGGATCCTACAAGCCATTTTGAAGTTTTAGTGACACGACCAAATTTGATAACCGAGTTGGCTGGTTGGGTAAACGCAATTACTTTTTACTTTAAAACGGCAACAGCATCGGAGTTCCAGATAAGTTTAGATGCCGATTATTATGTGCCGTTGTTGACGAGATTCGTAGGACACAACGGACACCTATTAGGAATATTTGAAAATGCCGTATTGTCTCGCCGATGATCTTTTTGCATATCAGTGTATTATCTCAAATAGTTTGAGTGAAGTATTGGTAAACACCAATGATGTAGGTATTAGTTTTGAGTAATACCTACTCAGCGCCAATGAAGGTCTAATGATCGTTTGAAAGGTGATTCAAACAGTGCACACATTGTTTTGTTTTTACTATGTTGTGTTTTTGTTTTATTTCATTGAGCGCAGGACGACGCGTGGTCGTAGTGTCAGGGGGCGCAAGAGACGCGGTGCTCGCAGAGAAAGCGTGGTCGCCTCCGACACAGTGCGGCGCATTAGGTTGCGCCTACGTAACCAACGTTTGGCAGTGGCTTCCGAGCAACGCTTTAGATTTAGAACGATCGAAAGAGTGGCTGCCCGCGGACCTATCTGGCTTGGGCGCCGCCGGATCGCTGTTGCACATTAACAAGCCTGCCTGTTTATTGCTTTTTGTGGTGATTTATATCTTTTTTTCCAAAAACACGCTTACAGTATTCCCAAATTAAGTTTAGTTTAGGGCAATTAGCGAATTTATTAAGGGCAATTAGCGAATTTTTTTAGGGCAATTAGCGCAATTAGCGAAGATCTGCATGTGCATTATTGATTTGGGAATACTGTACACAAGTGTTCTTTTCTGCCTACTGTGATACAGAACTTTGGAACGTACAGTCAGTTAGAGTCAGGTACAGCCGAGTGCATTAAAAATCTCAGTATTGCTTGAGTTGATGCACCCATTTTAAGTACGACGCAGAAGTACCTAGTAAGTACGTCAACTTCAAACCGTGCGTCATTGAGAATGATGCATAGACAAAGAGCTGTAAGTTTGGGTACTAACCAGCATCAATACTGGCATTAGACTGTTAGCGCTCTTAAATCTCCTCGATCATTGGTAATTTTTTTTTTGTTTTTGTCATTGAACAGGCTGCGGCGGAATTCGTGGTGCCGTGGCGAGGAGCTACTCTGAAGGCATGTGCTGCCTAATTTGAAGATACCTACATGGCGCAGAGATGTTCTTCATCTCTGTGCTGTGTGTAGGAGCCAGAGAGAGCGAAACGATGTGCCACCTCTCTGTGCTGTCGGAGTTAGCAAACGTGCTTCCTGTCCGTGATTTGTGGAGTCAGAGATAGCCGAACGATGTGCTTCTTCTCTGTGCTGCCGGAGATAGCAAAGGTGCTCCCTCTCCGTGAAGTGTGTGATACCACAGATAGCAAATGATCCGTGATATGTGTGATGCCTGAGATAGCGAATGATGTGGTTTCTCCCCGTGATGTGTGCAGAGCCAAAGATAGTGAATGATGTGTCATCTCTGTGTGGTATGTGTGATGCCAGAGATGGTGATTGATGTGCTTTTACGCTTTACTCTTTTTGTTTGTGTTTTATTCTGGGTCGAATCTCCGTTGACGAACGGAGACCCGACCCAGCCCTAGTGCAGTGTGTGGCGGTGCGACGGAGGTGTCTGCAGCATCTCTATTGCATCACCACATATTGTATAGGTAGCTTTCAAACATTGATACTTAGAATATGTTTGTCCTGAAAAAGTTATTTTCTCGGATACAGGCTGAATGATAACCGAGAATCCACGATTGAGCGAGGTGTCGGCAACGAGGACGCGCCTTCTCGTGTGGCGTCTCCGGTGCCCGTGCTGAGAGTCTTCGGTGCCTGTGCTGAGGCGCCTCCGGTGCCTGTGCTGGGCATCTCCGGTGCCTGTGCTGGGCATCACCGGTGCCTGTGCTGGGCATCTCCGTTGCCTGAGCTAGGCGTCTTCGGTGCCTGAGCTAGTCATCTCCATGCCTGTGCTGGGCATCTCCGGTGCCTGTGCTGGGCATCTCCGGTGCCTGTCGTGGGCATCTCCGGTGCCTGTCGTGGGCATCTCCGGTGCCTGTCGTGGGCATCTCAATGCCTGTGCTGGGCGCCTCCGGTGCCTGAGCTACGCGCCTCCGGTGCCTGCGTCGGGGCACGCTCCAGTGCGGCACTGATTCTTCAGCCTGAGAATTAGGAGTACGAGGACGTCCTCCAGTCAGGAGAGGCCGTGTTGGGAGCAAGATGACGCAGCGCTAGGGTTAGCTGTTAGGTACTAGATGACGCAGCGGGAGGGTTAGCTCTGTAGAGGGGATTTACGTCTATATAAGCTGCTGCATACCTTTACTCGCTCTCTTTTTTTGCTTTTCTCTGCACATCGTTCAAAACATCATTGAATCGGGTGAATTCTTTCTTTTTATTTCTTTCTGTGTGTCAATCTGCATAACTTGTCTTTGAATTGAATATTAGAATTTAGTAACTCTCAAGTAATGTTGCGTTTGCGGTTAAGAATGAAATTAATTATAACGGTTGCGTTTGTAGATGTATTTTCTAGTTAAGTGTGTATTAGTGATAGTTCTCTTTAAATTTAGTGATTTGTGCTATTTACCTAAGTAAAATCATAGTTGTACTGTTTAAGATTCAAATAAATTGTATCTTTCATGTCGGTAGCTGTGTATTATTTTATGAATCTTTGTACAGGTTAGTTGTAGTTTCCCAATAATATTATTACTCACAAAGTATTTTTTTCTATACTAATAATATTATAAAGAGGAAAGATTTGTTTTTTTGTTTGTTTGTTTGTTTGTAACGAATAGGCTCCGGAACTACTGGTCCGATTTGAAAAATTCTTTGACTGTTGGGAAGTTACACTCTTTGCGGGTAACATAGGCTATATTTTATTCCCGTATTCCCACGGGAACGGGAACTACGCGGGTGAAACCGCGTGACGTCCGCTAGTGTTTAAATAAAAAAGGTACATATTTACTCGAAATTGAAGCCGGTTGTCAGTAAAACGACAATCCTTAATACAGATTGAAGGCCTTGTGGGCGGATTGAAAAAATTGAACTGCATTATGCTCACTATACATACGCGTACGTAAAACTATAATGTGCGTTAGGACCACGGGTGTACAGCACGGAATCGAGCTGCTTCTCTACACAAAGATGGTACCTGCAGTGTACCTCAGTGTACCCTTAATGAAATCCGGTGTACTTCTTTTGATAAAAAAATATATGGTACAATTTGTACACCCGCCATTCTACAGTTAGGACTGCGGGTGTGCATTTTTCCCATCAGGAGATGCGTATTTTACATATGTTTTTTATTGTAAATATGTGTACCTGCAGTGTACCTTAGTATACCATTAATGAAATTCAATTTACCTTCTCGGATAAAATATTATATAATTAAGTATGTACACCCGCCATTCTAAGTTTAGAACTGCGGGTGTACATTTTTTTTCTCGGCAAGCAGATGCATGTTTAACTTTTTTTTTGTTTTTCTTATGCGTACCTACTGTGTACCTGCATATAAAAATATTAAATATAACTAACTAGCTGTTACCACGCGGCTTCGACCGCGTAAAAGTCGTTATCACGTAAATCATAACCCTCGTTTTGCGCAGTCGGTTATAAAGTAGGAAATGTCCTTCCCAGGGCCTCGAACTATCTCTGTACCAAATTTCATCTCAATCGATCCAGCTGTTTAGGCGTGAAAGCGTAACAGACAGACATACAGACAATCTCTGGAAGTTTAGAATTCCATGCTCAGACCACTCTGTTGCTGATAAAATGCTTTAAGTATATTATATACCCGTCTGCGAAGAAGGAGGGTTAGGTTTTTCTAGCCTAATAATGTATGTACAGGTACCCCGTTGTCTCAACATTTATTACTCGTATTTTCAACATCCCTACTAATATTATAAATGCGAAAGTTACTCTGTTTGTTTGTCTGTCTGTTACGCTTTCACGCCTAAACAGCTGGATCGATTGAGATGAAATTTGGTACAGAGATAGTTCGAGGCCTTGGAAAGGACATAGGCTACTTTTTAACGGACTGCGCAAAAGGAGGGTTATGACTTTTACGCGGTCGAAGCCGCGGGGAACAGCTAGTTAGTTATATTTAATATTTTTATATGCAGGTACACAGTAGGTACGCATAAAAAAAACAAAAAAAAAGTTAAATATGCATCTGCTTGCCGAGAAAAAAAATGTACACCCGCAGTTCTAAACTTAGAATGGCGGGTGTACATACTTAATTATATAATATTTTATCCGAGAAGGTAAATTGAATTTCATTAATGGTATACTAAGGTACACTGCAGGTACACATATTTACAACAAAAAACATATGTAAAATACGCATCTCCTGATGGGAAAAATGCACACCCGCAGTCCTAACTGTAGAATGGCGGGTGTACAAATTGTACCATATATTTTTTTATCAAAAGAAGTACACCGGATTTCATTAAGGGTACACTGAGGTACACTGCAGGTACCATCTTTGTGTAGAGGAGCAGCTCGATTCCGTGCTGTACACCCGTGGTCCTAACGCACATAAACTATAAGGTAAAATGTGGGCGTATACTATGCCTCTGCCTACACCTTCAGGGATAAAGGCGTGACTATATGAATATATGTATGCACATATTTACAATCGCAATACTAAATAGAAAGTCAAAGTAGGCACATATTATTAAAATGCTGTAGGTGGGCAGCCCTATCGCATGCTTACGTACCGCGCGGCTGTAGGCATTTATTTCTAAAATCCGGCTGAGTCAGACTACAGTATACAGTGATCATGCCTTGCAATTGTCAATCACGTTAAATATGAATGGAAGTTGCTTCAGTGTGCGTGATTGCTGTGCATGTGTGAGTGCATCGACGTATACGTACACATAGGTACAGGTACGGTAGTAGGACAGATCCTAAAAATTACAGGCCTATATCCTTGTTGCCTACACTGTCCAAAATACTGGAAAGAATCCTAAAAAGACAACTGGTGGCACATTTGAATTTGAACAGAGTCCTTAGCCTGCGGCAATATGGATACCAGAGAGGAGTAGGAACTGCTGATGCCGTATACACACTTTTGGACGACGTTGTAGATAAAATCAATAATAAGTTAAAGGTAGCCGGCGTTTTTCTTGATTTAAGCTCTGCTTTTGACACAGTAGATCATGAAATCCTGGTGCGAAAAATGGAACACTATGGTGTCAGGGGAAAAGTATTGCAAATTTTTGAGAATTATCTTCAAAATAGAAGAATATATGTAGAAATTAAGAAAACACATGACAATGGCTCTATTAAAACTTGTAAGTCTAGCATGGTAACGGTAAAAGCTGGGGTACCTCAGGGATCAGTTCTGGGACCTGTTTTGTTTATATTGTTCACAAATGATTTGCTAGATTATATGAGTGAAAGAATCCCCGACGTCAAACTGACAGTATTCGCGGATGACACAAATGCAGTTGTGGGAGCTCCAGATATGGAGACTCTGATCGAACAAGTTAATGCGTTAATGGTTGATTTTTCTAAGTGGTTTACGATAAATAATTTAAAAATTAACACTGCCAAAACAAAAGTGATGCTGTTTAAAACAACGTCACGAAAAAATGACGATTTGGAAGTTTTATTAAATAACGAAAAAATTGAGACAGTAGCTGACGTTAAATTTCTGGGAATATATATTGACAATCTATTAAAGTGGAAAAAGGAACTAAAAGGTATAGATGCATCTGTTTCTTCTGCGTGTTTTGCGTTGAGGACTTTAAGAGACGACATGGATGTAAAATATTTAAAAATGGTATACCATGCATTGGTGGAGTCCAGAATACGATACAGTATCCAGTTTTGGGGACATAGCTACATTTACAATAATCGTAGGGCTTTTATATTGCAAAAACGAGCCATAAGAACAATGATGAGGCTACCCCAAACTGAGAGTTGTAGACAACATTTTCGTGATCTGGGTATATTGACGGTACCTAGTCTCTATATATTAATAGTGTTAAGCCACTTTTCAAAAAATGTAAGAAATTATGAAACGCAAGACGAAAGACAGATAAGGGAACAAACCAGACGAAAAGATTTTAAAAGTCAAATACTACCAACTCTTAACATTGTCAAGCAAAGCTCACGTTACCAGGCAATAAAATTGTTCAACAAATTACCCGATGAGTTAAAGAATTGTCTTTACACAAGTTCTTTTAAAATAGAACTAAAAAAGTTATTAATAGCTAGGTGCCTGTACAGCGTCGATGACCTTTAAATGACCTCACTCTATAATAATTTAAAGGTATCAGATTGTGTGTATGTACTTTTGATTATCTGAATAGTATGAATGGCATAGATTAACATAATATGGTATGGTATTTAATAGAATAATATGAATTGAATTGTGAACCTAAATAATAATGAGTATATGCGACATAATATAAATAGGATTAATAGCATTATACATAACATAATAAGATAAATGTGATTAATACCTATAATAATTTCAAATTAATTGTGAAACTTAATAATAATGACTTATTGTGACATTATATTCAAATACAGTGTAAATTGTTTATATGAATAAATAAATGAAATGAATGAAACATGAAATTCTATGTGCTTGACAATTGCCAATTGACCATGTCGGGACCCCATTACACTGTAGTTCACATTCGACAATGGATGGGGAGAGTTTTGGCGCGAACACGAAAGGACTCGTACATTATTCCGTGTTGTAATTTTTCAAAATTAGTGTATTTATGAGTATTTATGTTTAATAATGGTGGATTCTTAAACATAAAAGTTTCAACAACGTGCACAAGTGTTGGAAAGTGATAAAACGAAGTGATACGCGACTTTTTTGTACCACCAAACTCCAAAGACAACTCTTAGTAAAGTACCACCGCTTTACTTGAGTACAAAATTTGTCCAAACTGGAACATACATGAATACGCTGATAATAAAAATAATTATTAAGAAAAAGATATACTACACTTACACTGCTATTTGCAAGATTCTCAACATGAAAAGGATGGATATTTTCAAAATATAATTGACTTGACATTGGCATACTCTCAAGCCGAGAAAGTCCAAGATATAAGGAAAAGAAGAAGAAGACAATGGATGGAATGGAATGTAAAATTATTTTAGTGTGTGACTGTGTGTTGCTGTGTGTTATTATTGTGTTGGTATGCAACACAATGTGAAATCTGTGATTGTGTGAGTCACTTGTCTACGTGTGTATATAATATTATGTCTGTGTAGGTGTGTATTATGGATGGATGTATGTAATATTAAAATGGCGATTGAGATCGAATAATATGTGCAAACTATTTGTTTCTTTGAAGTGCTAAACTGAGAGTTCGAGGTTTTAATTCAGTGTTAATTTCAAGAATAAATATGCGATCCGTGGTTGAAATAGGAGCAAGCGTACCAGCTTTCCTTGGAAAGTTATGGAAACTTGTGAATGATACAGAGACAAATCATCTGATTTCCTGGAGTCCTGTGAGTGTTTTGTTAATAAAATCTATATACGTTTTAAACTCAACTATTTTTTACATCACTCTATGTACGTATCAAAATTAGGATGTTCCGGGAACTTCTCGTTAGAAGTAATTACGAAAACAACCTACAAATGGTGCAACTAGACAGTTCAGTTTGTGATACGAAACTTGATAAATAAATAAATAGTTTACAGCAGGTCACGTTGCATACCATGCTCTCGGTTGGAGCGCGAGTTTCGATGAATATAATACTGACATTTGATGAATGCATAATGTTATAAAATTTAGACGATATTGAAATTTTACAAAATATTTTGATTATTATTTTACTGTCGCACTGTATGATGTCCCAATAAGCAGCAAATTATTTACATCCTGCTGTTCCCCGCGGCTTCATCCGCGTAGTAGTCGTTATCGCGTGAAATCATTACCCTCCTTTTGCCCAGTCAGTTAAAAAGTAACCTATGTCCTTCCCTTGGACGCAAACTATCTCTTTAAGTACCGAATTTCATCAAAATCGGTTCAGCGGTTTTGGCGTGAACACTCAAAGCTTGTGACCAACATATTTTTAACAAAAAATGTTTGATTTGACCCAGAAATCCACCACAGGATCCCAGAGCTAGACTGTCGCAAGCATTTACAATTTCGCCATTGAGGCAGTCAAGGCTATATTTACAGAATTCTTGTTGATAATAAGAAAAAAAAATTCTATTACAGGGAGGGAAAACGTTTGTTATAAACAATCAGGCAGACTTTGCAAGAGAACTTCTACCTTTATATTATAAGCATAACAACATGGCTAGTTTTATCCGCCAATTGAATATGTATGGCTTTCACAAAGTAACGTCTGTTGAAAATGGTGGACTCCGGTTTGAGAAAGATGAAATAGAATTTTCTCATCCATGTTTTATGAAAGGCCATGCCTATTTACTAGAACACATAAAAAGAAAAATAGCTAATTCTAAGTCCCTAGTGCCCAGTAACGAGGCTGGTGAAATTCAGATGAAAACAGAATTGATGGGTAAAATGCTGAGTGATGTGAAACAAATGCAGACTAAACAAGAGAGCTTGGATGCCCAATTTAGTGCCATGAAACATGAAAATGAAGCTCTCTGGAGGGAGGTGGCAATTTTACGTCAGAAACATGGAAAGCAGCAGCAAATTGTAAATAATGTTAGTATGATAGTGAGATTTTAAAACTGCTACTATGTGTTTAAAACTTAAAATCATTAAAAATAATTTTTGCCTTGTCAATTTTAGCTTGTCCAGTTCCTGATGACTTTGATTCAACAACAACAAGCAGCCAGGCAAGCGGCTGCAGCTGCGGCTGCTGAGGCTGCTCGGAATCAACAGTCTTCTCTGCTAAAGAGACCATATCAGTTAATGATTGATAGTGCAGCACATAATACTCTTTTCAACATTGCCATTCCTGATAGATTAATAAAGGCCATAAAACTTGATAATGATGCTTTAATGGAAGAATTAAATGAAGAAAATCAGGTATGTACTCCACTTTAGTTGAGCTCTTGTATCTCACAATATCTATATTGTTGTGTGTAGGTGTGTAAAAATTTCTTAATATGTATTAGCCTCACATGGAACAAACTTAAAAGGAAACCTAGTCTTACTAGATCTCCTTTTGATTTTGCTCCTACAAAATTTAAAGTAAAAGTTATTCAATCATCAAGTCATAATTAGGAAGTCGCCAAAGAAATGTTTGGTGGCTCCTCTATGCCTCAACATTCTTAACATGATATCCAGAGCATCCAGCAAGTATTTAATGTACAGAACCTTTCCAAAGATGCAAGCATAACTTTATGCAAAGACATCAGTCTTAGGCTGGAGTCGACCAAACTCGAAGTTATACGAGTGTTCCTATATCTGGCATAGTTTTACACCTTCAATTTATCCCTGTTATTCGTTCATTCACGTTTTTCCAAATTACTCCATATTGCAATTCAATGGGCTTAAAATAATGATAAAGGAATGAAAAATCCGACAAAATTCTATTGTACAACTGTTTCTTCGACCTTGACTAGAAACCATTACAATCGAATTTTATATAATAATATCTACTGACAACTAATTTTTCTTTATAAAAGTTTTCTCTTACTCCATGTTGGTCGAATCCGCCCTTAGTCACATTTACTAGAATTAAGTGGGAAAATTTACTGCTTTATTAAGAAGTTAAACTACTAAAATATTATTTTGGTTAATTTTATTATATTCAACACAATAATTAAATATGTAGTTTTAAATGACTGATTTTGTAAGTATAGATATAACCTCTTTACAGGAAGATGGTCCTACCATTCATGAACTGCCTCATGATGATGTCCTGCACAATGAAAACAGTCAAGATGGAACAAATGAAAGTTATGACTTCAGTGTGCCTCTACTTTCTAATGCTTCAAACAGAAGTTCTACCGATCCTTCTACTTCCACATACCATGTCACAATGGTAGATGGAGATGATACTGAAACAGGTAATTATCATATAGATTAAGTTTGTACTCGGAATGAACACAATTTTTCACAATAAACGTCTTGAAGATACTTGTTACTCAATCAGGCTTTAAACTGTATGTCGGCTGCGAGTGGGACTACCGCGATTGCCGCAAGGGCTCGGTGCCAAATGAGTACAAGAGAGTAAGGCTATAATATAAACAGGTCAAGCGCTTGCACACAAACAAACTGCATTTGGTTCGTTATTATCGTTTGTTCTAAGATATCTCCTCTCTTGTACTCTGGCACCGCGCTCTCCGCTCGCTGCTGACGTCCAGTTCTCACGCTAACTGAATGAATCTGACAAAATTTTGGTACAGGAATAGAATTCAGTCTGGAATAACACTAGGCTACTTTTTATACCTGTAATACACTCCCAGGAGATGCAGAAACGGGAACTGAATTGGGCGGAGCAAAAGTCATCATCCAGTGGATAATATTTATAAAATATCGTTATTGTTGAGCACAGGTGGCTGAGATAAGTATGTAGTACCTTGCCGGCGTCCCCCACTAGAAAATTTTAATAGTACTTAAATCAATCAACTCGAAAATTCATGAAAGTTAATGTAAAATTTTCTACAATCTTTGTTTCCAGGTGGACAAAGGGTTACATATCCCGCAAACCGCCGCAATAGTGGTCAGGTATTAAGAAATATGCCTATTGTCACATCACCATCACCTAATAATACACCCGCACCCTCAAATATATTGGATCAAGCAATAGCAGAACAAGTAATTGTTAATAACATTAATGGCTCAATACATAAACCAAAAACTGGCACTACCAGGAATAACACAACTCCAAGTAAAGGTACTCCACAGAGATCCTACAATATAATACAGCCCTCAGCAGACTTGAAATTACCCGCTGATATATTTGCCAGTGATGATTCAGTAGGCGATGTTGGTATGGCTAGCACTGATGATATCAGCATACAAAAGTCATTGGCAGATCTGGTTCAGGAATCACTCCTAACAAATACCAAGGATAAGATGCTTGGCGGTGTTGATATTAAATTGGAAAAGCCATCAGATCTTTCTAAAACGAGTAAGAAGTCAAAGAAGAGTCATAAGAACAATGAAAATATAAATCTGAATTTGGCTGATATCAAAACAGAACTTCAAGATGATATTGATTGGAATAACATGACTTTAGCAACTGTCAATAATAGGAATGGCGTTGAAAGATTTCAAAGCAGGTATAATTTGTTTTTATTTATTGACTCTTTTATGTTTGATATCCCCCATCCTCAAAGTCTAATATTATTTTATTTTATGTGTTTATTTTATAATAAATTTTCCCTACTGTCCTTTTCATTCTTACGGGCCTCATCCTATTTATCAGCCGGGTGTATACTGTATAAAACTGTATCTATCCAACTAAAACCACTCAGTGCTTGTCACGACTATCTCTGTTCAGAGAAACAGACATACAGGCCCTAGGGAAGGAAGACTACTGCCTATGCAAGAAGGTGCCCAATTTTGCATGTGTAAAGTAAATGTTATTTTAATATTCAGGAGTAGGAGAGATAACATCAGCAAAAATCGAGAGGAATATGCTTCTCTCTTTGGAACAAATTCAAACAAGTATGTGTGATATTATGATAAATTATTATTATGAATAACAAGACTTCAGCAGGGGCCTAACATAAATATTTATTGAGATTATACAATTTTATGGCTTGATAACTATCTTTAATGGACCAGCCACTGTTATTTTACTTATGTAATTCCGTTACTCCATAATTCTTGCAGCTGAAATTTGGCTTGGCGATGATCAAAATTAAAATGCTTTCTGAGATTTATAATATATAAGTAGGTAAACATAATAGATATAGAGTGTGTATAAATTGATCATAATCTCATCGTACTATTCAATTCACTTATAAATCATGATGATAATATTCACATCTTGCCATCTAATTAATTTAAAAACTAACATGTCAAAGTACATACCTAGAGGTTCTTACATTATTTTTATTTATCGAGTGATGTGACGTTTCAATAATTTTCTTATGGAAAACAACATTTTACAATAATTTGAGATTTATAGAAAATAAGAAATTTATATAAAGTTGATTAATAAGTAGGGACATATTCACTTTCAATAAAAAAATAAAATAAAATATGTTATAAATATATGTATATTAGTGTATAGTAACTTTAACTTATTAAACTATTTGTTTATAATAAAATAATAAGAAAATTTACTACTTTTTTTCAGGAATGATATCGATAATCATTTGGAATCCATGCAAACAGACCTTGAATCATTGAGGGAGTTGCTCCGAAGTGATGCTTATGCATTTGATTCAAATACGTTACTTGGGGTAAATACAATTTTTATATTATTTCCTAGAATAACTGTATCAAAAATCATCCATATTCCTTTTTATAAATGTTAACTAAAATTATCCAGCAGCTATCCTTAATTCATTTTTTTTTATTTCGTAACACCGTTTCATTGAACGCAGCAATAAATTACAATATCGCGAACACACATGCCTATGTAGGCATGAACCTTCACTCCGTCGCGATGTAAACATTCACATTTGTTTTGTTGCGTTGGTAGCTCTGACGAAGTCACGTTGCAGGTAATGTGCGCTGACCGCGTGTAGAGCCTTGTGCGTCGCTCCACTCACACAGACGTATGTATCGCATAGACCGGCGCGCACATACATGGTGTAATTATTTTGTTTGTGTAAGATCGATCTTCTTATGACATAAGTATAGGAAAGTTTTCAGTTTCGTCTGTATTTTTGTACCTGTACTGTATATTTGTTAATAGTTTTGACGCCGATTGCCATTTAAAATATTTTGATATCTGTCAGTGAGAGTAATACTTCACCGATAATAAAATCCTTTTCTTAAATAGTCTTTTTTTAAATAGTTTACTTCATTTAAGCCATAGGGTTGTATGGCGTATGATGTTATACCCTTTTGAAAAGGAGGAGCTTTTCTATAAAGTCAACAATAAAAATAAATTAGAATAGGAAATGTATAAGCAGATAAAAAAAAAACTATTTGGAAGCTTATGACCTTTGGTTGACAGGCGTAAAGATTTTAGTTATAAGCTTTATGGAAGCACTCAGTAGGTATGTAACATGATTCTTTAATACACACTACGTACGTTAGGACGCGATCATTAGAACTTAATATAATAAAATCTATAAACATGTGTTAAATTATGTGTTTATTGTCCATAGAATGGAGATGCCAGATTATTACCTCCGATGACTCTCAATATTCCTTCCTATCAACCTACATCAAATAACTATGTAATTAAAATTTACTGACGGAAGTGCTAGTTGTTACATAAAGATTGATTTGTGGTTCTTCATAAAAAAAAACAATCCCACTATATTCCGTTAAGTGCTAAAACATCAGTATAATGGTACCTACTGAACATTTTGTTTCTAACACTTGCCTGAATAATTTGATCTCTATAAATAAACCTTGAGTATTTATATCTTTTATTGTTTTATTGGAACAACGTATTATTACAAATTATCTTTATTATAATTATCACTGAATTAAACCATTTTATGCTTGGGAGAGAAATAATGAAATTCTTTTTTATAATTCCAGTTGTTTGGGTCAGAAGATCCATTTTATGGAATACCCTATAATAATATGGAGGAAAGACCGAAATCAGCTAATAATGGTAAGTTAACATTGATGTATATTTTTTTAATTTAACGATTTACCCCAAAATGTTCTAGGTTATTTTCAGAAATTAGAATGATTACTTTCCATATAGGAGAATGGATAACGGCATGTCATGGTTGCTAATTATTTTTCATGATCATGTCATGACACATAACTTCATAGATTACTGTTATGTATATATTGTATTATGTTGTATATATATTTTGTTAAGAAAATGCAATTGTTTTGTGACAAAAGATCTTTTGTTTTAAATTACATTGAATGGTGGATTAGTAATAGCGATTTATTAACGCTTTATAGAGGGGCTTTTTTTATGAAAGGTGTCATGGCATACATACTGCTCGCACTTCTTTTTTGAAATTGTGACCTGGATGAAGGCTGTTTAAATCAATAGCTGGCATTAATATAAGCAAAATATAATTACACCTACACATTTCAAAGGTATGAATTGAAAAAGTTTATCATCAACAGCCACACTTTTGTAATTACTTTGTAAGAATATAATTTTTTTTATCAAAAACAAAAATATATTGCACTGAACTTTCCAGTGTTGGATGTTATGTTAAATTGACTAAGTGACAGAATGCCTAAGTGCTATAAATGGCAAAAGGCTCAAATAGGCCACGAGTCATATAGTTTAAATGTCATGTAACTTAGTATGTTTAAAATTCGGTCACCCTTTAAAAATAATTCAAAATGTCGGCCAAGAGGTACGTCACAAATCTTAGAACCCCTTTATCCAACCATGATACTTTGACACCATTCAAAACCGTTTTCTGCTAGGTTTTATATATCTTGTTCCCACACAGCTTGACTAATTTTACAAATTAGAGCTTGTAAGACAAATTTCAGCTGGTATCCTCTTCAGCAAGTCTTTGCACATAATCGAGTACATTATCAGGAGCATACCTCCGGAAACGACCAAAAATCCGAAAAACCAGAATACACACCCGTCTTCTACAAGCAATAATTACGTATTGAACGGCGACATGTCATGTTTTCAGAGTATATTACACGTTTATGTTAATTGTAGATACAAGTACAACCAAACAGTATCCGATGATTGATTTTGATTGGCTGATCGCTAACAGTGAGGCCACCCCGGCCAAGTAGCGTGTAGCTACATCATCTTGCAAGACACTTTCACATTGCTGACCGCATTTCATCCCATAGACGTGTTGATGTTTGGCTTTGAATATAGTGGTACCAGTCCATTATATCACTCAGGAGATATGCTGTCACAGCCAAATGTGGGCGAGAACAACATCTTATTATTGTGGACTTTACAAACGTATTAGCAAACATATTATAGGATAGTAATAGGGGTTCTTTTTATCGTCAGAAATATAACAAAACGTGTGCATACATCGATGCAGAAATGATTACTTACAATATCAGGTTATTAATAACATTAATACTGACATGAAATTAGCTGCCGACAACATTTACAGACTTCTCAAAATTTTTAAATGTGCAATAAATAAGTCAATTTAATTTAATTTAAATGTAATTATATGGTATTATTAATTAAAGCTAAGAAGCAGAAAGATGACACATCTATTGCAAGCAACGATGACAATCGTGTACAGCAACTGTTTACACAGGATAATGGTACTAATTTCATGATTTGATGTAGAATAGTCAAATGTTTGTCTTTTTTGCACGGTATTTCGTAAAATTAGAATACCTACCTATTTATTCTGATTTGAAATTTTCAATTTTAACCGATGATCGTATTTATAACATCATTTGTTTTAAATTGTAATCTCACTTTGTTACGTTTAGAACAAAATATTAAATAGAATCACTGTCATTTGAATAGAGATAGCCACGCGTAGGTTTTAGTATTGTAATAGGTCGTACCATACACGAAGACGTGCCCCACTTTTTTTCAAAATCATTTGTAAAGCAAGTGTACAATATTCCACATCCCAATAAGTGTGCATCGACAGACAGTGAGATCGAAGATTGCAAATTTGTACTGTAAGTGATTCGAAAAAGAGTGGGGCGCGTCTTCGTTAATGACACGATATATAGTGATGATAAAAATGGGAGGACAAGACAATATTCCTGAAAGTAACTATCATTGTAACTAGCTGGGGAAGCATCCCGTATACCATCGTCATCTCGAGATAACATCGTCATCTCAAAAAGTGGAATCCTCAAAATTTAGAGACATCAATTAACTTGCGGACTCCAGGTTCTTTCCTTCAGGCATATTATTTTTTATTCATAATCAAGTCTTATAAAGCCCCTAATGAATGCGGTATGTAGTCGAACCATTCCTGCTTGGTCGCACTGCTTGATTTCTCCTAGCCCACCGTAATTTTTTTTATTTAGAATATTAACTTGTATTTTTATATCATTGTTTTTTTGTCAGACTATGAGTCGAATGGACACATAAATAAATGATTATGCTGTAAGTTCGATCATCGATTTCTGTTTCGTAAGTTGAAAGTGTGTTTTTCAAACTTGAAATAAGTATTTTGTTTATCCAACAATATTGTTGTATTTAATATATTGACATAAAATTATAACGGATTACAGACCTATATAAATATTTTCTTTTCCGTTATAATTCTAAAATTTCGTTTAAGAGCATTGTTTGTTGTATTTAGATCGTAGTATTAATTAATTTTAGTTCGGGGAAAAGTAATTTTGGTTTGGGTACGTAATTTTGTAGTATGTTGATAATTTAAAATATAGTCGAAAATTAAATGCGTAATTAATAATAGTAAGGATGTCTCGTGAGAACGATAAAACTATTAAGTGGAAAAGTATTTTTATACTTATGTTATGTTTATGTATCTGGTTCATTGCATGCGTTTCTATAATATATTTGAGTGTTATTTTTTGTCAAATTGGCTGCGTTGGCGCAACACACTTTAAACAAGCGCTACGCTTGACATAGCACAATAGTCTTGTCTTTGAACTTTTTTGACCAATAACATTGCAGATGCGTCTAGTATGAGATCAAAACAAGCTTCTTATTGGTTGAAGAATGTTCATAGATAATAGACAGTTGTACCACAAATTAGAGATAGTACAGATGGAAAACTCATGTATGTACTTTTTTTTCCACACCTACCCTCTGCAACACACACTCTCGCACAAATCAGTATCGAAAATTCGAGACCGCCTGACCTCGTGTCTGTGAATGAGTTGTCTATGTGTACCTCGTGTCTGTGAATGAGTTGTCTATGTTTACCTCGTGTCTGTGAATGAGTTGTCTATGTGTACCTCGTGTCTGTGAATGAGTTGTCTATGTGTGCGTAGCCTCAGCGAATTTAGTATGCAGGTTTCCATCTGTACTATCTCAAATTTGTTGTTGTACTATGCAAAACGACGCTTAAAGACTGCTACACTAAAGCGGCCGCTATGTGCAATACTGATATACATTTTGTGATAACTAGTGCTAATCGAAATTTAATATAGAACTTATTGTGTTTTAGTTACGTACGTAAACATTTAAATTTATACCAAATAATATACTGGTAGCAATGTAATGTTGAATTGTTTTTTTTCTAACCGCTGTATTTAGAGCATTTTGTTCAGATAAATTGTATTTGGAAGCTTCTTCGTAAACAGTCTTAAATTTTGTAAATATATTTTTTGATGAAATATATTAATTATTTGCAGTCATTTTATTTTAATTGACTTCAAATATATTAACATTATATTTTTTTGGGCAACTTTCAGTTGATGGGAATGAGCTAATCTCGTATACAGGGAATATTCCAGACTTAGAGGATATAAACCTACCGGATCTGGAGTGCGACAATTCTCAAGAAGCTTTTGAGTCCCCAGTGCCTGACAGTTCTACGCTCAATACGCCACAGGTTCAGATACGATCTCCCTCCTTCGCTGTACAACCATGAAGCAAGCAGAAATAGAAAAATAGATGGCATAAGGAAAAACAATCATGACATTATGTATGCTCACATCAGTGTCTCCATGTAACACGGTAATTACTGTAGATGCACCGTAATTTATACCTACCGTCAAGGTAAGAAAGTATTATTTACCGTGTCAATGTCGCTGTATTGCCATTATAAATTACGTAATACCATATTGTTCTGCGTAAAACCATGAGCTCGTCAGCAATAAGGGCGGCCAATATTTAAAAAAGGGTATTGAATTGGTCCCAGTTCGCGGGTTCTTATGATCCATCGTAATATTGTCTGTAAACACATATTTTTACTTTTGCAATACGGTAATTCTCGTTTTACGTATGGAGACCTGGGTCACATTACTGTGGTCGTGGTACTGAATGATAACTGATTAGTATGTTGTGTAGTTTGACAATAAGATGGCTAGAACTAACAAAACTAACGTCGACTGGTTTTGAACATTTTTTTTTCTTAAAAATCAGTTTTATGACAGGCATGAAATTAGAAAGAAGGAAATGTATATGACATAGTTTATGCAGCGTTAACGATTTGACATAATGGTTATATAAACTTGTCGTGGCATGTTGCTTATCGAATTTTGTTTTTGTGTTTGACTTCAGGCCCAAAACAGCTAGTCTCTCAAGTTCATATGGCATTACGCGAAAAATTCTACCAAAAACTTAGTTTTAAGCTAATTCGCTATACCTAGCTACTTCAAGTATCCATACTTGATAACTATCGGATGAAAGAAAAGTTTCTTTATTTATAGTCATTGTATATTTTGAGTTTGGTTTGTGAAAGTGTAAATTGTACAGTTATGAAGTGAACTATTTATATCGTATATGTATAACATATGCGGAAGGGCTTCTATCACCAATGCTTAAAGCCGGCAACGCTGGCATTTAGGCAAGTGTGAAGCTGTAGGTAACTTATCTACTATTTGTATATATTGTATTATTCAAAAGTCTATATTTACTGTTGATATGAATAATATCGTCTATTATTTTGACAGTGATTACTTTGTATTAAGTATCTACTAGTATTTTGTAGTCACAAGTGATAATTAAGTTTAGTATGCAGCTGAAACCTATCAGTATGAAAAGAAGACTTATATAACTAGTTCTTAAAACTCACAAACCCAGTAATAAACTGTTAATTGGTGCCTTAAAACACAAAATTATGCCAAAAATATAACTGGACAGTAATGGTTAAACGAAAAATTAAACATGCCAACAAAAACGCTGCGAAACTTTGTGATAATTAGAAACTATGAGGGCCATGCTAAGTGAAACATGGTATTTGTAACGCCACCCTTAAATCATGATGACAGATTGACATAAGAAGTGACGTAATTTCCGAGTGTACATCTATATAAGACAGTGCGAGCATATTTGTCGGTCATTCTGTACTGTATACTGAAACTAGTCGAAGCTCTGCCCAAATTATTGTGTGTCTATACGGAGAATAAAGTAATTAGCTGAGTCCTGAAGTGTTTAATTGCCCCTTCTGTTACATATTTATCCTGAGCCCAACAAACACAAGCTTAGGTATGCGGAGGATCATTTTTGGCACTTAAAAAAATAGCATAGGGCTAGTTAGATGCATAGCTCACAATTCCGAGACAGCTGCCAGTTTTCTGACTTGGAACACTTGTCACGATATATTTTGAACGTAACTTGTCACATACTCGTACATACCGGACACGAAAGAGTCTCTTTTTCCTCCGACCGTATCTAATTTTCAAAACATTTCTACATCACTGTTGCACACAATTTCAGCAACTTCTCTACTTCTCTCAAGTACAAGTCTCGTCAAGGTTTCTACGGTACTTGTTATAAACTAAAACTATTAAAAGAGTGCCTAACTTCAGTTGGCATGCCCCTCATAAAATAAGAAAATTATTATCTACTTATTAGGTAACCTTTGGCTGTATTGTAAAATTGCATTAAATGCACAGGGATCGTAACACGTGTACATACAAAGTTACTTATAGGATTTTCGTGATCCGCTCATGAAATGTTTGGCGGTGGACATATTATATATGTAGGTGTGTTTGTATAAATAAGATCTAAGTGTGTAACAATAAATAATTAAGTCTTAATTTTAGAAAGTAGATAAATTATCCATTTACCGAACCCCAGTCTTGTCTACGGACCAGCGGGCCTAAAAAGGCAACATTGTATGTTTCATTATATGAAACATAAAATTCATAAAATTTGAAATACAGAACATACAAAGCATACCAAACATTTTACGTTTCATAATATGAAACATACAATGTTGCCTTTTTAGGCCCTCAGACAATTCGGTAACGAAATTATCTACGTTCTATTAATTTCATTACCTACCATTGAAGAGTTGATAGTAACGAAGAAAGTGTTTTATTGATGTTATTCTTAATAATATGAAGTGTCTGGTTGGTTATAAACGTGCATTTGTCGCAACTAAAATTTGAATTTGTAAGGAAAGTGTTACAAATTTAAATCTTAGTTGATATTATTCCTAATTATTAGAGATGTTCCGAAAACAGATTGTCCGATAGTACTCACGTGACGCGATGTGTAACATAACTAAAATGGTGTTAACTCCAGTTTATCAGTGCTACGCCCCATATGTCGTTGACCTTATTAAATTCGGTTTCAAATAACATACCTAAGCGACTGCATTTTAACCATTGTGTACAAGTACCTATCTACTTACAATTGCACATTTGATTTATATTTTTGTTGTGTGCGTTCGCGCAGCGGAATGTTGTTGAATTTAAAGATTTTAATTATGCAGATATTTAGTGTATGACGTCGTGTAATTGTGTATGGTAAAAGAAAATTTGTGTATGCAGCCATTGTGGAGAAATTCGCTAAAAACTGATTCCGCTGGGCGAACGTTGACCTAGCGGCACTTTTTTTAAATCCATGCACTTAGAAGGAAAAAAATGGGTGCAACAATTAGTGTGTATTTGTGTGTAATTGTGTATGTATGAATAAAATTAGTGTATGCATTGACTTCGGAGAAATTCCAGTTTCCGCTACGCGAACGTTTGGCCATTAGCTAGTTTTCATATAAAGCGCTTATATAGAGAGCTGTAGATTTTTACATACGTTGTTTTGAATTTGTTTATATTTGTTTAAAAACCGATTTAGAAAAAAACGTAGGGTTTAAAAGATAAAAATATAAACGTAAAATACGCTTATTAGATCGTAGTTCGTAAAGTATGCACTTTGGGGTCTAGATTTTCACGTTTATACAAACCTTGTAAGTGCCTGCAACACGTTGCCAAGTATCAATTAAGTTCCGTAAGTAATTAAAGGGTTATAGGACAATTTACCTTGAATATATCACTGTTTACAAAGCAGTCAAATATCACGACGTCCTAAGTGAATTGCATAGTAAAATTCATTTCAATAGTTAGTTTATTAATTCAACTACTCATATGCAAAATTTCATCTCATTAAATTCAGTAATTAAAGAGAAACAATTAAAATACTGACAAAGCATCGAAAGCCTACATAACCCGACCAAGTTCGAATAGCCACAAAAAAGCGGCCGCGCAATATATTTAGGTAACATTCTAAAATTTACAGTCTAATACCGGTTTTGAATTGGTACAGGTGATAACACAATTGTTGTTTCGATATAATTTATAGGCTGCTAATTAAAGAATATTTAATATTTTCTTGAAAATACCTTTTTTATACCAATGTTTTAGTTTATAAGCACATTATAAATGGTGATTTTTAGGTATATTAGGCAGACTCTCAAATCTGAACATCTGAATAGTCTAGTTATTTGATCAGTGATTTAAATTTTTATTGAAGCTCAAAATACTTAATATCCTTACCCTCATATTCATCATCGTTTATTAAACCTATTTTAGTTAAAACACATTTTAAGTTTATTGCTGTCTCTAACCAATGACAGTATGTTTAGCAAGCGTTTGTTAACGTTAAGTTTTTATGAACAAGGGACTAGTAATGACAAGCACCTCAGCTGCGCTCCTGATACGCTCGAAATACACGCGCCTGTGCGCACACATGAGTTGTATGCCAAGTTCTGCCGTTACTGGGGCGCGCGCCCAAGGATTGTCATGTTAGTCGCTTAGAGCTGTATTTTCATTCATTCATTCATATGCTCACGGCTGTTGGCCTAGAAAGGGTAGGCAGAGGTGTGACATTTCTGTGTCACCCACATTTTGCCATTTTTGGGTTTCTACGTTACAGGTGGCGAGAAATAAATAATAAATACATAATTATTATATTTAATTATAAATATTTTTGTTATTATATGTAATTATAAATATTTTTGTACACAGATGTTTAATTAGAGAAATACTTGTTAACAGAAGATTTATTTTTATCGTAGATAGTGGCGTTATTATTAAAAAAAAATTTTTCGTTCAAGAAATGCAATTGTTTTATTTTTTCCTAACGCTTGTGTACGCAACTGTACCATATTAATAAATACTATACTGGAAGGTTAAGAACGTTACTAAGATATATGGCACGGCCGCTTTTTTGTAGCCATTCAAACTTGGTCGGGTTATGTAGGCTTTCGATGCTTAGTCAGTATTTTAATTGTTTCTCTTTAATTACTGAATTTAATGAGATGAAATTTTGCATGTGAGTAGTTGAATTAATAAACTAATTATTGGAATACATTTTACTATGCAATTCCTTTAGAACGTCGTGATATTTGACTGCTTTGTAAACAGTGATCTATTCAAGGTAAATTGTCCTATAACCCTTTAATTACTAACGGAACTTCATTGATACTTGGCAACATGTTGCAGGCACTTACAAGGTTTGTATAAACGTGAAAATCTAGACCCCAAAGTGCATACTTTACGAACTACGATCTAATTAGCGTATTTTACGTTTATATTTTTATCTTTTAAGCCCTAGGTTTTTTTCTAAATCGGTTTTTCAAACAAATATAAACAAATTCAAAACAACGTATGTAAAAATCTACAGCTCTCTATATAAGCGCTTTATATGAAAACTAGCTAATGGCCAAACGTTCGCGTAGCGGAAACTTGAATTTCTCCGAAGTCAATGCATACACTAATTTTATTCATACATACACAATTACACACAAATACACACTAATTGTTGGACTCATTTTTTTTCTTCTAAGTGCATGGATTTAAAAAAAGTGCCGCCAGGACAACGTTCGCCCAGCGGAATCAGTTTTTAGCGAATTTCTCCACAATGGCTGCAGACACAAATTTTCTTTTACCATACACAATTACACGACGTCATACACTAAATATCTGCATAATTAAAATCTTTAAATTCAACAACATTCCGCTGCGCGAACGCACACTTTTTGTTCCATTTCTCTGGCCTGAAAGGGAGTCTTGAATAAGATCAAAAGTAGGTATTCTAAATTTCCTATGCGTCGGAAGTATTTGTCAATTGATCACTATTCTCGGACACATATCCTGAACCTTTGCCCATTGTCATAAATACCAGTTAAATGAGTTACCAATGTTATTAGTTATTACAAGAGTTTGCGTGAAAACGTCACAGTACCCTATTGATTTATTCATTGAGCGGTTTGAAAACAATAATTTAAGTCAATATTTCATATTGCAGCCATTGTATAAATACATAAAATATATGCTTATGAACAAAGTTTGGTTAAATTAATTTAAGGCAAATCACAATATCTATGTTATTTTACAATTAAATGTAATAAAATATTTACATACTTATTCGTTTCTTTATTTATTTTTACCTCATTCTTTAACCACCTTTAGTTGCGAGCTCTGTGAATCCCGTCGATTAGACATCAAGCAAACACTTCAGGAAGATGCATAAATCAACTGCTGACCATTCTTCTCTCTCTACGTCATCATGGCACCACATGGTATAGTGGAATTAAGATTTATTGGGCGGTATGGAGCTAGACAATGAAAGTACCGGGATATGGCGGGTCAGTCGTCCAAGAAAATAAAACAAAAAAGTTGACTTATTAAAATATTTTATTGCGGACCGTCAAACGGATTTGTACTTCATTAAATATGAATAACTAGATATTACTATAATATGTTATCACAGCAATAATTCCGTAACATAGGAATAATATAAATTAAACTTATTTATTAGTATCGGTTGTGTAAATAATAATGTATAAGAAATTATAATTATTAGGTTAATTATATGTACATTTTATATTTAAAACAGATGCGATTGAGTTTATCAACTGAGAGAGACAGTTGCTATATAACATGACTAGGAGGATTATTTTTAGCGATGACAGGACTCATTTTATAAATTTGCTTGCGTATTGTTTTGAGGAAATAGTACTCCAGATGTGGATTCCAAACCATGCTGATTTGCCATGATAAGTCCCCAAAAAAAAAAACAACTCCCGAGCTCACTGCGCGACTTTAAGGTTAATGAAAAACTGTATTGTGGAATTCTAAGTGGTCACGTCTGGGAAAAGGATGAAAATCGACAAAAAGTCTGTCGTGGACAAGAACCCTAAAGCTGCTGTAGACAAGAACAAACTAGTAGGAGTCCTATGCACAACGGCCATTGATCTTGGAAGTCTAACTCTTGTGCGTCAAAACATTAACTTATCGGAAACACTCGACCTATCTCAAGGCCGTTAATGACGATTATTATTACTTTTATAAACATGAAAATGTGACAAAATGATCGATACGATACACTTGTTATCAGCAACTGATAGTCAAATGACACAAGCGTCACTATCACAGTACGGTAGGTAAGTAATAATAATTAGGTACGGAACTGGAACATAGGTTCCTAGGAAACTATGTTCCAGGTAATTGACCGAGCGAGCGAGTCTCCGATTCGACAGAATGGACAACTTTGCTTTCGTCCGTATGTCTGTGTGTACCCTATGTATGTCAGTTCTAGTCTAGAGGGAGCATTTTTTCTTAACCGATTTTCACCAAACTTGGCACACGTGTTTATTGAGATTAGAATACAAAGTTTGTGTGTACAAATGTTGTTTTGTGGGTGAAAATGGGGGGATGAAGTGTTGTCGCGTTATTTATGGACGGATCTTGATTATTTTTGGCTGAAACCTAGTTTTTTTTTCTTATTCTGGGAGCTCTCGAGGTCTACTCTTCGCAGAAGTACTAGATATCAAAATAGACACCTCTAATTCTTAGGAATTGAGTCGAGTCTCTATGAGCGTGTCTAGATTCTAAATTCTAAACAAATAAACAAAATTGGAAGTGCCTATTTGTATTATCTGAATGTCCATTAATTGATAACTAAATGCATAATGATTTCAACGACATCCACCAAATCGCATTTCGGAAAAGTGTAACAGTGGTAACTAATAGAAACCCTTAACTTTACTTTTCAATTACATAGTAGTTGCCACATACTTATATGAGAGCTGCTAACAAAAGAAGGGGAGCTGTGATGGTTCTCATAAAACCGATACAAATCAGTTTTCGTGTTACCTAAATGCATATAAATATACTGTACATACTGTTAATAGTAACAATGCCAAGCGTTTTTCTTTCTTTCCTTAATTTATAACTATTAATGCAATCGTAGTTTCCTCATCAAAGCCGGTAGGAATGCTGGCGCTGGTTCTCTGTTCTTCTGACCATCAGCGATGTATGGGCCAGGTTTAGACATAAGAACAGTGTGCAGTGAAGGTAAAGAGCCAATGGTGCAAGCCAGTTCTGGAGACATGTTACGACAGCCTTGCACATCCAGAAACTGCAGCTTTTTACAGTAAGATTTCACTGCTTGCAAGGTCTTATCTGTTAGTTGGTTACAACCCTGAAAGCACAAACAATTTATCAATATGTAAAATCACGCGTATTTATTCGTTGTAGGTATTTGGTGCATCATGATCCACTGAGCCTTTTCCAACCCATTTATGGCCGGTACGGTGATGTGGGCCCGGCCCGCATGCGCGCGAAAACCATACGTGTTTTCGCGCGCTGAAGAGCTAAAAAGCAAACTAAAAGAGCCCTTAAATTCTGTTTTCATAACTAGATATAAACAAGAAAAATATTCCTTAGATAGGTAGGTATTCTAATAGGTAGATAGCTTGGCTTCAAAACTTCAGTTACGAATGTGAATGAAAGGGAATTTTTTTCGTGGAGCGACTGCCGTCGGCTGACCTCCACAACCAATTGGTTCCAAATTATGTAATTGGTGCCCACCCTATTGCCGAGATGATAGGTTTAAGATGAGTAGGTACAAGTGATGTCCTGCTGACTGGCAAAATAGGGGAAGTTTTAACTTGTGCAAAGCCCTAAAAGACGAGCAACAAACGCCTTTTGTTCAAATTTCTGAACTGAAAAATATGAATGAACACAGCCGATGATGGAAGTGAGCGCCGCCGTCGCCGATAAGTAGCTAAGAATGTTCCCTAAACTAAACCTATCGTGTAGCCCAGCCAGTGACTGGCAGTTGTTTGTGCCTATGTTGACCACAATCTATGTTAGTCTAAAATATAGGACAATGTGGCAAGTGTCAAAAATTGTATAATTACCCTCAGTTCTAGTTGTTTTAATCTCGCCAAGCCTTTGACAATTTCATGGACTGCCTCATCCTTTAAATTGTAGCAATCTATAAGGTTGAGGTATTCAATACTGGGACAATTCTTCACTAAGTGCTCGAGACCCTTATGAGTGATTTGTTGACATCTACTTATATTAAGATTCATCAGTTCTTTGAAATTAAATGCATAGGTCAAGCTAACATCTGTTATTCTGTTGCAGCCACTCAAGTCTAACTCCTTGATTTGTTTCATACGAGCTAAGGAATAGCCTGTGTATGAATCCATTGTCAATTTTTCACACATAAGCATGACATCTCGTTTTCGTCTAGCATCACGAACTATTTCTTCTTCAGCTCTGGATCCTAAATGAATCCTTGCAGGTGGTTGTGCCTCACCATAGTTAGACATTATTGGACCATTCTCACCATCTTCAGAGTCTACTTTGCCCATACCAGTTAACCCTGCATCCGAAACCTTATCACAATGGCTCATTTTTAATATATGAAGGAATATCTGATTTTTAAAAATTACTTGAATAGATGTATCAGTGACAGCATTGAAGCAGTAATTTAGGTTTAATAGGCGCAGTTTTGGAAGGCGCTCTGAAACCATTATTAATCCTGTCTGGTCTATATTTAGAGAGCTGATGTCCAATTCTTCTAGAGTATCATTCTCTATTGCACAAATGCCCTTTTCAAGTCCTTCTTTGGTTAATAACTCACACTGAGATATATTTAACGACTTTAATTTTTTTAGCTTGGACAATTCAGCTATACCTAAATCTGTTACAGCTCTACATCTCTGAATATTGAGGTATTCCAAATTGACTAGATTTTTACAAATATGTACAAGAGATTGATCCGTCACACGTGAACATAAACCTACATCAAGCTCTCTCAAAGAGGCCTGGTTGTAAGTGAGAGCTAATAAGCCGGTATTGGTGAGTTGGTCACATGAATGCACCTCAAGTAATTCTAATTCCAAATTCTCTACTTCTGATAATGTCTTCAGTGCAGCTCCATCTATTAGAGTATTTGAAAAATACAATCGCTTAATATTTTTAGCTCTTGCTTTAATCAATTGCAATATAAAATAAAATGTTATCACACTTTCTGATGGATTTTGAAAAATATCAGAAGTGGAAGGGTAAAATTTTTTCACTAAACCAGCATGAAACTGTAGCGAGCATCCAGATAAGTTCAGTTCCTCTAGAGCAGGTGCTGCCGATACAAACCTATTGAATAGTGCATCTGTTAGAAACTGATTGCCTGACAAACTTAAGGTCTTCAAATTTTCAAGGTTATCAGTTAAAAACCCTTCAGTTTTTCCTTCTAGCAATCGCCCAGACATAAATAGATCTTTACAACTCTGAACATTTAATGTTTCCAGATTTGTACATTTTTGTAACATATACACAAATATATTTTCACAAATATCACAATTTCTCAATGTCAAACATTTTATGTGTTCACCTAGTTTATTCCAAAACTCATTTTGTTTAGTTGATATTTCTACTTCATTGAATAAATAATTATAATAAGTTACAGCTGAGTTTTCAAATATTAGCAGTGGTGATGATGATTCTTCATTTAATGCCGTTTTGTAAAATACTGCTACTTTGTTCTTTAAGAAGCATTGGTCATTAGCAGCTAAGTACCATGAGCGGCAAGTTTCACTTGCGATTTTCCTATCAGATTTTGGTAAATGTTTAAAGAGATAAACTAATACCTGAAAGAGATATTGATTAGTATTTTTCTATACCATTTATACAATTTTATTTAGGTAGGTAGCTTATTCAATTTAATATATCGACGGTTAAGAACCAAAAACTGCTATCTACTTTTTTCGATAATTTGGTTTTTTGTTTAGGTATACTAAAAAATATTGCTTCATCAGTTGTCAAAGACATAAAATATCGAGAACGCATTACTTTTAACATTATCAAGATAAACCAATTACTGCTAAGTTCAATAATTAAAACGAACACTTTTTGTTGCTGGTAATAACGACTAACTACATTATGGAAACAAATGCTATCTACGTTCGTGATATCTTTTCTGGAAGAATCTGCCATATACACATCGAAGCGTCTATACCCCTTCATTTTTTGATGCGGACTGAGCGTTCGAGCAAGATCCCAATAAAGAAAACGAAGTATGATCACCTGCAACAGTTGAAGACTGTTTTGCCACGAGATTGCCATATTTTTTTTGATTCTCTCCCCTTGTTTTTTTTGATGTGAGGGAAAATCCTCGTAGAATGCTATGCCGGACTCTTACCGACTAAAAAACCTCACGTAACGCCCAACAGCACATGGTTGAGAGCCCCGGGTAAGCCCTCAGGAAGGATGTCCCGTGACTCCCAACAGACCTACGGCCGCCACTGCGGCCTCGCCCAGGGGGTGGTTCGGGTGCAATCCCGCGTTTATGGGGGGTTTCGGGTGTGACCTGCTTCTGTAAGGACGGTAAGCGGCCCTCTCACCGTCCTCAGACCCCCGGTCATGGAGGCCGATAGTCCTCGGCGAAGACACGTCGGCGGCGCCCAGGGCGCCGACTGCGGAACTCGGGTGGGAGAGTTCTCTCCCGCACCCGGCCCGCCGCCTCCTTCGCGAGCATGACCTGCCCGCAGAAAGAGGCGGCGCAGTCCCACTTACTCCCGCTGGAGAGCATGGCTCGCACCATGGCCTCGAGCGAGAGAGTGTCCACGCCCAGACCCACTACGAAGACCTGGCACTGTTGCGCCCATGCCGTGCACTCCACCAGCGTGTGGAGCGCCGTGTCATCGCTGCGGTCCTCGCAGTGGCCGTGGTTTCCCGGTGTTTTCGCCACAGATACCTACCGAAGCTACCGTGCCCGGCAAGCATGTGTCAACCGGTAGGAGAGAGCACTGTGTCTTCTTTCCAGCCACTCGTCCATGACCGGTCTGACGGCCGCAATTGTGGCGAATCCCCCCCCATGGTTGCTCAAGTCGCACCTTCCATGTCTCCACGGTTTCCTGGTGGAGCAGGGTCCGCTGGGCCTCGATTTCTCGAGACGCAGGCCTTTGGGGGCCAAAGGCCTGCTCCAGCGCCTCCTTGCGCCATCTGACACTGAGAGTGTAGCAGTGAGCAAGGGCTCTCGCTTCCAGGTCTCATGGAGGGATCCCGGCTAGGAGACATGCCGCCTCACCGGAGATCGTGCGGTATCCTCTTATCACCCTGACGGCCATCACTCTCTGCGGGCTCAGCAGTCTAGCCTCATTGCTGGCCGTCAGGGTCTCCGCCCATACGGGAGCCCCGTACAGGGCCATGCTTCGCACGATCCCCAGGTACAGCCTGTAGGGAGCGTTGGATCCCCTGATGTTGGGCATCAGCCGCGCGAGTGCGGCCGATGCTCCCCTCAGTTTTGGAACCAAACTTCGGAAGTGATGTCCGAAGTTCCACCGGCCATCGAGTACGAGCCCCAGATACTTCATCGAGGGCTCGATGCCGATGCTGACGCCCCCAACCTATAGGTTGGATCACCCAGGTGGTCCCATCCGAGGTCCGTGGAAGCACAGAGCCTCGGATTTGTGAAGGGCGACCTCGAGACCCAGCCGCCTTGATTCTCTCCCCTACGTTTAATTTAATTTTATAACTAGGTACATTGTCATTGTTTTATTTTCTTTTTTGTTCTTGATACTCTGATTTATGCTCTAAAATAAACTAAGTTTCTCTATCAAATCGAGTTTATATTGTTATAATTACCTGCTAACTACATTGCTATCTTGAAAATGTTTGCTTATATTAAAAACAATAACTGCTAACTACATGGGTAAATCCTTTCCCGTGAATTTTAATAAGAAAAGTTGTTACCAGTGCTAGTATAATCTTTTTGAAAATAGTGTGTGTATAAATAAATACATTTTCTACATTAAATCGATTTTCCATTGATTATAAATGCCTGCTAAATACATTGCTACCGTAGTAATTTTAGCCTATATGTAAAACAATAGCTGCTATCTACACTAAATACCTTTTCTCGTAATTTCTAATAAAAAATGTGGTTACCAGTTATAAGGTATAGTATTTTATAAGAATATTGCGTGTATAAATAATCCAGAACTCTAATATTAAATTTTTAATACGTTTTTTTCCTCTCCTGTAAAGTTGACGTTTTGTAGATAGCAGTATTTGGTTCTTAAACGTCGATATGCAATATTCTTCCCTAAGTTATGAACATTCAAGGTACTTTTCTGTCACAGAGATAATTGAGCCAGTAATAACGAAAGCGTAACAAGTATGTAAAGAGTAAGAGTCAAGGAAAAAAACTAAAAGAAACCTTGATCGAAGCTGTTGTCAACAAAGGAAACACATAAGCTTCGACAATCACGTGAATCAAATTATAAAGATAGCTAACAAAGAAACAGGAAAAGTATTTATGTAAGATCTGTTTATTGAAACTTTTTATTATGTAAAAAACATGTACCTCATACGGCAGCTCCATTACTTGTAGGATATCAGATCTATAATTTCTTTTATTTATTAAAATATTATTTTAAATACAGGTCTGAACGAGGTAAAATCTCAATCTGTAATTTTTATTAGTTTTGAACTTTTGACTGACATGACAATTGACATTGACAGTTGACATTGTAGACATTACCCGTAAACTCGTCTACCTTTTGAATATGCAGGCAAAGGATCATAATTCGTTTGGCTTGGCTGCATGCAGCGTACTGTCGATATGCTGTGCTGAGCCATTGGAGCCGCACCGATTTATAGCTATCTACTTTTTAAAATGCGTTTTCTAAATACCCTAATTATGCAGCGCACCCTCCACTGGTTACCTGTCGACACCAGAAAAATATATTCCTTGCTTAGTAGATTACCACCAAAGTACAGTGCTTTGGGTGCGTGTTGCTGCAGTGAGTGTAGGTATTCAGTGGCTAATTGCTGCATAGATGGGCCCAGTCTCTTGTTAATAAAGTATCTAGAGATAGATTTTATCTTTCTTGTCTACAAACCGAACTGCCGATGGATAGGTCTTTCAAAATCTACCTACCTTCTACTATTATTTCTACCTACCTACCTATTAGCACAGCCTAAGGATCATAGGTTTTTTTATACTACGGTTAAAGTGTGTATCGTCGACAGACGGAAAATACATATTATGGAAAATTGTACCTACGCTGAGATAGGTAGGTACACCTATACTGTAAAGTATTTAAGCGATTTGAGAAAAGACTGTGTTTTCGTGAATCTACTTATTTTTGTTGGCCAATATTGCCTTGTCGTTGACGCGTTAGATGTACTTACCTAATATAGACCAGAAGATGTGGGAACTGATCCATCAAAAACAACGCGAACCTTGGTGGACTCACTACTGTGCTTAAACACGACCTAAGTATACGTAAGTAAGTAGCCTAGGTACCTGTACTTACCACACAAAATTTGTTTAACCAGCTCACGTGATTACCGACACTTTGAATAAACCCAGACTTTGTTAAACATTAAAACCGGCCAAGTGCGAGTAGGACTCGCGCACGAAGGGTTCCGTACTAATAACCGTTTTTTGTACAGGAATCCCCCTTATTCCCGCCTTTTTTTCTAATTTTAGTATTTGTTGTTATAGCGGCAACATAAATACACCATCTGTGAAAATTTCAGCTCTCTACCTATAACGGTTCCTGAAACACAATCTCGTGACGGACAGACAGACAGATAGACATACACTTTTCTTGGTACGGAACCCTCCGTGTGTGACTACGACTCGCACTTGGCCGGTTTTTATTATTAAGATGCGTGCAGATCGATGACTATCCGTGGCGTAACTGCCTTGAAACCAATTAATTAGGGGAATTAGGTAATCAGATACTGGTCTTCTTTTTAACCGACTTAAAAAAGAGGAGGTTCTCAATTCGTCTGTATGTTTTTATTATGTATGTTCTGTTCAACGATGTTTCCGTCAATTATAGACGGAATTCAATTAAAAAAAAAGTATTTAATTAAATATCAGTGCAACATGCAGTAGTACAGGGGCCCAACTGGGACTAAACACCCTGGGAGGCTGCCCCACCAGGCCGCGCATAATCCCGATGTGGTCCTACATTAAAAAGATGCAAAGATAAACTCTTTCGAGTTTTACCGTGCATCAACATCGGTTATACTTATACCTTCATTGACACACGAGATATTAAAAACAATCTTAACAATAATTACATATATGACTATAGAACTATGACGAATGAAAACACACGTACATTGTATAGAAGTGTAGGTCCTAAGGCCGTTCTGACGACAAACTTTCTGTGACACAAACTGCCGCTTGGCGGCGTGGCAGTCGCACTGCGGCAGCCATTTATTATTTTTCCAACCAAAACAACAAAATAAATCATTGTAGGTAAATACTTTTGGATACATTATGTTTTTAAATATCTACTAGTACCTACTTCTGCGAAGAGTAGACCTCGCGAGCTACCAGAAATCAAACCAAAAAATTCTGTAAGGCACCTATTATATGTGTCGCATATCTGTATAGGACCCTGTACGTACAGGACTTAGCTATCAGGCAGGTCACATTATTGACGCTGTGGTAATCGAACTGATTTATGTAAGTAGTCTGCCTGCTTTCAAACATCCATGGTCATTCCTCGAATAGTGAAAGTGTAGCCCCTCCGCCTCACAACGATTAAAAGCCTCTTCTATGGCCTCCAAAGTCTCATCAAATAGTTGACCCTTTCCGTAGTAGGTATTTCTCAATGCAACTATTAAAATTGGAGCATTTCCCCCTAAATTACCACTGTGGCATAGTTTTGTAACTGAAATCGTAAAATTAAAATTTTACGATTTCATTTACAACTTTTTCTTGTTGTAAATAAACCAAAATACTATTAGGGTTCCGTACCCAAAGGGTGGAAACGGGACCCTATTCATGAGACTTCGCTATCCATCTGTTCGTCATGAAGCTGTACCTACCTATCTCAAGAAGCGGGACAGCAAGAGAACTTAAACTAACACAGATGACGTATTTCTGTTGCCGCTATAAAAACAAATACTAAAATCAGAAAAATAATAATATTTAAAGGGAGCTCCCATTCAACACACGTCATTTTTGCCGTTTTTGGGAACGGAACCCAGCGCTTGCGAGTCCAACTCTCACTTCCCTCCCTTTTATTTTTAGGGTTCCGTACCCAAAGGGTAAAAAACGGTACCTACCTTATAATATTCATGAGACTTCGCTATCCGTCGCGTCGGTCTGTCGGTCCATCACGAATCTGTATCTCAGGAACTGTGACAGTTGGAGAGCTAAAATTTCCACAGATAATGTAGATAATGTACTTCTGTTTCCGCTATTACAACAAATACTAAACCCGCCCCCGCCACTAAACCCGCCCCCGCCGCCTCCTTCACGAGCATGACCTGCTTACAGAAAGAGGTGGCGCAGTCCCACTTACTCCCGCTGGAGATCATGGCTCGCACCATGGTCTCGAGCGAGAGAGTGTCCACGTCCAGACCCACTACGAGGACCTGGCGCTGTGACGCCAACGCTGTGCACTCCACCAGCGTGTGGAGCGCCGTGTCATCGCTGCGGTCCTCGCAGTGCTGACACTCGGCCGTGGCTTCCCGGTGTCTTCGGTGCCCGGTTAGTATCTGTGACAACCAGTAGGAGAGAGCACCGTGTCTCCTCTCCAGCCACTCGTCCATGACCGGTCTGACGGCCGCGATTGTGGCGAATCCCCCCTTTGGTTGCTCAAGTCACACCTTCCATGTCTCCATGTGGTGGAGCAGGGACCGCTGGGCCTCGATTTCTCGAGACACAGGCCTTTGGCCCCGCTCCAGCGCCTCTTTGCGCCATCTAAACAGTGACACAAGGGCTCTCGCTTCCAGGTCCCATGGAGGGGTCCCGGCTAGGAGAAATGCCGCCTCACCGGAGATCGTGCGGTATCACCTTATCACCCTGACGGCCATCGTCCTCTGAATCGGCTTTAGCCAAATTTACTAACCCCCTTAAAAAAAGGACGAGGTTCTCAAATTCGACTGCATGTATTTTTAAGGTTCCGTAGCCAAATGGCAAAAACGGAACCCTTATAGATTCGTCATGTCTGTCTGTCCGTCCGTGTGTCACAGCCACTTTTCTCCGAAACTATAAAGCCTATGCTGTTGAAACTTGGTAAGTAAATGTATTCTGTAAACCGCATCAAGATTTTTATATCGTATAAAACTAAAAAGTAAAATTTTATTAGCACACTAGCTGTTGCCCGCGACTTCGTACGCGTGAAAATTATGCTATAATATACACACAGATTTATTTTGTTCTCTGCCGAGCTCCTAAAATATTTAGCATAATAACACAACAGGTTTTACACACAGGCTACACCTGTGTGTAAAACCTATCTCTTACTAATATTTCTGCAATGTTTTGGTTAAATAAATCCACCAGCTTACATATTTGATTGCTCTCTGCTTAGCCCCTAGGATAGATAGCGTGATAATATATATAGCCTATTTGAAGACCGTACCTCTAGTTAGTATTTGTGCAAAATTTGAATCTAATCTATCGAGTACTTTTCGAGATATTTCCGGACAAAGCAAAGCAAACAGACAAACCGACAAACAGACAAAAAAAATTCTAACTACATTTTCAGCTTCGGTATCCTATTTAAAGCACCCGGCGAGTATTTTTTTTTTAATATATCCAATGTACAGTTTTGAATTTTCTATCATTTTATTATGTGTATAGATTAATTATTAAATACCTATATCTAATAATGTAGTCGGTGCCATTAATAGTACCTACCTAAACCCAACTAGGTTTACTTTGCGCCGAGTTCAATATTATATTTAATAAAATCTGATAAATCTAAATACCTTCTAGGCGAGGCAGCGGTGGCGGCCATGGGTCTGTTGGGAGTCCTGGGACATCCTTCCGAGGGCTTACCCGGGACTTCCGACCATAGGCTGTTGGACATAGCGTGAGGTTTTTGAAGTGAAACTTCTTTATCGGCGTTGGAAAAAAATTTGCGTCACGTCACGTCACGATTTTTGGTTACGCGCCATCTTTGTTCTCTTCCCCACCGCGGTGGATTCGAATTAAGAGTACTTTATCCAGGGATAGCATGTCATTTAAGGATTTTTGGACTAAGGGAGTTAGGGACTTAGGGACTTTGGACTTGTGGACTTTGGTACTTTGAGACTTTGGGACCTTGGGACCTTGGGACTTTGGGACTTTGGGACTTTGAGACTTTGAGACTTTGGGACTTTGACTTTGGAACTTTGACTATGGAACTTTTGGACTTTTGTACTTTGGGACTTTGGGACTTTTGGACTTTGGGAGCTTGGGACCTTGGGACTTTTGGACTTTGGGACTTTGGAACTTTTGGACTTTGGGACTTTGGGACTTTTGGCCTTTGGGACTTTGGGACTTTGGGACTTTTGGACTTTTGGACTTTTGGACTTTGGGACTTTTGTACTTTTGGACTTTTGTACTTTTGGACTTTGGGACGTTGGGACTTTGTTTGGGACTTTTGGACTTTGGGACTTTTGGACTTTTGGACTTTTGGACTTTGGGACTTTTGGACTTTTGGACTTTTGGACTTTTGGACTTTGGGACTTTGGGACTTTTGGACTTTGGGACTTTGGGACTTTTGGACTTTTGGACTTTTGGACTTTTGGAATTTTGGACTTTTGGACTTTTGGACTTTTGGACTTTTGGACTTTTGGACTTTTGGACTTTTGGACTTTTGGACTTTGGGACATTTGGACTTTTGGAATTTTTGGATTTATGGACTTTGGGACTTTGGGACTTTTGGACTTTGGGACTTTGGGACTTTGGGACTTTGGGACTTTGGGACTTTGGGACTTTGGGACTTTGGGACTTTGGGACTTTGGGACTTTGGGACTTTGGGACTTTGGGACTTTGGGACTTTGGGACTTTGGGACTTTTGGACTTTTGGACTTTGGGACTTTATTTAAAGTGAGGTGAAAATTAAGTTTATGAAGAAGTTTCACTTCTTACGTGTGTACACTAGTACACGCAATTTTTTTTTTTAGTCGGTAGGAGTCTGGCATGGCGTCCATAAAGAATTTCCTCACGTTAAAAAAAAGCAAAAAAAAAATCGAAATAACTTATTAGGTACTTAGGGCTAATAAAATTTTATTTTTTAGTTTTTGTTTGGAGTCGGTTATGTTTATGTTAAAAAAGTTAGGGACTTAGGGACTTTGGACTTGTGGACTTTGGTACTTTGAGACTTTGGGACCTTGGGACCTTGGGACTTTGGGACTTTGGGACTTTGAGACTTTGAGACTTTGGGACTTTGACTTTGGAACTTTGACTATGGAACTTTTGGACTTTTGTACTTTGGGACTTTGGGACTTTTGGACTTTGGGAGCTTGGGACCTTGGGACTTTTGGACTTTGGGACTTTGGAACTTTTGGACTTTGGGACTTTGGGACTTTTGGCCTTTGGGACTTTGGGACTTTGGGACTTTTGGACTTTTGGACTTTTGGACTTTGGGACTTTTGTACTTTTGGACTTTTGTACTTTTGGACTTTGGGACGTTGGGACTTTGTTTGGGACTTTTGGACTTTGGGACTTTTGGACTTTTGGACTTTTGGACTTTGGGACTTTTGGACTTTTGGACTTTTGGACTTTTGGACTTTGGGACTTTGGGACTTTTGGACTTTGGGACTTTGGGACTTTTGGACTTTTGGACTTTTGGACTTTTGGAATTTTGGACTTTTGGACTTTTGGACTTTTGGACTTTTGGACTTTTGGACTTTTGGACTTTTGGACTTTTGGACTTTTGGACTTTTGGACTTTGGGACATTTGGACTTTTGGAATTTTTGGATTTATGGACTTTGGGACTTTGGGACTTTTGGACTTTGGGACTTTGGGACTTTGGGACTTTGGGACTTTGGGACTTTGGGACTTTGGGACTTTGGGACTTTGGGACTTTGGGACTTTGGGACTTTGGGACTTTGGGACTTTGGGACTTTTGGACTTTTGGACTTTGGGACTTTATTTAAAGTGAGGTGAAAATTAAGTTTATGAAGAAGTTTCACTTCTTACGTGTGTACACTAGTACACGCAATTTTTTTTTTTAGTCGGTAGGAGTCTGGCATGGCGTCCATAAAGAATTTCCTCACGTTAAAAAAAAGCAAAAAAAAAATCGAAATAACTTATTAGGTACTTAGGGCTAATAAAATTTTATTTTTTAGTTTTTGTTTGGAGTCGGTTATGTTTATGTTAAAAAAGTTTTATTATGTGTGGAAATCCTCATAGACGTTAAGCCGGATTCCTACCGAATAAAACCACACGATGCCGTTCCACCTGCCTACGGTCGGGAGTCCCAGGTACTCCCTCGGATGGATACCCCCAGAGTTCCCGGCACTAATTCAGGTTATGATTCTATTCCCTGGGATATTTAATTGTATTAAGTAGGTAAGGTAGGTACATAATATGGAAACCTACATACTAAATTCGCTGAGGCTACGCACACATAGACAACTCATTCACAGACACGAGGTCAGGCGGTCCTGAACCGAATTTTCGATACTGATTTGTGCGCGAGTGTGTGTAGCAGAGGGTAGCACAGTGTACTGCCTAGAACAAGCTAGCTGGACAAAAACAACATTAACTATTCTGGAAACTGTTACTGAGGGTAGTTAGAGTATAAGTTGCTAATCATAAATATGGGTAATGTTTTCTATGAAATGTGTTAAAACATTAGTAATGAGGGTAAGTATTTAAGATACTCGATTAAAATCCATTAAATTAGTTGCGTTTAAGCTCCTAATACGAAAACATTTGAGGTGCTCTCGTTTGTTGTTAAGTTGAGAATTGGTGATGGATTCAATAACCAAGGGTAAGTAGTTTTTTTTATATTACTATATTCAATGTTGTTTAACGCGTAACCAGTAAAAAAACGTTTGATTTAAAATAAATAACCAAAAAATTTAAAATTTGTAATTTACAAGACCATAAGTAAAAATCCCCTCATTTCCCCGGGCTGTTGTTTTTATTAAACGAGAAATTTATCATTTTAGTTTTAAATGCATGAACTTTTTTTTGCTCGAATTTGCTCTTTTATTTTTTATTAATTTTTTTGTTGGAGGCCGTTTTACTTTATAGAAAATGGAGCTTTTTAAAGAATGGGTGAAAACTTTCAGTGATGGGAGAAATGCTGCGCTTTTTAATTTTATTGCGATGAAACATGATCTGGGCAGCATATCGGAGCAATCGTTCAAGGACATCAAGGCAGTTATTTCGAGATTTTTTGCGAAATTATCGGAGAAATGAGAAAATTCTCGTACAATTCGGGATAGCTTTCTGTCTTTGAATAAGTCGTGGCTAGAAGGGAATATAACTTTTCGTACGTTAAAAAACTCTGCAGAGCCGTCTACATCATCTCAACAACTCATGGCTGGCCCTGGAAGACCGAAAGTAGACTTGCAAGATGCCGCTCCCAAGACTAAACGTCGACGTGTCGATGATCTTATTCAATCCCGAAGTTCTGAAGAACTGATCGCTGCTGCCGAGATATCTTCCCGACTATCTGGTACATACCTATATAAATATAATATTGTATATGTATTACATATACATATACTTATATGTGTAAATCTTTCTTAATAATACCTCTAAATTTAACTTCTGTTACTTACTTTCAGGAAAAAGAACTACGGCCAGTCTGATCGGGCAGGCCAGCGAGAGTCCAGAAAAAATCAAAGATTCCCTAAAGGCGACTAAAGAAATGAAGGAGATTCCCAAAAAAAAAGACGGTTCTGCTCCTCCTGAGGTTTTAGATTAAATTTTAGAGGCAACAAGTAATTAAAAGAGAAATGCGGTCCATACGTTAAGTGTTGTATGTCATAGACTACACAGAAGAAGATTCTTTGGAAGAAGAATTGAGTGATGATGAGTAGGTTAAGTTATTGTTTCCTTTTGTGTAACTTATTGTTTCCTCTTATTCTATTTTATCCTGTTATGTTTTTGTGTAGGTTAAGAAATATATTATGGATGTCAATTTTTTGTTTTAATTTTTTCTCGCTAAAACTATACACTGAAAACAACTTAGATGTGTATAAACATAAATAACAAACACTTTCAAAATTAAAAACATTGATAAATAATATTGTCCAGCTAGCTTGTTCTAGGCAGTACACTGTGGGTAGGTGTGAAAAAAAAGTACATAAGTACCTACATGAGTTTCCCATCTGTACTATCTCTAATTTTTGCTAATACTGCCTATATTCGTCGAATAATTTGTAAGTATTAGGTAATCCTTTTTTACCCACGGACTAACTTACCTACTTACCACATTTTGCGTTTTTGGATGTGTAGTGTGGCATTAGCCTGACTGGTCCTGTATGTGTAGTATCGTTGGTATTTTGGTTCAGTTCACAAAATGGTTAAAGATTTTCTCCTGTACTTAGTGCCCAATGACACAATTACCTTCTAGTAAAGTTGTGAAGTCTTGTCTCTGGCTACCCACTCGGTTATAAGCGTGATGCATGTCAATGTCAATACTACCTACCTACATCTTACTATCTTACTAATCCTACTAATATTATAAATGTGAAAGTTTGTGAAGATATTTGAATGTTTAGATGTTTGGATGTTTGTTACTCAATCACGCTCTAACGGCTGAACGGATTGGGCTGAAATTTGGAACAGAGATAGCTCATAGTCTGGAATAACACATAGGCTACTTTTCATCCCGGGAAAATGTTACTATGGGAAGCGGGAACGGGTACCGAATATCACGCGGGCGAAGCCGCGAGCATTGTCTAGTCTTACTAATATTATAAATGCGAAAGTTTGTGAGTGATGATGTTTGTTACTCTTTCACGCTCAAACGGCTGAATGGATCGGGCTGAAATTCGGTACAGGGGTAGATATAGGTCTGGAATAACACATAGGCTACTTTTTATCCCGGGAATAAGTTCCCACGGGAAGCGGTAACGGGAACAAAACTTGACGCGGGCGAAGCTGCGGGCGGTAGCTAGTATTCAATAATCATGAAAAATATGATTTACCTACCTATGCAAAATCATTACAATAATATTGCACCTACATTATTCTTATTACCACGACTTAAGTTTCCTGCCTTGCATTTTATTTGGGTTTCGTACCCAAATGGTAAAATGGGACCCTTTTCATGAGACTTCGCCGTCTATTTGTCTGTTTGTCTATCCGTACCGAGGCTGTATCTCAAGAACCGTGACAGTTAGAAAGCTAAAATTTTCGCAGCTGTTGACGCTATAGTAGCAAATACCTACCTTTATCAGAAAAAGGGAGTGAATATGGGGGGCTGTCATACAACAAATCATCGATTTTTTGGCCGATGTTTGGTTCGGAATCCTCTGAGCGCGAGTCCGACTCGCACTTGGCCGGTGTTTTTGAGTACCTACCAACATACAGTCATAAATAATAGCCCACTAGGTAATTGCACAAATTAGAGATAGTACAGATGGAAAACTCATGTATTTACTTTTTTTCACACCTACCCTCTGCTACACACACCTCCGCTCGAATCAGTATCGAAAATTCGGTTGAGACCGCCTGACCTTGTGTCTGTGAATGAGTTGTCTGTGTGTGCGTAGCCTCAGCGAATTTAGTATGTAGGTTTCCATCGGTACTATCCCTAATTTGTGGTAATTGTATATTTTTTTTTATCCATAAATTTCCAAAACTAGCGGTGAATTTAGTACCTGTATCTGCATCGAATCATACTGCTTCATGACCAAGTGTAGCCAGAATATAATAATAGGTAGCCAACCCAACTCCTTTCAATTGTTTATCTACTACCTAATTTCTCGATGATAGGTACGCCTATAGGTAAGCCACATTTGCAACAACTTTAATTTTAGGTATTTTTCTTAAGTATGTACCAAATTTTTTCTGAAAACCTTGAGAAGTTCCAAAGAAATACCTTTCTGTAAGTCGAAATTAGCTTACAAAGTGTTCAGGACTTTATCTAATGAATGGTAAAGCTCATATGCTCCAACACCCCGAAGTCGACACAGCCCTTGTCTTATGAGTTTGCGCGCAAGGATACAATATTGTTATTGCCACTTGTTGGGCGCCACTAAGCTCAGTTAACGCGGGGTGAGCCGCGCGATCGGCCACGTGTCTCGTATCGTGTCTCCACCACATACTACAGAATACTTTTACGACAAACTTTACCGTGACGTTCTATGACATACATTTTATAGGTTTAAACAGTTCTTAGTGGTTCAGATTCGCGAAATGGATTTATAAATTGCCTGTGACGTTGGAGAAGGATAGTTTTGCAGATCATGTCTCGAAGAAAGCAAGCTAAACCGAGATCTTTTAAAGGTGAGTTTAGATTTTAACCTTTCAATGATTAATCAATTTATTATATTTATTATATTAAGAACAAATTCATTATTTGGGTCTTATATTTCCAGAACTTTTCACGAAACAAGAGTTTTCCGGAATTGGTTTTAATCAAACACTTTCTTTTTAACAAATTTCGTTGAATAAAGTTTTAAAATAGTCATAAATAATGTAGTTTCAGTACGGTTGAGTTGACGGTCAAAAAGTATCTATGAGGTAGGTATAATCGATTTTACTTGGAAACTACAATGTTTTTGAGTTGGAGGGTGGGTAGTTAACAATCTGAAAGCAAAAATATTTGGCACTGGGAAGAGAGGAAGAACGTGATTGCTGATGTCGTATAATAAGCTTATTCCGATCATTGTCGGGCTATTATTATAAGTTTAGACATCAACAAAAATTACCAGAAGCTGTGTGCTAGTACAGAAACGTGATGATACCTCAATATGTGGCCTACGCATCGGCTACGGTACAATTTGACAGTTTTCGTAGCTGTTAAGCTACGATTTTGATAGGACACAATAAAATTAAAATTTCAGACTTGGGACCTAAATCAAAATGATTAGGTACTTTTGGTTGTATAATCTACTTTTAGGTCACCCTACATTTTTAGTATATACCGTAAAAGAAAATAATAACTAAGTTCAATAAGAATAAATAAAACTGTAATAAGAAATGAAAATGAAGATTTAGTTTTGTAATAAGTGTTATTTATTATTATTATTCTTATTATTTAAAATCAAGCAGCAGCTGAATCAACTGGTAATGCCTGTATCCTGCTGTTCTCCATTAGTGTCCATTGAAGTTCAGATGCTTATCAAGCTTATTCTTGAATTGATTCGCATTTTGTGCGGATTTCACTTCGTCTGGGAGTTTATTCCACACTCTAACAACTCTGTTGCTCAAAAAATGTTTATGGGGAGGGGATTAGGTATTGTGAGAGAAGCAGATGCTGGTCCGTAACTTTAGACCTCTTTTTTTTTGACGTGAGGAATATCCTACATGTATGCTACGCCGGACTCCTACCGACTAAATCACACGTATCCTACATATCAGTGTGAGCCTACGGTTGTGAGCCACGGGTAAGCCCTCGGAAGGATACCCCAGAACGCAGTGACCTCTTAGATGGGTGTTGTTGTTTCGCAAGAACAGTTGATTAAATCCCTCTATATCTATATCGTAATGCCCATTCAGGATCTTAAACGTCTCAATCAGATCTCCACGTCTCTCCCTGCTACTTTTAAGTGTAGTCAATAATTTATTACGTTTTCGGCAGTTCATTTCATACATTGTCAGAATCTTCGCATATAATTATACTTGCAATACTTGCATGCAAACGAGATGACGGTAGTACACAATTAATGGCTATACTCAATGAGAGGACACACGGCTGCGTGATGGACGTCGCACGGTACGGTGACGCGCGGATGCGGTCGCAGCGCCCTAATATCAGCGTTTTATCAGTGACTCGTCGCGGTCGCATGCCCGCCATCATGCACACATGGATGCATCGTCTGTGCTAACTGGGAGGCCAAAATAACGATCTGACATCAGCATTTTTCACATTACTGTATTTAATTTCAGACACTTTATCTTTGAAGTTAAGGATACTGAGAGAAAAAGGCTACCACCGCCGAACGATAGATTTTCTCTCTCTGTACTGTACCGGTTCTTTGATTTAGACACAGATTGAAAACACAAACACGCTACTGAATAACAGTCCTTTCATTTCAGTTACAACGTTGCTGACAAGCTTCTCGTTTCTAAGAAAATATGACAGTCATGTAGGTATGTACTACCCGTTCGCTCTAACTTTGCCGCTGGCGTAGCGGCGTATACCCGAATAGTTAATTAGACGAAGTAAATTGACAGTAGCTAATGTCACTTCTACATAGAAAATAATAAGCAACATTGTATGAAGAAGTAACATTAGTCGCTGTCAATTTACTTCGTCTAATTAAAAATTCGACTCTAGTATGGAGCCGAGCGGCAAAGTTAGAGCGAACGAGCAGTATTTAGCTAGTCAAAAGGCCGGAACTGCATCCAAAACTTTAAAGAAATGAATACCAATCATGGACCAGTGCAGATAGCTTTTAAAATATAAAAAAATAATAGTAGAATGAAACCTATTGCAAAAGGAAGAGAACGTGACAAAAATAACAGGAAACATAATTTACGGGCGATCTGAGGTCGGGAAGTGAAAAAATGCGGGTTTTAAGGGGGGAAAAGGGGTTTTCTCGATTTCCGACAAAACTACAAGTCCTATGGAAAAATATTTAATGGCAAAGTTGTAGGAAATAAAAAAATCTACAACTTTTGGATTTACACTTTTATGACAAAACCTCAAAAAGTATGTCAAAAACTCAAAAAACCGAGTTTTTGTATGAGATTTTTTTCTTTTACAAAAATGTTCGTTTTTTCATGAATTTGGCAGAAACCTTCCTTTTTATGTTCCTAATGCACTGTAATTTTTTGATCCATAATATTTATTTTTTCTCCTTTTATTGACTTAATAACGCAAAAGCATTGAAATTTTCGATCAAAAAATCACCTGTCAAAATATCAGATATTTTAAAAAAAATGGTGGGCTTTTTGTTACTTAAAATCTCTTCTTTCTGATGATGTAAAAATATATAAGTATACATCACAATGGTAAATTTTCTCAGAAAATGCAAAAGAACTCCAATAATATTTTTCTATTTTAAATATTCATGTACAATTTCGAGCTATTTATTATATTACTTGTAGTTATAACGGAAATCGAGAAAACCCCTTTTCCCCCTTAAAACCCCCATTTTTTTCACTTCCCGACCTCAGATCGCCCGTAAATTATTTTTTCTGTTATTTTTGTCACATTCTCTTCCTTTTGCAATAGGTTTCATTCTACTACATTTTTTTACATTTTTCATCATTTTCAGAGCTATTTGCACTGGTCTATCAGTAGCTATAGCGTGTGTGGCGTATAATACAAGAACAACCATTGACACTAAATCCTGGTCATCAATTCAAATGTGGGAATTTTTTTTGTTGATTTAACCTTCCTTATGGCTGAAGTGAATGACGATGTGAGCCGATGACTACCCAGGTTCAAGCGATGTTCTTACTTGGGTCAGTAATATTTGGACCTCAGATTTGGACCTGTAGACTAGATCATGTAAACTAGACGATACAGTCGTTTATCGATAGAAATAACTCCACTGCATTGTTATAGGACTATCTCTAACATAAAAGATATTAAGAAGCTTATCTAAAAGGATCTGTTTTATAGAGTTCAAACAAATGCGGTGACCCAGTGGCAATCGATGGCAGTACCTACCTCCTATTACATTATTTTAAAACACAAGCAAATCACCAATACTAAAGATTTTGAACAAATTACGTGGACCATTAGTATTAAGAACTCGGTTAAATCTTTTGAATTGGATGAACATTATTATTTACTACTAGCGGACGTCACGCGGCTTCACCCGCGTAGTTCCCGTTTCCGTGGAAATATGGGAATAAAATATAGCCTATGTTCACCGCAAAAAGTGTAGCTTTCCAACAGTGAAAGAATTTTTCAAATCGGTCCAGTAGTTCTGGAGCAGTTACAAACAAACAAACAAAAAAACAAATCTTTCCTCTTTATAATATTAGTATAGATTAGCGGAGATGTAGTTGCATCCCAGACTTCTCAAGCCCCGAGTTCGTTGACACACTTCTAGCTAACTACACTTTCAGTTTTCTTGGAAGTGAAGTGACTTTCGTCTAGAGACCATAGCCTGTGTACCTGTATCTACAGGACATGCCCGTTAGTAAGATATATCCTTGTGGACGTAGTTATAGTATTATGTACAGCTTGGCAAAAAAGTCTAGAAACGGAACTAATATTTGGCAGGCTGGCTACATTGGCAAAAAGCTGCCAATAACGTCACTGAAGCCTGTCAGTCAATGACGTTATACAATTTGATTGGTGGGTTTTATTGACGGTTGTTGGCAACTGGATACTGATTGGTGGTTCTTTTTAACGGGTTGCCATATGAACAGCACAGTGGCTCCTCCATTATTTTCTTCTCTTTTTTGCCAAGCTGTACTTACTTATTTGGTGTCATTCTGAGCCATGATTACCAAAATCTAAAAGCTCAATAAGTTATTGAACTTAACTAACAGTACAGTTGAGCTTTACAGTAGGTACACAAAGTAAGCGAGTACAATGTTATTTGTTGTAGAACTAACAGCTATGTAATGTTGTAACTTTATGTATCGATCTAGTGGCGTCTAGTACTTTCGTAATGCGTCCCATGGGGAGCGCGGGGATGCTGCGACTCTCTGACTGGCTCCAGGGATATCTAATGCAATGCTCCGAGCTTCTCAGTTCTTATACGTATAACATATTGTATACTTCATTCTCATTGTTACTTGAGAGCATTCTTATTGTAATTACGAGATGCAGTTTTATTTCGGTTTGGCTAATAAAATATTGGATCAGTGTGCTTGTTGTGTATTCGGCGCGGGTATCTTTTGATTTGATATATTGTGGGTGTGGCGCTCTCCGGGCCCGCTGCCTCACAGGGGTCCAATAACACGTCAATTTCAGCTCACCGTCCCTCATGCGGAGGAATTAAAATTGTACATTCAGTGAAAATGTTAATCCTTCCCTATCCCGGGCGTAAAATATAAACGAATTGGCTAATCTTGAACAGTTTTACTGAATGTACCTAATTCGTGTTCTAAAAGATTATTATTTAAGATACCTATCATCGACATTGTAATGTACCGACTGATGCAGACAATTTTATTTGGTTCAAACAATTAACACAGAAACTATACTTTAACGTAGTACATACATCAGTGACACATTTCTACTCGGAGAATTCCACTCGCACTGGGCTAGTTTGGTTTAAGTTAAAATTTTTATAGCAGCAATGTAGGGTAGAACAACCCCCCGCCAAATGGACCGACGACCTGAAAAGGCAGCAGGGATTGACTGGATGCGGAAGGCGCGCGTTTTGTGGCGTAATTTAGGACAGGCCGACATTCAGCAGTAGACTGCCACAGGCTGATTTGAATTAATGACTGCAATGTAAAAGAAAGTTAAATGAAATTTATTAGAATTAATATAGGTACCTACCTGAAATAAGGATCAGAAATTACACTGCAACTTTGTAACTTTAAAATGTCATATAAACACCCTTTATACCCTTATATAGTAGTAGGTGGGCATTTGTAATTACGTAAGTAATGTACCAACAAATAACACGGAATTGATCGAGGGTGGAAGGTGTAAAGATCACAATAAAACGTATGAATGTTTTATTCGAGGTAAAAGCTTCGGATGGACGTATTTGTAAGCCTTTTGAAGAGGGTTAAGTCAATTTGGCTTTGTACGTCAACTTTTTTACCGAGCTTAAGGGCTCCAATGTTTAGACTAGTCTAATGCAGTCGCCTAAATTATTAACCTTTTTACGTTTAAGCGTCCTATACTCATGGCAAATCTGGTTAACGCTCACGATATGAAGTGTTTTTTAAGAACACTAGTTTGTGGTCACAAAATATTGTCATACCTGGGCAAATGGGATTCTGGTCGATGAAGAAAATGCAAAAGGTTTCAATTTGAGGGCTATCTGGTAAGAATTTATCGGTGTTGATGTTTTATCAGATTCGTGTTGTACCTTATAATTTTCTTGAGCTTAAAAAAGTATGAATCAAATATGTGCATAGTTCCCATGGCCCAAATCATGTGGGACGACAGTTAGTTTTATCAATCGTCCATCACAGGAGGCATGGAGGGACGAAAATATTAATGATGTACGTATTGAGCCAAGTCAATACGTACATCATCAGATCATGTCAATGGCGCAAAATAACAAAATTTATTTTCGCCTATTACAATAACATTTTATAGCTTGTTATCAGGTATTTTGGCCAGTGGTGCAGTTGTAGATAATATTAATGAGGCATTACTCTTAATATTACCAATGAGTCTGTTTTATGTAACGACACGAAGTTGTTGATCAAAGCAGAGCGAGGCCAAGTTCGGGACGTTTCCAGGGCTGTCAACTGAACTTTTTAAATAGGTATTTTGAGATTTGAGTTTTATTATAAACTAGCTGACCCCACAACTTCGTTTGGGGATAAGGTGTATGAAAGGAGAGGTATTTCTTCATCAGACTCATCAAGCAGCGTGTAAAACTGCTCTGTTTAGGTACTTAATCATAAACAAGCTTAATGATTAAGGCTATTTTAAAATAATTCAGTCCGCGCACCCTTCCTGGATTTCCACATGTGTAACAAAACCAAAATAAATCGTTCGAATCGCAAAAGTTCTTGGGTTTTAGAAAGTCAAACCAAAAACAAACAAAAAATGGCTTGTTTCGTTTCGACTTTAGAGTAGAAGATGCAAAGCGTGAAACAGATTGACGGAGATGCATTTATGTACACACGACATACCTACGCCTTTTTGTTACCTTTGCAAAGGGATAAGCGGAACCATACCAGAAGCGGTTACAACAGGCTTCCAAATGAAATAAAAAGTATGACCTAAATTATGTTTAAAAAGTGTACAAAAAGTAAATTGTACTGCAAGGGCTACTATGCAATTGATGACTATTTGCTTGACAAGAAAGCCTGGAAATGATCTGCTTGCTCTACTGCATTCTCAAACCAATGGTTTGTGATATTTAGTTCATATGCTATACATATATAGATATATATATGCTATACATACATAGAAGCGCTCGTGGCCCCGCGGACTCAGTGTTCTGTAAACGATCACTGCAGTAAGCAACTTTCACTATGGCCGGTCCACGGATGGGTGACCATCCATGTGATCACTTTGTGACATTTATTTGAGCGTTTCCGTGCTTCAGAAGGCACGTTAAGCCGTTGGTCCCGGTTGCCAGTAAAATGGCAGTCGTTAAGCTTATTTCAACAGCAGGCAGTCACAACCTGCGCCTGTCCATTTAAACACGGCAATACGGCTCACCACCTTTACGTGGGACAAATTATACAAAGGTGAAATGTGGGCATATAATATGCCTCTGCCTACCCCTTCGGGGATAAAGGCGTGACCATATGTATGTATATGTATGTATGTATGCTATACATTATTTGCATTGTTTTACACTTTCTACGTTTCTACAGTACTTAAACATGACTGAAAATTGCAAAAAACTTCATTTGCTTCATCGGTATTAACAGAAGCAGCCCTAGGTGTTCCGCGTCCATAAAACTTATAGAGGCTCCGCAGAGAATCGCCGGCAAATTTCCCCTGGGTGCCGCGCACCTCCCCTGCACGCCTTTGGGAAATACGCTAAAGCCATATCATAACAGTTTTATGTTGATGTTGACCTCGCGTCTACCACCACTTATTGATATCATTACTGACCGCTTTCTGTTATACAATTACCTTTAATTTAAAAAAGAAGTTAAAAGCCTGCCGATCCCTTAGTCGTGTTGATCTGGACAGAAACTGGTTGTGGCAACTTGGTGTTGATATTTTTGCAGCTACCCATATTTGTATTGAATACTAGCGGACTCAGCGCGGTTTCACCCGCGTGGAGTCCGATCCTTATTTTGCATTAGTCCACTTTTTCCTATTGGTTAAACCTAGTTCTTTTATACGTAAATATAATTATTTCGTCAAAACATATCACTCTTTCTTGCACGCCAAAATGTACCTATATCTTCCATCTGTATCTTGTTTCAACCGATTAGAGTCAAACGGAACGGACTCATAAGGGGAGTGGTTGACAAAGTTTGCGAAAAGAGGTGCAAATAAAGACGTTCTTCTCGGTATCAGTATACGAAAAATGACAGCCAAAAGTAGATTTGAAATCTAAAAGATGTGTGTCAAAAGATGGTTTTATCAGAAATTGTGTATTTATTATAAATAATTAGTAAAACATCATTGAAATAGCCCATATTTTTTTTAGAAGAAGACGTTTTATGACATCTATTTATTAATGAATGATAATAAAATTTATATCAGAGACTAAAAGAAACATAGACCTCTAAAATGGTTTTCTTCAATTTTGAATAAGTATAAGTTTTAACTAATTATAACTAATAATGTATTCAAAGAATACATCACATTGCTTGCTTCCCCGCGCTCGCCCGAAAATCTAGTGCGGGGGGAGTCGTGTTGCTAGACGGACGTGTGTCGCTCTGGTCTACAAAATATTCCCGTAAAATGTTATATTTTCATTCATGTACAGAGTAATGCGTGTAACAGAGCCAGAGCCCGAGTTACACAATGCATACTGCATTACATAAGAATATAATGCATTTCAACTTATTTTTCGTATTGTTTTATTAAATTACTTCGAAAGGTAGTCATGCTTATATTGTATAAGCGGTACTTAATCATTTCAATATAAATAAATGAAGAAATATTTGTGAACATTCTCACACAACTTAAGCTATTATAACCTTGTGCTAAGGGATATAGACAACTGATGAAAATACTTATAATAGTTATTATTAACACACTGCTTTTTTGAGACACTGCTCTCAACCTAAGCTGAAAGAATTGACTCTTTTAGCTTATTACGTCTTGTAGGTCGCCACAAGTAGGCACCATCTACCGGCAAATTGGTTAAGGTATAAAAGTTAATAAAGTGAGTGCCCGCCGAGTTTCTTGCTAGTCTACTCATAATAATAAAACTGTTGAGGGTCGAGAGTCTGAATATGGAAGCTATTTAAAAAAAAAAGAACGCGTTCTCTAATCGATACCTACTTAAGCCAAAATGAAATTTAAAATTTTCATGTCCGTCTGTATTCCGAATACGTATCACGCCGAAACTACTGATTTGAATGAAAATTGATCCGAGGAAGTTCAGGAGTTAGCGACATCTCAACTTCTCTAAAATTAGAATTCAAGAGTTCCTTTGAATGTGAGGGTAAATCTAAACCTGCGTGTTGCTTTATCATTTTTTTCATTCAAATCGATTCTGTAGTTTCTACGTGATACTTATTCGGGATACAGACAGACAGACAGACATGAAATGTATGAATGTATTCCGAATACGTATCACGCCGAAACTACTGATTTGAATGAAAATTGATCCGAGGAAGTTCAGGAGTTAGCGACATCTCAACTTCTCTAAAATTAGAATTCAAGAGTTCCTTTGAATGTGAGGGTAAATCTAAACCTGCGTGTTGCTTTATCATTTTTTTCATTCAAATCGATTCTGTAGTTTCTACGTGATACTTATTCGGGATACAGACAGACAGACAGACATGAAAATTTTAAATTGTATTTTCGGCTTCAGTATCGATTAGAGAACATCCTTCAATAAAAATTTTCAAAATATCTTCCATGTACAGACTCTCGACCCTCAACAGTTTTATTATAAGTACTAGCTGACCCTCGCAACTTCGTTTACGTCACATAAGGTTTACGAAAATAGAGGTAATTCTTCATCAGACTCATCAAGCCCCGTGTGAAACGGCCATGTTTGCTTAATCATAAAAGAGCTTAAAGATTAAGGCTATTCTAAAACAATTCAGTCCACGCCTTCGGCGCGGACTGAATTATTTTACAACATCCTTAATAATTAAGCTCTTTTATGATTTAAGCCAACACGCCCGTTTAGATTTACCCTCTCATTCAAAGGAACCCTTGAATTCTAGGTTTGGCGAAAGTTGATATGCCTCTAATTTCTGAACCACAAAACCCTCAACCATAAAACTTGTGTGGAATAATGCTTAAAGTACTCCCTTTCTGTCGCTAAAAAAATATTTGAAATCGGACTACGCGTTGTGCAATAACAGCTGAATAACCATTTCATCTTTCATCCCCTCTCCTGAAGGAACCGCGGAAAATATCGTGATCAAAAGTATCCTAGAACCTTCCTCGGAACATAAGCTCAGATTGTACTAAGTTTCATTCAAATCGATTTAGTAGTTTCGGCGTGATACTTATTCGGGATACAGACAGACAGACAGACGGACATGAAAAGTTTACTAACTAACTAACTAACTATCTTCACGCCAAATCCCTTGCGGGGTAGGCAGAAAGAACCGAGCGCCACACGGCACGGTCCATACACACCTCACTTGCTTCTTCAACTTTCATTTTTCTTTTCATGCATGCACGTCGGTTCCTACGGCTCTTGACATCACCTTCAACTAACACACGATTAATTTGGTCGTGGTAGGTGTGTCGTGGCCTTCCCCGACTCCTACGTCCATCCACTTTCGCGTTGTATATCTGTTTTGTCATTCTTTCATCTCCCATTCGTTCCACATGCCCGAACCATCGTAGCATGCCCTTCCTTACTTTAACACCGACACTCTCTTTCAGACCAACTCTCTTTCTTACATCTTCATTCCGAACGCGATCTGCGAGCGTTACTCCGCAGATTTTGCGTAGCGCGCGCATCTCGACCGCGTTTATTCTACTTTCATGCGTTTCCTGCCATACCCAACTCTCGCTTCCATACGTTAGCGTAGGTATCAGCACCGCATTGTGTACTGCGAGCTGGGCCTTTTGACTTAAGCCCTTGGTACCTAAAAGTTTGCCTAACGCTCCATTCACACTATTGCCCGCAGTTACCCTCTTTTCTACATCAGCGGTGTACCGTCCATCCCTGCTAAATGCACATCCAAGATATACAAACTCATCCACCTGTTCCAGCACTACATCATTTACAGTTATCCTGGCATTCGTTCTGTCCTCTTCTCTTTCGAATACCATCACTTTCGTTTTAGTCGCGTTCAATTGTAAGCCTCTCATTAGACAATCATCTTTCATCGTTGTGACTAGTGACTGTAGTTCTGATGGCGATTCGGCTATGAGCACGGCATCATCTGCATACAGCAAACAGTTCACAAGTAAGTCACCCATTCGCAATCCAACATTCATCGATCTTACTCTCTTAAGACAATCGTCCAGGTACAGGACAAACAGCAGAGCCGACAGCACGCAGCCCTGTCTGACGCCAATGTTGACGTCAAACCAGGGAGACAGGCTGCCGCCCACCCGCACACATGCCGTACATCCCACATATGTAGACTGCACAGCACGAAGCAGCGCACCATCAATCCCGTATCCTGGCAATATATCCCAGAGATCCTTCCGTACAACTCTGTCAAATGCTTTCTCCATGTCCACAAAACCGCAGAAAACCTTCCGGCCTACAGCCAGCTGCTTCTCTACGATGTTGCGGAGAGAGAAAACTTGGTCCATACATCCCCTTCCATTTCGGAAACCACCCTGCGCCTCCCACAGTAATCCGTCAGATTCCAACCTCATTCTCCTTTCAATAATTTTGCCATACACTTTAGCTGCTATACTGATCAAACTGATGGCCCTATAGTTGGCGCACTCCATACGTGAGCCCTTGCCTTTATACAAGGGCACGATGATAGCACGCCTCCAGTCCATTGGGACCCTTCCAGTCTTCCAGCATAGATTGCTCAATGACCAGAAGGCGTCTCGGACGCAAGGACCACCTAATTTGATCATTTCAGCAGATATCCTATCAATTCCTGCAGACTTTCCATTTTTCAAGCTTCGTATCGACCATTCAATCTCTTCCAAAGTAATATCTCCGCTTGATGCTTGCACTGCAAGATCAGTCATCGACTCCCTCGCAGTGCCCGCATCCGGGAGATATTCATACATTTCTCCAAAGTACTCATTCCACCGCTCTAACACCTCTAATGGGTCCGCAAGAATGTCCCCAGCTTTACTCTTTATCTTATCCATTCTGGAAACTGACGAACAGCTCCGAGACTTCTTGACCTCCCTCCAAAAGAGTTTGGTATTTGTCTCGAAGTTCCTCGTCAGCTTCTCTTCCGCAATCAAATTTATTCTTTCACGCTTCTCTTTCACTAAAGCTTTGGCTTCATTCTTGCAGAGGCGGTAAATTTCTTTCTTCGTGTCTTTCATACTGTCATTCAGTTGCAAAGATGAGACATAATCCAACCACGCTTTCTTCTTTCTTGCTACGCAGGATTGTACCTCTGCATCCCACCAGGCATCACCTTTCGAATGTTCATGTCTCTTTGCACTCCCACATGCTTCTTTTGCACTATCCACTATACTTTCTTTCATAATATTCCAGCATTCATCCACATCTAAGTCGGAAAGGCTCGCGTTTGCAAGCCTTTCACTGACTAAGCCTACATACATACTCCTTATGCTTTCATCTTCCAGTTTTTCACTCTTTATCCTTTCATAGTCTCCGAAGGGGACACGCACTCGCCAGTGCCTCCACTTCTTGAAAAGACCAACAAACCGGCTTACCACCAGGTAGTGGTCAGTTTCAAGAGTGGGGCCTCTGTAGGCCCTTGTATCCCTTATAGCCTCTCGGAGACGACTGTCTATCAAAATCAAATCAATTACACTTTTTTCTTCCTTCCGTCTCCAAGTATACGTGTGGATATCTTTGTGACGGAATAAACTGTTCGCCACAAGGAGGTCTCGTTCCAAGCATACGTCTAAGATTGACTTACCAGCATCATTCGCTCTCTTATCTCCATACGGACCAAGGACAGCATCGAAGCCATCTCGCTTGGTCCCCACCCATCCATTCAAATCACCACACATGATCAACTTTTCATTCCCCTCAGCCAAATCGAGGACGTCCCTAACGGAATCCCAGAACTCCGCGAGCACTTGGGGATTAGCCGAGCTGACGGGAGCATAGGCTGCGACCAAAAAAACTCTCGTGATCCCCAGTTTTATACGTACCCACAGGAGTCTTGGGCCTGCCAATCCATAATCTTTCACTCCAGAAGCGAAACGGGAGGAGAGCAAGACACCCACTCCCTTACTGGCATGATCCTCTTGGTCCACTCCGGACCACAAAGCAATTATGCCGCCAGGAAGATCGTCAATGCCGCTCCCCTTCCGCTTCGTCTCTGTGACACACAATACATCCAGGCATCGCTCTTTCATTACATCTATCAATTCATTCATCTTACCTTCCATACCACCACGCACATTCCACGTGCCTATCCGGCACTCGGCTCCTCGCATCCCGCCAGAGTTGGCGCTGCGTGAAGGGTGGCGGCCCCCTTCGCCGCGTGCGCATGCAGTCATACCGACGGGGGCACACCGGTATGCGTCGCCTCGGGGGGACGCCCTAGCCCTGTCGGGACTCATTTCTCGGTAGTGATTGGTTTCGCGTTTTCGCTTTCGCCGCTACTTACGGGGAGGGCCCGAGCACAGGTAACGCTCTTCGTGAAGGCACACTACATCCTCCCCATGAAAAGTTTAAATTACATTTTCGGCTTCAGTATCGATTAGAGAACACCCTGCAATTAAAATTTTCAAAATATCTTCCATGTACAGACTCTCGACCCTCAACAGTTTTATTATAAGTATAGATAGATAATTCAGGCCGCGCCGAGGGCGTGGACTGAATTATTTTAGAGATTCTAAAATAATTCAGTCCATTCTAAAATTTTCCACGGGGCTTAATCATTAAGCTCTTAACTATAAGAGCTTAATGATTAAGCCCCGTTTTATTATTATTGAAGGATGTTCTCTAATCGATACTGAAGCCGAAAATGCAATTTAAAATTTTCATGTCTGTCTGTCTGTCTGTATCCCGAATAAGTATCACGTAGAAACTACAGAATCGATTTGAATGAAACTTGGAACAATTAAAGCTTATAATCCGAGGAAGGTCCCTGGTTACTTTGATTCCGATATTCTGCGAGCTTCCTTCGGGAGAGGGGATGAAAGACAATATGGTTTTTTACTTGTAATTTCACAATGCGTGGTCCGATTCCAATTTTTTTTCAGTGTTATAACGGTAGTACTTTAAGGATTGCTTCACACAAGTTTCAGTGCTGAGGGTTTTGTAGTTCAGGAATTAGAGATGTCTCAACTTTCTCAAAACCTATAATTCAAGGGTTCCTTGGAATGTGACGGTAAATTTAAACAGGCGTGTTGGCTGAATCATAAAATAGCTTAATGATTAAGGCTGTTGTAAAATAATTCAGTCCGCGCCGAAGGTGGGGACTGAATTGTTTCAGAATAAACTTAATCTTTAAGCTCTTTTATGATAAAGCAAACAGGGCCGTTTCACACGCTGCTTGATGAGTCTGATGAAGAAGTGCCTCTCCTTTTGCAAACCTTATGTGACGTAAACGAAGTTGCGAGGGTCAGCTAGTTTTACATTATGCTTAATCTTTAAATTCGTTTATGATTAAGCAAACAGGGCAGTTTCACCCGCCGGTTGATGAGACTGATGAAGAAATACCTCATGTTTCATACACCTTAAGCGTCGCAAACGAAGTTGTGAGGGTCAGCTTGTTACATACATACATATGGTCACACCTTTATCCCCGAAGAGGTAGGCAGAGGCATATTATTATGTCCCCACATTTCACCTTTTTAGAATTTGTCTCACGTAATAGGCGGTGAGTTGTATTGCCGTGTTGAGATAGACAGGCGCAGGTTGTGACTGCCTGCTGTTAAAATTAATCAAGCCGCCAAAACGGCCTTCAACTTCGCTTAAAAACTGCCTTTTACGGGCAACCAGGACCAACGGCTTAACGTGCCTTCCGAAACACGGAAACAACGCTCAAATAACTGTCACAAAGTGGTCACATGGATGGTCACCCATCCAAGGACTGGCCATTGTGAATGAGCTTACTACAGTGATCGCTTACAGAACACTAAGTCCGCGGTGCCACGAGCGCTTCTTATTTATACATAACTAGCTGACCCTCGCAACTGCGTTTACGTCTATTTTTGTTTGTTTATAATAATAAAATGAAATGAAATTTTGTTCCAAAAGTAACAAAAATTTTAAGCGAGTGGAAGACCCCCCTTTCTGGATTTGTAATAATTTAAGTACAAAACAATGAATATATGAACATTCGTCTTTGTGAATTCGTCACATTTAAGTTTTACGTAATGATCAATCACATTTTTGCAGTGTATTTTTACTACACTTAAAAACAAAGGAAAATTGAAATACAAACGTTCCTTTGTTTTTAATTTACTTTTCGCCTCTCTCTATAAAATAGAGTGCAGAGGGGCTTATTGCGAGACTTTGTCTGTAGTCTGTGACTCTGTTGCATTAGACTACGTCACTAGGTCACGTTGATCATCTGTTCAAAGTTTGAAATAAAACAAAAATGACAACGTCAATCGGATTGAACTCTCACAATAAACGTTTTAGAGAGGGGCAGTCGGGTGAGACCGTCTCACAGCTTCTTGTTTATTTGGTGAAGCGAGGAACGCATTTCCGCTACTATTATTCTTCTTCTTCCGTGGTTCTTTTACTCTGATGTTGCGCTACTCTATGTTAGCGAGTCATATTGCCCATTTGCTCAAGGTCGTTAGCCCTGGGTATGGCCTTAAGCATTTTAAATTATTGTTTCTGCCTCTGACACTAAAATACCCATAAAGTCGTTATCTAAATTAGAGTTCAGTTATTATAAAACAAATCACTTTACAAGCGGTAATATTTTTATAGCAACCAAAAAAATTTTCATCAGTTAGATAGGTACCTACATGTTTTTTTCGCAAAACTTGCAAAATTATCATAATGAAATGTATGATGTACACATAGGATGGTTGCTACTTGATATCTCGCCTATTGGCATGAATCCCACATGTGATTTGTGGTTATACAGCAATCATAATTATGTTTTTATGTAATAAAATAAGTCAACGTATTGAATTTGTAATGTAAAAAAAAAGTAAAATGTTAATGCAATATGTTAACATGGAGAGGAATTCTGTTTTCAATTCTCATGTGATTCGCGTACCCACCTAAATAACTCAGCTCATTTGTTTTACAGAAAATTCAACAATACTGCGACTATACATGAAGTACCTACATTATGATGGGTTTTATATTTTTATAAATAGTAACTTGTTTGAAATTACTGTAAAATAATATATAGAATATAGAGTTGGCCGGATTATTAGATTACCAGATTATTTGTGCTACTGTCACAGTATACCTAGGAATAAATTCTGATAGATGCAAAATTTTAGCTCGTTCGTCTGCGAAGACGATTCTGGCCAGACCAACTCCCATGTTCCCATCTTAGGAGATGGTGGAAGAAAGATACATACATAAAGAAGTTCAAGTCTATACCATTTACCGTTGAAGAGTTCCTTCCAATGGAGACGAGCCCAGCCGGACCATCAGAATATCACTACCAAGTTATTATATTGTCACCGAATTTATATGTACTTATAGGTTTGCCTTTCAACTCAATCGAATACCAGTAAGTAGTTCACTATGATTTTTGCAAATTTTGAAATTGTGACATGACAATGTTACAAATGGCTTAGGAGGTATAATAAAAATAATGTTTGTGCTCAGAGCAACGTTCTCAACCAAAGCGGATTGAGTAGCAGTAGTGAGAAAAGTTCTATACGACAGCGAGAGCGGTGAGCCGAGATTAAAGTAACCATAATCAGTCGGATATTTTCGCATCGAATTGCATTACCAATTACATCCTGCTATTCCTAAGTGTGTGTGTGTGAGTTTGTGTGTGAAAGGTGTGAAGATTTTTGTTACTCAATCTTGCTTAAAGCCCTGAGTCAAGTTGGTTGGGGAATTAAGAAAGGAATTACTTACAAATAGGAAATGAGTATGGGAATACGTCATCACATGAGCCTTCATCATCATCACATAGACCATGATATACTTACATCATCATACGATTGTTGCTCTCACTCCCGTCCTCGTCCACCATCGCCACTTTGCTTTAATCAAGAACGTAGCACTAGTAAAAGTGTGATGTTCCTATCATGGTAGAAATATAAAGTCCTATTGAAATGATGAAACGTATTTTATTTTAAGTAGCTCTCTTACTTCTGTCAGTTTAGGTTTATCTAAGATACGTAAAAAAAATGAACAGAACCTATAAGTACGTGATTTGAAAAACAAAAAAAATCCTACTTAGTATTTGTTTTAAAATATCACGGTCTCGTCCTTGTAGAGCGCCGGGGACTAGGTGGTGGGTAGTCGGGGCCGTGTCCCTGTGGAAGCGAAGTTCTCACCCGCCGCCCACGCCGGCTCCCACGGGACCTGGCCCAGCCGCGTGCCGCCGCCGCCTGCTCTCTGGGGACTTCCGACCCCGCCGCGCCGCTCAGGCCCCGCGCTCTCCCCGTCCTGCCGAGCTCTCCAAGGAAAACAGCTGAGACCTGAGATGTTCCACTTATAATTGATAGCTAGTTTTATGTATGTATTTGAGATGTACTTAATTTGAATGAAAACCTAAAAGATCATTGTTGAGTTTGTTAAAAATGCTCATACATAAATTTATTTAATTCACAACAGTCATTTTGTAATTAATTTTAGATTTTTTTTTCTGCTAATTCTCATTAGTCATTATGCTAAAATTATAGAAGTAAAAGATATTGGAAGGTGCGGTGTAGTAAAACTATAAAGTTAATGATCTAGTCTCGCATATCAGTGTTTTTTGAGCAATTATTAAGTTGTACTTAACTGTTTTATATTATTTTTTGGCAAAAGTCCTTGAAAAAGCAAGCAACCCTTATCCGAAACTGTTCTTGTCGCTGCCAACTAAAGTTATAGTTCTAATCCAGTCAATATTTTTTCGATGTAGATATGATTAAATCATGAGCTCCTTCTATACCTATATGATTGTGCTACATTAGTTAACGATGTACGGGCGGTCGGCGCCCGGTGCGGCGGACGGTCACCACAGGGACCAGGCTGCTACTCGAATATTCCCACTCGGCATCATACCGCCCGCGCCGCCTCCGAACACATTAAAATTACAGTTTCCAAGGATATACAACTGAGCGAAACTACAATGAGTTACAGGAGGAATGGGATTGTTATTATTCCTTTGTGCTCCCAAAGTACTTTATCAAAATTATTACGCACCTACAATATTTGGTGGCTTAGTGTAGACCATACCTTGTACATAATTATAAATGTTACGAGCAAAGTTATGTCGATATAATGGTGGTATATTACACACAATATCTCCCTGTCTTATCACATGTATGCATAACTTACTATTTAAGATAAGAAATAGGAACTAGGCATGAACTTTAGAAAGTGGTGAAGAATGCCAATGATTCATTAGGGTTCCTAAGAAATGATAGTGTATCTGTAAGTTTTACGTACGTTTCTTAGTTGCAGGGCCTGATTTAGGGTTCCGCGCGCCCTAGACTAGCTATGAATATGCGCCCCCAGGTGCAACTAATTTAAGTCCTACCTACAAAAGAGACTACGTAAGCTGATCCTAAGGTTCAAATCGTTATTCTTTGTCAATTTGAAAATAAATTAAACCCAATTCTGAGACTTCTTATGAAGTTGACTTGATGCATCAGCCAGTAAAAAGCGAGATAAAAATACCATCAAAGTACCTAACAGTACCTCGGTACATCCAGTTTCCGATAAATCGTACCAGTGAATCTTAGTGAAATCCCTTCATAACTCAGGATATGAGCTGATGAATGCAAAATTTATAGCTAAGAACGGTTCGAAAGCCGATGTGCTGAGGATGGCTCCGGCACATTGGCTTTCGAGCATAGAAAACCGCAAAATTGGCTCATCTGTTGGGCTGTTACGATGCCACAGACAGACACACACATACACAGGTCAAACTTAAAACACTTCTCGTTTTTCGGCGGGGTTAATTAAATCGTCAGTAATATTGGTGCGATGGTGCCTTTCCAGCCACTCCTCCATGACCGGTTTCACCGTCTCAACAGCACCGCCTCACACTTTTTTTATACCACCAAAATGGCAGACAAGCATACGGCCCAACAGATGTACCGGTGGTCACGCAAAAGGAGGCAAAGTCTCTCCTGTCGCGAAGAGGTTCCACACCACCTGCAAGCATGGGATCGTTGAACACTCTCATGGCTCGCCTCTGCACCGAGTCGAACGGAAGAATTCAGTCAATTCATTCTGATATTCTGGTGCCCCCACCCAGCAGTGGCAGCTGTACTCCATGTGCGGCCGCACTTGCTTCTTAAACAGAAGCAGTGTTTGCGCCGCAGTAAGTACCGCCGTGCCCTGTTGAGCACACCGAGCGGCTTGGACGCCAGCTTGGCCTTATTCTCCAAATCACTTCGGAACTGAACGTCACTGGAGATGCCAACACCAAGGATACCTATACTGTCAGAGTAGGAGAGAGTTGTGCCCTGAAATTATGGCGCTACAGTAAATTGGGTTTTCTTTGCGGTGAATACACAAACTTGTGTCTTAGTAGGGTTGAATTGAACAAGATTTTATTTTTCCCAATCGGATACTCTATTGCGAGTTGTCTCGATTTCAAACACAAGTTGTTCACAGCTTTTTTCCACTGCAGCCCGAGAGATACCGCCCGTACTGTCGTCCGCATAACGCTGCCAGGAAGATAGACGCAGGAATTTAATTTTAACGCACGTATTTGTATTTTCACTAACTTACCAAATATTATTATGTACTTTGGTGTAACAAAATGTTAACTAACAATTTTGAACATGTTGTCAGGAGTTGTTACAATCTGTTAAAAATTACTAGATGTTTTGTGTGCTCCTTTTTGGAAGCACCGTAAGTCACAGCTCTGCGCCGAGCCCAACGCCAGGCGCCCCCTTGTTCCTGGCGCCCTAAGCTTCAGCTTAGTTAGCTTATGGGTAAATCAGGCCCTGTTTAGTTGGTCTACTATTACTAGTAATCGTATTTTTTCCCAGTTTCCAGAAACAGCTATTTGGTTGGCATTAGCATAGAGTGGGGAGAAAGCGTAGACTTGATGCTGACAATAATGAGCAATTTGACTGCGGCGTACTGACAGGTTCTACATGTTAATATTTATTTAAACTTATTGTAAAACATCTTGTACGAGTAAATTAACTTAGTGTGGTTTAGAATGCTTAAAAAGTAATCGAAAAATTACTCGACTTCCAAGTTATAAAGAAGTATTGAAGTCTTACAACATTTAAACACTGAAACCTAAACAACTACAAATATTTCGTTTAAACACTTAAAGTAGGTAGGTCTAGGTATAATAAGCAATAACAATACGGTTAGCAAGAAAATTGAATTGCCGCGTGTATCTGCGCGTTGCGGCAGCTAGGCAGCTCTTTGGTGCCGAATGCGTCCCGTGTGACACATTGCGCGACGAGTTATTATGGGCTATCGTTGCGATGGTACCGCGATGCCTCCTTGCGGGCCTCATACCTCTACCATTCTCTATGAAATTGCTGTTGCTATATATTCCTTCTATGAATTTAATATGTGTTTGATTTTTACATATGCAGTATACGGTATACACTTTATACATAAAAAAGTAAGTATATTATTGGTTGAATGAGTGACAATACTGACGAGACGAGTGAAGATTTCAGAATGCTTGCGTGATGCAAATAGCTTCCATCTTTCTAATATTTCATCGACATATTTTTCAATTTATGACTTACATATTATGGGCTATTGCCCAATTTGAAACTTCACATCATCATAATCATCAACTACATCATAAGGGACGATTGGGTCAGTTAGTCTGGAACCTTGCCGTTGAATCTGCTTTTGATGAATCGATGCATTCTCGGCCAAACTCACTCTCAGGGGAAAATAACCCAGTACGCTGCAATGCTCTCGGCTTGTCGAGATATCAACAGATATAGGTACCTCTTAGGTAGAGTGAATTATTAACCACCTATACTGGGTGTAACAAACTTACCTCTCCAAATTTCGTCACGTGACGTGGCATCAGTCAAGAAACATTACAAAAATGAAGAAAAAAAATACACATGAATACTTTAACCGTAAAGCCGTTTTAAAGGTCCTATAAATTCTCTTTTTAACCCTTTCTATCGCTACTGAGCGGCAGTAGAAAGCGACAACGACAGCCAGATGGGTGCTCTGTGTTTGTTGTGCCACGGCGACCATGTTACCTCGAATTGCCGCGGTAAAAAATGATTTCTTAATGTGCGACATTTTTTATTAAATATTTGTGTTTGATTTCCGAGGCCAAGTCATCTCATGAAATTTGGAGAGGTAATTTTGTTACACCCAGTATATTTCTCGTCAATATGACTCTGAATGGAATACCAATGCAAATTCCAAGGATCCAGGTTCAAAATCGCGCCAGCCAGAAAGGTTTTTGATAGTACCTCACCCTCAAGTTGATCATTCATTTATGTGATGAGTGAGATGAGATGAGAGATTAGTTTATATATGCGATACACGGTCCTGAATGCAGCTGGGGATATAAAAAACCGCTTGTAGTGCCTGGGGGTTCTAGCAGACAATGTAGTAATGAAAGAATCTTTTGACTCTTTCGGTTCGGAGTGTGAATTTGTCATTTGTGTTACTGTGTCTGAAAGTACCTATTATGTTTACATTTTAAGGGTTCCGTACCCAAAGGGTAAAAAGTGGGTCCCTATTTATGACACTTCGCTGTCTGTATTTCTGTCTGTCCGCCACGAGGCTGTATCTGCTGAACGGTGTTAGCAAAAGAGCTGAAAGTTCCACTGATTATGTGTTCCTGTTGCCGCTATAACAACAAATACTAAAATCAGAAAAATAATAATAATTACTGAAGGCTCCTATACAACAAACGTGATTTTTTTTCGTTTAATGGTACGGGCCCCTCCGTGCCCGAGTCCGAATCGCACCAAGTGCGGCTTTTTTAACTACATTAATACTTTTTAAATGTAATTGGTCGGAATTTCAGTTTGATTTTTTACTCATGAAAGTCCGAAATTATTTTCATTCATATATCCGATAAAGAAGATTTTCAAGATCGTGTCGATAACTCATGAACTTACTGTAAATTTATACGTCTTTTTCATTTCATTTCATTCAGAATTTCCTGAGCTTTATGAAATTATTACAAAGTGTTAGTCAAAACAGCAAAACTACGCTCCCTGAACAACTCTGTTATGGTTTCGTGCTGAAAAATAATCAAAGTATTTTGTCGAAAGAGCGACTAGGTGCGGTCGGCAGGACGGAGCGCAATCACGCCACTGTGGTGAGGTGCCCCACCCGCTGTGCCACTAATTATGTCACCAAACTAAGTACTATTGTGTATTAGCGCAATCCTGTCCAAATGCGATGTAAAACACGCATAAACCTCCATGTTTATGAACATAAATCATGTTACTATCATATCTGTCACGGATTCCATGTGTGTGTGGATATTTGGAACAATTATGAGTTAAGTTAAGTTAAAGATTGAGTTTTCTACATAAATACCAGGCTTCCATTGATCTATCAAATGCAAACATACATAAATATATTTCTGAATAGATACATAATTATACAGAAAGTACCTAACTAAAGTCTGAATTATCATATATTAAAGTCAACATTAATTACGGAGCACAAATATTTGTTTCACTCCAAGATTTAAAATAAATCGGCCAAGTGCGAGTTGGAGTCGCCCATGAAGGGTTTCGTAGCAGCAAGTAACATAATATAAAAGTTCTTATAGTTCGTTGTAACTTTGACTGATGTTTTAACACGTTCGCAGTGGTAGTGATTTCACTACCGGAAATTGCGGTTTATGACGTATTAAAAAAAAACTACCAGCTCTATCTCGTTCAAACTAATTTTCGTTGGTAGTTTTTATGGCAATGTACATCATATATTTTTTTTAGATTTATCATTCTCTTAGTTTAGAAGTTAGAGGGGGGGGCTTTTTTTCTAGTTTTATATAAGAATCTTAATGTGGTTCACGGAATACATCTAGCTACCAAGTTTCAATAGCATAGACCTTATAGTTTCGGAGAAAAGTGGCTGTGACACACGGACGGACAGACAGACGGACAGACAGACAGAAAGACATGACGAATCTATAAGGGTTCCGTTTTTGCCATTTGGCTACGAAACCCTAAAAACGAGTCTTTCACAACGACGAAACTGTAGCACCACTTTTTCTTTCTTAAAATTAACTTCTATGATTCATAGCTAGACTAAACAATAATATGTTGTTGCTGTTTAATATTATCGTTACTATCACTTGCTCGTTTACTGAAATTGGAGACTCACTATAATATTACCATAATTGTTGATAGCTGAACATAAGGGAATACTCATTCTCCCTCGTCCACGTAGCATCCAACCGTTACACCGTGAAACCGCCATAAATACTGAGAAAATCCTTCCAAATCTTTAAAAGTACTATTTCCGTTTAGAATTGGGCAGTTGAACAAAGTGTAAGGTAGCCAATGAAAACACTGTTTAGCTTTTATTGCAAAAAGGTGCTGCTTTCCGGGATCAAAATTAATGTTATAGGTTTGTTTTAGTTGGAACACTTACATTGTTTGAAGACTGTAAGTATACTGTGTATTGTAGTCACAGAAATCGAAAGCTTCTTTATCTTAGTAGGTATGTTTTTCATATCATTTATTTTTATGTGCCTCACGGCTTCTCTGTGACATTCTACGAACTCCGAAGCAATCAAATACGGGCATGTAGGTATACCCATATATGCCCATATTTGAGTGCTATGGAGTATCATCTACGGAATAGCCCGCATTTTTACAAAAGTGTGTGAAAATATGCCAGACACACATTAGACAATCATAAGAGCACCTACGTCAGGGCATAGCCCGTTGGTCAACCGAACAAATGTACCACTTGCAAGTGAGATTGACTTGGACCCCGAAGATTTTGATAGAGCACCCCTGAATCTGAATCAGCCATCATGGTTATAATATTGTGTGGCTATTGGAGAGCAGGTTCACCATCTTTTGGGACTTATTGTAGTCCTTAGCTGAGCGTTAACACCAGTTGCGTTTAAAACTGTAGTTTACTATATTTAAAAATCTATAATATTTGGATAAATGTATGAAATATCTAGGAATTGTATCGAAATTAAGTATTTGTGGAACTTTAAAACGTTTCTTTTTTACAGCAGAAGAAGAAGATTGGAACGAAAAAACAGAGATAGAAGGCGAATGTAAAAAGTCAGAGAGTGATGAAGATGATCAAGGTGAGAACGACGCTGACGATGCCAGAGAAGATTTAGAGAATGGCACAGAATCGGCTAAGAAACGTAAAGAAGACGAAAATGAAGGCGTGGAGGCTGATGAAGCTTTTGATGGTAAGTGACAACTTATCCTACTTCCTACAAATATCGAAAGTTAGTGAAGATGATCTCAATCACGGTCTAATGGCTGAACGGACCGTGCTGAAATTTGGTGAAGGGAACACTATGTTTTTATGCGCGGCCATGGAGCCACGGGTACCATAGTACTATTATGTGGAGTGAAAAGACAGCAACAATGCAATAAAAACAAAGAGAACCACACAAGACTATTATGCATTATTTTGATACATTCGGTAACGTCTCCAGAATACTGGCTTAATCTGGTAACGTCCACAAAATACGGGCAGTAATGAAACAAAATTAAAAACTTATAATCAAGTCCCAATTAGATTGTTTAGTTGAAATAAACAACGCAGCAAAGAAAGCAAACTCTTAAAATCTAAACTAAACTCTATGCGAGATACCTATAAATAGGATTCATTAACAAACCTGGATTAGAGCAATTTATGAACGTTCACTGACGGTAAGTGCGTTCAGCAAGAGCCTGACATTAACGTACAGTCACCGATAACGGGTGACGTATGAGCGTCGAAGTCTGCACTCTGCATTGGGTGCACACTGAGCGGTGCAGTGACTTGCACTGTGAACTCTGCACGCTCTGCAACGTTCATCTGCGGATGATGCACGAATGCGACACTCGTTTATTAAGGTGACAAATGTTCATTTTGTACACGGGTGTAGAACTTGTGGTATCAAGCAATTACCTAAATTATGAACCGTTTAAATGTACAAGTTACTGTACTCAGATGTATTTTCCTATTCTTCTTCTATCGTGTCAATGATTCCTCTTTTTTTTTTTAAACAATTTTGGCATAAAACTCCGCCATCGCAACTGCTCTGTCGGTGGCTTTAATAAGGTCGGCCTTAGAGCAAGATGTAGGACAAAGGGGACATGTGAGTAAGTGCGACATGGACTGCACGGAGGCGCCGCAGTCACATGCGGCTAAGCCCGGATCTCGCATTCCCCACCTGCACAGGTTTTGTCTGGACCGGCCGACCATAGTTCGTTTTCCTATTAATAGAACATGTTCAAGCCTAATTGAAAAAAAAAACGGAAAACGTTCCTTATCAATACAATGTCCCTAGAGAAAGTATTTTAATATAAAGTCATAAGTCATGCCTTTGTTCCTGAAGGTGTAGGCAGAGGCATAGGTAATATGCGCTCTCATTTCATCATTTGCATTCTCTCCCTCATGTAAGGTGATGAGCATGCCATCTTGAAATGGCCAGATGAAGTTTATGGCCACCTAAGACTTTTTCAACTTAATTAACTATTACTATAATACGTTATACCTACTTGATAGGCATTGAAATCTTACACCTTCAGAATATGTTTAAGCACGTCCGCACCCAAGCGTTTAGTCACAATGTCAGATGCATTTGACACTGCATTTCGTGTCATGCTCGCGTTTATTGACGCCATCCGTCGTCAGATTAGTGAACCACCGTTGTAAGCTGTAATAATTTAGGTCCCTTGCTATCATATGATGGTTTTTCTCAAAAATGTGCAACTTTCTTGTCTTTGTTACTAAAGCAGTCCAGTATTAGACTATTTAAAGGTATAAAAGAATTTCAACCAACTCCTATGGTATTGAAATAATAAATAGGTAGGTACAATTTTTATTCACTTCCAACAAGGAAATTAAGTACAATTTCACAATTTTTTATGACTTTTATTAAAATCATTTGAAATTTGTAATAAAATTTATAAAAATACAAAATAGTTTTCTTCAATATTACATTGATTAAAGGTTAACGTAACAAATTGCTAAAACGTTTAACCATAGTGAAGTGTATTTTAGTCATAAACTAGTTTAAAAATCGTCCTTAGCAGTGTCAGTATGTTTGTCCCAAGTGTCCCAACAACTTTGCTTGAGTACGTAGTAGATACGTAACTTCCTCACCCAATCTCACACATTGATTTACCTTTTTACTTCACACTCATAAACATTAGTCCCTGAGTGAAATGTATGGAAAAAAGTGCCGGATTCGATGCATTAACACTGTCGTCTTTACTTTTGGCTTGTCATATGAGGCCCCAGGTGACGGATCCATCGCTCGTCGCCCGACGCGAAGGGTTTTATGATTGTTGAGTATATGTATAATGAATTACTTACTTTTGAATTTGGAAGATCGATCGAATTGTTTTTGTTTCTTTTGTTTTTACAGTTGTAATGAAAGAGTTTAAATTAACATAGTAGGTATGCATACTTTTTAAAATATTTAGATACATTAAACTTATTCTTGTTTATGTCAAACTACCTTTATTAAAAAAATTGTGAGTGGTTAGCGCGGTTGGATATTTATGAATTCTGAAATCTTTATTTTTCCGAGTGCCACATGAATAGGTATATACTTAAAATGAAATATGCGTTTGTTACAGACGGTGAAAATGCAGAAAATAATACATCTAAAGCACCAGAGCCTTTTGATCCGGAGGAGATGCCAGGTGAGAATGTATAAATGTATATTTTGCGTGAAGAGTTCGCGATTGCGTACGATAAAGATTTATTTAGCTGAATAATGAATAAATTAGTATGTAAAACTTCAAGACTTAAGATAAGACTACACTATTTAATACCACGAAGACCTCAGAACATTGCTCATTACGTCTAAATCTCATTGAAATTCATAAGGAGGCTACTAAAATTACGAGGAGCTCGTGCCGCGAGCTTCGCCCACGCGGCCGATGCGTTTTTACTGCGGTTTAATGCTCTTTTTACAGCTTCGTCAAAGGGTGTACGGGCTCTCAGTGACACAGCGCTCCTCGTCGTCAGCCAGTGCTTTACGACTCCGACTACGCTTATCTCGCTCCATTCGCGATAAATCTCTACCGGCCTCCTTGGACCTCAAATATTTACATGCTAATTCGTAGCCAATTCTGCACCAGAGATTATAATTAAATTGGCCACCGCGCCCCATCATCGACCGGTGCTACAGTCACTTTATCTTTCATGACTTTAAAAGTTTTTAAAACCCAAGGCATACTGCGGCGTTGATGTTTTAATTTTATGCCACCCAGATAATATAGATTTTATGTTACTTAACCGTAACAAAATGTTTGCTTGAGTTATAAAACATGGTGTTTTCTTTGCATATTAACGTCAAGAAAAAGATAAAGTGAACCTTCAGTGAAAATTATGTCCGCTTTACAGTAAGTTGATCATTTAACACAGTTATGTTAGACAAACAAAGGAGCTTTTTATTTTCCTAGAATATAAAGACGACGGGATAAACGTGGCTATATGTAAGTAAAACAATCGGATAGTAAGAACAGTATTATGTACCTATGTTAGAGACAATGGACCCTTCTTTCACGGCACCCTTCAGAGTTAATAAACGTTTCATTGTTTAAACTTTATAGCAAATTCTTTATTACGTATTGCGGAACTGGACAAAAGCTCAACAGTGGGAGTTAACGGCGCTGTGTTATGGTTGGGAAGCTTTGTTTCCACGTAAGTGCTCAACTATCTCCGACAGGCAATATCGGAAAATGAGTAATTTTTCCCAGCTAGTGGTTCCCGCAGTCGCAGTCGTTGTTAGGCCAACACTCGTGTTGCGCAAATGTATTCTCTGCGGGGTGAGGCAAGGTGGGTGGCGCGGCGCGGGGGTGCTGCCACCGCTGAGCCCGAAGTTGGGCGCGCGGGCTCTGTCCCGTGGGACCGAGCCGCAGGGACCGCACTCTACACCACTATATTTTCTAGTCTGTACTGTAATATTGTATTATGCTAGTTGGATATGAAGAATGCTTATTACAGATGATTTTTGCGGAATGTGGAACATTAGGTGAAGCGAAGAAGCCCGATTTGCGTCCAACACACATTTGTTCCAGTTTTAAAGAACCTGTTATCAGAATGAACGAATGAACAGTATTCACAGTATAGTAACATGACTGCGGCTGAAGAGGCAGATTTAAAAAATCCACAGCTTTTTGTATAAAGAAACCATGATACCTATGTGCACTCACTTTAAGCCTCAATACCACACTTAATATTAGTACTCAGTACAACTAAAGACCGTGCGATATAGAGGGAGAAGAGTACGAAAGCAGACTCCGGGTCTTGAACGAGGACTTCGAAAATAATTTGGACCAGCACTCGGATGATGATGATTGTCAGAATAAACAATATCATGTGTTACATAGTACCCGAAAAAATCAACAATGATTTTACACAACAAATAATACTCGTAACTCATAACCAAATCGACTGATTATGATGTAATCATAATAAATCTGTTAATAATTAATCTATTGATTCAATAGATTTCCGAAGCTACAATCCTAAACATGATCAAGTTTCATAACCTCAAATATGTCGATTTAATAATTTGTCGACGTGATTCTGTCAACTTAGACGGCCAAAATATGCGAGTTATGTTGGTCGGGTCACGGGTGTCGGACCGTCTCTTGGTCTGGCACGTGGCTAATTAAATGCCACTGTGCGATTGCCGGAGTTTCGGGTCTGTAGTGGGGTGCATTGTGATATCACGAGGCGGCAACGCGCATTCCATCGACACCACATCGCATACCTTCTGGATGTTGTGTCAACAGTTCTCGAATTGTTCACAAAATACCCGAATTTGTCAAATTTGCTGTGTTTAGTTCCCTGCTCTAGGAACAATGTTTGAGGTTCTATTAGCAAAACAGTATCAGCAAATTATTAATATGGTAACCAAGTGAACTAAAACAAATCAGTTTATCGTAGTTCACTGTTAGACGTTGGCACAATAAACAGTAGGTCTCAATCAATTTAAATTTGGGAGAGTGATTGGGGTTGGTTGGTGCAGGGTTTTATTTAGGTACCTATGAAATGTCCTTAGATTTTTTAACAAACAGAATAACTACTTTTAAAACAGAAACAATAAAACCAGGCACTTATTCCATTAGTAGGCTGTGGAGTTCGGCCCTGCGAGATCCCAGGTGGCGCGGCCGCAGCGTTTGGAATTATCACATAGTGGAGAAGCGGGCGGGCGCCAGGGGCGGCGGCGCGCGGCGGCCCGATACATTCGTCACAGGCCCAGCAGCCATTAGGCATTTAGATATTATCAACAACCACGAGGGGATGACCCGCGACCTGAGCCCATCGCTGTTTCAATGCTTAATTACTAAAAGTGTTCGTTGTTTACACTGGGGATAAGATTATTCACAACGTGGATATTGTTTCGTCACCGGTCGAGCGGAACGACAGCTACCCAATACAAGCGTTTATCGTTTATGTCTGTTACTTTTTTTGTAATGTGAACCCTCCCCGTTACCTTCCCCGTTCGGCCCTAAGATCCCAGGTGGCGTTGCTCCGGCCGCACTTCCTTCCGTCTCTTGGGAGTACTCCTCGACCCGATCTCGCACACACTTGCAATATCAACTATATCTATCTATCACTGTGAGTCGTCCAAGCTAGATTACACTGGAGATATACATGACATATTTTAATAATAAATGAATAAAACAGTTCAAGGAAAATATTGCGTTGTCCAACGTATTACCTCAGATATATGCTCTTGCTCATTTTCATGTTCAAAAGTGCTGAAAACTACGATAAATAAAGAACGTCGACTTCATTTTTTCATTATTTTGTTAAAATTTTGCTAGACCTACCTAACTTAAACGCAGTCAATAGGATACAGTGGTCGAATATTTTTAGATCACAGTTCTAATCATCTCGGTTAAAGATAGTTTAGTTAGTAAATACACTTTATTAAGCGTAGTGTAAATCCCTGGGTTAGCCCGGCACTGTGGCTCTGTTCGTGATTAATGCAGCCTCCCGAGGCAGACGAACTGATTGCCGCTCCTCCCACGAGTATAAACATATTTCAGTTTTAATATAAAAATATATTTGGCACATAATGCTTTAATTCAAATAAATATACGTGTGTTTTCCTCGGGGATATGGAGCCTCGTAGACTACTTTTATTAATTTTACTGATAAATGTAATGATACAATCTCATTATTGTTAAGTTCTATTTTTAAAAGTAAAATATAGAGCACCGGTTTTAATGTTTTGGATTAACGACTACCGCCTTACCTCCTCGAGACTCTTGATTGATACTTCCCCATCTTGCAGTGTCAACATGTAGGCACAGATTAATAAATAGTTACTAGGTCTGTGTGATTAACTTCGGTCCCAAAGAGCTCAACGTGAAGGAAAATGGAGAGTTTTAGTTGTAATAGTTTTCAGAAGAAAGGAGACAACTTTTCTTGAAGAATAGTTACGGTTACTGCTGCCGAAATTAATTTAAAGATTGGCGACTTCCGGTAGGAGGCATATCTTCAGTCTTAGGTATGGCACCGTGGCGTGGCGTCCATGGGAATTTTAGCACATAAAGAGATAGAAAAAAAAGAGATTGAATATAAGATTGGATGGAGAGACTGGATCAGTTTAGGAAAATGTATATCATTTGAATTATTGTTAGAAGTAACTATATATACGGTTCTACACCTTTCGCACAGAAAATCATAAAATAACAAATTTAGATGAATGTCTGACATTAATTTCACTGCTATAACTTTTTTTTTTTTTTTTTTTTTTTTTTTTTTATACCACTCGAGTGGCAGACAAGCATACGGCCCCACCAGATGTACCGGTGGTCACCGCAGCCTATGGACGTTTGCAACACCAGAGGCGCCACAATCGCGCTGCCGACTCCTTAAAAACCTTCTAAGTCCCCTTTTGAAGAACCCCATACTGTAGGCGTTTGGGAAAACCGAGGCAGGGAGATCATTCCACAACCTAAGCGTACGCGGAAGAAAGCCTCTACCAGATCTCACCGTGCTCAAGCGCTCAGGACGCAACGTGTGAGGATGAATACCCTGTCTATGGCGAGCGGTGCGATGATAGAATGTAGCCGTAGGCATCATATCAAACAATTCTTCAGAGCACAAACCGTTGTACAGGCGGTAGAACACACACAGAGAAGCAAAGTCTCTCCTGTCACTAAGAGGTTCCACACCACCTGCAAGTATGGGATCGTTGACAACTCTCATAGCTCGCCTTTGCACCGAGTCAAATGGACGAAGCTGGTATTCGGGTGCCCCCGCCCAGAGGTGACAGCAGTACTCCATATGCGGACGCACTTGCGACTTATAAAGAAGCAGTGCTTGCGCCGCAGTAAAGTACCGCCGCGCCCTTCTGAGCACTCCGAGCTTCCTGGACGCCAGCCTGGCCTTGCCCTCCAAGTGACTGCGGAACTGCACATCACTGGAGATGTCAACACCAAGGATCCCTATACTTTCAGAGATGGTGAGAGATGTGCCCTGAAATTGTGGCGCCACAGTGAATGGGGTCTTTTTTGCGGTGAAAACACAAACTTGTGTCTTGGTAGGGTTGAATTGGACAAGATTTTGTCGACCCCAATCGGACACTCTACTGAGAGTAGCCTCGACTTCAGACACAAGTTGTTCACGACTTTCTTCCACTGCAACCCGAGAGATACCGGGGCGGCCCGTGTAATAAGTGTCGCCCGTACTGTCGTCCGCATAACAATGAATGCCGTCAATAGACAACATGTCATTGATATGCAGCAGAAACAAAGTAGGGGACAACACTGAGCCTTGTGGTACTCCAGCGTTTATGGCCATGCAGTCAGAACAGCTGCCGTCAACGACGGCCCTGATGCTTCTACCGGCCAGAAAGCTGGACACCCATCCGCATAAACTCTCGGGCAGTCCATAGGAGGGCAATTTCGTAAGAAGACCACGGTGCCAGACCCGGTCAAAGGCTTTCGAGATGTCGAGGCTCGCTGCTAGAGCCTCACCCTTACTCTCGATAGCCGCCGCCCAGCGGTGTGTGAGGTACACAAGAAGATCGCCCGTCGAGCGACCGTGACGGAAACCGTACTGCCGGTCACTGAGCAGGTCATGTTCCTCAAGGTACCTCAGAAGCTGTGTATTAATCACACGCTCCATCACCTTAGATAAAAGGGAGGTGACGGCTATAGGCCTATAATTGGCCGGGTCGGTCCTGTCACCCTTCTTGGGCACAGGATGCACGTGCGCGATCTTCCACGACGCCGGGACTTGCTTCATGGAGTATGAAAGCGTGAAAAGACGTGTAAGTACCGGACACAACTCCGGACCACACCGCTTAAGTACCACCGCGGGAATGCCGTCCGGCCCACTCGACTTATGAATATCCAGGGATTGAAGCTCCCGCCTGACGTCCCGTTGCTTGAACTTAATTTCTGGCATGGAAGTGCCACACCAAGGGATACCAGGCGGAAGCACACCTCCATCGTTCATGGTCGAGTTGGAGGCAAAGAGAGAACCCAAAAGGTCGGCCTTCTCCTTGGCACTCTGGGCCAGACTACCATCCAGTCTATGTAGAGGTGGTAACCCCGACCGACAAAAGTTTCCCTCGGCAGCTTTGGCGAGCGACCAGAATTCACGACTTCCAGAGGGGTAGCCGGCTAGTCGCTGACCAATTCTGCCGACGAAATCGAATTTAGCCCTGGCAACCGCTCTTTTACTGGCCCTCGAAGCGGCATTCAGTTTGCGTTTCACTTCAGAGATGCTAGGATCTGAGTTAGCGCGAGCCGTGGTCCAAGCTCTGTAGGCAGTTTCTTTCAACATCCTAGTTTTTCTACAAAGCCGATTAAACCACGGTCGTTTCCTAGCTCCTGCCGGGATCCAGCGGTTAGGAATATAACATTCCATGCCCGCCAAGATCCCCTCAGCTACTGCTGCAGCGCAGGAGTCCAAATCATCTGAAGTGAAGCAAAGCCGCCTCCACGGGTACGACGCAAAGAACTCTCGAAGTCCATCCCAATCTGCTGACTTGTAGTGCCACACATGTCGCCACTCCTTGGGCCGAGGTGGTTCAGGCCTTGCGAGAGGCACTCGCGACCGAACGAGGCAGTGGTCCGATGAACCAAGTGGTGCATCCACTGAAGTGGTGTATCCGTCGGGCCGCGTAGTCAACAGAAGGTCCAGCAATGCACTCTGCTCGTTCTCCCTATCTGGTATTCTCGTATGAGATTTTACCAGTTGGGAGAAACCGTAGGTCAGGGCAAATTCGTGAGCAGCTTTCCCCGCAAAGTCAGTGCGCACGGAACCCAACCAGTCAATATGGTGACCATTAAAGTCCCCCACAATCACTATCTCCGCGGAGGGATACCGCTCAATAGCCTTGTCGGTTGATTGTTGCAGGTGGTCAAAAAGGCGAACTGTCTCCGTATCACCGCTATGGGACCTGTAAATGCACGCGTAGATCCGAGTGTGGCCCCCATGATCCACGCGCGCCCATAATGTAGACAGGTCCCTGTCTTCCAGGTCACTGAGACGGCGACAGCAGATATCCTCCCGTACGAACATGCATACCCCAGCTTGACGCCTGAAATTAGCCTCAAGCTTATAGCCAGGGTACATCAAGTAAGATGTGTCCCTCGGGCATATCTTAGTCTCCGTCAGGAAAAATAAGTACGGCCTCGCAGATTCCAGGTGGTGGTGGATCGCGTTGATGTTTGAGTGCATTCCTCTAATGTTGCAGAAGTCCACATTTAGTGTGGACGACGACGAAACCGCTGTGGAAACTTTTTTTCTTTTTAGACCTTTTGCCATGATGTTAAGTGTAAGGGGATAAAAGAAGGTAGGGGGTGCCTGTGTGTCGGTGACGCAAGAGACTAAGCGAGGCTCTAATTCCCCAAAGGCAGGCACAGGTAGTGCGGAAGATTGGCACGGCGTACGGAAGGGCCCCCGGTCCCCCCCCGATGCAGTAGCCGCGTCCACTCCGGTATCCTCCTCCGGCACGACTACAGCACCAGGGACTTTACACAGGCTGCTGGTTCAGCCTCCTGGGGCGGAGATTACGTAATCCCCAGGTTCGGGTCCCGTACAGCCTGCGGGCGGTCAGCGGTCAACCGTTTCACCGGGTCTCCCTGACCGCCGTACCAATATTCCGCGCCTATGCCAGCCAATGGAGACATATGAGCCTCTGGTCTCACCGCCACCGGCACAAAGTCACCCCAATGAGCACTGGAACCCTGCTAACCGACGGAGAACATAACCCAGCACGAAGCCAGGTTACTATTACCGCGGTCTACTTCTGACGTATAAAGGTCCTAACGCATTTCAAATGAGATAGGTGCGCCTCCACCCTCGTCCTTATGGGACTAATGTTACTATTTTGCATCAGGAAATGATAAAAGACGTGCATGTTCAGGAAATGTGTATTCCATTTCGCAACCATGCAATGCAAGTGCCAGTGAAATGAAAAGTTTAAATGTCAGAGATACCTAGTTGTGTTCGAATCATAACAAACACAACTTTTAATGATGTATACTAACTTAAATTTACACGTGCCATCAGTTCAATAAAAAATAAAACATTGTTTGTTGTGATAGATGCATTGATTAATTGTTTCTTAACCTATATTAACCGTCCTGGGGACATCCTTCCGAGGGCTTACCCCGGGCTCCCAACCGTAGGCTATATAGTAGGGGACGTGTGGTTTTTAGTGGTAGAGTCATAGTGTGCATCGACGTGTATGTACACCATGATATTGACTCAAGTCGCTTGACCGTCTCCTGAGCCAATAAGTAAATGTTGAGGAACGTAGCTCCAGGTTGCGGTTTTGAGCATTTTTTTCTTTTTGCTATTTTAGAATAATTTTGTTAATTTAGTTCGATATCGTGTTTATCAATGCTTTTAGGGTTTTATTTTATTTTATGTGCGTTGTATAGCATACGAGTACATAACGGATTTTCCACACGTAAAAAGCAATCAATTAACCGTACTAGATTTTTGATTACCTATCATAATTCGTGCGGTATTTCCTGTTGCATCTAACAAACAAGCAGCCAGGGGTCAATTTTGTTCTCTTGTTTTTCATGATTCTGACCTTTAGCATTCCCGATCGTTTTCAGGTGAGGAGGTCAAACGGCAGTAGCATCTAAAAAAATTGACGGGATCGGTATGGGCTAGATTCTAGCCCATACCGATCCCGTTAATTTTTTTAGTGAATGGCTAGAATGGCTAGATCAATCTAAATCTAAGATGAGTGAAGGTTTTCGCTACTGATCTGAAACAATTTAATTCAATATACTACTTGTACTTGCGACTTGGTACACGTGGGGTAGCACGACCACCCGCCAGATGGAACGACAACCTGAAAAGGGTCACAGGGACTGACTGGATGCGGAAGGCGCAGGACCGTGTGTTGGGGCGAAATATGGGAGAGGCCTACGTCCAGCAGTGGACTGTCATAGGCTGATTTGATTTGATTGAGGTACTTACATTATGTTGTCATGCGAAGGCAAGACCATAATAGTAGTTTATGACACCGTTGCATAATAAGGGTTCTTTTCTTATAACACGAGGGTGTTTTAAAAAAACGAGCCGTAGGCGAGTTTTTTTATAGTATCACACGAGTGTTATAAGACCAAGTTATGTGCAGTGTCATACACTACTTTGTGCATAATACCCGATTTCATTTTCTGATATATAGTTGCTCCTTGATTTCGCCGGTAACAGGTTCATGGTCATGTTTGACGCAGTTTCCAGAATGTCTGGTGGTGTACAATTACCACCATCCTCGCTTTAAGACATGTTTTTACACAAAAACTAATTTATTTTACAAACAAAACCAAACTTTGTTTAATTTAAATGTAAACTGTTAGCGCCAAGTCGCAAACATCGATTGCGCATGCGTGTTTTTTTTTTTTTCAGGCTGCGGCGGCACAATTTTTGTTAAAAGTAGAGGTTCAAACTTCTTTTTCCAGCTGGAGGTTGTTTATGGTGGATCGTAATGATTAAAAAATTTATATTATGATATTGGTGTCCATACAAGACCTGTATCGTAATAAAACTTATTTTTTGGCCTGTGCGTAATGTTTGTCATAAGAGCATTGATTTCAATTTTATAATCTTTGTGTTATAGTATCAGTGTAGATAAACATATTTATTTGACACTTAAAAGATTTTTAATATTGATTGTGGAAACAATACGATGTTGTTTAGTTACAAAATGAAAATTTAAGACAGAAGGTACCTTAAGTAGGGTATGAAAGGACTGAGTTACCAAACTTGGCTTTTTACATGTTTTGTTTTTGATGGCTGTTATTTTTGATTAGCTACTTTGTTCAAGGCTACTTTGTATGAGCCCTGTTGTCTTTTAATATCACATCTAGTTACTTGGCCACCCCTTATTGCAACAGACTAACTGTATAGAAATAAGGACAATAATATGCCCTATAAGACAAAATAAGAATATGCGAATACATACTCTTTCTACTGTGCCTCTATCCCCCTTTGTAATACGTAACTCACTGTATGTATGTCACTACACCTGCTCCTCATTGTCAATACGAACCTTGTGATCCAAAGTTAGAAGATAGCGGTAAATAAATAATGTTGGACATTCCCACACAACACAACATCATCTAGCCCAAAATAAGCTATAAGCTTGTGCTATAGAATCTAGTCGACTGATAGACATAATAAATGCCTTCATTTTGTTTTTAAATGCTTTAGTTTTAGCATTTTGATATTGATCTCCTGTTATTATGTAGTATCCCTGTATTAAAAGGAGTACCCGACGACATAGTAATCATCACGGCTTATAACATCGTAAACGTAATGCCCGCCTTCCACTGCGAGCGAGTCGGACCCATTACGAACTCCGCTATACTAGTAACGACGATTTTCATACATGTCCTTCCACCAAAGCGGACATGACATGTATCGAAAATCATCGTTACGAGTATAGCGGAGACCGTGCGGTGCGAAGCGGGAAGGCGGGCATTATACTTGTTAAAGTTTATTTTAGTGTATTTTTGTAATGGAATTTTACAATTCCGGTACTGTACATCATTTGTTCATGCTTACTTTTTTTTTTAACGTGAGGGAAAATCCATCATGGATGCTATGGCGGACTCCTACCGACTAAAAAACCTCACATAACGCTCAACAGCCTATGGTTGGGAGCCCTCGGAAGGATGTCCCAGGACTCCCAAATTGTTCATACTTACTTGTAGAAAATATATGAAAATCATATTGATACTTTATACGTTTGTTACATATAAGAACATATTTATTCATTGTTACGTGAAAAAGTTTCCTCATGAGAGACATATCGACATCAGTCCGCGGCGTTACCGGAATAACACCTTCAGTCTGAATGGCTACGCGAAAGGTAGCGCGCCCCCGGGGGGCAGTATGCTCAAGGCGGCAGAAAATTAACGTGCTCCCGCGGGAAATCTACCGCCAGCTTTAGAGCCGACCGGGCCGACGCACCGCGCCCACTCCGCTGGGATGTATTTAATATCTTGTGCTCACGGTGACGACTAACGGCACGTATACGACAGACATCTATGTTTTGTGAACCTGTCGACTATATTTGAGTGTTTGCGGCTCGAATTTATTATATTATCGTCTTCGAATATGACAAAAAGTAGTGAAATGCTAAACTCACGTTTAAAGAATACGTGAACGAAGTAGGTTAAGTTTCTGCAATTATTTTATCGTGAATTAGTACTTTGAAACTTGTAACGGTATACATCGCGGAGATCGGAGGGGGAGATGTCAATCCCTGTGGTTTGACCGATCTTACATACAGTGGATGCCAAATACGCATGGGTTTCTATCTCTGACTGGGGTATATTCCGTATTTCGATGGTAGACGAGCGAGACTTTATTTGGAGGTCATGCACCTTTCTTTCTAAACTTTCGATGGACGTACGCTGTTCCGAGGACACTTTTCTCATGTTGTCTACACTCATTTTCATTTCCTCGTACTGCTTGTTGATAAAGGACAGTGAAATCACCATCTCATCGTTGGATTTCTGTATTTGCATTGTTTGTTTTTTCAATTCCACTATGTCATTGGAGAGTTTCGTAATAAGTACGTTTTGGGTTTTGCTCATTTCATTCAGTTTAGCGTCAAAATCTATCTTCCACCCGTTCAACATACCCATAAGAGCTTCTTTTAATCCTTCATTTTCGTTTGATCTTTCCGTTGAGTGTGGGTCTGTGCGGGTTCGCTTGTTTCTGGTTGTATTAACGAAAGTTGTTTCAGACAATGAGCTTGGCAAATCTGAATCCGATTGAGTATGCTGAAGTGAAGTCGGAGAAGTCTTCGGCGGTGTACGTTGAAGTGACATTGCGCGATCTTATGCGACTTGATTACGCAGTAGATCCAACAACACAAGTTATTTATTTTTCTGGCGTAGCGATGAAGAAATTTTAAACAAGTGCTACAGAGCGTAGAGCGTAGCAGGTGTGTAGCTGTAGCAAACTAGGTGACGTCGCTGCATTCGTCGAAATGACGCAATAGGTACAGTGTTTTGCACAATTTGTTGATAGTTATTGTGGTTCAGCGGTATACGGCAGCTCTTGCAACACTCGATGGTCGGGGTTTCAAATTCCGCTAACACCACAGTGTACAGTTTTTGTATGTCTTCGAGTCAGAATAATGCACACTATGTTGATCTCTGTCTAACAAAGGATGGATGAACAGCACCGAGAATCATAAAAATTTGGAATTTACGAAAACACTGACTGCGAAAGCGACACACGACCGACCTGTATCGGGCCCGCGGCTGAACTTCAAATAGTTCGTTGTAACTTTGATTGATGTTTTAACACGTTCGCAGTAGTAGTGATTTTTCTTACCGAAAATTGCGGTTTATGACGTATTAAAAAAAAACTACCAGCTCTATCTCGTTCAAACCAATTTTCGTTGGTAGTTTTTATAGCAATGTACATCATATATTTTTTTTAGATTTATCACTCTCTTAGTTTAGAAGTTAGAGGGGGGGGGGGGGCACTCATTTTTCCACTTTGGAAGTCCCTCTTGCGCAAACTATTCACTTTAGAAAAAAATTATGTTAGAAACCTCAACAGCATTTTGGAAGACCTATCTATAGATATCCCACACGTATGGGTTTGATGAAAAAAAAAAATTTGAGTTTCAGTTCTGAGTATGGGGACCCCCAAAATTTACTGCTTTTTTTCTAGTGTTATATAAGAATATTAATGCGGTTCACAGAATACATCTAGTTATCAAGTTTCAATAGCATAGGCCGTATAGTTTCGGAGAAAAGTGGCTGTGACACACGGACGGACAGACAGACAGACAGACAGACAGACAGACAGACATGACGAATCTATAAGGGTTCCGTTTTTGCCATTTGGCTACGAAACCCTAAAAATGTGTGTCCCCCCCCTCTAACTTCTAAACTAAGAGAATGATAAATCTAAAAAAAATATATGATGTACTTTGCCATAAAAACTACCAACGAAAATTAGTTGAACGAGATAGAGCTGGTACTTTTTTTTAATACGTCATAAACCGCAATTTCCGGTTAGTGTACTTACTTGCTGCTACGAAACCCTTCATGGGCGAGTCCAACTCGCACTTGGCCGGTTTATTTGGGTTTCGTAGCCAATTGGCAAAAACGGAACCCTTATAGATTCGTCATGTCTGTCTGTCTGTCTGTCCGTCCGTGTGTCACAGCCATTTTTCTCCGAAACTATAAGGCCTATGCTATTGAAACTTGGTAACTAGATGTATTCTGTGAACCGCATTAAGATTCTTATATAAAACTAGAAAAAAAGTAGTAAATTTTGGGGGTCCCCATACTCAGAACTGAAACTCAAATTTTTTTTTCATTAAACCCACACGTATAGGGTATTTATAGATACGTCTCCAAAAATGCTATTGAGGTTCCTAACATCATTTTTTTCTAAAATAAATAGTTTGCGCAGGAGAAACTTCCAAAGTGGAAAAATGTGTGTCCCTCCCCCTCTAACTTCTAAACTAAGAGAATAATAAATCTAAAAAAATTATATGATGTACATTGCCATAAAAACTACCAACGAAAATTGGTTTGAACGAGATAGAGATGGTAGTTTTTTGTAATACGTCATAAACCGCAATTTTCGGTTAGAAAAATCACTACCACTGACAGTGACAGCTGTGAACGTATTAAAACATCAATCAAAGTTACAACGAACTATAAGAACTTTTATATTATGTTACTTGCTGCTACGAAACCCTTCATGGGCGAGTCCAACTCGCACTTGGCCGGTTTTTTATATATAAGATTAATTTCTACTTTGGTGATGCAGTGATAAGTGTATGCGATTGCTGTTGCTGAGCTTTCGGGTTCGAATCCCAGGTCCATGCAAATACTAGTGCGATCGATCGATTCAATTTATTACCTAGAAGGTACGTGGACAAAAAACGATGTTGGCAAAATCGTGGAACAAATTTTTTAAGGCGCCGTCAATTAGTGTATAGCGCAGTATATAAGGGTTTATCAGGTGTGTAGAACCCATAACCCAAGTCGATATTAGCTTAATTTGGGCTAGACTAATAGTGGTGGGTGTCAATGTGAAATGCCCCAAAAAACCTTTATTTTGAAGATTTTATGAGCTTATAATTTTTATTCGGAATGACCACTAAAGAATAAAATGGTAAAAGGTTTTCAAAAGCATCAACTACACTATTTTAATACAGAGAAAAGTTGTTCTCGATACGGGTGCTCAATTAGATTAGGGAGCTTCAGCAGTGGTCGTCCGCGCCTCCGGCATTTGGACCTCTAAGGTTTACGGTGACAACTTTACTGAAGTGCCTTCCGATCAATTTCATTATAAGAACAAAGAGTATGTACCTATATCAGTCATCTAGATCCCATAACACAACTTTATATTAGCTTAATTTGGGCTAGATGATGTTGTGTGAGAATGTCAAACAATATTTAGCAGATTTACGAATATTTTTTTAAAAAGTTTCTTGCAGGGTCGGCAGCGCGTATTTAGCGACTCTGGTGTTGCAAACGTTCATAGGCGGCGATGATCAGCGGTTCAACTGGTGGGACGTATGCTTGTCTGCCACCTTAGTGGTATAAAAAAAATATTGACGACCGATTTATCAATTTTGGATATCAAGGTGCAAGACTGTTACCTGTATAGTGTGCTGAAAAAAACACAGATGGTAAAACTGTGGACCAAATTCTTTAAAGCGCAGTCAACCTTACTAGCAAGATGATGCACCTCCTAACCCATTCATTGGTGCGCTGGATCAGGGGTTCGTTGTGTTGTCAAAATGATGTTCTCGATCGCTGGCGCCAGTCTACTGTAGTGCGGATTTGACATGCAATATGGACTTGATGACTGCGCAGATGTCACTGTATTAAGGTCTTTGGGACCAAAGTCAATCTGAATTGCAAATAGTGAAACTGCAGACTGATGAACGAAGTTCTGTTATAGGTTTTATGGCTAAGAAGTCAGACGACAATCGCTTTCAGCAATGGCGTACAAAAGCCTATATTAGCAACCCATAAAAACGGTCGCTAGTGACTTTATGCTAAGATGAGAAAAGGGATGATTAGTTAGGACCTAATTGTCTATATCTTCGCAAAGGTAAAGGCATCTCGCAATCTCAGTGCATAACAATAAAAAGGAAATTAATTTTCCTGCTAATTATGCCGCTATTCACGTTCCACATTTTAAATACCTAACTGATAAAAGCTGTTTCTACTCCAAAAATAATAATATAAATAAATAAATATTCACGGACATCGCACACAACGCTATCTGATCCCAAAGTAAGCTAGGAATAACCTGCTTGTGTTATGGGTATCAGACCACGGATATTAATACTTAAATACTTTTAAATACATACATATTATACATAGAAACACCCAGACCCTTTGTAACGTTGTGAAACAACGGGTGCAAATAGGGGTTCAACGTTAGGGGTTTTAAAATGAAAACTTAGATTAATAAATGAAAGCGCCATCTACCGAGTTAGTGTCGCAACGACGGAAGATATAGGCAGTGATACGGTCTTGACGATTGAGTAGTTTCGAGCGGTGCCACTAGAGGCGCTATTTCATTGATATATAAGGCATTGCGTCAATGCAGGAGGACCGCCAGATTAATATTTAAAATAGATCACGAACGTATCAGTGTAATTGGAAATTGTGAGAATCACATCAGTTTAAAAATAATCGTTCATATCATCGCAAATATCCTCGTAAATATTTGTCAAGGATAAGGAGCAAATAGCTATAAATAGAAGACCCCATCATTGGGTGAGTTAAATTAATTATTATGATTCTAGATTTTAAAATAGTGAAAATTAACGGCTGTTGGTCGACCCTGTTATGGGAGGGTAGATTACAGGGGTGTAAAAAAAAAGGTCTCTGTAAACTTAGGATAGAACCAACCATTGTAAGGCAACCGACTCCCAAATGGTTTAACAGTGGTCGGCTGTCTTAGCAATGGGCGGGAAAAAGGGTTCCAGCTAACCCGTCATATGGAACATTCCAGGGTCCACCCTTCAGGTTCCACGAAGGAGCATCCACCCTACGGGTTCAAGAAGTCCACCCTTCAGGTTCCACGAAGGAACATTCACCCTACGGGTCCAAGAAACCGTCTACCCTACGGGTTGGTAAAATCCACCCTTCGAGTTCTACGAGCGAACATCCGCCCTGCGGGTTGGGAATACCGTGCCGGCCGAAATTGTGGAAGACACGGCTACCTGGCGGACTGCATCGCCATCCTGGAGCCACAAGATAAGTCGAACCCTGCGAAGGCCTTCGGAAACCGTACTTGCTGCCCGAAGTTGCCACACCCACGACCCCCAAGTGCTCAATTCTAATAAACTACTAATTATTTACATTTTAAATTCAATCTTTTCATTTCTCTCTCTCTTCCTGAAAGCCTTCAGCTTTTCAGTGGCGCCCATATCGTGGTTTCGGGTAGCGAGAAAGCGATTTCCGTCGGGAGTCGGGAGGTCATAATTATAAGATATTCAACTTGTGTAGAATAGTCTTAAGAGTGCCCGTTAGCGGGGTAGTTTCCCTCAAAATTAACATAACTACCCAGGAATTTGGCTCTCCTGACCTCTGCTGCCAACTTGTTCTTTCCGGATTATTTTGTGTGTTTTTTTTAGTGATTTTAGACAGATTTCGGCATAATCAAGAACAAGGCAAAATTTGAATTTTTTCTCAACATAAATTGTAATTTTTCCAAATTTTAACGGTCCCCAATTTATTTTTCACACCCTCACATATTAATTTTATGGTGGAAAAATTTTAAGTAAATTTCAAGTAAAAGTTTTTTGTTTTGTTCCAATTTTAAATATTACTTTATTAAAGTCTGAAGTAAAACTTCACATTTGAAACGCTTACATTAATATTAGTAAGTGATTTGTATTGCCTATATTCATCGTAAAAAGTAGTCACAGGATATCACCACCACAATTTTTATTTTTGTACGGCGTCAAACCGCCTCAATTTGTGTATTATTTTGTTGTATTTCCCATATGTGAATTTACAGCGAGACCAACAGCCGATAATCACACTTCTGGGTAACAATCCCTATTGAAATTTCACGCTAGTAAAACGTTAGAACAAAGATTTTACGAATTTCACTTCACGTAAATTATAAAAGATTCATAATTGATTCACTTTTCGAATTACGTCGAATTCTGATACACTGAAATACAACTGTAAGAAAAAACATTCCAAACGTAGATTACGCAGCGAAAACATTCTTGCCAAAAAACAATAGTAAACTATTAACTTTGATTCGGGTTCTAAATAAACAACGGCAGATGTTGCTTTCATAACGTTTACGAGTAAGTTGATTTACTAGCTCGATATTAGAAGAAATTTTTTTTTTCCATATAAACTGTGGGTGGAAGTGAATAAAATACACTCCGGACACCAACAGTCTGATACAGAATATTTCCAGAATCGTCCAAGTACGAATCGGTTTTCAACCAATTCGAAATATTCAAGGGTTCCGTAGTGGTAAGGAACAATCTACATAAAAAAGTTAGTTACTACGATACAGATTATTTCCAGAACCATCCAAGTGCGAATCGTTTTAACACAGTTCGAAATATTTAAGGGTTCCGTAGTAGTAAATAACTATTTAAAAAAAAAATAGTTGGTACGAGTCAATATACAATTAACTCTTACCACGTTCGTGAAAATAGTTACATTTCAATAAAAATAATAGCAGCGTAGAAAATTGCATTATTCGTGCAAAACTGAAAAACATTTAGTAAATTTCGTCAACCCATCATCACACACTTCACTTTCATTACTCACTGCGTTGGATTAGATTACATTAAACACACAGACAGACAGACAGACAATTAATTTCTAGAAGGGTCCAATCTATTAATTGAGTGAAGGAACCCTAAAAAGAAACACTTCCAAACTTAAGTATTTCCTAAAGCAAATACTAAGTTTTATAAAGGTTCAATTTATAATTCGGTTCACCGAACCCTAAAAGTAGAATTTATTTTTTCGTTATTCTGCGGGTGGGTCGAAAAATATTCACATTCCTCAATGTTACAAAGACGAATGCAGATAACGGTAAAGGCCGTAACACACTGCGCTAAGACGCGTTTGATAATAGTTTATGGAGTACATCAGTACAGTTACACAATAGTGTTTTTTGATAATTATTTTTTGGGAAAATATAAGGGTGTTAGCACACCGTCATATAATTTTAGTACTTAGGTGGCACATATAGTTACCACAATTCATGTCATGTTACACGCATACATGTTATCATACGGAAGTTTCACAATAACACTTACATAATAATTAGGTAGTAAATGGTCATCACATATTCATCACAATTATCTTCACACACAATTCCAAACACTTTACAAGCAGTTTTTTTTTTTTTGTTTGATTACATAGTGACACTTGAACTTCATGTTGTGTGACTCCCAAAGGCGGAAGTAGGAGTCAAACTGGTTACAGGCGAGTCACTTTCGTAGATTAGAGAGAGTGACTCAAATGTCCTAAGTTTTGTTCCCGACCAAAGCTGACGGGTTATCATATGGCATGGAATGTAGTGTGACACTGGCCTTAGATGCAACGATGAATAACACGTTTGCATCAACATGATTACGTCAACATTAGACGCGCAAGCAAAACAAAACTTACACAAGGGAGATTTCATACGTACATACATACATATCATTTATTTAAACACGCAGATACATTTTACACTGACATGGTGGCAAACAAGGGCACCATATTTTTAGATATTTGGCATAATGGCCAAAGATCATTTATCTTAGTTATTTATTAGGGTTGACATAATAGTCATAGTCAACATTCTTCTGCTAAGATTGCGAATAAGCACTTAGCTTTTGTTATTGCTACTAAGATTGCAAATAAGCACTTAGTTTTTTTATGTTATTTTGTTAAAGGGCTAAATAGCCTAGCAATTAGATAGGGACACTACACATTACACACGACTTTCAAGTAACCACACATGACAAAGTGACAAACACATGCCGTGTTCGTCATGGGGACATAGGGGTTAATTAGCATCACGGAGGATTCTGCAAGTAAATTATTTTCTATCACTTTTCTGCTTCTTGGTTTAGTTGGGAGTTTTCTGTTAGTTGGAAGCATGAGTCTATCCCTAACAGAGTTCGTCGTTAACTGTTAGTTGGCAGCATGGTCTTGCCCTAACAGAATTATGTTGTAGGTTACTGTTACGAGGAAGCATGAAGCTTACCCGAACAGATTTATGGTGTAGGTTTAGTACTGTTACGAGGAAGCATGAGGCTTACCCGAACAGAAATATGGTGGACTGTTATTTGGCAGCATTTGTCTTGCCCTAACAGTCGTAGGTGTAGATCACCGTTATCTTTATTTTCGTCATATGGCTACTCCTACCACTCGGAAGCTAGAGGCTTGCCCTGGGGGATAGTCCATCCTATGAGTCGGAAGTGTTACACTAGCCCTAGTAGGATGTTCTTCTCTGGGACGGTTGTATAAATCCCAGCCTTCAGCAAAAAGCCTTATTATACACACCCCACTTTCAGGCGGTGCGTATTACCTGAACCTTCAACCCAAAGCCTCAAATACGTCTTTTCTCTTTCTGTCCCATAAGATCCTTCAGAATCACCTAAATACATCCTGCGAGTTGGTTTCATTAAAGTTAAGGCCGACTCTTCGCTACACCCAGCATCACCTCATTCACACAACACACTAACATACACACACACATAGACGAGTAGTAGGTATTATATTAGGGGCGTTCGAGGACGAACGCAGCGTTTGACGCGTTAGGGTACGTCAAACGCTCACTGGGGAGGGGGAGTATGTAACGTTGTGAAACAACGGGTGCAAATAGGGGTTCAACGTTAGGGGTTTTAAAATGAAAACTTAGATTAATAAATGAAAGCGCCATCTACCGAGTTAGTGTCGCAACGACGGAAGATATAGGCAGTGATACGGTCTTGACGATTGAGTAGTTTCGAGCGGTGCCACTAGAGGCGCTATTTCATTGATATATAAGGCATTGCGTCAATGCAGGAGGACCGCCAGATTAATATTTAAAATAGATCACGAACGTATCAGTGTAATTGGAAATTGTGAGAATCACATCAGTTTAAAAATAATCGTTCATATCATCGCAAATATCCTCGTAAATATTTGTCAAGGATAAGGAGCAAATAGCTATAAATAGAAGACCCCATCATTGGGTGAGTTAAATTAATTATTATGATTCTAGATTTTAAAATAGTGAAAATTAACGGCTGTTGGTCGACCCTGTTATGGGAGGGTAGATTACAGGGGTGTAAAAAAAAAGGTCTCTGTAAACTTAGGATAGAACCAACCATTGTAAGGCAACCGACTCCCAAATGGTTTAACAGTGGTCGGCTGTCTTAGCAATGGGCGGGAAAAAGGGTTCCAGCTAACCCGTCATATGGAACATTCCAGGGTCCACCCTTCAGGTTCCACGAAGGAGCATCCACCCTACGGGTTCAAGAAGTCCACCCTTCAGGTTCCACGAAGGAACATTCACCCTACGGGTCCAAGAAACCGTCTACCCTACGGGTTGGTAAAATCCACCCTTCGAGTTCTACGAGCGAACATCCGCCCTGCGGGTTGGGAATACCGTGCCGGCCGAAATTGTGGAAGACACGGCTACCTGGCGGACTGCATCGCCATCCTGGAGCCACAAGATAAGTCGAACCCTGCGAAGGCCTTCGGAAACCGTACTTGCTGCCCGAAGTTGCCACACCCACGACCCCCAAGTGCTCAATTCTAATAAACTACTAATTATTTACATTTTAAATTCAATCTTTTCATTTCTCTCTCTCTTCCTGAAAGCCTTCAGCTTTTCACCTTGAGACAAACATTTATGGGTCACACAAATATTTGTCTCCGGTGGGAATCGAACCCACGACCTCCAGCGCCGCAGGCGGTATCACTACCGACTGCGCCACAGAGGCAGTCAAAAATATGAGTGAAAAAAAATGAGCGAAGTTAGGAATAAAACTGTAAATAAACATTTTCTCAAATTTATTGTACATATATTTTTCACGACAACAAGAATTTGCCGGCAAACGATATAATTTCTTTTATTTGATTATCTTTTGTATGTACTAATCAATATAATTTGTTTCAGATGTTGCCGACATCAAGTCAGAAAGCATGGACAGCTTCGAATCAGGTAAAATATGTTTTAATATTAATACCTACCTAAAATTTATGTGTAACGTAAAAGAATACGATCGTAAGAAAGCTGTAAAAAAGAAATTAAACTTAAAGGACAACTTTGAGATGAAACTCTCATATTAATATTTGAATAGAGGAGTGTGAAAAAGTGTTGAAGTCGGAGGTGATAGGGCCGGCCGCGGCGTTAACGGAGCCCTAGAGGGCCTTTGTCGAAGTCCCCGTTTCGCAATACAGCCGAAAAGATAAAATGAACATAAAGTTGAGGAGCAGATACTCTCGCTCAGAGGAATCGTAGTTTCCCTCTTGGCGACACTAAACCGGCTACGGGTAGTCCGACCGATGTACGTAGGCACTCGTTACACGCAGTTTGCGGAAGTGGTGCTGGCTGCTTGTAAGTAACTAACTATATCCGCGAATTCATCTGCAGGCAGATTATGAACGATAAAATTACAGTTGTTAGCAATTGAAAGTAATCAATATTTTTGAACAAGTCATAAAAATGGGGAAATTAAATTTAAAAAAAAAGCCAATACCTACCAAATAATATTTTATGCATCAAAGAACTCTTTCACACCGTCAACTACAACCTTCCCACAAAATGCTGGCGGCGGCGCGGCGTTGCCACGTTGTACAGCAATGCTGACATGCTAAGCCTCTTGTACAATACACCAGCCTTGTTGTACATCCAATAATTATATCACTACATATTGACAGATACAGGAAGACATTTCTGGTTATTCTCTGCTTGTCTTATGTAAGAGGCTCTGTATTATGGACACGGATTACTTAATCGTTACTTTACTACAATTCGATTTAATAAATTGCAAATCGTTCCTGAAATGAATAAAAACTCAAAGTTTGATGTAACATTATTTACGGGTCACTAACCTTCGATTGATCTAACATTACTATATTATTAGTTTTTAGGGTTTCGTAGCCAAATGGCAAAAACGGAACCCTTATAGATTCGTCATGTCTGTCTGTCTGTCCGTCTGTCTGTCCGTCCGTGTGTCACAGCCACTTTTCTCCGAAACTATAAGGTCTATGCTATTGAAACATGGTAGCTAGATGTGTTCTGTGAACAGCATTAAGATTCTTATATAAAACTAGAAAAAAAGCAGTAAATTTTGGGGGTCCCCATACTCAGAACTGAAACTCTAAATTTTTTTTTTCATCAAACCCATACGTGTGGTGTATCTATAGATAGGTCTTCAAAAATGCTATGGAGGTTTCTAGCATCATTTTTTTCTAAAGTAAATAGTTTGCGCAAGAGACACTTCCAAAGTGGAAAAATGTGTGTCCCCCCCCCCCTCTAACTTCTAAACTAAGAAAATGATAAATCTAAAAAAAATATATGATGTACATTGCCATAAAAACTACCAAGGAAAATTGGTTTGAACGATATAGAGCTGGTAGTTTTTTTTAATACGTCATTAACCGCAATTTCCGGTTAGTGAAATCACTACCACTGCGAACGTATTAAAACATCAGTCAAAGTTACAACGAACTATAAGAACTTTTATATTATGTTACTTGCTGCTACAACACTCTTCATGGGCGAGTCCAACTCGCACTTGGCCGGTTTATATATATTTCAGGAGCGATTGCATAAAAATGCTTTTAATAGTACAAATGTGAGATTTTGTGAAAATGTTTCTTATTGAATCACGCTATAGTAAATTCTTAGACAATTTTGACTAAAATTTGTTTTACATAGAGCTATAAGGAACGATATAATTTAGTGAGGCGATTAAATAACTGACTGTATTAACAAAGCCGATAAAATCCACATTCCAATCGGTTTACCCGTTTAAGTTCTACGATCCTACTCTTACAGTCATATTGGTAAAAAAACTCTATTACACTCATACTTATTTTAACTAGAAGCCGGTATTTATAATGTGCTTTCAGGATGTATACAGAAATTGAAAGTGTCCAATAAGCTTATTCCGAAGTCTATTACAACTTCAGAGTCAATTTGAAGTGTTTACCGTTAAATACGTAACTGTAAATGGAGAATCTGCTCTAAGAGTTATACTGTTCCAACGGAAAATGTTGAGGCTAAAATTGCATTGTGGACGCTAGCCTTTCCGAACTTACAATTAAAACCGACGCCCCAAATTGTGTACAACGTTTGTCACTTAGCACAGAACGAGTGGGTTCTCCCTACCCACAATGAGATATCTATTCAGGTATACAATTATTTTGAACACATTTTAAGTACCTAGGTTAAAAATTGTTTTTTTTATCAGTCATGCAGCAAAAAGGTATGTGCCTTGAAATAACAAACGATTTAATCCCCGTACACACAAATTAATGTTGAGAAACCACTCTACATTACGAAGATATTACGACGAAAGGGGAGACAGGAAATCGTGCCCTACTAATAAAGTTTGAATATGTCTATTACTAGTGTCGTTCGTCTTCATACCTCTTTAGGAATATCTTGAGGGGGTGATGAGGGTAGGATCTCTAGAGGAATTTGCGAAATAGGTATTTGAATTTAGATATTGCCATCACGCTGTCCCTGGACAACTCCGTACAGTGCGATGGAGTTTTAGTTCAGACCATCCTTATATTTTGTACCATCACTTTAATTACAGCAGACTGTAGAGAATGAAACGACTGCAATTTACTCAACCAACCTCTCTATCTAATATCGCCTACGTCTCAGATTCTTCCGTCAATCATGAGATGAGATCTCTCTATTACCTTTTAATAGTCATTATGCACCAAAGGACGTTGGAATCCATAACGATCATACCATGACTTCATCAACGAATGACTACATTCTAACTCCATTTAAATAATCATCGAATAGTGGAAGCTAGACGGGAATTTATAACGGGTACTATTATAAAGCCTATTTTCAGGTTAAATAAAGCGACAGGCGACTTTTAGCCGTTGGATAGCAACACGACTCTGCAATCAGATGGAGTTTAAAATGTGCATTCGCAATGTGGTATGGTGCACCGGGCGCTGGGCGCGGACAGAAATGCATTTTCAATAATTGAGAGTCAGACGGGGGTGGGGTGATGGTTGTAGGGGCCCATTAAAATGCTCGCAGCTAAACTTTCCGATCGTCACCGGTCGCGACACCGAACACAGCTAGATTTGATAGCTAATGAACCCAACACGTTTAATATAGTGCCCGTTATAGACTTACTGACGTGCTGACTGATGGTTAGCATCAGTTATGACAGATGGGTAGGCCTTTACTTAATGTAGATTCGATAGACAAATGACTTAAAAATAAGTACTGCCTCCGAGATGCAGCGGTAGTGCACGCGACAGCTAATCTTGTGAAATCAAGCCCAGGGAATAAAAATGTACGCGATGTGCATGTGTTTGTTTCGAAGTTTGTGTGTATTCTAGTTTTCTACCTTAATTTGCGTTCGTATTTACTTAATTTTTAGTAGATGCTGTTTTGTAAAAAAAAATTGACACAAATTACTTACTCAAATTAAAAATGTAGCTGATGAAAGCATAAGTTTGTAAGTTATTTTTTAGTCAGTATTGTTCGTGACTTCCAATGTCATCCCACCCGGGTGGTTCCTACATTGTTCAGTAAAATAAATATCAATAGAAAATATAAATGATAAATAAGCAAGCTTTGTTCTATAAACACATTTCAATAAAGTAACCGCTTTGGAAATACAAACATTTCACGAACATCTTACTTGGCGATATATATTTCAGTGTAAGTGGATGTCAACTTGTAGTAACTTAGACGCACCAGATCTGCAGGTCTATGTGATTTATCACGTGAGAGTTGCGAAACAGAACACGAAAATTAGTAATTAAGGACATTCAGCCGCAGTGTCTACTGATATCAGTGTTGCATTGCAAGACATTTGCAGAACAGTTTCATTACCGAAGGTACGATATTGTTAGGTCTTGGTACATTTTGGGTATTAACAAATTTGCTTTCATTTTAGACGTATCTACTTACTAAATGGTAATGGTTTTATGCCTGTTGGTTTCTTGGCGGCGGGGCGGGGCGCTACGCCGCTCCGTAGTGAGTAGTATTAGTCGCTACTACATTAAAAATATTAACAACAATAAGTATTCTGGTATTAAAGTAGGTGAAGGTTTTATTCTTTGACGTTTAGGCTATATTGCAATAGCCGTGGTCCCGCGTAGAGTGCGTAGACTCTATCTAAGCGGTGAGACACTCAACTTCTAATGGAATTTACTAAGTTCAAGCACGGCGATGTAGCGGTTCATATACATATAAACATATATTATATGATAACGCCTTTCATCCCCGAAAGGGTAGGCAGAGACATGTTATATTCTTGTCGAAGTCGAAGTGAAGGCGGTCGCCATTAATCCCACTATATATTTGTAGGGGTGAATTTTGGGTTTCAAAAATATTTAGATGTCAAGTAGACTCGAACAGCATTAATGAATTATACAAATCGAGGAAGTTTAAAAACATTATCACAAATTATGTATATAACGAACAAAAGTCTTGAAAAACAGTATTACAATATGTTAACATTTCCCAGACCATCAATTTCACTTTACAAAGGAGACAAACAAAAAGAAGTTTTCCTCAGTTATTTTCTCGGGGACATCACGTAGGCGCGCACCTCATCTGCGGAGCTCCCGGTGCGCCGATAAAATTTAAAATTCAAGGCCGCGTTAACGAACCGGCCTCGCGAAGAAATAGATATTCAAATGTGTGAAGGTCCCATATTAACATTTATGGCAAGTTTGCGGGCACGAGACAAAGCCAAGAGCGAAGGCCCTTAGGGAACCGCGCCACAGCCAGATGCCGTCTTACTGTGAATATCTTTGCAATATGCAGTGACCGTCCTACCGCTTTTTGAGGCCTTTTTTATTTCTATTTCAGTTACAGATTTCACTTAGAATCTATTGTGATGTGTTGATCACGATGTTGTCCGACATGAACTGCTAAAACGATCCGATTTAACATTATTTTTAGTGTCGGTTCTTTTTTAATTTAAAAAATACCTGACCGGTTTCGCTATAAAATCTTTAAAGAACCTTTGATAATGCTTTTATAGCGAAACCGGTCAGGTATTTTTTAAATTAAAATAAAAGTGGAATAGTACAATTGAAGTTTCATAATGTATTATAACAAGTTACATTAAGTGCGATCAATAAAAAGTATAACGGATATTGACTGTTTTGATTTTGTGTGAAAAGCTTCATGAATGTCGTGATGAGAGTAATGGACTAAAACCACAAGTGTCACAAGGCCCTATCTAATTGTCCAATTGCCAGGGTAACTCTTCGAAAGGATTTCAGGCTTGCAGACAGACTTTGGCCTTCAACCATTATTTAATAAATTGAACCAACAACACACCTTGTTGGTTCAATTTATTAAATAATCTGTCAAAACTTACTCAGTTTTAGCCCCTCTCTATAAAATGGATTGCAGAGGGGCTTATTTCGAGACTTTGTCTGTAGTCTGTGACTCTCTTGCATTAAACTATGTCACTATGTCACGTTTATCATCTGTTCAAAGTTTGAAATACAACAAAAATGACAACGTCAATCGGAGTGAACTTTCACAATAAACGTGTTAGAGAGGGGCAGTCTGGTGAGAACGATGTCACGACTTTCTTGTTTTGATTCGTTTGCGTGGTGGAGCGAATAAGTCAAATTTGGTGAAAGAAATTGTCAGCCCCGACACAATTCGTTTAAGTAGGATAAAAGGAAATGCTTGTAGATATTAGTCTCTTGATTATTAATAAGTTAAATCCCAGTTGCATAAAAACTTAAACATTGGGGTTTGCAGTCCGCCTTAATAATTTCCCGAGGGTGCACCTGCACTAGTAGAGCCTCTCTGTCTGTCCAAACATAAGCTGGTTCTATTTATTTATCTATTAGTACATAGACAATTACACACATGACACAAGCAAAATTAAAAAAAAAAACTTCTTACTCTAAATCGAAAAATGTTGTATCACCGCCATTGCAAAAGATATATCCAGAGTAATCCACATATTGAGGGAATGGATGGAAAAAATCTGTCATCTTCAGCATCAAAGCATTAGGCAGTGGTAAGACACGTGTAGTTTTAGTCGGTACCTAAGCGTTCGACATAGCATCAAGGAGGGATTTTCTTACGTAAAAAAAGTTACTTAATGATCCTTCAGGTGGGACTTAGTGGAGGCGGTATAACCTGGTACTTGTTCCCTCAATGTCTGCCGTTTTAGGATACAATTGAAAACCTAGGCATGGAACGATGACTACTTTGAATAACGGAGTATAAAGCACTTCATAACAATAAATTGTTAGTCAACGAAGACGGTTACAAATTCTTCCTAAATTTTAGACAAAAACACAGTAATAAATAGGCAATAATAGAACAGCAAACGGCTTATTTCACCTTGTCTCTTTCTTCAAGGAGTCATAAAATTATCCGCTTCATTTGCAGAGAAGTAAAACTAAAGTTCAAGTTCTAAAAGAAAATTTACCTATTTTGAGGTATTTCCAGCTGAAAGTGAACACCGTACCTTTGTATTTACCATTCCAGCTAAACACAAATAAAAGTTAGGAACAAAACAAATCAAAATCCCAATTTTGCTTTCTGCATTATTTATTTGATATTGCCTGCCGCTGTCACTGATCCCCCTTTCTTTGCTATGAACTTGTGGTTGTAATTCATACTTTCATAACTTTTGATATCTATATAAAGATAGCGAACGGCTTTCACTCGGTATATTTTAAAAATGTTATATCCACTCCACTATACAATGGCGATATGTCTTCAAACTGTACGTAGGTACTTACATCGATATTGAACAGTAAAGAGATTAATACGTATTTGTATAATCACGTATGTAAATATCTTTGCATTTCTGATGAAATTATAAACAATATTTTAATAAAGTAATGAGGAAACGCAGAAGGCACAACCGACTTGGGAAAATAACATGGGAGATACATTTCATTGAGCGAAGGTTTTAGTCGGCAGTACACACACGTTTCTTATTAATATCAGGCGGTCGGAATGGCCAAAGACGTCCCCAGCGCCCGCTCGCTCCCAAATAAAATTGCCGCTATCTAAACAAAGAGCCCTAATTATTCGGCCGTGGCGGGCGGGGTCGCTCTCTTATGGGTGTTCTGGGGCCCATTTCGCTTCTCGTATAGGGCCCCGGGGACCAGCGGGCGCCGCCTAGCCAATCGGCGGATGGTGGAACGAGCGATCCGCAACCTTTTTATATGCGATATCGGCTGTGGCGCCGGACCCCCTCTACCCCGAGCCGGCCTGGATCTCGGGGAATTAAAAGTTAGAAGGCTCACATCTGATTACCCAAACACACACATTACACCGGATCGCCAATCTCGATAAGCCCCCCACAATTTATTGCAGGCCGCTGACGAGTTGTTTTCGACTCTTATCACATTAACTATATAAAACTGAGAGAATTTGTGAGCTTAAAAGAAAATAAAAATAGCTCCCATATTTAAAGGCACCCTTTGATTTTACATGCTTCATAGTTCTTTTGAAAAGTCCCTGCGGCATCTGCTACCTGTCTGATCCCTTTCACTAAAGTTATAGCAGTTTATCATACGTATGCCTTACATTTTTATCTATTATCTAAGTTCTAAGATTAAAACTTTATATTAAGGGACGATCACAAAAACCTTGGTGATACCGGTCGTATAGTTCAATACATATTTTAATTTGCACCCGATTTTATTATGAGACAATATAAATTGGATATAAAGGGTTTCCGAGCGGTTTCTACCTCCGGGATCATTGTCTTCACCCTACGCCTTTGCAATGATTCTATTGTGTAGAAATTATGAAATAAAAAGGCGATATCGTATGTCGGTGGCGAGAGGTGCGGTAGGCGCGGCGCGGCGCGGCACGGCGTGGGCGACGTGCGTCCGACATCCGACACCTAGCCGCGGCAGCGGGCTGCGCGCCTCATTGTACGGCGAGCCCGCCACCATTTACCCTGCTCGTATTCTATTGCAATGTTTTAAGCATTCGATTGCCCTCGCCATTAATAAAGGGTTCCCAAGAAGTACTTTTTTCGCATTTTGTAGTCTTTCAAGCGGGCGCGGTGAAGGGTACGCTTATTGTTTCTATGGTGAATTGCGCAGATGAATGGGTCCGGGGTATTCATGCGTTTAGTGCTTGGAGATCGTAGGAAGATAATACGAAGCAGGCGGACTCGGGCGGTCCAGGGTCGTCTGTGTTGACAAAAACATACGTCCCACTGAGCATAGAAGGTTTTATTCATTGGACTATATAAAATCGATCTATAGGAGATTGGAATATAAAATTATAACGATAAATCTCCAGTTTATGAAACTCAGGCCGGATTCGAACTCGTAGTTAAGCGAGTGTTTCTATTTCGGGTATAACTTTACACCGTGAATTTATTCTAGTTAAATCTAGACATAGGCTCTTCACAGGTTTTCGTTGCTCATTCAATCCATACTATGTATGTAGTAAGTACTAATAATAATTAAATTTATTTGTCCATAGTTAACGTTTCAAATTGTATATATCATTAATTCAAATAGTATATTATCAAATTGATAGAGCTATAGTAATATGATATTAATTATACCGACGTACTTAGACGCTGTTGTTGCTGTAGAGTAGGGCGGGTAAGCTATACTCAACCAACGGTGATATCCTACCGTTTACTCTACTCCTATTACTTCATCGGAGGCCCTACAACTATAAGAAGTGTGCTACTCTACATTGATTAACTGACTTTTGTTTCTTTTCAAATTACCCTTTTTTTCTTTTTCTGAGAAAGTTCTGAAAGAATCCTGTAGTCTATACGCAATGTCACGACCGTGAAGGCTGGCGCGGACTCGGGAGATCCTTACACCCGTTACATAAACCTGTGGTGTGAAAACCCAAAGGGATATATTGCAAGAAATTTCTGAATAAAATAACAGTATACGTCCAAAATTCGTTAGAACGGCGAAAGAAGTAATATCTCAAGATACTCGACATTCTCCAGGGAGCAAGTCCATATACGCAACAGTCTGTTTATATATGCATGAAGAGCTCTGCAGTGTGGTGTGAACATAACCGGCTCATGATTGTTTGTTCTGCGAGCGGCCGTCGCCCAGCCAAGAAGTTAAATCGAGAGTCTTCATCCTCTCGGGACGTGCCGATATTGCGTCGACACTTGCCACCGATGCACTTAACTATGCATGGACTCTCCTTGTCCAAGTTTCGAAACCAATTTTAAAGCAATTATGAGTAGCTGATAGCTTATTAGAGAAGAAAGCCTAGGTCTGAAGTAGGTCGGTCTTTCAAATGACTAACATATGTGACTAATTCTGTTTTTGAGAGTAGCGCAAAATTCTATATCTATGGTTTTATCACTATTGCGAATATCTTGCGAAATTTAACGACGATTCTAAGCTAAGAATCGACGTTTTTTTGTCGTTGCCAAAGTAATTGAAGTCAAAACATAAAAATGAATTTTGTGATGCCAAAGCCATGAAATCGCATCAAGCTTCGATTTTCACCTTGAGAGATCATTGCGCGTATTGTTTGTTCAAGAGCGGAACGAAAGTAGTCGCCGATTATTCTATGAAATGTTGCTTGAATGATCACAGCAGTAAACTTTGTACGAGAAATCAAATAAACTACTGTGGCTTTTACAAAAGCATTCACAGCGGGGTGTTTTATCACCTGGAGAAAGCGGACTGGGTTTGGTGGCGTGGGAATCTTGGGGCGATGTGACCGTTTTGATGTGACCATGCAAAGATGCTGCTGGAGGTGTTAACCATACAAAGTTTTACATCAATAATAGCATGGAGTACTATCCCATCCATGTGTTATGTTAATAGCGCGGAAGATACTCCCCTCATGGAATATGACAGGGAGGACCCCAGAAGCCACTGATACGTTCCTGAGTCTTCTGGGGCCCTGGGGGAGGCCTTGCCGATATAAACCGCAGCGGGGTTTAGTGCGTAAATTGGGAAAGTCGGAAGTACCACACACGTTCTCCGTTTCCCAAACGCATCGTGCATATGAAGCATTGCCCGCGTAAAACAAGTTACATTTTCATCTATTAGTATTTAAAAGAAATAATTAAATATTAACATATGGCTTTCTGAAGATGAAATTAAAGATGTGCGTAAGTATTTAATCAGTTATTTGATGCAAGGCGCGTGGCGTGTTGCGGCGGCACAGAGCGTCGCAAAGACACATAGATGGTATCAACTGCCCTTCATCTCGCCGCGGTCTACCGCCACCGGCTGCTTGCCACTCGTGGATCTCGCCACTTTACCAACTGAACTTACGTGATTAAATCGTATTGCTTTATCTTTACTGTCGTTACATATAGCTACATAGAATTTATTATTGCTGTTTATATAAATACCACCTTTTAAGAAATATATGTTTCTTCTGAGATACTTAGGTATAGTAAGTTCAACTCATCAGTGCGCGCGGCGCTATGTGTGCGTGCGCTAGTAATTATACAGCTTTCATTTGTGTGCCAGTGACGCAGCCGTCTTCACAGAGTACATTTGTTTATTATGAGATAGAGACGTTACTCGACTTATTGACGACACCAGCGGTGCCAAGCAGTCTTTGCAGGAAACTCTCTGCGTCGCCGCGAAATAAAAATTATAATAAACAAAAACCATACAGCGTCATCTACCACGTTTTGAAGGTGTTAAGTATGTATGCAAATGTCAAACCACCTTTATGGACCTCGTAATAAAGTCAGTGTGTTACTATGGAAACTAGCAAATAGATGTTTCAATGGTCTGTCCTCCTCGTATTTAATATTGGCGACGAGGAAAAGCTTTAGTAAAATGGCCATAGCAGCTGTAGGAATATTATCGGCATTCGACCACAACATCCAGTCTTGGGAGACGTACAAGTATCGGACTAAACAGTGGTTTATAGCAAATGATATTGACGGTAAGAGTGACCCTACGGGAACGAAACGTCGGGCGATTTTACTAAGCGCACTCACTGATGGCACGTACAAGTTGGCAGCGGAGCTCGCGTTGCCAAAGAAATTACATGACGTGCCGTACGAGGACATTCTCCAGTTGTTGGATGAACATTTTACGCCAAAGCGATGTGGGTTCGGCGAGCGTTACAAGTTTTACGCCGCTATGCAACAAGAAGGCGAAACGTATGCGCAATGGGCTGCGAGATTGCGCGGACTGACGGCACACTGCGGGTTTTCGAACGTAGAAGAAGCGCTTCGGGACAGATTTGTTATGGGAATGCTGTCGGGGCGCGATAGAGAAAAACTTTTTAGTAAAGATATAGCGGACTTAACTTTAACTAATGCAGTGCAGTTGGCAGAAAACATGCAGAGCGCACGAGCGGCGGCGACTGGCACGAGCCGTGTGGGGCAAGCACATGATCAGATGTTTAAGATTATAAAGTCTGCGACGCACAGCGCCTTAGCGGTGACAGTTACACCGCCATCAGATCGAGAAGCGACTCCTACGTCGAGTTCAGCTATGGCGGTGGACAAAATACGTTGTCAGGTGTGCGGCTATCAGAATCACGAGACATCCCAGTGTCGGTTCACGAATTATAAATGTAGAAAATGTAAGGCTACGGGACACTTAGGCAGGATGTGTAAAAAAGTTAAATACATTGATTCGGGAGCGGTGGATGAGAGCGATGATGATGGTGAGTTTTTTAACATTCGTTCACGTAAAGGGGAACCAATGACAGAAACGGTAGTGGTTGCGGGGATCGAGTTGAAATTCGAGATAGATAGTGGCTCGGCCGTTACTGCCATTTCCGAAAGCACTTACAAAAAGTTTTTTAGCAATATACCTTTGTCGATGACTAACAAAAAATTATTTTCATATACGGGTGAAAAAATAGTTTGTATGGGTGTAGCACAAGTAAATGTGCAGTATGCGAACGAATCGCGTTCACTGTGTGTGTATGTTGTGCGAGACGGAGGGCCGCCGATTCTCGGACGAGACTTCATTTCAAAATTCAAGCTAGAATTATTACCTATGCAATACTGTAAAAGATTAGACGAAAGTGGAACGGTTACTGCTTTGCGATCTCGTTATCCTTCGGTGTTTTCGGATGAATTAGGGTTGTTTAATAAGTTTAAAGTTAAATTGCAATTAAAGGAAGATGCGAAACCAGTTTTTTTTAGGGCGCGTCCCATAGCTTTCGCATTGAAGAGTAAAGTGGATAAAGAGATAGATCGTTTACTTGAGTTAGGAATATTAAAGCCGGTTGATCACGCGCGGTATGCGTCACCGATCGTGCCTGTGTTGAAGCAAAATGGGTCTGTGCGTATTTGTGCTGACTATTCTACCGGGGTAAACAAACAATTGATAATCGATCAGTATCCTTTGCCAACAGTAACGGAACTTTTTGCTAAATTATATGGGGGACAGGAGTTTACTAAATTAGACTTATCAAACGCCTATAATCAATTCATGTTGGATGATGAGTCGCAAGAAGTAACTTGCATAAACACGCATAGGGGAATTTTTAAGCAAACTCGCCTTTGTTTTGGAATTGCCTCGGCACCGGCAGTATTTCAGCGGGCGATGGAGAGCGTGCTTGCCGGCGTACCCGGCACGTTATGTATGCTTGATGATATTTTGGTCACAGGGAAAAGTAGATCTGAGCATCTAGGTAGACTAAATCAAGTATTGAAAAAATTACAGGACGCGGGACTTACCTTACAAAAGGAGAAGTGTGAGTTTTTCAAAGACGAGGTTAATTACCTCGGCTACGTAATAAATAGAGATGGGCTGCATAAATCTCCACAAAAAATTAAAGCAATGGTGGAGGCACCGGTGCCGACTAATGTTAATCAATTACAGTCATTTTTGGGTTTGGTTAATTATTATAGACAGTTTGTTCCTAACGCGTCTTCAATTTTAAGTCCGTTGTATGAGTTATTAAAGAAGGGTAACAGGTGGTTGTGGACGCGTGCACATGAGGAAGCGTTCACTGCCATTAAGAGAAGTTTAGCGTCAGAGCAAGTGCTGACTCATTTCAACACCGACGCGACTATATTTTTGACAGTTGATGCATCACCGACAGGCCTGTCCGCAATATTATCGCAAAGGGAAGCTGATGGGGCCGAAAGACCGGTGTCTTTTGCATCACGCACACTAAATGCTGCGGAGAAACGCTACTCTCAAATACAGAAGGAGGCAACCGCGATCATTTTTGGTGTGAGACGATTTCATCAATATTTATACGGCAGGTCAAATCCATTTATCCTTCGTACTGATCATAAGCCTTTATTGTCGATTTTTGGACCAAATCGTGGGATTCCTGAAGTTTCAGCAAACAGATTACAAAGATATGCATTATTTTTGAGCGGATACAATTATAAAATTGAATATGTGCGTAGCGCTGACAATAGTGCAGACTATTTATCTCGTGCTTGTTTGCCGGAAGGGGACGCGCGTGACCAAGATTCGACTTTACCGGACTTCGATCAGGCTTCGTACATTAATTTCGTGGTAGAAGGAAGTCTGCTAGTAACATTGAAGAAGTTACGCGAGGCAACGGACACAGATGTTACCTTACGTAAGGTGGTGCACTATGTGTTGAATGGATGGCCGAAAAAAATATCTGATATTTGTATGAAACCGTACCATTCCTGCAGGACGCAGTTGGCGTATGAGAGTGGTTGTCTGATGAGAGGACATAAAGTTGTAATTCCGGATGTACTACGTGACAAAATTCTAAGAGAATTACATCAGTCCCATTTAGGTATAGTCAAGACAAAGGCAGAGGCACGTTCGCGGTTTTGGTATCCAGGTATAGATACGGCTTTAGAGCGTATGATTGGGTCATGTGATGTGTGTGTACAAATGCGGGCGTCACCGGCGAGGGCGCCGATTGCGCACTGGAAATACCCTCCTAAGCCATTTTACCGAGTGCATATAAATTTTTTGGGGCCGATTAACGGCCACACATTTTTAGTTATGGTTGATGCATATACTAAGTGGGTGGAGGTTTATGACATGAAGTCTGGTACCTCAACGGCAGCGACGACTGAAAAGCTATACGAGTTTATGTCGAGATTCGGTATTCCACATACGTTAGTCAGCGACAATGGTACAGCGTTTACATCGCATGATTTTGAAGTTTTTTGTAAGGTGAACGGAATTTTGCACGTGACGTCGCCGACGTACTGTCCCGCTAGCAACGGTCAGGCTGAAAGCTATGTAAAGATAGTTAAAAAGGGTATTAAAACAAGCTTGCTTAGTAATGGGGGGCGAAATTTTAATAGAAATCTTTTAAAATACTTATTTGACTACAGAAATTCCATTCACACAATGACCGGCGTGTCACCGTCAGAGCTGGTTTACGGTCGTAAGCTTAGAACGCGGTTAGATTTACTCAGACCAGAATTACCATCATCTTCATCCACGGCTCTTGCTAAATTGGTTCACCGTAAACAGTGTTTGCAAAATAAGACGGGAGGACATAATAAACAGCCGTTTAGCAACGGCGACATTATTCTTTATAAAAATTATTCAGTAAATGCTAAATTCACCTGGTGCAAAGGAATAGTGATTAAGAAAATCGGAAGAGTGTTGTACCTAATTAGAGACATGGTGACTTCGGCCGTAGTGAAAAAGCACCAAAACCAGATAATATTGTATAAAGGTAATAATGATTGCGATGATAACATAAGCATAGACTTAGATCCGGAAGTAGCAGGAGGCTGTCAAACCTCGGACCAGATTTCACAACCCAACACTGGTGAGACCATTCAGTATGCCCCAGAGGTTGCAGGTACTACTTCACCTGTCACAAGTATCCAGCCTTCATCATCGGAAAATTCAGGGGAGGAAGAGGAGTTTCAGGAGGCTTTGCCGGGTTCGCCGAATGATGAAGCGTCCCAGCAACAGCAGGCAACTGAGTCTGAGCCAACACCACGTGTTAAGCGCAATTTGCCAAAAGTTAATTATAAACTGTTCTTTTGACTGTCATAGTCGTCAGTGTGAAGCTATTACTAGCTTAGCAGCTTTTAGTTTAGTTTGTTAAAGTGTATTCTAAACTAAGGGGAGGAATGTTAAGTATGTATGCAAATGTCAAACCACCTTTATGGACCTCGTAATAAAGTCAGTGTGTTACTATGGAAACTAGCAGATAGATGTTTCAATGGTCTGTCCTCCTCGTATTTAATAGAAGGCAACTCTTACGTTATAATGAAACAAAATTAAATATCATGACAATTCTCAATGTAACTGCAATGTTGACATCCTGTGTAAGTTGATTACATTATAATCCATTACACAGTGCTCTAAGTGATAATACCCTGGGTACAGTCGTCAAAGAAAATGTCTAGTTCTTCACGGAGAAAATGTTTAAGAAGTCAGATAAATATTTTTGATGTGTCAATTCGATGTAATTAATATTTTTTATCACTACATTTATATTATTTATTATAAAACGAAGTTCCCGCCGCGTCTGTCTTCACGACAAACTTAAAAGCTACTGCATTGATTTTCATGCTGAGATCACCAATGATTCTTGAGAACAGTTTGCGTACCTATATAATTTGTTGAGTTTGTTTGACATTGACTAAAATATAACGATATCAGTTGGAGATGTCGGAAAAAAATCAGGTGTATGGGAGCTTTTAACGAAACGTTGCCTAAACCCTTCAAGGCATAACAATATAATGTATGGTAGAATCGTTTAACTTTTAAAGGCCTACAGAATAGTCGAAAATGATAGAGCTCCAAATCCTAATGCAGAAAAAAATAGAAATGCAGAGATGATGGTCGACAGAAAAAAACATTGCTTATACAGCAAATATGACAATAATTTTACTGTATGACTTGATTTTAAAAGTAAAAAGACCATACTCTATACATCTAAAAAAAACTGTGGAGGGTCGAGAGTCTGTACAATTGGAAGATAATTTGAAAATTTTAATTGTAGGGCGTTCTCTAATCGATACATACTGAAGCCGAAAATGTTATTGAAAATGTTCATGTCCGTCTGTCTGTCTATCTGTATCCCGAATAAGTATCACGTTGAAACTACTGAATTGATTTAAATGAAACTTGGTACAATCTCAGCTTATGATCCGAAGATGCTTTTGCTCCCGATATTTTGCACGGTTCCTTTGGGAGAGGGCAGGGCAGTTTTACACGCTGCTTGATAAGTCTGATGAAGAAATACCTCTCCTTTCGTACACCTTATGTGACGCAAACGAAGTTGTAAGGGTCAGCTAGTTTGTAATAAGATTGATGACATTCCTTCAGCCACATGGCTTAAAAGTTCTTCGGCTACCACCGCGGCACCGTATCATGCTGAACTAAACCCAATCGAAAATGTAGGGGGAATTAAAAAAAAAATATAATGCCTCGCATAGCATCGAATAAAATGTGATGGGAATAATGAAATTAATAAACGAAAGTTAAGGTCAAATTGATGAAGAGATGTGGCGTAATACAAAGAAGAAGAATACTATGGACATTTTGATATGGAATCTGAATTTATAATTAACCTTGTAGAGAGCAGCGAATCCTAAATTTCCTCAATTTTATTCTTTTAGCAGCAAAACATATTAATATGTTTAACATACATTTCACCCTTTAAGTTTTTTATTTTAGTTAAACGAGTGTTTTTGTATTTTGTACTTCACTGTACCTCTTGTCACGCACACGAAGTCACTGTGTTTTTACGAGGTTTACCCACCCATAGGGCCGCGCGCACAGATGAGTTGAACTTACTATACCTATGTCAAACTAATATCCGTAGCGCACTCTATCGACAAAGAACAGTAACAAAAGTTCGAGGGGTGGGTTCTTAACAAGGGTGGAGCTTTGGGAAACTCTACATTGAGTACTGACATCTACCGGAAAAGTATAGAATTAAGTTACTAACTGGAGCTAACTTTTCCAAGGGTGTTTCTTGCGACTATTCAATACTTGTTTTGGTTGTGAAGTTGAGAGTTTGTGAATGGAAGTAGCGCTACGGTCTATGCAATAGCAAAGATAATGTCGTGAGGTATTGCTAGGAACTCTGTTTATTCAGTAGGTAGTGTTCAAACGATAAAGTTTTTGTGGTCGCACTCCTCTGAAACGGCTCGGATGTTTTAAAAGTTTCTTTTTCATTAAACGTTCATAAATTTTTAAAGCTAGTGCAAAATTTGTGGGTTTCCATGTCAGGGGGCATTTTTGGGGTCTCATGGTCATTTTTAGGGTTTCGTAGCCAAATGGCAAAAACGGAACCCTTATAGATTCGTCATGTCTGTCTGTCTGTCTGTCTGTCTGTCCGTCTGTCTGTCCGTCCGTGTGTCACAGCCACTTCTCTCCGTAACTATGAGGTCTATGCTATTGAAACTTGGTAGCTAGATGTATTCTGTGAACCGCATTAAGATTCTTATACAAAACTAGAAAAAAAGCAGTAAATTTTGGGGGTCCCCATACTCAGAACTGAAACTCTAAATTATTTTTTTCATCAAACCCAAACGTGTGGGGTATCTATAGATAGATCTTTAAAAATGCTATGGAGGTTTCTAACATCATTTTTTTCTAAAGTGAATAGTTTGCGCAAGAGACACTTCCAAAGTGGAAAAATGTGTGTCCCCCCCCCCTCTAACTTCTAAACTAAGAGAATGATAAATCTAAAAAAAACATATGATGTACATTGCCATAAAAACTACCAACGAAAATTAGTTCGAACGAGATAGAGCTGGTAGTTTTTTTTTAATACGTCATAAGCCTCAATTTCCGCTTAGTGAAATCACTACCACTGCGAACGTGTTAAAACATCAGTCAAAGTTACAACGAACTCTAAGAACTTTTATATTATGTTACTTGCTGCTACGAAACCCTTCATGGGCGAGTCCAACTCGCACTTGGTCGGTTTATTATACTTACCAGATACTATCTTCGACATACACGATTAGAAAAAGATAATGATTGGCGATTTTGGTAAGACTCTCGGCTATGATGTGTAAGACGACGTCTTTCAATTAGCTGTTCAAAATATCCATACTAAATAATAAAATTTTGGCTTAAAGGCAACCAAGATTATAAGTATTTTGGTAAAATTACACGTCCAGTCAAACTGAAAGCAAATATGTTGAATTATTAATCAAATTAATTTCAAATTTGTGGCAAAAAGGTCCTCACGAAGTGCCTACTAGCCTTTAATGACTCAATAGTCAACCTTTCTAGCAAGAAAGCCTGCTGATCAACGGACGAAGCTCTGACGAAGGTAGTCTTATGGGGTTTAACAAGCGAAAGTTATGTTTAAAATAAAAAGTCAAACCATAGTTGCTTCTAGAAGACTAGAAAGGACCCTGGGCTCCAAATCTAGGTAAGGTTTGAAAACAATTACGAAGACCTCATGATGAATAAAAGACTAATCTTGACAAGGCTCGCATTATTCGTTCGTTACGTGATTTCTAAAAGCAAGCTTAATAGTTTTGTGGAGATGCAACGAGGCGTGGCGCGATGGGCGTAGCGTTGGGCGGTCTCGCGCTCCGCCCGCTGCACCCACGTGAGCACCCACTTGGTAGCACCCAATGTGGAACCACATTAGTATTGTAATTGACCCATTATACAGTTGTTTTGATAGCGACCACTAACCATCTGTCAATAGAGGTCTTAGTTTTTAACATTCACAATAATTTATGTAAAAATCTAAGGCTCTTATTGACAGATTCTCGAGGGGTTACGATTCCTCCTGGTGAATCGTAATAGGATCGTAAATGTTTGAATTCAATATTGAAAACCGAACACCGCAAATGCTCTTTTACCGATGTCACAATACATACTGTGAGATGGCGATTTCGACATCGGGTTGAAGTTATATAGGTTTTGGAAATCAGACATTTATTTGAAATTTTGGTCAAACATCCATGTTAGCTTAAAAAAGATAGGTAGGTATATGAAATTGAGGTATCGACTGCAATAATCCAGCTCTAATTATTCATTCGAAGGACTTTACAAGAAATATCAGTCTCTACATACTTAGGACCTTCGTAAATGATATAACAAACTTTTTTACATTCTGAATAAAACGCATTTATAAATTGATTGCAGTAATTATTGTATACTAGCTGATGCCCGCAGCTTCGCCTGCGTGAAATTTGGTTCCTACACTGTCTCTAACCTATTAGTAGTAGTACCAAAGTAGGTAGGTACCAAATTCAGCTAGATCCGTTCACCCCTTACAGCGTGAAAGAGTAACAATCATCTACACTCACAAATATTCGTATTCGTAATAGTAGTTAGATAGATAGATTTCTGGTGAACAAATTCATAATACATATTATGTGAGTTGTATTTAATAAATAAATGTACATATTGCTTAATTCATTGGCTAGGCTAGACTACTACTTGACTCAACTTCTCTTCTAAGCAATTGACATCGTAACTTAGTTCCTTCTTCAGGTAGTCCCAGTCATACTGTAAGCCTGCCACGTATGGGAAAACCGATCCAAGGTAGACTTTGTCCTCATAATACAGATGGTCTTTCATCTGCTAAGCATTCATGTTCATTTTAATTGCTCTTTTTACTTGTCAAATGTAATCTTCGTAGAGGCCATTCCCGTATATTACAAAGACTTAGTGAGTCTGTGTCCTGCACCGAATGCAGCCAGCACTAAAGAATAAAGTTCATACCTTCCATGACCAGTCGCTTAGGGGTGCTGATAATAATATTTCATTCTAATGCACAGTGGACACTACCTGAAGCGTGGTCTTTCATTATTCCTGGCTAGCCATCTTCGAATTTTCTTCTTCTTTCACATACCTATTTATTTTTCGTTATGCAAAATTTAAAAAAATTAACAATAATATTTCCGATAGTACTTTAAAGCAAAATCATGAAAATGACAATGTCAAGCGTATTGAACTTCCACAAATGTGTCAAAATAAAAAGTAATTTAAATCAAAAATAAGAGTATTTAAGGAGTATTGATATCAACTCCGAAGAAAATCAGCTCCAAAATAATTTACATTCCCTTTTTAGGTCGATAAAGTAGAAATTTCAATAAAATAAGGAACACATCTTCCATCAATTATTATGTTAATAATTCTATATGCCAAATTTTAAGTAGATCGGACCAAGGAATCGCGTTGTCTCATACAAACTTGACCCTCCATTTTTATACCTTTGGGGGTGGAATTAATTTGCAAAAATGGTAAAATTACTTATTTCAAATTGTAACAAACAACGGTCATGCTGAATTTTATCATCGTACCATTACCCGTATAAGCAATAATTGATGATAACTTTATACGACTTAAGTTCGTTTTTTATTTTATAATAAGTATACTTTTCCGGAATAAAAAGTACCCAGTGTGGTGCCCAGGGTATTAAAGAATAATTATACCAAGTTTCATCGTAATTGAACCGGTAGTTTTTGCGTGATGCCTGAACAAACAGACAGACAGACAGACAGACAAAAAATTTTTTAATCACATTTTTGGGTTCGGTGTCGGTCTAGTAACACCCCCTGCCATTTATTTTTTTTATATTTTCAATGTACAGAATTTTCACTTCTACAGATTTATTATAAGTATAGGTACAGGGTGAATTTTTCAAAAGGGATTGGATGGCCAAATCCGAAACTATAAGGAATAGCGAAAAATGCTCAAAGGAGTCACGAGCCCGATTTTGATGAAACTTAAAACCTCATCATTAGATTTTTTAAAAACCCATTATCCTAGCTGGGAATCGAACCCATTGATTTTGAAAAAAAATACACACCCTATATTGTTGCAACGTAGTATAGTGTTGCTAAAAAGGATCTTATTCTGGGAAATAATGACATACGGCAAACTAAAGGAAAGTGCTCATCTTTGACAAAATACAATTTATTTTTCTTACGTTAACTGATTAATTGTTCAAAATGTAGACCATTGTTTTTAATGCATAGCTGGATTCGAGACTTCAAGGATCGTACTGCATTCAATATTATTGATTTCGTTTAGAATATTCTCCAAATAATCATTCTGAGCATAATTTAAAACACGGAATAGTTACTATCTATTGTGGGATTTGGAACGAAACAAATTATGATACAAAATTTAGGTACATGAAATATGAATTCTATTAAAATTCTACACTTTACTTAAATTTGCCGTATATCATTACTTCGCAGAATTTGATTCTTATCAGCGACACCATCGTTTGGTGTAATAATAAAGGGTGTGTTTTTTTTTTCAAAATCAATGGGTTCAATTCCCAGCTAGGATTATTGGTTTTTCAAAAATCTAATGATGAGGTTTTAAGTTTTATCAAAATCGGGGTCGTGACTCCTTTGAGCATTTTTAGCTATTCCTTATAGTTTCGGATTTGGCCATCCAAGCCCTTTTCAAAAATTCATCCTGTAGATAGATTAGCATATTTTAAACAATATGTCAGTAATATATCAGTTTATAGTAGGAAAGGTCATAAATTGAGGACGTAATGGTACAATTTACTAAAATGCGTGTAATGAACTTACAACGTAACCCGGTCGATCCGACCACCCAAGAGTAGATCTACTCTCGTAGAATGATTATGCGCCGAGATTCGACAATTCGCTTGTAGGGTTAGACCTCCTCAAGTTTGTCGGTTTGACAGAGTTAGCTTGACTTACAAGAACTGCACTCACTCATTGTACTAACGGTATTAACCTCATCTTTTCTAACATACCACTACTTAAATATTGCAAAAAAAAAATGCTTAGATAGGTACTTACCTACTTAGCTTTTGAAAAAAAAAACGAAATGATTTATACTTTTATATGTATATAAATTTTATCTACTCCTAAATTCACCCGTTCAGCAAGATGGAAGCAAGTTATAAGTATGACCAAAATGTAGATAGACGAACGAGCAACTTATGATATTGCGGTTTTGATATGAGGTGTGTAATATCTGTAGAGACGCAAGTAAGGTGTGCTCATGTCACATCATCCATCATCAGAGGCATGCATTCAAAGACGATTTTATGGGAATTTACATCGAACGACATAATTACTGCGGTTCGTGGTGACACCAAACGTTCCAGTCACGTTTTTACCAATTTCTGGAACGCACAAAGTGAATCCCAACCACTAATATCTAAAAATGTTAAGTAGGTACATTAGTGTACGTTTCAATACTCAAAAAGTTCTGCATCGATATAGCTCAAATTTTAAATGTAGACAAAGCCCGGGTCAAAGAACTCTTTGATCCAGGGAACCAGTTCCTATGGAGAACGATATTTTGAACGTTCGATTATTTGGCATTCGATTTGGCGTAGTATACCCATGGAAAACGTATACGGAAAAACTTCACCACCCAGATGCAGCCGCGGTCAGAACTTCTTACTCTAATGTTATAAATGCGAAATGGTTTGTATGGATCTATGGGTGTGTTGGTATTTTTTTTAAGCGTGAGGAACAATCCATCTTGGATGCTGTGCCGGACTCCTACCGAAAAAACCTCACGTTACGCCCAATAGCCTATGGTTGGGAGCCCCGAGTAAGCCCTCGAGAGGATGTCGCAGGACAAGGGTGTGTTGGTTACTCTTCAAATGGATTTTAATGAAACTTTACAGTAATATAGCTGAAACATCAGAATGAATCAGGCTACTTTTTGTTGCGGGAACTTATTCCTGTTAGAAACAAGCACGGGGAAACCCGTTCACAACGCGAGCAGAGCCACAAGCATTAGTTAGTGTAGTAATTAATATTTAAAACTCATCAAACCTCTTCATTCTGACCAAAATTAGGTTCACTCTAAATTAAATGCGTTATCTGTTTCGATTTTGCGGCAATTTTTTTAGGTAATAGGTACTAATGTGGCAGACAAGCTTACGGTTCACCTAATTTGAAAGTAGTATTATGTTCCAAGCCTAGTTTAAATTGTTATTAATATTTTCATAAATCCCCTTTAAAGCAGTTAAATGGTTTCTTGGAATGGGAGACACGTTAAAATGATCATATCTTTGATTACTCTAAGAGCATTAAAAGTATGACTCATAATGGTTCGTGGGAACTTTTAAGTTTAGTATGTCAGTAACTGACCCGCCACCTTTTATCATAACTTTTAATATGAGTATTGTAGTGAAAAATGGAGTTTCTGGGTATTTAATTTTCTTACACTTAGGTACCTACTGTTGTTCAATGTTTGTGTAAAAGTTCATTAGTTCTGTGGGTCCAAGCTAAGTTTTCTAGCAAGCGCATGAATCTTTTGGTTCAAAACAATCGACAAACTCCAACAAAACTAACTCGATTTTCCCGAATGCGAAAATACAGTATGGGGTTCTTCAAAGGGGGTCTTAGAAGATTTTTACGGGGTCGGCAGCGCGAGTGTGGCACCTCCGGTGATGCAAACGTCCATAGGCTACGGTGACCACCAGTCCTTCTGGTGAGTGTATGCTTGCCTGCCATCTTAGAAGTATAAAAAACTGCAACTTTAGAGATTCAAAAGTTCGGTGATTTTAATCAGCCGAACTTTTGCTACCTAACAGTTGCCCTAGTTCGGTCAACCGGACTACTCACCGGACTATTGCTACAAGAGGAAAAAATCGGATATAAACAAATACCTTGTTATAGTATGTCCAGTGTGAAAGCCTTGAGTAATGAGTTACGTTGAAATGGGACTACATGATACAAACGCAAAATTGTAGTACGCCGAAATGAGACTGATTGACACTATCTTAGATTAAACGCAAAATGTTCTACTCTCGAAGACAGGTGCTGAGATATGTCACAGCAATCTGTCAAGGATACTCGTATCATAAACATCTTCGCAGGGATCTTCTTTCGAGATATACCAAGTCCCTGTTTCACTATGCGCTGTGTGTGTGGTTTTTAGTCGTATCAATTCCAACATGCACATCTCACCATGTCAATCCATCTCAATCTCAAGTAAGGAGTAAGCTTCAAGATGCGAAGTTCGTGAGAGGTCCTCCACACGAAAAAAATTGTTCAGTTTGCAGCAGCAAACGCAGCGTGTCTGATATATTGAACTTGACCAACTTTAGGTCATGTCGGCAAAGGGATACTTAGCGCTACAAATTGCTCTATTAAATTGGATTTCACAGTAAATATTACGTCGTCAATTTCATAGTTCGGGATTACAAATTGGTAGTAATATGCAATCAAAGTGTACGTCCAGTAACCGCAAACGTTTTAGCCAGGTGTCTGCGGCGTGAACAATCATCAGGCAGGTGATCTACTAAACGATGCAGTGACGACTTCATCGGCGCGTGCGCATCTAATTTCCTTTCACCCCCAATGTAAAACAATTTAAATGTGACCATGTTTCGATTAGTGGGTTATTATGAAGCCTGTGTGGCAATCAGAGCTACTTCCTTGATTTTTTTTCTAACACTATCCATAGATAACTTGATGGTGTTAAATTGACTATTTTGTGTCGGTGCTTTTTATGACAGAACTTCAAATTGAAGGCCGTGTATCATTGGATAATATTACACTGAAGTTGTAATCAATTATTGGATTTGACACAAGATGATTAGCGAGTGATCGTCATCGAATCGTAAACATGTAATTAGTGAATTCTAAACATGTAGTCGTACAGTGGTTATGTTTTGGATGGTGTTAGCGATTCCTTTGTCTGCTATTGTCATTGTGCGTAATAGTTTCTCCTCATCTTGGCTTCCCCGGCATTTCCTGCCAGTACTACGTCTATTGTTGTTATTGTTTAAGTGAATAGTCGCTCTCTAGTAGATTCTGTTAGTTTATAGTTTGAAATTCTGAGTGTTATTAGGTACTTACCATATTATTTTATAAACAGTTTGTTTTACGTATTGTAAAAGTTGATGCCAAATAACACATGCCAGAGATTTATTACTACTGATCTTAATTATATTGGAGGATATTATAGGTTATTAGGAACACTCATGAAGGTGTAAAAGTATTATGTTAGTATGTCTATAAGGAAAACATGCACCAATTAAAATCTGTTAAAATTTTTGGCATACCTTCGTCACCTAGCCCTATGAATTTTTGATTCTGCGTTTTACATAGCATAACATCAATAATAACCTACGTCAAATTTTTAGCAAAATTTGCTCTCAAAGGATGATGAAGGACAAGAGAAGACAAATACCTCATTTCTTATAATTATGATCACTTAAACAATAGCTAAAGAAACAATAAATCAGGAGTGATTTACGAGAGTCCACTGCACACTAAATAAATAAATGAAATGGGCTGAGTTTGGTAAGAACAGTTAAAAGGCGGAAGTCCATCTAGCCGTGGTCTCGAGTGAAGCGACTCGTAGAGGCAACCGGACGCATGGCCCACTGCCCGCCCAGTTACGAGGGCTAAGCTTCCTGTAATGACCGTACTACCTACTTTACCTCCTTATCATGCAAATCGACTCGTATTCAGTATTCAAGAAAATTTTCTTTGTTGTTTCTTCAAGACAATAAGACTTGCCTAAATTTTTATCTTTATGAAACCTGAAGTTGCCTTGCAGTAATAGTGCCCAGTGTGAGCAAATGGCGGTTGTGCCATAATGAATATAAGAACACTATTATCTCAATATTATTGGAATAACCTATAAAGCATAAGAGTTTGTTTGTTTTGGAATTGGAGTTTGGTTATGGTTGGCTCACAATAACCATTTTAATGGAAATCAAATTTGTTTTTAACATCATGCAATATTAGCGACGGGAAACCTGATCTTTGTTATTCAAATAAATACACCTATCTCTTTCATGCAAACGCACTTGCGCTGTTAAGCTATTGTAATCAGATTAGAGAAATCATTGTTGAGAACTGGACCCTAAAAAGCTATTTAACATCAGTAATTTGCCGTGTACGCAAGTTACCCGATGACAGGTAAATCGGCAACGGTCTCTGGTCGGGCGCAGGTGATGCTGTGGTCGCGCTTCGGTGGTGAGCTTCAACACCTGCGCTATACGCATCGATAATCCTAATCGCTGAAAATCACCTAGCATGCCGATTTTTTGACACGGTTGTTTATACAAGTGCTTTAAAGCTCTTACCTACGAGTACATTCGTTTTAGCTGGGTCGAGTCAACATTTTGTCAGTGTTTAAAACCTCGTTCTAAATCTATGTAGGTACCTACCGCATTACAGATTATGGGCGTGTAGCATATTTTTGCAAATACTCGTAGATGTCAATGCGGTTAGCCGTGAAACTTCACTGATTATCCTGATTTATAGGAGTCAGAGTATTGAAAGTGCGGGTGGGAGTATTTCTAATTTTGGACATTCTTACTATAAATTGATTAATGTAGGTACGTACAAAAATCCGTCCCATAAAATTACAAGGTAGGTATATTCATTGTGATATACTCGTGCTATTAATGAAGTTCAAGTAGTAATGTCGTGGCAATTTTGGGTATAATAAAATACCAATATTTCTTTAAGGAATATCACAGACTGCTTGCTACAACACACATTTGAGCGTTTATCAAACATGGATAAATACGTAATTAATTAAGTACATATATATAATGAACGATGAACCCTCTGCCAGATGTATGATAATTGTTCAAGGCTACATCCACCGTAGCACCATGGATATCATAAACGTCTACAGGCTACTATGGCAAACACTTTCAATCATTACAAAAGAACGATGTGACTGCTTTTTATCAAGACAGCCCAAATAAGTCTAATCGAACACCAAACACATGCATAAGCTTTGGCTTAAATGAACCTAATGACGTAATATCTGTTAAAAGAAAATGATGTAATATGATGACTACAAAAACTATATTAAAACATTAATTTAGACCACGATATCGGGTCATCGAGGGTAACACGGCATAACTCACCAAGAGGTGATAAAAAGTGTCGCAATGCGGCGTGGTGGCGTGACAATCGCGGATCACGAACGCACCAACATGGCCGACGGGAACAACTGTATTTGTTGCAGATTCGTTATTGTTAATAGTGTGACTAGGCGATAAGCAATAGAACAGATATTCTCACTTTTCAATAAAACATTAAAATGTACACCAATATACCCTTTTTAACGTGAGGAAAATCCTACCGACTAAAAAGCACATGTATCCTACCTAACAGCCTACGGTTTGGAGCCCCGAGTAAGCCCTCGGAAGGATACCCGAGGACTCCCAACAGACCAATTTACCCTTAACCTACTTAAACACGACGCAAGTCCCAGACACCCACACGGTGTTCTCCTCTGTGCCACGCTATGAACACGGTGCTCGCGCGGTGAGTCCATGAAATAGGTACTGAGCTAACGGTCCCATAAAAAATCCTTTTTAGACTCAATTTACGTCAACGAAGTTATTACATACTTAGTAGCTGCAACATTAGCACGGGTCAACATCCCAACTGACATAAGGTACACGACTACGGCGTAGACACACGTAGAGGAGTTGTAAGGTTAGTCAGGTTATGTGGCAATCACTTCTAACAACGCCGGTTGCGAAATAGAGAACTTAGAAGCTTTTTATAAGTTACTCGAACTCTAGGGTGTGGAAAAGTATAAAAGTGTATTTTGCCAAAATTTGATGATCCGTAAGGAGATATTATCTATCGGTTTTGAATTGCAACTATTATGTTCTAATTGGTGGAGAGGTGCATGAAAATAATTTTATGATACATACAATGTCAATAATTGTAAGAAGAAACAGGGTACCTACCATTTATTACATAAATATTGAAAATAACAACCTTTATTATATAGGAAAAGCTGGTCACAATAGTTTCGGGCGAGGAGATGACCTCGGTGTAGTAGGCGCTGAGGCTACGAGGAACTGCCACCAAGCGGCGCATGCGTCTCGGTTCGTTCCACCGCGCTCACGCTCATGCCGACAAACTTAATGTTTTGTTGCACTGTTACTGCGGAACAGTTTCCCACGGAAACTACCTTATTTGTTGCCACTAAAGAAACGTTGTGGTTAAAAAATTTAACTCCATTATCAAACCGTAAAGCATTTGGCAATTGAAAAATTTGCAGTTTCTAAACTTGCTTACGAAAGTACTTAGTCAAAAGTTCACTCATTTAGAGAGGGTAGTAACCCAAAGCTTTCTTCATTATTGTTTCCGGGAATTGGATGTGATTTAAAGCTCACGCCTATTCGTATTTATTGTAAAGCGCCTTTATCCAAATGGGGTAATTAATGAGCGAGGGATTAAGTAGATGTTTACCCACCCAAATAAAATCGTTTGAATATCGGTGAGGGACTTTGTGAGATATAGTTAATATCTCGGTCACATACGAGTGAAACAGATTCGAGTTCAACAGCAGTTTAAGATACTAAAGGCGTGAAACGTAGCACCGCGTCATATCACGTGTGGCGATCAGGCGTTACGGTCACGTAAGGCTCCACTCCCACGTCTTAATTGACCCATTTCGTGTAAGATGTTGCGTTCACAGAGACCGCGGCAGGGATACCATCGCCGCGGGACGTGATGTCGCCTATCGTACACTCCGAAACTGTCTTCTTCCCAGTTTTGTAGCACGATATTTCATATTTCTACAGCTTGTGACAAATATCGATACAAATTATATAAGCTCTAATTTCTTCTACCTCTCATAAGCCTGCCGACTGGAAGATGTTTCTGTGAAATTAAGTGTAATGTTTTGAAAGCGTGCTTCTTGATGAATGATGATGAATATTTAGATATTTCGTTTATCTCTTTACTACGCGTTACATGCGCTATCACAATTAATATACATATAACTGTATTTCTATATCGCACCTAGCAGTGCATTATACACGTATGGTTTGAACAACCTTAAGAAGAAAGTCGTGAATACACGTTCGTCAGATAGATCATAATCAAGACACATTTTGTGGACGAAGTGTTTATTACATGTATTACAAGCTCGTGTTGGAATCTCGACGCGCTCGACACTTTTTGTCACCCCGTGTTGTACGCTTAAAGATATTATAAAATAATAATAAAATATTTTTGGGTGTAGTGGGGCCCTACCAACACCATCGGGCCCAAGTCAACCTCACGTGCAAGCTCGTGCACCTGCTGAACAACGAACGAGGCTCTGACGGCGGCGGTCCATTTCAACACGGCGATGGGCTCACCACCTGTCACGTGGGACCGAATTGTACACGGTGAAATGTGGGCCGGTATAGGCCTCTGCCTACCCCTTCGGGGATAAAGGCGTGAGTATATGTATGTATGTATGTAATAAAATATTACGGCTACTGTTCAAAAAAACTACCTTTATTAGTCAACTGTATTCAAAGACAACTTATAATGCAAATATTTTGATTCCCCAAAGAAAAAAAATTGACGACACCAACGCAGAAAAACTTTTTTGCCACACCAAATATTTGCACATTGACCAAAACACACAATTAGTCTAATTTAAAGTGGTTGTGAAAAACGTGTTTGGGTGAAGTGGTATAATGCGTAACAGACCACCCTGCCTTCACTATCTTATAACGCAATCTGTACAAAAAATATCACCCCCATCGATATATTTGTCCTGTGTGGCCTTCATTTTACGCTCTTACAAGACTGTGAAACATTCCGAATTATTCCAAAATTAAACCATGAACTAACCTTTGTATTAAAATTACGAAGCACAAAAAACGGGGACTTTTTAAGAACTTTCTTTATGAACTTGATTAAAAGTTATGAAAAAGTTTATCTCCTCCGATGTTAGAAGGCTGAACGGGTACGGTAGGTTTCAATTCACACATATCATCAAAGCGGTTTCATCGGATTTAAGATGTTGTATTATTTTATATTTGTTGATGAAAACTGTCAAGGAGTTTTTCTAACTTTTGGAAATCTCATATTATTGGTTTCCAACCATGGCTCGCACCATGGTCCCAGCCTGATGGAAAGCCGTGCGATTGGGGGGCCACTCTCACAGTCCGTAGGACTTCTGACAGTGGTCCTCAAGTTGGCGGCCCTGTGATGTGCCTCTTCACGCTCCTCTTATGAGCCTGGGATTGTAAGATGAGGGAAACACGTGTGCGGGCAGCTCGTTCCAGGTTTTTATAGTTGGACAAAGGAACGATACTATTTTTTATGTAAATTAAAATTATATTAATAGAGACGCATGAGAATACTAATACTTCTCCTCTTCTGTGCCAACACAGAAGAGGAGAAGTATTAGGCAGTTGTTGTTGCTCAAAATTTTAAAGTAAAGTTGATTATATAAGTCTGATCACGAAATCAGAAAGGTTTACTGAGAAAGGATTTATACAGGCAAATGTAGTGTTATGTAGAGCAGTTTCTATAAGAAGAATAAAATGAAACTTTTTCTAACTTATAATAAATCAAACTTACTTACACTCTAAAACCTGTCATCGCTATTAGCTAACGTCCCAAAAATTGTATAGAAATGAAAGTAGTGGCGTTTTATCATAATTTTTATCTCTCGATATACAACCCATTCCCGAAATAAGCCCGTAATAGAGTTATTAGAACGACGGATCACGCAAAAACTGACGCATAAAGGGGAACCGAGACGTGCCTAATCCAGTGGAATGACGTCTGTCCCGTTGATTTATTAGGACGTGAACAGACGTGTGCCTGTGTCCCATTCGGCTATGACGGCGCGCCCCTCGAGGTTTGGCACTCAGGTAAGGACAAAAAAATATTTGGGTTGGGTGTTTGTTGACAACGCAATGTCATGGTCGGAAATAAATATTTAAATACTGATAAAATATTTTTAGGGTGTTGTGAGTTTTGTTGGTGATTTTTTGTTGAATTTTTAATTGTTATTATCGTGATTTGTATTGTAGGTAGATTGGTTATTTAATCAATTAACATTATTTAATGTAGTGTTCGATTTTAATATTGCAAATAAAACGTGACATAAAATGACTGACAAATAACACATTAAGATAAATTACACTTAAATTAACTAATGCCAATACAGTTAGTTCTAGACTTAGCTTCAAAAATAAGTGGTCGTATTAACTTTATATGCTGTTATTTATACAGCCAACAGAACAGTTTTATCGCTGTTATATTCGGGAAATTAGGATGTATAGGGGCTCTGCCAAGGGGCCAAAGGCCTGCGTCTCGAGAAATCAAGGCCCAGCTTTCCTTGCTTCACCAGGAAACCGTGGAGACATGGAAGGTGCGACTTGAGCAACCAAAGGGGGTATTCGCTACAATTGCGGCCGTCAGACCGGTCATGAACGAGTGGCTCGAGAGGAGACACGGTGCTCTCTCCTACCGGTTGTCATAGATACATACTTACCGGGCACGGTAGCTTCGGTGGGTATCTGTGGCGAACACACCGGGAAACCACGGCCAAGTGTCAGCACTGCGAGGACTGCTCCGATGACACAGCACTCCACACGCTGGTGGAGTGCACGACGTTCGCGCAACAGCGCCAGTTCCTCGTAGTGGGTCTGGACGTGGACACTCTCTCGCTCGAGACCATGGTGCCAGCCATGATCTCCAGCGGGAGTAAGTAGGACTGCGCCGCCTCTTTCTGCGAGCAGGTCATGCTTGTGAAAGAGGCGGCGGGCGGGAACGGGAGAGAAATCTCCCACACGAGTTCCGCCGTTCACCGCCCTGTCCCTGCCGACGTGTCTACGCCGAAGACTATCCGTTTGACCGTGGGCCTGAGGACAGTGAGACGGCTGCTCACCGTCCCTAAGAAGCAGGCCCATGACGGCAGAGTGACGTGAGGGATTCACGCACGCCTAGAAGCGGTATCACACCCGAAAGAAGTGTGGGCCCCTGGGCGAGGCCGCAGTGGTGGCCGTAGGTTTGTTCCGAGGGCTTATCCGGGGCTCCCAACCATAGGCTGTTGGGCGTTACGTGAGGTTTTTTTAGTCGGTAGGAGTCCGGCATAGCATCCTTTAAAGATTTTCCCCCACGTTAAAAAAAAAGACTGCCAACAACTAAACCTCACCTACCTACAAACTTGTTCACCTAATTAGCTCCAATGAAACAGACGCAGATGCTTATTTCGAATTAATTCATAAATCAGATCATTAAATTTAATGTTCATGTTAGTCCTATCGTATCCTGTATGTCTTATATTAGTGACACTCACGAGAGAAGACCAGATTTAAAAAGGCATGTATTTAAATCGATATCTGTATATTCCCTTTTTCTAAACTAAATATTCTAAAGTTAAACCAAAAATACTGACTTGCACACTAATTATGCACACTAAATAAATCAAATTAATTATACTGATTAATGGTGTTTGCTTAACTGTTTTACTGAACGAATAACTATTATCAAAATAGTATATCTAACAATTCCTTAGTTCAACAAAAATATAAAAACTTTTTTATGGAAAACCATCGCCTAATTTACTTTTAGGAACATCGTTTATTCTAAGTAAAACCCCAATTTAATCAGTCATCTCTACAAAATTAAATTTTATTGATCAAAAAAATAAAAGTTTATCCTAACCTAACCTATTCCGTTATAAGATTGTACAATTTAGAGTGCAAGCTAGTATTTTTGATATACAATTCATATTTCTGTTTTACAAATAATTTATTCGATGTACGAACCACATTTTTGGTGTGAATTCGATTATAAAGGTCATCTAATTCTGAGTAATATTTAAGTTTTTTAAGTAGGATATGTTTAGTTAATTAATTGGTTTTTTTGCACAGCATTTAATTTTATGGTTTGCATTCAGTAAATTAGTGGAGTTACCTAGTGTGCAGAAAACTAAACAGATGTGCATTTAAAAACATCCCATTTAAAAATATCATAAACTTAACATAGGTGCTTTTAATATAGGTTACGTTTCCTAAGATTGGAATTGTAAAAAATCTATTGTAAAACGTAGATACTCAGTTAAACAAAAAATCTGGGCATGAAGTGGATAGATAAAATTATTTTATTCTAGGTGCAAATCAAAGGAGAGAGGGGTTAACCAGGGTATCGGGGTATCTATTAAATCGTATAAAATATTCAAGACTTCTAGCTCATTTAGAGCTATTGTTACGAATTATTCTAAATTACTGGTATTGTGAAGAATGGCATTTTGATTTCCAGAAATAATATTAAACTACAAGTAATGTAACACCTTACTTTTGATCAAGTGGGCTGCATGATATAATATGATACTAAATCCCTGTCGAAGCAGAAAGAAGTACGTGGAAACCTTAAATACCTTCTTATCCAGGCATAATCATCATAAGAACTTTTTAAAGAATTTTATAAATCATAATTTGTTTCCCAGCCAGCTTTCTTGTATCATAATAATCAAAAACTGCCCAAAATCTAGGCAAATCCATAAAATGCCGCTCGGCTCCATACTGAAGTCGATTTTTTTATTAGACGAAGTAAATTGACAGCAACTAATGTCACTTCTTCATAAAGTGTTGCGTATTTGCTATGTCGAAGTGACATTAGCTACTGTCAATTTACTTCGTCTGTTTAACTATACGGCTATACCCCTTTACGCCAGCGGCAAAGTTAGAGCAAACGGGTAGTACCTACGTCATGATATGTCCAATCCGTATTTAGTTAAATTTGGTTAAACTGTTCTTTAGAATTCGACACAAAAATGTACACAAATATAGAAGAACTACTCAAGATTTAAATATTTAATTCTAGCATAACGTACATTATTACGTCCATAGTATTGTAGGTCTCCAACAAAAATTGCAACAAACAAACCAAACAAAATATTCAGACCCTCATCAAGGAGACCCGATGTCCGTTAGCAATGTCGGCCGTAGATAAGAAACACTTTTTCATAATACTTTATTCAGGGTGGAGATTTAGCTCAGTGACAGTGTAATCGTTCGCGTCAGGAGTGAGGTGGTCGCGTTAAGTATTCATGTAAGGTAACCCTTTTGCATCAAGCGGGAGCGCCCGACAACTCGATGTCAATCCCATTCGGCGTCTCTTACATATTTGATGTTCATTAATTTGTCAAGTACTTGTTATTCCCTAGAAATGTATGAGTTGATTGTTTAGTTGGCAGACAGCTAAGTTAAACTTGTACATTATCTCGATCCTTGTCATTTTGATATACTCTAATTTATATACCTACCAATTATACATAAATATGATCATTATCAGGTATTAATCGTATTATATACAAACAACATGCGCCATGAGGCGTCACAATACTCTTTATTGAATTCAGAGCCTAGGATCCGCTTTCATTGGTTGCTAGAGCAGTAGCTATAATTTTTACTGTCAGGAGAGACTGTCGTATGTTACGTACGGAACCCTCTGTGCTCGATTCTGATTCGCACTTAGCCGGTTTATTTTACTTTTATGTTCAGATTTTTCGTTTGATTTCTTTGGTATAGGTATTGACAAAGCTTAAAATGGTTTGATATTACTAAGTATTTCCAATAAAAAAAAGTTCATTTTCAGTTATTTTGTTAATTGCTTTTATTATGATCTCCCTGCTTCGGTTTTCCCAAACGCCTACAGTATGGGTTCTTTAAAAGGGGACTTAGAAGGTTTTTTAAGGGTCGGCGGCGCGATTGTAGCGCCTCTGGTGTTGCAAACGTCCATAGGCTGCGGTGACCACCGGTACATCTGGTGGGGCCGTATGCTTGTCTGCTACTCTAGTGGTATAAAAAAAAAAAAATTATGCGAAAAGTTAAGCACAGTTGAATTATAAATTGGTACAAAATCATAATGACTGTAACTCATCATAATAAGTTAAGTACATTCGTTCAATCTCTAGAGCACCACAAAAGGATACATACACGACACATGAGTCTCCAGTGACAGAAACAGCGCTATTCAAATTTTGTTTCGTTTCTATATGCAGATACTTTTGGAGTTTATTCGTAAAATTACAGCAGCTGTGTCGCGGGCCGGTAATCTCTCTAATATATTCACAACTAAAAGGCTTCGCCGCTGAGGCTACGCTCTATCGGCCCCTTAGGAGCGATCCGCGGACCGCATGTCGGGTGACCAACGTATCCTCTGCCTTCATTACATTTTAAACCACATTACAGTTAAGACATAGCTATGTCTATTTGCTTCATACAAAATTATTTAGTCGAGAGGTTACGGTCTCATGGACACAAACCAAGCTCACCTGCAATCATTAAAATTGAATGATGAAAAAAATATGACGTCAATAGCTTTCAACTATGCTAAAAATATTTGTCAAATCGCTACTGCGCTCCTAGGAAACCATGACTTCGAAAATGGTTTTATTATTCTATTAAGGTATTACAAACCATATGGCCCTAAGTAGTCACTGTAGCCTGTAGATGTTTGTAACACCAGAAGTCGCAGAACCACGCGCTTTTGACCCTGCAAAAGCCTTTTAAGGTTCCTCGTGAAAACCCTATGCTATAAACGTTTGGGAAAACCGGGACTGTGAGTTTAATTCAAATTCCAAAGGTATGCAAAAATAAATTAATACCAGCACGTAGAATTGTACTGATTATACGCTCACATTCGAATTTGTAAGGTTCATCAATCACGCTCACAAGTCTGTAATGAAAACATTCATTTTAAACTACTTAAAAAGTCAATTCTTTTAGAGTGATTACTGGCAGATTTTTTAAAGTAAGTAGGTATTTTATTTAGGGTAAGCTGTAATCTTGTCTTGATTACACGTGATTGATTGATATTAAAATAAAAATAGTTTTTGATTTATCCCCGCTTTTTACCAGACAGTTCCGTGGTGGGATTTATTAGGAAAGGCATGACACAAGTTTTTACTTTGTCTCAAATACTTACTAAAAATTCCTACCAACTCTCGGACCATTTGTTAATAACGTAAGAAAACTGGCAGATACAAAAAAGGTTGATATAATATTCCGCAATACGAAAAAGGTTGATAGGAAAAAGGTTGATATTAATGTAACTCATTATCGGTCGCAAAGTAAATGCTAGAGATTCGGCGGGAAACTTTCAGACAAGCGTTACATTGTGTTTTAATAATTTTTCAAAACTAGTGTAATTTAGAGTGTTTATGTGTAATTTATGGTGGATTATTAAACATAAAGGTTCGACAACGTGCAAAAGTGTTGGAAAGTGATAAAGCGCAGTGAAACGCGAGTTTTTTGGTTTGTCGACGAATTCCACAGCAAGCCCTAGTAAGGTACCACCGCCTTACTAGAGTAGAACTTAGTCCAAACTTGGACATACATGAATACGCTGCTCATAAGAAGAATCTTATCATGAAAATGATTTATATTATCACAATGAAATTTACTTGACTTTGGCATACTCTCAAACCGAGAAAGTCCAAGAACAAGAAGAAAAAAAAAAAAAAAAAAAGTAAATGCTACGAACCAAACAAAGCCTTTTCTGTAAATCCAAATACAATGATGAGGTAAGCATCTGAAGTGCATCGCGTTTAGAGAAGTTTAGTGAAGCGGTGCCTACGGGGTAAGTGGGCGCGGGGCCTCAGCGCCCATTGGCCGCGCCCTCGGTCGTGGGTGGGTCGAGGAAAATCTGAAACGAGTTTTCCACGTTCTATTTTTGAAAAGCTTTTAGCGTCATCTTACTGTCATTCGACTCATTACTTGCTGTGGATTCGGAATTCAAATATATTTGCGACTGTCACACAAATGTATGATGTATCAAAATGTAATGTGACAGGTTGTCTCAAGGGCCTTCTAGCACCGCGATTTCATGACTTTCACAATCTCAATATTATTCATCATAATAATACTTTTTCAGATTTTGGTTGGTAATATTTAGGCTCAAAATATCTGTACGTACTGATTCACCATTAGATTTCTTTACTATGAACTTCAACCTATGAGTTAGGAATGGAATATGAAGTATCTAAACGTAATTATTCTTATAGATGTTACCTACCTCATCACCTTTGATAAAGTAATATTTTATTTACTTATCATATAAACAGACCTTCATTACCATGGCTCTACATCTGGTATTTCACGAAGTAACCGTCCAATAAATCGTTTTTAGAACATTTCTACCTAGAGCTTTCGTAATAAACCTCTATGATTGTGCAACTGCTTGTTGCATTGCTACGTGAGACCTTAGAGTCGTGTCTTTGGACAATAAGGCTTTGCTTGAAGAAGTAAGTATAAAGGGGAAGTGGGTGCAAGTAGGGGGGAGGCCGTGTGGGCGGGGCGGACAGGCGGGGCGCAGGGTGCCACGCCGAGGTGCTGCGAGGCGCGACTCGCCCACCGGAGTCCGGCGCTTCGCTCGAGGCAGTCGCGCCGCACACGCCGCTCTCGGCGCGCGTTTCCTTGCACCACTGCACTGCACAACATTTACGACAACATTCGTCCCACCTGCAATCAAGGATAAAGGTGCGTGCCACGAACGATTGTCGCTAATTAAACCGCCAGCAGGCACCCAAATAATTGGCGTGGAACGAACGCATGAAGCGCAGCCCGCGACGGGCGCCCCATCAATTAGCGGCACCTGTCGGCCACGCGCGCTGCATTAATTCGCACTCATATAAATGCACCCGCAAAAAATGCCAAAATAAACTGGAACTGACGCACCTGCGGTAATCAGCGATCGACGGACATCAGCCGAAGTGCGCGAGTTGGGAGAACGCTCTATCGGAGGAGACGGCTCGCTGCCGACTTGGAGCTATGATCATGCTATTCAAGGGCAATAGCAGCAGGCTGGAGCATCTCATAGAGAAGATTCAAGCAAATAAAGAAAATCACGACGTTACTTCGGAGGATTTAAAAGGTTAGCTTAACTTTTATGTTTTTATTTACATCTGATTTTGTAGAGTACTCGTAGAAGATGCTACGAACAAGAGACATCTAGGACATCAAATATTCCTCTCTGTTCATTCACTACCTATTTATTGTTATTGAATGCATTTTTGGTACGATGTACTCTACATATTGCCTCTTACCAACAAATTTATTAATTTTACTTTGAGTGATTAGTGATTAATGCGTAGAGACCAGAGATCACATTTAATTTATCGTGATTTGATATCCTAACGTATCTATCGAGGTATCTTTTGCAAGATTCTCTGGAGTATCCTCATTATTTTATAAACTTTTTGATTAACAGCTGTTACGAATGACAAATATATATGAAAATTTGCAGGGTTCTCTGCTCAAATGGTCATTGACAAGAGTCGTCTACGACACAATGCTAATGTAGAGGCTTCCTTGTTTACTAGTATTACAAGTTTTTACTCTATGTGCAGTCTTTAAACGCCATGATCTAAGAGACCTAAACCCAACTGCTGCTCCTGTTTTAAGGCGTAGGCGATCGGAAAGGGTTTGGGAAGTCAGGCGGCAATAATTTCATTAAAACGTTTTAGATTGCCTGTAGCTGAACAGAACAACTAGGCAAGAAGAAACATTGTAGAACACACATTCGCTGTGGCAATGATTTTCCTAGGCGAAAGTTGCGGTTAATTACGAAAAACTACTTACTAGATCTCATTCAAACCAATTTTCGGTGGAAGGTTGCATGACAATGTACATCATATATATTTTTTAGATTTATTATTCTCTTATTTTAGAAATTAGAGGGGGGGGGGAATTTTTTTTTTTTTAAGCTATTGCATAGCTTCTATCGCGGGCCTTGCGTGGAGACCGAATCCAGAAATTGTGTCACGAAAACGAGTCACACTCTCAGTACCTTCGGCCACGTTCGTGTATCTAGTCTAGCAATTCATAATTTTTTTGTTTACGTCAATTATGAACTCTGCAGTCGTTATATATTATTATTATTATTATGTCAAATAATCCAAAAATTGATGCTTGAACCCAGAATCGATCTTGCGCCTTCTGCGTACCGATCCGCGTCTTAACCACTCGACCAAAGTTGAATTAAGAGTGTTGGTCGAATTTAGAGTTCTTAATGTGAAATGACAATTTCGATGCTGTCAATTACATTAGTTGCTGTCAATTTACTTCGTCTAAATAAAAATTCGACTATACGTGTATAGGTATTCATCATCTATGTACAACAGTGAACTGTACTCGTATAATTTGTGTAAAAAGTGTTTTAAATATAAATAAACAAAGTGCATTTATTAATGTAGAAAGTCACGAAAAATAGTGAAAGAAAATGAGTGAGTACTCTATATACATACATTTTATTATTATTATCACCAATGCAGTATCATTTTTTGTTTTGTTAATTTATATATAATACTGCTATAAAGATAACCAAACCCGGGAGTACGTTCCCATGGGAAGCGGGAAGAAAATTTCACGCTGACGTAGCCGCGAGCGCCATCTATCCCATACCTATGTACTTTAAACGTGTCATAAAAGTCACAACAATACCATACATGCATATTTCAAAGAATGTCTATTATTACCATAAAATTTGTAAAAATAGTTTTTAAGTAGAAAGAAGAAACCTATTGTTTTATCTTTTAACTAGCTGACCCTCGCAACTTTGTTTACGTCACACAAGGTCTATGAAATTAGAGGTATTTATTAATCATACTCATCAAGTAGCGTGTAAATCTGCCCTGTATGCTATATCAAAATAGAGCTTAATGGTTAAAACTATTCCTCAGTATAGAATTTTCCTCAGTATAAACAATTTACATACAAACACCGGCGTGTTAGAATTTTATTACATGTATCAATGTAGTAGACGTAACGTGTATAAAATGACATCAATCAAATGTCATCAATATTCTGAAAAAGAAATTAAAAATAGAGTTCACAAACTCTTTTGAAAATACATACTGTACCTACCTTAGAGGATCGTTATGAAGATAACAGGATAGTTAACAACCATCCATAGAAAATAGATGGTATAATGCTGAATACCGCAAAGAACAATCGGCGCGGCATAGAATGGGGCCTATACTGATATCCTGGAGGATATTAATGATGCCGATGTCCTGTGCCTGCTGAGGCACACACACGCCGTCATGCATGTCTGCAGGACAACGTGCAGGACAACGAGCAGGATGAGGCAGCGAATGGCTGGACTGAAATTAAAATCGACAGACGCAAGAGATGTGGTGGAGGCACTAATTCACGTACCTCGGGAGTGTCGTGTCAGAAACTGATGGAATAGAAGAGTACCCTACATCATTTCGAGTCTCGCCAATGCCAGAATAACCTTTACACAGCTGCGCCCCGTAGGCAGTTGCGAAAATAGACACGAAGAGTGAAACTCATAACAAAGTAAACGTTAAAACTGTACTGCTAACTGCTATACGGATGCGAGACATGGAAGGTCACTAAAGTAAAGACATTTCGCACCAGCTACCAGCTATAAGTCTTCGTCAAACGCTGCCTCCAATGGATCCTCGGTACATATGGGCCCGAGAACATCACGAACGTAAGACTATTGGAACGCTGCAGTGAGACCCCAACAGATCAAACGTCGGAAGTGTAGCTGCTGCGCTGGATTGGACACACGCTGCAAAGGGACCATGAATCACATCATACCAAGGCAAGCCTTACTGAAACTACTGGTAGGCTTTCAAAAACTGTTCGATAGTAAGTAGGTACATTTATTGATAGTGGCTATAGGCTACATAACATAATGCGAAGATTAATAGGAGTGGTGCAGCAATGAGGAATGTTTCGAAAACGGAAAACATTTAATCGTAATAAGAGTATCCGTTGCGCCTCTGCGTAAATGGTTGAAGTTACATAAAAATAATTTATTACAAAATAATTGTTCTTCTTAAAAAGTTCTAAAACAAAATTTCAAAAGCCCAAATGTCCACAGTCAAGTAGGCACTTGCCCTTTTGATCGAGTTACCTTAAACGCGAGATGCCAATGAAGGTGTTCTGCCTAAAAATAAGATTTGCCTAAAAAGCTGTTTGCCTTAAATGAGAAATGCCGATGAAGCTGCATGTCTGAAATGGGAAGTCGACTAAGAAGCACATTGCCTAAATTTAATTTAACTATAAGGCAGTTTGCCAGAAATACAAGATGACCGAGATGTCTGTTTGCTCTAAACGAGAAATGACAATGAAGCAGCATGCCTGAAAAGTAAAATGACTAGGAAGCCGATTACCTGAAATAATATAATAAATTTAATGTCTGCATAGCCTTAGCAAAATTGGCAGCGAAGAAAAGAATTACCTTCTTATGTCGATCAAAAGGGGGTAATTCTTCTTTAAAAGTAAGATGCCAATGAACGGCTACTGGGACCATATTTGCTAATCTCTATGGAAAACTAGGCAGGTGTCGGGGTCGAACCCTCTGTGCTTTGTTGGACGGATCGGACAACGCGGATATTTTCCTACCATTTTTCCTGTTGGTTGGATTGATGATGAAAAAATAGTCACAATTTGTTACTTACAAGTGGCCAGTACTTACCTACACTATTGTTGACGGAAAAGTTTTCAAGTGACCAATGCTACAATTATGATATTTACAGACATAGACATTACATTACATAAGGCATTTAACCGCTTAGGTATTTTAGTTTGAAAACATTTTACTACTTAGGCACTTTGCTGCGTAGGTATTTAACCACTTAAATATTTTGCTTCATAGGCAACGACTTTAGGCAATGTGCTTCTTAGTCGACTTCACATTTCAGACATGCAGCTTCATCGGCATTTCTCATTTAAGGCAAACAGCTTTTTAGGCAAATCTTATTTTTAGGCAGAACACCTTCATTGGCATCTCGCGTTTAAGGTAACTCGATCAAAAGGGGGCACTTGGTACTTTACTTTGTTGAACATAGGCCTAAATCTTACTTCTTACTAATATTATAAATGCGAAAGTTTGTGAGTGTGGATGTTTGTTACTCTTTCACGCTCAAACCGCTGAACGGATCGGGCTGAAATTTGGTACGGAGATACATTATAGTCTGGAATAACACATAGGCTACCTTTTATCCCGGGAATAACTTCCCGCGGTAACAAATTTTACGCAGGCGAAGCTGCGGGCATCAGCTAGTATTCTTATATAGAAATAATTATACTAGCATAGTTGGTAAAAAATGCTATGTAATAGCTTTACCGCGGCAGTCCCCGAGTGCCACACGTCTTTTTTTTTTTTTTTATACCACTAAGGTGGCAGACAAGCATACGGCCCACCAGAAGGACCGGTGGTCACCGCAGCCTATGAACGTTTGCAACACCAGAGGTGCCACACTCGCGCTGCCGACCCTGTAAAAACCTTCTAAGACCCCTTTTGAAGAACCCCATACTGTAGGCGTTTGGGAAAACCGAGGCAGGGAGGTCATTCCACAACCTAAGCGTGCGTGGAAGAAAACACCTATCGGATCTAACCGTGCTGGAACGCACCGGACGCAGAGTGTGAGGATGAACTCCCTGTCTGTGGCGAGCGGTGCGATGATAGAACGTAGCCGTGGGCATCATATCAAACAATTCCTCAGAGCACATACCATTGTACAGGCGGTAGAACACGCATAAGGAGGCAAAGTCTCTCCTGTCGCGAAGAGGTTCCACACCAGCTGTAAGTACAGGATCGTTGACAATTCTTACAGCTCGTCTTTGCACCGAGCCAAATGGACGAAGCTGATATTCAGGTGCTCCCGCCCAGAGGTGACAGCAGTACTCCATATGCGGCCGCACTTGCGATTTATAGAGAAGCAGTGTTTGCGCCGCAGTGAAGTACCGCCGCGCCCTGTTGAGCACACCTAGCTTCATTGGTCAACTTTGGAAGTGTCTCTCGCGCCAACTATTCTGTTTAGAAAATAATAATAGTAGAAACTTCAATAGCCTTTTTGAAGACCTATCTATAGACCTAGGGGTGTCTACGTATGGATTTGATAAAACAAAGATGAGTTTCAGTTCTAAGTATGGGGACCCCCAAAATTTTTAGCCTTTGTTCTATTTTTGTGTGAAATTCTTAATGCGGTTCACAAAATACATCTACTTACCGAGTTTCAACAGCATAGGCATTATAGTTTCGGAGAAAAGTGGCTGTGACAGACGGACGACAGACAGACATGATAATAATAATAATAAATATTCACGGACATTTCACACAACGCTATCTTATCCCAAAGTAAGCTAGGAATAACTTGCTTGTGTTATGGGTATCAGACCACGGAGATAATTTTGAAAAGCAATTAGTGTGCTGACTCAATCACAAATTTGATGTCAAAAAAATTTTTGGTCTCGAGCAGGATTTGAACCAGAAGACGCAGGTTCAAATCCTGCTCGAGACTAAAAATTTTTTCACATTAAACTTATATACATTTTAAAATACATACATATTTTACATAGAAACAGCATTACGAATCTACAAGGATTCCGTGTTTTGGCATTTGGCTACGGAACCCTAAAAACCGAATCAACATTATATTATAATGGTTATATGAAAAAACTTCATTTACTGGTATGATAAGAGGCTTCAGAAATGCGATATGATTAATCATATCGCATTTCTGAAGTTCTTCATTTTATTTCGCTATGCAAGCTTATGAGTTTTGAATGTTTGCTAACTAAGTGCCTCCCAAAAGATTTTCTGCGAATTCAGTTCATCCATTGGTATTGGTATCATAAAGAGGAAAGGATTTGATTGTTTGTTTGTTTGCATTGAATAGGCTCCGAAACTACTGGACCGATTCGAAAAATTCTTTCATTGTTGGGAAGCTACACTCTTCCCACGGGAACGGGAGCTACAAGGGTGAAACGGCGTGACGTCCTCTAGTAAAATAATATTGACATAAAAAAATCGGCCTTAAACCGAGACTCAGAATACCATGAACTTTCCACGTAAGGGCATCATTTTAGGAAATCATGAAATTATCTTTAATCGTCATGAAATCATCTTTAATTTCTCTTTGTATCAAGTAAGAGTGTCGCCATTGTCTCCATTTGCGTAATCGCTGATGGTCTTTGCAAGGTTTTCGTAAAAAGACATTATTTCACAGATATCATCTTTAAGTAGGTACCGTGCGTGAACCTGTGATACTTGGCATGCTTATGGCTTCAACTTTCACATGGGATTAAATGCCTCACGAGATTAGGAATGCTATTCAATTTGGTAATAGTTATTTTATTTGAACCAATAAGAGATAGACAGCGAGACTACAGGAATCTTTCAAAATCTATACTCTATACTTATAATAAAACTGTTGAGGGTCGAGAGTCTGTACATGGGAGATATTTTGAAAATTTTAATGGTAGGGCGTTCTCTAATCGATATTGAAGCCGAAAATGTAATTTAAAATTTTCATGTCTGTCTGTCTGTCTGTCTGTCAGTATCCCGAATAAGTATCACGCCGAAACTACTGAATCGATTTGAATGAAACTTGGCACAATCAGAGCTTATAATCCGAGGAAGGTTTAAGGATACTTTTCATCCCGATATTTTGCGTGGTTCCTTTGGGAGAGGGGATGAAAGACAGAACGGTTTTTCAGTAGTAACTTCTCAACGTGTGGTCCGATTTCAAATATTGTTTTAGTATTGGAAAGTGAGTACTTAAAGAATCATTTCACACAAGTTTCGATATTAAAGGTTTTGTAGTTTAGGAATTAGAGACATCTCAACTTTCGCAAAAACTAGAATTCAATGGTTCCTTTGAATGTAAGGGTTATTCTAAACGGGCGTGTTGGCTTAATCATAAAAGAACTTAATGATTAAGGCTATTGTAAAATAATTCAGTCCGCGCCGAAGGTGGGGACTGAATTGTTTTAGAATAGACTTAATCTTTAAGCTCTTTTATGATTAATCAAACAGGGCCGTTTCACACGCTGCTTGATGAGTCTGATGAAGAAGTGCCTCTCCTTTCGCGAACCTTATGTGACGTAAACGAAGTTGCGAGGGTCAGCTAGTTAGAAATATGTGAGTGTCGATGAATGGATGTGGGGTAGCGTGGTTGTTTGTTACTCTCTCACGCTCTAACGGCTAAACGGATTTGACTGAAATTTAGTACAGCGATAGACCAGAGTCTGACATAACCCATAGGCTTTTTATTCCCATATAAGTTCCCATGGGATACGGAAACGGTAACAAAATTCTTTGAGTGCGGAGTCTTCGGTGTTATCTTGTTTAATAATACGAACGGTGCAATGCAACTTGGCCCGCTAAAATATTTGGAAAAAATTTGAACATAATTTTAGTATGTGTGGTGATGTGTGTCTTAGTTAGTAGAAAGATTCAAAAATTCTGACTCAAATCTGATTAGCTAAACACACACTCTACCTCTGGATAATATCGATACCTTTTTTTCTTTTAACCTGTGGGAAAATCCTCATGAATGCTATGCCGAACTCTTACCGACTAAAAACCTCACGTAACGCCCAACGCCCTATGGTTGGGAGCTCCGGATAAGCCCTCGGAAGGATGTCCCAGGACTCCCAACAGAATCTACTGATTCTATACACTACTATCAGTAATCAGTAATCATTTATTTATTTCCAAGAATATGGTTAGTTACAGATCTTATTTACATAAAGGGTACAGCATATTCTGCCACTTAGGGCGTGCAAATAGGTAATTATTCATTAATTCTAATAAAATATTCTGGGATCAAATAACTAATACAGTACATGCAGTTTGAACACAATCAATTCAGTAATTAATATGAAATATAATATAAAATTTAATCAATATGTATATGTCGCTTTCATTATAATTTATTTCTCGTAATATGAAATGTAATAATATAAAATTCTCTTTCATTATATTTTTTTTCTAATTTGTCAACAGAAAGAAAGATGTCAGGGAACTGTTATAAAATTCTATGTCAAGATTTTCATTATTAATAAAATGTCAAAAGGGTACAATTTAATTATTATTTGTGATACTTATTGATTTGTCATCAAAATATTCGCTAACTTCATAATATTTTTTTGCATTAAGAATTCTATGCAATTCCCTGCTGAACTTTGTCATAGGCAAGTCTTTAAGACCGTCAGGTAAGTGATTGTAGATTCTAATACACATGCAGAATACATTTTTGCGGAAACATTCCAAATTTATTTTGGGTAGTTTTAGTCGATTTTTGTGTCTAGTTCGGCTATTCTCGAAATCTCCCAACTTTCTAAATAGTGTAGGATGCTTCTTGACAAAAACACATATCTCGAATAGATATAAGCAAGGCAAGGGGAGAATATTATGTCGCTGAAATAGAGGTTTACAGCTATCAATCTGCCTGATTCCACATATTGCTCGGATGCATTTCTTTTGAGCCTTGAAAACCTTTTCTACTTCAGTTGAGTTACCCCATACAATAATACCGTAGCGAAGCACTGAGGCCACGTACGCTTGATATGCAACCAAAGCTGCCTCGATATTCACGGTTTGTGATAATCTTTTTAGAACAAATATGTACCGGTCAATTTTTCCAAGAACTTTCTCAATTTGGAGCTTCCAATTACAAAACTCGTCAACTACTATACCTAAGAATGTACAACTATTGCTAATGTTTTGAGTTTTATTTTTGTATACTATTTCAAGATTTGATATTTTGGAATTATATGTCCGGAATTGTACGATATTAGTTTTGTCAATGTTAAGCTTTAGGTTATTCTGTTCTAGCCATTGTGTAACTGTTTCCAATGTTCGATTTATTTCCACTTCCAATGCTACCTTATCGTAACCCTTGACAATTAGCGTTGTGTCGTCCGCAAATAGGATAGTTTCATGTTTTGTTGCATCAGGGAGATCGTTGATGTATAATAGAAACAAAAGTGGGGCCAAGATACTGCCCTGTGGTACGCCGAATCTATTATATGCATAAGATGAGTTGTATTTTGTTTCTCGACGATTCTCAATTTTCGTTAGCTCGACACATTGCAGTCTATTGTTCAGGTAACTTTGGATCCACTTTTGAGCGATTCCTCGTATGCCGTAGTTATACAACTTTGATAACAGTGTTCTGTGGCATACGAAGTCAAAGGCTTTTGTCATGTCGAGAAATATACAAGCTATCATCTCCTTATCATTGAAACATTGTGTAATTTGCCTCATCAATGAGAAACATGCCAATGAGGTCGAATTCTGTTTTCTGAATCCATACTGTTGACTCTTTAGTATATCACATGAGGATATAAATGCCTCTATTTTATTATACATTACTTACTCGAATATTTTGGCTAATATGGGTATGAGAGTTATTGGCCTGTAGTTGTTTATATTTGTCTTTGCACCTTTTTTAAACAACGGCTTTACAACAGACTTTTTTAGACGGGTGGTAAATATACCTTCTGATATTGACAGGTTCATTATATGAGTAAGTGGACCAGTGATGCTCTGTACACACTTTTTTATGACTTTGGTACTAATTTGGTCGTATAGAATAATATCGATACCCTAATCCCTAATGTAACGTATATGTATATTTTTAGCTTGAGTTATACTCGTATATCAAAGTTAATAGGTATATAGGTACCCACTACCCATTGTTTAGATTAGGTTAGGGGGAACTCTTATTCTCGAAAATTCAATCAATCATCCATCAAGTCAGCTTTTCGCGTAAGCTGGACGCAGAACGTCGACTTTTTCTGTACTGTACATGCCTCATCCATTTTCTCCCGATGACCTCTATTAGGTGGGTGCAGGTCCATCCGGTAACGAGGCATTTTACCTAACGTTTGCATTAGTCGCGGTATCCTCTCCAGAATATTGCCACTTACTGTGAGCTATGTAGGTAGACCACAATTAACCTCGTTTCAGGAGTTTACTCCTGATAGCTACAAACATAGCTCGCTCCACTGTTCGCTGCGTGACTCTCGAGGGTATGGAGCAGTAAGCTACGCTGAAGCTCAAAACCTTGATTCAATATTATTTCTGATACATTTTACCACAGTCTTTATTGCATACTATTGTTGTAATAGTTATATAAGGAGAACTCTTTTGATAACAACTTTTTGAAGCCGTTTTTAAGTTTTAAACATTTTAACTTTTTACCGTTGCGAATACACATTATGGTTTCAGTTAAATTACTTACAAGTGTGCCAAATAGTAAAAATTAGGTGCTATTAAGTCTGCTACTTAGTACAATAAATATTAGCACCATTTCAATCATTTTGACTCATAAAGACTAAAAGACATATATCGTAGATTTACTAACACCATTACTTTTCATGAAAAAGAAATTGTTAAGTATCCTACTTATTTACCATATTAGCTAATCGGTGGGTTTAAGATTGATAGGAAAACCATCGCTGCTATTTAAGCAATGGTCAAAAATATAGTATATTCATTGGCATTGACAAAATGGACAAATTAGATAATATATTTTAAATTTAAAGAATGACGTTCTCCTTATTTTTCTTCCGAGATTTTGCTTTAGGTCTGTACGTTTTCAGTCTGTGGCTAACAGAATAGATTAAATAACATACAATTAACTCCTTTATTCCCAGGGAAGTAAATAGAGCTGTATTACACACTCGCACTTGTTCTTGCCACTTAGTCCCACTTAAAAGGGGATAGCCTAATTGCCGTCATCGAGCACAAATACAGGAGAAAATTTATAACCATCCTGAAATCCGAAAACAAAATTCCAACTGTAAGGACAAATTTTACATAATATCCAAAAATAGAATCACTTTAGTTCGAGCAGCTTATATTGAATTTTAACAAAATCCCTTAGTTTAGTAAGAAATTATTATTTATGTTTGTTTCACAATACGTAATCATTCATTCTTCGTGTGGAAACAACAGAAGCTTTCCCTCAGATGAAGCCGCAATAAAGACCGCTATTAGGCGTTAAGTCATTGAACGGGCCTTATAGCAATAGGACTGTTGAACTACCAAACCCCACGAATGTAGGCACCTTGGTAGGAATAAAGTAAACAGAACCGAATATATTGTCAGTACCCACTCACAGGCTTCTTGAGCTCTGGAGACAGACCATGAGACTCCTAAATACCAAGTAAATCCCTACTAATATTATAAATGCGAAAGTAACTCTGTCTGTCTGTTACGCTTTCACGTCTAAACGGCTGGAGCGATTGAGATGAAATTTGGTATAGGGAAAGTTCAAGGCCCTGGAAAAGGACATAGGCTACTTTTTAACCGACAGCGCAAAAGGAGGGTTATGATTTTACGCGATAACGACTTTAAGCGAAAACGACTTCTACGCGGTTGAAGCCGCGGGGAACAGCTAGTAATTTATAAAGTCGATTAAGGTCTACCGTATAATAAATTTGTAATTTCCTAGGTGAGGTGAAGTTTTTTAAAGAAAAAAAATAATTTTGTGCTTGAAATAGGAAATATGGAAACACTAAAAGCTCTCTCATGCATGACACACAACTGTAAATAAAAGAAGCTGCAGCTATCTGTATATTATATTCATATTATTATGTCACGCTGATTTTACCTAAGGAATAGCCCAGGGCTTACCAAACTTATTTTTATTTTTACTGCGACGCCTTTGGGACTTGGTCAGTTTATGACGACGCCCCTCAACCCCCCCCCCCCTAATTACTAATTTTCTTACTAGTAACTGGTGGTCAGAAAATCCATTTCGATATTTCTCATTTTTCGCCACCATTTGCTGAGGGAGCCTTAAAGTGTCTACCACCGCCTCCAATGAGTTTCACGGTGCGGATATGCGGTGGTTGGGCATTCTGAAACTGGAGCTCCAGTTTGGAAAATTCCTGCTATCATTGGTTTTTGATATGTACTTACTTGTTTCTTGTTACTAAAACTGCAGAAAAGCATGTTTTCCAAAAGCTCGAAGTAGCAAATTATAATAAAACATTTAATAAAGCAATGCTGATGGCACGATATACAATAGAAACTGAGCTCCAAAATTCAAACTGTTTGCCTTTGTCATTTTGAAACTTTATGATATAGTACAGGACAATGCTATTAGTTTCTTCTTGTTCTTATGTTCAAAGATTCGATGATATGGGCGACTGGAAAGGTTTGTGAACCAGACATATTGAAACCTATGGGAAAAATATTTTTAATCGGTGCTCACACGACACGCTCGTATCAACTCGCGATGCCCCTAGGACAAGGACATACTTGATCTTACTCGACTCTCATTGAAATATCAGAAACATGCGTCTCACACTTTTAATTTTAACTTTATGAAGTAAGTGTTTTAGTAATTTCTTACAAGTGTAATAATCTATTATTTGAACGGTTTTTTGAACTGTGAATCTTATCTGGTCTCTCATTTACTGCCAAATCGATGATTGATACCCAAAAGTCGATTAGTTTTGTTGTTACATTCATTTTAATGGTACATACCTACATTATATTATCTAATCATAATATTGAAGACTATCCATTTTTCAAGATTGTAAAAAAAATTCAAGACTACATCGAAAGGATTCGAGAATAACTTCATTACGAGAGAAAGGACAAGCCTTTTGTAATAAAAAACAGGTTATCTTAGTATAAGCGCTAGCAGCAATTAAACTTTAATCAACTCGTTAATCTTAGGCCCGTGTCGCGGCGAGTAATCAGCCTGAAAATTGCGTGCGAACAAATCTGAATCAATCACGGTGCCAGATGTCCTACAGCCGGTTTTTATAACGTAAATCTCTCTATAACTAATTGTCAAAATCACTACTGTAAATGTTACTTACGGGTAATTTTGACAATTGCGGGACATAGCGGAGCATGTAAAAATTACAATTCAATTGAAATTCTAATAATTTTAAACGACTTTAAAAAGAAGGTTTTTTATGGTCTTTCGCGCATATCTTTGTCGTTTATGAACGGATTTCAATTGTTTGTTGGTAAATAGATATTTCAATTAAAATTACAAAAAAAATTAAATTAATTCAGGCTCTTCCGTCGCCCAATATAGGTACTATGTTGGACGACACTACGTTCAGAATTGCCACCTGCCTTCGTTTAGGTGCTCCTTGCGTGTCTCCACATCGTTGTCACTGTGGAGAAGCAGTCGAAACGCTTGGGCACCACGGGCTTTCTTGCAGCAGGAGTGCAGGTCGTATTTCTCGCCATGCATACCTAAATGACATTATCCGCCGCGCTCTTGTCACCGCCGGCGTGCCAGCTGTTCTTGAACCAAATGGTTTGGCGCGTGACGATGGCAAGAGACCGGACGGTATGTCATTAGTGCCATGGAAGATGGGAAGGCCTTTGGTGTGGGACGCAACTTGCGCTGACACCCTTGCCCCTTCTCATCTTCCTAACACTGCAGGCTGCGCCTGTGCTGCTGCTGCATTTGCCGAGACACTCAAACGGCGCAAATATAATAATTTAATTGGTAATGGTTCGTGGGGTCCAAGTGCACGTGCGCTGTATAAAGATATAGCAAAGCGTTTGGTCGATGCTTCTCGTGACCATAAGGCTGGCCTCTTTCTCGCTCAGAGAATAAGCATTGCCATCCAACGTGGCAATGCGGCCAGCCTTATGGGAACCTTACCAGTCGATTGCGATGGGGAGGAATTCTTCGACACCTAGACGAGGGTTACGACAGTCTTGTGTGTTTTTTTCCTTTTTGTTTATTCTTACCCTATTTTTCTATAAATATTTAATTCATAGTTTATAATTGTAAATAGTATACTTTATTGTAAAAAAAAAATTAATAAGTTTTGAATACATGAAGTTATTTATAACACGAGTTGATCAAAAAACAACTCAATGTTTTTTATTCCAAAAGTGATCTTATTACTAAAACGTCAGGATCTGACGCAAGCATCCCAAAGAAATCGAAGAGAACCTTCAAAAATTGTAGGGATAACTAGTGCGTTCGTATGTATTTAATTTGTCTTCCAGTTGGTGTCGAGACCCTATGCCCATGGGGTCCAAATGCTCAAAAAAAATTCTAAAATTTTAAAAAACGCCTTGTAGAGTTGCTCGCGCGCGCTCTCGCTCAGCGAATAGGTATTGATATTCAAAGGGGAAATGCTGCTAGTCTTTTGGGCACAATGCCACGGGGGCCTTATTTAACTTTTGTTTAGATAGTAAAAATGTAAATATATAGATATGTAATAATTATGTTCCACTGTAATTTATAACAATAAATATCAAGTGCTTTAAAGCACTACAATTTAATGAAAGTCTGGAGTCGAACTGTTAATGGAGCCGAAAGGCAGTCGAGGAACTTACTTAACGATTTACAGCGGTTACCTTGTGTTTGGGCAGCAGTTACATTTGTTGGAAAATATTTACTCCTGACAATTTTGACATTAGGTTTAACCTAGAAAATCGTCATAAATAATAACGAAAGTCACAATCGTAACGGGGCTTATTAATATTAGAATTCATGTAAAAACGATAGGTTACAGAAATCATTAATCTGCTCAGGACTGTACATTTAACCCATTTATTATCTGCACCCAAAATGGCAGCCAGGCATATAGATGTAAATGTTAGTGTTTATTAAAGCATTTTCAACTTTTCGTATACTTATTAAGATTATGAAGGCAAGTGCAGTAGGCACTAGTTTGACGGCAAACGATTACCATACTGTAATATTATATGGAACTGGTTTGACGACGGATTCGTAATGTGGCTATAGTAGAACCTTCTTAACGAAAAAAATACTTTTGCTTACTCTTATAAATACGTTATACTAGGCCGGAATTAACTCTGAGAGTAAGTACATTCGGAATGGCTACTTCCTCCTCACTCTACATTAATAGATATTTATTGAATTTATTAACTTCTTAGCTTAAAATTTGCAGTAAATCTAATCTAGTTTTTCTAGGTGATCGAGTTTGGATTCATTAGTTTTGTCTTGCCAAACGCGAATGCTACATGATGTCTAGAGTCTGTCCCATGATTACGTCCATTGCGGACTATGATAGCAAAATTTGATTCATTCATTGATTGACATTATGGTGAATAATTCCCTATAATCGCTTCAGCTAAGCAAAATGCTTGTGTTAGGTGTGACCGTCGATGTTCATGATTGCAATGTCAACCACTTGTCTGAACAGAGGTCATAATATATAAGAAAGAAATATATTTCTTAACCTCATAAACTTGATATTAATACAGATTAAAACAAGGTCCCAGATCCTCATAAAGTGGTTTGTCGGTTTGTCAAGTCGACTAGCGATTGGCGTTGATTACCGAGGCGCCGGTTGAGGTGTCTCTAGACGGCGCAATTAGGAAGTGTGCTTCCGCCGCCCACCGGCGACCACGCTCAGCGGCGCCACCGTCACCCGCCGAGGAATTACTTGCAATCGGTGTTAATTACGGGTATCCTCAGTGACCGGCACAACCACCGGTCGTGGCTAAAATTGCACGAGTCCCGTTATGAACACAGTTTGTTGGTTGTTCTCGGCCCTGCTCTTTTTATTACCCTTGTTACACCTATCATCAGATCTTTTTCTGTTGTTGTTGCCAATTATGACTAGTGCCTAACTACCTTAGTTACTGTTATAGGCTACTACGTTTGGTGGAATCTAAGACATGGATGGAACCTGTTTCCGGAATTAAATTACGACAACGCCTTGTCCAGGTCATGGTCTACTTGTGCGCCAAATTCAGCGAATTATAGCTTTTGAGTTTAAACTGACTTTAAAACAAGGAGATTTAGAATTCGACTGTTTTAATTTTTTTTTGTCTTTATATTTGAAACCACCACTTCTCTTCTTCTTAAATTTGAACAAGATCTGATCATTACTTTTGGAGTTACCCTAATAATGCGTATTTAAAAAACTTCGACTACCTTCTGATGTTTTTATTTTACTAACTGTTTGATGTAAGATGAAGCAAATATCCATATAGAATGGAATGGCAGAACTTCGTAGTCGGTATTTTTTCTATTCTAATTTGCCGATGTACTTCTTCTACCGTATCAATAATTCTTAGTTTTTATTTGCTAAACAATTTTGGCATAAAACTCTGCTATCTCAACGGCTCTCTCGGTGGCGTTGATATGATCGGCTTTGGAGCAGCAGGGATGTAGGACAAAGGGGGCATGCAAGTAAGTGCAACATGGACTGCACGAGGGAGCCACAGTCACATGCGGTTAGACCCGTATCTCGCATTCCCCATCTGCTTATGTTTTGTCTGGACCGGCCGACCATAGTTCGTTAACGGCTGAGGGATCTCCACATAGGCCATCAGAGGTCGCATCCAGGAGGTAGCTTTATGTAGATGTTGTGTTAAAAACATTTAACAGAACTCTTTAATAATATAAGTACCATTCTATCATAGTAGGTTTTTAACGTGAGGGAAAATCCTTCATGGATGCTATGCGCGACTCATACCGAATAAAAAACCTCACGTAATGCCCAACAGCCTTATGATCCGGTTGGGAGCTTCGATGATCCAGGATCTATCATAGTAGGTGCAAAAACAATTGTGTAGTAGGTACACGCTGTACTTTTTTATAATGAACTGCTGCCTGTCGAAAAATAGAGTATTTACACTCATAAATTACAATATAAAACATAAATTTAAGGAAATGGAGAATTTGTGCTGACTTGAAAAATATGTAATAGACATTTTTATGTTATTGAAATCGAATTAAAGTAGGTAAATTAATTAATAAACTTTTCGTTACCTACTGTTTTGTCTTCATGACTATGCCTATAACTGCATTCTACCATTTACTATCTATGAAAATTCTTCATAGATTTTTAGATATTTGATGAAATATAAAATATCCCTCTCTTGTTGAGGTGTGTATTTCTGGAACATTTTTATACAGCGCTATTTGGTCCAAATTAAGGTATCAATAGCTTAACAACTGATAAACATACTTTTTTTATAATACATTATACCTACCTAAGTTACACCCAGAGACAGCATAAACCAATGTACTCGTCCCACAAAAAGATATGCACCAAGCGGGGATCATACCCACGACCTCATTAAATAAAAAAAAATAATAAAAAATAAGACCGACTTCAAACAAATCCTGAAAATAAAATTTATTTAGCACAAAGGAATATGTATTTTGATTTATCAGATTTTATTCAATACTAGCTGATGCCCGCAGCTTCGCCTGCGTGAAATTTTGTTCCTAGACTATAACATATCTCTATAGGCACCAAATTTCAGCCAGATCCGTTCAGCCGTTACAGCGTGAAAGAGTAACAAACACCCACACTCACAAACATTCGCATTTTTAATAATACCTAGTTAGATAGATTTCTGATTAACAAATTCATAACGCATAATAATATGAGCTAAGTAAATTTATTTATTAAAAACATTATTTCTTAATTCAATGGCTAAACTACGACTTGGCACAATTTCTCCTTTAAGCAATTGATGGTACTATTTGCATTGTATTCATTGACGTGTCGCAAGTGCCTATGTATTAGGATTATGCGAAATAAATGTTTTTTTGAGTTGAGTTAACATCGTAACTTAGTTCCTTCTTCAGGTAGTCCCAGCCTACGACGTTTGGACAAACCGAACTACTGTAGGCTTTGTCCTCCTAATACAGATGGTCCAACCAAGACCTGGTAACATCACTATTTAATCATTTTGATTTGTATAACTGTGTATATTAAGCGAATATAGCCTCATGTATAATATCCATCACAATAACCATAACAACACACACAGTACTTCTACAGCTGTACGCCCTAACTTACATACACATATCAATACTCCACCCACCCGCCGTACCACACAGAATAGACCACAAAGGCTCAGAAGCACATCCTTATCATTCACACAAGCTAACCTGGGTCGCGGATACAAGGCCACGCATGAATTAATCAATCATTCTCTACAAAATAATACCGACATTATTTGCATAAATGAACCATATATTGGAAACCAACCTACTATGAAAAATACACCAGGGTACATTACATACCAATATCCAAATAACGCGCATACCAAGGCCTGTATTCTAACCCGCAACAAGATAGGTGCCACTCTAGGCCTCTCACAATACTCTACATCCAACCTATGCTCCATACAATTGACAACCCAACACGGCAAAAGATTTATTTTAACATCTGTATACATAGAGCCCGACATTGACATAAACAACACAATAGACAAACTACAAGAACTACTCCACGACAATCGCGACGCCACACACATTATTGCCGGTGACCTCAATGGGTGGCATCGAATGTGGAAGTCAACCTCGAATAACCGAAGGGGAGAAGAAATAGTCGACCTCCTACACTCGAATAACATCACCGTACTCAATCCTTAAACACATACGAAACCGTAGCTCTTGGTCAAACCAGGGGCTCAATTGTTGACCTTACAATGGTCAGTGATAATATCGCCTGCTATGTTGACGGTTGGAGGATCGACCATTCCATCTGTCCTTCATCCGACCACCACGCCATAACATTTACATTACAGCTCACTCATCATTTTAAGCCTAACCCCAAAGAAAGCACATTTAGATACAACACAAAATTCTATAAAAACTGGGATGATTTGAAAGATCATTTTAAAGAACAAATACTACATACGGACCTGCATACTACTCATTTTAACTCATTAAACACGCAGCATGACATAGACAAGTACACTAAAAAACTTACAAAATTTATACAAAACATCTGCAACTCACACCTTCCATCTACTGGTCGACGATCACCGCGGTCACCGTGGTGGACCGACCAACTAGAGAACATGAAACAAAAGGTGATAGCAAACCACCACAAATTACAACAACTCAACAATAGGAACCTACCACTCACCGACGCTCTCGCTGAAAGGGACACTCTTAAAGCAACATACGCACAAGCAATTAAAATTGCATCCACTGAACACTTTCGAGAATTCTGCAATAGACAGGGTAAAGAAAATGTGTGGTCAGTCACAAATCGAATTATGAAGAGAGCGCCTCCCAAGAGGCCGCCGTCAACCATTGAACTGTCACCTGGCACACATACCACATCCAGTCATGAAACTGCAACTGTCTTCCTCAATAAATTCTACCCTGACGACACCCCTGATACACCTGTACAGAACTCCATACGCAACCAAACGCACCATCCACCTGATACTGAAGATGAGGCCCCATTCACACAACATGAAATTACTAGCATCCTAAAAACTATGAACCCTTCCAAATCACCAGGCGCGGACCACCTCACCTCCGATATCTGTTATCAGTTTGCCCTATGTTTTCCTGAAATCATTACTGGACTCATGAACCGCTGCCTATTAATATCTGTTTTTCCCAAAACATGGAAACATGCGATAATCAAAATAATTCCGAAACCCAATAAATCCGACTACTCCACTTCAGCCTCTTACCGTCCTATAGGACTTTTACCTATACTGGGTAAAACTCTGGAAAAATTAATTATTCAACGCCTCACACATCACTTAAACACCACAAACTCCCATAACACAAAACAATTCGGATTCAAACAGCAAACCTCCACCGTACATGCACTCACCAACATGGTAAATACTATTAAAACACACAAAAGGAACGGATTACATGTGGCGATGATCTCCCTTGATATTAAAGCAGCATTCGATCATGCCTGGTGGCCCGCCATACTCACACGACTACACCACACCAAATGCCCGAAAAACATGTACACCATCATTCAAAATTACCTATCAGACCGCACGGCTACCATATTATATTCTGACGCCACAGCCACCAAACAACTAAGTAGAGGTTGCATCCAGGGATCTGTATGCGGACCGACCTTCTGGAATCTGATTTTGGACGACCTGCTGGACAAGTCTGGTGACTCGTCCGAAGGCGGACTTCCGGAGGGATGCCGGCTGCAGGCCTTTGCAGACGATATCACTCTAATAGCGGCACACAAAAAACTTATAACTCTTCAAAACAATATCAATCAATGTTTACGCACTATACAAGAATGGGGCAACACCAATAAACTTACCTTTGGACCAGACAAAACCATCGCACTAGCTTTCACAAATAAAACTAAACTTCTACACTTAACTATGAACAGCATACATATTCCTTTCAGCCGGACCGCCAAAGTGCTGGGGTTGATCGTCGACGACAAGCTACACTTCACACAACACGTAAACTACATCACTGACAAAACACGTACACTACATAACACACTCACTAGATTTATCAGACCTACCTGGGGAATACACTCCCAAAACATACTCACACTCTACAGGGGAGTAATCGAACCCATAATATGCTACGCCTCCAGCGTATGGTACACTGCTCTAAACTTCAAAAAAAATCGCAATAAACTATTATCACTACAAAGAGGGTTTGCACTTAAAATAATAAGAGGCTTTCGTACTATTAACACCACCAACGCCATAGCAATATCTCTACTCACACCACTAGACCTGAAAGTTATAGAAAGAGCACAAATTGAACTAGTAAAAATGACAGGGGTCACCGATCATCTACCACCCGATATCACACTCGACACACCAACACAACCGTCCCAGTTACTTCACCCTGCACAAAGAACAGCACAATCTTTTGACTTTATCAGTACACAGACAGAACTAGACGACATACTAATTACTCAACAACATGCATACCACATCTACACTGACGGCAGTAAACACGACGAATTGGTGGGAGCCGCTTTTGTGGTACACACTCCACAAAACACCCGCATCACCAAAACTTTCAAATTACATTCATCGTGCAGCGTATTCCAAGCCGAACTGGTGGCCATCGACCAAGCCTGTCAGTGGCTACAAAAGCAACAGGCTGCCAAAGCTTTCATCCTGTCGGACTCAAGATCGGCTCTGGAAGATATTAGCAACACTTACAGCACACATCAAATCTCCACAAACATTCAAAAGTTTTTACATACCACACACACCCAAATTAAATTTGTTTGGGTCAAGGCTCACACAGGCATACAGGGCAACGAGGCTGCAGATATAGCAGCCAAGTCTGCGGCTTCCGAAGCCTGTTCACCCGTTTTCACACACTTCCCGTTGAGTTACGTTAAAAACAAGACCAAAACACATAGCAACACCCTGGCTTCTGACAGATATACTGCAAATATTAAAGGAACGATCATTAAAACTTGGTGCCCGTCACTCACACACCTGCACAAGCTCATCAACATAACAGGACACACTTTTGCACTCACACAATTACTCACTAATCACGGCTATCACAAGCAATACCTACATAGATTTCACATCACCGACAACGACACCTGCCCCTGTGACAACACAACAACTCAGACTTTTACACACCTCATTACAGCATGCCCACGATTCACTCGTACAAGGCTAGAACACGAACAACTCTGCCACCACGTTGACCTGGACCCATACAACTTAACGATTCTTAGTACCAGCAACGCCGCCACTTACACTTTTATGACTCACATTACCCACATAGTTAACACACTCAAGAAATTTAATAACACATAACATAACACTCATATACATAATTCAACAAAACATCACAATATTCACTTAATGTTCATAACCAAATGTAACAAATAATTTCTGTATCAAATAGCAGAATGGACCTTAACGTAATAAACTCCCCCTGAAGGTGGGTTAACCTTGAGGGGAAACAAAAAAAAACGTAATAACAATGTAAATTCCATCAGCGTTCATGTTCATTGTAATGGCTCTTTTCAGTCCAGTCCAATGTAGTCTACGAAGAGGCCATTCCCGTATTTTACAAAAACTTTGTGAGTCTGTTTCCTGACAGAATGCAGTCGGCACTAATAAGTAGAATAAAGTTCATGCCTTCCATGACCAGTCGCTTAGGGCTGCTGACATCTTTGTCGTAAGGATTGAGTGTAGATGGTAACATGTGGCGTTATTTTATTGACCAGTGGATACTACCTGAAGCGTGGTCTTTCATTTTTTTCTGGCTAGCCATCTTAGAATTTTCTTCTTCTTTTCACAAATGTATTTTGTCACACAAATTTTGAATAAATTAGCAATAATACTTCCATAAAGCATATTTGGTTAATATTATACTAAAATAACGCTTTTTATTTAACTTTATGGCTATGTAGTAAAATCATCTGTTTGAAGTTTAAAATAAAACATAAATGAAAACGTCAATTGTATTGAACTTTCACAAATTATGTGTCAAAATAAAAAGTAATTTAAGTATAAAATAAGAGTCTTTAAGGAGTATTGATATCAACTCCGGAGAAAATCAGCCCCAAAATAATTTACATTCTCTTTTTAGCTCGTTATAGTATAAATTTCAATAAAATACGGAACACGTCTTCCATCAATTATGTTAATAATGCTATATGCCAAATTTTAATTAGATCGGACCAAGGAATCACGTTGTCCCATACAAACTTTACCCTCCTTTTTTATACCTTTGGAGGTGGAATTTGCAAAAATGTTAAAATTACTTTTTTCTAATTGTAACAAACAACGCTCATGCTTAGTTTCATCATCGTACCATTAACCGTTTAAGCAATAATTGATAATAACTTTGGGTCTAGGGATCGAACCACAAAATTAAGTTTGGTTTGAATTCTATTTACTTTTCCGGGATAAAAAGTACCCAGTGTTGTGGCCAGGCTATTAAAGAATAATTATACCAAGTTTCATCGTAATCGAACCGGTAGTTTTTGCGTGATGCCTGAACAAACAGACAGACAGACAGACAGACAGACAGACAGACAGACAGACAGACAAAAAATTTTTTAATCACGTTCTTGGGTTCGGCGTCGGTCTAGTAACACGCCCTGCTATTTATTTTTTTGATACACTCGAGAGCAATGAATCCGGGTCACTTAAAGAATGTTAAAAATCTCGGAAACTAAAAATGATAGGTTAATGCAATAAATTGTATTTAATAGACAATGTAATACTCCTTAAATGAAATTAAAAAAAATATGAGTCACCATACATTTTATTAACACAAAATTACATAAAGAAAAAACTGCTGATCTCTCCTTAAAACAAAAATAGGAAACATGAAATTTTTGAACTTTATTACGATTTTCTTGAATTTTAATACTTCGTATTGCCTCCTCGTGCTTCCATTACTGCGTTTACGCGGTTTGGCATGCTGTACACCAAGTTCCTTATACGATTTTGGGGAATATTCTCCCATTCCTCTGTGAGAGCAATTTTGAGCTCACGAAGCGTGATTGGGGGAGGGTTTCGTTGTTTTACGCATCTGCCTAGCTCGTCCCAAGCATGCTCGATCGGGTTGATATCCGGGCTGCGCGCTGGCCACTCCATACGAGTAATGTTCATCTCTTGAAGGTAGTCATTCACAATCCTACCTGTATGAGGTCGGGCATTGTCATGCATAAATATAGCATCCTCACCTAAATTGACCATAAATGGACCAACGTGATCATTGAGGATTTCTTCCACATATCTTACGCTAGTTAAAGAGCCGTTTTCTATGATCACCAGCTCTGTGCGACTTTCAGAAGAAATTCCGGCCCACACAAGTACAGACCCACCACCGTAGGCTACTTTTTCTTCGATGCATGCTTGCTTGAATCTTTCCCCTGGTCTTCGATACACTCTGTGTCTTCCATCGTGCTTGTAGAGCATAAATTTTGATTCGTCGGAGAACATAACTTTTGACCAATCTTCAATACTCCAATTTACGTGGCTCTGGGCATACCTTAGTCTCGAAATACGATGCCCACGCTCCAGTTTAGGGCCGTTTGCAGGTCTAAGGGGTTTTAAGTTAGATTCAGCAAGCCGACGTCTTACTGTCCATGCACTTGGGTTACTTCCTCCGAGGCGTCGAAACTGATTGGTGAGTTCAGTTCCTGTGAGAAAGCGATTTCGAAGCATGGTGTTCACCAAGTATCGGTCTTCTCGTGCTGTGGTACACCTGGTTCTGCCCGTTCCTGGTCTGCGTAGGTTAGAACCAGTTTCTTCGTAACGTCGGAGAACTCTTTGTACTGTTGACAGCGACACACCGACAGTCCTGGCTGTATCGCGCTGACTCCGGCCGGTTTCCAGCATTGTAAGTATTCTGGTGCATTCTTCAGGCGTAAGCGACATAATTTCAGCTTGATTAATGAATATAGAGCACTATCAACATGGTTTATGTACCCACATAAATGACAGATTACAAACAAAAGCAACACCAAATGCTGTAATTTCGTAGTTCCATCTTCGAAAGTGGCCCTTTTTCAAATTTGATTTTTTTATGATATAACTTTACAATAACTAAGAAGTTTTAATACCTTCATTTAAGGAGTATTACATTGTCTATTAAATACAATTTATTGCATTAACCTAGCATTTTTAGTTTCCGAGATTTTTAGGATTCTTTAAGTGACCCGGATTCATTGCTCTCGAGTGTATTTTGAATGTACAGAATTTTCACTTCTACAGATTTATTATAAGTATAGATAGATAGATAATATTGAAGTCGGCGCCAAGTAAACCCATAGGTTTAGGCAGGTATTATTAATGGCACCAACTTCAATATTATCTATACTAATATTATAAAGAGGAAATATTTGTTTTTTTTTTGTTTTTTTGTTTGTTTGTTTGTTTGTAACGAATAGGCTCCGGAACTAGTGGACCGATTTTAAAAATTCATTCACTGTTGGAAAGCTACACTCTTGCGGTGAACATAAGCTATATTTTATTCCCGTATTCTCACGGGAACGGGAACTACGCGGGTGAAACCGAGTGACGTCCGCTAGTATTAAATAAAATCTGATAAATCAAATTACATATGTATTCCTTTGTGCTAAAGAAATCTTATTTTCAGGATTTGTTTGAATCGGTTTTATTTTTACTAATTTTTTTTTCATTATTTTAAGTGACGAGGGTGGACCGAAAAATATCTATCTAGGTGTAAAGTTCTCATTAATGCAAATTAATCAAGCCCAAACACAAGGTAACTGCTGTAAATCATTAAGGAATTCCCTCGACTGTCTTTCGGTTCCACCATCAGATCGACCCAGACCTTCATTAAATTGTAGTACATTTAATTAAAAAGGTAGGTAACAACCGCACTTGTTGTCCCTACAATTTTGGTGGTTGCCCGCGATTTCTCCTGGATCCCATCATCAGATCCTGACCTGGTGAAAATGGGACCACCTCAGAAGTGAACCCTATTCAACAAAAGAAACAAAATTTGAAATACGTCTATAACGAATTGAGAAGGAACCTCCTCCTTTTTTGAAGTCGGTTAAAAACCAACAGACTATGACATAAATATATGTAGTCATAATTATAAACAAATAACCTACTTACTATAGGCGAAATTGATAGGAAGTCGGCATAACACAAATGAGTAGAAAAATGAGTCTGACAGACACAACGAGTTTTTGAACCAGTATAGCGTGTTCCTTTGCCACTTTTTTTTTGCAAAAAAAGTAATTAATTACCGTTTAATAGACTGCGACGATAAGATAATTTATGAAGTAGTTTAATACGTTGTAAATAAAATTGTTTTAAAGATTATAAATTAAGTATCATCATTAACATCTAGATTCTGGAGGTTTAAAGAGCGCCTGTGCCAGTTAAGTCCAGTTTCATTGCTTTGGTAGGGCCAGGTGAAACACCTTGGGGTAGTACCTACAACACAGGGGCTAAAGGGGCGACATAGAGGCAACATTCATAATATGATTCATTTGCAGATACTTACAAGAAATGCTTTAAAGACCGCAAATTAACATTATTAAATGAATCATCTGCAATTCATTTCATAACTCAATCATAATTATGATATTGATGTTGCTACTCCGAAAAAAATATGGGGACGCAACAAAATGAAATGAAACATTAACAAATGCAGTGAAATGAAACATTTTATGATCAGATGCTGAAACATACAATGTAGCCTCTATAGGCCCGCAGCTCCTAGACTTCTATTACGTTGACAATGCTTTGGCGTGGTGAAGGGTCTGGTGCATTTGTAACCCGAAAATGGCGGGTCAAACAGTGCAACAAAGATAGTCATGGGACGGAACTTGCTTCTTTAAGTCAATGACCACGGGTTCAAATCCCGTTCTGAAGTAAGTTATAAGTAAAACACATTTGAAATAGTTAGAATATTAATTGCACTATAATTTATCCATACTTAGATGTAATTACATGGTACCTACTACTGTCATGTCTTGATATAAGTGTTCATCAATCCGGCGGCATGCCATTATTAAGAGACAGCTCATAGCAGATCAATTACTGTTGTGGGCGCAGCTATTGTGTCCGATGTGTTATAAATTTAAAATGTACTAGTGGACGTCATGCGGGTTCACCCGCGTAGTTCTTGTACCCGTAGATGTGCGGGAATAACATATAGCCTATGTCACCACCGGATAGTGTAGCTTTCCAACGGTGAAAGAATTTTACAAATCGGTTCAGTAGTTTCGGAACATATTCGATGCAAACAAACAATAAAATATTTCCTCTTTATAATATTAAGTAACAGCGAACTCTCACTGCTTCACCCGCGTAAAATTTGGCTATCCTATTTCAACCCAGAGAGATAGAATTCAGAAAACCCCTTTCTTAGTGAGTGCCGACATTATAGATAAGGCTAGCTTACCCTTATAATTTCTAGGTGTAATGGGTTTTGGTTGGGCGTTAGTAGTTACTCGGTAATTTTATTAGTAAATAATGTCAGTGACTGCAAAGTTGAAATATACCTATACTGAGTCACTTTTTACTTTAATAAAAAAAACTTGAATTTTTGCATTCAAGGAGACCATTATTTTGACCATTAGCACCAGTCGTTACCACGTCCGGGGCTTGGAGGGAGACAGATTGAAATAAATAGTTCCTCTTATTAAATGCGCCGAGACGGAAGGGAAACAGGTCGTAAAAGAAATGTTATATTGCAAAAAATGAAATAAATAGCCCGGTCTGTGATGAAGTAGACGCTATTAGGTTAAGTACCTGTGTGAGTAATTTAAAATGTACAACTTAGCCAGACATATGATATTGAAGTTATTTGGTTGAACACGGTCCCAAACAGGAAAGGTGGACCCAAAAAGTCGTGTCTTAAAGAATTGCTGGATGACATGCGTATTGTTAAATTTACTATACCTAATAATCAATGATGAATGGATCTAAACGAGTAGAAAACCGAGCCTTGGGCCCTGCAACGTATCTTGAACAACAACCGGGTGCAACCGGGACGAAATTGACGACGATGGTTGACTTTTCTTAAATCTAAATACTAAATTTAAATAAATAATAAATAAATATTTTTGTGGATATCACACACAACATCATCCAGCATAGAAAAACATTGTAGCCAAATGTATCTTACACCTAACTGATAATCAACTCAGACCACGGGCTTCAAAATGGATAACCTGGATATATAATTAGAAATTATTTTGCTGAGTTTGTTCCATAATAAATTTTAAAATTAGAATTAAGTTACATGTTTGTTGTAGAAAAGAAACTTCCAAAGTACGTAGAATAATAAACTTGTGTACAAGAATAACTTGTTTAAAAGGGAAATTTTTATCTTCTATCTCACATTTAAAGTAACTAGCTTCGTTACTTGAGATGAACGACAAAAGACCACTATAAAGAAATATCTTTCCGCTGCGAAGACACTCGAGTTCACATCTTTGCTCCCCGGCCTTGCCTACCGACATATCTCATCATTTGCGTTGATGCCGCTCGTCATTACGGCACATTCAATTTGTTTATATTTCACGCCACTCTGAGGTGCTCTCGCAAATATATTGCCTTTAAAGCTAACACCGAAATATGGGGGCTTGCCGATATTTATGATGGCTTTATAAGAGAGCAGAAGAAAGACGCGACCTCTCTCACATAATGTGCTTTATATTCGTTGTTTACTGACATTACTAAAGGAGTTTAATAACAAGTTTTTTCATCCAAACTCTTATAATAATCTTTATTAATAAAATTATCTGGATATTCTTTCACCTATCGACTCCCATTGGAAGCCTTGATCCTTTTTGAAAAATTTGGGAGGGCTTACCTTAATGTAATGTGTATAAAATAAGAGGTAAAATAATAAGAGGTTAATTTTTTTAGTGATCTATTTATGGCACAGGCGAAGCTGGGGTGCGCAGCTACTTAAGCTCAAAAAATTTACTATTGTATTACTATTTTTTTTATATGAAACTCGCCAAATTGACGTGGCCGCCTGATGAAAAATCATGGCGCTTCTAGCCATTGGGGGCCACTCTCACAGTCCGTAAGACTTCTGATAGTGGTCCTCAAGTTTGCGGCCCTGTGATGTGCCGCCAGTTTGAGAGAGAAAAAGAAGAACCCGGGATTGTAAGATGAGGGAAACACGTGTGCGGGCAGGTCGTTCTAGGTTTTTATAGTTCGACAGAGGAACGATCTTTTGAAACGCTCAGTTCTGGCGAAGATTCTCTCCACTGTGTATGTGTGGCACCTCTGCCCGGCACGCGTTATCTAGATCGGAAAGGAGTGGGCGAGATCAGGTTAAAGTTCTCTTTGGAACACTCGCCGTGAATGTTAATTGAACATCAATGCAGTTTTAGGCGCGACACTTTCTTAGGAGCTTATTTGTCTCTCTCCCTCCGTGAATATTCTCAACGAATGTTGCGACGGAGGGCGGTTTGTTCAGGAATGTGCTGAAGTATTTTTTTTTTTTTGACATTCTCAGTTGCTTCCAAATCCTAGCTGGATCTGGAACCTGGCGTCCGCATTAACTAGGAGAGGAGCAGCTATTGTATATTATTATTAACGACATCTCCCAACCTCTTAAGTGCGCCTGTGACGTTGTCTGGTCTGTCATTGTCAGAAAATTCACTCTGTAGGCAAGGCCGTTTAGGCTTTTTACACCCAATAAAGTATAATGATTGCTTATAATATATATTATTTATACAGAAGCACTGGGCAGCGTGGGCAGTACGGCGGGCAGTTCCTGGCCGTCTTCGACACCGGAACCATCGCCTTCGCCGGCATCTACACCGACATCAGCTGACGCAGCCGAGGCAGAGGCCGAACCACCCTTCACTCTTGGTGCCACGGAGCACACGCCCTATCAGTGTCAGTTCTGTGACAAGGCCTTCCCCAGGCTCTCCTACCTCAAGAAACATGAACAGGTATGTAATAGTTTATTCCTTGACAATCTGCTTTTTTGGTCATGTAGGTCGAAAATCTGACATAAACTTTAATTAATCAACTAACCTAATATTAAAATACCTACCGCTTGGTATATAGTAAGCAGAGGCGTAAAAATGAACCGCAACAAAGTGAACTTCATAATACATAGTTGCCTACATAATAAAGAACGTTAAATAGGTCCAGAAACTAGTTCATAGCAAGTTACACTTGGAAGGCTAATTCAACTCACGGTCTTATCATTTCCATAAAGCAATGTAATGTTTGCAGGCAATTCAGCTGCAGTTGACGCCATATCTGTGAATTCACAACCCAGTTTCGCCATGCATGCCCTCGCTTCATTAGCAAGTAGATACCCAAAACAGTCCATTTACAGAGCCGGTACGTAGATATGCATCGAGCCTACTTTGCACCGAGCAGCGAGGCTCGCTCTGAGGGCTGTGTGACGTGCTCAGCCATTATGCCGGTTGTACATCTCGGCTCCTTTGTGTTGCGCCGATCTCGCCGCGTTACGATTACGACACACACCGAGACAGATCTAGCTGAGATAGGACAAATAGAAACGTCACTTTGCATGCCGCCGCGAGCTGCTCGCCTACGTATGGATATAGATCAGCACGTACATATCAAGTGGCAAAACCGTCACCTTGTTCAAAATTGAAATTAAGGAGGTCCGGCCCGCGTTTGAGATATGTGAATTGATATGCAGAAAGGATTTCATTAGATTATCAGTATGCAATTGCCGCCTGTGCAGCGACTGCGCCGATATCGATCAACGTATCGCGCAAACTCTTGCTGGTAGCGGGTGTGCGGAGTGTGTCTAGTGCCGACAAATGTATCGGGCTATGATCGCGTCGTGAAGCCGCGACAGCAGGCAGCGTGGTGACGGCCGGAAATAGGCTCACGATAACAACTCCCTAGCCTAGCTCGCTACACCTTTATCATCGAACCGCCGCTTGGGAAAGGCGATCATTATAAGAATAAATCAATTACAGAGTCCTCGCATTCTTGCCATTCGTCTTGATCTCGTTGCGCCTGCGGAGAAATCGTAAAACAGTAAAACGTCTCGTTGAAAATATTACTTTAATGCTGAAATACAATTGATAGCTTGTAAGTAACTGTTCTTGTCCGTCCAGCTTAATTATGTTGGTAGAAACGTATTGTGGTTGTTTGAGATGATGAAATCGTTAAGCTGGTCGGTCACATGGACAATGGGCATACCACTAACGTTGAGAACTAGGTATGTTGGAAGTTGATATCAGTAGGTCAATTATTATTGTCGTTATTACAGATCCGTTGCCTTATAGGTAATCACTCGCTAATTGCTAAAATTGTCGGCCTTGATTTAGTGGCAATTTTTATGTCGATGTCATCAACAGCAGTACTTACTTGGTTAAAGATGTGGTTCGTAAAGGAACAGATCCGGTCAGACATTTCCTCATTGGGTAGAGAGACTGTTGAAAGTAAAAAATGTAAATCGACGCTAAGATGGAAATTTGCCCTCTCCATAATAATGTTAATAAATTTTCTTTATAGTTAGTTTTAAAAACATTGACATAATTTTTTTTTATCCACATTAAAATGATGACAAATAATGCTAATTTAACAAAGAAATGTACATTAAAATAGTCATAAGTTTAGGGTTACGCATTATTGGAGTTATGTAGATAAAAGGTGACATGGTACTTAGATTCAGAACTGCTCTCCATTGCGTAAAAAAATACGAAGAAGAGTGTGCTGAACGCACTACATCACAAATTTAATAGGAAGGTGTTTTATAGGTGATCACGATACCCTTAGGTCTCTATGGGCACTTCTTTATGAGGCATCTAAGGAGTTGTAGCGTTTTGATATAATATTTTGAATTTGATTGCTTTTAAATGTCTCCAGAAAAATTATCTCTAATTTTAACGCTAAATTGGATAATTCTTTTGTTATTGAGTATTTTTGTTTGTTGTAGCAAATATTTTTGAAATCAGTGTAACACTTTCCCAAGTCTTCAATTGTTTTGCATCTAAATGAAAGACAAAAATTAGAATGTACTGAGATTTACATCTTTATTAACATTAGGTATGAGCACCAACGTTGTAAAGCTACCGTTTCAGAGAACTTATGATTCACCAAAACATTAAGATTTTTTATCACATTTTATGTGGACACTGAATATTAAAATGTATACAAATCCTGATCCTTAAGCACCCATCAGAAGTTTTAATTTCATTAGGTTTGTTGTTTACTAGGTAACTGAAAGATTAAAATAATTCTACTTGAGTTTGATGGATGGTGGTGTTGTAAGTTGTAATGCTGGGAGTAGACCATTTATGCGGTTGAACTCGAGGATTGCCGACACCTGGTCATGTGAACCAATGATATTACACTTACACTGTAATTTTATCTGAGAAAGTCGCTCAGTAGCAGCCCGCTACCCATTCTCGGGCTTTTATTGACTATCACGTTCACCTCAAACTTGTTTAAATATGTGTGGTGCGCTTTACTCGGAAAACTTACCATCATTTGGAATATTATGTTTATGGTCTCACGGTATTTATTAACAGGTTTAAAGACTAGGGATGCATAATATTTGCGTGTCTTTTTACCATAAGCGTTTCATAGGGTCATGGTTGGAGCAGCACGCGGTGCAACAGCAGGGCTCCACCGTGCACCCAGCGGCCGGTCTCCCGCAGTGACTGAACGACGATTGCCTTATTAAATTCTCTCAAGAATAATCAGCTTTATAAAGTTTACTATATATGTATATTATAGTGACATCGGAATATATGCGAACCTGGGCGTCACTTCTTGAATAAACATGAAACTTAACAACACAATTAAGAGAGGCGAAGCAGAAATACACAAATCAGAAATGGATTAATAGATTGTCAATCTCGCTATCGTCTAATTGGCCAAAGCAGGGGGTAGTATCAACTTAAGTGAGAGCGTGGGCATGGGCGCTGGTTGAAGCGGGCTCGATTTATCGCACACGGACGATCAAATTTATTAATTCTGTCAAGGGACCGATTGCTCCAATTAAGCGAGTGGAGTAAACATGCCGCTGTTATGTTTATGTGTTGCGGTACCGAGGTACGCTGGTGATCAGGCGCGGGCGCTTCGCGGTAAAATTCGCACGTCACTCTCCGACGCCGACGGCATATCCCAACGTCGGATTTAATTATGTGTGATCTGCGCTCGCGGTACATACCTACTATAGTTCAAGTAATAGCTGTACAGATAATATTATCAACAGATTAAGTGCATAGCTAATATTAGAGTTATAATATTTTATCAAATAACAATTATGCATTTATAGAGATGCGTTTATGGTTAGTGTTTAAAAGCGTTTTGCTTTTTGATTCTAGCTGAACATTTACTATTTCTATTACAAAACTTATTATAGTAGATGGAATAACTACTGCTGAACTCGGACCTCTTCTAATAATTTTGAATGTGTGATTGGGCACCACTCGTACCAGACTGACTGAAATGCTAAGTTAGTTTGATTTTATCTGTTCTTGTTGTGACCAAATAAAATGCATAAAGCAATAAGTATTGTGTTGGCAAGAAATTCAAGAAGAAGAGACAGGGCCTGATTTAGGGTTCCGCGCGCCCTAGGCTAGCTATGAATATGCGCCCCCAGCTGCAACTAATTAAATTACAAGTCCTATCTACAACAGAGACTACGTTAAAGCTGATCCTCCGTTATTCTTTGTTAATTTGAAAATAAAATAAAACCCGATCCTGAGACTTCTTATGAACTTATGACCCATGGTTTACTGAGGAGTTGGGTATTCCGCAGACTACTTGATGCATCAGCCAGTAAAAGCAAGATAAAAATACCATCAAAGTACCTAACAGTACCCCGGTACATTTAGTTTCCGATAAATCGAACCAGTGAATCTTAGTGAAATCCCTTCATAACTCAGGAAATGATGATATGATGATAAGCAAAATTTATAGCTAAGAACGGCTCGAAAGCCGATGTGCTGGGTGCGGCCCCGGCACATTGGCTTTCGAGCATAGAAAACCGCAAAATTGGCTCATCTGTTGGGCTGCTACGATGCAACAGACAGACACACACATACACAGATACACAGGTCAAACTTATAACACTTCTCGTTTTTCTCGGCGGGGTTAATTAAATCGTCAGTAATTATGTAGACGAAATACGAAAGGTACCAAATTAGGTACTAGAGCTAAGCTGATCCTTGGTATAGGCTGAATGTAAAGGATCCATCCGGGTGATTACCACCCGGACATTTCGACATAAAACAAGAGATCTGTTGTTTTTTCGGTAATTACATCTATTTCTTCTTCCAAAAACCTTTCCTGACTGTCACGAAATAAAAAAAAAATAACAAACATTATTAAAATCTGCTTTAACCAAAGTCTACGAAACAGACATTGTACGCCATCGCAGTTCCTCCCGTGGGTTTGGGTTTTATCTTGGATATCTTGGACTAAACCCGCGAATCCCCCCAAGAAATCAGATAAAACCCAAACCCACGGGAGGAACTACGATGGCGGACAAAGGAGGGGAAATAGGTACTATCCTATTTCTTTGATCTGCTTCTTTATGAATGGCAAGATGACAACTCGCCGTTCTCAGGCCCTCCGTGATGGAGGCGGGTAGTCCTGAGCGTATTGCAGTTTGCGACGACGTTCAGTTCCGAAGTGATTTGGAGAATAAGGCCAAGCTGGAGTCCAAGTCTTAAGATTTTGGCGCTACAGTAAAATTACAGTAAAATTACTGTAGCGCCAAAATATCAGGGCACAACTCTCTACATCTCTTACAGTATATGTATCCTTGATGTTGACATCTGCAGTGACGTTCAGTTCCGAAGTGATTTGGGGTTTCTTTGCGGTAAATACACAAACTTGTGTCTTATAAGAGTTGAATTGAACAAGATTTTGTTTTCCCCAATCGGACACTCTAGTGCGAGAAGTCTCGATTTCAGACACAAATTGTTCACAGCTTTCTTCCACTGCAGCCCGAGAGATACCGGTGCTGCCCGTGTAACAAGTGTCGCCCGTACTGTGATACTGTCTCGTCCGCATAACAATGAATGCCGTCAATAGACAACATGTCATTGACATGCAGCAGAAACAGAGTGGGGGACTTGTGGTACTCCAGCGTTTATGGCCATGCATTCAGAACAGCTGCCATCAACGACGGCCCTGATGCTTCTACCGGCCAAAAAGCTGGACACCCATCCACTTTGGTTTCTGGGTGCCTTGAACGCGACACGGGGAGAGCTGTCGTATTTACTACCACGCTGCCATGGAGATGGGCGCAGGAATATAATTTTAACACACGTATTTGTATTTTCACTAAATTACCAAATATTATTATGTACTTTGGTGCTACAAAATGTTAACTAACAATTTAAACATGTTGTTAGGAGTTGTTACAATCTGTTAAAATTTGCTAGTGTTTTGAGTACTCCTTTTTGGGAGCACCGTAAGTCACAGCCCAGCGCCGATCCCAACGCCAGGCGCCCCCTTGATCCGTGCGCCCTAAGCTTCAGCTTAGTTAGCTTATGGGTAAATCAGGCCCTGAGAAGAGAACAAGGATTTCTATAAGTATCATCGTTATGAAATGGAACTGTTTACCACGATTTTAGATTCAAACATTTGCATGTCCCTGATAGGCCGGATTCGACCAAAATCGGAGTAAGGCTATACTAATGAAAGAGATTTTACAATTTGACCGTATATTTTTTATTTTTTTAATATTGCAAAAGCATTGCTCTTTGCTTTGTTACTAAGAAACCCTTACATTTAGTTAAACCTAGAATTACAAAATTGCCATCTACGTTTTACTGTTACGGTTAATATTAGACATCAAGGATGAACTGTAGTCGTAAAATAATATTAAAACAGTAATTATTTGTGAGACTGAAGAAAGCAGTGTGTCGGCGGAAGCTCGCCCATTTAACCTAATTACAACGGACCACGGATCTTGTAATTAGTTCTTACACAGTTTATATAGTAGGTACTTAGGTACCTAGACTACTAGTTTTCAATTTGCTGCTCACCATTCATTCTAGTTAAAGGGTTTTGCCTTAATTTGTATGAAAATGAAGTACCTATTTGTGTTCATATTTAATATGCATTAACATGGGTTTCGATACAACTTAATGTTTATCAAAAATCGAACTATGCCTACCGGCAATGGTTTGCCTAGTACCTAATTCGAAAAACATGACGTCTTACCAAAAGTTCTGGGTTAAATAACATCCTTGATATAGGTAGATGTTTTGCGTGTAAAAACTACTACTATATAGGAAAGTTCTTGCGAGACCTTGGTAAGGAAATTTAGAAAAGTTGAGGCGTTTCTTTACGCACAACCAGAGGTGTAAAGAAAATGGTATAAGACGCAAGTAGTAATGCATAATGAATTGATGACTTTAGGATGAATAAGTGTAGTATGGATATTCACATTGATGCTTTGCACCGACGGCGATGGGCGGCGGGCGGAGTGCCTTTCCCACTATTTTGTCCTTAATTAAAAAAAAAAAACTTTTGCCACTCATAGAGCGTAGAAAATTTGCTTCCGTAGCGGCAGGTTTCGAATGTAGGTACTTTGGCGAAAGTCTTCAACCGAATGTCATACTCTTCTTTTGTTTCCGAAAACCTCTTTTGATAGAAGTTTCACCCTCATACTGTGATTCAATCAAACCTTTCCTTTGCTGTACCCATAGATTTAGAATGTACAAGATAAACAGTGTCAGAACGAAACCAAAAAAGAAATATCTATGTGTGAAAATGAATATATGAATATCTATATATGAATATCTATATATGTTATTTAATATCAAATTCACACACTGAACTCGACACCATCGTAGAAAATATTTTTCCATTTTATTCGTAAGATCACTACAGAATATTGTAAAATATGAATGAAATATTATCACCACGGGTGCTAGGGTGATAAATTAAGAGTACACAAGTTGCTATCTCTTTTCCTCTCAAGCTATGTGTACTGGTAAATGAGGTCTCGCTCGCACGCTATGTGTATCTACTGAGAGTAGCGAAAAATTCTAAATCTATGGCTGTACCATACAAATTTGAAACTCTCTGCACCTGTTTTTCACCTTGTACAGCCCCGGGTTCTTCAAGCGGGACTACTTCAAATATCTTACGGCCGTCAAACTGTAAGCCACTGTCTATGAATAGCTGTTCTTGCTGTAAAGGTGACCATCATGTAAGGTGGGTGGCGTTATATTAGAAAGTGATCCTCTTCCTTTCTAGAAGAGACTGTCAAGAGGTTACGAAAGGTCTGGAGCCGTTGGCGCAGCAAAGAACTATTGCGTCCTTGGCTGCATTCTACCGTATGTATCACGGTGAGTGTTCTGAAGAACTCTTCAACCTAATCCCACCCTCTCCTTTCCGATCCCGAACAACGCGTGCTGGACAGAGGTGCCACTCTTACACAGTGGAGAGAATCTTCGCCTAGAACTGAACGATTTAAAAGATCGTTTCTCTGTCGAACCATAAAAACCTGGAACGACCTGCCAGCGCACGTGTTTCCCTCCTCTTACAATCCTGGGTTCTTCAAGCGGAGCGTGAAGAGGCACATCAAAGGGCCGCCAACTTGAGGGCCGCTTTATAGTCTTACTGACTGGTTAAGTGGCCCCCAATCGCTAGATGTCGCTGTGACTTTCCATCGAACGGCGGCATCATTTTGGCGAGCCAAATATATAAAAAGAAAACTCTACCTTCACGGTTGCATACAAATTTTAAAACGGTAGCCTCTGCAGAGTCCTCTTTTATTAAGTTTATTTGTCTAGATATTTGCTCCAACTCCCATATACCTCTGCCTGTCCTTTTGCACCATGAAGGATCCCAGCAACTGGTAAAGTCCCTCCCTCATATAAGAAATTAGAAAAATAAAATAGGCCGATTCATTCTATTTTTTCGTAAATCTGTGTAATTCAATTATGAAAATGCAAAACAGGTGTTTCGCTTCAAAATTGACTTTAATATTGTTTTGTTTGTTCAACGCAAAAATGCTTGACATATTGCCTGAGGTGGAATAGAAGCGAGTCAATCATTCGTAACATTTGTTTAGTCTCAATGAATGAACATCGCGGAGGTGGGCAATTAGCAAAAGCGTGAACTGGCTGTCAGTTTGGGAGTCCATTATGTGATGTCCCCGACTCCAGTTCACCGCAATGCGAAGGCCGAATACGTGGACAGCTCTCATTATCTTCCAGCCACGGTCTATTCAAAAACACCGCATTAGCATCCTCATTATGTCCTAACTCATGAATAATCTATTCAAAGAACCCAATAATAGTTATTTTTTACAACGAAGCTTATTTCGTCACATATATAGAGTATGTCTTTGGATAACACCATGTGGAAAAAAAAAACAATAGATCTAGAATTTTCTGAGTAAATCGATAACTACGAAGTCTAAAGATAGACTCAGTTGGTTGTTTTCTTTTGGTGTATCAAAAAAGTACACGGGACCTCTTGTGCTGTGCAGTTAATCTGATGAGCACAAAAGTCTCAACATAAATATAATTACCGAATGTCAGTTTACTACAATGCATGGGAACCATATGGTAGAATAGAGGAATTGTATACTGGTTATGACTTGGTATACTTAAAAGTCTGCGACATTACTGTTTCTCTGTTACGTACGAAGTGAACAACAACATTATGGTGCAATCTGCAAAAAGGCCTACAAGGTTTACGTATAAAGGTATCATAACTTGTCTAGTGGCCTATCCGTTATTTTTGTTTCATGTACCGTTACAAAAGAGCTTACTGAGAAACTGTTGTTTAGAGCAAACGCGTTCTAATGAACATTACCGATCAAATCTATCTCATTGTGATAAGCTCGATGCTCCCGCGCAGGAATGTTATCGGATTCATCGGGTGCACGTATCGGCTTATAATGTTATTTCATTCGATTTATTGTATAATTGAATGATTTCAGTGAAAAATAACAACATAGCTAAAATAATGCTGTAGTTTTTATATCGCATTAATGGCCATTACCTGTATTACATTTTCAAAGTAAGAGTAGCGATTATAAATCAAACCGTTATGTTGATTTAAAAGCCTGGTTATATTGCTGTACCTAGGTGGACTTGATCGGAGTCAGATAAGTAGATAATTAATTGAACAGTTCGATATTATCGATCTGAATGATGAAGCAGCCATTCTTGATAGTTATATCTCACTCAGACGTCACGAATGAACCTACCGTCAGGGTCCTTCTTGTTTTTTACTCTCTATTGACACAGAACGCCGCCAGATTGTAAGCTGGCTAGCTCACGAAGACGCAGCGGTAGTCAGCCCATTGTTCGCGGACAGTTCTCACGATGGTTTTTGTGATCACCGCACCCGAAATTATTTCGATTCACTCATTGTATGACTTAAATGGGTATACATTTTAATCTTTCTCTCCATAATTGATTTGTTGATGACCAGTAGATGCAAGTTTAGAAGTTAATTGCTGCAAGATGAAGTTATACCTACATTGATGCAGTAAAACTGTATGTAATTTTTATCGTTTACTAGCTGAAGCCCGCGGCTCCGCCCGCGTGGAATGTTATTCCCGGTCGCTTAGGGGTATGAAAAGTAGATGTTGGCCGATTTTCAGACCTACTCAATATGCTCACAAATTTATGAGAATCGGTCAAGCCGTTTCGGAGGAGTACGGGAACGAACATTGTGACACGAGAATTTTGTTTATAAGATTGATTCGATAGAAATTTATTGCTTGTTGCAGACACATTCTGACCAGATGCCGTTTCGTTGCGAATTTTGCTCGCGACTATTCAAGCACAAAAGGTCCCGTGACCGTCACGTCAAACTACACACTGGAGACCGCAAATATCGCTGCGCTCATTGCGAGTCAGCATTCTCCAGAAGGTGAGTGAATTTAGTGATTTAGCTGACAAGAACCAAATTTGATAACTCAAAGGAAGGTGCAACAATATGTCCAGGACTTTTCTTGCGCTTATAAAAACATCTTCGAACACAAATCCTATTAACCACTCAATATATTATCTGTCCTCTACAAATGAACCTGTTTCTAAAAAGAGTATGCTAATGCGTCTAATCCGTAGCCATTGAAGATTAATATAATGGTTAAAAGAATACTTAGGTAATGCGTACTCAACAAAGGCTCCGTGTAAGATTGATCACCGTAAGTCACGGGCTTCGACCCAGTCACAAGACGACGTGTCACCTTTTTCGTCACCTTACCGCAACCACGTGACTAATTCCACGCAATTTGTCCACCGAACGAACCGACGACGAGTGAAAAGAGATGATGCGCTGACAAATGACGTCGAGGGTCTCACAAAAATGAAATAATGGCCCATACCTAAACGGGTACGGCAAACGCGGCCATTAGCGGAGGTGTTTGGGCGAACGCCTCTATTCTGTAGTTTGCCGTGAAAAGACTCATTGTTAGTTCTGTTTGGTCCGTGCATTATGTGGGTACTTATGTCTCATATGACAAATTGTCGTCTCTGCTTGGTCACACAAAGACGATTTATCTCAATTTTAAAATCCTTATACGCGTGTTTTGAGGACGTATTCTACACTTTTACTTCACAATAAAGTAAAAATAAATGAGCACAACTCGTTTATATCTTTTGTTAAACAACATTTTTAACGTATCCTAGACATTGTTGATTGTGTGTTACAAATCTGATCTAAGATCATTCTCTTCTGATATCTGATATATATTTATTATGCGTTTGTTCAGTTATACTACTAATGAGACAAACAATCACCTGTAAACTTGCATCGCATTGGTGTTGTTATTGAACGTTCAGTCAGACTATCAAGTTTTGGAGAAATCGCAACTTTACTAGCTAGCAGAAACATATAAACTATACGACACTCTATTTTTTTCTATAATCTTCTTTGCTGAATACGTTGTAATGTTTGTTATTACAGCGATCACTTAAAGATTCACATGAAGACCCACGATAACCAAAAGCCGTTTCAATGCACTGTGTGCAACCGCGGGTACAACACTGCTGCCGCTCTGACGTCACACATGCAGGGCCATAAGCGCGATCGAGAGGGTCGTGAGCTGGACAGGAGAGGTGCTCTAAGGTGTTTAAGATGCGGGGATGCCTTTCGAAGACCTGATCTACTGCAGGTATTATTTTCTTAATGTAATCTTATCTTATCTTAAAATAATCGTACTGGTATAAAAATACGAAAGTTGTGAAGATTAAGGTTTAGTAAACGCGTTGTCATTGACTGAACGACAGAATGGATTTTAAGAATACAAAAAAAAATCTATTTTTGATATTTCTTTTAGCGACAATAAAAATAGGTACATCGTTTGTGAAAATTTCAATTGTCTAGGTATCACGATTCATGAAATAAGCACAGTCTGGTGATAGATAGCGGAGTTTATCTTTAGTTTTTACCCTTTGATGACAGAATCCTATTAAGGTAGATAGATACTTTGAGGTGCAATGCGAACAAATAAAAAAAAAATGAAAAATCTGACAATTTAGGCTACAGTGACCACTTTCCATCTGGTTGGCAGTATGCTTTTCGGCCGTAGTATAACAAAAATCAGGGTTCAGTGTTCTAATTCGGAACATTTTTTTCATAAACAGGCACACATGGTAAGCGCGCACGGAGTAGATGGAGCTGCCATGACACCACCTCGTCGTGTAGCTTCTCAGCCACCACCGACCCTGCTTGCCTGCATTTATTGCACGCGTGACACTTTCACCAGCATGGAACAATTGCAACTACACGTACGAGCTACACATTCAGCGTTACTGAACGGAGAGTCTCCAATACAAACTGTAGACCAACCCGTGCCAACTGACCTTAGCCGAAGAGCTACTGAAGACGGCCCACAAATAAAGCGACCACGTTCTGGTTCTGGAATACCACAAACGACATTATCACCAAGCACATTACTATGCAATCAATGTGATGCTGCACTGCCAGATTTCGAAGCATTCCGTGCCCATCTGAAAGGACATCTTGAAGAAGGCGGTGAATTGGGACGATCCAGTCCAGCTCCTTGCGTCCATTGTGGAGCTACGTTTGCGGATGCAGCCGCTTCTGAGCGACATCTTACTGCGCATTACTTGGCTGTCTCATGTGAATACACGTGCCACAGTTGTGCTAGAAGTTTCTCTGCACCCGATGACTTGCAGAAGCATCTGCTGGAATTGCATGCGCATCACCTTTACCGTTGCGCGTTGTGCAAAGAAGTGTTTGACTCCAAAGTTGCTATTCAGGTACGTAATCTAGAATTATTTATGGTTCAAAATTTTCAAACTCTAGTTGTTCAACCACAATTTAAGCCTCGAACTAGGTAGGTAGCGTAAGGTTAGGCCTGAGTACAATGGCTAAACTTATCACAATTACCATAACTTGCAACTTGTTGGTAGTTGGCAAGGGGAAAGAGAAAATAAAACAAACAAGAAAACAGCGTATGGGACGTGGTCTGTTTGGTAATCTCAGAATCCCTACAAAACGTACTATTATAATTTTGACAAGTATAAATATCGATTCGAGCTATCGATACTCTATTAAAATATGTTATTGCTTTAATATTCGTTTTTCAATAAAGACATGCATTTTAACCACATCTCTAACGTTTCAGGTGCACTTCGCGGTAGCACACAGCGGTGAGAGTAAAGTATGGGTATGTCGTTCCTGTGGGGCAGGGTCTGGCCCGCTCCGCTCGGAGGCGGAAGGAGCGGCGCACGTCCGCTCGCGTCACACCGCAGCCGCTCCTCGCTGCACCTGCGGAGCTTTGTTGACGAGCGGGGCACTCCCAAGAGCCACTCGCCCTCATCGTGCGTACCGGTGCCCCGTCCCTGGCTGCAATGATGCCTTCGCTGTCCAGTACTTGCTAGAGAGGCATGTGCAGGCGCATCATGCCATGAGTCATCAGGTATGCGAAAAAAATGTTAAGTAACTTACGTAAGTGATGGAACTAACTGTTTACGTAATTAGCATTCGCTGAATATTTGCCAGGGCGAATTCCGGCACTATGTGACCAAACTAACTATCCTATCACCTCGTTTAACATGGACAATATGGAAACATGTCGAAATTTAAAGAGCTTAAAATTCCTGAACTTTCGCAATATCTCATAGCTAGTCGACCTATAGTGAGAAATTGAAGACCTCTTGGCAAGCCTACTTAATTCATAAGCAAGCTTATTTCTTGGACTCGTTGGAAAACTTGCTGGATAAAACCTAAATTCACTATATTTCATTGATCAATAAATATAAAACGAACAAGTACAAACAGATAATATGATTATGATTGACCATCATCAATAAGATATGTTAAATAGACAATTTTGCGCAGAAGCTAGCTAGTGATGTTTTAACTCGACTCAATTTCAATTCATTATCTTTTTTTCTTTCTAGGTTATGAATGGCGAAGTAGCAAGACCTAAAAGAATGGACTCAAGTAATGGAGGGGACGGTGGTGAAGGAGAGCGATCACCATGTACCCCTGGCGTAGAAAATGGCGCACCCGTGAGTGCACCTGCAAGCGAAGATCGTCGTCGAAAGAATGGCGCTGTTGCTCTCCAATGTGCATATTGTGGAGAACGTACCCGCAGTCGGGCCGAATTGGAAGCTCACACACGAGCCCACTCTGGAACTGCTGCCGCTCGACACAAGTGCTTAATTTGTGATGAAGTACTGCCTTCAGCTGCAGTCCTCGCCGAGCATAAGCTTACACATTGCAAGGTAAGGATAAATTTAGTTTTGTGTACGCTTAGAATCTGCCGGTATATTTAAGGTCTTGCCAAAATCCTGGATTAGGTATAGTGGGTTTCAAATTATTTTTCTGGTTTTTTTTTTCAAATAGGTATTAGATAAAATTCTTAGGACTACGACAAAACTTGTAAACTGTAGATCGTAATTAGCGCACATGTTTATGTATATCATATTCATATTATAAAGAGGAAAGATTTGATTGTATTTTTGTTGGTTTGCATCGAATTGGATCCGAAGCAACTGAACTGATTTAAAAATTCTTTAACTGTTGGGAAGCTACACTATCCCCGGTGAACATAGGCTATATGTTTATTCCCATATTCTCACGGGAACGGGAGCTACGCGGGTGAAACCGCGTGACGTCTGCTAGTAGAATACTCTCTATTATTCCTCTTCCATATTGTGATGTTCATTTATAAATTAATTTCTTCTTTTATTTTCAGGTGGTCTCAGGTGACACCTGCGCTCGATGTCGTGCAAGATTATTGTCAGAAGAATCTTTTCTGAATCACATGGCACGTCATCACCCTGCACTTCCAGCACCGTGCGTAGTTTGCCGACAAACATTAGCTTCAGAGGCAGAAGCGCGTCTTCACGCTCGTTTTCACCTACGTGCAGGTGATGATGAACAGAGATGCGCAATATGTCTTCGCGCACTTCCTGAAGCAGAGGCCGGGGAAGGTGCACGGGCTTGTTCCGACTGCTACGCTCGTCACGCAGCACCGCGACCTCCACCTCCAGCAGACCACGACTGTCGGCTATGCCGACGTACTTTAGGATCACCAACAAGATTACAAGCGCATCTTATAGAACACACATTTGCAGGCATCGGAGCTTTCACTTGCTACCTTTGTTCAGCAGTATTCACCAGTGCTGCAGGTTTACAGCGTCATCTACCGGAACACGCGTCAGCTCCTAGACCTTACGACTGTGCGCGTTGTGGTTTAAAGTTTTTCTTCCGTGCGGAACTGGATAATCATGCGTTTGTGCATCTCGAAGAGGCAGAGATTGCTCAACGCGCATTCTATGAAGCATACGCTCGAGGTGCAGCGTCAGCCTGGGCTGCTCTTGCACCACCGGGTCCACCGCGGTCATCTACTCCTCCAGCTGAAGTTAAACAAGAACCGGAGATTAAGGAAGAAAGAGGCAACGATGAATATATAGAGGTATCTTCCCCACCACCGCCTCAACCGCCGCCTGCAACCCCTGCACCCCCTTCTCCAGTGCCAGTTGTGAAGCAAGAAAAGCCTGACGAGGAATAGGCAAATTATATTCTCGTTTAAGGGTCTGTGAGCATGCGCCAAGCAATTATATCGTCCGTGACGCGGGCTCCTTCCCGCTGCAATACTAGATTACGTCCGTAAGAGCTATTTTAAGTGGTTACTTTCGTTGAAGGTTAGTTGTTAAAGTTTTGCGTTCAGAACGCCGTATTTTCTGTAAGTAGTTCGTATCTATTGTTTATGTTGGCTAGAAAACGTATGTTTTATAATGTTTACATGGCTATTTGTATAAACTGTTAACTTAATATATTATGTTAAGCTTCAAATGATAAAGTATTGTTTTATTATGCCTACTTCGCTATTGTGTTGTCCACAAAATTAAATTAGTATTTTCAGTGATTTTAAGAAACCGACGAGCTTGTCGTTTGTACCATGAAATACATTATGCAAAGTTATATAAATTACGTAGTCCCAGGTGTATTCTAAGTTGACTTCAAAGTGGCTCTTAGAGGTAGATGACTTTGCTTTTAATTCGACATTTAGACGCCAGATCATTCATGAGAGAGCTGGTACATTGGCGGAATTAGTGAGGTTCGCTTGATCCCTAAAGATCTTGGTTACAACACTACATTTTGTATTTTTTTAATATTACGGTATTTACATCCAACATAGTAAATGAATAAATTGAAACAATTTAAGTAAATATTTTGGAATAGTATTAGAAGTTTAAAAAGGAGACCTGCATAAATAAACACTTACTGATAAAGAGGGGTTGTATTTGTAACATCTACATGCGGACAGGCTAAATGACTAGATAAGAACTTGAAATAAACTGATTCGAGCATTTAAAGATATTCTATTCAATTTTGCGATGATGATGCGAATATCATGTTGTGAGAATATGGGTAGGATGCATATTGCAAAGAATCCAAGGGAAGTACAGCAGTATCTTCAATTCAGTAAGGGTAATCAGGAAGACCTGATTGCACCTGCTTGAATGATTTTTAATGTCCAGAATCAAAAATATTTTCTGCTCAACTTAATCAGAATTTTAAAGTGAATCACGATTAACCACAACCACAAGATAATAGTACCTACTACATATTATAGCTTACAGCTGTAGTAGGTAATTGTTAATTAAGAAATAACTTGACAGGTTGCGCAGTCCCGATAACTTTTGATACCAATTACGTAGTAAGTATGTAACTATTATTTAATAAGTGCCATTATTGTCACTTTTCTTTATTACCATCTCACTCAAATCTATTCTTAGACTAATATACTCGTATTGGAATGGAAGTAACGAAACTTGCAATGTCAAGAAGAAGATCGGAACAAGTAATCTTTTTAATTTATTTGAAAATATTGTACAAAAAGGAAACCAGCATTGTACTTTCCGTACTTTGCAAACCTCGTCTTTTAAAACACTGAATCTGGCTTAAGCAATTACATGGAAAACGTTTTTGATATGATTTCATTAAGGCGTGGCGACTTGCTGTTGTATCCATGGCAGAAGACCAGCTACGTTGACGTAAACACCAGGGACATTAGTGGCGGCGCAGCCGAGACCCCATGCTACGAGGCCCACCACCACCCATTGTCCATTTACTTGACAAACCAATCCCGATCCACCATCACCCTAAAAATAAAATTCAAACCGCTGATTATGCTGCTGGAACGGGCAACTTGACTCTTAGTGGAAACTTGGTAAGCTGTATGACAGGATATTCCAATCCATAAAATAAATTTGTAAGCGTCCATGGGCTACGTTAACCAACCATTAGGCGGGCCGTAAGCTTGTCTGTCACCTCAGTTGTATGAAAAAAAAAACATGTGAAATGAGCCTATTGTTGTCCACTTCTTAAAGAAAATCACGGGCAATCAATATTATAAAGCTACTTACTGTGCAAGAATCCTTATTAGCTTCTCCTCCAGCACAAATAAATGAAGTAGTGTCTAACACATAACTAGCTCCAAGACGTGCTGCCTGTAATTGTGCCTGGCATGTCGCGGGGGCCACTATTGGCACGTCCACTTTCTTCAGAATTTGTTGGTATTGGCCTTGTACTCCAAACATGTTTTTACCCCAACCTGATACCATACATCTAAAAGTATAGAATTTGTTTTGTAATGTGAGAAACAAGTGTTACAGTTATTATAAATCATGCAAACAAAAAACGGACGAAGACGTAGTTAGACTCCGAAAGTTATGGTCTGATTGATGATGAAGATGAAAACGTTTATTAGCATGTGGCGGAATGGCTGTGTAACCCTTATGGCCTTTCTGTACTACCAGCGGCCATTTCGGCGAACACTATGCTTTCAATGACTGTGCCTGCAACGACTAATTCTATGACGATAATCTCTGCTGCTTTGGAAACTATAGTTCAAACGGTCTATCGTAACCTGCATAACATTTATATCTGCAGGAGTATTTTTATTGCTGGTTGCTGCATTTGTTTTATAGCAGCAATAACTGCCAAGAATGGCTAAGCCCCAATGACGAGCTGTAAATATTTATAAAATAAAAAGCTGCATACCTTTGTCCCGTATAAGCTGTTGTCGCCGATGGTGGTAGACAAGCTCTGTTAATGGTCACTGCTGCTCCCACATTCGGTGTAAATGGCACAGACGAAGCCAATCTCAATATCGTGATATCGTATTGCAGTGTGTTCGCATTGTAACTCGGATGACTGAACACTCTGGATATTGAATACTCTTGGTAAGGTATTGGTTCATAAGTACCAGCGGCGTCCCATTCACCTAATCTCACTTTAACATTCGGTGCTGTTCCTGAAACCCTGATGTACAAAATAATTAGCTAAATATTGACAATAGCAATGTTTTTAAATTTAAGTATATAATCCTCAAATACCTTAATCAATACGTACACATATGGTATCATTCGATGAGTCACTGTCAAGACATTCAAGCCGTCAATCAGTACACCGCCGGCAATGTAATCATTCTGCCTCGTCAATATTATAGCCTGAAATTTATTAAAAACATGTATACACGGTGGTTCTTTTAGGGTGTCAAGCCGCCACTAGCTGGTAGCAGGGTTCCATACCTATCGATTTAACCCCCATGTATGTTCTACGATTTTTTGTAGTTTTCGAGATATAATGTTCTGCATAATTCCATATTTTTTTATTATCGATTAAATTTTTTACATCTTGTATCAAAGTTAGGAAGGAGATTTTTTTTTTTCATAATACTGCAATCAATAGGCATTATAATAATAAAAAAATATCCAAGAAAAGTCCAACCAAAAAGAAGTTGTAATTATTTAAAGCCATGTGGAAAAATAACGAAAAAAAATTATATCTCGAAAACTACAAAAAATCGTAGAACATACATGGGGGTTAAATCGATAGGTATGGAACCCTGCTACCAGCTAGTGGCGGCTTGACACCCTAAAAGAAACACTCAGTATAAGGTAATCTCTGTCGGTAGTGCATTATAAATTGAACATAATGTTTTATGCGTAAGTACCTGCCAAGGGAATTCTCCATAATTCGCTTGTCCAGATGCTGGAGCTACAGCTGTAGCTGGAACAGATTGGGTTACGCCACAATTGATTGGTGTGACGGGAGTTGTAGTTCCGGTACAACAATATACTTGTCCAGCTGGGCACTGCGTCTGTATATTCATATTATTATTTCGGTCAAGGTCATTGAGTTACTGTGCAACACTATTATAAGAATGATGTACAGAAAAGAATGAAGACATTAAAAATGGACCTGTTTGGTTTACAGCATCCTACATTTCAAATACTAGAGATTGATATTTATGTTACAAATTTTTTAAAAAATGCCCCAGTGTTACAGAGTTCCTGTGATCTTCTATTAGGGGAGTGCACATCTAATGAAAAATCTCTAATGGAACTCTTGCCATTGAAGGTAAAACAGGGTACATCATACAAAATTAAAACCTATACCTAATAAATTTGTTACAGCGCGTCGTATATGGAATACCTAATCATCGTCAGATATCAAATGTTTATGTTCACCATGGTATTATTCTATTGTACTTACCGCTACCGGTGTAACAATTCTGACATCTATCAAACCAGCTCCTCCGTTGTTATTACATGTTCCAGCGAGTACACAGACACAACTTTGGCGTTTTTTAATATTGTGTCTCTCTTCTGTGTTCGGATTACTGTTTATGTAATAGTTTAGATTCATGGTATATTGACGGTCTACATTCCTTCGCGTTCTTGGAAAGTTCACAGCGCTAGTGAATGAAGATACTTGTGCGCTATAGCCAGTGATAGGTGGCAAATTTAGCGCTGCTGAAGGTACCGCAGTAGAGCCGACACGGGGATCAATCGGGATTGGACCTGTAGCGGATTCATTAGGATTAAAAATACATACAGTTTGAGGATTGGTACAAATTACAAGTGGTAGAAGAATTCCACCTATGGTCGTTTGTATTGTAGTCACCGTAGATGATGGTAGATTTGAAGACGGCGTCGCAGTCATCGTCGTAGAATTAGTCGTTGTAGGCACAGTCATTAGTGGCATAGTATTCGGCGGCATGGTCACTGGTGGTATGATAGTCGGTGGCATAGTCATCGGCGGTATTATAGTCGGAGGTATAGTCGTCGGTAACATTGTAGCTGGTGGGAGGGTTGTCACGGTCGTCACAACAGGTATAGTCAGGGGTGGCAATGTTGGCACCGCCATAGGGGCAAATGTTATGGGAAGTATCGTAGTAGGAACTGCAATTATGTTACCAGGAAATGTAGGAGCTAGCGTTGGTGCTACAGTAGGTACAATGATGGGCGATGGAGCGCCAGGGGCTACTATAATGGGTGAGAGATTTCCTGGTAGTAGCCCCAGGCATGCTGTTAAAATCCACAGACACATTCAAAAGGTGCGACGTCCGAATATAATAAAGTGTACACTTCGCGGCGGTCGATCAGTGTTTGCTGAAGTTGTATGTAATGATGTGCTAAACATTAAATACGTCCTTAAAATTACGATTGATGGTATTCCCCTAACAATTGCAACCTTCATGCTATAATGCACATGGTTAATATGGTTATATAGCGACAAATCGTAGCAATCAACAAAATGTTGATTACTGATCTATTGTTGGTAGGCATATGTCGTAATGTTTGTCATTCAGTTGAAAAGGAATAAATTGTTGTAATCTCATCACAGTTTATAATACGGAACTACAATAATATTAAAATGTTTACGTATGCTACAGCAGGGAATGATATTATCACTGGAGCGTGGTTAACATAGTTTACTACGCAGTAATTTGGGTAAGATATAATAGTCACAACTGCGAGTGGATTCTTTCTATTAGAGCGCTTCCAGTACAAAACTGGAGGGTGTGCAGAGTGGAGGTGAATATCTTATAATTACTAATTGGAATTATTACTTATGTGAGCTGGTAATACGAATCTTTTGATGTATTATACCAATACATTTTGTGTGATTCAGTCTATCAATGTCAAACTTTGTGTTAATCCGTGGAATTAATGGTTATTCAATAATTAATACTGTTTTCTCTATTTGGGTGATATAAGGTTTTTTTCCGACTTTCTTGGAAGTTTCTATATTTTTTTTTCATAAATACTACCTTTTATCGGCACTTACTATCATTTTAGTAATCTGTAGGTAACGAAAGACTATATCGAATAAACAGACTTGAAGAACGTATATGGCGGAGTAGGTTTTAAAGCAACATACTATATCGAATAAACAGACTTGAAGAACGTATATGGCGGAGTAGGTTTTAAAGCAATATGCTATATCGAATAAACAGACTTGAAGAACGTATATGGCGGAGTAGGTTTTAAAGCAATATACTATATCGAATAAACAGACTTGAAGAACGTATATGGCGGAGTAGGTTTTAAAGCAATATACTATATCGAATAAACAGACTTGAAGAACGTATATGGCGGAGTAGGTTTTAAAGCAATATACTATATCGAATAAACAGACTTGAAGAACGTATATGGCGGAGTAGGTTTTAAAGCAATATACTATATCGAATAAACAGACTTGAAGAACGTATATGGCGGAGTAGGTTTTAAAGTAATATACTATATCGAATAAACAGACTTGAAGAACGTAAATGGCGGAGTAGGTTTTAAAGCAATATCACACACTGCAAATAGAAACAAAACGCAGAAATATCAATAACTAGCTGATGCTCGCAGCTTCACCCGCGTAAAATTTGTTCCCGTTCCCGGTTCCCGTTGGAACTTATTCCCGAGATAAAAAGTAGCCTATGTGTTATTTCAGACTATAATGTAACCATGTACCAAATTTCAGCCAAATCCGTTCAGTCGTTCGAGCGTGAAAGAGTAACAAACATCCACACATCCACACTCACAAACTTTCGCATTTATAATACACTCGAGAGCAATGAATCCGGGTCACTTAAAGAATGTTAAAAATCTCGGAAACTAAAAATGATAGGTTAATGCAATAAATTGTATTTAATAGACAATGTAATACTCCTTAAATGAAAGTAAAAAAAATATGAGTCACCATACATTTTATTAACACAAAATTACATAAAGAAAAAACTGCCGATCTCTCCTTAAAACAAAAATAGGAAACATGAAATTTTTGAACTTTATTACGATTTTCTTGAATTTTAATACTTCGTATTGCCTCCTCGTGCTTCCATTACTGCATTTACGCGGTTTGGCATGCTGTACACCAAGTTCCTTATACGATTTTGGGGAATATTCTCCCATTCCTCTGTGAGAGCAATTTTGAGCTCACGAAGCGTGATTGGGGGAGGGTTTCGTTGTTTTACGCATCTGCCTAGCTCGTCCCAAGCATGCTCGATCGGGTTGATATCCGGGCTGCGCGCTGGCCACTCCATACGAGTAATGTTCATCTCTTGAAGGTAGTCATTCACAATCCTACCTGTATGAGGTCGGGCATTGTCATGCATAAATATATCACCTAAATTGACCATAAATGGACCAACGTGGTCATTGAGGATTTCTTCCACATATCTTACGCTAGTTAAAGAGCCGTTTTCTATGATCACCAGCTCTGTGCGACTTTCAGAAGAAATTCCGGCCCACACAAGTACAGACCCACCACCGTAGGCTACTTTTTCTTCGATGCATGCTTGCTTGAATCTTTCCCCTGGTCTTCGATACACTCTGTGTCTTCCATCGTGCTTGTAGAGCATAAATTTTGATTCGTCGGAGAACATAACTTTTGACCAATCTTCAATACTCCAATTTACGTGGCTCTGGGCATACCTTAGTCTCGAAATACGATGCCCACGCTCCAGTTTAGGGCCGTTTGCAGGTCTAAGGGGTTTTAAGTTAGATTCAGCAAGCCGACGTCTTACTGTCCATGCACTTGGGTTACTTCCTCCGAGGCGTCGAAACTGATTGGTGAGTTCAGTTCCGGTTTACCACTGTTGACCGAAATTCATTTGATCATTTGACGTGTGACCGAAAAAACATTAGCCCATTCTATTACTGATCAATTGAACAACTGGCCAAAAGAGTTTTTATCGAACAAACATTCGGTATTTTTACTATTGATCGAATGAACGTTTGGCCGAAAAACAGTTGACTAAAGAATATTTTAACAGGGGCTGAATCAAAATGGCTAGGTTAGGTTAGGTTAGAACTGCGACCACAACGCACGAGCCGAGCGAGCGAAGCGAGCGTGCCGCGGCAGCGGCCGGCGAGTGCCAGAACCGAATTCTACTTATTTCGCTTTTGTTTGTTGAAATATTCTTTAGTCAACTGTTTTTCGGCCAAACGTTCATTCGATCAGTAGTAAAAATACCAAATGTTTATTCGATAAAAACTCTTTTGGTCAATTGTTCATTCGATCAGTAGTAGAATGACCTAATGTTTTTTCGGTCACACGTCAAATGATCAAATGAATTTCGGTCAACAGTGGTAAACCCGTTCAGTTCCTGTGAGAAAGCGATTTCGAAGCATGGTGTTCACCAAGTATCGGTCTTCTCATGCTGTGGTACACCTGGTTCTGCCCGTTCCTGGTCTGCGTAGGTTAGAACCAGTTTCTTCGTAACGTCGGAGAACTCTTTGTACTGTTGACAGCGACACACCGACAGTCCTGGCTGTATCGCGCTGACTCCGGCCGGTTTCCAGCATTGTAAGTATTCTGGTGCATTCTTCAGGCGTAAGCGACATAATTTCAGCTTGATTAATGAATATAGAGCACTATCAACATGGTTTATGTACCCACATAAATGACAGATTACAAACAAAAGCAACACCAAATGCTGTAATTTCGTAGTTCCATCTTCGAAAGTGGCCCTTTTTCAAATTTGATTTTTTTATGATATAACTTTACAATAACTAAGAAGTTTTAATACCTTCATTTAAGGAGTATTACATTGTCTATTAAATACAATTTATTGCATTAACCTAGCATTTTTAGTTTCCGAGATTTTTAGGATTCTTTAAGGCCATACCCAGGGCTAACGACCTTGAGCATATGGGCGATATGACTCGCCAACATAGAGTAGCGCAACTACAGAGACATCAGAGTAAAAGAACCACGGAAGAAGAAGAAAATAGTAGCGGAAATGCGTTCCTGGCTTCACCAAATAAACAAGAAAGTCTCACCCGACTGCCCCTCTCTAAAACATTTATTGTGAAAGTTCAATCCGATTGACGTTGTCATTTTTGTTGTAGTTCAAACTTTGAACAGATGACCTAGTGACGTAGTTTAATGCAACAGAGTAACAAACAACAGACAAAGTCTCGCCATAAGCCCCCCTGCAATCTATTTTATAGCGAGAGGCTAAAAGTTAATTAAAAAACAAACGTTTGTATTTCAATTTTGCATATAAAATACACTACAAAAAATGTGATTAATTATTACGTAAATTGAATGTGACGAATTCCCAATTTTGACGAATGTTCATATATTCATTGTTTTGTACTTAAATTATTACAAATCCAGACAAAAGGGGTCTTCCACCCGCTTGAAATTTTTATTCCTTTTGAGAAACAAAATTTCATTTCATTTTATTATTACAAACCAACAAAAATATGTACGTACGCAGTTGCGAGGGTCAGCTAGATATGTATAAATAAGAAGCGCTCGTGGCATTGCGGACTCGGTGTTCTGTAAACGATCACTGTAGTAAGCAACTTTCACTATGGCCAGTCCTTGGAGAGGTGACCATCCATGTGACCACGTTGTGACAGTTATTTAAGCGTTTCCGTGCTTCGGAATGCACGTTAAGCCGTTAGTCCTGGTTGCCCGTAAAATGGCAGTCGTTAAGCCAACTTGAAGGCCTTTTTGGCAGCTTGAACAATTTCAACAGCAGGCAGTCACAACCTGCGCCTGTCTATCTCAACATGGCAATACGGCTCACCACCTATTACGTGGGACAAATTCTAAAAAGGTGAAATGTGGGGACTCTCTGCCTACCTCTTCGGGGATAAAGGTGTGACCATATGTATGTAACTAGCTGACCCTCACAACTTCGTTTACGACGCTTAAGGTGTATGAAACATGAGGTATTTCTTCATCAGTCTCATCAACCGGCGGGTGAAACTGCCCTGTTTGCTTAATCATAAACGAATTTAAAGATTAAGCATATTGTAAAACTAGCTGACCCTCGCAACTTCGTTTACGTCACATAAGGTTTGCAAAAGGAGAGGCACTTCTTCATCAGACTCATCAAGCAGCGTGTGAAACGGCCCTGTTTGCTTTATCATAAAAGACCTTAAAGATTAAATTTATTCTAAAACAATTCAGTCCCCGAATTCGGCGCGGACAGAATTATTTTACAACAGCCTTAATCATTAAGCTCTTTTATGATTCAGCCAACACGCCTGTTAAGATTTACCGTCACATTCCAAAGAACCCTTGAATTATAGGTTTTGGGAAAGTTGAGGTATCTCTAATTTCTGAACTACAAAACCCTCAGCACTGAAACTTGTGTGAAGCAATACTTCAAGTACTACCGTTATAACACTGAAAAAAAATTGGAAACGGACCACGCATTGTGAAATTACAACTAAAAAACCATATTGTCTTTCATCCCCTCTCCCAAAGGAAGCTCGCAGAATATCGGAATCAAAGTATCCAGGAACCTTCCTCGGATTATAAGCTTTAATTGTTCCAAGTTTAATTCAAATCGATTCTGTAGTTTCTACGTGATACTTATTCGGGATACAGACAGACAGACAGACATTAACATTTTAAATTGCATTTTCAGCTTCAGTATCGATGAGAGAACATCCTTCATTAATAATAAAACATAATAATAAAACGGGGCTTAATCATTAAGCTCTTATAGTTAAGAGCTTAATGATTAAGCCCCGTGGAAAATTTTAGAATAGATTCTAAAACAATTCAGTCCACGCCCTCGGCGCGGCCTGAATTATCTATACTTATAATAAAACTGTTGAGGGTAGAGAGTCTGTACATGGAAGATATTTTGAAAATTTTTATTGAAGACTAGCTGATGCCCGCAGCTTCGCCTGCGTGAAATTTTGTTCCTAGACTATAACATATCTCTGTAGGCACCAAATTTCAGCTAGATCCGTGCAGCCGTTACAGCGTGAAAGAGTAACAAACATCCACACTCACAAACCTTCGCATTTATAATAATACCTAGTTAGATAGATTTCTGATTAACAAATTCATAACGCAAAATAATATGAGCTAAGTAAATTTATTTATTAAATACATTTCTTAATTCAATGGCTAAACTATTACTTGACAACTTCTCTTCTAAGTCATTGACATCGTAACTTAGTTCCTTCTTCAGGTAGTCCCAGCCTACGACGTTTGGACAAACCGAACTACTGTAGGCTTTGTCCTCCTAATACGGGTGGTCCAACAAAGACCTGGTAACTTAATAACAATGTAAATTTCGTCAGCTGAGCGCTAATGTTCATTGTAATGGCTCTTTTCAGTCCTTTCGAATGTAGTCTACATAGAGGCCATTCCCGTATTTTACAAAGACTGAGTCTCTTTCCTGACAGAATGCAGTCGGCACTATGTAGAATAAAGTTCATGCCTTCCATGACCAGTCGCTTAGGGCTGCTGACAAACTTTGTTGTAAGGATTGAGCGTAGACGGTAACATGCGGTGTTATTTTATTGACCAGTTGATACTACCTGAAGCGTGGTCTTTCATTTTTCTGGCTAGCCATCTTAGAATTTTCTTCTCCTTTTTACAAATGTATTTTTGCAACACAAAATTTTAATAAATTAGCAATAATACTTCCATAAAGCATATTTGGTTAATATTATACCAATATAGCGCTTTTTATTTAACTTTATGGCTTTGTAGTAAAATCATCTGTTTGAAGTTTGAAGTAAAACATAAATGAAAACGTCAATTGCATTGAACTTTCACAAATTATGTGTCAAAATAAAAAGTAATTTAAGTATAAAATAAGAGTATTTAAGGAGTATTTATATCAACACCGGAGAAAATCACTCCCAAAATAATTTACATTCCCTTTTTAGCTCGTTATAGTGTAAATTTCAATAAAATACGAAACACGTCTTCCATCAATTATGTTGGTAATGCTATATGCCAAATTTTAAGTAGATCGGACCAAGGAATCACGTTGTCCCATACAAACTTTACCCTCCTTTTTTATACCTTTGGAGGTGGAATTTGCAAAAATGTTAAAATTACTTTTTTCAAATTGTAACAAACAACGCTTATGCTTAGTTTCATCATCGTACCATTAACTGTTTAAGCAATAATTGATAATAACTTCGGGTAAGTTTGGTTTGAATTCTATATACTTTTCCGGGATAAAAAGTACCTAGTGTGGTGCCCAGGCTATTAAAGAATAATTATACCAAGTTTCATCGTAATCGAACCGGTAGTTTTTGCGTGATGCCTGAACAAACAGACAGACAGACAGACAGACAGACAGACAGACAAAAATTTTTTTAATCACATTTTTGGGTTCGGTGTCGGTCTAGTAACATCCCCTGCTATTTATTTTTTTGATATTTTGAATGTACAGAATTTTCACTTCTACAGATTTATTATAAGTATAGATTGTTCTCTAATCTATACTGAAGCCGAAAATGCAATTTAAAATTTTCATGTCTGTCTGTCTTTCTGTATCCCGAATAAGTATCACGTAGAAACTACAGAATCGATTTGAATGAAAAAATCGATAAAGCAACACGCAGGTTTAGATTAATTCTCACATTCAAAGGAACTCTTGAATTCTAGGTTTAGAGAAGTTGAGAAGTCTCTAACTCCTGAACTTCCTCGGATCAATTTTCATTCAAATCAGTAGTTTCGGCGTGATACGTATTCGGAATACAGACGGACATGAAAATTTTAAATTTCATTTTGGCTTAAGTAGGTATCGACTCGAGAACGCGTTCTTTTTTTTTTTAAATAGCTTCCATATTCAGACTCTCGACCCTCAACAGTTTTATTATTATGTATAGATATAGACTAGCAAGAAACTCGGCGGGCACTCACTTTATTAACTTTTATACCTTAACCAATTTGCCGGTAGATGGTGCCTACTTGTGGCGACCCATAAGACGTAATAAGCTAAAAGAGTCAATTCTTTCAGCTTAGGTTGAGAGCAGTGTCTCAAAAAAGCAGTGTGTTAATAATAACTATAATATGAGTATTTTCATCAGTTGTCTATATCCCTTAGCACAAAGTTATAATAGCTTAAGTTGTGTGCGAATGTCCACAAATATTTCTTCATTTATTTATATTGAAATGATTAAGTACCGCTTACAATATAAGCATGATTACCTTTGAAAGTAATTTAATAAAACAATACGAAAAATAAGTTGAAATGCATTATATTCTCATGTAATGCAGTATGCATTGTGTAACTCGGGCTCTGGCTCTGTTACACGCATTACTCTGTACATGAATGAAAATATAACATTTTACGAGAATATTTTGCAGACCAGAGCGACACACGTCCGTCTAGCAACACGACTCCCCCCGCACTAGATTTTCGGGCGAGCGCGGGGAAGCAAGCAATGTGATGTATACTTTGAATACATTATTAGTTATAATTAGTTAAAACTTATACTAATTCAAAATTGAAGAAAACCATTTTAGAGGTCTATGTTTTCTTTAGTCTCTGATATAAATTTTATTATCATTCATTAATAAATAGATGTCAAACAACGACTTCTTCTAAAAAATTATGAGCTATTTCAGTGATGTTTTACTAGTTATTTATAATAAATACACAATTTCTGATGAAACCATTTTCTGGAACACATCTTGTAGATTTCAAATCTACTTTTGGCTGTAATTTTTCATATACTAATACCGAGAACAACGTCTTTATTTGTACCTCTTTTTCGCAAACTTTGTCAACCACTCCCCTTAAGTGACCCGGATTCATTGCTCTCGAGTGTATAAGTAAGATTTGTATTTATGTGCTCTAGTAAAAAGCGGACTCCTTTTAGTAATAATGACATTACTAATAAAAACCAGCCAAGTGCGAGTTGAACTCGCCCATGAAGGGTTCCGTAGCAGCAAGTGACATAATAGAAAAGTTCTTGTTGTTCGATGTAATAATAAATTTTCTCGGCGAAAATTGCGGTTTATGACGTATTAAAAAAAAACTAGCAACTCGATTTCGTTCAAACCAATTTTCGTTGGTAGATTTTATGGCAATGTACATTATGGGAAACTGGGGACACTTGATCCCCCCTTTTGTTTTTTATGCCTAATTTCTATATCGAGTATCCGTTTAAAAAACCGTTGGTTTAAAATACGTGAAATTTATTTGCTTATATTTGCTGTAAGAACCAAAGATATGAATATCTAAATTTAGTAGTTATTTGACTAAAATCAATAATAAGGAATCGTACAATTTGTCCCGTATCATATACGTAAGACTTGATCCCCCCGGTCTGGATGACTTGATCCTGGGCAATCAAGTCATCCAATTTAGGGTCACATGATACCATTAGGTACTGGAATTAAATAAGAAATGTTTTGTCTGTTTATTCATTTTCGAAATCACATTTTTAAAAGTCATATCTATACTTATAATAAATCTGTAGAAGTGAAAGGGACCCAGTGGTACTAGATGAGAATAAAATGTCAACAACGGGTCACACTGTTACTCCTTGCGAGTTTTTTTCTCAACGAGTCACACTGTGACTCGTTTTAGGGTACTCGATGAGAATAAAGGGAAAATCCTGTGCATTCAAAATATCAAAAAAATAAATAGCTGGGGGTGTTACTAGACGACACCGAACCCAAAAATGTGATAAAAAAAATTATGTCTGTCTGTCTGTTTGTTCAGGCATCACGCAAAAACTACCGGTTCGATTACGTTGAAACTTGGTATAATTATTATTTAATAGCCTAGGCACCACACTGGGTACTTTTTATCCTGGAAAAGTATATAGAAATCAAACCAAACTTAATTTTGCGGTTCGATCCCTGACACGGTTAATGGTACGATGATGGAACTAAGCATGAGCGTTGTTTGTTACAATATGAAAAAAGTAATTTTAACATTTTTGCAAATTCCACCTCCAAAGGTATAATAAAAAAGGAGGGTAATAATATATAGTAAAATAGTAATAAGTTGTATGGGACAACGTGATTCTTTGGTCCAATCTACTTAAAATTTCGATGATGGAACTAAGCATGAGCGTTGTTTGTTACAATATGAAAAAAGTAATTTTAACATTTTTGCAAATTCCACCTCCAAAGGTATAATAAAAAAGGAGGGTAATAATATATAGTAAAATAGTAATAAGTTGTATGGGACAACGTGATTCTTTGGTCCAATCTACTTAAAATTTGGCATATAGCATTATTAACATAATTGATGGAAGACGTGTTTCGTATTTTATTGAAATTTATACATATATAACGAGCTAAAAAGGGAAAATAAATTATTTTGGGGTTGATTTTCTCCAGAGTTGATATCAATACTCCTTAAATACTCTTATTTTACACTAAAATTATTTTTTATCAGACACATAATTTGTGAAAGTTCAATACAATTGACGTTTTCATTTATGTTTTATTTCAAACTTCAAACAGATGAGTTTACTACATAGCCATAAGGTTAAATAAAAAGCGCTATTTTGGTATAATATTAACCAAATATGCTTTATGGAAGTATTATTGCTAATTTATTCAAATTTTGTGTGACAAAAATACATTTGTGAAAAGAAGAAGAAAATTCTAAGATGGCTAGCCAGAAAAAATGAAAGAAAACGCTTCAGGTATTATCCACTGGTCAATAAAATAACACCGCATGTTACCATCTACGCTAAATCCTTACGACATAGATTGTCAGCAGCCCTAAGCGACTGGTCATGGAAGGCATGAATTTTATTCTACATATAGTGCCGACAGCATTCTGTCAGGAAACAGACTCAGTCTTTGTAAAATACAGGAATGACCTCTAGGTAGACTACATTGAACAGGACTGAAAAGAGCCATTACAATGAACATGAACGCTTAGCTGATGAAATTTACATTGTTATTAGGTTACCAGGTCTTGGTTGGACCATCTGTATTAGGGGGATAAAGTCTACAGTAGTTCGGTTTGTCTAAACGTCGTAGGCTGGGACTACCTGAAAAAGGAACTAAGTTACGATGTCAATTGCTTAGAAGAGAAGTTGTCAAGTAGTAGTTTAGTCATTGAATTAAGAAATGTATTTAATAAATAAATTTACTTAGCTTATATTATTATGCATTATGAATTTGGTAATCAGAAATCTATCTAACTAGGTATTATTATAAATACGAATGTTTGTGAGTGTGGATGTTTGTTACTCTTTCACGCTGTAACGGCTGAACGGATCTGGCTGAAATTTATTGCTTACACAGATATGTTATAGTCTAGGAACAAAATTTTTCGCAGGCGAAGCTGCGGGCATCAGCTGGTTTCAAATAAATGTTTAGTCAAAATAAAAACTCACCAAAATTTTCTTTCTGCCGCAACAATTACTTACTCGCCCACCGTTTGCCAAAGTATCAAATGTGATAGATGTGCCATCTATAAAACGTTATTGCGTACCATATACAATCAATATCGTCACTATAAAACTAAATACGGCTTATACAAGTTCTGTAAATCTTGTGTACCTAGTCTCCCGTAAGGATCAAGTATCCCCAGTTTCCCCTATACTTTTTTTTAGATTTATCATTCTCTTAGTTTAGAGGGGGGGGGGGCACACATTTTTCGTATTTGGAAGTGTCTCTTGCGCAAACTATTCACTTTAGAAAAAAAATTTGTTAGAAATCTCAATAGCATTTTTGAAGACGTATGGGTTTGATGAAAAAAATTTTTTGAGATTCAGTTCTGAGTATGGGGACCCCCAAAATTACTACTTTTTTCTAGTTTTTTTTAAAAATCTTGATGCGGTTCACAGAATACATCTACTTACCAAGTTTTAACAGCATAGGCCTTATAGTTTCGGAGAAAAGTGACTGTGACACACTGACGGACAGACAGACAGACAGACATGACGAATCTATAAGGGTTCCGTTTTTGCCATTTGGCTACGGAACCCTAAAAAGCGTCCACGTTTTACTAGAGCAGTTTTCACTAAAATGCATATTTTTATTAAAAAGGGTACCAAAACAGACAACAGTGCAATAACTTAAGTACACTTCGGTTTTCTGTTTTCAGACATTCGGTGTTTGTTCTTATAAGTTTTACTAACTACAATAAACATATTTTAACAACATGTACATAGAGAAACGTAAGAAAACGCAAAAAAAGAAACATAGAAACATATTCAACAACATGTACATAGAGAAACGTAAGAAAACGCAAAAAAAGAAACATATTATTATATAATACTTACATATTTAACTGTGATGCTTCTGGAAACTCTACACTGACAATTATTTTAAACTAGCTGATGCCCGCAGTTTCGCCCGCGTAAAATTTGTTCCCGCGGGAAGTTATTCCCGGGATAAAAGGTAGCCTTTGTGTTATTCCAGACTATAATGTATCTCTGTACCAAATTTCAGCCCGATCCGTTCAGCGGTTTGAGCGTGAAAGAGTAACAAACATCCACACTCACAAACTTTCGCATTTATAATATTAGTAAAATTGAAGTAGATTATTATTAGAAAACAACAACTACAGGAGAGTATACAAATTATACTGCTTACACAGTCCAAAGAGCGGACTATTTGCCGAGACATTGTTGTTGCCGCTAGATACGACAAATAACTGTAGGATGCGTACGGATCGTGTCGGTACCTTTACCCACAAGGTTACCATCCAGATCACTATTTACAATTGTATACAAAATATACAGGTCACAAATCCATCTCCTTCTTTCAAGGCTCACAATCCGAAAGTGATTGAAGTCTATTTTCATACTTACTTAATGTTCTCCTAAGTCCATTTCGCGCGCATAGAGTTCTATTAAAACGCTTCTGTATGGATTTCAACCAGTCCGCGTGGATATGAATATGAGAGCCCAGACAGCTAAGTATCTTACTTAAATATTACCATATCGTGTCATTATGACTGATTGTGTCCTGTAATCACGTTGTCTACTTTCTCCCTCCCTTTTGCAAAGGAATTAACTGTGTTGCTATCCACAGCATCATAATTGATCACGTCTAGCAAATTCTTCTAGATCTCTTATCGGGAGCCGGTTTAAGAGGTATTGTCATGCTATTATTTATATTATAGCTGACCCTCGCAACTTCGTTTACGTCATATAAGGTGCACGAAAAAAAAGGCGCTTCTTCAAGAGACTCATCAAGCAGCGCTTGAAATTGCCCTGTATGCTTATTCATAAAAGAGCCTTAAGATTAAGTCTATTCTAAAACAACTCAACTCAATTATTTTACAATAGCCTTAATCATTAAGCTTTTTCATGATTAAGCCAACACGCCAGTTTAGATTTACACTCACATTCAAAGAAACCCTAGAATTCTAGGTGTAGCTAAAGTTAAGATGTCTCTAATTTTGAAACTACAGAATTCTCTACTTTGAAACTTGTATGGAACAATCCTTAAAGTAATCCCTTTCCAACACTAAAACAATATTTGAACTGTTTTGTCTTTCATCCCCCTCCCGCAGGAACCGAGCAAAATATCGGGATCAAAAGTATCCAAGAACCTTCCTCGGACTAAAAGCTCTAATCGTACCAAGTTTCATTCAAATCGGTTCATTAGTCTCGGCGTGATACTTATTCGGGTTACAGACAGACAGACAGACATGAAAAAGTAAAATTACATTTTCGGCTTCAGTATCGATTAGAGAATGCCCTACAATTAAAATTTTAAAAATATCTTCCATGTACAGACCCTCGACCCTCAACAGTTTTATTATAAGTATGTATAGAAAAGAAGTACCAATGACGGACTCTTTCTTTATAAACAATCACCAAAGCTTGTGTTCCTTCTCGCGTCGGAATCCATGAGATTGATCTCATAATATGTGATAGAATATGTAGTCGAAAAAGAGCCGTATCTATGTCATACGAGGGCTTTTTTTTTACTACATATTCGCAACTCAATAAGCACTTCAATAGGGATAGTGTTGAACCATTAATATTCATGTCACCCTTCCACTATATCAAGCCAGGTCCAGACCATGTACCTATAGGATTATTGTTCGCAAAAAATAACCAATGACGTCGCAGATATCGACGTCCATAAAAAATGAATATATTAAATCAAACAGCTTCCATAGAATTCGTCTTCTGAACTAATATAATGAAGAGGAAAGATTTGATTGTTTGTTTGTTTGCATCGAATAGGCTCTGAAACTACTGGACCGATTTAAAAAATTCTTTCATTGTTGGAAAGCTACACTTTCCGCGAGTAACGTAGGATATAATTTATTCCTGTATTCCCACGGAAACGGCAGGGCTTAATAAAACAAATTAGTAGGACAGTGATTAGCATTTTAAATGGCATGATTAAAACACGTGATTGACACCATGATTCAATTACAGATCTACATATTATATTTAATGAAATGTACAACTATATTGCTTGTCATAAGCATCAGAATTAAGAGAACGTACAGCATGGCAAGACTAAATGAACGATGTCCAATGTTGATGAAGTTTGAAGCGGTAATTGGTGCTCTAGTAAAGTCCGTTTTCTTGTAAGGTGCTGAGCCATGAATTCTAAATAGTAGTGACGGTGTTCGTATAGATGGAGTCGAGATGTGGGACTGGAGAAGGTTACGTCGTTTCCTTTGGACTGCAATGAGAACTAATGAGTTTATCCTGAAAAAAAAATCACTACTTACACTCTTCAAAATTTATTAGCAATAATTCCTTACTTCATTAAACACAACATGCTTCAAACTCAATCACGGGAAGCAGATTATTCTGGACCGAATGAACAGCAACTGCTAAGAAAAGGGCGCTTGCAAGACGAATTACATATTAAAGAGTAAAGAGGGAAGCAGTATGTACCAAAAGCTTCACTACACACATTAACGTATCAAACAGAGGTCAAATTGTACATACGTGGTCAGGATCACCACGCCCTTCGGCCAGAAGCTCTCCTCCATGACGAGGCCCAGGCAACCGTTGGGTACTCGTACCACGAACGACAGAAAACTGACGTTGCGGTTCGACTCCAACAGCTGCACTCTAGGCACGAAGTTAGTCTTCTTGCGCACGTACTCCACGATGTGCTCCGCCTTAGTAGTGAAATGTAGGCGGGAGACGTACACCGGTGTAGACGGTATTGCGGCACGCAGTGCTGAAGTGCACTGCACCACTGATGCTGGTGCTGTGCCGCAACGGTTCGCTTTGGTTCGTTGCCGGCGCTTCCTCGATTGCACCGTAACGAACCCATCCGTAGCCTGGTTCGATGCCTTCTCAGGCATAGGCTTCGATGGAGCACTCGAGGTGCTCATAGACACGCTAGCAAAACTTCGACGCACTTCCACGTGAGGTTTTGCCGCAGCTGCAGGAACTTGCAGTGGCGCGGGGAGTGAGGCGCGCGGGGCAGCGACGCGGGGCTCGGCAAGCGCAGGCGCAGGCCTGCACGCCGCCGAGCCGGCGGCCGCGGCGGAATGCGCGGAATCAGCATTCCCACTCGGTGACGACGGCGACGACATAAACGCTGACGCGAAACTTACATTAAGGTCAGCTCCGCTACGCGTATTAATGTTCGCACTCGTAGGCGACCTAGATAATGTTGTAACTTTACGTAACTCCACCACTTCTTTACGTAAATCCACAACAACACCCTCGGTTCGCGCTAACTTGGCCTGCACTTCAGCCAAACTTGCCTTTAAGGACACGATGTCCTTCAAAAGGCACGTAACGTCGACGTGGTCGAAAGTGACGGGAGGGAGCTTCTGTAGATCCTTCGCCACAAACGTCGGCACGTCCTCGGGGTCGGTCTCCTTCAAAAGCGTAATAATGTCCTGTACGCTTCTTCTTGTCCCGTCACGTCGTCGAGACACCATCTGGTCCATCTTGTTCAGGACCCCAAACAGTAGGTGCTTGGCAGCAGCTATCTCGTCTTGGCTGAAGTTGGATGAGCAGATCTGGACAGCTGACACCTCGTCCATCACGTCCAGCTTCTGCTGCAGAAACGCCAGCAGCTCGTTTACCACTAGTTCGTTACTCATGGCGAAACACGTGCAACGGCTCTCGCCGCGCTCTTTACTTAATAATTCTAAGTAAGGAATTCAGCAATACACGTATGCATCGCAACGCGATCAAAATGAGACTGGAATGTTCTGGTTATTATTTTAAAAACTAACACGATTTCTTGTTGATCTTCAATATACTTTTTGTATCTTATTACTCACCAAAGCATTGCAATTCCATGGTTAACATTATTTTCAATCGAATGTCAGTGGGATCACACTCATTGGTATGTTGTTATTGTGCTCACTGTGTAATTTGTTTCCGTAACATTATAACGCAATTACAGCATTTTTATATTCCTTCAGAACCTGGGAAACTTTACAGCAGCCTCATAAGATGGTAATTGTGCGCTGTAACCAGTAATCGGTGGCATATTTATGATTGCAGAATGCGGTGGTTTAGTAACGAGTTTTGAATTGAATGGTACTGAGCGTGCGGTTAAATCATTAGGATTTACAACGCACACACTGTCTGGATTGGAACAAATTACGAGGGGTAAAAGGATTCCACCCATAGACATTATTGTCATAACTGAAGGAAGTGGTAGGGTAGCAGTAGGTGGTAGAGTAGAAGTTGGTCTTGCAGTTGTCGTAGGTAGAGGAGTTATTGCGGTAGGCGGCAATGTAGAGGCAATTGTCGTAGTCATAACGGTTGCCGGTGCCATCGTTGTCGTTGTAGTCGGCGCTGTCGTGGGCACAATAATGGGCATAAGCCCACTTGGAATGACTCCAATGGATGAAGGCTGTCCAGGTAGTAAAGTCAAACATGTTGTTAAAATCCACAGACACATTAATAGAGCTAAACCTGATATGCACACCTCACCGCGTTCGTTGTGCTTTTGATATGATTGCCAGGATTAATAACTAATCGTTAAATATGCGATTTTAAAATCATAATTGAAGTTATTTAGTTGACAAATTACAGCCTTCATGGTACTATGAGCATAATGACGATAAACTGTTGTAAGCTTTTGTTAGACCATGAAATGTAATCATTTGAAAACCTAAAATATTGTAACGTCACCTTGTATCGAATATATTATATGATTGTCATAATGATGACACCATATTGTACTCGAATAATATTTTACAGGTATTTTTTCATTTGTTTTCCTTTTTACCTATTATGTTACGAGGTGAAATGTAATTTGAGCAATTCATTGTTAGGCATCGCTCCAAGGCGCGCCAGCGGTCCTGTATCCATTCAATTTGATTCCACATAAGCTTGCCGGAAGGGGGAAAAGACCGGACGGCCATTGTAAAGGTTGCCCGATGGCGTCCCACCCCATCTTAAACTATTACGAGTAATACCAGATCTTGATCATATGTATTGGTTTGAGCTTAACCAATTTGTATTGAATATTTTGCATCATTTGTTATCAAAAATCGAAAGTATACAGCATTTTTTCACCTGCTCATATTCTATTTAAGATGTTATTTATAGTTTGTGTGAGGTATATGTCAACCTCTATAAATAGTGGATCTACTGGCTTCCCGTGGCATAGTACAACAGAGGTACTACTGAGACTAACTACACTTTGAGATTACTTATCTATAACCGTTGTACCTCACCTGTTAGTATAATTAAATCAGGCAGTGCGGCGTGATCCCCTCGACATATCACCTGCGATTTTCCAATGCTAACTGGTGTGCAGGATCGCCTGCATTTACTCCACAGTAACTTTGCTGTTGATGTGGAGTTAGACACACCTATATAATCAACGAGATTGCTTATACCCAGGGATTTATTATAAATGCGTTATCTGGTAGATCAATCAGTCGAATAAACATCAAGGGGTGCTAATCATACATTTATGGAGAAACGGTGATGTATGAAACAACGATGCATTTCATCGTAGTCGACGAAATAAGATTAATAGCAATTCCATCTGTTTAGCGTTCTGTATTTCCGTCGTATCCATATCCAAGAGTAGTTCCATTATCTTAGTTCTCGTCCACCCTGACCGATAAGATATTGATTGTCAATCGTCAGAAAGGATAGCGATACTCGTTAATTTCGTATGAACCAGCTTGATCAGCGTAGAACAGTAACATCAATCACCCTGCGAAAATTATTAGAAGTCTACTGTGAGCAGTGGACTCCGATTATGCTGATTTGATTTAATAAATAAATTTTGTGTCAAAATGTTTGCCAAAAGACTATTAAAAGGAAAAAAACATAGTTTCAGGATAAAGAGACTTGAACATGATTTGGTCTTCAGAACTTGATGATGATTGATCTTTATCCCAATCCAAACTTAATCCAGTGTATTCATAGAGCAACGCAAACTGTCTATGGCGCGTGTTGCTCTGTGAGTATATTAGACACTAGCTGACCCTCGTAACTTCGTTTACGTCACATAAGGTCTGTGAAAGGAGAGTTGTTTCTTCATCAGACTCCTAGGAGCATGTGAAACTGCCCTGTTTGCTTAATCAGAAAAGAACTTAAAGATTCAGTCTTTTCTAAAACAATTCAGTCCCCGCCTTCGGCGTGGACTAAATTATTTTAGAAAACCCTTATCTTTAAGTTCTTTTATGACTAAGCAAACACGCCAGTTTAGAATGACCCATGCAAAGGAAACCTTGAATTATAAGTTTAGCGAAAGTTGAGATGTCTCTAATTTCTGAACTACAAAACCCTCAATATTGAAACTTGTGTGGAACAATTCTTAACGTACTTCCTTTCCAACACTAAAAAAATATTTGAAATCGGACCTCGTGGTGAGAAATTACAACTGAAAACCCATTTTGTCTTTCATCCCCTCTCCAGCAGGCACCGCGCAAAATATCTGGATCTAAAGTATCCTAGAACCTTCCTCGGACTATAAGCTGAAAATGTACCAAGTATCATTCAAATTGGTTCAGTAGTTCCGGCGTGATACTTATTCGGGATACAGACAGACATGAAAATTTTTAATTACATTTTCGGCTTCAGTATCGATTAGAGAACCTACAATTAAAATTTTCAAAATATCTTCCATGGATGTAAATATCTTCCTCTCTACCCTCAACAGTTTTATTATATGTAGGTATTTCACACAGAAAAATTTACAGTGACACGAAAGTATTTCTCTAATCTCCAACGCGTACAGGCGTGCTAGCTAATGTTGCCTAGTCAGCAGGCACATACTACAGAAATCAGATAACTTTTCTGATATCTGTAGCACAGACACAAAACATTCTATTGTCTGCGCCTTCAGATATGACTCAGAAGGGCGGATTAGTGGTCATGACGAGTGCTCGAAGAACGAGCGTTCGTCATAATGAAGCAAATAGAAGAATAGAATCAAAGAAATAGAGAAATGAGAGTCTCCATCATTGCGAGCTGAGATTTAATAAACATGTTTTGTACCTGACATGCAGAAGTATTTCCATAAAATTAAAAATCAGATAATATTTTACTAATTTTATTATCACAACATAAAAAAATCAATCATTTAAAATTATTTTTTAGAGTAAACCGTAAGAAATGACCACATAGAAAGTACTTTCGACGCGCATCCTGGCCAACGATTAACGAGAAGATATTTTCACAGCCATGTGTCAGAAAAGTTTTCTCCGTATAACCGCCAAGGCAAGTCGTATGAGTATTATAAGTGTGGTTTTATCCGCTACATCGAAATTAAGAAACCTGTAAAAAAGAAGTTGGCATCAAATAAATTTTATCTTTTGTATAAAATAAGTAGGCAGGTAATTAAAATAAAGTTAGAATCGATAAGAATGATAAATGACAAATAATTAAGAAATGGGAATTGAATTTAAATTTAAAGTTGATGCGAAATTTTAGATAATTTGATAGCGAAGTCCAGCGTCTGCAGGAGGGAACTTTTCATGAAGAGTTCCCTCCTGTGGCCTTTGGCTTCGATGCTCTGATGACAATTTTAGATAATTTGATGGTGAAGTCCAGCGTCTGCAGGAGGGAACTCTTCATGAAGAGTTGTCATCGGAGCAGTCAAGATTATCGGAGCCAAAGGCTACATCACCAGCAAGTGATACACCTGCTGACTGACTAGAAGAAGAGGTGCTGAAGATCAGGAAAACTTGAAACATTATCAAATAAAAAAAAACCGGTCAAGTGCGAATCGGCCTCGCCCAAAAAACGGAAAAATATCACGTTTGTTGTAAGGGAGTTGTTAGGGGAGCCTAAGTTATTATTACTTTTCTTATTTCTTGGTATAGCGGCAACAAAAATACATCATCTGTGAAAATTTCAGCTCTCTAGCTATCACAGTTCCTGAGATACAGCCTCGTGACGATCAGACAGACAGACAGTCAGATAGACAGACAGACGGACAGCGAAGTCTCATGAATCCCGTTTTTAGGGTTTCGTAGCCAAAAGGCAAAAACGGAACCCTTATAGATTCGTCATGTCTGTCTGTCTGTCCGTCTGTTTGTCCGTCCGTGTGTCACAGCCACTTTTCTCCGAAACTAAAAGGTCTATGCTATTGAAACTTAGTAGCTAGATGTATTCTGTGAACCGCATTAAGATTCTTATATAAAACTAGAAAAAAAGCAGTAAATTTTGGGGGTCCCCATACTCAGAACTGAAACTCAAAATTTTTTTTTTCATCAAATCCATACGTGTGGTCTGTATGTATAGATAGGTCTTCAAAAATGCTATGGAGGTTCCTAATATCATTTTTTTCTAAAGTGAATAGTTTGCGCAAGAGACACTTCCAAAGTGGAAAAATGTGTGTGTCCCCCCCTCTAACTTCTAAACTATGAGAATGATAAATCTAAAAAAAAATATATGATGTACATTGCCATAAAAACTACCAACGAAAATTAGTTTGAACGAGATAGAGCGGGTAGTTTTTTTAATACGTCATAAACTGCGAACGTGTTAAAACATCAGTCAAAGTTACAACGATAAGAACTTTTATATTATGTTACTTGCTGCTACGAAACCCTTCATGGGCGAGTCCAACTCGCACTTGGCCGGTTTATTTTTATTATAAACCGCAATTTTCGCTGAGAAAAATCACTACCACTGCGAACGTGTTAAAACATCAATGAAAGGTACATCGAACTACAAGAACTTTTATATTATGTTACTTGCTGCCCTGGAACCCTTCATGGGCGAGCTCAACTCGCACTTGGCCGGTTTTTACCCTTTGGGTACGGTACCCTAAAAAGGGCTACGAACGGTGAACCATTCGTAGCCCTTTTTAGGGTTCCGTATTCATGAAACAAATGTTTGTATAGAATGATTTCTTGACCCTCATTCTTGAGGTAAACAGTAAGTGACTATTCATAAAGCCCATTGAATAAAGAGTCTGCAGGAGAGGTTGACTTGCACGCTGGTGAGCTTGGTGGGCTCTATTCAGCCTATTAACCTTTTACCTGTTAGGGATGACTTAGATAAGAATAAATTTATTATGCGATATACCAGTAAAGGCCTTGCGCAAGGTGATCCTTTATCTCCTATTCTGTTTAATATAGCTACTATCAAAATTTCTCAACACATAGCTAATGTCTTTATGTGTCAATACGCAGATGACTTTGTATTTTACACCACCGGCAGTGACTTAGAAAATAGCTTAAACAATGTCCAAGTTGCCTTGAACACAATAGTTATCATATTGGATCAATTGGGTTTGACTTTATCAACAAATAAAACTAAGCTTTGTTTATTCAGCAGAGGGCGAAAAAAGAATCAACTGCAAATCAAAATTGACGATAATTCGCTTGAGCTGGTCCAATCTTATAAATATTTAGGTGTGTGGCTTGATAATTCTTTAAGATGGGGTAAACATAATAACGAATGTTATCAAAAGACACAGCGGTATCTTAATTTACTCAAAGTTCTAGCTGGTTCGACATGGGGTGTACATCCAAAACAATTACGAAACCTATACTTATCCCTTATTAGAAGTAGAATTGATTATGGTTCCTTTTTCTACAATAGTAGTGCTAAAGTTCACACCTGTAAACTGGATAAAGTGCAGAACCAAGCATTACGCATCATGGGTGGTTTCATAAGGACTACACCAATACATGTGATGGAGTCTGAACTCTGTGTCCCCCCACTGCATTTACGAAGAACATTCCTGTCATATAAGTTTTGTTTGAAGGCCCTCTCTGTGGCTACCAACGTTACTATAGTTTTATTGGCCGAACTCAGTTCTCTTTGTAATGGTCACTATTGGTCAAATAAAAAAAAGCCATTGCTAGTTGAAACATATGATGTAATGAAAAATTAAGTAGTTTCATCATCTTCACCGCTTTATATGTTAACACTTAACACCTGGGTTACGAACATAGATATAAACAATGTAATAGTTTTTAATCTAGATAGCTTAGTTTGTGCCAAGAGGTACTGCGACCACAATGTCTTAAAGTATAATACCATACAGGAACTATCAGAAAAATACCGTAATTGGTATGCCATTTTCACAGATGGCTCTAAAAGCTCCAGTGGTCGCGGTGCTGCTTTCTATGACCCTCATAGCAGAGTTTAATAGAGTTAGGCATCTCCAATAAAAATAAAATAAAAGGTACCGAGCGCGGTATACTTGTGTGCGCGCGTAGTGCCTACGGGCGCGTCGCGTCGGAACAAGCCGCGCGTCACGCACACATTTAAAAATCAGTACTAGTCGGAAAGCTCCCAGCTGGTAAACCAAGCGTTCAATCAGTGTTGCCGCGAACCGCGTGCGCGTGATTACGTAAAACGTATGTGTCATATGCCCGCTATCTTTACTTACATACATACATATATTTACGCCTTTATACCCGAAGGAGTAGACAGAGGCATAGTATACGCTCCCATTTCACATTTTAGTTTTATGTCCCACGTAATAAATAGGTGGTGAGCCTATTGCCGTGTTGGAATGAACAGGCGCAGGTCGCCGCGACCCGCAGTTGAAAATTTTCAAGCCAAGCATAAGGCCTTCAACTTGGCTTAACGATTGTCATTGCACTGACAACCGGGTTTCATTTTGAGTTTTTCTTCTCTACGCAATGGATCTTTTTGCGAAGGTGCTCCCTTAGTCGCCTCTTACGACACCCTTGGGATGTATTGGGTTGGCGACATTTTGTACTTTTACCTGTCGCAACACGGAACCTCGTCGCCACACAGGTATATTAATATTAGATAAATATGACAATGCCTATAAAGAAGTAAAGACGATATTGCTGTGTTTTTGGATGCCTCAACAGTAATTTTTAAACTCCATCCTTATCTATCGTTATTCACGAATTCACGATAGGTAACAAAAGAAGAAGAAAGGTTAGTCTGTCCCACAAATGGTCTGTGTTAGGGGAACGTTAGTTGCATGGGATACAACAAACATGAATTTTGCCGTTTTTTGGAACGGAACCCTCCCCGGTGCGCGAGTTCTACTCCCACTGCTTCGAACCCACTCAGTTCATTTTCGACCCCTTATAATTTCTTTGTGGATAAAACTAGAAGTTTGAAGTATCTTTAGTATCTTTCAACAGAACACTACCCGTCCATTTCAACACGGCAATAGGCACACCACCTATTTCGTTAGACATAAAACTATAAGGTGAGATGTGGGCGTATACTACGCCTCTGACTACCCCTTTTGGGATAGGGGCGTGACTATAAGTATGTATGAAGTCAGTGAACACTGACTGTCTGATAATCGAAACTTTATGGCACTTCAAACGAATATAGAACCTTCAAAATACTGCAAATAGTGTTTAGTGTATGAATTAAGGAAAAGCTAAAATATTCTAGAATTTGGACTAGATGATGTTGTATGAGATTGTCCAATTGTTTAACCTAACCCGTCATTTGCGACGATTGAATTAACTAAAAGTGACAGCCCTGATACTATAGGTAAGTATCGTGCGGTCAGGGTCGGAGATACCCTACTATATATAATTCTACTATGCTCATAGTTTAACCGATACTACGCCGCATTACAACATTTTCAAAACAACTTATGAAGTCTCAATCTTGTCGATGGAACTCATTGCAATTTTAGAAGCTCTTCGATATGCTCGTACCGTTCAAAATAATAATAAAATTTTGATCTGCACAGATAGCAAGAGCGCACTATATCAAATAGCTCGGTGCGCCTCTGGTGGCAGAGGTGCACCGATAGCCTACGATATCCTCGCTCAAATTCACCAGAGCAATTTAAAGGGCACGGACCTGAAGATGCAATGGGTTCCATCACATATCGGTCTTAGAGGTAACGAGGAGGCTGACAAGTTGGCGAGAACCACATCTGTTACTGGAACACTAGTCCCTGTTTTACCACACTTCACAGAATTACTACCAAAGTACAAAAACCGCTCGTTCAATAATTGGAAAGAGTACTTCAATGAGCGCTCACGAGAAAAGGGCATATGGTACAAGACGATACAATGTGAGCCCCCTCGTGTACCTTGGTTTGGAGACATAAGGTTGGGAAGAAAACTGCTAGTTACAGCAATGCGTCTAAGGTCCGGGCACATGCCATTGAAGAAGTTCGCATTTTTAATGAGACATGCAGACTCCCCAAACTGCGAAATATGCGGCGTGGTCGAGGATGTAGGTACATCACATTTTGGTGGAATGTGTACGTTACGAAGCAGCCCGAGAGTCTCTGATTGGGACTTGTAACCTGAACAGACTTAATGTAGGTATGCTCCATGACATATTGGCAACCCCTCGATGCGAAGCGGCTATAAGCCTGTTCGAGTTATTTGGTCCCCATCAGAGTTAGTTGTTAAGTTTTCTTTTTATATGTCTATTTAATTTACTATATAAGCTACGATGGAATTGACATATTCATCATGAATAAAAATTCCTTAAATAATAAAGAAAAAAAAAAAAAAACCTGTTTCAGTATACAAAACAAACATTTAGGTTGCAGCTATTTGTGCTTGTATCCAAGGCAAGTATGAGGCAATGTTGACGTAAACTCCTGGTACGTTTGCACTGCCGCAGCCGAGACCCCATGCGACTAGGCCCACCAACACCCATTTTCCATCTACTTGACAGACTAAACTCGAACCACCATCACCCTGAAATTAATAAGAATGTATAATTTTATTGAGTCTTCCGTATAAATCACTGAATAAGTGCTTTTACTTATGAAAATATTATTATTTACAAAACAGTTTACTTTAAGTTGCAAAAGTGTTGTGTGCGTATGTATGTTAATTTAAAAGACATTTTTTTCAGTTTCAAATTCATTTCATTATAGTATTTTGTAAGCTCAACATTATGTTAAGTAAATCTGTGTTATAATTTCCTAAATTCTGCTACCCCTTTAAAAATACACATGAATAGGTACAGAGGAATTGGATGGAGTAAGCTAAGTGCACAACTTACAGCTGTTTAGGTAGAGAATTAATTATATGCGTAAGGAGTATGAGCTCATGTTCAGCTTCAGTAGTCACCGGGTTGGTAGTGCGTTCTGCAGGGTCAACACAACACGGGGGGGTTCGTTGATTTTATTAAATAAGAAGTTAAAGTATAAGGAACGGAAAGATGTTGTGTCCCTCTCTGTAGAGTGTACAGTTGAAATATCGTGCGTAGAATTGGAGCAATTCATAGTAGTATGCGTATATAAACCTGGAGTCTCACCCTTTTGTGAGTTTGAGGAAGTAATGGATAAAGTGCTATTTAAACTTGGAAAAACTAATAAACACCTAATAGTGTGCGGTGATTTTAATGTTAATATACTTATAAATACACGTCAGACCAATGATATCTTAAATTTATTTAAATCACACAATCTCACTAACTTATTTTTAGAGCCTACTAGATATTGTGATACAACAGCTACTTGTCTGGACAATATATACAGTGATATGTTGCCAGAAAGTAAGAGTATTATAAATAAGATAAAATCAGATCATACTGGGCAAATAGCATCTTTCAAGATCACAAGAGAAAAAGTTAAAAGACGTAAAATATTATGTAGACCAGTAACTAGTGACCGCTTGGAACGTATGCGAGTTGGACTTTGCAATAAACTTCCATTTTTAGACACTGGCTTAGATTCAAATGTAATGTATAAGTTATTTTTTGATTCCTTTTACAATGAGTTCAACTCCATATTCAAGTCTAAGGAAGTCACAATCGGAGACAGGCCAGCCTTCAGTGAATGGGCCACTGAGGATATACATAAAAGTAGACAAAAACTGTATGAACTATACTCAGAAAGACAGCTTAATAGAACAGATGAATTTCTAAATTATGTTAAAACTTATTCAAAAAAGTTTAAAGCAGACTGCTTAGCGGCCAAAAGAAAGTATATAAGTAATAAAATTATCAATAGTGTAGACAAAGTTAAATCTACTTGGAAAATAATTAACGCAGAAAGAGGCCAAGCAAAATCAAATGATAATATTTTTAAACTTAAAGTAAATGGTAACATCATTACAACAGATGCCGAAGTCGCTAACGAATTTGAACATTTTTTCTCTCGAATACCAGTAGATTTGACCAGAGGCCTAGGTTCTTCTACCCAATAGCAGAATCCTTGTTAAAAGCAAATGTTCCTTGCTGTAATGAAATATTCAAATTCAGTAAAATTAGTATACACACTATCATAAAAACTTTTAAATCTTTAAATATTAAAAAAACGGCTGACCTCTGGGGAATTTCTGTACATTTAGTTAATTCGTTAATTGAAATGGTTGCCCCTGAATTATCAATAATATTTAATAATTGTGTTGATAGTGGTTTGTTTCCTGACTTAATGAAGTTTAGTAAAATAACTCCTCTGTTTAAATCGGGTAGCACCTCGGATCCGTCCAATTTTCGTCCTATTTCTGTACTACCCACGTTTAGTAAAATCTTTGAAAAGGTAATGCTTAATCAAATGCAAAATCATTTTAATACAAATAAACTATTCCATACTAAACAATTCGGTTTCACGCGCGGTCGGTCTACCACGGATGCTAGAATTAAATTATTAGAGTGTATATATGAGGCCTGGGAGGAGTCGTATGATGCTTATGGTGTATTCTGCGACTTATCTAAGGCCTCTGATTGCGTCCAGCATCAGACTTTAATTCAAAAACTTGATCATTATGGGATCCAGGGGACGGCCTTGGATTTAATTAATTCTTACCTAAGAGATAGAGTACAGAGAGTAGTTATAAATGGTAAACAGTCACATGGGTCTGCTGTAACAATGGGGGTGCCTCAGGGTTCAATTCTGGGACCTTTTCTATTTTTAGTGTACATAAATGATCTCCCTCACCTTATAAGAGACGATCACGAGGTAGTTTTGTTTGCTGATGACACATCTTTAATATTTAAAGTTGAACGTGGACAACGCAATCTTGACGAAGTAAACAATGCCCTCTCTAGGGTAGTCCACTGGTTTAACGCAAATAATTTATTGTTAAATGAAACTAAAACAAAATGTATTAGATTCACCTTGCCAAATGTTAGGCTCGTTAACACCAGTATTAGGATTAGGGATGATCAAGTAGAATTGGTCGATGAAACTGTCTTTCTGGGCATAAAGTTAGACTCCAACTTGCAGTGGGGGCCTCATATCGAGAAAGTCTCGGGCAGACTGAGCTCTGCAGCCTATGCCGTTAAAAAGATCCGACAACTGACAGACATTAGAACAGCGCGTCTTGTCTACTTTAGCTATTTCCACAGTGTCATGACCTATGGCATACTATTATGGGGTAACGCTGTCGACATCGAATGTATCTTTGTGTTGCAGAAAAGGGCTGTCCGGGCTATCTATGGTATGGGGTTTCGGGAGTCATTAAGAGAAAAGTTTAAGGATATCAACATCCTTACTGTGTATTCACAGTACATATATGAAAACTTATTATATACTCATAAAAATAATAGTAAATTTATTAAAAATAGTGATATCCATAACCTAAACTTAAGAAATAAGAATAAATTGGCTGTACCTAGATTTAGGCTTAATAAAATAAGCAATTCTTTTGCTGGCAATTGTATTCGAATGTACAATACATTGCCGACAGCCATAACAGGTTTGTCAGTTAATAAATTTAAAAAACTAATAAAACTTAAATTGTGCCAGAAAGCTTATTATAGCATTAAAGACTTTCTAGAAGACAAGGCTGCCTGGCAGTGACACGAATTGCTCCTTTCTACATTTAAAAAAAAAACTGTATTAGATACTAAGATGAATTAATAGGGACCGGACTGAGTTTCTTGGGGTGTTCTTCTCAGTCTGTAGCATTTCCGAACCCCCGGTAGAGTCACAAAAATTTTGACAAACCTAAATAATTTTTTAAAAATTTCAAAGGGAATAAATTTTATTTTATTTATTTTATATTATTTATTTTATTTCAGAGGTCAGAAGAAAATAGGTACCTCCAAAACCGGAAAACAGAATTTAATTTCTTTAAGTATTCGAATTCAGCCGCTGTGATTTGAGCTTTTTTGACATTGTTGGAAGCCAATTTTCAATTGATTTTATACGAGTACCACCGTCTATGCGAGAATGTACCAGAACGTCGTTCGTTCGTTAAACTTAGGATAATTTGAACTCCAAAGATTATTGTGGAGTCCCATACCAAGTTAGTAATGTTTACAAGAAGTGGTTATATATTAAAATACCAGAAATCAGAATGCCTTTACTTAAAATGCATTAGCCCAAAATATCCGAATTCGAAATAACTTAATATTCAAAATACCTTAATTCAGTACACCTTATCGTACAATGTCTAAGAGTCCATATGACGCCAAATAGACTATTACTTTGATCTAGATCTCAGGACTCGTGAGGTCTGCTGAGTTAAAATTTGAACACAAACAACTTCACTTCATGAACTAAAAACGCTCTAGGCTCGAAACACGATTACTGATAAAATCTTCGATAGATTTTTGTGTTGAAAATACCTCGATTTCGTGAAATTTTAAGCTAGATCTCGAATGTTATATAAGTTGTTTTTATAATATTAAATATTTATAAGAAAGACAATAGTAAAATCTTCATTTACACTAGAGCATTTTTTTCATAATGGTTATAGTTTTTTTATAATTAATTTATTTCGTTAAAAGCGCACAAAAACCGATCGCATCTCTCTCTTTCTTGCACGCTAAAATGTATAATCTTCTATCTTCTTTTAACAATTTGGCGTCTGGTAGGCTCTTAATTTACAATACCAAAAATAGAATATGTGTCACTGTCATAACCGCGTAAAATGTAACACATAATTACCTATAATAAGGCCAAAATTTAAGAAACAATAATTATACAACTTTGTGTGAATGTCACCGGAAAATAACAAGACTCGTAAGTTGATCAATTTTCTAGGAAGTTGACCAACTCTCGGTAAATAATAAACGACAGTTGAAATGTATTATTTAACGTATATATTATAGTAAATTGATTAATTTACGGCATCTTGCCGTTAAATAATCCAATTAAGGCGAGGTGTATGTTGATTAGTTGAACGAATCACGTCAACACTTTGATTCACAGTTTCAAAGTACTACAGTGGGCTAACGAAAAATAAAAAAAAAATAACCACGAAGGCTAAGGTCGGAGCTCCGCTCCGCTTCGCTCCCGTCTTAGCCTTCTAACCTAACCTATCCGAATCGGGGTGTTAACCATTCACAGATAAAGCATCCATGTAGGATTTACCTCACGTTAAAAAAATATTTTGTGTTTGAATATTTTAGGATTAAGGCCATGCCCAGGGCTAACGACCTTGAGCATATGGGCAATATGACTCGCTAACATAGAGTAGCGCAACTACAGAGACATCAGAGTAAAAGAACCACGGAAGAAGAAGAAAATAGTAGCGGAAATGCGTTCCTCGCTTCACCAAATAAACAAGAAGCCGTGAGACGGTCTCACCCGACTGCCCCTCTCTAAAACGTTTATTGTGAAAGTTCAATCCGATTGCCGTTGTCATTTTTGTTTAATTTCAAACTTTGAACAGATGATCCACGTAACCTAACCTAGTGACGTAGTTTAATGCAACAGAGTCACAGACAAAGTCTCGTCACGAATTCACAAAGACGAATGTTCATTATATTCTTTGTTTTGTATTTGAATTATTACAAATCTTCCCATTGAATAAATACGATATTATAATTAGTTCATGTATTATGTTATTGACTTCATTTAGGTCGTAAAACTGAGATTGACACTGTATTGATTTTCTTGTGGTTTCCATTATTATTATTGTTGTTATTTCAGATTTATTTAGTAAATTGATTTTTTGGGTTTCGGTTATTCGACCGTACGGCATTTCAAATTATTTATATTATACATACTTGGCCTTTTGAATATTGATATTTCGATTTCGGGTATTTTGGGCTCATGCATTTTAAATAAAGGCATTATGATTTCTGGTATTGTGACGGTATACCTTACAAGTTAATGTTAAATGAACTAACCGTACACGCATCTTTATTCGCCTCTCCTCCAGCGCAAATGAATGAGGCAGTATCAAGAGTGAAGTTAGATCCGAGACGGGCAGTCCGCAACTGTGACTGACATGTTTGTGGGTCTACTATTGGTACATCCACCTTCTTGATTATATTCTGAATATTACCACTGGAACCAAATACCTGTTGGCCCCAACCTGCTACTTGACATCTGAAAATATTAAGTTCATGCAGTTTTTCATCATTTGTAGAATAAGTAGGTAAGTACTACTCAGTTGTCTCATCCTGAGAAGAATTATAAAAAAAAACTTGTTTTGAACTTCTTTTTTCAAACTGATTTATGTATTAACCTACGCCATCAAGCCTTTTTAAACATCATGCGCAGGAGCGGAGAATCAAAGTCGATACTGGTAATGTAAAATGACTCTGACTTAAAATCTCTGGTGATGAATATTACCTTTGTCCTGTGTAAACAGTGGATGTTGACGGTGGTAAACATGTTTTATTATAATAGCTAAAGAAGCCCCTGCATTTGGGGTGAACGGTACTGGAGAGGCTAATTTCAGCACCGCGATATCATTTTGCAGTGTATTCGGATTATATAAAGGATGTTTTATTACTCTTGACACCAAATAATCTTGATAAGGTATTGGATCCGGCTGAGTTGTATCCCAATCACCTAATCTTACCGTTAGATTAACAGGTAAATCTGAAAAACTGTCAACAATAATTACTTTTATTTGATTATACAAAATATCAATTCATACATTAGTGAAATGATACGTACTCAAATTTATGGGCAACTGTTAAAACATTAAGACTGTCAATTAGTACACCTCCACCATAATAAGCGGTCTGTGCTATAACATATCCCTGAAAGAAGCCATTAAGATTATCAACATGATCGGACGTGTTAAAACTTCAATCTTCGATTAGTATGTTTTATACCTGCCAAGGAAACTCTCCAAAGCTTGCCTGACCAGTTGCTGGAGCTACTGATATTGGAGGAACAGTTTGTGTTACACCACAACCTATAGTAGATGTGTCGCCTCCTGTAGAGTTGCCACAACAATAGTCTTGCCCGGTGGGACAATTGGTGCCCTGAAATGCCACAAAGGACATTATCATCATAGATCATAGAACACTGTTTGGAATAAAAACGACGATTGATAAGTATTACTTACCGGTGGAGTAACAATTCTGACGTCTATTAGATTAACATTTCTGAGATCAATTAGATTCCTGATACAAGTTCCAGTAGGTACACACATACAGCTTTGCCTTTTCATTATTTTGTGTATATTTTTCGCATCAATTATTTTTTTTATTGTCTTAAATTTATGCGCTACTTTCTTCACATATTTACGTTTTACAATCCTCCGGGACCTCGGAAACTTTACAGTTGCATCATACGCTGCTACTTGTGCACTGTAACCACTAATGTCTGGCATCCTCAGCGCCGCTGGTGGCGCCGGAGTCGTACCGAGCCGGGGATCGATCGGGAGTGGCCCTGCAGTTGATTCATTAGGGTTAAAAATGCATACAGCTGCAGGGTTAGCACAAATTACAAGTGGTACTAGGACACCAATATTCGATGGCACCGTTGTCATCATTGTTGTAGTTGGTAAAGTCACTGTCATTACAGACATGGGTGTTGGTGGTGGTGTTGTTGTAGTAGGAGTAGTAATGATATTACCGGGAGATGTTGGCCGAGGTGTTGTTGTAGTTGTGGTAGTAGTTGTAGTAGTCGTTGTAGTAGTGGTCGTCGTTGTAGTAGTCGTTGGAGCCGCTGTAGCGGTCGTTGGAGCCGCTGTAGTGGTCGTTGGAGCCGCTGTGGGCAATATTATAGGCGCGGGAATGCCAGGCACAACAACCACAGGAGAGGGATTCCCTGGTAGCAAGCCCAGACATGCTGTTAATATCCACAGACACATTTCTAACAGATAAGGCGTTTATAAACGCGTACTCTACCGCAGTCGAGCGGTGTGTGATGTGGATCTCCGAATAAAGCTAATCATAAATATTTTTTCATAAATAACTACAGCCTTCATGGTGAAATGAACATTTATGTTCATTAATTGCAAGCAATTTGCACTCTATATAATCATTTCTAGCAAATATATTGTGGCAATCTATTGTTAGTTTGAGGTTTAGTAACAACAATGATCATTCAAAAATATATCACCTCATTTTTAAAACACCACCTACCATTGTTGAATAATGAGAACTGCAGTGAAGGCCAGACAGGCCAGACAGACCGTTTAATGATTTTTTAGTGCACATTGGCACATGTTGTCATGTAAACGATTTATATGTACCTATTAGATAGAATCGACTTTGATTATTGTTATTCGCTTGCTAAGCTACGAGTACATACATAGGTACTGGATGTTAAGGCATAGACACAAAAGGTCGCAAACTTTGGCCATAAATATAGAGCATCTCATCGAAACTGCTAAGTATATTTTGTACAAATAAAGAAGAAAAAACATTTAAAAAAACCAGCCAAGTGCAAGTAGGACTAGCGCACGGGGTTTCGTGCCAAAACGGCAAAAACATGATGTTTGTTGTATGGGAGCCACCACATAAATATTATTGTTTTTCTGTTTTTAGTATTCATTGTTACAGCGGCAACAGAAAACAAAATATGCTCTCTAGCTATCACGGTTTTTGAGACCAGCCTCCTGACGGACAGACACACAGACGGGTGGCAAAGTCTCATGAATGGGTCCCGTTTTTTACGCTTGAGTACGGAACCCTATAAACAGCATAGGTAATGAATACGTAGTCCAGCAGGAATGTCAATTAAACCCCATCATATTGAATTCATTTAGGTATCGGGATTTACCGAACGTGGAACTAAGGATAACTAAATATACTGTAAGGAAAATTATTATAATTTATCATTTCTATAAATATAATGATGGATCGCATTTCAAGAGCATGTTTTAGTAAGTTCATACATTTGTTCATCACGTTCGTACGGAAATAAAGTAATTAAAGAGATTATTATCCTCTATGTGCATTTTTTTGGAGTACAGAATACCTGAGTAAAGTGGTAAGTAGTAAGGTAATTACTAATTCTGATAAGTTTTAATAATTTATTTTAAACTAAATATAAAAGAAGTTGCGTCTGTTTTTAAAAGTCGCAAACTTTCTGATTTCTGTGTCCACAACAGATAGCTTCTTTGTATTTTTTTTTAAAGAGCACCCATTAAATTCATCCATGTATAAATAGGTAATAAAATATATTATATTATCTGTGGTAATAACACCTTATTTACAGTACCTCAAAGGTATGGAAAACTGCCATATTTATGACGTATCTTTTTTAAATTCTTCTTCATAAAGTATAGCACGATGAATGAATAGAAACTTGTTATTTTATAAAGATGAAAGAAAATTGAAAATTGGATGAGCTTACGTATAAACTATTCTATCTATTTAGGGTTCCGTACCTGAAAGGAAAAAACGGAACCTTTATCGGATTACATTGTTGTTTGTCCGTCCCTTCTTTCTGCCTGTCAGGATTTTTTTATCTCGTGAACGCGTGAAGGTATTAAGTTAAAATTAATACCATTTATGGGTCCTATGGTCCCTTGAAGCTGTAAAAAATCAATTTTCTAAGTTAACGCAGATAAAAGTTACAGACGCATATATTATGTCTTAAAAAATGTGTATTTCTACACTCTGCAAGAAATAAAAATTCATAGGGTACCGTTAACCTAGGACCATGAAATTAGGCAAGTAATATTCTCTTATACCACGAAATATAGGTAGGAAAAGATCTAAAATCTGTACTTCTGTGACGAAATCATAAAAAATCGGCGTTTAAAGTACGTACATCCGTCTGTCTGTCAAGACCTTTTAACTCGTGAACGCGACAAGTTATCGAGTTGAAATTAATATCATACACTCGAGAGCAATGAATCCGGGTCGTGTCCATTTCGATTGCTCGGCCAATATGTCGTAGAAAAAAGAAACTTATGTCAGCATTTCGAAGGAATTCGTAGAAAACGAACAGTGAAAACCGCAAATTCGAAGAGTCAATATTTAGAAAGTTATAAGGGTTTAACCGTGGCCGCGCAGTCCGCATGAATTCAACTGCGCGGCCACCAGTTCTCTTGAATGGAGCTACGTACAAGTCTAATTCTTTTTGCTAATCACTGATACGATTTCGAAGAAAATGTAGATTATAAAAATAAAGCCCTACTATTTGAACTTCACGACATACGGCACTCCAAAGTTATGGCCGCGCAGTCCGCACAATGCGAACCGCGCGGCCACGGTTTTTCTTAAATGGAGCTTAAACGGAGCTTAGTAGAAGTCCCATTCTTTTTGCTAATTACAGATACCATTTCGAAGAATATGTAGACAGTATGAATAAAGCCTCAAATTAAGAACTAAATGACGTATAGAACTTAAAACCTATAATCGAAGGAAAAAATAGGGTGACCAAGATTTATAGTGTGTGAATCCAGGCTTTTTACTATTTTAATATCATAGTGTAAATATATTTATATAGCAAGTAGCTTTTCTTGTAAAAAGAGCTACTGATTGTTTCAATTGAATTATTCAATTCAATTGAGAATTAGTGATTCGAATTAGTCTTACGAAAATGTGCTTGTAAGCTTTTAAGTAAAATAGGTTTATTAAAAAGAAAACATATTTGCTGGCGATTGGCAATCATTCATTCTACATGGCGCTGTGTGAAATAGATATTCCACTACATTTAATATTGGTTTTTGGTGCAGGACCTCCTCACTCCCACAGTTCAACAATCCCAACCACAGCAACCACCAAAAGGAAACAAACCTTAGCAAATCACCACGACGATAACGAACTGCCCAACCCAAAGAAGACAAATGGACGGGACGATAATTCGCCTGATGGCATTTGTAACTTTTTCTAAGATGAAGCGGTCCACAACTATTCTGAGCATTTTCCGTACTTATTTATATAAGGTGTTATTTACTAACTAGAAGTATTCTTCTATAAATGTAGGTATTAAAATGTCGTTTATAAAAAAAGTAAAGTAAGTAGGTACATATAAGTAAAGTATTGACTTTCGATTACATTACATTAATTAAGTACTATAGGTACGTAAAAACACCATACAGTACCTCATTACCTACCAACTTAAATATTGGGTAATAAATATTAGTATTGCGGAAATACCTTACTTGATATTGTTATTGTCCTACACTACTTGAATAGTGTTACTTGAATACAGTTACAGTTACTTGAATAGTGGTATTTAGATTCAATTTACGTAAAACTAAAGCATTTGAAATTAAATCAGCAATAAAACTGGTCGAAAACAAGGACGTATCATAGCTATACACATCGACATCGCGACTTTAAAAAACAAATAAACTTTTATAAATTTGAAAAAAGAATTCTTTAAATTATCTGTAGTAGCATGCATGAGATTCGGCGGGAAACTTTCAGACAAGCATTACATTGTGTTTTAATAATTTTCAAAACTAGTGTAATTTTGAGTGTTTATGTGTAATTTATGGTGGATTATTAAACATAAAGGTTCGACAACGTGCAAAAGTGTTGGAAAGTGATAAAGCGCAGTGAAACGCGAGTTTTTAGGTTTGTCGACGAATTCCACAGCAAGCCCTAGTAAGGTACCACCGCCTTACTAGAGTAGAACTTAGTCCAAACTTGGACATACATGAATACGCTGCTCATATGAAGAATCATAATATGAAAATGATTTATATTATTTTCACAATGAAATTTACTTGACTTTGGCATACTCTCAAACCGAGAAAGTCCAAGAACAAGAAGAAAAAAAAAAAAAAAAAAAAAAAAAAAAAAAAAAAAGCATGCATGAAGTAAACATATTTGCTGGCGAAAGAAAAAAAGTCAATATCAGAGGAACGTGGAGTAAAAAGGAAACTTGAATTTCACTTACTGAGACATATGATTACCTACTTAATGTGTTTACGGGTAAAAAGTAATAATTAAATTTATAAAATGTTAGTGCTGTTTATCGGATTAGTAATTACTGGCGTAATTTAAGTCATAAAATCAAACTATAACAATACCATAAAGAAACATCTATTTAATAAGTAATAATTCAGTAAGTACATAATAAGTAATCAAAATATTTTTAATTTCAATCATTTTAATAATCTTAATATATTATTATTTTGTTTTACTTTTTATTTATAGAAACATAATTAAATAAAATGAAATCTACTAGCAAAATAAAATATTAAGTAGTACAAAATCTCCCCAACATCCCCTTGTGGGTCGCGCCAAACCACCACAGAATACAGAGTACATTTTCCTTGCTAAACGCCATTTTAGCATTCCGGAAAATAAATAATAATAATTATTTCTGTTGTATTTACGCACGTTTCTATATTTGGCAATTACTGTGTAGTTTGTGCATCATCTGAAGATACAAGAAGGTATGTTTTTTGCGAGTTTTCTTTAACAACAAAATTTAAAACATTGCTAATAGAACTTTTGCAAAGCCTACAGTCGGGTCACTGATTGGTCAGGTAATTCCTTCCTTAACCTTTACGTGTTGCCATTTTCCAGTGTTGATAACGTACCTTAAGGTTTTTTTATAAATCACTAGCTGATGCTCGCGGCTTCGCCCGCGTGACATTGGTACCCGTTCCCGCTTCCCATGAGAATATTTTCCCGAAATGTAACGTAGCCTATGTGTTATTCCAGACTATAAGCTATTAAAACATGAATGTGGGTTTATCACACGAAGCGAAGATGAGTGTGATAGATAATAGTATCACATGAGTGTTTTAATACCTAATTATACAATTGCATACAAGACTTTATCTACACCCATGATAAAACAATTTGCAAAAATAATATCGAAGAAAAATAGCGGGAATTCGAATTCGCTTTACGCTTTAATCTTTTTTTTTCGGCGCGCAGCCTCTGTGGTAGTGCAATGCAACGCGCGTGAATGACAGTTCTTTTTTTGAAACTCATACAGATTCCACGCGTCGAGCGGTAAGAATTTGGCTGTCTGATGAGTAACCCTTTGCGCGGAAGAGATTGAAAAAGCGAACGGAGTGTTATGTTATTATTATGAAATTTCATATAACATAATAACAGCCGTCGGATGATATTATGGTTATTAGGACCGTACGTACCGAACGTAGTAATAAGTACTCTGTGATTAGGATTTCGGATGTATTAATGTTGGCAATAAGCTAACTGTTGCAGAATCTTTTATAGAGGACTTTTTTTTTTAACGTGAGGGAAAATTCTCATAGGATGTTATGCTCTTACCGACTAAAAAACCTCACGTTACGCCCAACAGCCTATGGTTGGGAGCCCCGGGGAAGCCCTCGGAAGGATGTCCCAGGACTCCCAACAGACCTACGGCCGCCACTGCGGCGTCGCCCAGGGGGTGGTTCGGGTGCTATTCCGCGTCTTTGGGGGGTTTCGGATGTGATCCCGCTTCTAAGGGGGGGGGCGTGCGTGAGTTGCTCACGTCAGGCTGCCGTCATGGGCCTGCTTCTGTAAGAACGGTGAGCGACCCTCTCACCGTCCTCAGACCCCCGGTCATGGAGGCCGATAGTCCTCGGCGAAGACACGTCGGCGGCGCCCCGGCCGCCGACTGCGGAACTCGGGTGGGAGAGCTCTCTCCCGCACCCGGCCCGCCGCCTCCTTCACGAGCATGACTTGCTCGCAGGAAGAGGCGGCGCAGTCCCACTTACTCCCGCTGGAGAGCATGGCTATATAAATATTGTCCACAAATATTTCTTTATTTATTAATTTACATTTTTTATATTTATTTACGTTTATTACATTTTTTCATTTATTTCTTATTTTTTATTTTCTACCTCTTAGTTGTATTTTTCTAGAAAAGTGTTTTTTGTAGTTTTTTGAAACTATTATTGATTTTTATATTATTTATTTTTAATTATTGCATTGTCATCGGTTTTTGACAAGTGTGCAAAGTTTGAATTAAATCTGAACGTTCAAAGTAGGGCAAAATCGAGCCCAAAAGAGTTGGTTACAAATTAGCAAACATCAGGTTCACCTGATGTTTGCTTATTTGTAACCGATTTAGAATTTTTCGCTCTATGGTTTCAACCATAGAGCGAAAAATTCTAAATCTATGGGTGAAACTAATAAAAAGCTTTTTAAAAAGAAATTAAACAGAGTTCACAAACTCATATTGGAAATACATACTGTACCTACCGTAGAGTATCAATATGAGGATAACAGGAACAACTACAGCGGACTAAGAGGCCCCATACACCTACAATAAAATTACATCAATATTTTTATTTCTGTCCGAGTCTGACGAAGAAAAGTAAATTCCAAATTCGAAATTCCGATATCTGACTGAAAAATATTGATCAATATTAAGCCTACACGGTGCGAAAAAAGATATTGATCAATAAAATTTAAGCTAAGTCAAACTTTTTATTTAGTGATTGTTCAAACCTCAATATTAGCCCTACACGGTCAACTTATTGAATAACAATTTATATTGATCAATATTATTGTCCGTGTATGGGGCCTCATATAGCGGACACTTTTGAGTTCTATTTTGTCCATGTCTATTGTGCCTTTTGAATTTTATATCCATAGTTAGATCGCATCGCTGCCACTGTTGCTGTCGCTTATCAACCTTAAGGCTTCCTCCACATTACTCACGAAGTTGATCGAAGTTGGATGAGTACGATAGTGTAGAGGGGCACCTCGGCCTACTTCGTCAAAAAATTTCTTTGACTCGGGCAACTTCGCCGACGAACTTCGTTGAACTTCGCGAGTAATGTGGAGGGAGCATTACAACCACCACAGAGCACAGAGCAACGCGAACCTTGTAAAGGCGCGCGTTGCTCTGTGTCACAGAGCAATACTTGTTTTTTATTATGTAGTGATCTATGTAATAAGGGCAACCAATAGACGCTTGAAATACTCACAGAATATCGAATAGTGTGTATATTCATTATATATTAATAATTACATTAAAAGAAAATGGACATTTAAAAGGAGGTCCCATACAACAAACGTGATTTTTTGCCGTTTTTTGGAAAGGAACCCTTCTTGCGCGAGTCCGACTCGCACTTGGCCGGTTTTTTATATAAACTTTATAATAATAGATAATAGAAGGCTAATATCGAAACTGACTGTGATTTATTGGTACAGGAATCTTTTGCTGTGATTTAATCGTAGTAAGTATTGCTATGAGATAATAGTAAGACTGATTTGTTTGTAATAAAAATATTTTGATTCTAATCGATACAACAACGTAGCTAAGTAATTCGTTGATTAATTTGTAATTATAAGTACAATGACAAATTTAACTGTAATTGGTAGTTGTAAATTGTATCACACCAAAAACATCCCTGTTAAGAAGGGGCCAAGTTCCTATCGGCTAATTGTTCGCTTAAAAAAGGATTGAAATCCAATCCAATGCCAAGTTTAGCCACTTTAAAATCGATCATAATCATCTTCATCTACAGCCTGATCCACTGGTAAACATTTGCCATTCCCAAGACTCGCCACCACACCCAGTCCTCCGCCCTCCGAATCCAGCCACTACCTGCCACCGTAGTCACGTCAACGGTCCATCTGACCGAAATTCAATTTACCATACGCCCAATTTAAAAAAATATCTAAAATTATAGTAGCTTATATTCACAGGGTCATATTTCAGGATATACTGAAGCTCTATCAATGAAATTTGATATACTGCCTTAGTACTAGTATATAATTTTGTACATACAATCTTATTTCTGTACTTGCAATTGGCACAGGGGGGTCAAAAGTGGGTCGAAACGGTTCGTGTAAAAGTGTACGGCATGCGCGGTCTGTTGCTGGACTTGGCCTGCGCACTGCCGTGCGCTTAGATTAGAGATGACTGATTTAAGTTTTAGAAATTTTGTTGTTATCGTAAGTCAGATTTTGTTTTTAAGTTCTAATTGTAATTGTAATATGAAAACGAACTGTGATTGTTGAATTATGTGAAAAAGTATAGTTTAATTAAACTTCATGTTATATTAATGTTGTTGCTCTCGTAAATCTGGTGTAGTTTTATAATAAACTACTTTTTCTTAGCTTATTTAGTTTATGATCTTAATCGTTACAGCAACGTAAATAAGTAATATTTTTTTCATTTCTCCTACTCGGAAAGTAGTGTTTCCTTAATCTGATTATTGGGTGGAAAATGCTGTTTCACTCCCTAGGGAGGGAAAAACTCATACTTAACTACAAATTACTTCCCACCTAAGGGCCGGAATGAAACTTAAAATAGAACTGCTGTCAGGTCCGCTGTGAAGAGTTTTATGTAAAAAAAAACTAATTTAAAAAAATGCTGCGGCCATGCGACTTTCCCTTAGACCATATAACACGGGACTAGCCTTTGCGAACCACCGCATACAAAAATATTCTGCCAGTTTTCATACAATTGAAGGGGGAAACACAAAGACATATAAAATTTCATTGCATTTAAAAATGTATTAATCGACAAACGCGTAATGGCTGTTGTGTGTTAATTGTTATTGTACAGTCAACTACAATGTAATGTACTAGTTTAATCATATAAAATGATGTACTGATGTACAGGCTTTTCATAAAGCCAAAAGACCAAATGGTCATGTGCAATGGCAGAAAACAATGCTTAAGTAAGGCGCATCCTGTGGTTAGATGATCTAAGGACTTTCCAAACCGCCAGTGTGCAGTGTGAACTTAGCGCAAATTTCTTAGAGCGGAATAAGCTGCAACAATTAGCCCCCTTTAACACGGACCGGCTGCCGGTCTTCCGCGGTGAGTTCCATATTTAAAATTTTAAAAGTCGACATGAATTGGCGGTATATTACAATTATCAATTATTTATCTGTCTGTGACAGAATTCATAAAAATAGGTAATAATCTTTTATGTTAAGATTTGAATATTATTACTTTTACTTTATTTTTCTCTTATTCGAAATGAAAAGTAGAGTGTTTAACACGGGCAAAAGAATCAATTGCGACTCGGACTATAGCCGGTCTAAATACCTCGGGAATTGATTCTTTCCACCCTGACCTCGGTTAAAAATCTACTATTTTATTTGTAATCTTACTACACTCGAGAGCAATGAATCCGGGTCACTTAAAGAATGTTAAAAATCTCGGAAACTAAAAATGATAGGTTAATGCAATAAATTGTATTTAATAGACAATGTAATACTCCTTAAATGAAAGTAAAAAAAATATGAGTCACCATACATTTTATTAACACAAAATTACATAAAGAAAAAAAACTGCCGATCTCTCCTTAAAACAAAAATAGGAAACATGAAATTTTTGAACTTTATTACGATTTTCTTGAATTTTAATACTTCGTATTGCCTCCTCGTGCTTCCATTACTGCGTTTACGCGGTTTGGCATGCTGTACACCAAGTTCCTTATACGATTTTGGGGAATATTCTCCCATTCCTCTGTGAGAGCAATTTTGAGCTCACGAAGCGTGATTGGGGGAGGGTTTCGTTGTTTTACGCATCTGCCTAGCTCGTCCCAAGCATGCTCGATCGGGTTGATATCCGGGCTGCGCGCTGGCCACTCCATACGAGTAATGTTCATCTCTTGAAGGTAGTCATTCACAATCCTACCTGTATGAGGTCGGGCATTGTCATGCATAAATATAGCATCCTCACCTAAATTGACCATAAATGGACCAACGTGATCATTGAGGATTTCTTCCACATATCTTACGCTAGTTAAAGAGCCGTTTTCTATGATCACCAGCTCTGTGCGACTTTCAGAAGAAATTCCGGCCCACACAAGTACAGACCCACCACCGTAGGCTACTTTTTCTTCGATGCATGCTTGCTTGAATCTTTCCCCTGGTCTTCGATACACTCTGTGTCTTCCATCGTGCTTGTAGAGCATAAATTTTGATTCGTCGGAGAACATAACTTTTGACCAATCTTCAATACTCCAATTTACGTGGCTCTGGGCATACCTTAGTCTCGAAATACGATGCCCACGCTCCAGTTTAGGGCCGTTTGCAGGTCTAAGGGGTTTTAAGTTAGATTCAGCAAGCCGACGTCTTACTGTCCATGCACTTGGGTTACTTCCTCCGAGGCGTCGAAACTGATTAGTGAGTTCAGTTCCTGTGAGAAAGCGATTTCGAAGCATGGTGTTCACCAAGTATCGGTCTTCTCGTGCTGTGGTACACCTGGTTCTGCCCGTTCCTGGTCTGCGTAGGTTAGAACCAGTTTCTTCGTAACGTCGGAGAACTCTTTGTACTGTTGACAGCGACACACCGACAGTCCTGGCTGTATCGCGCTGACTCCGGCCGGTTTCCAGCATTGTAAGTATTCTGGTGCATTCTTCAGGCGTAAGCGACATAATTTCAGCTTGATTAATGAATATAGAGCACTATCAACATGGTTTATGTACCCACATAAATGACAGATTACAAACAAAAGCAACACCAAATGCTGTAATTTCGTAGTTCCATCTTCGAAAGTGGCCCTTTTTCAAATTTGATTTTTTTATGATATAACTTTACAATAACTAAGAAGTTTTAATACCTTCATTTAAGGAGTATTACATTGTCTATTAAATACAATTTATTGCATTAACCTAGCATTTTTAGTTTCCGAGATTTTTAGGATTCTTTAAGTGACCCGGATTCATTGCTCTCGAGTGTATTACGAAAACGAATTGTGAATTTTAAAATATGTGATTTATAGTTTATAGTAAGTATTAATATGTTTTATCTATTTAAATATCATTTGTTTTATTGTAATAGTTGTGAAAGAAGCTTTATTTATCTGGCTTATTTACATTTCCGGTATTATTAGCTATTTTTAACTCACAAATATTTGCCGCCGTCCGATGGAAAGTCACAGCAACATCTAGCGATTGGGGGCCACCGTCCCAGTCTGCAAGACTATAGAAAGCGGCCCCCAAGTTGGCGGCCCTATGATGTGCCTCTTCACGCTCCGCTTGAAGAACCCAGGATGGTAAGAGAAGGGAAACACGTGCGCTGGCAGGCCGTTCCAGTTTTTATGGTACGACAGAGAAACGATCTTTTGAATCGTTCAGTTGTAGCGAAGTAAGAGTGGCACCTCTGTCCAGCAGGCGTTGTTCGGGAAGGAGTGGGCGGGATTAGGTTGAAGAGTTCAGAACACTCACCGTGAAAGATACGGTAGAATGCAGCCAAAGACGCAATAGTTCTTCGCTGCGCTAACGGCCTTACCTTACCTTACCCATTATATAACAATATGTACCTATATTGTGATCATCACCATTTACTGAAATATAAATCAATCGATGAGTGTTTTTTTTCTTATCTTCTTATCTTTGACTGCCTCTGTGGCACAGTCGGTAGAGATACCGCCTGCGGCGCTGGAGGTCGTGGGTTCGATTCCCACCGGAGACAAATATTTGTGTGACCCATAAATGTTTGTCTCAAGAGTCTGGGTGTATCTATGTATAATATGTATGTATTTAAAAGTATATAAGCATTAATATCCGTGGTGGATCGTGGATACCCATAACACAAGCAGGTTATTCCTAGCTTACTTTGAGATCAGATAGCGTTGTGTGAGATGTCCGTGAATATTTATTTATTTAAATCCTAGAAGTAAACTTCTCTATTCAAATTCAAACCAAGGGACTACAACTATTTGCTTTTTACGATTAAAAGTATAGCAATATACGTGACATTAAAAAGTCTTATTAACCGACTTCAAAAAAGAGGAGGTTCTCAATTCGTACGCTATGTTTTTTTCATGTATAAGTATTACGCGATAGCGGCGCCGATTTTGATTTTTTTGTTTGAATGAGGTTACTTCTGAGGTGGTCCCATATCCAGGGTATCAAGATCTGATGCTGGGATCCAGGAGAAATCGAGGGCAACCACCGAAAATTGTTGGGACAACTAGTGCGTTTGCTAACTTTTTGATTAAGTGCTTTAATAAGTAAGTATACCTACTAAATTTAATAAAGGTCTGGAGTCGATATGATGATGGAACCGAAAGACAGTTGAGGGAATTTCTTAACGATTTACAGCAGTTACCTTGTGTTTCGGCTTGATTGATTTGTGTTGATGAGAACTTTACGCCTAGATAGATATACTTATCAGTCTACCCGTCACTTAAAATAATAATAAAAAAATAATTAAACAATAGAACCGACTTCATACAAATCCTTAAAAATAAAATATACCTAGCACATAGTGATATGTATTTTGATTTATCAGATTTTATTCAATTTAATATGGAAGTTGTTGCCATTAATAATACCTACCTACCTATACCTATGGGTTTACTTGGCGCCGACTTCAATATGATATTGAATAAAATCTGGTAAATCAAAATAATAACTTTGTGCTAGGTAAATATTTTAAAGGATTTGTATGAATTCGGTTCAATTTTTTTTTGGGAATATCTCGTCGACGCAACGTAAATCATGGTCACCCTTCTTTTAACTCGAGTTACAGGGTTTAAGTTCTGTAACTCGTGATTTTCAAGCATTAGAACTTCATTCATGATATCTACATATTCTTCGAAATCGTATCAATGATTAGCAAAAATAATGAGACCTCTACCAAATTCTGTTTAAGCTCCACTTTAAGAAACACGTGGCCGCGCGGTTCGCCCTTACGTAAGTGCTGTAGAACGAGAAGTTCAAACTTTAGGGCTATATTTTTCAAATCTACTTTTTCTTCGAAATCGTATCAGTGATTAGCAAAAAGAATTAGACTTCTACAATGCTCCGTTAATGAGAACTGGTGGCCGCGCGGTTCGCTTTATGCGGACTGCGCGGCCATAACTTTGGAGTGCCGTATGTCGTGAAGTTCAAATAGTAGGGCTTTATTTTTATAATCTACATTTTCTTCGAAATCGTATCAGTGATTAGCAAAAAGAATTAGACTTATACGTAGCTCCGTTCAAGAGAACTGGTGGCCGCGCAGTTGAATTCATGCGGACTGCGCGGCCACGGTTAAACCCTTATAACTTTCTAAATATTGACTCTTCGAATTTGCGGTTTTCACTGTTCGTTTTCTACGAATTCCTTCGAAATGCTGACATAAGTTTCTTTTTTCTACGCCATATTGGCCGAGCAATCGAAATGGACACATCCGGGTCACTTAAAGAATGTTAAAAATCTCGGAAACTAAAAATGATAGGTTAATGCAATAAATTGTATTTAATAGACAATGTAATACTCCTTAAATGAAAGTAAAAAAAATATGAGTCACCATACATTTTATTAACACAAAATTACATAAAGAAAAAACTGCCGATCTCTCCTTAAAACAAAAATAGGAAACATGAAATTTTTGAACTTTATTACGATTTTCTTGAATTTTAATACTTCGTATTGCCTCCTCGTGCTTCCATTACTGCGTTTACGCGGTTTGGCATGCTGTACACCAAGTTCCTTATACGATTTTGGGGAATATTCTCCCATTCCTCTGTGAGAGCAATTTTGAGCTCACGAAGCGTGATTGGGGGAAGGTTTCGTTGTTTTACGCATCTGCCTAGCTCGTCCCAAGCATGCTCGATCGGGTTGATATCCGGGCTGCGCGCTGGCCACTCCATACGAGTAATGTTCATCTCTTGAAGGTAGTCATTCACAATCCTACCTGTATGAGGTCGGGCATTGTCATGCATAAATATAGCATCCTCACCTAAATTGACCATAAATGGACCAACGTGATCATTGAGGATTTCTTCCACATATCTTACGCTAGTTAAAGAGCCGTTTTCTATGATCACCAGCTCTGTGTGACTTTCAGAAGAAATTCCGGCCCACACAAGTACAGACCCACCACCGTAGGCTACTTTTTCTTCGATGCATGCTTGCTTGAATCTTTCCCCTGGTCTTCGATACACTCTGTGTCTTCCATCGTGCTTGTAGAGCATAAATTTTGATTCGTCGGAGAACATAACTTTTGACCAATCTTCAATACTCCAATTTACGTGGCTCTGGGCGTATGCCCAGAGCCACGTAAATTGGTGCGTGCTAAACTGGAGCGTGGGCATCGTATTTCGAGACTAAGGTATCTTAGTCTCGAAATACGATGCCCACGCTCCAGTTTAGGGCCGTTTGCAGGTGTAAGGGGTTTTAAGTTAGATTCAGCAAGCCGACGTCTTACTGTCCATGCACTTGGGTTACTTCCTCCGAGGCGTCGAAACTGATTGGTGAGTTCAGTTCCTGTGAGAAAGCGATTTTGAAGCATGGTGTTCACCAAGTATCGGTCTTCTCGTGCTGTGGTACACCTGGTTCTGCCCGTTCCTGGTCTGCGTAGGTTAGAACCAGTTTCTTCGTAACGTCGGAGAACTCTTTGTACTGTTGACAGCGACACACCGACAGTCCTGGCTGTATCGCGCTGACTCCGGCCGGTTTCCAGCATTGTAAGTATTCTGGTGCATTCTTCAGGCGTAAGCGACATAATTTCAGCTTGATTAATGAATATAGAGCACTATCAACATGGTTTATGTACCCACATAAATGACAGATTACAAACAAAAGCAACACCAAATGCTGTAATTTCGTAGTTCCATCTTCGAAAGTGGCCCTTTTTCAAATTTGATTTTTTTATGATATAACTTTACAATAACTAAGAAGTTTTAATACCTTCATTTAAGGAGTATTACATTGTCTATTAAATACAATTTATTGCATTAACCTAGCATTTTTAGTTTCCGAGATTTTTAGGATTCTTTAAGTGACCCGGATTCATTGCTCTCGAGTGTATATTAAGGTCTATGATCCCTTCAAGTTGTAAAAAAATTAAACCTCTAATTAACGCGGAAAACAGTTACGGCGGTTTATATCGTAAAAAACGTGTATTTCGACACCTTTAAAGGAATGAAAATTAATAGGGTACCTACTTATATAACCTAGCATATAAATTATAGACTTTATGACATTAGAAAATACACACACTACGAAAAAGCGAGTTCACAATTTCGATAAATATAGACTAATGGTTTTTAACAAAAACAGATGATTCTGTACGTTGCCGTTTTATGTAGGTAGGTACTCTGAAACTACTGCGGGCCTATAAAGGCAACATTAATCTAGATTCATAGAGTTTACGTCTCTTTTCTCTACCTATCAAAAAGGGACAGCTGTTCTACAGAAGACTACTCGTGGAGCAATATAGGACTATTCCTCAATAATACTGAGTAATAATATACTAATGTACACATATTACCATAGTTTCCAAAACTTTTGGTCTCTTTTGCATCTATTTGAGCGGTCAATAATGGTATTATCTCAATACCTAATTTGCGTCAATACAAAATAACATTTTTTTAATTATTACAAGTTTGATAAAACTGCCATCTATAAGTACGCGCAGAAACTTACAAATTTAGCTACAAGGTTATTACTGTTTGGTGCTCCGGTTATTGTGAATCCGCTGTAGGTGGCGTTTGATTTGTTACTTGTAGCAGTGGCCAGATGGCGCCATGTTGCAAGCTGTTTTGCGCAGGTTGGCCATACGTCAATACAAACAAGAACACTGTGTATATTATGTATAGCTTCGAATGATAGCGGCGACCAGTAGAGCTCCGCTCAGCCACAACCTAGACTGCTTGTTTAATACGGGCCTGAACGTGTGAATGTGAACGCAGTTCTGGCTAGTACATCGCGAGTTTTAATAATATTACATTGATTTACGTGATATCGTTAGAAGTGGCGTTTACAAATGATTCCGTTGTTTAATGTTGCTAGACATTTTCAATTTACTGTGCCTATCTAGGTACTATAAAGTTCAGTGTTGCGGCTACGTTAATGCCAAAAATGTGTGGATCGATGCGTGTTACCAGTTCTAATTCTCTTAGTTATCAACAATACAGTTATTTGATTAAAATTGAAAATATCATACCTAATTAAGAATCCATGCCCTCATTTTTGCTGCAGTTAAAGTTATGCCTAATAGATGAATTTTATTAACTGCCGATTTTTCAATATGCCTTCCTTTAATCAAGAAATCAACATGGATCTTAACTCTAATGAAAGCGAAGTATTGAAGAGTGATACCAAAGATATAAAAATAAATGACAATCAGTTCATTTCAGCTCGCAAATCGTCAAAAAGTGAACCGGGAGGACTAAACACCGACCAACAACTAGCTTTTGCGTTAAGGGACTTTTTAGCTGTATCCAGTACTACGCTTAGTGATGGAGAACCTTCTCCTTCTGCGCTCGAGCAGGCGTTACCCTTCATTGATGAGCATCTCGATGATGAAAATACAGCGCCGTCTGATGAGGAGCAGCCTCCAAATCGTGAAACAGATGACGTTTTAAACAACGCTGCCTGTCGCCTTAGACGGTGGAGGGCTGCTTCGAGAAAATTGCGAAGACCGCGCATCATAAATAATTTAAATACAAGTGACGATAAGGACGGGAGCGTCAGTAAAATGTTTAACACTGGTCATACGGACTTGGCTGACCGCCTTAGGAGTCTTGCAGCGGTAGGCAATATGTCAGCTTCAGCTGGAGAGTTACTGTCGTTGGCGCCACCGGCCGCAGCGGCTACGGCGCCACCGTCTCCAGGCTGTCTACTTTCGCCTTCTCTTGCCGACCAGAGTTCTGCTGAATATTTCGTAAGTCAATAGAATTTATTACGACGTCATAATTTATCTTGATAATATACGACAGAAAAAACACTACTTTCAACGGTGTTATCAAAAGTCATATACTTACTCTGGCTATGTATGATTTGTATGACGCACGGAATGATTATTTACATAACACCTTAGTGAGCGTGCATTAGTAAGAAATACTGGAGAGAGTTGAATGTGATTACCGATTGCATTGCAACTCGTATTTATCTATCATTATTTTCATAGTCATCAGAGCGTTAGAGTAAATTGCATTGAAGCTGAATCTAACACTTTCAATATTTATTTTATGTCTGCTTTAATTTTAAGCTAGTACTTACCTACAAAGTTTTGATATCTCATACTGAAGATATTCTGTTCTAAAACCTCTGTACCGCCCCAGGAAACTGAGCAGTTATCATTATCATAAATGTCGATAATTCAAGCCAAATTCCAAACATTACTGTAAAAACTAATTAACGGGGTAGTTATATGGTGCAATATCAGCTGGAAATATGTCATGAGCAAAGCAAGGACCACAACTTGTATATTCACGCCTATTTTATAGAACACGCCCACAATCAGCAGTTGTGTTTTAAACCACGTGTAATATAACTTAGGTAAAAAATCTCATTAGTTTCGTCTATTTATTTTTCAGTATTACTTTTTTACTGACATCACTTAGGAAGATGCGTCAAAAACTAAATAGGTAGTTCATAAATATCCACGGCCAAACCTTTTCAGTTGCAGGTTGATAGATACCTATGTTTACCAGTAGAGATACACATTATAAACTCTACGTATGAACAATATAATACCTATCTATTAGGTATTGCTTACTTTGTACTCGTACATAAAACTGATAACTCACGGATATTAAAACATGTATTTTGCGTAAATTTTGATAACTTTTAGTACATCGGCTTGCGAAGCTATCAATAATATCGATCAATTTTTATGGTAAATAAAATATTAACTACGTTATTAAATAAAATATCATAATAGGAGTATCTACCGCAAATTACTCAAAGCGATATACCTACTAACCGGCGTTTTAAAAATGGACGAAATGCATTTAAGTTTCAAGAGGTACCTACCTAGGTAGTGAATGCATTCCAAAAGTTACTGGATAAAAAATATCTAAAATTGTAGAACCCTATTTTTACCGTGAGTTTATCTCGAAATTTTGGTAGATATTTAAATATATTATGTGCATTTTATGATGTGTATGTTTGAGTGTAACCAGTTCAGAGCATAGGTACTATACTTATTACTTGGGTATTTAAAATGCATGAAAATAATGAAAATTTTGTAGAAAGAAGTGAGAGTGCTAAAAGGACCACTATAATTCGATAATTATTTTGCAATATACCTAGAGAGAGTTTCTATTATTTATCAGTGTATTTATGGTAAGCGATGGGACCCTACCAGGATCTTCGGATCCTCATCTGTAAATGATCAGACTACTGACTAATAGACAAAAACTTATTGTAGAGAAGGAGCACTCGAAACAAAATGTACCGATTCATGATACCACCAACATTTTGGGAGCCGTAGACGTAGCATTTTTATGTAGGTACCTAGGTACTAAAAGTTTTTACGGAAATAGGCTTATATTTCTTTGATTAATTTGTTATGTTAATAAACGAGGAACAATGCGGTTTGTATATTTCTATCGATATTATTGTGTTAGTTCAGTTTTCGCGGTTAAACTAAACCACATTGCTAAGTCGTAGATTGATTATAATGTTACAAGTACCTAGGTACAAAGGTTACCAGATCTGTATAGAATTAGAAATAGAGGAAATAGATGTAGTTACAGGGGGTAAACTGAATAGGTAATAGGTAGTTTACTTTGTTTACTCTATGTAAGGAAAACATAACTCTACATAGTTTTACGTTTCAATAAAATAAGCTACAAAGTGACTATTAGGTACTCAATTTAACCTTGAACCTAACGTTTATCACCTACCAAACTTTTTCCTAACCTAGTTGGGGTCGGCTACTACATCACAGTAAGACTGGATGTCTTACTGCGATGTAGTTGAACTTCGATATTTTCCTTGAAGCGACTGCCGTTTTAACTCCACAACCAATATTGGCGATTGCGAAGTTCTGTAGTTAGACTGCGGTTCTTTACTTAGGGCTGGTTGTTTTTTTACAGGGGGAAATTAGGTTCCTCTGGAAGGTACCAATTTTAGGGTAGGTACAAGGTTAGCATTGTAACCTTAAATTGGTTCCTTATTTTAAATGAACTATAGCTCTTACCTCTATTTGGCTTGCTCTTATTACATTCTCATCAAACTAACAAATAATTAAAACCAAAAGCATATTGCATTTTTTTATTTTTGTTTAACAATTAGTGGAGTATATGTTACACAAATTCAAGCTGTACCCTATTGCATTGTTTGTTGCCTTTGTACGAAATTTGTATTGCGCATACGTTACGTGTGCATGAAACATATCATTGTTGGGAGGTCCCGGGGACCTAGGTCAACTGGAAGCGTTATAAATTGTTAAACATCTGCTTATGGCAGAAATGTAGAAGTATGATCGGCTTTTTCTGTGTGATTTTCTAACTCAAATTTATTAATAATTTATTTAAGTATAGCCTGTAATGTGCTCGCGGTCGTTTACCTACTCTTATAGCAGCACAACATCCCTCGTTTATTAAACCTTTTAACTTTTTGGTTACATTTAAAATGATAAAAACATTTTAAGTAGCCTTCAACATAGAGCTACATACAGCTCGTTCAATTCACATAGGTACGTTTAAAAATCGATTTCGTGAAGATAGTGTTGTAATAAATAGGTCGCCGCGCTCGGAGGTGACCCGATTGCTAACAGATCCTGAACAGAGGGTTTGTAAATTCTTTGGACTGTTTTTATTTTACATGTGAAAATCCATCATGGATGCTATGCCGGACTCTAACCGACTTATACCACACCACTGACTATGGCCAGGAGCCGTCCTAGGGTTCACAACAGACTTTGGCTATTACCAACGACTTCACCTCGAGTAGGTACTATCCCGCGTCTTCTGTGTTTGGTTCGGGTGTTTTCCCGTTTCTTGGGGCGCAAGGTGTGCGTGAAACTCTCACGCTATGTTGCCGTCTTGGCCCTGCTTCTGTAAGGGCGGCGAGTAGTCCTTATTTGAAAATTTAATCATGCAGTCCCAATTACAACTCAGCCCCAAATCCATGACACAATTCTAATCTAAAGAAAGAGCATTCAAATTTTCCATACGTTTTTGAAAATATAAACTTTGTATCAGACGTCACAAAGCACATTGAATAAATAAATATACAAACGAATTTGAGGTTTACGTTACTTATTTTTAGTATTTGCACGGTAAATTTAATCGAACATCTCCAAATACTTCTTTCACTCAAAATATACTGCCGTTTAGCGATTGTAATTTCCTTTGTTATAAAATTATGTTTCTTTTTCCTCGAATAAGTTCTCTTTTAGAGTTCTGTACTAAACAACCCATAAAGATTCGCCATTTTTTGAAACCTAACCCTTAGCATTGAAAGCATACACTTAAGAATCTAGCTCTATTGAATAGCAAGGTACCTTGTATATGCGTACGTAGGTATAACGCAATTAAAAGAAAAAAATATTTAGACAAAGCCTTGCAAGTTTGCAAATTGAGAAAATTCACCTTCCCATCAAAATTTTCAAAAGGAATAAAGAGATGAAGAATATTTTTAGAAGACTTTATCGGATATAAATTCCAGGCAAACTGATAGTTAAGCGATGCTGAAGATCGAGGTATATTTCGAAAGCGAAAGAATAGTAGTAAATTCTAAACCTGACATTGAAATGAGGACTTCAGACATAATTGTATCTAGCGTTTGGACGATGATGATGACAATATGGTTAAGGTTATTTACATTTTTTTAAAACCTGTGCATCGCTTTTTTCAGACCTCAGAAATAATTTCTGATATCTGTGATTCCGACTATCATTATTTCATATCAATTCCATTTATGTAATAACCGACTAATTTGAAACAATCATGTTTAAATTGATTCCGAGAATTCTTTGAGAGCTAATGAAGATCTTGCAAATAATATTTACTGATTTAATTGTTTTTGAAACTTAATGCATTTTAAATGTTTCAAACCATTTAAAACGAATGAAGAAGGTATGTCTGCTATTATTTGTGGTCATACATGAGTAAGTTTGAAACTTGTTCCTATGTCTACTTTTAGTAACCATTTCAATAGGTAATACGACAATGTGTAGAACTGTAGATAGATAGGGTACATTGACGTCCTACTGACGATCTCCAGCCTGCACACCTGTTTACAATGTTGCACCTGCAAGTGGTGGACCTGCTGACTATAAGAAAAGGTCATGCCATGTCACAAGATACCGAAGAAACATACTCTCAATTTGACAAAAAATAGGAGATTCCTACGTCTAGTAGCAAAGTGCAAGATTAAATGGATTGTCTACCTCGTCATCTAACAAGCGTTTGGTTGCATACAAACGTAAAAAAACACGACAGCTAAGTAGCTTTTAGTTGATTATAATAATTACCTACATAGTTGTCGTGCGTAAATCCGTACAATAGTAAAATGATCGTTGAATTCTTTTCCCTAAACTAGACAGAAATTCTGTCTCTGTATCTTAGAGAAGAATATCCATTTAAAATAATGATGGTGATGATGATGATGATGATTGCCATGAAAACTGTACTGGAAATATTATAAATTTCAAAATGAAAGTTGAAAAACAATTTGTTAAATGTTACGGAACCCTACCTTCACGGTACGCAATTGGCCTGCTGTCAGTAATGTAAAAAATGACGTTGTTTATAGAACGATAAGTAAGCCTTTCGCTCGTGAAACTGTTCGCAAATGTGAATAATTTGCAATTGAATCAAGTTTGTGACGTCAATGGGAGGTTAATCGTTCGTGTTTGTGTCCAAATATTTTGTACTCAGTCAACAATTAGCGTGGAAATAATAAGAAAAACTTGGCTAGTGTTTTTTTATAGCAGCACTTGTTCGTATCTCCTGTTTAGAGTATTTGTATAGAGTAGAGTAGTATACATCAGAGCGTTAGTTGTAACCGCAACTTCAAACCATGCTGGATCCACTTGCTTGCTCTTTTCATTTCAACTTGCTTCGGTCTTTCGGTTCCACTGACCTCGAGCGAGAGGTTCTACGGCTAATCTCGTTATTGTTCTTCTGGTGATTTCTATTCATAGGTGCCTTACCCATCTACACGACAGTACAGATAGAATATTTACATGAGGCACAAACCAGTAGGTACTGTATTTATTTGCATGTTTAGTAAATGTATGCATGCACTTGATCCACCAGAGTTCTCTTTCACCTTTTAAATTGTTTTATCTCACTGTCTTCTTATGTCAGCCTGCTGGTAGACTTATTTTCGAAGTAAATAAAGCCATTGCATTTTATTCTCCTAACTACATCTTAGTATGCAGTGTACTATGAGTTATTCTGTGATCTTATTGTTAATATGTGGAGGTATGCAACTGATCCTACTAATATTATAAATCTGAAATTTTGTGAAGATGTTTGGATGTTTAGATGTTTGGATGTTTGGATGTTTGGATGTTTAGATGTTTAGATGTTTAGATGTTTGGATGTTTGAATGTTTGGATGTTTGTTGAATCGAGCTGAAATTTGGTACAGAGACAGCTGATAGTCTGGAATAATATGTATGTCTACTTTTCATCCCGGAAATAAGTTCCCACGGGAAGCAGCAACGGGTACCATATTTCACGAGGGTGAAGCCGTGAGCATCATCTAGTAATAAATAAATACCCACCGAAAAGTTATAGAGTTATACCATCATCAAATTAATACCTATGTTTCTTTCTTTTATATCGATAATCGTTAACGCCCATGTCCAAACGTCACGTCAGTTGACGGTCAGCAACTATAAGCATGAATGATAAATCGATTGACACTAACGGCGCCGGCGCATTGTTCAATAACAATCGTGAAGTTGGATTTCAGTCTTTTTTTTCTAACAATGATTAGGTACTTAAATAACAATGAAATAAACAGTTCAGGCTTTACACAAACAAACATGCATATCATCACTCCTGTTTCCCATTGGGGAAGACAGAGCTCTAGACAGAGACAATAGCTTTCCACTTGCTACGGTTCTGACTATCGCTTCTTCTACTTTCACAAGTGTTATACACGCTCGCTGGTTAAAGATATTCTTGACTTGGCCTATCACTAACTTACAGTATTAAATCTAAGCAACATGATTAAACGATACGACCATCGAAACTTGCGTAGATATGTTATTTTGAGAACAAAAGCAAAATATGCGCGAATAATATGCCTCTGTATACCCCTTCTGGGATAAAGGGCTGGACATATATTTATTTGGAGAACTATAGACTGTGTTCCTAAAGATTACCTAAATACTTCTAAAAAATCTTGCAAAAGAAAAAGAACTTACAGGACTGTTTCTAAAGACTAACCAAGAACTTACAAAACTTATACAACTGTGTAGTATGACTCAAGGGTTCAATGGTATATAATTTTGAGGTTAGGTAATGTACTGTTTTCTTACGAATACGTAATGTAAAGAATCTCTCTTTCGTCCTCGATATATTTTCGATGGCTAACAATAAGAGAGGCGTGGTGATATTGTGTTGCAAAGTTGATCGTTTATGTGAAATTCATGAGATACAGTATGGTGAGGCAGACAGACTTACGGACAGCAAAGTCTCAGTTATGGAGTACGAAACGGCCTCCATGACCGGGGTCCTGAGGACGGTGGGGGTCACTGTCCTTACAGAAGCAGGCACTAGACGACAGCGTGACGTGATAGTTCCACGCACGCCACACGCCCCAAGAACACCCGAACAACCCTCAAAGACACGGGATAGCATCCGAACCTCCTAGGTGAGGCCGCAGTGTTAGCCAAGGTTTTTTTGGGAATCCTGAAGATATCCCTCCAAGGGCTTACCCGGGGCTCCCAACCGTAGTCAGTAGGTAGGGAACGTGTTCGTTTTTAGTCGGTAATAGTCCGGCAAAGTTAAATAGCACCCATGACAGATTTTCCACGCTTAAAATAAAAATGTAAAGATTATGTAATACACGTAGTTTAAAAAAGTTAGATTCTATTCTACCATATATAGATAGATACAAGTGCATCCACGCAGGTCACATCATGACTGACCCTCACCAGTGCCACCCGCCTTTGTAGCATGCTCTACATTTTGATTGGCTCAGACAAATATAGATTTTAATTTAACTTCAGACTGAGATTGTCTCAGTTCAATGAATCTGTTAAAACAAAGGAAGCTGTTCTGAATGTAGGCAGGGATCTTTTCATTTATAGCAATCTAATATAATAAGTGATGGTGATCAAACCTGTTCAATAATGTGTTTAATTTGATCTCATACTAATTAATAGTTCATTATAGTTTTCTTTTCGCATCTTATTAATATTTTTAAAACATTACTAACCTCTCGATGTTTCGGTTACTTTTATTGCAATAGCCGTGATATCCGGAAAAGATCCGAGAAAATGAATAAAACCAGTTCAAAATTTATCTCTTATTTTCCCTACGAGCAAGAATGTACGCAAAGATATATTTTCCAAATCTATGGCTGTAGTCGGCAGAATGATAATCCCATGCGATTGAGCGGTGTGAGAGTGTTGCCAAGCAACTCATACCTACTCGGTGTCACGCAATATAGGACAAAATCTTTTCAAATGTTTACGACTAAAATAATATTAAGTACCTACATACAGTACTAATATATTACGTGCAGTGGATAAGCTTTTGGAAACTAACCCCACTTCACATTGTACGCGTAGACTTATAATTCTATGATTGTACGAATATCAGAATCAGAATTTAGATAGTATAGCTATTATCAGTCCTTGCTAAAATCTACAGATTGTACAGTTAGAGAAAGGAAGTGATTTATCAGATTTTACAAAAGTTCCTGTGAGATCAAATTATAACTAAGATTGACTTTTCTAACGCAGGTGAGATGTTGTTAACAGTGTTATTTCAAACTTGACACATGTATGACGGAAATATAACACACACGATAAAGAGAGCAATGGTCACTGTCATGATATTATTGTAAGAAGAATTCGAGCTTATTGTTTCGTGACATTGAAATAAACCTCAAATGTTAGGATAGAAGGTAGGGGAAGAAGGATCACTCGTAAGGACGATTGTACCACATCCATACACCACCATACGTATTTCGATGTTCCATAATCCAATAATGTGGGAGTAAGTGTATCAATACACTTTTATCCGAAAGTTATTTTTAATTCTATCTGATTTACTTCATAGCAGTCATAAATATCTTACCTTGGCAAATTATTGTGTATCAATACATTAACTTTTTAAAACATGCTCAAACTAAAACATTTAAAATGTAGTGTGCTATCTTCCAACCATATTTTCTTCCTAATTACCAACGAAGTACTCTATCGATTTGACTGATCTATTAAAGCACAGCTCAAGCCGTAGATACCTACCTAGTTCGTAGCTTTTTTTTCATAGCCTTTTATGAAGTACCTAAGCTTCCAACAACAAAGGATTCTTTGAACCTTTGAGGCGGGCTTATTGATTTTCGAAACCGCATGACTAGACCAATATAAAACGAAGTAATACTGGCAGGGCCTTGGTATGTACCTACATGTCGTACAATAAGAAAAATACATTTGCCCCATTCACAACACTTATAAGTAAACAAAAAAATCCTTAAAGATTCTCATAAATATGAACGTTTGCAACATCAGAGGCGCCATTCTCGCGCTGCCGACCCTGTTAAAACCTTCTGAGACCCCTTTTGAAGAACCCCATACTGTAGGCGCTTGGGAAAAAAGAGGCAGGGAGACCGTTCCACAACCTAAGCGTGCGCGGAAGAAAACCCCTATGGGATCTAACCGTGCTCCAACGCACGGTTGTAGAATGTGAGGATGAACTCCCTGTCTGTGGCGAGCGGTGCGATGATAGAACGTAGCCGTGGGCATCATATCAAACAATTCCTCAGAGCACATACCATTGTACAGGCGGTAGAACACACTTAAGGAGGCAAACCAGTGAACCGATTCTGATAACGTTTTGTATACCCACGAGAGACAGAACAGAGCTCCAGAAAGTACACAGACCTAGGTACGTTTTATTACGAGAACAAGTTCCTATGGGAAATGTATGTAGGTATGAGAAAATCTCACCAAGGACGGTGCCGCGAGCATAACTGGTACAAAATAAATAATATGTTACTTAGAGGCTCCATTTTAGATTTAATAGCACCTTACTTGACTGTGACAAGGTGATGTATGTCTGCATATTCGAGTGCTCAAGGCATTGAAACTGAATCAGGTTATCTTAAACGTCAGCGAGTAAAATTATCTATAATCCACCTGTGACCTTCTATAGTTTTGTCGTAATGAGTTCACTCAAAGAAAAATACTTGTTCTTATATAGTTGAACAACTATTTATAAATCGATGTTACACGTATTACGCATATAAAATGGTTTAGTTGACCTAATAAATTTTACAAAAACTTGACCAGTACATTTGTAGTTCCGATGTAATAGGAGACAAGCCGATTGCCGTCATTGGGCACTTATGCAGCATATAAACATTGTGTAATTTGAACCAAAATTCCAACAATGAGGACAGGTGTTACACATCCACAAATAAGTACAACATCTGCATTTCTGCAGTATTATCCTACTAATATCATAAATGCGAAAGTTTGTGAGTGTGGATGTTTGTTACTCTTTCACGCTCTAACGGCTGACTGTATCTGGCTGAAATTCGGTACAAGGGTAGATATAGGTCTGGAATAACACATAGGCTACTTTTTAACCCGGGAATAAATTCCCACGGGAAGCGAAAACGGGAACAAAACTTGACGCGGTCGGAGCTGTGGGCGTCAGCCAGTATTGTAACAGTTCACAGTTTACTTATTTTGTTGACAGACTCGTTAAATAAAACGAGTGTTATGTCATGTTGTCTTAGTTGGAGCGTCGATGTTCTGTGTAGGTACTGTATTCGGGTCGATCTCTCCTCAAACCGAGAATCGCGGCGACTGCGGTGCCTCGGAAAGCGCGCCCTCATGACCCAAATTTCCGTTATGACGTCATTGAACACCGACCACTGTATGTGGGTCGAGTCGTGCGCCACACCAGCTAACGTCGACCCACTCTGCATTTGGATACTGCACTAACCCGATAAGATTACAGATTGCACACATTAGACGTATAAGTCAAACTAGTTTTAAAAGTTTAAATAGGTGTACTTATCAACTATTTAAACTTGCTTCACTTATACGTTATACGTCTAAGTTTAAGTTTCTAAGTTTCCAATTTTACGTATAAAATTAAGATGTCAAAGAATAATATTCCTAACCTAATGAAGTTTTCTGAATTAAATCTTAATGTTTCAAATAGCTGTTTGATTTGAAGTAAAACTTGTAATTTTTTGCCGAATTTTAAGGGTTTTCGGGTCTCGTACTATAAAAGCACAGTAATATTAAACGGGATATTTTTAAATGCCCATCTGTTTAATTTTTCTGCACACTAAGTAACTCCACTAATTTACTGAATGCAAACCGCAAAATTAAATGCTGTGCAAAAAAACCAATTGATTAACTAAACATGTTCTACTTAAATAACTTAAATATTACTCTGAACGAGATGATCTTTTTAATCGAATTGACACCAAAAATGTGGTTCGTACATCGAATATATGATTTGTAAAACAGAAACACGAATTGTATATCAAAAATACTAACTTGCACTCTAAATTGTACAATCTCATAACGGAATAGGTTAGGTTAGGTTAGACTTTTTTTTTTTTGTTTAATAAAATTTAATTTTGTAAAGGTGACTGATTAAATTGGGGTTTTACTTAGAATAAACGATGTTCCTAAAAGTAAATTAGGCGATGGTTTTCCTTAAAAAAGTTTTAACATTTTTGTTGAACTAAGGAATTGTTAGATATACTATTTTGATAATAGTTATTCGTTCAGTAAAACAGTTATGCAAATAGCATTAATCAGTATAATGAATTTGATTTATTTAGTGTGCATAATTAGTGTGAAGTCAGTATTTTTGGTTTAACTTTGAAATATTTAGTTCAGAAAAAGGGAATATACAGATATCGATTTAAATATATGCCACATTAAACTACAACAAACCAGGTTTGCCGATGTACCTTGCGTACTTGTAACTTGCGATGTTGTGCAAAGTTGAGTGTATGTATCAGGTAATATGTACTACGTAATAAGGCTTTCCTCTCAATATATTAGTCGTCATCGTGTAACGAGTGCGTATTACTATCATCCTCTCTGCCAACACATGTTCGACAGTCCGAGACCTCAGTACAACCGTCACGACAGTCCGCTCAAGGCAATTGGGTTCAAGATACGACCTTCTCAACTCTATACCAATCCATATCCATACTAATATCATAAATTAGAAAGTGTATTTATTTGTTTTTTCAGTTTTTAAATGCCGCATTGAATGGAATGTACTCGTATGATATTGATGAGCCTAATCTTTAAAATTGAGATACATAGGTAGTTATATTTTGTCTGAAGTTTTTAAGGACTACTTCTATGCTTCGGAAAACTCGATTAACGACTGCCATGCGACTGGGACCGGGCAACCGGGACCAATGGCGTAACGTGCCTTATGAACATTTTGACATTTGTTTGTTTTAAATGTCAAAATGTCACATCTCAGAAAAAGCATTAGTGGTGCTTCGCAGTTCTCGTTTACAAAACGTTGAGTTTGCAGGGCTACATCGATTTTTGTACGTAGGTGTACGAGTATGAGAAATATCGTTCAAAAGAGTTGTAGGAAAATATCATGGACCGGAAAAAGTGCTCTTTATTATAAACTAGCTGATGCCCGCAGCTTTGCCCGCCTAAAATCTGTTCCCGTTCCCGCTTCCCGTATTTTATCCCCTTGGGGGTAGATTTTATCAAAATCCTTTCTTAGCGGATGGCTACGTCATAACATCTACCTGCATGCCAAATTTCAGCCCGATCCGTCCAGTGGTTTGGGCTGTGCGTTGATAGATCACTATGTCAGTCAGTCAGTCACCTTTGAGTTATATATATTTAGATTCCGTACATATTCTTATGCCATGTTTTTCATATAATCATCCTATGGGAATTGGAAATCCCTATTGAAATTTGTAAACATAGACACCCACACGGTCGTTTGTTTTGGGTGATATGTTCCAAATAGTATGATATTAGTATGTGTAAACATCTCTGAATCAACACTTCGCTAAAATTAGAGAACGATGGATGGAAATGATATAATGTTTGTATATTTGTGTGTTACATTTTATGACTGTAATGTCAACGCAACCATTGCGTGTGGGTTTTCAGGTTAATTTCAAATCAAAGAGTAGCTACTCTGTACGAAATGATTGTGTATTGTCTACATCATAATAGTTAGGTTATTTCAGTTATTATAATAACTGCGAAAATTTGTGAAGACAGATGAATGTTTGTTACCCAATAGCGCCCAATATAATAAGTACAAGGGTTTTCTTTCGTTTATTCTACCGTACCTCAATAAAGGTTTTGAAACCAAGGATTCAGGCCTGCTTCGAACTTGGATAGTAGCACGTGTACAATACGATATCAATATAGATTTCATATTTGTACTGAACATTTATAATAACTGCATTTTGAACTGCAGGGGTTGTATTTGTGGAAGCCAGAACTCTTGGCTGTTGGAATTTAGGTTCGAATAACAGGAGATAATATTAAAAGATTAATATAACTATGCTAGTTATATACAGGATGAATTTTTCGAAAGGGATTGGATGGCCAAATCCGAAAAGGAATAGCGAAAAATGCTCAAAGGAGTCACGAGCCCGATTTTGATGAAACTTAAAACCTCATCATTAGATTTTTGAAAAATCTATAATCCTAGCTGGGAATCGAACCTATTGATTTTGAAAAAAAAAATATATCCTGTATTATTTCACCATAGCATAGTGTTGCTGTTATGGATCTTATTGTGGGAAGTAATGACATACGGCAAACTAAAGGAAAGTGCTCATCTTTAACAAAATACAATTTATTTTTTTACGTTAACTGATTAATTGTTTAAAATGTAGACCATTGTTTTCAACACATAGCTGGATTCGAGACCTCAAGGATCGTACTGCATTCAATATTATTGATTCCGTTTAGAACATTCTCCAAAGAATCATTCTGAGCATTATTTAAAACACGGAGTAGTTACGATGTATTCTGGGATTTCAAACGAAACTAATTATGATATAAAATTTAGGTACATGAAATATGAATTCTATTAAAATTTCAAACTTTCCTTAAATTTTCCGTATATCATTACTTCGCAGAATTTGATCCTTATCAGCGACACTATCGAATGGTGTAATAATAAAGGGTGTGTTTTTTTTTCAAAATCAATGGGTTTGATTCCCCAGCTAGGATTATTGGTTTTTCAAAAATCTAATGATGAGGTTTTAAGTTTCATCAAAATCGGGCTCGTGACTCCTTTGAGCATTTTTCGCTATTCCTTATCGTTTCGGATTTGGCCATCCAATCCCTTTCGAAAAATTCATCCTGTATGTTATCTCCAGTATTGTGTCCACGGACGTCATCAAGCTTGCCCTTTACATGGGAGACTGTGTAATTCACCTCTGTCTAATACTTCGAGAATATATGCGTGATATGATGATGATGGTACATTAAGAAAATATTCAAACCCTAAGATATAATCAGTCTCAATAATTTGGTTTATTGGTAAATTCAGAGATTATCTTCAAATAAGAAAATTCAAAATGGTTTTAGTTCCCCAACATATTTATTGGTAAACTAGCGAGTTGATGTATGTATGAGTACGTCTGTAAGGGCAATTAATTTTATTATGTAAAGAACATCAGCAATGACAACTTCGAACGTAACTAACTTGGATTAGTCACTCAATTAATGATTAATTTTATTCAAACTAACCTTGTTACGAATACAAAAGATGCCTAGACTCTTTAATACGTTTAGCAATCGTATTCAACAAATAAACAATACTATTTATTTCTCATTTTGCCCCAAAAGGTTGTCGTTGTGAATAGACTGATGTTTGTTACTCGCGGATGGACAGTGATCACCTTTCAGCCAACTTAAACTTCAGTCTGTGCGCTTAGATCTTTTAAAGTACTCAGCGGATTTCAATGCAGTGCAGTGTTCAGCAATGGACACGAGTGATTAAAAAGGAAGCTTTATATTTATAACTAGCTGACCCCGCAACTTCGTTTACGTCACATAAGGTGTATGAAAGGAGAGGTATTTCTTCATCAGACTCATCTAGCAGCGTGTGAAACTGCCCTGTTTGCTTAATCATAAAAGAGCTTAAAGATTAAGTCTATTTTAAAACAATTCTTCGGCGCCTTCAATAAAAATTCTTTTATGATTAAGCCTAAACGCCAGTTTAGATTTACACTCACATTCAAAGAAAAGAAACCCCTACAATCAAAGGTGCTCGGGTCAGGCAGGTAGTTATTGTACAAATAGTAAATTTAGTAATCGTATCTCACCTAGAGGCTATCACCACTATTGCTCAACGATGTCACTGAATGATATAGGACTATAGGTTGTACTCGTTGGTTATCAGATATCAGTGCATTAACACTACCACACGGATGAATGTGGCAGAGCATTTTGATACCGATACGTTTAGCAATGTTTTGTGATTGATCCTCAGGTTATATGTACTTGATTAAATGAATATGAGTACGATGTATGCAATACATAGCTGATACTTCAAAATATATTCTAAAGGTCCACTTTTCACTGATATTTTCAACGTACAGACGAATTTGAGAATGCATGGTCAATCCGAAACGAAATTGCTTTGCACTGAGAATTGACGCCATCTCTCGGATAACATTGGAAGTCAAGTATCTAGCGTCGCCGATTTTTTAATAACTCACACAGGAACGCGATTATTGTCAAAATATCAACTCATTCATCTTTTGAGTAATGTAAATATGCCATCTAGTACATTTTTTTGTTATTCTAAGGTGTATATGCAATATTATATTCGAGTAAAGTTGCGCCATCTAGTGGAGTTTTTCTGAATTTGGACTCAAATGTGCATGGGATTATAGATCTTAAGGGGCCCATGCAATATTGGAGGTGACTGTACCTTTTCAATCTCTGCTTGCCTATAGTAGTATTGACTAATATTATTTAATGATCAAATTATGAACATAGTCTAATGGTAAAAACACTTTGCATGTTCAAAATACGCTGGTATCTAATACTGCAACATTTTACGTAGAACTTCAATATTCGTAAAAGTGAAATGTTTTTGAATTATGTAGCGAGCAATAAATTTTCTTACCTCATAAATGCTATTACATAAAATTCATATTCTTTATTGCGATGACATTTTTAAATTTATGAGAGGTGGTGTCTCCGCCCAAAAGCTCAAAATAATCTTGTGTGCATCTATGAAACAACATTTCATAGTAACGTTGTATTATTGGGTAGAGTATAACTAAAAACTTTGTAACTATTGTTTAGTAAAATATTGTTAAGTAAATTATTTTATTCCTTCTTTTGGACATTCTCACACAACATCATCTAGCCCAAATTAAGCTAATATAAGCTTATGCTATGGTATCTAGGTCGGTGTATCTAGACGACAAAATATAGACATACTTATATATTTCTAAATACTAAAAATAAATATATTAGATTAATTACACCCAGACACAACAAATTAATCTGCTCTCGTCACACAAAGAGATTTGTTCTGGGTGGGAATCTAACCCATGACCTACGAAACCTTAGTCAGGTACACTCACTAATCACTGGAACACGAGGTCAGTTCTTCTTACATGAAGGTAATGTACACTATATAGGAGGCAGAAAAGAAATGGGAGTATAAAGAAATAAAAGTACTTCTCCATCCAAAGGTAGCGTGGTAGAAATCGCTTTTAGTGATAAGGCCGCCCATTGTACCTGCTTCTTGTTAGGAATCTATGTGCTCTGTTTAGGTATATTTACATGGTGTACAATAAAGTGTATAATAAATAAATGGGATAGAATCAATGCTCGAAATAGAATTTTTCCTCCCTTTCTCTCTTACAATTAGTTGTGGTTATCCTTAACTGTTGTACGTTAGGGTTTACGAATCGAGGGTGTGAGGCGGGTTCTTCTCCTTCCCCTCCTTTATTATCGTTCTTGGATGGATGTCCGCCATGTAACGCCTGATTCACAGAGCCCCGTGTGGATTGACAGAGCCGCGTTTGGCGATGGGGTCCCGTGTTGCGACGGGTACCAGTACAAAATGTCGCCACCCCAATACATCCCGAGGGTGTCGTAAGAGGCGACTAAGGAAACACTTTCACAAATAGATCTATTGCGTAGAGAAGGAAAACTCGAAATGAAACCCGGTTGTCAGTAAAATGACAATCGCTAAGCCAAGTTGAAGGCCTTATGGGCGACTTGAAAAAAAATTCAACTGTGTTTCGCGGCGACCTGCGCCTGTCCACGGCACGGCAATAGGCTCACCACCTATTACGTGGGACATACAACTATAAGGTAGAATGTGGGCGTATACAATACCTCTGCCTACCCCTTCGGGGATTAGGTACGGCGTGATTATATGCGTCGAGGATTATATGTATGTATGTAACGCCTGATTCCATTAGTTAATTGAAATTTGTTAATCAGTTCTGTAGTTTCAGACTTTATGAAAAAAATCTTTCCTCCTTAGAATATAAATATCAACCATCGATCATAATCGTACTCATCCTAGTGCCCTGGTACTAGATGGTTCTCTATGGCTTCCCTTATACTATACTACACTCCAAAGCTAAAGTTTCAGATTACCAATACAAAACTTTTACTTGAGAGTTCGGGATTGACCTTTCCTGTAATTACGATCTGCTTCCGACGTTCGTGACCTAGATCTTCATGTAGATACACGAATAAACATTTCCAGTAGGTTCAATTATCAATGTAGGTACTGCTCGTTCGCTCTAACTTTGCCGTTCGGCTCCATACTAAAGTCGAATTTTTGATTAGACGAAGTAAATTGATAGCAACTAATGTCACTTCTTCATATAATGTTGCGTATTTTCTATGACGAAGTGACATTAGCTACTGTCAATTTACTTCGTCTAATTAACAATTCGGGTATACGCCTCTACGCCAGCGGCAAAGTTAGAGCGAACGGGTAGTAACCAATTTCGAATCCACTGAATACGCACCTAAAATTCTTCGACATCCATTCAGCCGTATAAAAAGAGCTCAGTCACATATACCTACTCGCACAAAAGAATTTAATATACTTAAAGACCTGTACCTTATCAATTGCTATATCGTTTTTTTTTTTATACTACTTAGGTGGCAGACAAGCTTACGGCCCACCGGAAGGTTGGTAACCGTAGCCTATAGACGTTTGCAACACCAGAGGCGCTACACACGCGCTGCCGACCCGGGCGCAGGTTGTGACGACCCACAGTTAAAAATTTTTTTGTCAAGCCGCCCGTAATAATAATATAATAATTTATTCATACACACAAGTTAGTAATACATGACAAAGCCAATATAAATAATACAGTCTTATATACAACACATTGGTTTGAACCGTTGTCACCTGTACTAGTGGAAATTCACTGTATCACAGGTGACATCGTATTTTACATTCAAAAACAAGTAAGCATAAGTGATTAATTACAATCCAAGCATTACACCAACAAAGATACACGTTATGATGTGTGAAAATGTCCTGTGAGAAAGAAGTGTGTGCATGTGGGCATGTTTGTTATTGTTAGATTGTATTTTTTTTCTGCATTAGTACATGTGTTGGTATGCGTATTTTAAGATGGTGTTTTTAAAAAATCTTCGGTCTGGTCATAGTCTAAAGCCTTTAGCCACTCTGTTAAACTTTGTTTGAAATTCTTTTTATTGAGAGGATGGATGTAGATCTTTTTATTGATACGGTTATATAGCCTAGGGCTGAAAAAATAATAGCTACGACCGGCAAAAGACGTTCTGTGAGCCTTATATTCGCAAATTCGGTCACGTCTACGTTTCCTGGATTTAATATATGGCACCTCTGCATGCTTACGTAGAGCCGTCTGGAGCACAAAGAGCTGTCTCACAGTAAGGACTGAAAACTCTTGATATAATGTCGATGTTGGGTACCTAAAAGGTTTACGTAGCAGAACCTTAAGAACAGCTCTCTGTGCCCTTTCAGCTTCAAGCAATAAATTCTGAGATGCATTACCCCACACCGGGACGCAATAACCAATTATAGATTGCACCAGCGCGAAGTAGACAAGTTTCAATGTATTGGTGTCCGCTGAAGATCTTAATTTTTTCATGACGTACATTAACTTTCTGGTGCGTGTTGAGATATTATGAATATGCGTATCCCAGCGGAGGAAAGAGTCAATATATACGCCAAGATACTTGACACAAGATGCGTGTGCTATTGGTAGGCAGTCACAATCACCGCCCACTCCACCACATGTATGAGCCCTTATTTGTAAGTCATTTAGCGGTTGATGGGAAGAGTAGCAGGAAAATGTAACAAAATTTGTCTTTTCAACGTTCAGTGTGAGAAGACTGGTAGCCAACCACGACATAACTAAAGATAGGGCCTTTTCAGCATGACTATAGGTCTCCAGCCAGCTTCTACCATGAACAATTAAAGCTGTGTCATCAGCATACGTGATAATTTTGCACTGTGTTACTGGAAGCCGACTTAAGTCATTTGCGTACACAATAAATAGCGTCGGACCCAGTACACTTCCCTGTGGAACGCCGTAGGTGAGGGATTCTGCGTCACTAATTTGCTGACCAATCTTCACACACTGAGTGCGACCCCCTAAGTAGCTCCGGAACAAGTCCAGAACTATTCCTCTTATTCCTATGGATTCCATCCTGTCAAGAAGCAAAGGGACAGAGACACTGTCAAAAGCCTTAGAGAGGTCTAAAAATATTGCTAATGTTTTGTACTTCTTATCAATCAATTTAACAACAGAGTCTGTTAAGGCGACAACAGCATCTTCCGTTGATTTACCCTTAACGAAACCAAACTGATTGTCTGTAATAAGGTTAATGTGACTGAGGTAATTTAAGAGTCGTTTGTTGATGCATTTTTCAAGGACTTTCGACATTGCTGTCAGAACTGAAATCGGCCTGTAGTTGACAACATCTTCCCTGTCCCCACTCTTAAAGACAGGATGGACGAGTGCTTTTTTAAACACCGTAGGAAAAGTTCCCGTTGATAGAGCAAGATTAAATATATGCTTTAGAGGTGGGATTAGGTACTGACGAGCCGATTTTAAGATAGCAGTGGGAATATTGTCCCACCCTACAGCAGAGCTGTTTTTTAAATCCAAGATTGTGGCATCCAGTTCAGATTCAGTAATATCCGAAAAAGCCATAGAGTTGCCGTCATTATTTTGTGGTGGTAGTTTAGGTGCACATATTGCTTCCTGCAATATGTTTTTCTTGATATTTGAGGCTAACGTTTCGCCTATTTTAGAGAAGTATCGATTTAAAATATTAACAGATTCTCCAGGATCGCTGTGTAAGTTTAGAAGCTCTGTTGGAGGCAATTTTTGTTTACTTGTCCCAGTGATAGACTTAATGGCGTCCCATGTAGCTCTTGAGTTACCTCTAGCCCCCTCAAGTTGACTTCTGTTATATTGGCTTTTAAGGTCTTTCAAAAGGTTATTGCAAAAATTGCGGTATCGTTTGTAGGTCGTTTGAAGGATTATGTTGTTAGGTGATTGTCTACATTTTTTGTGAAGGGAATCTCTATTTCTGATACATTTGAGGAGGCCAGGAGTAACCCAAGGTCTAATAATTATTTTCTTACGTGGTACCTTATCCTGTTTAGAATGTTGCTTAATAATTCTAGATAATTGAGCTGTAAGTGTTTCAGCAGCAATGTTGGTATCATTCAACTGTTGTATGTAGGAGAAATCAAACTTTTGTATGTCTGTTACAATTGATGGCAAATCCATGCGGTTGACATATTGAGATGGTTTTATGGATATATTAGTGTCAAGGCTCAATAATGTAGGCAGGTGATCAGTTATATGAGTATTCAGAACTAGTGACATAGCCTGTCTAGGAGTTCGCAGTAGTATGTGATCCAGGCAACGACCTTTTCGTGTTGGCATGAGATGAGCCGGAAACAAATCATGCGATGAACATATGTCAAGATACTCATCAGCTTGATCATCCATTTGCCCGGGGAGGATGTTTATATTAATGTCACCAGTAATAGTTATGGATTTATAGGCCCGTAATGAGGAGAGCGTAGTATTAAGACTGCTAAGGAAAGCTTTCTTATCTATATAGGAAGGGGAACGATATATACCAACCACAGCAACATCTCCGGTCATACAAATTAGACAGTTGGCATCCCTAAATATTGGTTGGTAAACACGGTGTACTAGATCGGTTCTGACATAAACACATACGCCTTCATTCTGGTTAGAGTGTGTAGAGTGATATCCCGAAAAACCATTCAGAATCGGTATTGTTGAAACTTTACTCAACCAGCACTCTGTTAAAACTATTATATCATGGGTAACTCCCGTATTATGGAGTAATGTGACTAGCTCATCAAAATGACAATCGATACTACGTATATTCAAATGAAAAATATTCAATTTCTTAGTGTTTTTGTATACATATTGAGAACATTGATTCGGATCACATAGCCGTGACCTAGACACCCTCATGCTGTCCAGGTCATCTGAAATTTTGTTTAGAGGATCAACGAGGATAGTAGTTGCAGTCTAGGCAGGACCAAGTCGTTACATAATATATACCCTGCAAACCGCGTGAGATCAACCACATAGAGTTATCAGATGCGCCATCAGTTACCGTAAACAACATATCGCAAATAATTTTATTAGCGAATAATGCTATATGCTGTAGACCATGGGCGAGAGAAGGTTTGCTATGTAATGGCTTTTGATGCGTGTGGGCCCTTATCTTCGGTGTGTGTATGGAATGCATATCGTGTTGCTGTGGGCAGTAGTCTAAGTATACAATTAGTGTAAAAAATATTTCTATCAATAATATAAACAGAATCATACTTAGCATAAGATACAAGTAAGCTCGGCAATATAATAATATAATCACAGAGACACCAAGTGGTAACCAGATATCTCTATTTGTTAGTAATTTTAGAAATATATAAAATACAACTGAATTCAAAGTCTTATTAGAATTATAGATATTTAACAATGTTATCAGACAGCATTCACAAACTAATGAGAATAGTCTTATAATATGTTTTTTAATGAACAATGTTTGTGATTTCAGGCTTTTCGTAATTAGGTGAAAAAGACAGTTAACCTGACCTAAGTAACTTCTTGAGACATGAAGTACTTTTGACAATATACGACTCTGATCCTTCGCGTTGTCTAAGAAAAATCTTCCCATTACGCGTCCAGCAGTACCGGTAATCGTGAGTCTTTGCGAACTTTCGGGCGTCATAAAAAAGCTGTCGTACATAGCCCGGAAGGTGTTCATCTATGTAGACAGGTTGACGCTGGCCCTTAATGCCAATAGTATCAGTACTGAGTTTTTCGGTGACTGGATGAGTTTTATTGTATGAGCGGGAAGCAATTATTATTTGATTTTTGGTGGGTACTGATAGCAGCTCAGCCACAATGGGTCTAGTTGAACCTTTTTTACCCGGTAGACGGTAAACATCACGCAGGTCAGACTCAGATATGTTAGATTGAACAGCGTTGCAGGTATTTAGGATAATGGATGTGAGGTCGCTAGTGGATTCGTTATCACACTGAGGTACATTTCTGATCTCAATGCACGAGCTACGCGAGCTCAACTGTAAGTCATGTACTTTCATTTCCAATGACGTAATATAGTTACGGTGCTCCATGTTTTCCTTTTCCAACTTTTCTATGGTTTGTCGCATGGATTCATACTGTTGGTTAATGAAGTCCATGGATTTTTCGATGCCACTGTTCGTTTCTTGAAGTTTCTTATTTTGTAACTTTATCTCTGCAATATCTGATGTCAACTTTTTTAACAATTTATCTTGGTCTTCTTTCCAAGTGGCTAATAAGTCCATGATTTTTAAGCTATTGCATAGCTTCTATCGCGGGCCTTGCGTGGAGACCGAATCCAGAAATTGTGTCACGAAAACGAATCACACTCTCGGCTACCTTCGGCCACGTTCGTATATCTCGTCTCGCACTTCATAAATTTTTTGTTTACGTCAATTATGAACTCTGCAGTCGTTATATTACCACTGGATTGGCTGTCTCATACAAATGACAGCGAATTATTTGTGCCGATTTGAAACGCCTCTAGAGCTGGTTCAAGGAACTAAATCTGACGTATCATGCAAATGACTTCCCGTATCGCGCCGGGAATTACGAATTATTTTGTAATTTAAGGACTTTTGTGCAGTTTAGTGAGGATTTGTGTGGTTACAAAAAAGCATTATACATGGTGAAATGTGTGTTTTGCAAAATTAGCTTCAAAAAAGGGAGCAACATTAGATTTCACAGGTAAGTTGATTTTTTTTAATTTTTATCATTAAATCAGCCTGACCTACATGTAAAATGTTTGATTATTTACAAAATATGTCTAAGAATAATTTATAGGTGAGATTAAATTATTTTTGAGCACAAAAATAGGATTTTAATTTTGTTTAGTGATGTCCATGTTGTCGTATCGATAAACTTGATCACGGTATGATGTGTTAGAAAACTTTTGTTTATAAGAAATATGTCTAATAATGGTATCATTTTACATTACATATGGTCACGCCTTCATCCCCGAAGGGGTAGGCAGAGGCATACTATATGCCCACATTTCACCATTTTAGAATTTGTCCCACGTAACAATTGGTGAGCCGTATTGCCGTGTTAAGATGGACAGGCGCAGGTTGTGACTGCCCGCTGTTGAAACTTTTCAAGCCGCCCAAAAAGGCCTTGCCATTTTATTGACAACCGGGACCAACTGATTAACGTGCCTTCCGAAGAACGAAAACGCTCAAATAAATGTGACAAAGTGGTCACCAGAATGGTCACCCATCCAAGGACTGGCCATAGTGAAAGTTGCTTACTGCAGTGATTATTTACAGAACACTGAGTCCGCGGGGCCACGAGCGCTTCAATATGGTATCTATCAACCAAACAAAATCTTATTAGTAATATTTATTTAACTTATTTTCTGACATTAACTTGTGTGGGTTATACTTATCTACTACATAATGTTTTTACTCTATTGATGTATGTTTATTTTATTGCAGATTTCCAATTGATCCAAAAGTCAGAAGTGCATGGCTTGGCAACATGGAAGACCATAACTGGACCCCAAATTCAAGCGATCGTCTGTGTTCTAATCATATTGATGTTAAATGTTATTATAAGCATTACACAAGAACTTCCCGGTTAATAAATAGTATACCGTCCGCTAGTGTACCATAGTTTTACAATAAAGTGTAAAATAAATAAATGATTAATAAAATCACGTTTATTTTTATTTTTTCTACACATATCTCTCTTTCTATTTCTATGGCGCATGATATATATATACGCTCACTTTGTGGTAAAATGGACAACGATAAATGCATCAAATTAACTGAAGTATATGAAAGCCACAGACACTTATGGGATCCACGTTCACCGCACAATGATCTTTGTCTGTCTGCCTTTTATTCTTTTTGTAGGGATTCATTATTACTAAAGCTGCAGCGAATTGGCATACGTCACCCATGGTAGCTAGTAAGAAACTATAGAAATTCGTTGCTCAGCTTGAGGTACGCTGCCGAGTTGCTGATTAATTTGGCCCAAGTGGAGATGCATGTAATTTCCCCAGCACGCGGCACGCTCAGATTGAGGCAGCTCGCCCCGCGGCTGCTCAAGTGGAGATGCGCCTTAATACCTCTCTCAATCTTTTCAACAAAAGTATTTTCCTGCAATTTTGCGTCACGAGTATGCCAAATTGTAGGTAAATATTATTTCATTTAGGTAGGTATACTAGACACCAACTTAAACCACCCTTATTAAGAGCAATATTCATTAAAGCGTCGATAGCTTAGTGGTTAAGAAGACTGACTGTCTTGCGATCGAGAAGACCCGGGTTCGAATCCTGGCCACTCCTAGCACAAGCAATTTAGCTTAGTTGGAGAAGTTAAAGGGAATATTCGTAATTTCGGTTGGTAATATTCTTATATTAAACAAAATTAATTTTAAAATATATATACTAAAAATGTTTTCATTTAAAATTAAATCTATCGATACGCGTCAGTTCAAGAAAGTTTGGCACATCACTAATTTTAGTTCTCTGAACCAGCGCTGCTGATTTCAGCGCCACAATGGCGAGAATTAAGAAGGCATAACTTTAGTTTGACAGCCACCTATCCAGTGTGGTAATAATACAGATCAGTGAGTAGACGTAACGTGTATAAAATGACATCAATCAAATGTCATCAATATTCTGAAAAAGAAATTAAAAATAGAGTTCACAAACTCTTTTGAAAATACATACTGTACCTACCTTAGAGGATCGTTATGAAGATAACAGGATAGTTAACAACCATCCATAGAAATTAGATGATATAATGCTGAATACCGCAAAGAACAATCGGCGCGGCATATAATGGGGCCTATACTGATATCCTGGAGGATTTAAATGATGCCGATGTCCTGTGCCTGCTGAGGCACACACACGCCGTCATGCATGTCTGCAGGACAACGTGCAGGACAACAAGCAGGATGAGGCAGCGAATGGCTGGACTGAAATTAAAATCGACAGACGCAAGAGATGTGGTGGAGGCACTAATTCACGTACCTCGGGAGTGTCGTGTCAGAAACTGATGGGATAGAAGAGTACCCTACATCATTTCGAGTCTCGCCAAGGCTAGAACAACCTTTACACAGCTGCGCCCCGTAGGCAGTTGCGAAAATGGACACGAAGAGTGAAACTCAAAACAAAGTAAACGTTAAAACTGTACTGCTAACTGCTATTCGGATGCGAGACATGGAAGGTCACTAAAGAAATTTCGCACCAGCTACCAGCTATAAGTCTTCGTCAAACGCTGCCTCCAATGGATCCTCGGTACATACGGGCCCGAGAACATCACGAACGTAAGACTATTGGAACGCTGCAGTGAGACCCCTATCCACCAACAGATCAAACCTCGGAAGTGTAGCTGCTGCGCTGGATTGGACACACGCTGCAAAGGGACCATGATCACATCATACCAAGGCAAGCCTTACTGAAACTACTGGTAGGGTTTCAAAAACTGTTAGATAGTAAGTAGGTACATTTATTGATAGTGGCTATAGGCTACATAACATAATGCTAAGATTAATAGGAGTGGTGCAGCAATGAGGAATGTTACGAAAACGGAAAACATTTAATCGTTATAAAGGCGCGTTTCGATTTCGCGCAAGCCTTGTTCGACCGCGGCAAATCTGTGTTTTGGTTCGCGAGCCATTTTTAGCGTACAATTTCATTATAGCGAGGCAGCCGCGCGCGGCAGCCGATCCATGAATGAGCGTTCGTTTTATGCGCGACAACCATGGACGTATCAAGCAGCCGGCCCAGTGCCGCTGCTGCCTTTAAATTTTAAATTGTTTAGTGCCATGTCTATAATCTAATTAAAGTACGACACTTCTCGTTATCTATGTTTTAGCTGCGCGTATCCACTAAAATGCGTGAGTAGTCGTCAGGTACTCAGGTACGTCCCAATTACGCGCGCAAAAACCACTGTCACTCCTTTGCCGCGCCGTCAAAAACCGACACAAAATGGTTCGTCGCGCGGCATGTTTGAGCGCGCCAATGTTCGAGTTGCCGCGCGCGGCAGCTCAGTACCCATAACGCGCGGCCGCCGTGCGAGCCAATGTTCGTTGGTATGCCGCGCGCAGTCGATACGCGCCTTAAGAGTATCCGTTGCGCCTCTGCGTAAATGGTTGAAGTTACATAAAAATAATTTATTACAAAATAATTGTTCTTCTTAAAAAGTTCTAAAACAAAATACCTAATAAGCTATTGCATAGCTTCTATCGCGGGCCTTGCGTGGAGACCGAATCCAGAAATTGTGTCTCGAAAATAAATCACACTCTCGGCTACCTTCGGCCACGCTCGGCCACGTTCGTGTATCTCGCACTTCATATACCAACGTGTGCAACGTGAGCGTTTGCATAACGTGTACCTATGTATATGACGTGAAGTAGGGTGAAGCGGGGTGGGCTGAGGTGTGTAGGGTGGGGTGAAGTGGGGTGTGGTGAGGTGAATTGGTGTGAGGTGGGTGGGGTGAGGTTAGGTGGAGTGGAATTTTGGCCTTTTGGACTTTGGCCTTTGGGACTTTTGGACTTTGGCTTTTTGGACTTTAGGACTTTTGGACTTTTGTACTTTTGGACTTTTGGCCTTTTGGACTTTTGGAATTTGGTTTTTTGGACTTTTGGACTTTTGGACTTTTGAACTTTTGGACTATTGGGACTTTTGGGACTTTTGGGACTTTTCAGTCTTTGAGGACTTTTGGGTCTTCTAAAGTCCAAAAGTCCAAAAGTCCAAAAGTCCAAAAGTCCAAAAGTCCAAAAGTCCAAAAGTCCAAAAGTCCAAAAGTCCAAAAGTCCAAAAGTCCAAAAGTCCAAAAGTCCAAAAGTCCAAAAGTCCAAAAGTCCAAAAGTCCAAAAGTCCAATAGTACAAAAGTCCAAAAGGCCAAAAGTCCAAAAGTCCAAAATTCCAAAAGCCCAAAATTCCAAAAGCCCAAATGTCCACAGTCAAGTAGGTACTTGGTACTTTACTTTGTTGAACATAGGCCTTATTATCTTACTTCTTACTAATATTATAAATGCGAAAGTTTGTGAGTGTGGATGTTTGTTACTCTTTCACGCTCAAACCGCTGAACGGATCGGGCTGAAATTTGGTACAGAGATACATTATAGTCTAGAATAACACACAGGCTACCTTTTATCCCGGGAATAACTTCCCGCGGTAACAAATTTTACGCGGGCGAAGCTGCGGGCATCAGCTAGTATTCTTATATAGAAATAATTATACTATAGCATAGTTGGTAAAAAATGCTATGTAATAGCTTTACCGCGGCAGTCCCCGAGTGCCACACGTCTTTTTTTTGTTGAGAGGGAGAGTTCGAGCTTTCGGGAGAGAAGTTAGGTCTTGGGCGTTTAAGCCTAGAACTGGCACCAGACTGTTCAGGCTCACCAAGGTCTCCAGGTAAGTCAGGTGAAGATGTTGCACGCTGCGTAGTAGCTTTCCGGGTAGGAGGTGGAGTTCTTTTGGTTTGTCCCATCGCAGTCAGATGTCGCTTCACTCTCAGTTCTTTTTATGTAGGTGTATTTTATGATTGATAAATCTAAATTTTTGTAAAATGATGAATTTGCATTTAGTTTAATGGTAATAATATGAAGAATATGGCTCCAACAGATGAAAAATATTACAAAAAGACTTATTCAAAGCGCAAAAAGTTTTTCAGAATGTTGGGATCGATCTCGGGGCACTGTAATCAGTCCAATCCTAGGCGACACTCTTAACCGCCAAGCCAAGCGTGTCGTATTTAGTTTGTAGAAATAGGTGATGTTATTGTTGCATTAATGGAAATCAGCGATCGCAAAGGAGTTATTTATCCTCGATTGTCAATTGAATAACTGGTGTCACTTTCTTTTAAACTCACTGTGAATGCACTCAAAACTTTGAAATACCGACAATTTTATACTTGTTTTTAGTTTTTATACACAAACCGATTATTTATAGTTCATTTATTACCACTAGCTAATTACGCACTGCTGTGTATTATCGATATTGATAGAAGTTAGAGGATATTATTATGTTTATACTACTATTTATTAATATAATACGAGGATCGCTCAAAAACACATCTGCTCGTACCGGACTTATTTGACGTATCCTTCGTTAAGGCCTTCAACTTGGCTTAACGACTGTCATTTTACTGACAACCGGGACCAACGGCTTATCGTGCCTTCCGAAGCACGGAAACGTAAATGTTGCTTACTGCAGTGATCGTTTACAGAACACTGAGTCCGCGGGGCCACGAGCGCTTCAATCTCCAATCGTTAGAATAGACCTATGCAACATTGTTATATGAAGCGTGGCGTGGTTTCTATCATGGCCGGTTTCTACGCCAGTTGTTCTGAGATATCAGCGCCGTTCTGTAATCAAGCATTCTGTATCAGTTCCACACCATCATGTACTGTTTGCATACGTCACGTTGACGCACATCACACAGTCATATCATTGTCACAGTCATAGTACCTATCAACACGGTACAGTACAATTCATTTAAGCCTTTAATTTTTTTTCATGAGATGAGACAATAATGTAGACGGTGTAACTTACAAGTCAGGAAGAGGGTAGGAGGTACGGTCTACTAAATAATAACTTAAGCTGATGAATCAATAAAATCAACACATGGCAGTCTGTTGCCAGACGTCTCGGCCTCTCCCAATTTACGCCTCAACACATGATTGTGCGCCTTCGCATCCAGTCCTTCTCTGCGATCTCCCAGGCCATCGATCCCTTCGAGGTCCGTGAAATTACAGAGCCTCGTATTGGTGAAGGGCCACCTCCAGACCTAATCCACTGGTGTTCGTAGGAGAATGCAGATGTTTCTTAATGTTAGTAAGATTCACATTAAATATCGGTTTAAATAATTGTCCGAAATTTTTGTATCCTAGACATTTTTTAATATAGATTTGTTGGTCTGCTGTTGGCGTATTTTCGGGATGTAATAAATTTGTGAATGCGTACACTTACTACACGTACCTTTTCATTGTTAGGTACCACAGTAGTCAATTCTTAATGCCATCCATCGTAAATGACTGTTAATGGCATAGAATTAAGATAAGACGTTGACGTAGCTGTCATCAATAGATCTAAATATACGCGTTTCCTGTTTAGTGCACTACCAATGATCCACATAATTTAAACCGGGATGGCATCCGAACCCTCCAGGCGAGGCGGCGGTGGTAGCCAAAGTCTGCCGGGAACCCAGGGTATCCTTCCGAGGGTTATTATGTCAAACTAGCTGACCCGCGCAACTTCGTTTGCGTCACACGGGAGTGAGAAAGAGAGAAGTGTAGTATAAAAATTTAGTGATATAATATTTCCCTTCGCATTTACTCCGTCACTTATGTTCATTAGAGCTGACCCACACAACTTCGCTTGCGTCACATGAGAGTGAGAAGGAGAGAGGCGTGGTATTAATATGTGAAGTGATATGATGTTTCCCGTCGCATCTACTCCCGCCCGTCCTTTTATGGTACGGATCCGACTCGCTCTTGACCGGTTTTTATCGTTCACTTGACTGGCTACCACTGCAGACCACGATTACTGCCGTCGCCGCGTCGTCGCCTCGCTCATATTTTAAAACTTACTATGAGGGTTATTGTAAGCGAACCGTAAAAATAGGCATATGCGGTCGAGGACTTCTTTTTTAAACTTTTTAAGAGGAACAATTTTATAGTACACTATTTTTACGTAACTTTAATCATTTCCACAGTGTACGCAATGGAAGCTCTGAAAAGAAAGAAATTTTCCCCGTTCTCAAAACATTATTCATGGCTGCTCCGCCCCTATTCGTCTTAGCGTGATGTAATACTGTTATTAACCATCCTCAATAAATTGACTATGAAACTGTAAAATAATTTTTGAACTGCAACCAGTAGTTTCTGAGATCGTAGCACAAACAAACTCTTCGGTTTTAAAATATTGTGAGGGGACCTTAAGAGATAGACAAATTAGGTTATTGTGGGCGAACCTTAAAAGATAGACATATGCTGTCGCGGACCTTTTTTAGAACTTTTTAAGAGAAACAATTTTGTAATACACAATTTTTACGTAACTTTAACCATTTACGCAGCGTACGCTTCGGAAGCTCTCATACGGTAAAAAATATTCCCCGTTTGCGAAACATTCTTGATAGCTGCTCCGCTCCTATTTGCCTTAGCGTGATGTTATATAGTCTACAGCCATCCTCAATAGATGGACTATCAAACTATAAAAGAATTTCCGAAATCCAACCAGTAGTTCCTGAGATCCTAGCGTTCAAACAAACAAACAAACAAACTCTTCAGCTTTATAATATTAGTATGGATTTGAGCGCAATCCGTTCAGCGGTTTAGGTGTGCTTTGATAGTTCAGTCAGTGTAAGTGTAGTTATAAGTATTTATACCCACCAATGGACGCCCGCTGTTCTGTCCGCGTAAAATAGAGGTATCCCATTTCAAGTAACAATAATATTTTGAAAAATCTTAGTGGAAACCCTAAAAATTTCAAGTGTCTAAGAAGAGTAATGGTTTCTCCCAGGCGTTGATAGGTGAAATATCCAATAATATTATCAGTAGATACCTTAGACCATATAACACGGGACTAGCCTTTGCGAACCACCGCATACAAAAATATTCTGCCAGTTTTCATACAAGTGAAGGGGGAAACACAAAGACATATAAAATTTCATTGCATTTAAAAATGTATTAATCGACAAACGCGTAATGGCTGTTGTGTGTTAATTGTTATTGTACAGTCAACTACAATGTAATGTACTAGTTTAATCATATAAAATGATGTACTGATGTACAGGCTTTTCATAAAGCCAAAAGACCAAATGGTCATGTGCAATGGCAGAAAACAATGCTTAAGTAAGGCGCATCATGTGGTTAGATGATCTAAGGTAGATACAGACAGTTATTGCGATAATAAACGGCAGATACCACCTTTATGATGAAAAGTGCGTGTATAGAATGCCTCTGCCTACCTCTTCAGAAAAAAGATGAGATACTGTAATCTCTGACAGTCGTTTAACTTTCCACGACTGAATCACTTAATCAGATCGATATAGTTTAGCACAGCTTGGAACAGAGGGGAACACTGTGTGGGTGTCTGACTGAGACTTGCGACCTATTTAAGTAGGTTATTTCTGTTTTTAGAATTTTCATCGTTTATAAGGATTCCTTGAAATCAAAGGAACAACTAAATACATACCTACCTACTTTTGAGTCGGAAATTTAGCCTTGCCATTCAGAGTTAGACAAAGGAAAAAAGTCCTTTAACATAACATTAAAAAGTATTTTAGAGCTTGTACAATGGCATGTTTGACGTCAACCTTTTGTATTTAGTAAATAAGTGCACCTTGAAAGAACGTTTTTCGGATTTTTCTATTTGTTTTATAGATCATTTGCATATAATATCATTCGTGTTCAAGTACACAGAATCCTTGGATAGATAATATGCAAGACAGGATATAATTTAAAGTCCGCTTGTACAACACTACAGTATACTGCCATGAGATAATATGATGAGTTGGTTGAGTTATCGGTGTGATAGAGCCCCAACGAAATCCTCTGGATCTAAGCTAGCCTTACATGCAAGGGGTTTACCAGCTGGTTAACAGCAGGTCAAGAGAAACAACAAAACCCTTTGCCAATACGTCTGGCCAGTGAAATTACCAAACATCTTCCCGAGAGGCCTGCGAATACCAATGGACTGCAATAGGCTGATTTGATTGATCATGGCTTATCAATACTATTGCCGTAAAAAAAGCCGAATGTTAAATTGCATCCATATTTCAGTCTCTGTATAGCTATGCACAATATTAGGGCTCTGTGATGAATCTGAACTCATTTTTATGTTTTATACCTACTTTGATGTAACAACCAATCAAGACAATACTTCACTTTTGTAAAAGTAACTTAACAACTCTACTATTAAAGTGGATTCATTTATAGGTAACATTTGACAATTCAATTTCACAATCATTTGACAATTAAATTATGTAGGTATTACTTGTCTTATTTTGCTCCTTAAATTTACGAAAGAAAAAAATCATAATGATACAGGGATTCGCCTGATGATTTTTAAAATTCATAATATATCTTTCAAGTCCGTATCAATTCTTTCACTTTCTCATTCATAATTGTCTATTCTATTCTATTTCTTGGTTATGGCTTTCTGCCGGGGCCGTTCATAATTCTCATTATGAAGATAAAACTAACAGACGTCAAATGTTACCTATTAAAATGACGCCACTTTAGAAGGTAACGTCTTCTGTCTGAACTTAGGGGAACCCATTTAGATTATGTTAGTTATATTCTAAGCTATAATTTTATTTTCACAGGGTTCAAGCCCGGAATGTTGTGCTGACAGCGTCGGCTTCGAAATGAGCAACAACATCGGTACTCCAGCCCCGCCCCCGGGCCCACGGTACAAGCTGGCCACCGAAGGCTCCCTCAGGGTGTGCTGCTTCCAGCACACCAGGACTGTAGTGGACAAGATATTAGCCACCAAATTTCTAAGAAGATGGGAAACACATGTTTTGTGCTTAGAAGAACAAAACATCGTTTCTAAAACGGTGAGTGTATATTGTTAGTTGATTACACTTCTATTGACTAAAAGTCAACTACTGAACTACAATATTTCCAAAGGACTTTACCATTTGACTGGAAACGTAGACAAAAGTCAAAAAACTAGTGAAATCTTTTGTCCGTTTGTAAAGCCGTTTCTAAATATTATAATGACAATGCCAGTGAAATGCCATTTCAGCATTTTGCTGTCTACGATTTCAAGTAGTATGGTTCAGAATTACCACCTTGGTTATGCAAAGCGTGCGTCATGCGAAATGTCTAGCTAGTAAAAGCTTTTTTTATAGCGAAACCTTTGTTGTTTAAAAGATGTGAATTTTTTTCCTGTTAAAAATGGTTTATTGGTTACTGGAGAAAATTATATTCACTGAACAACTGTACAATTTTCAGCATAGCTTGTGCTTTTCAAGGTTACTTGGTGACAGGTGGGATACGGCGTTGGATTTTTTTTTAATTATTTATCCTACAAATGCAAAATAATTTTAAAAAGGCGACAACTTGTTCACGAAACAGAGAAACGAAACATTTTCAGCGCCTTTTCTTAATTATGCACTAATCTTACAAATAGGTATAAGACTTGGAAACCCCACCCAACGCACTTGGAGTTAGAAAGGATAATCACATCACTCAACATTTTTGTAAAATCTTTAAAACGGATTTTCCGTTAATGTATTCGTACCGTACCTACGATGTTGTATCTTTATATACCTATATTATTTTGCCGATACCACTTAACCTGACGAAGTTCAAAGCGCTAATTTTAGAACGTCTTGTATTTGCAAATACATTTTCCACAAGGAATTACAGGCATTCACCATTTTCTCGAATGTAGCTCATAAAATATTTTTTAACATATGAGAATAGTCACAGGAATCTACTAAAATATTTGAAGGAAATTTGTTAGGCAGTAGGTAATGAAAATGAATACTTAGTAGGAAGATGTATCTACCTACATGTTTTGTAGGTAGAAAATTTGACAAACGGCAATGGGCTTATAACGTTTCACTAAATTTTCGATAAGTCAAACGGGACTGCCAAATATGATTAGCCAAACACAACAAAACTGTCTAAAATTAATTATTGGTTTACAAATTAGATCGAAACCATTGAACTAATACTAGTAATAATTACTCAAAGATCGGAACAGTCAAAATGCAGAACAGTAGGCTATCAATAGACGCTTTCCTCAATTTAATTGTCTGCCATCTGAGATCAAGCAATGTACAAAATAATGATGCCACTTTTTGAAGTAAAACTTCTTTAGGCGCGACTAGGGTGTAACGCAGATTTTTTTTTTCTGACGGAAGTAACGCTTACTATTTGATGCTTGAAATGATATTAATCAGGGCCGTCTTAACCGGGGGTTCAAGGGCGCGGCCGCACCCGGGCGCGGAGCCCGAGGGGGCGCAAGCCGAGCTCTAAACATTTCGACATTTTCTTAATTAAACTTTAACTTATAAGTACAATATTAACGCTATTCCCCGTTTCGTACACTTACGTCCTACATACATAAAAATATAGGCATCAACCAATATTAAATAACCATTGTATTTATTTTTACTTGACACTGCAATCTCGAAATTAAATGAGGGATTCGAATTGCTAACGGATCACAATAATGTTTTTTCATTCTTGTATAACATTGAGAACTGTACACAATGTCTTACCTTACAAGAAAAATTAACATTTAAAAATACATTAGAAATTGACGGGGAAGATTTATTTAATGAGTTAGAATTTGTTGCCAAATTTAACACTGCCTGTAACAGTAGCTTGTAGACGGTCTTTTTCAAAATTGAAGTTAATAAAAAATTATCTTCGGTCAACCATGACCCAAAACAGACTGACAAACTTGGTAATAGTATAAAATCAAAAATTGGTAGGTATCAAAATAAACAACATTATTAAAATATTTACCAACTGAAAAGTCCGAAACTTTGACTTTGATTTTAATAATTGAATAAATATTATTGAAGAAATATGTATGTACCTACCTAATAAATACCTAATCATTTAATATTTAGTTGTTGTTACAGCGGCAACAAGCAGATAGACAGTTGAAATCAGAGATGCGCCGAATGTGGGTTGAACCGAATTTGAACATTCGGCCGAATGTTCGGTATAAAATGTACCAAACCGAATATTCGGCCGAACTATTCGGTTCAAATTAACGCGGTAAACAAGTCAGTCGACGTGGCTGGCGAAATTCTTTCAGCACTGCTCGCGCAGCCCTCACCCCAGGGCGCCGATTTTCAATCAATCGACTTGCGTGAAGAAAGTTTAGTCGAATTGTCTTTTGTCCCACCTTGAGTCACAAATATTTCACCAGCAAATGTCCGTCTATGCAGGGAATCGCCACTTGGTTGCTATTATAAAGTGTTACGCTTAGGTCTACAGATGAAATGGAAAATGAGCAGTCCACACAGAGTTTTTTTGGATCGGTTGTGTGCGGTCGTGTTTTGCAGCATATTAGTGATAACGTCGTGTGACACGGAATCAAATGAAGAAAAAGTATTTGCATATTGTATCTTAAAGAAGAACAAATAAAAACGAACTCCGCAATGACTGAACACTATTTAGGACTGAGCCAGCTCATTACAACAATTTCTGCCACTCAGTCCTTTTATCTCGACCATTTATTAGTAGGAAAACAAGTACTTTGCAAGTTTATTGCGAGTTAAACGGATTCGATAATGGGTGTTTCGGCTCGCGGTGAAAACCGGGTATTTTTTGGGAAGCAACAATAAGCACTCAGAGTTTTTTGGACTTCAGATTAGCCTTATCACCTAAATGACTATGTTACTGTGCGTCACTAGAGATTTCTGTACCATGGCGTTAAATATGGGAAAACCCCTCCGTATTCAATAGTAATTATTTTGTTAATAATAATTTACTCATTTGGTAATTATTCGGCAAAACCTTCCAAATGTACCGAATTTGAATATTCGACGCATCTCTAGTTAAATTTAAAAGAGGTACTACTAGGATACTTAACTTAAAATATGGTAGCAGTAGGTACCGACCTTAACGGAACCCTTCGTGCGCAAGTCCGACTCGCACTTGAAATAAAACATTGTTTATTTAATGTAGATTACAGATCTTAGAGAAAAATAAATATAATTAAAAATAAAAGTTTTTTTTTGGTTGACCGGTGAGGAGGGGGCGCCGTCTGAGCTTCGCACCCTGGCGCTTTATAGCCTTAAGACGGCCCTGATATTAATATAACATTTGATGCCGTCAATGGCATAGAAGTTTTTTTTTGTTTTAAATAAGAGGTTCCGTAGGTATTTATAGTCAATCACAATTATTCTGTTCCCTGCTGTAATCAATCCAGCGACCTACCTACGAATCATTACCGTGCACGTAGGTACTAAAGCTATTACATTGAATAAAGGCTTTTAGTAGACGCTTTCCTCTAGAATTCTTTTAATGAGTGGGCGCGGCTGTCATCTGAGATAATACGATGGTGTAACGAATGCCACTAGGTTTGAAGAATAATTTTTTTTCACATTTTCCTGTCATAAAATTTCTGTCAAATGTCTGTTCCATATTTATAGTCAAGCATCAATTATACTGTTCCCTGTTGTAATATAAACCTACGTATAGTACTCAGTTATAGATGCTTTCATTGGGTGCAACGACTGTTATAAGCTTTATAGGAGTCAAAATCTGCGAGTCTCAGAGCTCAGAAACGTTGTTTTGTTTGGAGGTTTATAGATATCAGATGATTTCTGTGGGAGGTATAATTTGTTACAATTGAATATGATCATGTGTTTAATAGCTTGTAATCTTTTAATATGCACCTGTACAAATAGATATGTGATACGTACATAAGTGATGATTCATCTATCATTTTCATGCGTAACAATAAAGAAATTTCGTACTAGTTGCGTTATTTGTGACATCAACGCCGAATATTAATTTTGTAAAGTCATTTAATTCGATAAATAATCACTACCTCTTTACGTTACGAAACTGTAAACAAACGTATATACAATTTCGTTTCCAAGTTCATAATTTAATGCAATTTTAGCAAGTGACATAATTGGAAAATTATTTATGCTGTTGAGTGATGGCACTTGGTGGAACTTGCTGCACATACTGAGTAACACCACTTGTACTGTTCCACAACATTTATTTTAAACCTTACTGGTTTCGCCTTGCGGCATTTTCAAAAGTAAAAGTAACTTCTGCGACCACTACATACATAATTGGAACAATCCAGCCAGTACCTCCAACAGAAAAACACGTGCAGGCATAAATACTACTAAACAGTATAATGTTCCAGAAACGCTACAGTAAAACACTACACAGGCTTTAGATATATAGAAGTTAAATTTAGTGTGTTGTCTGCAAAGTACGTTCAATGCCGAATCAGCGAATACGTCACGACTTGTGTAAATATTTTCCGAATAAGCTTGAATTATTGTTTAGTACTTTATGGACATATAACTTACTTTATTTGTAGTAGCAATGTCTAAATCACAGTTGTATTAGATGAACGATTTTCAAAAGCGGTCTAAGAAGGTTTTTACAGGACCAGAAACATCCAAATATCTCATACAGCATTTTATTTTTCTTTTGTGTGAATCGGACCGTCCCTCGTCAGGATACTGCGGGCTTTAATGTTCTGTACCTATTCAAAATTCTTGTTCATGCATTTTTTCTTCTTCTGTGTAAATCGGTCTACGTCATGAACTCGTGATACTCCAGTCGTTAGTATCCTGTATTCAGGAATCTCTCTCTTGCTATAAAGTGTGCGGAGGATATACTTACTCCAATTCACACTGTGAATATTATTTTAAATTACTTTTAAAGTAAGATTAAAATAATATTACTTAATGAAAAGGTGGTATGCCGTCAAATGCACCTCAAGAATGTCTGGGGCCTGAGTTTTTTAAAAGAAAAAGATAAAAACTGTAGGTACCTATCTCTTTTCTCAATCCCGATCAGTATGTGAGTTAATAAGATACTGCAGGCGTGCGTGAGACGTAAATCAACCAATTTCTACAACACGGGAGTTGACAGTTTTTAAAATAGTACATTAATTACTATTGTACCTGTACATTACAGTCACTGTGTGGATGAAACTGGGACTGGGATTGAAACTTTCAGATTTGTTTCATCTGAAAGTTTCAATCCCAGTGTGATATAGTTAATAGATAATTATAAAAGGTACCTATCATAAAAAATATCTTGGCATTATTCATACCGCAATATTCAAATGTATTTTATAAACATACAAAATTAACGAGCTGCTCAATCAATTGGAAAAACCTCTCATAAATGTGAATTCAGACGCTTCGTTAAAAAAATATCAATCAAATCGATGCTGGCTGAACGTATATTGCCTCTCTCGATTTTGAGCGCATCACACTGTTTATTAAAAATAAATGTATCTACGTTGGCTGAATTCAAACTGTTTTCCTTTGGAAAGAAAATTCTGTCTTTGTCAGGTATACTGTCTGTATTAACAATAAATTGGCTTATTTTATAATGAGATACCTACCTACCTGATTATAGAAAAATATTTACTGGATCAGACCAACAGTTTCTAGTTTTTCTATTGGCATAGGGAACTAGTCTTTGAGTTTATCGCGAACAGACGCGGTGGAGAACATTTTTATATGATAATGTTCAGGGACAAGGACATTTTCACGAACATGTTCTTTTTGACACAACGCCATTCGATCCCAAAGTAAGCTAGGATCAACTTACTAATGTTATGGTTATCAGACAATGGATGTGTAAGTTTTTTGTAAATATAAACCCTCAGAGTATCGAGACAAATATCTATGGATCATACAAATTTCATCGCGTAATGAAAATCAAACCAAAAACCTTGTTATCCTCAGTCGCACTACACCATCACTGAAACAATGTGACAGAGGATCTAAGGACGAACTACGCTCATTTTTTTCGATCAAGAGAAATGTTACTATCGATTTAAGACGGCATTTTGACATTGATACAGAAGATGTAAGGACAAAATACGCCCATGAAAGATATTTTTCGGATATAGATAAATGTTTTTCACTTGTTATGTCGATATAAGACGCCATTTTGATAATCTTAATCTGATATCGAATGGTGATATCTTACAGTGTTCTGTGGGCCACATATTTATTTACGACACGTAGAGTAGTTACTAATGTTCATGTTGTATTGCTCTCCAACGACGAATCATCTTCTATTTGATCAAGATGTTAGGGGGGGGGGGGGGGTAAGGATGGAAGAATGGGCGGTTTCGTCTGAACCTGTTTCGGGGATAAAATGTAGCCACGTGTTAATCCTGGGTATCGGCACTCTGTATACGAAATTGATATAGGACTAAGATAGTAATTAAAATATTTGTTACTTCATAAAATTTCAAATTTATAATATTAAATTCGTAGAGTAATTAAAATAATAGACACACGAAACCCTTCACCCATCTAAAATTAAAAAGGCAAAACCTGCTGTGAAAAGAATTTAAGAAAAATTAACGAAGTTTACAATTGCGAGATGCATAAATTTATTGTCCAAATACGCTTTTTCTACGTTAGGTAATCACACTACATGGTTTACTTTTGTTAGCTTGTAAGTTCAGTTTCTAGTAAAATCTGGGGCTATAATAAACACCCCCAAAACGACTGAAACATTGTTAATTTCATACAGCATAATATTATGCAGCATAAATCTAGCAATGTGTTTAAATTTAATATAATGCACATTGCAATTGTCGATTCAATTTATTCCGCAGTAACGTTAATCCTCTTGTTATACAGAACATAAATAAAAAACAACGTTATCGAAGCACTTTCTGTGTCATCATAACATTATATCTAATCTACTTTTCGTACTATATTATTCCACGAACTGAACTAATTCACAAAAAGGCTTATTTATCTACGTCAAATTTACCTTAACCGTAGACTGACCTACTGCGACGTAATCATGTTCTAATTATTTGAAAAATACGACATAAAGAGGTGAAACAAACATACTTATACAGAAATAGGTCAGTTGAAATGTAAAATTAATAATTCAAAGACGCCCCTAGGCCTATAATTCACGTGACACCATAAAATACCCTGGTTAGAAAATTTGTCATCAATTTGACTACTCAAGAAGACATACAGACAAGAGTGAGAGATACTTAGTACCTAGATAACTTAAAAAGGGCGGTCAGACCGGTCATGGACGAGTGGCTGGAGAGGAGCTACGGCGCTCTCTCCTACCGGTTGCAGCATCTGTGATGCTTCCCGGGCACAGGAGCTTCGGTAAATATCTGTGGCGAATACACTGGTAAACCACAGCTGAGTGCCAGCACTGCGAGGCACGCCATAATGCCATAATCTCCAGTGGGAGAAAGTGGGATACTGCTACGTCTTTCAGCGGGCAAGTCATGCTCGTGAAAGAGGCGGTAGGGAGGGAACTCTCCCACCCAAGGTCCTCAGTCTGCGGCGGGGGCGTCGCCGCAGACTTGTGTTTGTCCAAGACTAACGGCATCCATCTGACCAGGGTCTGAGGATGGTTGGGTGCTGCTTACCATCCTCACAGAAGCAGGCCCAAGACGACAGCGTGTCATGATAGTTTCACGCACGCCACATGCCCCAAGAAGCGGGATAACACCCGAATGAGGACGTTATCACTTAATCGACATGACACAACGAAACTGAGATGCTCATATTTGAAAAGTGTGATTGTAGTAGTATTTCAAGACTACCAATCTAAACAAGGTACCTAGGAGTAAAACTTACAGAAATACACTCTTTTCTTCTGTGAAGACTTAATCATTTTAAATGAAAATTCTTGTTTTATTTTTAAAATCGAGACTCAGTTCAGAGGTGTGGGGCAATACCTAAGCTATCCTTTCAAAAAACAGCATTTTAAATTAATGTCACACTATTTTGCATTTGGTACATTCATTTTTATTAATGCAGTAGCGGACGTCACGCGGTTTCACCCGCGTAGTTCCCGTTCCCGTGGGAATACGGGAATAAAATATAGCCTATGTTCACTGCAAAGAGTATAGCTTCCCAACTGTGAAAGAATTTTTCAAATCGGTCCAGTAGTTCCGGAGCCTATTCGTTACAAACAAACAAAAAAACAAATCTTTCCTCTTTATAATATTAGTATAGATATAAAGTGTTATTTTGTAAATGACTGCTTCTGCTAATTAATTTCCATTTTTTGTAATTAAAATAGTTAGATGTTATTTTATCACAAAACCATTATAAAAATTGCTCGTTAAACTTCAGAAATCAGCATGTTTTTCTGAAATCGGAATGCGGAGTCCTACTAACATCTTAAGGACCTCAATAGTGCGGATCCTCCTCGCCAGCCGATTTCTACCTCCTCTGCTCCCGGAGCGCTCTAGAGCAGGGGAAGTGCGGGCGTAGTCTTAGGAAGCTCCGAGATGCCGCCCATCTGGCTCCCCCGAGGAGAGGGCCGGACGTGCGGGGTGCCTCTTGCCTGGTCGACGTGAATAATCCTTGGATATCCTTCGACTCGGCTACGAGGCGAGGATGAATACCACCACACCGTCCCAGCTGCCCCCGCGGCTGGAGTGACGTCGCATAAATACATTCCCCGCGACAAAACAAAATTTATTTTGTTATCAAATGCAAAATGTTTTCAGCTCACAGTCATGACGTCAAAAGAGCTCTGTTTTCAACTACGAGCCGCTTATATTTGCACAGGTAAACGTAAACATTTATGTAACAAATGTATATGAGATCTCTCTCTATTACTAGTTTGGCACTATAATAATATGCCATTTTGATATGCACCTAATTTGACAACATTCCAAATCATAACCTGAACTTATTTTATTTTACCTTATAATGATCCATTTAAAATGATTGGTAGAGGCATATGTCCAGCAGTAAACTGGAAGCCGAGTTTTGCTAATTGCTTGATTGTTGGAATACCCCGATATAGCATTACCATCCAATAGGCATTAGTACTTGCTCGGGAAGTTAAGTAGCTAACGCCATTGATCATGGGGTACGTAGATTGGCACTTATTAGAACTTGCTACAAATTATGTGTACTTGTCACTGTTTCACATTCACTCTGAAAACGTGACCCGTTTCCCTCTGCAGCAGTGTCTAAGGATATCAGGATGATCAATATTCAATGTGTACTCTTAACCCCAGGTCAGAACGGAAACCTTCCATAACAATAAAATGCATTTGTTGAAGATGTCATGATACTGATTTCTCTACTCAGAATATAGTGATGCGCATTACATAATGCTCTGAACATTTATATATATCGGCAGCCGGACGTTTAATATAAAAATATGGTGACGCACAAACGTTCTCTTATCTTCTATTGACCTCGACGAAGGGTTCGGAATGAAGCTGCAATCGTCTAATTTAAACATCAAACGTCATATTCATAGTGGCGGTTATTTTCATAACGCTCGCTAATGATGATATATTTTAGAGACTGTTAGCATTAAATCACAAGAGTAGTATTTTCTTACATTGATTTATTTTAAAAAGAATTTCCTTGCTCAATGTTTTCAATAGTCAGGTGGGGTCTTCAAAAGAGACCTTATCTAAAATGTATAAATACCTAGATGAAAAACAAAACTACTAAACTCGTTTCCTAAACTACTTGAACGTAAATCAATTATACGTAGCAGTCGGTGGGCAAGTTTGACTAGCTTTTGTCCTGTTTTTTTTTAATTCTCCCGAATTTCCACAATATGTGCTTTTCCAACGGGGTTTTTCAAGGGTTTTGCAGAGGGCATATTAGGTAGCACTTCTGGTATTGCAAAAATTCATAGACTAGGGTGACCACTTTCGGCAGGCGCGTCGTATGCTTGTCTGTCACCTTCAATCAATCAAATCAACCTATAGTAGTCCACTCCTGGATGTAAGCCTCTCCAAAATTACGTCACAATGCAGGGTCCTGCGCCTTCCGCATTCAGTCACTTCCTGCGACCTTCTTCGTGTCGTTTGTCCATTTGCCACCCTAATGGTGTAAAAAGATAGATTTTCAATGTACATAGGTACCTACTCGTCTATGGTACCGGCTGGTACTAGTAGTAGGATCTAGTCTGATTTCAGCCAGTTTATATACAGTGAAGGCGATGAATGACGCGAGACCTCTACGCTAATGTCAAAGGTCGATCATAGTTAGACAAAACAATGCAATCGTGAATATCAATGTGTACCAAATAAACTAATTTGTTAAATAATTTGGTCAATTACTTCGTTCATCTAAATCAAAATTATTGTGTGACCCTATCAAATGTTTGTTTTTGGAGTTGAGTATTCGGTTCAAGGTTTATATAGGTTTAATTATTTAGGTTAATATTTTTATACCACTAAGATGGCAGAAAAGCATACGGCCCACCAGTTGCACTGGTGGTCATGGTCACCGTAGCCTATGGACGTTTACAACACCAGAGACGCAACACTTGCGCTGCCGACCCTGTAAAGCCCTCTAAGGCCGCTTTAAAGAACCCCATAGTGGCAGGTCTGGACGTGGACACTCTCTCGCTGGAGACTATGGTGCGAGCCATGATCTCCAGCGGAAGTGGGATTGCCCTGCCTCTTTCAGCGAGCAGGTCATGCTCGTGAAAGAGGCGGCGGGGAGGGAGCGGGAGAGAACTCTCCCGAACGAGTTCCGCAGTCAGATACGTCGTGTCTTCTCCCAAGACTATCGGCCTCCATGACCGGGGGTGAGGAGGCTGCTCACCTTCGTGACTCGAGGGATTCACACCCGCCCCCCTTAAGAAGCTGGATATAAACCGAAAAACCCCCCCCAAAGACGCGGGATAGCACCCGAACTCCCTCTTAGATAAGGCCGCAATCGTAGCCGTAGGTTTGTTGGGAGTCCTGGGGTATCCTTCCGAGGGCTTACCCGGGGCTCCCAACCGTAGGTTGTTGGGCAGGATTCTTGATTTTAGCAAATATCGTTCGATTAATATCCAAATCATTTAACCTGCGATGTTCATTGAGTTGAAGTCATTTGCATGAAGTGTTGCGACACTATCATTACATTTCGTTTTGCATATTTTAATGATGCGTCACAGCGATGTGCGTGCAAAGATTCACAGCGTTAATTTCACCTGGCAGGATAACGTTCGCAGCTTATTTTATTGACAGTTGCTTTCAAAATCTAAATTGGATATTTCATCATAGGAAATTCTGAAGTAAACATGGTGTAAAAGGTTATAGCAGTTGCTTCACGGAAAATGTCGAAGTTCAACCGCATTGCAGTAAGACTGGGAAGCAGACTTCAACTGGGTTGGGAAAATGCGCGGAGGATGATGATATTGATGATAATGTGGTATCATACCAAAGTTTAGTTACTATATAACAATGTTAAAACTTTTCCATCAGTCAGTTTATCAAAGTCTACTGGACGTAGACTTCACCCAATACGTTACTGTGGTTTCCATTACTATTCCAGGCAGGTAGGTATATTAAAGGTTTAATCACACATCAATTTCAAACAGGCCAAACACACTTGCAGGTGTGTTTGGCCTGTTTGAAATTGGAATTATTTGGACAGCTTAGCTTATTTGGACTTTTAGGGTTAGGGAGTCTACCAGACGATATTTTAAAAATTCCACCACTAAATAGCAAGAGGGACGCCCCTAAAACATAGTCAACATTTTTCAACAAGGCGTGGACGATACTTAGTTATTGAATAGTAATCAGTAGGTAACAAAATACACGTGTCTCTATATTAACCTCTATGACAATGAAGTGACCTATTCTGATATCCCTAATATCGAAAGCCTAGCTATTGATTACCATTGACAGTTTGCAGATAGGTATCACTTTCTTATCGTATCCACATAAATACAGTTTGATATGCGATACTTATTTAATTTGTAAAGCCTCTACCTACTATATTAAGCTGGACATACCTAACCTTAACCGCGTCAAAAATCTATAATTGAATCGTACACGAGTTTATGAGTTTCCTGACTATTTCATTGACGAGATATTTATACAGGAGGTATACAGTTTGTGTTACCCAATGAAGCACAGTTACTAACAATTTTAGTTAGGTACTTAATTAATGACAATAAACAACAGTGCCAAAAGTGACAGATAGGCATACGGCGCACTTGATCGAAAGTTTTTACTGACATAGGACCTACAAAAATATATCCAAAATTCACGAGGACGGCACTTTAGTTGCCCTTTCGCCGTATCAAATGTAGGCATAATCTATACTTATAATAAATCTGTAGAAGTGAAAAATCTGTACATTCAAAATATAAAAAAAAAAAATAGCATGGGGTGTTACTAGACCACCACTGAACCCAAAAATGTGATTAAATTTTTTTTTGTCTGTCTGTCTGTCTGTCTGTCTGTTTGTTCAGGCATCACGCAAAAACTACCGGTTCGATTACGATGAATATTTTATATTATTTTATAGTGCTGGCTGCATTCGGTGCAGGACACAGACTCACTAAGTCTTTGTAAAATATGGGAATAGCCTCTACGAAGATCACATTTGACAAGTAAAAAGAGCCATTAAAAAATGAACATGAACGCCTAGCAGATGAAATTTACATGGTTATTAAGTAAACAGGTCTTGGTTGGACCATCTGTATTATAGGACAAAGTCTATTGTAGTTCGGTTTTCCCTTACGTCGTAGGCTTACAATATGACTGGGGCTACCTGAAGAAGGAACTAAGTTACGATGTCAATTGCTTAGAAGAGAAGTTGAGTCAAGTAGTAATTAAGAAATGTACTTATTTAATAAATAAATTTACATAACTCATATAATATGTATTATGAATTTGTTAATCAGGAATCTATCTATCTAACTACTACTACTAATACGAACGTTTGTGAGTGTGGATGTTTGTTACCTACTCTTTCACGCTGTAACGGCTGAACACATCTGGCTGAAATTTGGTCCCTACAGAGATAGGTTAGAGACAGTGTAGGAACCAAATATCACGCAGGCGAAGCTGCGGGTATCAGCTAGTATGTAATATGATCATGCATTTATGCATTACTTTGAATTATTAATTTAATAAAAAAATATAAATTTCAAATTATACAAACTACTTACATGTTGGCCAATTAAATGGTATAAGTATAATAAATAAAATGTTAAATTTTAAAAAAATATTTCTATTAAAAATATTAAATCAGTTTATTAAAATAAAATGTTTAAGTTATTTCTGTCTGGTTTAAGAAAAATGTTTGGGCTCAAATTTTTTTTAATGCTATTTAGTATACAGACATGACTTTAATATTGAACGAATTTTATAGCGATTTTCGGAGAGCTCTTCTTCCAGCTATATTGTTTTGAGTTTTATAGCAATTGTTTAAACAGAACATAACCCAAGATAATGAGCAAAAATCTTGTTACAAGGAAGTGGATTACTTACTTTTATTGGATGAAGTCTCATTTTTAGGGTTTCGTACCTAAAGGGTAAAATGGGGACCTATTCATGAGACATCGCTGTCCGTCTATCTGTCTGTCTGTCCGTTATTTATTATTATTCGAGGGAGAGTGGCTTTTCCAGCCTTTAAAGCTAGTCTCACTGCGAACATTACTGATCTATTGTGATCACCACTGCTTACAGTTCTTGGCTGAGTCCTGCAAATTCCAGGAATTGCAGTATCTTCATAGCCCCGATTCGTTTGATCTCACTTGGATCCAATATGTGGCCTCCAAGTAGAAAACTGCGACTACGCATCAAGGCTGGGCATTCTGTCAGGATGTGCACAAGTGTTTCATCGGCCTCTAAACACAGCGTCCGTCCGTTAGGAGGCTGTATCTTAAGAATCGCGACAGCTAGAGAGCTGAAATTTTCACAGAAAATGTATTTCTGTTGCCGCTATAACAACAAATACTAAAATCAGAAAAAGGGGGGATTAATAGGAGTTTGCATACAAAAACACTTTGTGCTGTTTTTTGTTATGTAACCCTCTGTGCGGGATTCCGACTAGGCCAAAGGTGGACAATACCATACGTGGTTTCTAATTATTTATATTGACACTTTCCTGTGTGATACCATAGGCATGTTATACATGGAATATTTCTTTCAATAAATATATTATTACTATCGTAATAACTAAACACTGAATGTTATCATCAACGCTTGAAATGCGTCAAACGATGATATATTTCTGCCTTCCATTGTTATAGCTTAGTTGACACAATTATCAGGATCTTGGCAAGTATGAAAATATATACCTGTTGGTACATTAATTAATATTAAATAAATAAATACAAGAAGGGAAGGATACATAACATAATATTAAAAGGTCCTGAATTACCCTACCTAGTGCCAGTTGCAAACAAGAAACCGTGAGACGGTCTCACCCGACTGCCCCTCTCTAAAACGTTTATTGTGAAAGTGAAAGTTCAATCCGATTGACGTTGTCATTTTTTGTTTTATTTCAAACTTTGAACAGATGATCCACGTGACCTAGTGACGTAGTTTAATACAACAGAGTCACAGACTACAGACATCGCCATAAGCCCCTCTGCAATCTATTTTATAGAGAGGGGCTAAAACTCGTAGTCCAAAAACACTCTATGCTACGTTAAGTCCTTAGGGTGCTGAAAGTGATCGAATTTATCATTTAAAATCGAAAAGCGGTTGGTTTCTAAAACTTTATGATGCTTGATAATGAGAAAGTGTGAAGAAAAATCTAAAAAATTATCCCTAGGCAGCGCTAGGGGTCCATTATGTTTGACCGAAAAGAAATTGCCAAATTATCACTTCCCAAAAAATGTTTCACATAATTTCATTTGCCAAATTATTACTTAGCAAAAAAAACTTTTCACAAATAATTGTAACACAAACGTTATGTTTGGCTAGTAAACGTTTAAACAATAATTTATTTACCAACTATAACTTTTACCAATTTTTATTTCGTCAAACGTTTCTGTTGGAAAACATTTTTTACGCAAAATAAAATAAGGCAAATGTTTCATAACATGAGTTTGCAAATTACCATTTCCTTTCAGTCAATTGTTTAGCCAATGACAAAATTAATAAGTTTCGGAGTCACACCACCGAAATTGGTGTTGGTGTTGAATGGTTATAAAAAATAATAATCATGAAGGCTAATGCGGGAGCTCCGCTCCACTCCGCTCCCGCATTAGCCTTCTAACCTAACCTATCCAAGTCGGAAGTAAGGAAGTCGAAATTGGTAATTAAATAGAAGCCTTAAATAATTAAGGCTTCCTATAAAGGATTATTTTCACATAAAATTACATTATTAAAATTCCCAAAAATTCTTACTTTAGCTTTTATGTTTTTTTTTTGTCATAGCAAATTATTTGACCAAACGTTTATTGTCTAAAGATTATTTGCTGTAATAAATTATTTGATTAATGATAAATGCCATAATGATGTTATCCATTGTAATATTCTGCCAAATAAAAATTTGACGAAATGAAAAAGTGCGTACTAAAATTATTTCAAACATTGCATTGGTATAATAAAAGGTTGCCTAAATTTGTTTGGGTAATGAAATTTTAGCAAAATCTTTTCGGTCAAACGACAGGCTCCTGATCTGTAAAAATACAGCTCTTACCTCTTGGCGAAATACTTTTGTTAGATCTAGGATTGTATAAACCTAACAAGCATAGACTGCTATGATTGGGGCTCCAAGGACTTCCATTTGACTGGTTCTCCGTTGACCTTTAAGCTACGAATAACAATAATAATTCTTATTCGTAGCCATAAAGAGTCTGAGCTGGCAGCCTCGTCGTTAGCTGCGGGGTGCAAAGTCCATAGAGGGTTCCCCCGAAACTATAGAATATCAAATTTATTGTTTGACATTTAAAAATAACGGATGTCAAAAGTAGCTCTACATCTACATCATCGTACATTTATTCAACATCATTAATATGCTCTGACGTCAACTTACTTGCTCGTGAAAAACTGGCGCTCGATATTTTTTCATAACAATTTAATTATATAAATCACAATTAAATTCTTAATCTCTGACGTCAAAGCATACTCGTTTACATTATATTATAGTTAGTGGCCATTTCCCTACTTGGCGTTATTACATTAATGCATGAAACACATCAAAAGCGGTGGCATTTAGTATGTTTTTATGTATACAAAAATTTAATACATTTTTTTGTGCTGTAAATCTTTATCTTAGAGGCTATGTTCTTCGGCTTCGTAGCGAAGGAATTCCGAAGGAGGAGCTGGAACACTATCGTAGACGAAATAATTAACCAATTCAAGTGTCAGTGGTCAGTCAAGTATACATTGCTTGTAGAACTAACATAATATATAGTCCTCGAGTGGGTCCTACAAGGTAATCAGATAACCTGTGACGATCCTTGGACCTCCCCTCAGAATCGTCCCAGTAGAAGGAGTCAATCGGCTAAGTATAAATGAACAAATTGTAAACTGTTCAAGCCCTCTCATATCAAACAGCATCTGCTGAGCGAATCAGACTTAAATACAATCATTTTGTTCGAACGTGACCGCTTAGTATTGTAATGATTGAACTTATTAGCGACAACGATAAATGTTGTTAACGAGCTATTCAGAATGACGCAGTTTAAAATGCCGTACAAAATAGTACAGCAGGATCCTGTGGTAGCATATCAGACAGTAGACGGTTTTATGAAGGGTATGTTGCTGAATTAGTGACGTCACGAACTGAGCGTTTACAATAAGCCACGGCCCCGCGGCTGCAGACCGCGCAGGGGCATTGCTCTACCACGTCATACATCAGCGTACACTGCCCCGCCTATAAAACTATTCTGCACACAAAGTGAAGGCTGTGCCCTTCTATGTAGTTGACCCAATTTCCTAACACGAATCCACACTTGATCGGTACGAAAATAGGTTGACTTCTATTTAAAGAGAGCTCCGCTATAGTGTAACATCAAATACTGTGATTGAGAACAAAAATAAGTGACACTTTCAGAACGAATGTCAACATTTTCACGTTAACATAGTGACACTCGAAAATGTAAATAAATCGTTATCTTAGTATAACACAAAAGTACATAATAACCAGTGTGTTGACGAAATTTCTTAGTTCAGGTCACTGAAGTAGGAAAGTAAAGTAGAAAAGTAGGAAATTGGGAAATAACAGCATGATGGAAAAGTAAATAAATTATAATTTTCCGGTTTACTTTACCGACACTTCACGGAACTTATGACGAACGTCACGATCACATAATGATATGAGATTGCGGAAAATTCTTCTTCGTGTTTGGATATAGTAGGTAGTATGAGACACCGGTACCTTGACAAGACAAGAGACAGTATTCATCACATCGTTACATTTTAGGATTGAGGTCAGTCATTTAAAGGGATTTTCTTTGCTAATGTTTGTCCTGTCATGTCCTATCGCGTCGTTGGTCTTAATTTCTCTGATCTCTAGAACTAGTAAATCAGTACCATGGGTTGATAGTTCTTTTCATAGTGCAGCACTTTAATGGTTCTTTAGCGTGATTATGTTAGCGTTCTAAGAGTGAAATTATGGAACTTATTAACTCTTTAATTATATTATACACGCCAGCACGATGGATACTTTTATACAGTTACTATAACACTGTTTAGTGATAAAACGCCTCGAGACACCCATTAAGAAGGAATTTCCCAAAGCTAAACACTAAACCTAAGAAAGTAAAATCGGGAGTTTAGTTTATCAAATTAAACATTAGGTTAAGCCAGTGGTCATAGTTAATACAAGTTTAAATCATGGTATAACTTCATACTACTAAGTATAATGTAGTATGTGCTGCGAAATTATGCCATGATAGGTGAAATTGGCTGTAAATATAAAAACACGAGACTTCTATCAATTTGCATAAATCCTATTGCTATGAATATTCAAGTTCCTGGCGTACTATAAGTACATTGCAAATTGTAGACTATTAAGAGAACGGATATAAGGGAAATCTAATACCATATAAATAAGATTTATTATTGAAACGAGAGTAGATCCCGAGTAGGTAAATCCAATAAACCAACTACGTTACAGCGTTCGTGATACGTGACACACGATATTTTGACGAAAACAGCTGCGAGGTAGAGTCCCCATCCTCCGCCTTATTTACGGTTTTGTGACGTAGACACCTGACGGAATTAGTCGTGTACCTTTACTACATACACAGATAACACGTATATTGTTTATACAAACGTATAAATACGTATAATACGTGTAACACATACCTCACGCGTTATTTTCGCGAAGGCATCTATAATTCGTTCACATTTCAGCTTCATTTAAAGATTATAATATTGAAATTACTGAATTGAAACTATGGTAATTAATACAAAAGCAGTCTTGCTGACTTACTGGTTACTTATTATCAGACAACCTTGGGATAGAAATTAGAGAAGAATGCAGAGCTGGTAATGATGTAGAATTTAAGAATAATTAATGCTTACTCTGAAATATTTACATACATAGGTACTAGCAATTTTAGATATGTACAAAATACGTTTAGGTATATGAAATAAACCAAATATAAATCCCTGAATTGTTTACAGTGAGAGTTCCATATCATTTTAGATTGAAATTCTTAAAGAACCTTTGCGTGTTGGTTCTCGGCATGTCACCATCAATCTATATGTAGGTACTGTCAATGCATGTTCCCTCAAAAGTCTACTCATAGACAAATAAGAGTCAAGTTACAACTGAAGATAGTCGAGAAGAAGATTACTATTTTTAATTCTCAGACCAGACGGCTTTGGAGACAGTGACTCACCACAAACGTGGCCATCAACCGCATGAAAAAAGTTCTTTGACACGAACTTCCTTACGCTATGTGGTTCCTGTCCTCCACCGCAGCATACTTACTCATAATTATTTCTGAGAATCATTGTTAAATAACACGAATCAATATAATTCGTACAACTCAAGGAAGTATATGTCAAACAATTTCCGTCCTCCATGAACGTAGGCAAGGCAAGCTGGCTTGGGCTGGTTGTCGTCCTATCTGAAACAGGACAGGGATGGCGACGACTTGCAATCGTGGTCTCCTGGTTATGAACTAAGAGGTTCTTAGTAATAGAAAACTGTAACTTGGCATGAATTACATATCATTCGTTGAGACAAATTGGTATAATGACACCTCCACTACCTACATGTAGGTAAGAGGTGAGGATGATATATTTTTTTTATGCCTTTACTCCATGAACATTGAACATTCCTGTGCTCCGTCTGAGAAACATTTCACATGCATTAAAACATGAAGCATTAAATTACTATTTTTGTCAAACTATAGGTATATCTAGCTACAAAACGAAAGTTTTCTTTTGATCCCTATATTATAGAGATCAAAAGAAAACTTTCGTTTTGTTGTATGGCTAATGGCTATTGAGTACTGAAATAATACTGCTGAAATGGAAAGTCACGTAAGGAATTACAAATTACAAATGCAAATCCAAGTAAATACTCACTAGTCACGTCTGAATACTATTTATTTATGGGAAAACAACGCAAGAGACTTTTTAAAATAGAGATAAAACACGTGTCTGAACAATTTATATTTAATAATTTTAAAATAGTACAATGTTTTAAAAATAAAATTTGCTTCGTAATCATTAAAGAAGGGATATTTTTGTCTGTTTATGTCCTGGATAAACACAAAACTACTCTATATATTTTACAGTACGAAGTTTTTGTGTTTACTCTAGACACATATTCGCATCGTGCACAAATATTAATAAGAATTCGGAACCTACTGCATAGGTAGACAGCAATTAAATTTTCAACCTAAGTTGTGTGTGTGTGACATTTAAAATTCAAAATTGCCAGCACCGGTAAAGTAATTTCGGTTTGATTAAGAACTCCGTCAGGCACGTTAATTAAAAACAGAAATTTTAATATGTACGATTTTAGCTAATATAACTACCCACGTCATGGGAATTACCTATTATCTTTAATAATGTGTATTCGATTAATATTAGTTTGGGAAAGTACAAATTGAATGCCTATTGCTTTATGTTCGTAGCTGCAAAAAAAAACCTGCAGATGATAAAGGGGGATGTACCTACCTAGGTTCAAATTAAGCCTCAAAATCTAAAAGTTACAATATACCGATCAAGTAGTTAGGCATGTTTGTTAGGCGATGCCAAAGCTGGTTGTTCAATGTAGCGTTTCAGTTGCTGACTTGTATGAAAGTTTCACGTCTAAATATTTACTTTGAACATTTTTTTCAATATCTACCTACTTAACTATGATCGTTTTTAATAATATTTCTTTACATGTCCTACTTAACTGTCGTGATTTTTTTCACGTGCTCTTAAACGACAAGTTAGCTGGTAGCTAGATATACCTATAGTTTGACAAAAATAGTAATTTAATGCTTCATGTTTTAATGCATGTGAAATGTTTCTCAGACGGAGCACAGGAATGTTCAATGTTCATGGAGTAAAGGCATAAAAAAAATATATCATCCTCACCTCTTACCTACATGTAGGTAGTGGAGGTGTCATTATACCAATTTGTCTCAACGAATGATATGTAATTCATGCCAAGTTACAGTTTTCTATTACTAAGAACCTCTTAGTTCATAACCAGGAGACCACGATTGCAAGTCGTCGCCATCCCTGTCCTGTTTCAGATAGGACGACAACCAGCCCAAGCCAGCTTGCCTTGCCTACGTTCATGGAGGACGGAAATTGTTTGACATATACTTCCTTGAGTTGTACGAATTATATTGATTCGTGTTATTTAACAATGATTCTCAGAAATAATTATGAGTAAGTATGCTGCGGTGGAGGACAGGAACCACATAGCGTAAGGAAGTTCGTGTCAAAGAACTTTTTTCATGCGGTTGATGGCCACGTTTGTGGTGAGTCACTGTCTCCAAAGCCGTCTGGTCTGAGAATTAAAAATAGTAATCTTCTTCTCGACTATCTTCAGTTGTAACTTGACTCTTATTTGTCTATGAGTAGACTTTTGAGGGAACATGCATTGACAGTACCTACATATAGATTGATGGTGACATGCCGAGAACCAACACGCAAAGGTTCTTTAAGAATTTCAATCTAAAATGATATGGAACTCTCACTGTAAACAATTCAGGGATTTATATTTGGTTTATTTCATATACCTAAACGTATTTTGTACATATCTAAAATTGCTAGTACCTATGTATGTAAATATTTCAGAGTAAGCATTAATTATTCTTAAATTCTACATCATTACCAGCTCTGCATTCTTCTCTAATTTCTATCCCAAGGTTGTCTGATAATAAGTAACCAGTAAGTCAGCAAGACTGCTTTTGTATTAATTACCATAGTTTCAATTCAGTAATTTCAATATTATAATCTTTAAATGAAGCTGAAATGTGAACGAATTATAGATGCCTTCGCGAAAATAACGCGTGAGGTATGTGTTACACGTATTATACGTATTTATACGTTTGTATAAACAATATACGTGTTATCTGTGTATGTAGTAAAGGTACACGACTAATTCCGTCAGGTGTCTACGTCACAAAACCGTAAATAAGGCGGAGGATGGGGACTCTACCTCGCAGCTGTTTTCGTCAAAATATCGTGTGTCACGTATCACGAACGCTGTAACGTAGTTGGTTTATTGGATTTACCTACTCGGGATCTACTCTCGTTTCAATAATAAATCTTATTTATATGGTATTAGATTTCCCTTATATCCGTTCTCTTAATAGTCTACAATTTGCAATGTACTTATAGTACGCCAGGAACTTGAATATTCATAGCAATAGGATTTATGCAAATTGATAGAAGTCTCGTGTTTTTATATTTACAGCCAATTTCACCTATCATGGCATAATTTCGCAGCACATACTACATTATACTTAGTAGTATGAAGTTATACCATGATTTAAACTTGTATTAACTATGACCACTGGCTTAACCTAATGTTTAATTTGATAAACTAAACTCCCGATTTTACTTTCTTAGGTTTAGTGTTTAGCTTTGGGAAATTCCTTCTTAATGGGTGTCTCGAGGCGTTTTATCACTAAACAGTGTTATAGTAACTGTATAAAAGTATCCATCGTGCTGGCGTGTATAATATAATTAAAGAGTTAATAAGTTCCATAATTTCACTCTTAGAACGCTAACATAATCACGCTAAAGAACCATTAAAGTGCTGCACTATGAAAAGAACTATCAACCCATGGTACTGATTTACTAGTTCTAGAGATCAGAGAAATTAAGACCAACGACGCGATAGGACATGACAGGACAAACATTAGCAAAGAAAATCCCTTTAAATGACTGACCTCAATCCTAAAATGTAACGATGTGATGAATACTGTCTCTTGTCTTGTCAAGGTACCGGTGTCTCATACTACCTACTATATCCAAACACGAAGAAGAATTTTCCGCAATCTCATATCATTATGTGATCGTGACGTTCGTCATAAGTTCCGTGAAGTGTCGGTAAAGTAAACCGGAAAATTATAATTTATTTACTTTTCCATCATGCTGTTATTTCCCAATTTCCTACTTTTCTACTTTACTTTCCTACTTCAGTGACCTGAACTAAGAAATTTCGTCAACACACTGGTTATTATGTACTTTTGTGTTATACTAAGATAACGATTTATTTACATTTTCGAGTGTCACTATGTTAACGTGAAAATGTTGACATTCGTTCTGAAAGTGTCACTTATTTTTGTTCTCAATCACAGTATTTGATGTTACACTATAGCGGAGCTCTCTTTAAATAGAAGTCAACCTATTTTCGTACCGATCAAGTGTGGATTCGTGTTAGGAAATTGGGTCAACTACATAGAAGGGCACAGCCTTCACTTTGTGTGCAGAATAGTTTTATAGGCGGGGCAGTGTACGCTGATGTATGACGTGGTAGAGCAATGCCCCTGCGCGGTCTGCAGCCGCGGGGCCGTGGCTTATTGTAAACGCTCAGTTCGTGACGTCACTAATTCAGCAACATACCCTTCATAAAACCGTCTACTGTCTGATATGCTACCACAGGATCCTGCTGTACTATTTTGTACGGCATTTTAAACTGCGTCATTCTGAATAGCTCGTTAACAACATTTATCGTTGTCGCTAATAAGTTCAATCATTACAATACTAAGCGGTCACGTTCGAACAAAATGATTGTATTTAAGTCTGATTCGCTCAGCAGATGCTGTTTGATATGAGAGGGCTTGAACAGTTTACAATTTGTTCATTTATACTTAGCCGATTGACTCCTTCTACTGGGACGATTCTGAGGGGAGGTCCAAGGATCGTCACAGGTTATCTGATTACCTTGTAGGACCCACTCGAGGACTATATATTATGTTAGTTCTACAAGCAATGTATAGCACGCACTGACACTTGAATTGGTTAATTATTTCGTCTACGATAGTGTTCCAGCTCCTCCTTCGGAATTCCTTCGCTACGAAGCCGAAGAACATAGCCTCTAAGATAAAGATTTACAGCACAAAAAAATGTATTAAATTTTTGTATACATAAAAACATACTAAATGCCACCGCTTTTGATGTTTTTCATGCATTAATGTAATAACGCCAAGTAGGGAAATGGCCACTAACTATAATATAATGTAAACGAGTATGCTTTGACGTCAGAGATTAAGAATTTAATTGTGATTTATATAATTAACTTGTTATGAAAAAATATCGAGCGCCAGTTTTTCACGAGCAAGTAAGTTGACGTCAGAGCATATTAATGATGTTGAATAAATGTACGATGATGTAGAGCTACTTTTGACATCCGTTATTTTTAAATGTCAAACAATAAATTTGATATTCTATAGTTTCGGGGGAACCCTCTATGGACTTTGCACCCCGCAGCTAACGACGAGGCTGCCAGCTCAGACTCTTTATGGCTACGAATAAGAATTATTATTGTTATTCGTAGCTTAAAGCTCAACGGAGAACCAGTCAAATGGAAGTCCTTGGAGCCCCAATCATAGCAGTCTATGCTTGTTAGGTTTATACAATCCTAGATCCTACCTATGCAGTAGGTTCCGAATTCTTATTAATATTTGTGCACGATGCGAATATGTGTCTAGAGTAAACACAAAAACTTCGTACTGTAAAATATATAGAGTAGTTTTGTGTTTATCCAGGACATAAACAGACAAAAATATCCCTTCTTTAATGATTACGAAGCAAATTTTATTTTTAAAACATTGTACTATTTTAAAATTATTAAATATAAATTGTTCAGACACGTGTTTTATCTCTATTTTAAAAAGTCTCTTGCGTTGTTTTCCCATAAATAAATAGTATTCAGACGTGACTAGTGAGTATTTACTTGGATTTGCATTTGTAATTTGTAATTCCTTACGTGACTTTCCATTTCAGCAGTATTATTTCAGTACTCAATAGCCATTAGCCATACAACAAAACGAAAGTTTTCTTTTGATCTCTAATAAGAAAATAACTTATAATATAGAGATCAAAAGAAAACTTTCGTTTTGTTTCGCAACTCTTGGTACTTGGTCAGTTAATTGGTATCTGAAAATATACCTACTAAAACTATAAACATGCTATGAAAAAATCAACAATTGTCAACAACAATTATCATTACCACTTTATGTATATTATAATAATAATTCAATGCCTATGGCGATTGTATAAGGGGCCCATCTAGTGAGTTGGCGAGTCACCGTCTGCCAATGTTTTGATTTATTTAGTCATAAGTGTTAGGTAGGTACTCATAGTTACTATACTACAGTTGCAAGTCCTACGAGTGTATTGGGGCATGACTGTGAAAGAGGCTGTTGATTTACCTACTTTCCTTTCATGACGTATTTAAAATCTCCGTTTAAAGAACTCAGGGGTTTCAAATAGGGAGACATAACAAGTGCGATGTATATTGTAATTTAAGGCAGAAAATTAAAATGACAAGCAAGCTTGACTATTACATTGTTCTTCACAAATAGTTCTAGCTAAAATAACAATCTAGAACAAAAAATCTGGTGATGTCAACGAGCTTAATAATAAAGCAATTACAATTGTGTTTCAAATTGTTTCAGCCTTCTGGATTATTAGAGAACCCACTATCGTATAGCTGTATGCAAGAGGTGTACTGCATCTCCCGATGGGATCCTGCCAGGAAATACTGCCTCAGAATAGTAATGCCTCATGGATCACTGCTCCTGCAGGTAATAATTTTTTAAATGTTATTTTATGTACATACCTACCTACATAATATTTTATCGAATTATGTGTGTACCAGTGTATGACGAGGCTTTAGTTATTTTCATAAAGTGCTAAAAATGTAGGCATAAACGAGCCATTTTCTTGAAGGTTGACCACTTCTGTCACAATAGGTAATTATCAAATTTTCAATAGATTACCTCGAGTTAGTAACAGAAAATATCAGTGTAGTCTTTGATTATACAAAACCTTCAGTAAAAAAGTGTTCTATTTCAGTAAATAGCTTTAGTGAATACTGCAGCTATAAAACAATTACCTACCTAACTTCAATAATATTATATAGCTGTTTGATCCGGGATTGATCTCAACACAGACGACAAATCTTAGAGGCCAAGGCCTTTCCATAAATAGCTGCCATGGACGTATTGATTTCCTTGTACAACTTCCTGGTAATGCAGCCGGGAACACTGTGGTTTTATTAAAAAGCTCCTATAAACCAATTTGAATAAAAAAAAAAACAAATTAAAGCTCTCGTGGACCGGTGACTTAGTGACTGTAAAAGATCACTGCAGTAAGCAATTTTCGCTACGGCCGGTCCTTGGATGGGTAACCACCATGTGACCACTTTGTGGCATAATTATTTGCGAGCGTTTCCGTGCTTCGAAAGGCACGTTATGCTGTTGATCCCGGTTATCAGTAACATAACATAAAGAAATTGTAATTCTTGTATAATTGTTGTGCGACTTGGCTATGCTGTAAGCGCGTCAAGCACCTGCATTTTAAATAAATAAATAAATAACAGTCAGTAAGCCACGTTGAAGGCTTCTTAATAAGCGTAGGCAGTCTAAAATACCTATACTTTTTGAATGAAAGGGCGACTTGATAGATTTCAATAGTGGGTCGTCTCACGTCGTTTCTGTTATTGCAAACGTCCACAAGCTACGGTGACCACTTTCCATTAGGTGGGCCCGTAACCTTGTCTGCTAACTTAGTGGTTTAAAAAATATCAAATAGTCTATGACTGTACAAAAATCGCTATAACACAGTCCTGCGCCTTCCAAATATCCTAGCAATCTTCTCTAGGCCATGGCTCTTCTTAGCATCATTATTATAGGCTACTTGTACCACTGCTAATGTAACAGTTTTTATTGAATACAAACAATTATATTTGTATTTTATAGGCCAATGACGCATATACCAGGGACCAGTGGTACCATTCTATAATATGGAAGGTGAGTCTACAACTATTTATATATTTCCTCATTGTGGTTTATTGTTTACTTGGTATATCAATCAATATACATATTTTAATAATCTTCTTCTAGGGTTAAGTCCCAAGGCCCGTGTTAAAGTTTTAAAATGGTTTGACTGGCGCCGCAAAACTCCAATAAGTTGTTGTTTTTTTTTTTAATTTTAAATTTTTTGTAGTTGGTGAAAAGCATTGTGTCAACCTGAGAATAGTTGAATACCGAAAGTTAATTAGGGCCTCATGACACTGTCAAAATAATGAGATTAACTTATTGTAATTATCTTTTCAGAAAAACATAATAAGGTATAGGAATTTTCTCACAAAGACTGTTAGAAAAGAGGTTGTTTTGAAGGAATTGAAGGTAACTAAACTTAATTTTATGAAATTTAATGCTGTGGTGATATGTGAGTAGACTTTAATGTGTTTCATTTTGTATAATTTCAGAATATGGTAGATTTTGTAATGACCACACCATTGCAAGATGAAAGTGTGACGCGTGCACCTCTGCTGATACTCACAGATTTGCTATCTGAGGTAAATATACCATCTAATGTTTTTGTTTATCAAAAAACATTAACGTAGTTCGAAACTTGTGAAATTCGTCAATTTTCAAGTCGTGATCTTCTTAATATCTAAACATTGCCGATTGACGTAAATGCCAACCTATTTGATATAGGTAGCTAGATAGTACAGGTACCTACCTATGGCCATACGAACTCTTAATGGCTCCTTCAAACAAATATTTATAGGAAACTATTTGCTGCAAATAATTGAATTCATTTTACGACTAAAAGAGAATGCTGGAAATATACTGAAACTGGAATACCAGTTATTAGTTTTCTTATCATGCACGATACACGTGCTCAAATATTTACGTTCTTATTGAGTACGGCTGTTCTCCAACATTTCATATGTGTATGAAATGTACATTATAGCTTCGTTATTGCTTTTGAAAAGGGACACATAACGTGGTTTGCTTCATATAGATGTAGCCAGCTTCACGTCAATATATCATCATAATATACAAGCATGCAACATTTTCCAGATATATCACGGCTAAATAATACCTTTTTAGAGCAATATGTATGCCTAAATGCAGTAATCAAACCATAGAGAATTTTTATAAATATTTCCACAATATTTTTCGAGTTTCGTAAATAATTTTCACTTGTGGGAAATATTAGCCCTCTATCTTGGCATTAGCTACGAATCTGTCCAATATCCAGTTGTAGAGCCATACGAGTAAAATTACAGGCAATTTCCACTTATGCACTTAAAAACAACATACGTTAGACAACATAGGTAGGTACTTCAATACAACTAATAAAGACTCTGATTATAATATAGGACGTGACATTACTTAATCACAAGCCGTGACGAATAAAAACATAGTAAGTAATTACGAGTAATCTTAATAAATTCAGACAAAGCGTAGCCATGGGTGTTAAATTAACGTCACAAGCATGAATTTAAAATTAGTTATAAATAGCTCATGAAATATAATTCAAAACAAGTTCAAACCACAGTTTAGAAAGAACTATTTTAATTTGTTATACACATACCTAAGTCAGGAATTTGCATGTCGTCATGCTCCTATTGCGTTTAGATAGAGATATTATGGTTAAAATGCCAAACCATCTGGTCAGCTTGGTAATAGATAGGCCAAAGCCTACCACCCTTCCAACTTTCATCAACAATATTGTTTATCGAAGCCTTCCAATAAGATTAAGAGAGATCTGTATTCAACAGTAAAGACTTATTTGATGGTTAACTGAGGCAGAGACTTCTGTAGAACAGAGGATAAAAGTCAGAAGGGTTCATTATATCATGAGGTATATTTATTGATTTCAGAAAAAGGAAAACCCTGACTGGGAGGAATGGGCAGAGAACGTAACGAGTGTTGCAGCACCACTGTTGGCAGAACGGTGCGCCTCGGGTGAACTGTGCGCGCTATTGGCTAGGCTGTGCAGGCGGAGGCCCCGCGCTGCTCCTCTACCTGCGCTTGCGCCGCCTGTTCGCCGCGTCCTCACACGCAACGTAGACTTCGCGAGAGCACCAAACGCGAGGAGACTAGTCAAAGAATACATCAGGTGATTTTATGTATAAAACTAAGTTTGTTCACACATTGCTGATGGTGGCACTTCCTTGGTAATTACGTGTGTATTTGTCGAATTCGGCAAACATCTCAAGGTGTGTCACAATTATTACTTCATTTGTCTATTTGATGAATTTAACAGCAAACATAGGTTACTTGTAAACCTATTGGTTCGTAGAATTAGTTTTTTCGAATATGAGTTCAAAAACTCTAAACGCTAATAGACTCTACATAATACCACAGTAAAAAGAGAAAACATGATCTGTGGGCTGTGATAATGATAATACAAAGCGATGAAGCGGTAGTAGCCCCGGTAGCTCTAGAGTTCTTACGCTACTGATGGCTACGGTCGAGCCTACAGTTTCAACGACAATAGACGGGACAAAATTCTTGCCTGCCATCTCGGAAGTACATAGGGACTGACTACATACCGAATCTCTGTTATACCGCTTTAGAATTTTAGGTCTATATAGGTTTTTGATCTCTGTTATACCGCTTTAGGATTTAAAATCTATATAGATTTTTGAAAACATAGGTTCGAAATGAGACGTAAAATTAACTTATGAAGTTATGACAGATCTCGGACTCTCACTCTCGGTGAAATTTCGCTTTGAAATTGTTGTCTATTGTACGACATTGTCCTTGCGAAGCAGTCTTGTGCGTGACTGGTTGCTTCTACGTGCTGTTAGCATTATTGAGGTGATGTGCTGACGTCACTAGCACCCTTGAGCATTGGCGTTATCACTTGCATAGTTTTACTCCGCACAAGCTCCATCATTTTGTTATTGTCGTACAAGCAGGTTGTATGCGAGGGAATTTGTTATTCTCTCAGGCTGTCTATCTCCTTTTTCCACTGTCATAATTAGGTATATTCGCCTTAGAACCATGTTTTCCTTTGTTTTCTTCGTCATGTACCCAAAAGTCATGCTGATTATCTTCTCTCTCTCTATTCTTGAATCTCATTCTATCCAAATGGGTGAAATCATTTAGACATAGGCTTTAATACCTACCTAATACCTTTTTTGTGTACGAATATTATTTAAGAGTGTTATTTTTATACCTCTGTCTATACTCATACCTATTTCATTCACTATAATACTTACTTGTAGAAGTTTATTTTGTGATATTTTCAATAGGTAGATACGTAGGTACCTAATGAATAAAAAATCATTTTTGGATTTTCCACATTGAGTCAACACGAAGGTGATGAAAGTTCCCTTTCTAAAACTACAGGCCTACCTACGCACGTGTTGTGTAACTAATTGAGGATGTTATTGTACAGAGATACTATCATGATCATGATTCACGATACCTAACCGTTATAATTAATTGCAATAGTGAAAGTTTATAACGTTTTTCCTATAACTAAGTTTAGGTACCTACTATAAGGAAATCGATAAGAAATTTGTTAGCTAGGTACCTACCTATATCCTGAATTTATTATATCCTCAGAAAACCTTCGCGGTTTATATAAATTCTCAGTAGTAATGATGAATAATAACTACTTATAATATTATACTCAATTATTAACAGTAGGACCTATTTAATAACCGCATCACGTAACATTTGATTGTGGCACCATATAGAGTTTTTAATGTTTATAACAGCATAATGCCAGTCCTACTAATATGTACCTATTATAAATAAAAATAGAACATTTTTTTAAGATGTTTGTTAGTCAATCACCCCTAAATCTAGTGACAGGAATAACTGTTTTCTCAAAATGGATTATGCAGTGAACGACCGTATAAACCATTTTGGCTGAAATTTGGTGCACAGATAGCTGAAATTATAGTTTAACACATAGACTTCCTTTTTATAACAAAGTCCTAAGGAAAAGGAGTAGGTAGGTACGGGAAACCTTTACCACTCGGGTACAAATAATATAAAACGAAGCTTGGCTAAGTATCAGATAAGAAAGAGTATGCTGTCATATGGCTACATACTAACCCACTGAACTCATTTCAAGTTGTTGATTGCCTTTAAATAATCATGACGTCATAAATAGGCGCACTTCTTAATGGCCAGTATTCTGGTAAGACAATTATTGTTGAACACTGTCGGGAATCCTGAGACATCCTTACTAGGACTTATCCGGGGCTCTCAACCGTAAGCAGTGCTAAGGCACGTGTGGTTTTAGTCGGTAAGAGTTCGGCATAGCATTCATGAGGGAAACAACACAGGAAACACTTAATAAAAAATGTACCTACTTACGAACAATTTTGCCCCATAACTTTTTAGTATCTAATAATAGGCGACTAGGCGTTGATATATGTAAAGCTTAGTGTAGGTACACAAGTAGAGTATAAGAATAATGTAGCCTGCAGACGGTGCTATTTACTCTACCAACTCTACTCTTCATGTTTTAGTAGGTAGATATTTAACCAATGCCATCTGTAATCTCGTATTGATAGGTACGTTTAGTAACATAGCTAATGTCATACTCTATATACCTACATATTGATACGCTAATACTGTTCATTCTACATAAGGCTTATGCAGTGAGGTAAATAGGTAGGTAATTTAGGTTTTCATGTTTCATGAACTTAAGATTGCTTTATTACAAAGATTATAACATAATATTGTCTTTGTTCGCAGTGCACTAAGCGCTCATAACTCTGGTGCGTCCCTAGTACGTCGTTTCGTGGAAGTGACACATGGTAATCGAGCGAACTGCCCGTATCCTCGCGCGGCACCTAACCTCGCGGCTGTGGCTCTAGCAGCCATCGACGACCATTACCGCGACCTGGACTCGCCCCATACGTGCGACGATGCGGAAGAAGAAGTCCTCTGCTTTGCTGATATCCTTGTACACATGTAAGTAGTACCTACTAGAAGAACTATATTTAGACGACATTATGAAGGGACTCTATCAGTAGGTAGGGTTTCCATTCCCCTTAAAACCTGGTCCTTATATCTGTTAAGAAGGTACCGTTACCAGTAAATTGTAACAAAAGAGATTCGAACGGAAAAATCAATGATTCAAACAAAAATTCATAGGTAATTAGTCCGATTTTTATACTATTAAACTGAGTCACCTAAATTAGAAAACAAAAACTGCGAATTAATCAGTTCCTAACGCTCTATAATCAGTATCCATCTTAGTCCTACATAAAAGCAAATCTTAATTCCAGGTGTGAATATGAAGATTGGCGGTTGGTAGTTGGTGCTGTGTTACAACCAGTTCCATTATGTTCTTCTGCCATGAATTGCCCACGTATTGCCAAAAGACTTGGCAGTGTACTTCACGCTCTTGCGAGTGACTCGAGATGCGCGGCGCATTCTTGTCTACACCCTGCACGAACTGCGCGCGTGGTCCCTCCATCTTGGCTGCGAGTGGCCGCTCCTTCTGACCCTATATTAGCACTGGCCCATGAAGAATTGTGCCAGCTTTGGGGCGATATGGTAATCAATTCTTTCTACAGAACTACTTTTATTAAGGAATTTGAACTTTGAAATACTAATTTGTGTGGAATTTTCAGCTTGGTAGTCTACTAAACTGTTGTAATAAAAGGAAAAGCTTTCTGCAGAATTTGAGTAAGCAAATTCCAGATTTCGTGCTGGTCGCTCTAACGGAGCATGTAAGTATGGCATGAAAATAATACCTATTTAATAACCATATTATTTGATATAAAATCTATCTACCTATTTGGTAAACAATGATCTTACATTAGGTTCTTCTTTTCCTTGCAGCCCGCTGCTTTAGAGGCTCTATGTTTAATATTAGAATGGGAAGTGACCATTGGAGAACAAACACAATTGGAGATAATCGCTGCGTTACAAGGCACTGATCTTGGTCTAAAATATTACAAGGATTTATGCGAGAGACAGCAAAACCTTCAGCGATTGGTAAGAACTTTAAAATCTAGGTACTTTAACATACCTTATGTCTAAGTCAATGTTCATAATGAAAGGTAGGAGGTTCGAACCTTGACTTCAGATTGGTTCAGGAGGTAGATATGTGATGCGTAAGGTACCTACAGCGGACACATTATGACACATGGAGAAATACGTGCGACTGATAGGTTACTGATACGATAGTCAAAATTATAAATTTATCTACAATCCACATGCCCCCGCGTCATGCCCCTCTATAGTGATTTTCAGAACTGCTCTCTTGATTGATGACTTGGCACATCCGTCGCCTAGTCATTCGGTAAGATCGCATTTCTGAAAATCACTACGACAAACTGTTGTCTAGTCATCCATCCGCTAATCTTGATAGGTTCAAGCTGAGCCTCTACGTTCTACTTGTTTATAGATCATGGATGCACTCGATGTTTGACCGTATAGTCCATTGAAATGTTACATGAGTTTTGCATTTATTAGAGGACGCAATTTTATTTTCGGGACATGTGTCCCGGGGTCAATAGAAGCTTAACCTCAAGTTTGTGGGGTCGCCACTCTTGTCCCCCGGCCGCCATCTTGAAAAGAGGGGGATAAAAACACTTTTTCCCAATATTTCGGAAACTATGAGTCTTACAAAAAAATTGTAGAGGCATAATTTGTAGTATATTGTTTTGCCTACAAATATATGTCAAACAAATTTTGCCCGCACTATTGCCCGCACTATTTGGTCTCGCCACTGTCACTCACAAATGGCTTGGGGGATCCTTGCGATGAAGATATATTATTGTTGGAGCTATCTGCTAATGGCAAATATACTGGAGAGTGAATGGCTTCATGCCGTTCTCTGACCCGAGCTTATTTATTTGTTGATTCTAATCGAGGTTATCAAAACTATATCTGGAGTGAACACTGACTGGCACATGCCTAGGTACTAAATAGCTCACGTCAGTGTATACATCTGGTATCCAGTGAGATGTTACTGTTTGTTGTAGTATTTTACGTCATTGGGATTTCCACGTATTGAAATTGTAAACCGTTATCAAACTAGGCTAAACTTTCTCGTTCGTAGCAGTTGCCTATAAAGTAGCAAAACTTTTCGATAGGTAGAGATTTTATTCAACGGTGATGTCTCTTATCGCTAATATTTAAAATGTTACATAATTTAACTATTTATCTCCTTAGCAAGCGGAAGGAGGTCCAAGGAGACTAGCCCTGCCTGTCCGCGCAACTGATGCGGATGTGGCCGCGTTGTTGGAAGCCGGCGCCCTCGGCAACCTAGAATGTCTGTCGCTTGCCTTCACTAGCGTCACCAGCGCATGTGCACATCATCTCATTAAGGTAAGAATACTTATTATTACAATTCCTATTATTTTTAGTGTCTTATAAGTATTACTATTAGGCAAGTGTAGGGTAGGTACTGCACTGCTTAGAAACAGACATACCAAATTGCCCGTAGCCTAGTATCTATCTATAAAAGATCTTTTACCAAAAACATGCTAATCTATTCATTTTGTTCCCAGTTGCCATCTCTGAGGTACCTTAACCTCTGGGCTACTAAATTCGGTGACAGCGGTGTTCAATTGATTGCCGAGCATCTGCCACGACTGCAGGTCCTCAATCTATGCGAAACACCTGTCTCTGATGAAGGGATCGAGGCACTTTCAGGTAGGTACCTGGTTTTATAATAAACTAGCTGACCCGCGCAACTTCGTTTGCGTGATAACTGAAGAACCGCTCGATCGATTTTGTGCAAACTTCACATAAACCATCTACTAAATAGACCGAACAAAGCCTAAACCTTTGGTTTGGATAGGTAAGCCCGTTCTTGAGTTATAAAATTACGTATAGATATCTAATTTATTTAAATAGGTGTAGGTACTGGTGCTCTACCAAGATCTTCGGGATCAAGTATTTCACTTGCAGGTGAGGTCCACCAGGTTACCTTTACAACATCACCAGAACATATCTGGCAATCTTTGAGCCAGATTGTAGTTGCTCAAAGCAGCCAATAAAACAGGACCCATAGTGCCGTCAGGTCACTGGCTAACACATCACTATAGATTGTAGGTAATCTGCTTGATTGTGACGCTGCGCTGCACTATAATAGAAACCCTCCCTGTACCTCGTATGCAAAATTCGTTAAGCAGTTTAAGGTGTGCATTGATGATAACATTTTAATTTTATTTTTGCAGGACTTTCCAACTTGCGTCGGCTCAATTTGAACAGCACCAAACTATCTGCCGAGGCGTTCGAGTTACTGCGTCAACGGTTGCCACAACTGCAGGAATTCGATATCCGATACACGGAGGCGTGGTGACATCGGATACCCAAACGCAGGGCCCTCTCCTCCTCGATATAAACTAACGATCTCATGTGCTTTACACCAGTATTAGTTACAACATTCTCATAACTTGTGCACTCGAATGCCAATTGTGGCTAATGTGATGTGAACTGCATCAATCACTTTTTGCACATTATATTTGAATAAGACTATCTTTAAGGCTTGGGTGGATAGGCTAATATTGAATTTAATTAGATACATTGGAGCGTATCATACCTAATCTATAATGTTTACTACATAATGTGGAATGATTGTGCTGTAAAAAAATTAAAATATATTAGGTAGTTAGGAAAATAAATTATTCTATCTGTACAATAGGTATTAGCTATACCTACCTATACCTCCGTATTATCACATCACATGCCTAGAATAGAAGTCACCAAAGATATTGTATTGATCACTCATTTGGCAGACATATTTTCAATGCAAGGCAAATGAAATCTATTACATAGATCCATCATTATATAGTTCAGCTTAAATTGGTTCTTCTTCAAACCATGAATGAAACAAATAAAAATGTTGATATATGTGGGCCATCATTGGTTTCTACTATTTTGCCAAACTGTACATAGGTATCTACATTTAACCATGTAATCTTACGAGAACACACTAGTCACACTACCTACTCTACAGATTTTAATGTGCTCGTAGATATCATATTAAGCATTCTCCTCTTTGATCAATATCACCGTAAATGCTAAGCCGCAAACATTTCCGTACTACAAGTAAAAGTACTGTCAATCATAACATTTCATTAGAATTGAGAGAGTTCTTTGCAGTATACTAGAGTCTGTGTTCTGTGAGAGGAAATAGATAAATAAAATTACCTTTTTGCACTTATTTCATAAGGACGGATCCGGCACAAAACGGTAGAGAGGTTAAAGATTGCTACATTTATCCACTGACACGGTCTTTACGATAGGTTTAAAATAGGTATAATTACTCGAAATAAGACTACGCCAGTAGGGTCAAGTGTTCAACAATGAAACAGTGGTACACAATAAAACATAGTAATATTTCCAAAACGCGTCGTTGGCAGTTAGTGCAATCTATCGCGTAAGGACACTCAATAGATACCACCGGCGTATCCCAGTTTGCGGCGGCACCGCGTGAGAAAAGACGCGTCTGCGGCTCATTTTTACTATTTTCGTCAAAAAATGAAGTATTTCTGGCTATCTTTAAAGATTTTTCATTATTTAATGGTTAGGAATATTATATTTTTTATGATTATCCTGCATTCTACATGTTTTGTAGATTATTTTGGCATAATATCATTTGTTTCAAAGTTACAATTTTGTGAACATAAATTAAAAGTTACTTAGATAAACCCTAGGTAGTCAACAATGAAACAGTTTAACAATGGACACAATGAAACACTGTTTTATTGTGTACCATCATAAGATATCTATATAAATCTAGATTTTTATTGGTTGATATTGTGTAACCTTATCTATTAAAATTTGTTTTTATTTTAAGATGGGGCGTAACAAAGCTGTAAAAAGGACGTGGGGCGTATTGCTTACCAAATGACAAAAATTAACAATATTCGATATTCTGTTAGCTGGGAAAATGGCTGGAATCGAATGTTTACGGTCTTATAAATCAGTGCATGCAGAACTGTCATTAAAAAAGCCTGAAACATGCAGCATGGCACGTCGTGCCACTGCATTTAACGTAGAAACGGACTGCTCTTTCTTTAATAACTACCTACATTAAACAAAATTTGAATTAGGCACAGTTTATTTATGGTGTTTCATTGTTGAATATATGGTGTTTCATTGTGTACGCCTATATGGACACAATGACACAAATCCCATTTCTTAGTTTTTATTTCTTTGTCGATTCAAATCTCTTTATTTAAAAAAATCTATAAATGACATTCGATACCCAATCATATTGACTACATGCCTGTAAAATTATAGACTTCTATCAGCAAAAACATAAGATGTAGGAGGTTATGAACTTTTAGTGTTTCATTGTTGAACACTTGACCCTACTATTATTTATTATATGCATAAGTTACTATTAGATAAGTATTCTTCGTTAGTTTGAGGGCCAATATATTGATTTGAAGTGCAAAACAATATTCGTACAAGTTTAGTTCAGACGATCTGCTGCGTTGGTTCCAAAGGTTTGGATTGATTTCTACACTAATTCCTTTTTTCCGCTACGCAAGGGCGTCCCTCAGGGCTGTTATTTCGGTCCTAGGTTTCTCTTTGAACTATCAATATAATTTTTCTTTTCATATAGGTACTTAACAGAAGTTCTAGTTCCTAATTTTCCAAATTAAATTTCCTTCTATCTCTGAGAATTCAGTGTAACAGATCACAGTAATTTTATTTCGAACTTGTGTGTTTACTATATTCACACTTAATACTTAGCCAGATTATGTACATAACTGTAACTTATTATATAAGGTAGAACTAAGTATTTATTTTTCTTCAATAAACAGTCGGTATTGTAGAAGTTACATAATAATACTGTACAAATACATACACCTACTTACTTAATATTTATTTTTATTGTAACCTAATGCTTTAAAACTTACTAGATTTATATCATATCTGATAATACAGAAGCGGACAGGGCTGTGAGAATGAGCATCAATTAAAGTTTTTATAAGTTGCAAAATTTGACACCTCATTCGAGTTGTCATTTAGAAAACTAAATTTTAAATGACCTGTGACCATGGCCGATGCAACCTTGTCGAAACTTCAGGCAAAAAGATAAGCGTGTAACCCCGTTAAATAAACTTAACATAGGTACTTATTTTAAAACATTTTAGGTAAGTACCTGAAATTTCATTTTCACACACGCTTTGGGGCACTAGAAACAGGATAACAACCGAACCAATCCCCAAAAACGCGGGGTAGTATCAGAACCCGTAGGCGAGGCTGTGGTGGTAGCCAGTCTTACGGGAACCCTGTGCCTCGTTCCAAATGCTTTCCCTGAACTCATGGCCGTAGGCAGTATGTAGAAAACGTTTTTGCCGGTAGAAACTCGGCATAGCATCAATGAGGATTTGCTCACATAAAAAAAGGTACTTAGGTACCTATTGGAAAACCAAGAATTATTAGAAATAGACAAATGTTAAAGTTTAGATAGGTAAATTCCTAAGCAATTTTCGCGACGATTAGAAGCAACCAAAGCAAGTGTGAATGAAGAGCGCAGTCGCGTAAGAGATTTATTTCAATCATTTTCACTACATTGTATTTTAGGGAAAATGAGCCTACCCACTTAATGCTGTATTTTTCACGCGTGAGGCGTATCTAAGCTATTAAAATCTTTCACAGCGTTTTCAAACTTATATTATTGCATTTGAGGCACCCATGGGTACCTACATAAGTGGGTCTTTTCGACGCAACTGTTTTAGATATTTAAGTACGTAAGCCATTATTTATTACCCACTTACATAAATCTATACCTAGTAAGTCCCAGTTACAGCAGAACATGTAGAACATGTCTTTAACCAAGTAAACAGGTCTGAGATTAAATTATGGTATTGTCGGCTAAAACAGTGATAGGTATTATTAATCAATATCACTATTCATTCAAATAAAATCATTAAGTAGGTACTATGAAAACAAGTAATTTTATTAAATAGACATTTTATGATTTGTTATTTTCCGAAAATATCTTTAATTGCTTATCATAGAGCATTTTATCAAAATTGGTTTAGTTTACACATTATTATCTGAACCAATTTTCTTAATTTTGACGTTGTAATTAAAAACTTTACGAGCTCATAAATATTAAAATCCCATATCCCAATACCACACAAATCAGGTAGGTAGCGCAAAATTATTTATTTATGATACCGAATATTCGTGCAGTTTAATAGAGGTACTTACCTATTAAACCTCAAACTGGATGTCAGCGGCGAGTGGTAAGACGGCATTGCGGCGACAGCGCGGCGCCATGGCTGAGGCCGCACTGCGGTTGGCGGTTGCGGTTTCTAACCCCAAAATGTCATATTCTAACCTCAAAACGTCAAAAATTATAAAAAAAGTCTAATGGTTTCATTGGTTTTGACATTTTGAGGTTAGAAACCGCAACCGCCAACCGCAATGCGCCCTTGAACCAAGGCGGTAGCGACAACCGCGCTCGGTGCGTGTGCTATCGTATGTTTCCGCAATCGCTGCTGCCCCACTCGTAGCGGAAATTCAGCTTGAGCACTTAGAAATTTTAGCATAGCAAATTGTAATTTCACTCGCATTTTTTTTCTAAATACTTATAGAATTCTTGGACACATGTATACATAATAAATTAATGTAGTGTAGGAATTTAAAATTGTATAAACTATAACCTACTTATTGAAATTATGTTGTATAAAGAGATACAAGACTTATCCACCGTGCGATAGCAAAGAATGTGAGTTTATAATAAAAATAATAAAGATATTATTAAAGTATTTCAATGACCTACCTATCAACTATAACATCTACCTACCTACTATACCTATTTATGTATCTACATTAGCGACATTGTCCCGTGTGGCGACGAGGTTCCATGTTACGACGGGTAAGAGTACAAAATGTCGCCACCATGTCATGCTCCGCAGCAGAACCACTTTGATTACATTATGTACAAGTTACAGGATATAAAATGTAGATGTCTATATTTTTGTAGCTTAATATCAAAAATTGTATATACCCCTTTACATTCCGAGGGTGTCGTAAGAGGCGACTAAGGGAACACTTTCGCAAAAAGATCCATAGCGTAGAAAAGAAATATTGAACCTGGTTGACCGCAAATAACAATCGTTAAACCCAGTTGAAGGCCTTATAGGCGGCTGAAAAATTTAAACTGCGGGTCGGACCTGCGCCTGTCCATTTCAACACGGCAATAGGCTCACCACCTATTACGTGGGACATAAAACTGTAAGGTGAAATGTGGGCGTATATTTATGCCGCTGCCTACCCCTTGGCGGAAAGGCGTGATTACACGGGTAAGCCATACCGAGAGCTTACCCGTGGCTCCCAACCGAAGGCAGTAGGTAGGGAACGTGTTGTTTTTAGTCGGTAAGCATCCCTAAGGGATTTTCTACATACCTGGGACATCCTTCAGAGGGCTTCCCCGGGGCTCTCGATTTTTTACTATCTAATGTTTTCGTGGTGACATTGTACCACCAGTGCAGATATGCTGGCTAGTGCTATCTGGAAATATCACTCATTGTTTTGATTATCTGTTCTGCGATATAATGAGTGTACATTAATTATTCAGAACACGACGTCATGATAACAATGCGATTATGTACTAAGTAAAAAATACTAATCATATTTACTAAGGAATATATTTGAGTAATTTTCTAATAACTATAGTATGTGTATTATACATAGTCACCTTATTTTTATAAATATCTTCATCACGATTTAATTTATATCTTTTTAAAGTTGCGGTTTTGCTTCAACGGTTATGTACAAACCAAAAATTTTAAAAAAAAGGTGATAACGCATTTTATATACAAACCCAAAATTATAAGTAACTTATTCACTAATATTGATTATAAGGATTGTATGTGCAACATACACTGATTATGCCACTAATAACATAGATAGAAGTATCATCCACTAATTTATAACTAAGTAGCTTAAAAATATATTTGTAAAATAAAATGACAATACAAACAATAAAATTCCTGATTGTGGTACTCATTGCCATCAATAAATGAAGTTTTCAAAGCAGTTCATATTTTTATCTAGCATTTATGGCAAGCCCTTCTCATGTTTTCCTTTCATAACTTAATTACTCATCCACTAAAATTTATATAATTATGTACTTATACTAAAATTATTATAAAACATCAACTATAATCATAAATTATATAAGGACAAAAACTGTGTACTCCAGCTGAGATGTAGAAGATTTTGTACGCAGCGATCAACAAATAAACCAATACATAGGTGCGCTAATATGGTTCAAGAGCTAGGCATATTTTTTGTATTTACAAATTGCACACAATAGTATAAAAATGTATAGAATTGAAATCAATTTCATTACTAAGGTATTCGTTCATAACATATTACAAACCGCGCCGGTCAATTGAGAATGTTTTAATAAGGAATGAATGATCTGAGAGATCAACATTTATTTTAAAACCAGTGTTCCATAAATAACATATCATATAAAATTTTAGTACACCTATTAATACAAAATAATACTAATTATATAAAAACTAGTACATACTTTTTTTTTCAATATACAGAAAGTAAATTCATTTTCCGTCGATTCAAATAGGTTTACTTTATTGTAAAGCAGGTGTTACACATTGAAGAACGATGCATTGATACACTCGTGCCGAAGAACATGTTAGCCCTATGTTACAGTTACTACACGTGCTAGAACTGTAACGCGCCCACTATATCTTCGATAATATCGCTCAACGAACTTGAGCAGATTGCTATATTTTGCAGAGCTTTGCTTCCGGAAAACAATACTTCGCATTCTATAGAGTTGACAAGTGACAGGTTATATGATACGGAGATGAAGATACTGTGAGCATAAGCATACACACAGATGGACCCTCTAAGAAACGTACATAAGCAAAAGGAATTCTGCAGAGAGCGACTATTTGAGAAACAAGTATTAGGAAGGACACATCTGGACTTGTAGGTGTGTGCCTATGATCTCATTTTCGAACACCAATGATCGGCGGGAACCCTTTTACCAACTAATGGTTGCATGGGGAATTTCTATTAGCCGTACACCCACTGAACAAAGGCGGGGAAAAGTATCGATATTAATTCAATCCACCACCCGTGCACAAACTGGGCACTTCTGACAAAATAAATTGAGAATTATGCAAAATCCATAAGGTCAAAAATTGCTTGCACCTATTATTTAAAAATGGTTGCAAGCAATTTTCGACCTTATAAACTTGTAGACAGCCTATTGTGTTATCTTCATTTGTTTTTTCAGCATTTATTCGTTTTATTAACCTTCATTTGTTTTCTAAAATGATTAATGTAATAATTGTCATAATCAATGTGTTTTACCCGTACTTTAATAGTGCAATGAGTGTACGAGTACGAGTTGAGAAATATGTCCTCATGCACCCACTACGGAGTGAACGGGTCGGGCCCCGAAAGAGAAGAGGGATAAGTAGAAACGTAATAGATAGAAAGCAGTTCCGGGACCATGGCCAGGGGTTAGTGTAAAGCTAGCGCTGCGCTGTAAGGTTCACGCGTCACTCTTCGTGACCTACTTCGAGTAACTTGGTCACCACAAAGCTCAAAATGCGTCGGCAGCATTATACTTCATGTGTTATAAATATTTGCTAAGACAGGTATTATTTAGTACTAAAATTATAAGGAAAGGAACTATAGTCACATACAGGTTCCCAGATTTAACTACTATGTTAGTTCCCACAGAAATGATATTACATAAACTGATTTAAATAATTTAATACTGGTTAAATTATAATATGATGAATGACATTGATTTTTTGTACAAATTAAGTTCAACTGGTTGTGCAATACCATCTGTGCCACATCAAAACATATAAACTGATGTGATGGCTATTGTTTCATAGCACTTGGGTTTATTTTATTTCGAAACAATCGACACACTCAATTTTGCAAGTTAAGAACCTATAGGTAGAGTGAAACATAAATATGAATTCGACCCAAATTTACCATTTGTGTAGTTGCCAACAGTCAGGTAAAAGGCATACGTTATCGCTATTTAGTGAACGCTGCGAACACCGCCCACATAATTTCACATGCATCAGGTCGCATCGCTTCGGCTTCGAAATCTAAATCTAACAGTGAGCGCACTCTCCTCGTGGCTAGTTCATAGTCCTCATCGGACAACGGCGCGAATGCATTCTCTAGAACATCGGCGGAATGTGCGAGCATCAATAGTGCTAGAGAGCGTTTGTCAGCGTGTGCTACGTCTGTGATAGACCGGCGTAAGGCGGCTTCTTGAACCTGCAATGGGGACGACAACAATTTAGGGCCGTTTTCATGATAAGTATGACTGGTAATCTACAAACTTTTACATGTATATGAAAACCCTCAAATGTGTAAACGCGCATAATATTCGAACGATTGTATTAAACCGGATCTTTTTCGTCAGGACAAGGTTTGTTAAAAAAATATCTTACAATTTTATAGTTGCTCTCGAGCCCGCAAACATTAAGTAATACATTTGTCAAGAATACATTGTACCCCAAGAACAATGTCCTTTAGGAAACGGGTGCAGAAAACTTTAACGCGCAAGCGAAGACGCATGGATCAGCAAGTTTGTAACATTCTTGAACCTTCAGGTGTTTCAAATCGATTAGTATCATAATGTAGGTATTGTTATGTTGACAACTCGATAGAAATTGACTAGTACGACGTGAAACATGCCCCTAGCTTACAAATACATAAACAGTCTCTACTATAGTAACACAGTCTGTAGCGACATATAACCTGCTTGTTTATATGTAACTCAACCCAAGTGTGCATATTTGAAATATTAAAATAATGTTGACGATAACGGACAACCTGTTTTACATATTTTTATGCTATAGAGGCATGACAATGTTATGAAAAAATCGTTGTTGAATGCAAATAATACTATTTAGTAACTAGATATGTAACATACAAAAGTAATTTTATTAAACATTGAACTGAGCATAGAATTACTAGAAACACTTTTTGTAAGTACTAGATTATACCGCGCGGCTAAACTTGTTACCCGTTCCCGCTTCCCATGGGAACATATTCCCCGGATTAAAAGCCTATATGTTATTCCAGGTTATTATCTATCCCTGTACCAAATTTCAGCTTAATCCGTTCAGCCCTTAGAGCCTGATTGAGTAACAAACATCCAAACATTCAAACATCTTCACAAACTTTCACATTTATAATATTAGTAGGATTAAGTTTTAAAAACCAATTGGAACTAAAATTTCCATGCCTGTATTACTACAAAATTCTGCATTTTTTTTCGAGTTTGTTAAACTGTCTTGGTGGCGCAATGGAAGTATTTGACTGCCATTACAGAGTCATAGGGTTTTAATCCCGATAATCTGTATAATCAATAATGTTGCTTCGCAGTCCCAGTATTTCCTATGTATTAAATAGGTGAATCTTTGTCGTCGTCTAGATCCTAATATGAGCAAAACTATTGTACACTGAATTTTGCTCCTGCATTCAGCACTTTCCATCAATCCTTTTTTTTATGTAACCTTAGGATCTATTTCGATATCATAACTCTGGCTGCTACCTCTACCATAACATGCTATTAACATTACGTTATCATGAATTTTAGTGAAATATAATTTAACAGATAAGTGATATGGATAAGATTACCTTTTTCACCAATCTACATTTTACAACATTGTCCGTCAAGGGATGTGTCGTCATATCAAATAGCAAGAAATTTTGCTTCTCGGTTGTCAAAACTCCTTTCTCAACAAGGTTTTTCGCCAATCTTTCTCGTACATTTTTTAGCTGATATTTTAATTTCATAGGATTCCAAGTTTCTCCTGAAAATAACATAATAAAATTTAAGTAAAACACAAAGGCGAACAATTATTCCCATCCCAGTAACGAAATCTACTAAAAAAATGTGCAAAAAAGGGAGATTTTAAATGATAAAGCTGTTTTAGGGAATAATTAAACCGCAGTTTGGGTTTGATCTAGTTGTGGGACATAAACTCTGTTTTAGTTATGAGGACTGTATTGGAAACTATAAATATAGGACTGAGGATAAGTCAACAACATTTTTATGTAGAGCACTTTGAAGTCAAGGTTTTTCACTACCACCTTATTCTGAGTGACAAAGCATTTAATGTGTATACTGAAAGCTTTGATCAGGCTATAAACCATCGCCACCCCTAAATCATAAGATCATTTGCTGTTGGATGCTCCTGAGAAATATCGACAATGGGTGCATTATCCATATGCTCGTTAATTGAGCGGCTGTCCAACAGCAGGCCAGGGAATGCACAGCGACTATGTCCATGAGAGATCAAAAAACGGCTAGCAGATTTTATCATATAAGCCTGGCTCATATAGAAAGTGTACCCTAACGGATCTTTTGTGTTATGTTTACCTTCGTTTTATTCATTTTGTCAAAACCTGAGAATGTACCCCCCTGCCACCATAAATTTAGCATTTCGTTGCTTGTGCATAATTCTCAAATTTGTAATTATATAAAAACAATATATATATATATATATATATATATATATATAGAAATACAGAAATGGGGGTACATTCTCAGGTTTCGACAAAATGAATGAGATTTTCCACTTCAGTTTAAGTAGGATTTATGTTGATAAACCCTACTTAAACTGAAGTGGAAAATCTATCTATGTGAACAATTAACAAAGTCAGGAAGATGTATCAGCTGCAGCAGAGACATTGACCAGCTAAGGCCAACACAGTAAGGAAAAAAACTGGTGCGATTCTACTTTTACATTATAGAGAGAATGTGTATTACAATAAACTCATTTCTTTAAAATTCTGAACTTAGTGGGAAATAGGCTCCTTCTGGTAGGCCGTATGCTTGTCTGCCACCTTAGCGGTATAAAAAAAATAGAAGTATAGTGCTATGAAAACGGGCAATCAAAGTATGGGCAATTCAGAGTTTTAAAAGTTGGTATTGATGATTTTTTAAGCTACTTATATTATTTGTTACTTTATACAAAGCACCAAGGTCGTCATAATAGAGGATGTCTGTTTTTACGGAAGGAAAGTAATTAATCCTTAAACTAAGGAGAATATAAATGTTTATTTCTGTGTAAGTATAAAAAGTTCTTTATTAAATTTATGTAACAAACAACTGCAGCGTGTATGAGTGCGGCCTCCATTCACATAGTGTCTGCAGATATTTGGGAAGTTTTGCAATAATAGGTATCAATGTAATGGGTATTTTATAGCTAATGATTGAGTTACATAAATTACTATAATTGTAAAGAAAAGCTATGAGTGACAGATGTGAGAAATCATAATCACAATTTAGCATTAAAAGTGCCACAACATTCCACAAATTTTTGACCTTTCCTTGAATGTTACAGCAGTGTACTTGTGGAATAAGTTATCACTGTAAATTAGACAAACTTAGCCGATAAAAAAATAACCAAGCCATCTCTAAAATCTTCCCCTACTGCAAAATACTGGGTAGGTACACATAAACATACTGATTTGCATTTGAATGTTCATAGGTATATGTATGCAATTTGTTTAATCTTTTAAACCTACTGTCTTAAGTGTGATTTCCCAGTTGTATTGAAAGTCTCAAACCTGGATCTTGTTAGGCAAGCTAAGTAAAATATTATACACTAGCAGACGTCATGCAGTGTCACCCGCGTAGCTCCCGTTTCAGTGGGAATATAGGGCAAAAAATATAGCCTCTGATCACCGCAGATAGTGTAGCTTCCCAACAGTGACAGAACTTTTCAAATCGGTTCAGTAGTTTAGGAGCCTCTTCGATGCAAACAAACAAACAATCAAATCTTTCCTCTATATAATATTACTAGCTGTCGTCACGCGGTTTCACCCGCGTAGTTCCCGTTCCCGTGGGAATATGGGAATAAAATATAGCCTATGTTCACCGCAAAGAGTGTAGCTTCAATACAGTGAAAGAATTTTTCAAATCGGTTCAGTAGTTCCGGAGCCTATTCATTACAAACAAAAAAAACAAACAAATCTTTCCTCTTTATAATATTATAGTAGATATTATATATTATACACAACACATCACATACCGCTGAGATATTCTATCCAACTTTGCACTGATTCTGGTGGATCGGTTTCTTTCATATGTTTCAAGGCCTCATCTAGTAAAACATCACCAGTTGGTGTATCTGAAATACATTGTACATACTTTCATTGAATTGTGTGGCAATATCACTAATTCTTATCAGTTATTAATGCCTACTAGCTAAAACATCAGCACTTTTAAGTTTTCCTGTTATATTAGCTGTTGTTAACAATTTAGAATTAACCGAGAGTGCAATAATAATAAGTAAAGATGTTTATTAATGGGTACTTAATTTGCCAATTGTTTGTTTATCATGAACTAATATCACAGAAAAGTTGAGCATTTTCAAAACAAATTAAAAACTAGGTACTATAATTACAATTGCTAGCTATGAAAATGTTACATAAAAACCAATTAAACCTTTCTCTTAATTACCTGATTTAACTATTACTTTTCTAGACAATAATCCCTTTCTACGCATGCCAGCTCTCTCTAACTCAACGCGGCCTCTCAGGCCCAGTTCGATTAGAATACATCCTCTCAAACCGCTGGATATGCAATCATTCCAAAATGATGTGTAACCCTGAAATGACCATCAGATGAAAAAGCCATCACGACATTGATGATGTATTAGATACATTCCATTGCACTGTTAGAAACACTGCTGCCTTACCTCTTTGTCCTTTAGTCCTAACAGTAATACCTCTTCCATGAGTGTCAATCTAGTTTCCTTTGAATCCCCGTCATCATAATTTTTATCATTTTTCTTATCATCAACGTCGTGATTTTCTTTTATTCCTCCTTCTGCACTATCCTTTAATACATTTCTTCGTTGCACCAACCCCTCGGTTCGATTCATTTTAACATTTATTGAATTGAAAAACAAAAACAATTTGATTTGGCGAATACCTGGTTTATTTTCAGAAAATCGTAAACGAATAGTTGACGTTTACGTACAGAGACGTCGTGATGTTGTTGTGCAAAACATGGCCGACGGCAAACACATTCCGTTCGCTCTAAAGAGGTTTAAAGTCGTCATTTATGTGCTAATTTTATTTATCTTTAGATCTGTCTCTGAAACTGCTTATTATACAATTTGATACAATGTCTGAAAATAAATATATTTAAATATTAGTGTGTGTACCTTAATATTAAAGATATAAAGTAAGTATTTTATTCCAACTAGCCGAAAGAAAAATAATAATTGGAATGGAACGTACCGATATTGACGTGGGCACGTGACGTCATGCATGATAATAATTCAAAAAAAAGGCGGCAATCGTAGAGTTTACTTTAATAAATTTACATTTAATTGAATTGTTCGGAACAACTGTGTAAACATTGATTGTAGTGTAAATATTAATTATTTGGGTAATAAGATTACGACAAATGGTTTTTCGTTATAAGTAAAAACTTCTCTTGCCTCATTAGGCAATTTTGTACCTACTGGAAAAAACACTTGAACTCACGAGACATTTACCTATTACTTTACTATCCATATCAATACTTAGGAGTTAGGTAAGTACTAATATTATAAAGCTGAAGAGTTTGTTTGTTTGAACGCTAGAAGCTCAGGAAATTTTTGAAATCCAACCAGTAGGGTTGGGTGTAATCTGATCTATCCAAATTCATGACTGATAGGTAGGTAGGTACCTACAAACAAACAAAAATATTTATTTCACTTGGGCATATTCATATGCACTTCTAAAACATCCCGAATGTAAACCAAATAATCACCACCAGTTCACAACGCGACCCACCCGAGAAGAACTGGCAAGAAACCTTTTGTGCTATATTTAGGTCACTATTATTATTATATTATATATACAGGGCCGTCTTAACCGGGGGTTCAAAGGCGCGGCCGCACCCGGGCGCCGAGCCCGAGGGGGCGCAGGCCGAGCTCTAAACATTTCGATATTTCCTTACCTAATTAAACTTTAACTCATAAGTACAATATTAACGCCATTCCCTCGTTTCGTAAACTAACGTCAAATAAACACCTACATGCATAAAAATATAGGCATCACCCATATTAAATTACCGTTATATTATTGTCACTTTTGCCTTTCCGCACGTGTCATACCGCTCACGATATGCAAAGTAAGATAGTTCTTATTACGATATACATAAAAATTAAATTTATTTAACACTAGCGGACGTCACGCGGTTTCACCCGCGTAGTTCCCGTTTCCGTGGGAATACGGGAATTTAAAAAAATTGCCTATGTGCACCGCAAAGAGTGTAGCTTCCCAACAGTGAAAGAATTTTTCAAATCAGTCCAGTAGTTCCGGAACCTATTCGATGCAAACGAACAAACAAACAGTCAAATCTTTCCTCTTTATAATATTAATATAGACGCACACGGCGATATCTCCATTCCAAAGACGTTTGATGCGCCCTTTGACATAGGCGCCTGGCGCCCGCACTTTAAGCAAAATGGCCTCTATTATTAGGTGTTTAGGGTGTAAATTGTAATTTTTGCCACCTTAATGGTGGAATTTCCAAAAATCCTTTCTTAGTGGATCCCTAGACCATACAAGGAACCTATTTGCCAAATTTGGACTTTCTAGTCCCAGCGGTTTGGGATGTGCGTTGATTATTTATCACTCAGTCAGGACATTCACGTTTATGCTACTGCTCCACCTGAGTCTTAACGCGTAAATTAACACCATAATAGCACTTCAACGTAGATGTGGCCAAGGTTTTAACGTGGTAAATTACAAACGGCATTAGTAATGGCATTAAACGTTAAGCGATAGCTCGGGCTGTCGGTTTTTTTCGACACATCAAAGTGTTTTAGCAGCCTGTAGTTTTGCGCGCTAAGCGATGTTGGTTACATTAACGCCAGTTAACGCCATCTCATTTCGCGGGCATTCATCTAAAAAATTGGGGCTTCTTCTATGATTGCTTTACACGTTATGTATAAATAATATAAAATTTACAACCAAAGCATATTTTGACACCGATTTTTTAGATTAAAAATCCGACTCGGATAGGTTAGGTTAGACGACTACGGCGGATGCGAAGCCAAGCGGAGCTCCCGCCTTAGTCTTCGTGGTTTTTTTTTAAACCACCCAGAAGTAGGAGCCCCGCAAAGCGGGGCTTCGTCGAGCTTGGTTAGTAGACGCCATTATGATGTTTAGTTTTAGGTTTTATTGTGAGTAAAAGATCTGTGTCGTATAAATTATCTTTATTTATATTATGGTGAATAAAAGTTATGGAAAATGGCATTATTGAAAACGAAAATTATGGCAAATACATTTATGGATTTAAATTATTATTACACTTAAACGATTATGTATGACCAATAGAATTAGTGAAAGTCATTTTATGACATTTTACGGTTATGGCAACTGAAGCGTTATTTCTAATGAAATTATGGCAAATACCAGTATGGCATATGAAATTATGGCATTTTAAATTATGGCAAACTTTAGTAAACCCGTTGTGACCTTAATGTAGCCAAAGTGCATTCTAAATGCCTTAATTATCGAGTAGTTGGACATCAACATTAATGTTAACGCGGATAGAGCAGTAGCATTTTATACCTATATAGATTACAGATCTTAGAGAAAAAGAAGTGAAATATCAAAATTTTATTGCGTTTTTTGGTTGACGGGAAGGGGGGGGGGCGCAGTCTGAGCTTCGCACCCTGGCGCTATATAGCCTTAAGACGGCCCTGTATATATATATTAGGTGCTATATCACGGCAATGGGCTCACCACCTATTACGTGGGACATAAAACTATAAAGTGAAATGTGGGCGTATACTATGCCTCTGCCTACCCCTTCGGGGATAAAGGCGTGATTATATGTATGTATGTATGTTAGGTACCTAGGTACAATTTTAACGAAGCTAAAACTTTTGCATTTTAAGAATTTCTGAGAATCCAGCAGAGCAGGTCATTTCCAGGCTTCTTTATCTAGCAAAGTAGCCCTTGTAGTATAATTTACTTACTTTTTAAAAACTTTTTGAACTTATTTGGACTTTTTTTTTTTTTTTTTTTTTTCAGCTCGCCAAATTGACGTCGCCACCAGCCTGATGGTAAGAAAGCAGTGGCGCATCTAGCGATTGGCGGCCACTTCTTACAGTGGTCCTCAAGTTGGCGGCCCTGTGATGTGCCTCTTCACGCTCCTCTTGAAGAACCCGGGATTGTAAGATGAGGGAAAGACGTGTGCGGGCAGGTCGTTCCATGTTTTTATAGTTCGACAGAGGAACGATCTTTTGAAACGCTCGGTTCTGGCGAAGATTCTCTCCACTGTGTATGAGTGGCATCTCTGCCCGGCACGCGTTGTTCGGGATCGGAAAGGAGATGGTGGGATCAGGTTGAAGAGCTCTTCAGAACATTCGCCGTGATACATTCGATAGAAGGCAGCCAAGGACGCTATGGTTCTTCGCTGCGACAAAGGTTCGAGGCCTCCCGTCACCTCAGGACAACCAATTATTCGGATAGCACGTCTCTGCATAGCGTCAAGCGCGTCTAACAAGTACCTCGCGGAGTCATCCCAAAGGTGAGAACAGTACTCGACGCAGGGACGAATCTGCGTCTTGTACAGTAAACATCTCTGATGTGGCGTGAAATACCGTCTCACCTTATTCAGGATTCCCAGTTTCCGCGAGGCCAGACCAATACAGCTCTCTATGTAGTTTTTGTGATTGAGCTCACGCCGGACGTCTATACCGAGGATCTCCAGGTTGTTCTTTAGTGGAATTGTAATGCTCTGAAGAGAGGGCAGGGGTAGGAATGGGGACTTCTTAGCTGTAAACGCACACGCCTGTGTTTTTCTGGCATTGAACTCGACCAGGTTGTCTGAACCCCATTGGGCAATGCGGCCCAGGTCCAGATCGAGATCCGCCACGAGTTGTCTTCTCTTCTCATCCATGTCGCCTCGCCCTGCCGCTGGACGGCCAGAATAGCTCCCATGAAGAGTACTGTCATCCGCATAACAATGAATGCACCCAAGGGACAGCAAGTCATTGATATGCAGAAGAAAGAGAGTTGGGGACAATACCGATCCCTGTGGTACTCCGGCATTTACCTGAAAAAAAACAGGAAGCCTGACCATCACAGAGGACCCGAATCCGTCGCCCGTTCAGGAAGCTGGCCAACCAGCGGCACAACTGATGCGATAAACCATATGACGGCAGCTTGGAAAGAAGCGACGCATGCCATACCCTATCAAAGGTTTTTGCGATGTCTAGGCCAATAGCCAGAGATTCGCCGTGCCTCTCCATAGCCTCACCCCAGGTGTGCGTTATGTACGCTAGGAGGTCACCCGTTGATCGTTTCGGCCTAAAGCCATATTGGCGATCGTTAATTAACGAGTGATCCTCCAGATAGCGCATGAGCTGTTTGTTGATGATTAGCTCGAACACCTTGCAGATGATGGTGGTTACGGCTATGGGGCGATAGTTGGCTGGATCCGACCGATCCCCTTTCTTGGGGATCGGTTGGACATTCGCCTCCTTCCAAGCCTCCGGCACTTCTCCCGACGAATACGAAAGGCGATACAGGCGTGTTAGCGTTGGAGACAATTCAGCTGCACAATTCTTCAGCACCACGGCCGGGATGCCATCAGGACCACTGGCTTTCCGCGTGTCGAGTGACCGTAGCACCGCCCGCACATCGCATTGCCGGATTACAATTTCCGGCATCGTGGTTCCACAGTTGGTGATAGTGGGAGGTTGCTTGCCACAGTCATCGACCCGGGAATTAGCCGCAAAGAGCTTGGCCAGCATTTCCGCTTTCTCTTGGGCCTTGTGAGCCAGTGATCCGTCAGGATAGCGCAGCGGCGGCAGCGAGGGCTTGCAAAAGTTGGCCTGCACGGCTTTGGCCAGTTGCCAGTATCCACGGCTGCCCGTCGGATGTGACGTGAGCTCCTGACCAAGCCGCGTGACGCGCTGGGCGTCCGCTCTCTTGAAGGCTCTCTTACTGGACCTAGTGGCTCTGTTGTACGCTGCCTTGAGGCGGGCCACATTCGGGTCGCGCACAGCTCGAGCCCTGATCCAGGCGCGGTAAGCCGCCTGTTTTTTTTGAACAGCTACGGCACACTCACGCCCGAACCAGGGGCGGGCTTTGCGGATGCTGGCGACATCAGTGTATGGAATGTAGTATTCCATACCTAATGTGATTTCACCAGCAACCGCAGAGGCGCTTTCCGATGAAGCCCTCCCTGCAAAGCAGCGCTGACTCCACGGGACGGCTGCAAAGTATTCTCGTAGTCCGTCCCAGTCTGCTGACGAGTAGTGCCACAGTCGCCGCGTCACCTCTACTGCCCTTGCAGGGGACGGTACCTGCAGGCGGGCACGCACAACACAGTGGTTGGATGTACCCAGTGGGGCGCTAACCGTCACACTGTACTGTGCTGGATTACTCGTCAGCAGTAAGTCCAGCAGGGCGGGTTCATGGTCTGACCTGTCCGGTATGCGCGTAATCCTGCGTACCACCTGGGTCAGACCATGGGAGAGTGCGAACGCGTGAGCGGCCCGTCCCGCAGGATCTGTCTTGAGGGACCCCAACCACTCAATGTGGTGACCATTGAAGTCCCCCAGAAAAACCAACTTGGCGTTTGGGAACCGTACCTGCGCGTCATCAGCCCCCTCGCTGAGGTGCTGATACAGCCTCATCATCTAAGCTGTCCCTGTGTGGGATCGATAGACACACACGTAGATCTGACTCATGGAGCCGTGATCTACGTGCCGCCAAAGGACGGAGAGGGAAGGGTCCTCAAGGCAGCGCAGCCGGCGACAGCAAACATCCGCCCTAACGAACGCGCACACCCCGGCTTTTTCTCGAAATAGTTCCTCGATGATATAGCCGGGGTAACTAAGGTACGACTGATCGGCAGGGCGGAGTATTTGCGTCTCCGTTAGGAACATCACAGCTGGCCGTGCCGTCTCTAGATGGTGATGGACGACGTTGAGGTTGGCATGGAGTCCGCGGATGTTAGCGAACTCCACCTCAAACAGTACGTTACTGGGAGTAGTAGCGGACGCTGTGGTACCTGATTTTCTTTTTTGCACTGCCATGATTGCTGGGAAAGGGAGACGTGAAGACGGAGTGACATTTGCTGCAGCAGTGTGTGACAAGGCGTAGGTGAAAAGCTGCAGGCTTTCAGGAAAGGAGAAGAGATAAATGAGAAGATGAGAATTAGAATTTACAATGATATTTTATTATAGATTAAAAATTCGGGGTCGTGGTTAGTGATCGGGCAGCAAAAGGCTTTGCGATTTCCGATAGTCCTTCAGGGTTCGACTTATCTTGTGGCTCCTGGATGGTGATGCAGTCCGCGAGGTAGCCGTGCCGTCCACAAATTCGGCTGGCACGGTGTTTTCAACCCGCGGGGTGGATGGTTGTTATTAGAACCCGAAGGGTGCGTCTTCACCTTCGTGGAACCCGAAGGGTGGATTTTTCCCAATTCGTAGGGTAGACTTCTGCAACCCGTAGGGTGGACGGTTCTCGTAGAACCCGAAGGGTGGACGCTGGAATGTTCCAGATGAGGGGTTAGCTGGAACCCTTTTTCCCGCCTCTTTCCTAAGACAGCCGACCCCTGCTAACCATTGCAGGAATCGGGAGTCTTACATTGTCTGCTTACAGTACTAATTTTACAGATATGTTTTTTCACACCCCTGTTAACTACCCCCCTATAACAGGGTTGACCAACAGCCGTTAATTTTCACTGTTTAAAATTTAGATTACATTATAAATAATTTAACTCACCCAATGATGGGGTACTTGACGTTTGCAGCTAAACAACTGTTCACTTAGGGAGAATTTCGCTCCCTATAAAAATTATAATAAGTTTTAAATTACTTCGATTAATTTCCGACGCACAGACACCTTCGCGACGAGTATAATTTAAATTTGTGAAAATGGTTTCTTAAACTTCGCGCGCAGTCCTATTTATAGCTTTGGACAGCGCCTCTGGCGGCAAGTAGCGTCCCTACGTCTTACGTCACTCTGGTTACGTCAGTGCTGTGTTGATGTGACTAGTTGTCGGCAGATGGCGCTTTCATTTATTATCACTAAAATTTCATTTTTAATTGACTAATTTTATTAATTTATGCACACGTTGTTGCACAACGTTACATAGGGGCTAGCTTCATCTATGACTGTGTGGTGAGACGGAAGCCGACCCGCCGGACGGAAGGGCCCCCGTACCCCCCCGAGTGTGGACTTATGTACTTACATTTTCTTTTAAAATAGTTTGGTATCATGCGTCACATTTCTTATCTAAGCATGATGAATATAAATTGGAATACCCCTATACCAAAATACCTGCACCAGATCTCCAAACAAGATTTCACTCATTTTGTCTTAAATTTGAAATATCTCCCACTCATGATGTTCAATTGTTTTAATACATTCAAGACTGATAAACAGCTAGTTTTGCTACCATTTTAAGATTGTTTCACAATTCTAGCCGTCACACAAAAGTTGAAAGAGTACCTACTTAAACAAAGTGGTATTCCAAATATGCTTCCTTTCCTCTACTAGCTAGTTTTACACTATGTCTGACTCTACTCTGATAGTGGGGTTTCCGCATCTTGGTTGCTCAAGTCTTACGTTCCGTCCAAGTTTCCATGATTTGCGAGGGCACCTAGCTTCCAGGTCCTAAAGAGGGGTCCTAGCAAGGAGACATGCGGTACTCTCGATGACCCTGACAGCCATCGCCTTCATTTGAGCCTTCATCTGAGTCAACGTCGTTACGCTGACACCTATGAGTAGCACCCATATAAAATGCAGCGTACGAAGTCGCAGGCAACAACTAGTAATTACCTATATAAAATTCGAAACGATGTAGGCAGACGTATTCTACACTACCTCCCTTATAAGAGTACTTACACGTCATAGCTGTATTTCTTTAGGAGTAACAATAGTAGATACTATAGAATATATTATATAATCTGTGATAGTACTAATGAACCTCAGTAGTAGGTCTCCCTTAGTACTGTGATTAGAGTTTCATATAAACAAAGTTAATTAATCGCGGATTACATACCTACTCGTATCAACAACGGGTTAAGCTGAGTAGTACCTACATTAATCCATTTGACTGCCTCGATAATACGATGGTATTATAATGAAGTAGGTGGTGAGAAAAGACTTATACGACGTACGTGCAGAAATTTCAGGCTTCAGACAACATTTTGCTGAATATTTTTGATGATGATGAAAGCGCTCTCGTAGCCTGTGTTTTGTAAACGACCATTACTGTCAGCAACTTTCAATATGGCCGGTCCTTGGATAGGTGATCACTTTGTGACATTTATTTGTGAGCATTTCCGTGCTGCGAAAAGCACCGTCCCGGTTGTTAGAAACGTGACAGTCGTAAAGTCAAGATGACAGCCTTATGAACGAGGGTGGCTTGAAAACATTTCAACAGCGGATCTTCACAGCCTGCACCTGTTCATTTCCACACGGCAATAGGCTCATCCTCACAAAAAAGAACTTTATGGTGAAATGTGTATAGTAGGTATGCCCCTGCTCTATTTTAAAATTTCTGTCAGAAGTTGTGGGTTGCGAACAGTTTCTGTCCGTCCTGGACACCACTCTACTATCATAGTAGCATCAGGTACAATCTACGAATTAAAACTATATAAAAATAAGTCATGCAAATTTTGGTATCCTAAGTATCTCTTACCTTTTACTCACCTTTCATCTAGTCATCCCAGATTCCACATGTAGGTAGGTACATTTGTCACAGAAAGTGTGTAAAGTTGCTACATACATGAAACCATAGATTTAGAATTTTTCGCTACTCTCAAATTACTGTAGGGTAAATTTTTCATGCATGAAACACTATCTACTTCATGAAAAATTCTAAATCTATGTGATCTACTCAGATCATAGATTTCGAATTTTTCGCTTGAAGTCAAGGTTTCATACAATAAAAAAATAGGTTTGCCCTAGGACGACCTTCTTCTTCTTCTTTTAATGAATGGCCCTCCGTTTATTAACGATTTTGCCAGTCTTCACTAAAATAAATAGATACAAATTAAATCGAAAAAAAATGGCGATACGCCGGTCTCAAGTCTCTGCTTTTCATTGGACGACCCTGGCTTTGAAGGCTTTGATGGCTTTGATGACAATAAATTCTATGTGTAGGTATCCCATAGATTTAGAATTTTTCGCCAAAGAGAAACTATAAATATGCGACAGATGTCTGCAGACGTCTGTAGATGTCCGTTTATGTCAATAGGTTCAAAAATGTAAATAAAAATGATTTATCCACGTGCCCAGCATATGAAATTTTTGTGGATTTAAAGTCTTAAAATTCAATTCATTTGAGTTTAATCCCTTCACGTGTCATGGGTATTTTTCTACTATACAGTGGTATCAGCAAATGTGGGGTCTTCAGTATGGATAACTACATTAATGGATTAACTGGTAGATATCTGATAATCCATATATATTTTTATCATATAATTTATGTAAAGTATTTAAAGTGTCAACGTAATCAGTGTCTGATAGTCGAATGACCTTAACTTGATACTCGTGCATTAACATTATGTAATCATTTTACTAGACAATATCGCCTCATGAAACGTATTGTATCAAATTATGTATTCGTATTCTTACGATTTCTTATACCTACCTATGCATTGTTGTTAGTTGCTAGTTATCACCATACCAAGTTTTAGTGGCATTTATTATTTTAGTCTTGTTACTTTCATAGTCAAACCTCGATTGTATTGTATTTTCTAGCTAAAACAAATCATTTCTTGGTGTCTCCTGTTTTAGTTACTCTGAAACATAACTAAGATGAATTATGTATGAAAACCTTTACAGTGTTTTTAACTTTCTCATTATCTAACCCAGTCCATAAGGTCAAGATTATAGTTGACTTGATACCCATATCTACCTTACCATAAAAACATATCTTTTTTCAGCCAAACTATCCCTGTCTACTTCTCCACGAAAATTGTTAAGAATTCAAAGATTTCTTGCGTTGTGATCAATGCTACCTGTCCTGAAACTCTATGTGTAATGTACAATCCATAAATATTACCTACGTGGCAAACACGCCTCCATTTCTCTAATGATATGCTGATGACAAGCGTAGGTATACCTAAGAGGCGTGAGTGTAGAAATGGGCACACGTGGGACTTGTTTTAATATAGGTACTAAATAATTCCCTATTTACCACCAAGTGTAGGAAGTGTCCCCATAGCTTAAATGGTTTTTCTTTGTCAGTCTAATATCTGTCCAAACTCACGCACCGTTAAGGTGTATTTTTTGATAATTCACTTCATCAGCCAAACAATCTGTTTGTTTGTCCCTTTTGTCTTAAAAATATTTTCTTTAAACATTTTTTGGGTAACTGAATGTCACGCAAGTGGAGCCATGGACATCCTCTAGTTTATTATACTTATATTAGATAAGATACTGTTTTAAATATACGTAGATATGTGGCAGGCACCACTGATTAACTAAAGCCTGCGTTGTTTATCAGAACAAGTTCAGAAATACAGCGCGAGCGTGTAAACGACGCGCATTCAGTCATCTGATCGGCCGCCGGGTAGCACGTGTACTGTGATAATAATATGAGTGCTAGTGATCCTATCTCAAGGGAAATGGAAGACCACGCGAATCATGCAACCGTAAGTATTAGCACTATTTACCTAGAGCAAAAGCATACTAAGTTTGTTTTACTAATAATTCGCAACTCAATCTTAAATGTGATTAGCGCGCGAAAAATTATGGTATTTACCATATTTTCATGAACTGTGAAGTGAACTTTAAACTCGTAGTCCCGACACGGTCGAACCGTAGGGCAAATCGCCAGTTGGCTGCGGCACTCGCGTTACTTCAGTCGCCGCAGTTTTTCGTCTAAACTGGCGACCTACACGAGGTCAGCTGATGGCCGTAGACGTACCTATTCACATAAAATATTATTTACTTAGGTTCTTATTTATCAAAAAATCCAAACAACGTGCAACGGTTTCTTGGTGTAGTAAATATTTATAAAGTGCTGTGATATTAAATTAATTCGCATTGGTAAGCTCTGATAATTTCATGGACAGCCTAATATTATTTTTATATATTTTTTAAAAATCTGAGTTGAAATTATTTTAAAATAATTCGAAATTTAATTGCCAAACCTGTAATGATAATTTCTTATTATTTAGTTTCATAGTATACGAATATAATAGTTTGGTAGTAAAAAGATCAAAGTTTGAACCACTTGTAACTCGCGCCAAGACCTTGATGACATCCATAGATAAATGCGAGACGAGATATTTTTCGTAGATGTCTGTAAACACATCGACCTCATATCTATATCTCCGTGAGATAACACATACACAACTTTAGATTCACACTCAAATATAAATAAATTGACAAGCTAGAGGTGTAGATATGTTATGTAGCATGGCATTATTGACAAAATGTTTCCAGGTCAATAAAATCACAGAAAATTCTGTCAAAATAATAGTTGATTTTAAACTGACATGGTTATTAGCATAGAAATTATTATTATTTATGGGATATTTAACATGTATTATTTTTACCATGTATTATTATTTATGGGATATTTAACATGTATTATTTTTTGTCGAGTCTCCGATATTTCTGGGTACACTAAACACATTCGTGCACCCGTGATCATGGCGCTTGTATCTGCACAGAATTATCGGAGACTCTGCAAAAAATAATACGTCGTAAATATCTCGTGAATTATAATCATTTGTAAAATTATAGTTGTCATTGTTACGAGACGGTGGTGATGAGATAGGTATAATAATTTCAAGAGTGTCATGCTACTAGTTAGACTTTTAAAATTGACACGAACTTAGATAGATACCTATTGGAAGACGGTTTGAAACTATTGGAAGTTCATAAGCATACCTACCTCTCAAGATTGGTTGAACTAGCGTATCCAAGGCAAATCAACCACATTTTTGTCCACACTAATGTGCGGAAATTCCATCTCACACACAAGGCAATTCTAATAAAAAGTTATCTTGAAGAACTTCATAATTTATGTTAATACCTACTAAGCATAGCAATAAGCAAGTGTCAAAAACCATCACTTCAGCATCTATTTTACAATTGATATTTTGACTGTTTAAGCAGCCGTAATCGTCAAACCAGAACTTCAACTAGTCGACGAATTAACATTCGTACTTAGTTTACTTACACGTTACACCAAAATCTACATCTACACTAGTGTTGCCAGGTCCTATCGGATGAAAATCGGTACAAAGGGTAAAAATAATCGGGACTTCGGGCTTTAAATCGGAACAAAAAAAACCGGCCAAGCGCGAGTCGGACTCGCACTTGGCCGGTTTTTTCGTGTGTGGTTTATAGGGGGGGGGGGGTTCCAACCCCCCTTTTTTCCACATTTTAATATTTTTTGTTATAACAGCAACAGAAATACCTCATTTGTGGGAATTTCCGTCTACTCCCACCTGTTCTGTTAACAGAACTACTGGTAATTTTTTTTTTCCCATTAGTCCCGTTTACAGAACAAATGGTAATGCAATTCCCACCTGTTATGTTGGCAGAACTACATGTAATTTCTTTTTCCCATTAGTTCTGTCGACTGAACAAATGTTAATTCAATTACCACTTGTTCTGTTGAGTAGTTCTGTTGGCAGAACTACTGGTATTTTATGTCCCATTAGTTCTGTCCATGGTAATACATGGCAAAACAAATGAAGATCGACTAAACAAATGAAGATCGTCAAAACAAATGAAGATCGACAAAACAAATGACGATCGACAAAACAAATGACGATCGAAAAAACAAATGAAGGTCGATAAAACATAATATATGCAGATCAATTAAACAAAAGACTATGCAAGTTGATAATGTCAAAAATTACTTGCAGCTATATTTGGTAATCTAGATGCGATTACCATTCAAAAAAATAGGTGCAAACAATTCTCGACCTTAATGCCACTTTACTAAAAATGTGCTTTTAGGCGTTTATAGACATCACTAATTACGAATATGTAATAAATATTATGCTTGTTCATAAGGTCGATAATTGCTTGTACCTATTTTTTTAAATGGTTATCGCATCTATATTACAAAAATGGGTGCAAGCAAATTTCGATTTTATGAGCATGCGTAATATCTATTTATTTTTATAATTATATTAGTGATCAGTGATATCTATAAACGCCTAAAAGCACATTTTTAGAAAAGTGTCATTAAGGTCGAGAACCGCATGCACCTATTTTTTTGAATGGTAATCGCATCTAGATTACCAAATATGGCTGCAAGTAATTTTTTACCTTATCAACTTGCGTAGTCTTTTGTTTTATTGATCTGCATATGTTTTATCGATCTTCATTTGTTTTGTCGATCTTCATTTGTTTTGCCGATCTTCATTTGTTTTGAGGATCTTCATTTGTTTTGTCGATCTTCATTTGTTTATACGACCGTCATTTGTTTTGCCGATCTTCATTTGTTTTGACGATCTTCATTTGTTTTGTCGATCTCCATTTGTTTTGCCTATCTTCATTTATTTTGACGATCTTTATTTGTTTTGATTTCTACTTCTATTGACTTTGTGAAAACGTGGCTCAATCATCCCCTTACCAAGTAACAGAACAAGTGGGAATAGTTGAAAGATAAGACGCGGGTAAAAGCATAGTCTTATGAGTCACAGAACTAACGGGAATAAAATTACCAGTAGTCCTGTCAACAGAACTAGTCAACAGAACAGGTGGGAGTAGAGGAAAATTTCAGCGGTTTGTTGCGGTTTCTTGTTCGATAACTGATGTGCCTGGGATGGTTCTTAGCTTAGATACCTAAATTAAAGAGATCAACAGCTCAATTCTTGAGTGATGAAGGAATTCTACTCAAATTCACTCAGGAAATTACAGGCCATGTTTGGGTTTATTAGAGCAGTCGCGGGATCGGGAATTTTAATTTTCAAATTTACACCTGTCTAAGATTGTAGCAAACGACGCCCATATTGACGCTTATAAGACGCTCGTTTCATGATTGTAGCCCTAACCGTTTTACCGAAACTCCTCCATTGGATCTGGAAGCGAGGGCCCTTGTGTCATTGTTTAAATGGCGCAAGAAGTCACTGGAGCTGGACCATAGGCCTGCGCCTCGAGAAATCGAGGCTCAGCGGTTGAAGAAATCATAGAGACTTGAAAGGTGCGACTTGATAAACAAAGATGGGGAAACGCCACAATCAAGGTGATCAGACTGGTCATGGACAAGTGGCTGGAGATGAGCTATGGCAACCTCTCCTACCCGTTGTGACAGATGATTACCGGGCACGGGTGCTTCGGCAAATATCTCTGGAGAATACACCGGGAGACCACAGCTTAGTACCAGCACTGGGCGCAGCGAGAACACAGCGCTCCACACATTGGTGGAGTGCGCCAAATCTTCGTAGACATACTTTCGCTGAAGACGTGCGAGCTATGATTTTCAGCGGGAAGAAGTGGAACGCTGCCGCGTCTTGCTCGAAAAGATGCAGCGTGGAGAGAGCGGGAGATAACTCTCCCACCCGAGTTCCGCAGTCTGCAGAGGGCACTGCAGACTTGTCTTCGCCCAAAACTATCGGTCTCCACGACCGGGGGTTTGAAGACAACGAAAGGGCAGCTCGCCGTTTTTACAAAAGCAGGTTTAAAACGACGGCGTGACGTAAAAAGCAGGATAACATCCCAAATCCCAACCAACTCCCTAAAGATGTGGGATAGTACCCGAACTCCTAGGTGAGGCCGCCGCGGTGGCAGTCAAAGTCTATCGGTAATCATAGTTCCTGGGGCTCTCGGCCGAAGGCAGTGGTAGGGAGGGTATAAGAATCTAGCATTGCCTCCATGAAGGATTTCCAAACGTAAATAAAAAATAGCCCTACCATTTCCAAAATCGCTAATAACTTCTAATTTATCCCCGATGGGTGGAATTTACAAAAAAGGTTAAAGCTCTTTCCCCGTTTCATCGCTGTAGTCCTAATCGTTTTTAAAAATGCCTAAAAGATAAATTCCTGATTTAATGTGTGTACCTAACTTTGGAATTTTGCCATTTTGGTGTTGTTATCCATTTCGGGACAAAGTTACCAAGATTGTTTTACTCTAAAGTACCATACCAATATTGTTTAATAAATCAAATACCAAGATTGTTTTACTCTAAAGACTGACTTTAAAAAATTCTGCCTCAGTGTATTTAATCAATAAAACGATACACTCCCTTAGTTAGGGGAATACATTTAAAAAATCCTTCATATGGATCTAGCTAGAGACTCACCACAACCATTTACATTACATCACAAAAATAACCAACTTTCCATTGATGAGTTAGTCAATCAATAATATTCATACAAATTTTTATCCATTATACATTAAATTTTTGAAAATCCTGAAACATGTCAATCTTAATTTGTAGCGGAAAGGCGACTTTTAAAATGTTGATTTTTACAGTTTTAAAATGTAGGTTTAAATTAAAACTGTAAAGAAGGGCTTGTTTTGGGGGTTGAAAATCTAAAGCATGTTCATTTATTTTATTGCTGAATTAGAAGATCTACAAGAATTAGCTTTTTTCTTTCGTACAATACATAACTTGCCACCTGGTTTCATCCCGAATTTCGACGAATCTCTGTTTAACTACTATGAATATTTAGGTACGTCACAAAAGATAATTAGGTACTTTCAAAATGTCCAGTTTTTTATACAGTTTAAGTAAATGATTGACTACCTACTCATGCCGTTAATACATAATTATTATTGGTTACCGTAAATCGGGACATTTAGCGTCCCGATCAAGTCCAAATCGGGACGCGTCCTCAGACCCCTGAAAATCGGGACGTTCCGCCCAAATCGGGACACCTGGCAACACTAATCTACACGCTAATCTGCACCAAACACGAGTGGCCTCGTAGCTAATGTACCGAGTTACACTTGGTTCGTGTGTACTTGTACAAGAACCTAGTGAAAATCCGTCTTGAGCAAACCAGAATGGTTCTTGAAATTTATCATGTTTGATCCAGGGAAAGGAAGAAATGACATTGTAATAGGAAATGGGACAATTCACATCCGCCCTATGTACAAAAACGGCAATGGACTACTTACAATAGGAGTAAAACTATTTTAAAAAATGCCAACTACAAAATATAGGGTACTAGCGGACGTCACGCGGCTTCACCCGCGTAGTTCCCGTTCCCGTGGGAATATGGGAATAAAATATAGCCTATGTTCAGCGCAAAGAGTGTAGCTTCCCAACAGTGAAAGAATTTTCAAATCGGTCCAGTAGTTCCGGAGCCTATTTGTTACAAACAAACAAACAAAAAACATAAAAACAAATATTTCCTCTTTATAATATTAGTATAGATTGGATTCGGATTTATAGTGTTATATTAATGGTATTATTACTGACACTGGTCCACCTATAAGACATTCTGACTTCGACCATTTTACCGCAGCCTTTACCACTTTACTCTATACGTAGTTAATAAACGTCACACGTTAATCACAATAAACACTACTGAAATACTGTAGTGTCACTGGACCAAGAAAATTAATACATACTTTATTCGTTATTTAAACTATATATTATTTAAACTAAATGGACCAAAACACATATTATTAAAACTAAATGGACCAAAACAGATTGGCAGACTTTATGCCTAAGGCATTGTTCTATCAGACGACAATGGACCTGAACTAAATACAATTTTTTTGTTGGTTTAGAATACTTACTATGAAGTGGAACTACCTATAATAATTATGGTCAGACATTTACATACGCCATCACGAAATAGACGTATAACGCGATAAAACGGACGCACGAAGCATGCCTTCGCTGTGTTCGTTTTCCTCCCAGTGTTTACAAAAATATTATTACACTGCGGCGATCGTACGATTTTATTTCTTTGTGCTAATGAAAGTATCGTACCAAAGAAGTGTGAAATTATCAAAATACTAGCGAACGTCACGCGGCTTCACTCACGTAACTCCCGTTCCCGTTGGAATGTGGGAATAAAATTTAGCCTATGTAACTCAAGGTGAATGTAGCTTTTCAATGGAGAAAGAATTTTTGAAATCGGCACAATACTTTTTGAGTTTATTCATTACAAACCTACACACACAAAAATACATTTTTCCCATTATAAAATTACAGTAGAAATGTGGATAGACTAGAGATTCTTATATTCTGATTGAAATGTGAAGGACTCACCCGGGGTGGTTTTGAAACACATACAACTAGAGAAATATTAAACTATCTACCATTTATAATGGCTTGAAATAAAATTTTGCGTGATGCAGTCTCAGTTATTTAAGGAAAACGGCTCGTCACGTGTATTAATCACTTGGAAAATTACTGAAATAGATAAAAGTCTGAATTAATATAAAAAGATCCGTTGCACATTTATATTTTTTCCATTGGCAATGTATTACCTAAACACACATACATACGACCCTAATCTAGCTTCGTACATAGGTAGTAGGTACACAGCCAAGCCCATGTCGCATCAACCGCGTCGCAACACTAAGTAGATACGGATAAGTGATAACCACACTCATTATCAAGCTGTTATCTTCTCTTGTGCAAAATTTTATATCCTGTTTAAGTAACATAGTATTAATAAGTAATATAATACCGGATTTTACCGGCTAACTGAAATTAATTTGTGTGTTTAATGAGCAACTAATGTAGTCGAATCATTCATTCGAATCGACTCGAATGTAGTCAGGCGTTGCGTGGCGGAAATTCATCGAAGAACTATGCTGTAGGAAATCATTTTATATAAGTAGTTCTAACTTAAGTAAGCTTAAGTTAAGCATAACCACGGTAATTATAATCACGGAATCCTTATATGTTTTGTGAAGGTAGGTATGTCTAAATGGTCTAATATTAAAAAATAAACCATCAACGCATTTATAAATATGGAACAACTTCGTAAATTTAATTCACGCTGTTGTACTTACCGTGCCGTTACCGTCCGCGCCGAAGGCGTGGACTGAATTGTTTTAGAATAGACTTAATCTTTAAGCTCTTTTATGATTAAGCAAACAAGGCAGTTTCACACGCTGCTTGATGAGGCTGCTTAAGAAAATACCTCTCCTTTCATACACCCTATGTGACGTAAACGAAGTTGCGGGTTCAGCTAGTTTATAATATGTATGTATTTAGAAATATATAAGTATGTCTATCAGTCGTCTAGATCCCATAGCACAAGCTTATTAAGTCAAGTGTTTATTGGCATCATGCATTTACAACAAGTTCCATCAAGCGCCAACAATCGAGAGTAAAATTATATTAGGTCATTTCGCATGCAGTAAAGACATCAACGACCTTGGGTGAAGTCGAGTTGACAAACTTTTACATTTTATGTAGGCAAGTACACAACATGGAACCTATAGTTCCACAATCTATTAGTAATTCTTATAGATATTGAAAGGCAGATTCATCTATACTTCTATACTAATATTATAAAGAGGAAAGATTTGTTTTTTTGTTTGTTTGTTTGTAACGAATAGGCTCCGGAACTACTGGACCGATTTAAAAAATTCTTTAACAGTTGGGAAGCTACACTCTTTGCGGTGAACATAGGCTATATTTTATTCCCGTATTCCCACGGGAACGGGAACTACGCGGGTGAAACCGCGTGACGTCCGCTAGTTATAAATAAACTTATTAAGATTTATTTTACAAAATTTCGAGAGAAAACTGACGTCTTCGGCAAAACTATAAAATTAAAGAAAAACTTAATTAGCATAGAACAAGAATGTTTTACAGTGATATAATCTATACTTCGCTAAATTCTATTTTCTGGTACAACAAACATAGGTAGTATAAATTTAGAGCAGTTCCAAAATTCTTCCTGCACCGTTTACCATTAATAACTATACATTGATAGGTAAAATACGTTGGTTCAAGTGTATCGATAAAATTGTTATTCTTGTGTAATGTGTTTGAGAGTAGCAAGATAACAGCGAGATATGAATGACCCCTAGTTCTCATATCATTATCGTCCACATTCATATCAGCTGTAGGTAGGTATACCACTAAGTACGTGTGTCATATTTATAAGCCTATGTCGTTTCGCGAAGAATAAGGAGTATGAATATCGTTGTTGCACGAGAGAAATTTGATGATCTTTTAAAATACCTACCTTCTTTAAGAGGAGCGTTAAAAAATCTTTAAGAGGAGCGTGAAGAGGCACATCACAGGGCCGCCAACTTGAGGACCACTGTCAGAAGTGGCCCCCAATCGCTAGATGCGCCACGCCTTTCCATCAGGCTGGTAGCGACGTCAATTTGGCGAGCTAAATAAAATAAAAAAATACCTTGATTTACCATTACAACGTTTTTTTTTTTAACGCTATCTGATCCCAAAGTAAGCTAGGAATAACCTGCTTGTGTTATGGGTATCAGACCACGGATATTAATACTTATATACTTTTAAATACATAGATATTATACATAGAAACACCCAGACTCTTGAGACAAACATTTATGGGTCACACAAAGATTTGTCTGCGGTGGATGTGGATGATACAATATTTCTGGATATAAACCCCAGTTTTACATTTGTTAAAAGATTTTACAATAGGTAATCATTCTTATTGTCCAATATCTCAATTAAACTTTGGAAGAGATGTTTGAATTTTCCGAAATTTTCACAAGTGGTTGCCGCCATATTTTAAATTTGTGACCACAATTATCGTTTTTGCCACACTTCCCCAAAGACTTAGACGGAGATTCCTGTCGAAAATGTACCTCAATTCTGATGTCCTTCCTTATATCTCCTCAGTTGTGGCTAGTGACATCTTGTTGATAGGTACATGATAAAGCACCCAGCTCCACTCATCAAATTTCGGCAGGTATAATAGCACACATAGGTACCTACACTGTACACATTGTGAAGGATACGTTTCTTGATCGCGCAATCCCCCTTTTTGACCATTTGGCATGGTCTGGTCACGCATATTAATGTCTTTGGAGGCGATACCTTGACGGATTTCATCTTTTGTACGTAACGAAAAAAATTCAAAGGTCAGATTTCCAATACCCAAAATTATTTATTTACATTATTTATGCAAAATTTATTCTTAAACTAAATTGGATGATAAATTGCACCACTTTGAATATACAGTGCATAAATGCACACCAGGAAATAGACATACGTATTTAATATTTTATACACTTCCTGTGCTTTTATCCTGACCTTTCGTATATTTTTATTCTTATTTATTTTTATTATACTTTATTGTTTATGTACACTACACACTAGGAATTCACCTACACAAATAAGAAACAGTTTAAGGAAACATAGACAGTGGTAGGTACTTTATTTTTATACCAGCATGGTGACAGATAAGCATACGGCCCACCAGATGTACCGGTCGTTTGCAACACCAGAGGCGCTACACTCGCGCTGCCGACCCTGTTAAAACCTTCTAATACCCCTTTTGAAGATACTGTAGGTGTTTGGGAAAACCGAAGCTTCTTGAGGTACCTGCTGCTTCTTTCTAATTGTTTCGAAGAGATCGCTCATAGCGAAGCGTTAAACTGCCCATCGATCTCTCATTTTATAGGTAGGTACTGTACGTAAATAAAGAATAATAATTATCTATCTATCTATACTTGCAATAGAAGTTGGTTTGTAACAGCGCCCTATAGTCAATATTATTTGTCAATCTAGATAACTTTATTACCTATCGATTTGGTTGGTTATCGACAGTTTTATCTAATCATCTATGGAAGACCATTACCATAGGTACTCATTAGGTAATACAGTTTCATAGCCGTTTGAGAAAAACCGTGAATATAGTAACAAAACCGCCATAGTCTGTAAGCTGCTAAATGATTACTCTGAGCCTAGTTTAAATAACACCAAGTGTATTTTGTCCGTCTTTGGGGCCCTACAAAGTAATGTTCAAGTGAAATTGTGAAAAAAATGTTGATGAAATTATCAATCATCAACAAATTTCATAGATATATGAAGTACAGTGTGGTAAGTGCAAAAATGCTGAACGAAAATAATATTGTTACAAAGTTTATGTTTAAAATTATTGTAAGAGCATTATCATAATAGAAAACCATCGGAAACTCGTAATCTCTACCTTATTTCAATGCAAAAAAAATCCTTGTCATTTTTAAGAACATCTATTAGCAGATGCTCAAACTACATAATAATTATGGTAGTTATTGTATGATAATAACGATAATTTTTTGGTACAGACTTGTCTATAAATAAATAGGTACCTTAAGCATCATACGATAAACGTGCATGAAAATTACGCAGCATGAATATTCTCGTTCTAATGATACTAAATTAGGAGTTATAACATCTGTATAAATACTGCTTGGCAAAAAAGGGAAGAAAATAATGGAGGAGCCACTGTGCTGTTCATATGGCAACCCGTTAAAAAGAACCACCAATCAGTATCCAGTTGCCAACAACCGTCAATGAAACCCACCAATCAAATTGTATAACGTCACTGACTGACAGACATAAGTGACGTTATTGGCAGCTTTTTGACAATGTAGCCAGCCTGCAAAATATTAGTTCCGTTTCTAGACTTTTTTTGCCAAGCTGTACATATAGGTACCTACTACACCCAAAGGTAAAAAGTAGATAGGTATATACCTACCTACCTACCTAGTTCAATAGAAACAGGTGGATAACTGTAGGTACACACAGCTAACGTAAATAATTATTAACCTACTAAGACGTAGGTACAACTGATTTCACGATTTACTTACGAAGTGATTAGTTTTCTAGGTTCTCAACAGATGTTCAACAATTATCTCGGGCTACTATTGGTAATTATGTGCAAACTATTGCATTGTTAACTAATAATCGCAACTGAACAATGGTTGCTTATAAAATGAGCGGAATATTTTTGCCCTCTCAGGAAAATAAACTACACTCAGTACATCTAAAAAGCATGTATAGCCTTAGACTTAGATCCTCGAGAGTCGTCACATGACACTTAAGAAAATCGAGTGTAGTTTTAATTTCCGAAACTGACTCCAGAAACCACGGCAGCCTGCATCTTTTAAATAAAAGATACCGGATGAATTCGAGTGTTTAGGGTGCCTGTTGTTTGACCGAAAAGATTTTGCTAAAATTTCACTACCCAAACAAATTTTGGCATTTTTTTATTATACCAATGCAATGTTTGGAATAATTTTAGTACGCACTTTTTCATTTCGTCAAATTTTTATTTAGCAAACTAATACCAAGGATAATATCATTATGGCATATGATATGATCATAAACAATGATATATAAAAAACTATAGATACGTTACCAACACTGAAAAATGGCAACAAAAAAGTCAGGCAATTGCCTTAATGTTCATACATGCTACCATAGATAATTTCATAGAAATTCTTTTTTTGAATGTATAAAATATTTGCTGTTTTTGAAAGCCGTGGTGTTCGTGCATGACGTGTCTATATTTTATTACGTCGTTGATCATAAAGCAAATTATTTATTACAGCAAGCAATCTTAAGACAATAAACGTTTGGTCAAATGATTTGCTATGCCAATATATTTTTCCAAATGAAACATTTGACTAAATAAAAATAGGTAAAAGTACTAGTTGGTAAATAAGTTATTGTTTAAAGGTTCACTGCCCAAATATAACGTTTGCGTTACAATTATTTGTGAAGAGATTTTTTGTTAAATAATTTGGCAAATGAAATTATGCGAAACATTTTTTAGGAAGTGATAATTTGGCAATTTCATTATGGTCAAACATAATAGACCCGAGTGTTTAACTTGCTTGGAAAAGGTTCTGAAATGGTAGCGTTATTATTAAAATTTCGATTAAAACATTTTCTATTTCTATTATTAATTTTTCAATTTGTTCCGTCCATATTCTGAAATGACATTTATTTTGAACTGTTTACTGCTCTTTAAAAAACATTGTGCTTTTTGAGACACACAAATACATTTTGAATTGACCGAATTTTAACATAACCGGGTCTGTATGTGTGTATGATGTCTGAACCGTGTGTCTGTGAACCAGGGATGTCAGACACACTATCAATCCTATAAAGGTTTCATATTTTTTCGTTTGAGCGATAGAAGCTAAAATAAATTTTATAAAATTTATGTAAGAAGAACGTGAAAAATTCTATAAATGTGTCCTGTTCAGAACAACAAATCTGGTATTATTTCTTGCATAATACCTGAATAGCTAGATTATGAAAATTAACACAGTAGAACAGCATCCACTGATGAGAAAGGATAGAAATATAAAGTCCACAAATGTCTGAAATCACAATTTTAATAAAATGTAAAAATTTAAAACACAATTTTTTGGTTTACCGACAAATATCTATCAAAGTACATGCTGTTGACGAGATCATAGAAAAAGCTGAGGATCAAAGGATCAGTATGACAAATATTGATTTGGTGATACGGTCGCGTTCATGTTTGACAGCCCTACAGACAGATTATGGCTATCGATATTGTTATCAAAGGTCGTTGTACCTTTCCATGAAACTGTATGAAGTGATAGAAATATAGTGAGAACGTAATGAATAAGGGCCATTATGAAGGCTTAGTCAGTTTGCTATGGGTAGAATTACTTGCAAAACTTTTTAATTTGATGTGGAAACTCCGTCATGCCCTGTTGCCTCTCCAGCAATACGTGTGTGTACTTGGATAATTGCTTCTACTCACTTAGTATGAACACAGACAGATTTTGTCAACCGGATTTTAATGTCTGTAACAACGACATTATCATATTAACGTTAAGTAACAGTTTTATTTATATATATCTACTAGCTGACCCGCACAACTTCGTTCGCGTGATAAATGAAGAACCGCTCGACCGATTTTGTGCAAACTTCACATAAACCATCTACTAAATAGTCCGAACAAAGCCTAAAGATTTGGTTTGGATAGGTGAGCCCGTTCTTGAGTTATAAAATTACAACGAAAAGTGGCTTTGATTTTTATATATATAGATATATATAAAAATCAATGCCACTTTTCGTTGTAATTTTATAACTCAAGAACGGGTGGACCGATTTCGCTAATTCTTTTTTTGTGTTAGTTATAGCCCGGGCCAGGGTTGTATTCCAAAAAATCAGAAAATAAAAAAAAAATCGGATTAGCTTGATAAAGCGGAACAAAGTTCGCCAGGTCAGCTAGTATAAATATAAATTAAGAAGTGATATTGTCTGTGTTTATATAGGTACTCGTAAATTGAAGAGTTATCTACAAAGTACGATTACGTAGTAGGTAGGTGATTTTTTTTTTTTTTAATGGCGTTGTGTGAGATGTCCGTGAATATTTATTTATTATTTATTTATTTATTTATTTTGCTTTTGGAAAGCAATACCTTATTGTAACCTTACTTACATAGTAGGGATTTTTATCTGCGGCACAGAACAATTAAACAGAATACGTACCATGACATGAACTTGTTACATTAAAAACCTGAATGTTACAAATACAATGTATGACAAACTGTTTATTTATCTCACCAAGTTGTTCGCACTAGTGACACTCTTCCTTTTCTTATCAATCAAAGTTTCTATTAAGTATTGTGTTGCAGGTTTGAATGTTATCATTTTCATGCGTGTTACAACCTACTTCTGTTATCGACCACTCTATCTTTAGTCTGTTTGTTTAGTGCCTACGGTAGATTAGGTACCTAGTTGGTTCTTGAACTTTGCGCTTTGCACTTCAAACACTTCAGGCCTTTGCCTTCGCTCGATAGTTTTAGTAACTTAGTTAAATGGTCTAAGACCACGCTTGCGTTTTCCTCCAAATAAGGTAAAAATTACCCTTGTCTGTAGGTACGTCCATCCGTTTGATAACGCGATGAACTCAAAGCAATTCAATGGGAGGAAGGTTCTGAATATATTAATATATATAATTTACGTGTCACATTGTTTGTCCGCGATGCACTCCTAAACTACTAAGGCGATTTTAACCAAGTTTGCACACCGTCTGCAGTTTGATCCAAATTGAGAGATAGGATAGTTCTTATTTTTTAAACTTAAGTCACAGCAACGCGTGGCTTGGTCCTCTAGTTATTTATAATACCTACACAACCTTTAATGAAGATGGGTCGAGTTTATAGTATACTAGCGGACGTCACGCGGTTTCACCCGCATAGTTCCCGTTCCCGTGGGAATACGGGAATAACATATAGCCTATGTTCACCGCAAAGAGTGTAGCTTCCCAACAGTGGAAGAATTTTTCAAATCGGTCCAGTAGTTCCGGAGCCTATTCGTTACAAACAAACAAACAAACAAAAAAACAAATCTTTCCTCTTTATAATATTAGTATAGATTTAAAAGGTCAGTGAAAGCAGTGCGTGTTTTTGTTGACATAGGTTCCGAAGATATCGCCAACTTATCCTAATGACATTACATCATAGCCAAAATCGGTTATCAATGATAAGTTGGGTATTAGTACGCATACATAATATAGCTAGTGCGTCACACTAATTATTATAACACTAGCTGTTGCCCGCGACTTCGTACGCGTGAAAATTATGTTATAATGCCAATTTCATTGCTCTCTGCTTAGCCCCTAGGATATGTAGCGTGATAATATATAGCCTATTTTAAGACCCTACCCCTAGTGAATATTTGTGCAAAATTTGAATCTAATCTATTCAGTACTTTTCGAGATCCTTCCGGACAAAGCAAATCAAACAGACAAACAGACTAACAGACAAACCGACAAACAGACAAACAGACAAACAGACAAAAAGACAAAAAAATTTCTAACTATATTTTCGGCTTTGGCATATTATGTTGAACACCCAGCGAGTTTTTTTTTTAAATATTTCCAATGTACAGTTTGAGACTTTACTATCATTTTATTGTATGTATAGATATTTGTAAATACTTGCGATAGGGTTCTGCCTACATCTTAAGGTTGCGCTAGTCGCTATTTTGTATCTACATACAAACTCGGTAGGATATAACTCAACTATTTGATACCCTACATACAAAGTCAAAAATTTTACAGATTGGCCTCTGCATAAACTTTGTCGGTACCGTTAAAAAAATAGGAATTAAAAAACTATTAAAGAGATTTAAAATTAGTTTTTTATGCCAAGTTTTTAGACTAATTTCTGTGTAAATAAATAATAAAGGAGTATAAAAACTCAAAATCTAAGTCCGTTCCGACAAAGTTCATTTCTCAACGAGTTCAGAAAATTTTATTCTAAGTTGATACATCAAGCACTTCTTTCATAACACCCTTCCTACCAAAGGACCATTGAATGAATGCAATATCGCAGCTTCTCGTCCTCACTATACGATGTGAGGTGAAACAGCATGCTTATTTGGCCGAGTTCGAGCGACCGACTAGCACCGCCATAAGGTCTGAAATCAGCCTCACCTCCAAGTGGTGCACTTGCTGATTAACTTACGAGGTCATGTCGAAGAGTAGGGAACTACGAAGGTTAACCCATTACCAACCCGCCTTTACAGTAAAGCCTTTCGCCTTAAGAGCCTACCAGACGCCAAATTGTTGAAAGAAGATAGAAGATATACATTTTAGCGTGCAAGACAGAGAGAGATGCGATCGGTTTTTGTGCGTTTTTAACGAAATAAATTAATTATAAAAAAACTATCACCAATATTAAAAAAGTGGTCTAGTGCAAATGATGATTTTACTATTGTCTTTCTTATAAATATTTTATATTATAAAAACAACTTGATACTTACGAGATCTAGGTTAAAATTTCAAGAAATCGAGGTATTTTCAACACAAAAATCTATCGAGGATTTTATCAGCAATCGTGTTTTTAGCCTAGTGCGTTTTTAGTTTATGAACTGAAGTTATCTGTGTTAAAATTTTAATTCATTAGACCTCACGAGTCCTGAGATCTAGATCAAGGTAATAGTCTATTTGGCGTCATACAGACTCTTAAGCTTTCCATTAAATCGCTTTTCCACAGTCAAAAATTTGGAAAGGCCTTCGTCAAACAGTGGAATGCGATAAGCTGATCTGATATATTGTTAATACTCGTCACAGAAAGAGAAACATACGAGTATTGTGGAGAAACATGCATTGCTATGTAGATTTTATAAAGAATACCAAGTTAATCCCTACCCGGATAATCTGTAGCGATAAACAGTTATCGTTGCGGATTATTTATATGTACGTAACTACCTTCTAAAATTAAAAGATTAAAATTATTTATTGTTATGTTGTTATTACAAACATTAAAGCTATAAATTCTTGTCTGGACACTTTGTGTTTTCACATTCATGGGAATCAATCGTGCGTGAAAGACGTTTGTGAACATTAGGGTATGATAAGACCTTGGTCTGAAATAGAGCCTTAAACTTAAGTTTTTTTTCATTAGGTACTAGTCTGTCATGGTAGAGGTCAAAAATCAATATTGGCATATGTAAAGTTCATAATTTTTAATATTTAAGGTTTTTTAGGACATTTAGAAATATATGAGTATGGCTATCAGTCGTCTAGATCCCATAGCACAAGCATAAAGCTTAGTTTGAGCTAGATAATGTTGTGTGAGAATGTCCAACAATATTCCCGAAATTGGTCGCTATCACTGCTGCTCCTCAGGGTTCAGGTTTTATTAACTTGGTTGGTAGATACGATGCGGTCTCATAAAGTCGATGTAGTACCTAACGAATTATTAAATAAAGCATGACTTTGTCATACACATATAAATTCGCTGTTGTAAATGCCGCTATTGTAAAACTACAATGTCATTTATCTAATAATTGTAATAGTTATTAGTTTCCTGCATAGAAAATTACGAAAAAAATAATACAAATAAGTAATGCTACTTTTTTTAACTAAAGTTGAAAGCGAACAATTGTTTATCCTAGTTACAGAATAAATTTGTACTAGTTAGATTAGAACGACCTTGAAGTAATTACGTAGCTATTTTTTCAATCTTAATTTTAATGACTCAAAAATAAGAGTATTATTCTTTAGTTTCAGTGAATATTTTACCTTGAGAATGTTCAAAATACACTTTGTAAAAATTACAATGCACTTTGTTTATACTGGTAACTGTCTGTACATCATTTATATGTGTATATACCAGCTGACCCGCGCAACTTCGTTTGCGTGATAAATGAAGAACCGCTCGACCGATTTTGTGCAAACTTCACATAAACCGTCTACTAAATAGTCCGAACAAACCCTAAACGTTTGGTTTGGATAGGTGAGCCCGTTCTTGAGTTATAAAATTACAACGAAAAGTGGCATTGATTTTTATATATATCTATGGATAAATGATGCATAGACAGTTACCAATATGAAGAAAGTGCAGAGGAAAAATTCAATAACACACCTAGTATCTACCTATAAACCTTGCCCGGGATTTTCTATTAACGATTCTTTACCAATTATGTCATTAATAATAGTAGATATTCATGTCATCTCCAGAGTATTAGTTAATTTTAACTAATAGTCTGGATTTCTCTGAACGCGTAACTCTAAAAACGGTCGAACGTCGAATAGGCGCTAGACAGACGACGGGGCGGGCCGGGCTTTTTGCCCGCGACGTTATAAAGACCGCGTCTGTCCGCCGATGCCCGCGACTGCCCGCCCCGCGAACGCAACGCACACGACGGCGACGGGCGGGCAGTTAGTTCACTACGTTCGTTCTAGTGAAGAGCGCGTCAGTGAAAATGGATACCCAGAGAATTCGAGTAGGTAGTTGCTTATTTAATGTACAAAAAAAGAAAGAGACGCAATCGTAATATAGTCCATTGAAATGTTACATGAGCTTTGCATTTATTAGAGGACGCAATTTTATTTTCGGGACATATGTCAATAGAAGCTTAACCTCAAGTTTGTGGGGTCGCCACCCTTGTCCCCCGGCCGCCATCTTGAAAAGAGTGGGGAAAAAAACACTTTTTTCGCAACATTTCGGAAACTATGAGTCTTACAAAAAAATTGTAGAAGCCTAATTTGTAGCATATTGTGTTGCCTACAAATGTGTATATAACTTAACAAAAAATTTTGAATTTTTTTATAAAAAATTTCTTATTTGGTCTTTAACTTTTTTTATACATTTTACAAAAAATAATACCTCAGACTAATCTTGTAGATGATCTTTAAAGAGAAATTTAAAAAAAAATGCCACAGAGCAAAAAAGAAAATTTTTATAATTTTATTTTCAATTTTTTGTTTATAATTTTTAATTTAGGACAATAAAAATTTGTTTGACATATTTGTAGGCAAAACAATTTGCTACAAATTAAGCATTCACAATTTTTTTGTAAGACTGTTGTTTTCACGAAACGTGTTTTCACCCCTTTTTAAGATTGCGGCCGGGGGACAAGGGTGGCAACCCCACAAACTTGAGGTTAAGCTTCTATTGACCCCACACATGTCTCATTCTATCCCCCCACACATGTCCCAAAAATAAAATTGCGTCCTCTAACAAATGCAATATTCGGTCCTTAAATTGTAACATTTCAATGGACTAATAGGGAGTACTGGGTACTCGATGACAACTCATCCCATACTGCAGGCGTTTATATTGCCTGGCATATTTGGTTCCATCCATACATCGTGATATTCTTTTAATGCCGTATTATAAATCGGCGATCTTTTTTCGACTTGAGAAATTAAATTTTCGACGTCGAAGGCGTCCATCACTAGAAAACGTGCGGCGAGGACTGAGCCTGGCCGGCCCGCGCCGCCCCGCGCCGCCCCGTCTGCGTTACTTCATACAAACTGGTTTGTGTGATTCATGGCGGCGAGCCACGGACATGCCGCGCCGCCAGTGCCCGGCGGACAGCGGCGGCGCGGTCTTTTTGCCCTTCGTGTGCGTTGGTAGTATAGGATTCCTTTAGCGCTATCGTTCGCGGCGAAATTGACCGGCCCGGCCCGCCCCGTCGTCTGTTTTACGCCTAAGAACGTCGATAAATTTTCGCCATTAATTTTTACGGAAAAAAAAACAGCCAAAATACGCAATTGAATTAGCTGTCATACTTAGATGCTGCCAAGGTCTGACAGATGTGTAGAATTTGCCGTCAATAGATATCGTATTTACGGAATCGATACTATTTACCGAGACAGAACTCTGTTAGGTACCGTCCGACTTCCATAGCCGACTTGTCAAAATGTTCATGATAATGTTTATGTTTTTTTCGACTTCTCCTTTCTTGTTTCATAATATTCTTGTTAATTACAGTCACCTTGAGAGTGGGTACGTCTTACGTACCTAAGCCATTTGTATTACAATAAACCAGAAGTTCCCACCAGTCTTCTGCTCAAATAAATCAAAATGTTTAATTTTTTATTCGTCCTTGCTGATCAAATTGTAGTAAAACTGCTTATTTACAACAAAAAAAACATTGTGATCACGATAGTCTAAACGCAAAAGGAAAATAATTTCGATTAATCCTATTAAGATCGATGATGCCACAGAGAGATATAAGTACTTACCCATATCTACACCTCTTTACGCTCCACTTTTTAACAGAGGATTAATGCCCGCCTTCCACTGCGAGCGAGTCGGACCTATTACGGACTCCGCTATACTCGTAACGACGATTTTCATACATGTCCTTCCACCAAAGCGGACATGACATGTATCGAAAATCATCGTTACGAGTATAGCGGAGTCCGTAATGGGTCCGAGTCGCTCGCAGTGGAAGGCGGGCATAACAGTATAAAGTAATGGGGAAAACCTTAAAATAGGAAGAGTCTGTGAAAATCGTAACGATTCCAAAGGATTTGCAACGAAAACAAACAAAATACGTAATAAAATAAATAGCTATTTTTTTTATTGCAGTTTGTAGTAAAGATTGATGGAATTGATAACCAACATGACATTTTGATAGACTGGGAATTTAGTGACCTGATAACGAAGATTATCGTTCAAAAGAATGTGTTCCGTCTAACAGATAGTCGAAAATTTGTGATGGTAGTCTTGGATACTTAGAACAAATTTTTGAATTAAAGCGTAATATTGGGAATATTTGTTTCAGAAAACCAACGGCATCATTGGAGGCGTTACTGTAGTAGACAACACAATGGACAATACACAAAATGGTCTAAAAAAGCACGAAAGATATACGAAAGGTAAGCGGTTGATTTAAGTTGTTGATAATCTATAGACATTTTGAATATCCCTTTAAATATACTATTTAGTATAATGGCTGAATAACAGTCTCAATCAGGTTGGGTAATGCATTTTTCTTTTGATTTTCCTGATTAGACATTATAGGGAACGGCAACTATGCATGCCAATGGTTTCACTGTCGATGATGCTATGGATGAAAACAGTAGAATTAAAAACCATAACAAATGAACGAATTTATTACTTTCATAGAAAAAGTTAAAAGCTATTGCATACCTATTAAATTTTGATCATCGTTATATTTACAAGGATAGCACGTCTTCTATTTTTGCCACCCGATGTATCTAATATAGATCATATACTCACATTTCCTTACTATATTGTTTCTGTGCAGCTGTAGTCAAACAAAATGATTTGAATGCTCCGGTCTACAGTTTATGTGGACTCAAGACACTATTTATGTCCGATTATAGAAATTTTGAATATAGTAAGAAAACTGATATTCTCCATTACTAAACCTAGATAACTATGAGTATTCATTTATGTAAATTTGGAGGTAGCTGTAGTCTATTGCTTATACGTAGAGTATATAGTTGTTGTTTTTTTAATAAGAACATTTAAGTAAATCGCTTTAAAATGATTTATCATTTTGTACTGTAACGTGATTTCAAAAAAAATATCAAGAAGTATCACCTGCAATTTAAAAAATGTAACTTTTTGGCCCTATAAAATACTGTATACCATATAGTAGGAATACAAGTGGTCCAAATGTCGTACCCTGTGAAACACTCATAGTTACTATTTATTCTAAAGAATACCACTACACTGACGTTCAATGTATTGATCAAATATTAACACAGAGGGTTCAGAGCAATAACACAGAAGGTCTCTTCATCTTATTTAAAACCTGTAGGTACATGAATTTACTGATTTAATTTCATGCACAATGTTTAATGATAGACACAATCGAAAGCGTAAAACAAAAGTACTAATCGCATCCTTTTAGTAATTAAAGATCTACCAAATTCGGCGTGAATAATTTGAAATTGTGTTTTATTATGTGAACAGAATGGTAACATAAATTTTATTACAATCATAATTTCAGTTACGTTAATTTCGAATCGTCCTCCTTTAAATATTTTAAAATAATCTATACCATATTCATGAATCTTAGAACATCTAAGTCAAAATTCATTAACCTAACTTACGTATTTTCCTATAAACACACAACAATTAGCAACACAAGGTATTAATAGTAACAAAATTGTTTAAGGAAGTAAACATCCAAAAATTGCAAATTGCAACAACAAAAATGTTTAAAACTTCCTACGCAACCGATTACACAGTGCATCCCATTGCATGCATAGGTGTTAAGAATATTAATTTAAGTAACAACCAATGGAAATGAAGTAACAAGGCATATGAAGCGTCTTAACATTATCACGTCCATCACGAGACATAACATTTCTATGGGTATTATGTATTTAGATATCTATGGCGTAAAGTGTAAGTGAGTGCCAGAGAATTGTGGAAATATGGAATTAGTAATGTATTGTTTCAATTACAGGCCCAGATCAGGTGATGCCTGCGGAAAGTTACACAACCTCAATACCAGGAGATTATGTCAGATTACGAATTGAATCCAGAGGTTTAGCATCCGAGCCGCCAATATCGGTACCAGGCTTGCTCAGCAGGACTGTAGCTAGATATCCTGATGGCGTTGCACTAGGTTCAAAAAAGGCTGATGGAAAATGGCATAGATTGACTTACAAGTAAGTTGTAATTTATATGGACCCTGCAGGTTCTTTAATCTGAAATTTATATTGAAGCAAGGAATTAATAGCCTGTCACTTAACACACAATAAGCCTGTAGAAAGGGCAAGCAGACAGATAATTTTATTTTGTATTTGGCTCGATCAATAAATTATAACACCTGTCTTATATAACTCATGGCTAATATGTCCGACGATATGAGAGGCACTGTCACGTTTGAAAAAGTCAGTCAGTCTGAAAGAGTACTAAAAGTGTCTCTTCATGTTTCGCTTGAAGGACCCGGGGTTCTTAGCTTAATGGAAGCAAACATGTGCACTGGTAACGTTTCTTATAATATAGCTATTAACATTTATTTTTCATTTTTGAACCGTACTTTAGAATTTTTCACGTTTATACATAGCATAATCAATGTGGATTTGAAAGAGGATGTATTAATTAATGTTAAAATGTTGAGATAGTTTGCACGAGTCGAACGAATTATAATGGGTCAACTTGTCTTTCGTAAGATATTTAGATGTGACTTTTTATGTTCACAGACAGTACCAACAAAAAGTGCGGACAGCAGCAAAAGGATTTTTAAAACTAGGCCTAGATAGATTTCATTCCGTTTGTATTCTCGGATTCAATTCAGAAGAATGGTACATAGCCGACTTGGCAGCCATACACGCAGGGTGAGTGGTTATTATGAACTTATTGGGTTTTAGTGTATATGTTTTTGGTTTTCATAATGTACAATAGTATTTTTTGTCAGTCAACAAGGAATGGCCTCGTGAGAGTTGACCAGCAACCACATTTCAGACAGTACATTTTAAATCCTATAAAAATCTTCCCGCTTCTGTAGTAGATAACAGACCTAACATTTTTAATAACGCCAAACGAAACGCACTTGACTATTAGAAACCTTCTTACATAATTTCAATTATCTTTATAATTTAATCACTTGTCAGTTCAAAAAAGACGATAGACATATCCCTTAGTATAACTTATGATTATCAGTCAAAGTCATATATTAAGCAGAGGCTTGTAATTTAGAAGTGATATCAAGCTTTGTTATATAGTACAGGATGAGCTAAGGTCATATTTAAATACACTATGAAACTACGCTATACGGTACTTGATGTTGGGTTTAGACTTTAGACGTTATAGATGGTCTCCTAATACATAATATTAGGTACCTACTAAATACTACGGTCAGATTTATCTAAGATTTTTACCTAATACTACACACACTGGACAGGACTGAGCTTTTAAGCACACTCCAAGATCAAAAAAATGAAGATAGCTGGAATTTTATCAGTCTCGGTGGTTTAGAGCTTAGCTCGCCTATCGTATGCGACTGGCGCAAGTCCTGTAGGACTAACATTATAATAGAGAATTAGTAGCTAACACTGTTTAGACTATAGTATACTCTACATCAGTGGTTCCCAACCAGTGGTCCGCGGACCACCAGTGGTCCGCAGGAGCGAAAATATGGTCCCTGAAGGATTTTAAATTTATCGGGTGGTGAGCCGTTAGTCGCCGTGCAATGAGCGAGAAGAGCGCGGGTAGTGGGGGCGGTTGGTACGCCCATTGGCTCGGCGAGCAAAGACAACACAAAGTCTGCGATTTGCCCACGATTGAATGTGTTTCTAGGCCGAGCGTGGATCCTGGCTCAAGACCAGTTTCCTAAAGTCTAAAGTGTGGGAAACTGGTTCTGATCCGAAAGGCCGGGTGGACGGTCGACACGCTATCGGGGTACCGACCGATGGTGTTCCTCGTCGACGTTTGCAAGCTCTTTGAGCGTATCATTACAGAGCGACACCATTTCCGAAGTTAAGTCTCAAAACAGAGGGGGCAACAGCTGCGCTCTCGCGGTTGGTACCCAATATAAGAGTACCCTGCAAGAGACCTTCGGGGTCGTGCGGAGTATGGCACTATACGGGACCCCCGTATGGGCGGAGGCCCTGACGACCGGCAACGTGGCTAGACTGCATAGCCCGCTAATAATCCCGATATCCGTTGAGGCGACATGTCTCCTAGCCAAGACCCCTCCATGGGAGCTGGAAAACAGGGCTCTTTCCCCGTCGTTGTATCAATGGTGCATGAAGGCGCTGGATCGGGACCACAGGCCTGTGCCCAAAGAAATAGAGGCATAGTGATCCCTATTTCGCCAGAAGCTCATGGAGACATGGAAGGTACGACTTGAGCTACCAAAGTGAGAATTACCACTAATTAGGCGAGCGCCATGGCAGCCTCACCTACCGAGTGTCACAGATGGTTACCGGGCACGGGTGCTTCGGTAAGTATCTACAGCGGGGACACGGCACTACATGGGCATAGCAGCGACAAAACCTCGTTGAGAGCCTGGGCGTGAATATTCTCACGCTGGAGACCATGTTAAGGGCTCTGGTCTCCAACGGGAGAAAGTGTGACGTAACTGTGTCTTTCTGCGAGCAAGTCATGCTCGCGAAGAATGCAGCGGGAGAGAAATCTCCATTCTGGGTTCCGTAGTCGGTGGCGCAGTCGTCCACCATGACCAAGGGTCTGAGAGCGGCGCCCCTTTCGTAATCCTTTTAGCACGGACGCTGGTAAAGTTAATGTAGGAATCCAGGAAGAACACAAAAAAATCACTTGTGTGGTTTGGTGTTTAAAAGCAATTTCTTATACGAAACTCCGAGAAATCGCCTTGCGAGTAACAATATTAGTCCTAGGTTAGCAGATCTCGTGAAGAAGATGCAAGCCAGAAATCACATTAATACAAAAATACGAAAGTTTCCTGTTTATGCAATTTCCTACTGCGTTTTTTTAAGTTTCAGATTGATTATCACAGTTTGTTTAAATTATGCCTTTATAGTGGTCCCTGTTAACAAGAAAAATATAAAAGTGGTCCCTGACCACGAAAAGGTTGGGAACCCCTGCTCTACATAATCCACTGATTCTACTAGTGTTATAATAATAACCTAACAATTCATAAATCGAAATCGCAAAACAACATTCTTAACATTTCTAGAGTCTATTGTAGACACCAACTGTGGCACCAATGATTTGTGTACACATAGTTTACACAAAGAATGCAAACAGACAAGATGATTGTTCAAATATACCACATGTACCTGAGATGCACCGTACATCATCTGATAAAACTCATCTTGTTATTAGAAGGTTCTGAGTGGATTACTTACAATAGGATTTCCATGTTTTACTTTCATCTACATGCCTTTCATTGTAGTCTTTAATGTTTATCAAAAACTATTGATTACAATATTATGATATGGTTATAATCATTTATAACTATAGATCATACTTTTGATACGGTTTACAAACATCGCAAAAGTGATTCTTAAGAATGGGACATCGTTTCCTAATAGCCAACTTGTATCATATGGACAAACTTTCGGCCTTACTTACTTTGGTATTTATATAATTAAATAGCACTATACTCATTTAATTAATATTCAAGAAGAAGTGAGTGAGTCTGAGATATTTTGTGGGTGTCTTAAAAGACCAACACTTCGGCAAAAGTTCTCATTACACATGGAAGGCACACTCGAAATTCTAAATATATAACCTTTAACCCAAGGCCCAAAATGACCAAAATACTTAGACCAAAAATGAATTGTTTTTGAGCCTAGTTAGAGGCTCAATAGTGTGGTTCAAACACGTCACAATACCTGTATTTTTTTTTTGGAATTGTGACATAAATTTTGCGAACATCTTTATCACCATTTTTCTCTCCTTGACCAGGGGTTACGCAGCCGGTATTTACACAACAAACTCAGCAGAAGCCTGTTACCACTGTCTGGAATCATCACGCGCGAACATCTGCGCTGTTCAAGACAAAAAACAACTACAGAAGATCTTGTCAATAAGAGACAGGTTACCACTTCTTAAAGCCATTGTACAGTGGGAGGGCCCAGTCGACACTTCTATTTCAGGAGTCTATAGTGTAAGTCAAATATTCTATTACTTACCTTTTTTATCTCCCTTCTTGAAACTTATTTCGATGAGGACTTCAAGATATTCTCTTTGTCTCTTCCGAGATCGAGCTTGGTATATCTTGATCTTGGTCATTGCTGTAGTACCTACCTGCAGACTGTGTACCTACTGGCCTGGTCTACTTACACAGTTACAGTAATGAGAATGTGGGTGCGACGAATAGTCATAATGATGCAAAATCCATCGAAAGCCCATACAAATTATTTGCATACTATTCCGTACAAAAAAGACAGTTAAAGTATACATAAATTAGTGATGTTACCAGAATAGACACAGCGTTTATTATTACGCTCAAATTCCCTATGACGGCATAGTCATTTATAGCCTTTACCATCCTTTCGGAGGAAAATATCCTAATGCATCATTTTCAATTTTAATATTTTCTGAATACTTTTTGAAGAGTGATGTAATGTTTTCAGTGGGAGCAGCTAATGAACATGGGCGCAAAAGAGTCGGACACACAATTAGACAACATACTGAAATCCATCGCTGTAAATGAATGCTGCACGTTAGTGTACACGGTAGGTCGACCTTTGTATCTCTGTTTGTATTGACGTACTAGCATTGTAAGCTTATAATATTACTATGTGCTAAATATTTATTTAATACCTACTAAACTTATTTTACTTAGTTACTAGATTCCCGTTTTAGTTTAAAGTAGGAATTCTTCTATAATAGGTATTAACTAATATTATAAATGCGAAAGTTTGTGAGTGTGGATGTGTGAATTTTTGTTACTCTTTCACGCTTGAACGACTGAAGGGATTTGTCTGAAACAGGAATACATTATAGTCTGGAATAACACATAGGCTACTTTTTATCCCGGGAATAAGTTCCCGCGGGAAGCGGCATCGGCAACAAATTTTACGCGGGCGTAGCTGCGGGCATCAGCTAGTAATTTTATAAAAAGGAACGATTTGAGTGTTTGTTTGTTTACATTGGATAGGCTCCGAAAGTACTGATCCGATTTGAAAAATTATTTCACTGTTGTTCCCGTTTTCCCACGGGAACGTGAGCTACGTGTGTAAAACCGCGTGACGTCCGCTAGTTATCTATAAATGGCTATTATAAAATCTGTACGACTTAAGTACCCTAGCCAGTAGTGCACCTGCTGGCTGCTGCGGACACTGCGGACAACTTCAGAACAAAAAGAAAGAAACTTCGAATAAAAAACCATGTAGGTACGAACCTGTCTGCCAATAAGGCCAATCAAAATGAAATAAGCAGAAGTCTGAATTCAGCACTGACTTGTTTGATTTAATATTTTTTATAAGAACTAGAACCAACGTAACGATAATACGATAACGGTTATCATTTTGAGTTACTTTTATCATTGCCAATCTTTTATCATTAGCAAAAAAATATGATTCTTTGATAACCGTCTAGCCAGCGCGGTACCTTAAAGTAAGGTCACAAATACCCGAAAATGAGATTATCCTATTTTTTTTATAGTCAGGTACAGTGGGTGCCCCAAAGGCTGTGATGTTGTCCCACGACAACCTGACGTGGGACGCGTTTGTGATCGGCGAACGAGTCGGCGACCTCAGGCCCACTCAGGACAAAATCATCTCCTTCCTACCACTCAGTCACGTCGCCGCACAAGTAAGTTGTCTTATTTTGTAAAAATCATCTTTATTTATAAACGCACAACCCTAATCGCAAAATAGATGCCTCAAATTTGACATTAGATATAATGATGAAGGCATCCACCGTAATAGGATTTTTGGAATCTGATCATAATTAAAGTGCATCTGGTACCTATACCTACTACACTCGAGAGCAATGAATCCGGGTCACTTAAAGAATCCTAAAAATCTCGGAAACTAAAAATGCTAGGTTAATGCAATAAATTGTATTTAATAGACAATGTAATACTCCTTAAATGAAGGTATTAAAACTTCTTAGTTATTGTAAAGTTATATCATAAAAAAATCAAATTTGAAAAAGGGCCACTTTCGAAGATGGAACTACGAAATTACAGCATTTGGTGTTGCTTTTGTTTGTAATCTGTCATTTATGTGGGTACATAAACCATGTTGATAGTGCTCTATATTCATTAATCAAGCTGAAATTATGTCGCTTACGCCTGAAGAATGCACCAGAATACTTACAATGCTGGAAACCGGCCGGAGTCAGCGCGATACAGCCAGGACTGTCGGTGTGTCGCTGTCAACAGTACAAAGAGTTCTCCGACGTTACGAAGAAACTGGTTCTAACCTACGCAGACCAGGAACGGGCAGAACCAGGTGTACCACAGCACGAGAAGACCGATACTTGGTGAACACCATGCTTCGAAATCGCTTTCTCACAGGAACTGAACTCACCAATCAGTTTCGACGCCTCGGAGGAAGTAACCCAAGTGCATGGACAGTAAGACGTCGGCTTGCTGAATCTAACTTAAAACCCCTTAGACCTGCAAACGGCCCTAAACTGGAGCGTGGGCATCGTATTTCGAGACTAAGGTATGCCCAGAGCCACGTAAATTGGAGTATTGAAGATTGGTCAAAAGTTATGTTCTCCGACGAATCAAAATTTATACTCTACAAGCACGATGGAAGACACAGAGTGTATCGAAGACCAGGGGAAAGATTCAAGCAAGCATGCATCGAAGAAAAAGTAGCCTACGGTGGTGGGTCTGTACTTGTGTGGGCCGGAATTTCTTCTGAAAGTCGCACAGAGCTGGTGATCATAGAAAACGGCTCTTTAACTAGCGTAAGATATGTGGAAGAAATCCTCAATGATCACGTTGGTCCATTTATGGTCAATTTAGGTGAGGATGCTATATTTATGCATGACAATGCCCGACCTCATACAGGTAGGATTGTGAATGACTACCTTCAAGAGATGAACATTACTCGTATGGAGTGGCCAGCGCGCAGCCCGGATATCAACCCGATCGAGCATGCTTGGGACGAGCTAGGCAGATGCGTAAAACAACGAAACCCTCCCCCAATCACGCTTCGTGAGCTCAAAATTGCTCTCACAGAGGAATGGGAGAATATTCCCCAAAATCGTATAAGGAACTTGGTGTACAGCATGCCAAACCGCGTAAACGCAGTAATGGAAGCACGAGGAGGCAATACGAAGTATTAAAATTCAAGAAAATCGTAATAAAGTTCAAAAATTTCATGTTTCCTATTTTTGTTTTAAGGAGAGATCAGCAGTTTTTTCTTTATGTAATTTTGTGTTAATAAAATGTATGGTGACTCATTTTTTTTTTACTTTCATTTAAGGAGTATTACATTGTCTATTAAATACAATTTATTGCATTAACCTATCATTTTTAGTTTCCGAGATTTTTAACATTCTTTAAGTGACCCGGATTCATTGCTCTCGAGTGTATTTAATTTCATGTGTATGTAATGAAATGAGAGTAAAATGTAATGTAGAAAGGGTCAGCTTATCATATTCTATTGCAAGTTCTAATCAATGAAATGTTAAAACGAGGCATCTACTCATCCTAGCAGACAGCAGACAGTTCTGGGACATCCTTTCGAGGACTTACCCGGGGCTGCCAACCATAGGCTGTTGGGCGTTATGTGAGGTTTTTTAGTCGGTAAGACCGGTAGGAGTCCGTCATCGCATCCATGAGGATTTTCCCTAACGTTAAATAAAAAAGCAGACAGCAGATAAATGAAATGTTAAAACGAAACATCTACTCATCCTAGCAGACAGCATAACATTGCCGATTGTGAAAGTGAAGGTCTGTGCTTCTTTGGTCTCTACAAAAAAGTACACTCGAAACGAGCTCCGCAACCTAAACATTCGAAGAAATAGTATATCACCAGATTAAGTAATATTATTCTATCTAATATTTATTGCTCATCATAAAATTCCTACTAAATATATCTACCATATCTTATCTTTTAATTTAATTTATTTACATTACTTAGGGAAATAAATTTGTATACCATAGAGATAGGACAACGGGCGGTTTATTAAAGTGATTTCTATCAAGCAACCTTTATCTATCATCTAAGTTAAGCTATTTCCTAAAAAAGATAGATATCTTTCGTACGCAAATACTGTAGTTCCATGAATGCCCCTTTAAAATGATTGATTTTGAGAATGTAACAAAAAATCATAAGTACCGCTAAAATAAATGTTCGAATTCCAATGCAGCTCGTTCTATTTTTAGAGCCATGCTTTAAAACAAGATGTTTCAAAGCGAAGTCGTTATTTTGCAAATCTATTTATAATTGAATTCGAATATTGAGTCATTCGCCACCAAATCATCTCATTTCATAACAATTTCAATCCTAAGCCCATAATCATACGACCCACAATTGTATTATCAGTTATTGATATTATGTATGTTTGTTCTAAGGTTGTTGACGTCTACACCACATTGTCGAATGCCGTGGCGGTATATTTTGCACAACCGGATGCGCTAAAAGGCAGCCTCGTCGAAACGCTTAAAGAAATCAGACCCACAAGGTAATGTGACCAGAATAATCATAATAGTCATAACGTTTTATTTTAAAAAAATCATTAGTCTGCTGTTAACCACTAGCTAGCCTAAATCTATTCTGATGTTCCTACCAAATCTATATTAATTCCTCGTCTACCAAAACAATCGCGGCGCGAAAGCGTATAATTAATCAACAAACCTTAGGTATAACTAACATTCCATTATGACAGGAAAGGAAAATAAAGCCTTAAGAAAATTTTGATGATGTTTTGTTCCTTCGTAAAACTGATTTCATTCATAGCTTTGTTGTCATTCTTTCGTACAATGCAGAAATAGAACATTTGTTTATTAGTAGACGAGGTACACTGTTTACTGTAACTTTGGAGAGAAGCTGAATAAGCAGATGACACAGATAACTTAATATTAGAATATTTTTATAATCTATTCTAAATAGAAAAATAGTAGTGGGCGGACTCAGTCTGACTGGTTAAAGGAGATTTACGTTCAACCAATGCTCCTAGCCGTCAATTCTCAACCACTATTTAAAAGTCACGACACGAGTTTTTTTTTACTGGTGACATTAGTTTTGTAATTTATGCTTTACCGTTTCTAAACAAGAGACGGATTTTCAACTTGAGAGACTGGCGTATCGCCATTTTTTCCTGTTTTAATTTGTATCTATTTATTTTACTGGAGACTGGCAAAATCGTTAATAAACGGAGGGCCATTCATTAAAAGAAGAAGAAACAAGAGACAAATGACTGATCAGTAAATTTCCGTCTACGCTTTCAATTCATTTTGTTAAGAATTGCCGCCCCCTAGTATCACTTTTATGGTGGCTATAGGGTTACTGTATATTTGAGTACGAACTTTTCGTCACGTAAGCATGCAATAGGTCAATGCCATTTGTCACTAACTTGATTCGTCACAAACTGTTAGTCACCAACCGGTATTCGTCTAACAGACGCATTTGCATATAACAATTCTGAATATAGGTACCTACTGACACTTGCGGTAAAGAAAAGTCACTTCATCATCCAATTATAGTTCGACTGTAATATGTAATTATTCTGTTATTTCATACCACTATAGAATCATATAATACGATTTGTTAAATCAAATATAGGAATATTCGGATCTTTTACTATATTAGTAGATACCTAATACATAATAGGTAGACGTGGTCGTAGACAACTAGGAAATGTAAAACTCAGGTTATATTATTTTGTTCGAAACTTATAATATAATATAATTGTTCAGATAAACAAGTTATTTACATAAAGATCGTTTCAGTGATATGAAAATAGACGTAGATTTGTTTCAAATGTACCTACCTCACTCAACGCTTCAGCGACACAATACAATAACAGCAGATTCTGATGTCGCAAGAAGCTGGCATCACATAATTAAATATGAATGGGTTGCCTGAGAATATAATTATGAGCAGATTATTAGATAATTATCAACTTAATACGAATTACACATTTGACCCTGAACTTTGCATTAAATAGTTTCCTACACGACAATGACGTTATAAATAAGTAATTTTAGCGTATAATATATACCTTCATATCTAAAATGTTATTTTTTCTCTTGAATCCATTAATGAAAACCAAAATTTAGTTGGGTAAACTTTAGGTGTATCTTCAAAGAGCCAGACATATTGGAGGACTTCATTTTGTAATACGGTAATACATAGGTATTTTTAGTAGTTGTACAGGAATCTAACAAGTAGGTTTCTTGTCCTAAGATAACCTCACCGCACCTGCTGACCAAGGGTCTGGCTGACTCTCAAAGTGCCTAAATTAAAAAGTCAATAAAATATTTGTGGTCCGCTTTACCAGATTCAGGTAGGGTTTTGAAGGAATTTAGAAGACCCTATAAATGAAGAAGAGTATTTGAACCTTTTTATGAATTTGCTGGAAAGTTTAGACGCTTTTTTTCAGAAATAAACACGTGGAATGCCGTGCAGTAGCCGTAGTATGACGCACACTCTTTGATAAAGTGCACGTGAATAAAGCCGTCTATTCAGTTGTTATCGATTAAGGATGTCTTGGATAAAAACGAACCACACATAATTTATGGATTACTAGAGTAATATCGTGGTCTTATTATCTACGTAGTAAGTAGCCCGAATACGTTCAGAACTCTTTTCAAGAAGCCTGCCTCCACCTGGTTACCAGGATTTTCCATTGAATCTATAGTCGCTATGGAATCAATTGCAAAGTAAAACTCCGAGAATAGCCGGCCGTTTGACCTTATTTATGAAGTCATCAGTAAGGCTTTGAATGAGACGGTTTGCCCAAACCATAGCTTTACGTCGTCCTGCAAGTCATCACTAGCAAAAGACAGCATTCAAGCATTACGCTTACTCATTGATGAGAAGCACGTGACGCGATTGCAACATTCAATTTTGTAACTAATTATAGATTAGGCCCTATCTTGAATAATGGCACCATTCGCTTATCATACGAGATCAAGAGTGACACACGAATTTCTTAATTAATCAATGCATTACTACAAATAGACTATTTTCCTTGAATATTTTGGCACTGTTGCATGGGCAGGGATAATAATTACATACGCTGATAGGTCTATTCGTACTTTACCATTAACCGTGTGTTCATCCACGTCAGCCTATGAAACCGGGATCGTTTTTCCTTCTAGGCATTATCTTTCCTCTTCCTGTAGTGTTAAGCGTTCCTGTACAAGTGCCGTTATTCAATATGTTAAGCATTCCTAGTAGCCAGACTATGTCGTCATAGGTACCTTTATTGTTATCACTCCAGATCTTCTTAGCCATGCTAACAGTTTTCAAGAGTTTCCCAGTAATATCTAGTTGCGTAATACCATCATTATACTTAAGTAGGTACTTACAACAATAGCATAAGCGACCTCGGTCAGTTTTATACATGTATATCAAGCTAGAAAATGCCCGTCAGATAATAAACGATCCCAAAGAAACCTCTGAAACTGATATCTTTAGATTAGAAGAAAACTATTGAAGCAGGAAATACACCAATTTGCCTTGATTGCAGAATATCTTAGAATAGTACCCATGTGGTACTTACTGTCAAAGATTTAAATTGTCTTTACAAGCAATCTCTGGCCGGCAACCTTAAAGTATCTCAAAAGACACTTGTCCCAGAGTTTTACGAAATTATGTCGGCATTTCGTAGAAACAACCTTCAACTTGACTGACTAAAATATCGTAATCTATGATCTTATTTCTACATGATATGTAATAAGGTAGGTACATCTACACTTAAATGTTTAATCGTTTTAACGCCAATGAGTCAGAACAAACATAATCTGTATGTAAACGTAATTGCTTTTTCGTTTGTTTATACCTATTTCCTATATGACACCTATAAGCTGCTTATTGCAGGGAAGGAAAAAGATTCAGGACTAAGATTTTTTTCGGGTTAAAAGCTCGCCAGAAAGAAATCTAGGGATTGATCGAACCCTGAACCTACGTATCACAGTACGTCGCATTTGCTAATACCATTGTAACCAAGGAACAAATAAACAAAAGTAGTCCAAAATTATGCTTTTCGGTAGACTACGAGTATGGCGGTATTCGGACGTGATTGATAAGAGGAAATATTTATGTAAAACATTCAGTCACGTCCTTCGCTATAGCACTTAGTTCATTAACACCCCATCCAGAGGGAAAAAGTTCATTATCATGTCGGATAGCTGGTTATACGAGTAAGAGAAGTCTATAAAGTATCTGAGTAACTGATCAGTTTTAGTTACTAGCCGTGGCAATTTACGTAAGTTTCATAAGGGTTGATTCCTTCCCTTAATTCGGAGAAACTGCAACGTCAAAGGAACGGTGAGAACCTGCGTTATGCGGTGGGATAGGCTACCATGACATTTCATTGAACGTACCCTGCCCTAAACGATCCTTAATCTCTAATACATTTCCCTTATCGGTGGAGCGCACGGATTAACAATACTACAAAGCTACTCGTAGAGTCCTGGGACATCCTTCCGAGGGCTTACCCGGGAACAATAGGCAGTTGGGTGTTACGTGAAGTTTTTTAGTAGGTAGGAGTCCGACATAGCATCCATGAGGATTTCCCCCCACAAAAAAAAAGTACTACAAAGCTACATATTTATATCCATTTTTGAACGAATGTCGGCTAGTTAGCTTGGCCAAATAGTGTCAGAATTTCTTACACTATTTGACCAGTACATTTTATTGATTGCATCGTCCTTAGTATATTTTTTGTAATACCCGAATAACAGTGATAAAAATTGAGCCTCGCCACGAACTAGTGTCACAGAGCTTTTCTGGGACATTCTTCCGAGGGCTTACCCGGGACTCCCAACCATAGGCTGTTGGGCGTAACGTGAGGTTTTTTAGTCGGTAGTAGTCCGGCATAACATCCATGAGGATTTTCCCTCACGTTAAAAAAAAAGTGTAACAGCTTAAGCCAATAATTATGCTTATTTGTCATCAGGTTCCTGGCTGTACCTCGAGTATGGGAGAAAATGTACGAGAAGATTATAGCGGTAGGAGCCTCCAGTGGTTACATTAAGAAACAGATCGCTGCGTGGGCCCGAGACAAAGGACTCAAGTACCATCTTTCTAGGATTAACGGGTAAGAATTTGTGCATTACTTGTTATAAATTATTGTTAGTACTAGGGATGGTTAAATTGGTTGTAACGTCAAGGTCAAGGTTATAGCTTTAGTAATAATTAAAAAGTTTTTGAGTTATCGACAAAAAAAAGTAAGTTTGAGCGTATACTAAGATGAATATATTATCTCTCTCTCTCTCTCTCATGCGTAAAATATACTATGACCTTGACCCCAAAATTTTGATGAAACTTAATAATCAATATAACATAAACTGGCAAACAGTTTTGGTCTTCTCTGAGTTAAACTCTCTCAAATAGCTCTTTTGCACTTGCACTTTTTATATTGATTATTAATTTTTGTGAAACAAGGTGTCGGAAAATTTCGAAAAAATCTTATAGTTAGACAACAGGGTTACAACATTCAATTTTCTCGCTCAGTTCGCTATCAAGCAGTATGTACAGTTTGCCGCTAGACCTCACCACTGGCGAAATGATGAAGTTTTGGTATGTAAGGTTCACAGTGTCCCTGTAATGCGCATGACCCCTATTTGCACTAGTAGTTTGGTAACCATTATGCGTAGGTATACTAGAACCGACCTCGACGATCAGTATACCGCCAGATATTTAGGTTGTATGGCACTTATTACCTATAGTTTTGCACCCCATCAGCCTTAAGTCGACGCCTATCTTGGTCATCCCCGGAATAGTCGTAGATAGTTATTGGTGTATAAGTGAAAAAACAACAAACTCATTTTCATAAGAATGGTTTCTCCAACGGAACTGCATGATTCTCGTTTTGGCTATTGGAAAATCACATCGGTTGATCTTTTACATCCTAAATTCATTAAAAATTCTCATTCATCATTGTCGTTAATTCGTGTGTTGGAAAAGAACAAGGTACTGGCGACTGTAATTTTGATGTAGGTAGTTAGATTTGGGTAAATTTTTCGCCTACATTGCTACTGGGTTGATTCTTCGGCCAAACTCATTCTTCAAAACAACCATTACTGCGTCGACTGTCTTGATTTTCTACCAAACTCAACTAACATTAGCGTAGAGGACGAGGGGACTAAACTAACATACAACAACCAGCGTGCTTTGTTCAGCATGAACTGCTGCCGTACACCTTTTTTTGAGAATTTCACACACAACTCTTCCTAAAACCTCTTCAACTTGGCCCTATTTCATTACCGTACGAAATCCTACCGTACATTCCAAAGTAACTCTTCTACTTTAGATTAACGACTCCATCATTTAGGAATGTTTCCGAATTAATAAGGAACTTAATTTTTGCGAGACTCTTTATGTAGACGCGTACCTACCTTACGAGTAGGTTTCAAACGACACCAGTTGCCAGCGTGTAGTTTGAAACCTACTCGTAAGGTTCTCTAGGTATTCCCCCATTTTTTTTGTTTAACGTGAGGGAAAATCTTCATGGATGTTATGCCGGACTCTTACCGACTAAAAAACCTCACGTAGCGCCCAACAGCCTATGGTTGGGAGCCCCGGGTAAGCCCTCGGAAGGATGTCCCAGGACTCCCAACAGACCCACGGCCGCCACTGCGACCTCGCCCATGGTGTGGTTCGGGTGCTATCCCGCGTCTTTGGGGGGTTTCGGGTGTGATCCCGCTTCTAGGGGGGGGGGGGGAGGGCGTGCGTGAGTTCCTCACGTCACGCTGCCGTCATGGGCCTGCTTCCGTAAGGACGGTGAGCGACCCTCTCACCGTCCTCAGACCCCCGGTCACGGAGGCCGGTAGTCCTCGGCGAAGACACGTCGACGACGCCCAGGCCGCCGACTGCGGAACTCGGGTGGGAGAGTTCTCTCCCGTTCCCGCCCCGCCCGCCGTCTCTTTCTCGAGCATGACCTGCTCGCAGAAAGGTATTCCCCCATACTCAAACATGAACCGATATCATTTTAGACCTTCACGTCCTTTATTTTAATTACTAAGGGAAAGGGCAGTACCTAATCTCTGCTTCTCTTACAGTCGTGAACTAGAATATCTTTCTCTCAAACCTGCCCGTAAAGGACTGTACAATGTGTTTTTACAATAAAAAAGCATTTTTATGATTACAGCTGTTTTATATTTAGGCTTATGATTTATCTACCTAAATCCAGCTGAATAAACAAACTATCAGTAGTTGCTTCTTATTGCCGTTGTACAGCGAACAAAGACCATGAAAACATTTATTATGGGAGCCACTCGTAACTAGGTGGAAGCAACACATACATTGGAAAAACAAGGTGTATTATTAAAAACCTTGCGAGGTCCCATTGACATGCCAATTTATACCCCTTCATTATGCTTCATTCATGTAGTAACACATTAGTTAGGTACCTATTTGTATTGTAACTACATAATGCATAGCTAAGTAGATAAATACCACCTAGGTAACTAATTTTGTACATTTTGTACATTTTTAAATATAATTAGTTATCTTTTAAAAGAAATGTCAGAGTCACTCACGAGACCAGCTACGTTTTCCTTGTTGCATAATTACCAATTAGTCATTTACCTAGATTAATTTATGAATGCAATAACGTACCAACTCTGAAAATATATTGATGTACCTAATTGATGCACTAGCTTCTTTCAGCTAATAATGCATCTTATCGAATTGGTTGCTTGAAAACATTGTCCAGTATACGTAATCTATACTCCAAAAATAACCAACAACCTATTAATATTCTCTTGGAAAAATTCTTCGACCAAATCAAAAAGCTACTTAGATTGTGATAGGCGGCAGAATATCCTTTCACCTTTCGTTTACTTTCATCCACACAACGCTCGCATAAAGACCAAGCGTTGACGAATTGGACATTCTGAACCATGACATAAACGAAAGTCGTACATAGTAATCACATGTTTATTCAATTTCTAGGATCGATGGATCATCGTTTGGATACAGAATGGCGAGATATCTCGTGTTCAGTAAAGTCCATGAGACGCTGGGTCTGGACAATTGTACGACCTTCGTAACAGCTGCGGCACCTCTTTCGCCGGATATCAAGAAATTCTTCCTATCGCTCGACTTACCCATTGTTGATGCATTCGGCATGAGCGAAGCAGCTGGAGCACATACCCTTAGCATATATCCCAAGTAAGTAAATAATCTGAGGTAAATAAAGGTAGTAAGTAAAATTTGATGTGATAATGATCTTTAGGATCCAAACCAGCTTCACATATAGGTAGGTATATGATGCATTTGCTGCCTTACGAAAGAAGTCAAGGCAAAGAAAAGAGCTCGAAATAAGACCCTGTAGCAACCCATCTGGCCACTATGGTATAGGCCAATTACACTCTCAAAATGAAATCGGGAGCGGCCTACGATCAGCAGTGATCTGTGTGTGATGACTCTGATAGGCGATTTCATTGATTGATTGAAGTAAATAATATGTGTTCCACTTCCAACTGATAGATAGCTCTCGGTATACCTACCTATCTCGCCACAGTGTCAAACAATGACATCACAACGGGCATTAGTGTTGAAAGGTTTGAGAATCCCGAACCTTTTAAGACATAATTTTAATGCAATATTTTCATAGCATAATACCTATGGGATTCTACATGATCAGATAAATACGTATCATCAATGCATTATTGATTATCATTTAGCGATAACTTCATTAGTTCATGATGTACATATATCGATCGTTTTTAATTTTTTATCGAAATTCCATGAAGGTTATTCGCGTGATAGCGAATTGTTGCCAATAACATCCTTGTCAGGCTCAATAGCTCGTGAGTTATGCAATTACTGACCAAGTCACTGTACACAAAGATGAGTCAAATGTTACGTCAATGCTACCCTACAAATAAGGCAAAAATAATGTTGTCTGCCTGCTATGTATCCACGCCTGGCCTGAATTTATTCTGATGAAATTGATATAGATAGAATAGACTTATGATACATTTAATACTTACCTACCCAAGCTGAGAACAAGTTGGTGTGTGGTGGTGCGTGTCTGTACCTTAATCCTCTTCTCATGGGAACGTATTTCAGGGATAAAAATGCAGCCCATAACCGGTATTATATTCAAGACTTTAATCTATCCAATTACCAAGTTTCTGTCTGATCCGTTCAGCCGTAAGAGCGTCCTTGAATAACAAACATCCATACATCTTCACAAACTTTCACATTATAGTAGGATACCCACTCTCAACGATTCAAACAAAACTCAACATTTTCACAGAATGTCAATGGACTCATCAGGTGAACTTCTAGGCGGTACAGAGACCAAGTTCGGCGGTTCAATAAGCTCGAACGGCCCCGGAGAGATCCAGATAAAAGGGCGACACGTATTCATGGGCTATCTTAATGACGCCGCTAAAACCAAAGATGCTATTAATGATGAAGGATGGCTATTGTCTGGAGACATTGGACGAGTGGATAGCAATAACCTCTTATACATCACTGGAAGAATAAAGGTACGTGTTTATAGGCAGAGGTAGAGGTATACTGCTATAAGGTTCTTGCAGGATCGACAGCGCGACTGTAGAACTAAAGGTCTATCCATAGGCTACGGGGACCACGTTCTGTTCCTCAGGTGGGCCTATGCTTGTCGGCCGCCTTGGTAGGATATCTGTATCTACAAATAAAATACACCTGCATTTCGGCATCTTCGTTTTGTCCCGCGTTATAGGTGGTGAACGTATTGTCGAGTTAACTTTAACGCGACAATACGCCAGATAGGCGTTATTATGAATGTGACTCTTTAAATTTTTCAAGTCGCCCCTGGCCTTCAACTTGGCTTAGCGACTGCATGACACTTGAGGTCAAACCAGACCAACGCCATATCATGCCGAAAGTGGCACAAAATTGTCAACCATTTCTTGCCCAGTCATTGCTAAAGACCGCAGTGATCGATAACAAAACACTGAGTCAGTGGGGAAACTAGGACTCCAAAATCGATTGCTATGTAAATATTATCATCATCATCATGACTAACCCAGTTGATAACTTTTTTGTAAAGAAACCGTTATCTTGAATGGAATAGTCTAGCTCTTAATCACTTTTCCACTGCACGAATTATCTCATTGATTCATGACTTATATTTGACGCACGAGCGTAGATTATAATCTTTATAATTTGTCAGTATTATCAATTAGGTAATGATTAATGATTCATTCTTCTAAGTAGATGTAACACCTTTGACGTCAATTTCATAAACATCCTTTTATGGGATCAGCCTATCTTACGTCATGAACTATTTAGCCTTAATCCAGTACCCGGAATTATACACACAAGACTTCAGTTTTCTGATAGGGCTTCTTTCGTGTACCCTTATGGGTCTCTTACACGTAACAAGTACAGTGGCGAGACAGTCCCCTCGGCCGAGTGCTCGGTACATATGAACATTTTGACGAGTGACTCGGCCAAACAGAGTGGCGAGAGAGTCACTAGAACTACGATTTGTTTGCTAGGCCGAGTGCCCATTCTCTCGGCCTAGTATCGTTTTACTGTCTCGCCACTGTACTCGTTACGTGTAAGAGACCCCTTAAATTGTGGAATGAACTCTCTGCCTCGGTTTTCCGAACGTCTACAGTATGGGGTTCTTGAAAAGGGGTTTAGACTGTTTCTGCAAGGTCGGCAGCGCGAGTATAGCACCTCCTTGCAAAAAGCCATAGGATAAGGTGACCTGACCACTTTCAATCACGTGGACCGTGTGTGCTAATATGGCCAGGGAAGAATATCCCAGGATTCCCGACAGACTTTGGGTAACACCGCGGCCTCATCTAGAGCGTTACTATATCCCGCGTCTTTTGGGGTTGATCGGGTGTCTAAAGGAGCTGGGCTCGAGACAATGATGACTCGAATCCTTAGGTACCTACATATCCATTATTCCAAAGATAATAAAATAGTATTACCACAGATAATATAATTTATCCTTTCTGTATTACATACAGAAAGGCAACTCTCACCGCGCCACAGCTGTCATTATAGTCGGCGGGTGTCATGAGGGAATATTTGCTTAGCCTTATTGGCCACACGCCACGCACACCTGCAAGCTTGAAAATTTATGGAGTTTCCGCCCCGTGATTACCTATTCTTTGGGGGTCCGTCTTTTTTATTGCCTGCCTTTGAAAATGCCTAATCTAATCTAATAAATGTAACGTTACTTATATTCCAGGAACTCCTAATCACAGCTGGCGGAGAGAACATAGCGCCGGTGCTGATCGAACAGACGGTGCAGGCAGAGCTACTGCACGTGGGGTACGCGGTGCTTATTGGAGACAAACGCAAGTTCCTCTCTGTACTGCTCACACTCAAGGTACTTACTACAACTGAATATAATACCTTTATCTTCATATTAATAAAACTACCGAGGTTTTCCCGATAAAGGTACGAAAATGACCTGTAGTCTTGCTGTCGTTTAATGAAAAGTCCTTTCTTAATTCCTAACCCCGGAAAAACCCAGCTTTCTAGGTTTAAGGGTTTAATGAAAGGAGACTCCAGACTCCCAGCTCATCGAATATTAGCATTCCGAAAAACGCTAAAACAAAGAATGTCAAATGATTTTATTTATTTTATCTGTTTATGACCCTGACCTTAACGTACCTACTTACGTTTTATTTACATATTATATTATTACTCTGCCATGCTGTGGCGGATTGTGACATACCTATCGAATACTAGTATTACTAGTCTTGCAATTTTTAAGTAGGTATACGTATCTACCTACCAGTTGACCAGCGCAACTTCGTTTGCATCAATATAATCTATATTTTTTGCAATAAATATGATCATAAATTTAAATGAAGTGTATCCTATGTCCTTAGTCGGACAAATTCAGCAAAATGAAAAAAATAATTCAAATTGGTTGAGTAGGTAGTTTTGGAGTCCCTTTGCGTACATACAAACATCGTGACAGGTTATTTTTATATAAGTTTACTAGTCTATTGCATCTTCGTGGACTTAGAAAAGGCCTATGACAGAGTGGTGAGGAATGAACTGTGGTCAACACTGTTCATGTATGGAGTGAACAGCAACTTGATACGAGCATTGAAATCTCTATATGAGGGCTCCAGTGCTTGTGTCAGGATCAATGGAGCTTGCACAGACTTTTTTCCCATCGAAAAAGGTGTGAGGCAAGGCTGTGTAGCGTCACCATGGCTGTTCAACCTTTATATAGACAGTTGTTTGAAAGATCTACAAGAGTGTGCGTATGGACTAAAAATGAATGAGCTAACCGTCAAATGCCTCCTTTATGCTGATGATCAGGTAATACTGGCATCATCGGCGGAGGAGTTGCAGTTGATGGTTAATGTAATGAACGATGCGCTTAAAAGTAGAGGAATGAATGTTAATGTAAGCAAGACAAAAGTAATGGTTTTTGAAAGAGAGAAATGTATGACTGATTGCTCGATATTGATCGAAGGAAAGAGCGTGGAACAGGTGAAAGAGTTTGTTTATTTGGGTTCAAAATTTGCAAGAGATGGAAAGTGTGACAATGATATTGAAAGAAGAGTTTTGGCAGGAAATCAAGTGAATGGAGCCATTCACACCTTTATGAACAGTCAGAACGTGTCTAAAAAGGCAAGGATGGCTGTACATAGAGGAGTGCTTGTCCCTACACTTATGCATGGTAGTGAAAGTTGGGTGTGGCAGGAGAAGCATGAAAGTAAAATTAATGCAGTGGAAATGAGAAGTTTGCGAAGTATAGCTGGAGTGACATTGATGGATAAAGTAAATAATAGTGTGATAAGGGAACATTGCGGCATGACAGAAGATGTAGTGACTAAGATAGAAAAAGGGATGCTCAGATGGTTTGGACATGTGGAGAGAATGGATGGAAATAGGCTGACGAAACAGATTTATGAGGCGAGAGTGAATGGGCAAACTGGTAGAGGTCGACCTCGGCATACTCAAGTCGATAAAATCGACAATCTTCTGGGAAAAGGCCAGGTCAAGAGTACCCTTAACCGAAGAGCATGTATGAAGACACTTATGAAAGTTGAAGAAGCGAAAGTTGTTTGCCAGGATCGTAGCAAGTGGAAAGCCATAGTCTCTGCCTACCCCGTTGGGAAACAGGCGTGATGTTATGTATGTATGTATGTAAGTTTACTAATAGTCGCCACTTTTTTACCCCGAAAGAGTAGGCAGAAGACTACGAAAACTTCAACTTATTGTTGTTGTCCAATTAAACTAGATTTAGGTATACGATACCTAAACTGCCACTATTTTGTATCTATGTAGAAAGAAACAAACTCACTTGAATTCTTTTTTGAATAATGTACTTACTTACCTATTTCCCAACAGTCTAAAGTGGACCCAGACACAGCAGCGCCCTTGGACGACCTGGACACTGAGACGAGGAAGTGGGTCGCAAGTCTAGGCAGCACGGCCACTAAGATCAGTCAAATTGTCAGCACGAAGGACCCAGTTGTAAGTATCCATATGCGTTTTATTTGACTACCACACACACACACACCATACCTTAAACAGAACAAACAGAATCCACAATTCAAGTGTAGGGGTACTCCCCTAAAACCTTTTTTCTAGATTTCAATGTACCACTCTGGTTGTCCATGTCAAGTTACAGCTTTATATGAATCTCTGAGCCAGACTGCCGTCAGAAACTTAAAGGTTCCGGGAATCCTAAAACAGATTGTTGAAATTTATAGGTGGCTCTACTTGTAAATGGTGTTTTTTTTCGAGGTATAGAACTTTGAAATGGAATAAAACGAAGGTGATTGTTTTTATTGATATGGAAATGACTTTATTCGAAAGAAAATCTTCTGGCATTATAATTTAAATATGATTTCTGGCATATAACCGCCAGGGCTGGCTCGGACGTAGTCTAATCTAGAGGTCCAATTTTCGATGACTTTCCCAACATTTGTGGCCGTATAGCGACAATATCGCTCCGAATATTATCCTCCAAGTGGTCAATCGTTTCGGGCTTATCGGCGTAGACGAGCGACTTCACATATCTCCACAGAAAATAGTCAAGTGGCGTAAAATCGCACGACTCTGGAGGCCAATCCACGTGTTCAAAACGTGAAACTATGCGGTTACCAAACGTTTCCTTCAATAAATCAATTGTGGCACGAGCAATGTGACATGTTGCGCCGTCTTGTTGAAACCACTACTCCTGCACAACATGGTTGTTCAATTGATGAACGAAAAAGTCAGTAATCTTCGCTCTATAGCAGTCACGATTGACTGTAACATTCTGGTCAGCATCGTTTCTAAAGAAGTACGGACCAATTATTCCACCAGCCTATAAAGCACACCACACAGTCAGTTTTACTGGATGTAACGGTGTCTCAACATACACTTGAGGATCATCATCACCCCAAATATGGCAGTTTTGTTTATTGATGTATCCATTCAACCAAAAGTGAGCTGCACCGCTAAAGAAAATTCGCTTATGAAAATCACGATACGCATTTCGGAAAGAACCATGATTTTCAAAATAAATTTGCACAATTTGGAAGCATTGTTCAGGCTTCAGTCTATTTATGTTAAAATGCCAAACCATACTAAACATAAATCACTTTACAGCTGACAAAAATACCGCCGGTTAAAACAGCTAGGCCAACTTAAAGTTCTATACCTCTAAAAAAAACACCCGTTATTACAGTTTAATATATTTACCAATATTCGGCTCGCTAAAATGTCGCCGCCCGCTTGATGGAAACACATGGCAAGATCAGATCTAGTGATTGGGGGCCACTGTAACAGTCCGTAAGATTTCTGTCTGAAGTTGGCGACCCTGTGATGTGCCTCTTCACACTCCGTCTTAACGACCCGGGGGTCTAAGCTGTAAAGGCACACGCCTGTGTTTTTGTGGCATTGAAATCGACCAGGTTGTCTGAACCCCCATTGGGAAAAGCAGGTCCCGGTCGAGATCTGCCACGAGTTGACGTCTCTTTGACTCAAATCGGGTCGCCCCCAGTGCTATCCATCCACATAACAATGAATACACTCACTCAATGGACACCATGTCATTGACATGCAGAAGAAAGATGGTTGGTTGGGGACAACACATAATCCCTCTGGTAGTTAGGTACTGAAAGCCTGTGTTCATTTTTTTTAAATATTCATGGACTTTTCACACAACGCTATCTGATCCCAAAGTAAGCTAGGAATAACCTGCTTGTGTTATGGGTATCAGACCACGGATATTAATACCTATATACTTTTAAATACATACATATTATACATAGAAACACCCAGACTCTTCAGACAAACATTTATGGGTCACACAAATATTTGTCTCCGGTGGGAATCGAACCCACGACCTCCAGCGCCGCAGGCGGTTTCACTGCCGACTGCGCCACAGAAGCAGAATTAACGGTAAACTTGTCTATTTCAGGTATACAAAGCCATCGAAGAAGGCATTACCCGCGCCAACAAGCACGCTATCTCAAACGCACAGAAAATACAGAAATTCGCAATCTTACCATCGGAGTTTTCCGTTAACACTGGAGAATTAGGTTTGTATAACTTTATTGGAAATTTTATATACCGAATAAAAAAAACCAGGCAAGTGCGAGTCGGGCTCTTGCACAGAGTGCCCACCCTCTGTGCGCGTTTGTTTTATGGAAGCTCCCCTTAATCCCTCCATTATTTCTGATATTTTTATTTGTTGTGACAACAGAAATACCTCTGAAAATTTGAGCTCTCTAGATATCACGGTCATTCACGGTTCCTGATATACAGCCTCATGGCGTACAGATAGACAGACGGAGGCGGACAGCGAAGTCTCATGAATAAGGGTCCCGTTTTTACCCTTCGGGTACGGAACCCTAGTTAACGAAGTTGACTTAGGTACAACTATTTGCCGTAAGAACCTACCCCCTATCCTCTAATCTATTTTTTTTACTCCCTCAATAAAATTTATCTTCTGACTAATTACGATAGATACCTAGGTAACAACTGTTTCTAGCTTTTCATGAAACTTTACCAAGTTCGAGCTCGGTGTAACTTTTCTGGTTTTACTGTAGATCATGGTTTATAGGAGTCACAGTAACGAGAGTGACAGTGGAAATGGTCCCTTTAAAAAATCTAATACTAAGTGGGTCTAGTTTAAGATTGATGGTATGAAGTCCAAAAGATTGAGACTACCCCGGAACATTTTATTCATGTAAACATGTTTTATTTACAGGACCAACGCTGAAAATCAAAAGAAACGTAGTCTACGAGAAGTACAAAGATATCATAGAAGATTTTTATAAGGAATAATACATAAGCTTAGTGTTTAGGGCGAGGGAATAAATAAATTGTTAACATAATAATAATAATATTGTTGCTCAATTAGGGCCTAGTGCATCGGAATCATTGTGATTATAGTAATTTAAAGCAAGGTGTAAATAGGTTATATTTTTGTTACAAAAATATATTTTACAAATCAGATTGCAGTTTCAATAAACCATATTTATATTTTATGGACATTATAACACAACATCATCTAGCCCAAATTAAGCTAATATAAGCTTGTGCTATAGGGTCTAGAACTCTAGACAACTAATAGACATACTTATATATTTCTAAATACATACATATTATGCATAGAAGACACCCAAACTCCCAAGATAAAAATTCGTGGATCACAAATATTTGGACCGACCCGGGAATCAAAAACCAGGGACCTCAGCGTGGCAGGCAGTTACATTACTGAATGCGCCACCGAAGCAGTCAAAATATTTACATGTAGAACCCACTTTGGACGTCATTGTTTCAGATCAGGATTGGCAGATGTCAAAATAGTCACGCCTTTTTGTTTGAAGGGGGTAGACAGAGGTAGATAAGACAACTGATGAAACGAGCGTGTAAAGTTTTTTTTTTACGTGGGAAAATCCTCAAAGGATGTTTGTTATGCCGGACTCTTACCGACTAAAAAACCTCACGTAACGCCCAACAGCCTGTGGTTAAGCCCTCGGAAGGATGTCCCGGGACCCACAACAGACCTACGGCCGTCCTGCGGCCTCGCCTAGGGGGTGGTTCGGGTGCTATCCCGCGTCTTTGGGGGGTTTCGTGTGTGACCCCGCTTCTAAGGGGGGGCGTGCGTGAGTTCCTCACGTCACGCTGCCGTCATGGGCCGGCTTCTGTAAGGACAGTGACACGCGCTCGTTTCATCAGTTGTGTTCAAAGATGGTGAGCTAAATAGCCGTGTTGATGATAAAACAATATTTTATTGATATAATTTGTTTAATATCTAAATTACACATAAATAAATTGGAATGGACAATAAAATCGTAATATGTAAACATTAAAATACTAATTCAGGTATCAAATATTTGTCAGGAATACACTTGAATGTGCCCGTCCACTCTTGCCGTGTCTGACTATTCCTGTTATCCCCATTGATGCTGTCCCCATTAATTATGGTCAATCAGAACAAGCGGGAAGGAAATGTTATGACTTCCCGTTGTCCCCATGGGGACAGTATCAATGGGAACAACAAGAATAGTTCAATTGAAGTAAATATAAACTAATTTTCAACCGTTATAAATTCACCCTTATCCCTAACACGGTAAAGTCCATAATATTAATTCAGAGATAAAAATACGCGAACACCTGCACTCACGCATTTTTAGTTATAAAATGTAAATATGTGTATTAAACTGTGGAGATTAGGGCAAATCCATATACTTACCTAATGTAAAAAAAAATTAAAAAAAGTTAAAAAAGTATTAGTCGCAGGATACTTTCAATCAGAAGTTGGAGAGATACTACAAAATTTTATAACACATTACCTTTCATTTCCGGCTCGCAATCGGGTAAAAAATTAAGTACATGTATTGAATTTTTCTTGAAACTTTCAAATGAAACACGTCGGCAAGAGTGACACTTTATAAGTCTAATAAAATATTAACTTTTAAATTCCAGCAGCATTTATATAACATTAAGTACAGCGGAACTTCAACTTGTCGCTTCTACACTATATTGCATCACAGTATCATTAACATTTCATTTAAATATCTAATTTCTTATAAAAAAACATTATTCTTAATGGAAAAAATATTGAAAAACGAGTGTGTCAGTTGGATTAAGTACATAACATCAGAGGTGAATTTTTCCTGTACTATGAACAATTCCAGTTCTAGTCATGAGCTTATTACGCAAGATATAAAATAGATGTTGTCGGAAGGGCTACCAATCTCGCTGGAAGCGCATTTGAAATAAACGTTCGTGGATCACACAAGTATTTCTTACCCCAGCGAGACTTGCCAAGAAATTAAATACTTATTTTAAAAATACAAATAAAAATATAAACAGATATACACTGAATATTCAAATTAATTCAATAAAGAAAAAAAGAAATAAGGAAAAGAGGGTATAATAAAATTGCATGCATTGCAATGGGAATTGCCTCTTCTTTTTATCATTATAATCTAGTTGATAAAACATAGCAAAATGTAACAATCTCACGAAAATATTAACAAAAAAATCGATAAAATCTCCAACTGACACACTAAATTACATAATAGATTCAATAAGTGAATAATACATCTATAAATAGTATCTTAAAATACAAATTGATAAAGTCAATAATTAAAACGTAATGATTAGGTTTATCGCAGTGACATACAATAATACAAAAAGGGAATCTGAGTCATTTGATTAAACTTGCAGATACTGTCAACTATGTTTTAATTAAAATTTGTTTAAACGCAAGCGCTTGCGTCTATACATGGTGTATACAAACTAATTTAAACGTACATAAAAGGATAGTTCTAATGGCCGCTCTGATAACATCTTTCTGCGACTCAAACTTGTGGCGTGACTGTCGCAGTTCTGCAGCCATTTTTCTCTTACCCATTTAATACATAAAAAGTTGGAGAAATTCCCCGAAATATGCTAGCTGGGGACATGTCCTCCAACTGAATTGGCACAAAACATCTTTAAGAACTATCCATCCTATGTACGTCTGAATTCGTTGAATATACTGCTATACTGAACATACTTCTTAACATTGTTTTAATCGGCTCTTTTTTCGATAACTAACATAATTATTTTATATTGACTATGGAAGTACAGTTCAACAGTAAAGTCATATTCCATTAAATCTTTTCAGTCCGTTATTCACACAGCAAAAGAAGTCTGTGAGAATGGAAATACCACAATCCATTCTCAAACATTAATATTAGAAAACACTTTTTAATATTTTGCAACAATAGTAGTTCTTATTCAATTGACAGTTTAGTAGCTCCTCGCACAGTTGAGAATGTCCGCAAGTGGGATGTCCTTGGAAGGATATCAGGAGGATTTGTAGGAACTTAGGGCATGATAGGAGTTCTTAGTGCATGGGATGGTGGTTATCAGGGCATGGGACGGGTTCTCAGGGCATGGAAGGAATTCTCGGGGCACAGGAGCTTGTTCTCAGAGCATGAGAGGGTGGATCTCACAGGACAAGGAAGGTAGGGGATTCCCAGGATCTGGGAGGGGGTTCTCAAGGCATGGTAGGGGGTGCAGTAGGGGGTAGTGGGGGTGGCGCGTCTGCAAGCGGCAGTGGTTTGGCCACACCGATACGAACCACGCCTCGGGGTGCCCCTTTTAAGGCTGCTACGGCTTGCTCCAGGCTTGCGTCTTCCAAGTTCTGTACAACAATAAGGATATTAGATTTTTTCCATATTTTAATAAGGATATTATTTACTTCTATTTGTGTTTTTTCTTAAGCAATAGCTAGAACATAACACAAACTGGCCATCCGACAGTCTGGCGTTAAGGCAACCTTTACTACTAGTAGCGAGCCTGCTGACTAGATGGTGTAGGCATACGTAGGCAGATTGTAGGACAGACCGCACTCACTTTCAACAATGCTGAAAATAATTTGCCGAATCAGAACTGCTCTTACTTTTAAGTACTACAATCAAAGAAATCTTCTAGATTCTAGAACAAGACTGGAAAAACAAGAAGTTTTCTCCCGGAATTTCATAATTCACGCATGTCATAAAATAAGGGTTTCATGCATGTCCAAATTGTGTAGTCCCACGTTGGGCGCCAATATAAATTCATCAAACAATCAAATCAGTCTGGCAGTCCACTGCTGGACGTAGGCCTCTCCCAATTTACGCCACAATACACGGTCTTGCGCCTTCGCCCACGATCTAGCGGGTGGACGTCCCACCCCACGTTTGCCGAGTCGCGGTCTCCACTACAGAAGAGTCCTTTTGCCCCATCGGCCGTCGGTTCTTCTGCAGATGTGGTCAGAATTTATAAGCGCCAATGTGCTTATAAATTCATCACTACTAAGGATTACTTTTCCATTAGCTATAAATTCAAGTATAATCTACGTACCTGATCATTAACAAATAGCAGTCGATCGCCGGGGATCAGTCGTCCATCTTGCTGCGCCACTCCGCCCGGCACAAGGGAGCGAATCACTACCAGAGTGTGGGACGGACGCAGTGGGTCTTGGTAGTCTAAGATTGAGAATCCTAGACCTCTCTCGCCTTTTACTAGTTCTGTGAAAGATAAAATAACAATTTATATACTTCTCCTATATTTATTTAGTATAGGTCTAGTTCTTAGACCATATATCACGGGACTAGTCTTTTGTGAACCACCGCATACAAAAATATTCTGCTAGTCATAGCGGGTGAAGGGGGAAACACAAACACATAAATATAAAATTTCATTATATATATATTAAAAATGTATTAATCGCCAAACGCGTAATGGCTGTTGTGTGTTAATTTTTATTGTACAGTCAACTACAATGAAATGTACTAGTTTAATCATATAAAATGATGTACTGATGTACTGTGCTTTTTATAAAGCCAATAAACCAAATGGTCTATTGGCTTGGCAGAAAGGAATGCTTAAGTAAGGCGCATCCTGTGGTTAGATGATTTAAGGTCTAGTTGGGTAGCTTGGCATTATAATTTTCATAGGATGAAGGATTTTTCTGTATAACAAAACAAAAAATTAATACTTACATATTAGTCATGTCAAAGTGGATTGGTAGACTTCTCAAAAAGATATTTTGGGAGTGATTTGACCTTACAAATGGAAGACAAATACCATAAATCATGATATCATTGATACGGCAATAGGCTTACCACCTATTACGTGGGAAAAAAGCTACAAGGTAGAATGTGGGTGTATTAAATGCTTGCTTCTCACGGCGCGTGATATCACAAGTCGCGCCGCGCCGAGCCGATTTGTGCGAGCGAGCATGCGTCAACAGGCGAGCCCGCGCTACCCGTTCTCACGGCGCATGTCGGCGCGCGTTGGCGCGGCGCACTTGGTCCCGCCACAGCGAGGTCGACACTACAGCCCGAGACACGCAACGCGTCATGTCGCAAGAAGAAAAAATCTGTTGCCGCTTTATTGAAATGATTTATTGGCCGATGCATCGCTCCCTCACTCCAGCACCCCGCGCCACGCGCCACCCCGCGCGCGCCCGAGTCACCACGAGTGCGCTCGCGCCGCGCCGGCCCGCGCCTTTGAAGTTACCGACTTCGATCGGATAGGACGCGCTTGCTCGCGCCAGCCCGCGTCCCCTCGAGCCACTCCCTTCACACGGCGCGTAGGCTCGACCTGGCGCGGCGCGACTTGTGATAACACGCGCCGTGAGAAGCCAGCATAAGTGTATAATACACCCACATTCCACCTTGTAGCTTTTTACAGCAGCCTTCGTGGATAATATAATTATGTAACAATGTAATTATATCACACCAGCAAGTTACTTTTATACAAGGTGTAGGTATATAATAAAGAAATTGTAAAGTTACCTATAATTTGCGGTTCCGAAGACCACATGGCGAGGCCGGTGAGCGGTTCAAGGCTGCGCGAACGAACTTTGCCTCCCGCCGATAGAGAACCGCCTTCTTCAGCCCCTGCGCCCGCTAGACTGCCATCGGATTTTGCCTGGAAAAGTTTTCTATTTTTGTAATTCATTGATTGATGAGATAAGTATCATTATGAATGATTTTTTGATAGCGAGACTGAAGGGCTGTCAACCTGAGGTCTCGAGTTCAAATTCCAGGTCAAGCTAAATAATTCTGTTTCGGAGATTGACTGTTATAAATATGTAATATGCGTGTATTTAGAAATGCATAAGAATATTTTTCAATTAGTAAGATCCCGGAGCTCAAATTTATATTATAGTCTGGCCATAACTGCTGTGCACTCCATGTTGTCGATGATTTTGATCTTGGAGTTATCAGAAGAAAAATTCATCAGTTTTAAAAATGTAAACTGATATCGTAAGATTTGTCCGACGTGTATTAATCGCATGTGTACTTATGCTCTTTTTTCCCCGGCTCCCACCTCGCCGCGCATACCTCAGAGAGTGCACAGCAGTTATGGCCAGACTATAGCTTAGTTTGGGCTAGATGGCGCTGTATAAAAATGTCCCACAAAAATCAAAATTGACAGTTTATCAAAGCTTACCTTGACCAGAGTAGCAGAAGGAGGCGCCAGGTCCAATGGCGGCGCGGGTCTAGGTCTCGCACAAACCATACACACTTCACTCGACAACTCCTTCAGGATAGACACCACTTCCAAATGGTTCATGCCCAGTAGGCGGTGGCCGTTCACCTCTGAAACATAACGTAAGAAGTATGAATAATGCTTGAATATAATTTTATCTTTAAGACTCAATGAGGCAGAGGCTTCTATCAGCAGTAAAAATAAATTTGCATACATACATACATACATACATATGGTCACGCATCTATCCCATCCTATATTGTATATGTATTGCCGTGTTGAGCTGGACAGGCGCAGGTTGTGACTGCCTGCTGTTGAAATTTTTCTAGCCGCCTAAAACGCCTTCAACTTGGCTCAACGACTGCCATTTTACTGGCAACCGGAACCAATGGCTTAACGTGCCTTCCGAGGCACAGAAACGCACAAATAGATGTCACAAAGTTCTCACATGGGTGGTCACCCATCCAAGGATCGGTCATAGCAAATGTTGCTTACAGAACCAGGGTTCGAAAAAATCCGATTTTTATAATAAATATCAAAAATTCGATTTAATTGATATATATCCGATTTTTTGATATATATCGGATTTATATCCTTGTAACCTTGTAAAATGAACCTTATTGCAGTAACATTAAGGTTTTAATTTCAGTTAAAAGCAGACCATACTGGTATCTCAAAAGGGATTTCCCCAACTTAAAATGAGGTTGCCATTTTGGGAAACTATCTAAAATAATTCTGAATTGTACTTTTTTGCAACGTGTTGCCCGAGTAAACATTTATCTCCAATTTTTTTTAGTTCAGGACACAGGATAGATAGATCCATTGATATATATATCAAGATAAAAATAAATTGATATATATCGTGATATATATCATGATATATATCCGCTGATATATATCGGCGAACCCTGTACAGAACACTGAGTCTGCGGGGCCACGAGCGCTTCTAAATAAATTAGAATGATAAAAAATGAGATATGGTAAGTAACGTTTAGGCGGAACGGGCTACTTTTATACATTTCCACAGACAAAGAGATTATTCTGTTAATTTTCACTGTAAAGGAAAACGAGTGAGCGTCTTTCTACTCGCCCAGTCCTTTCGATACAAGTATACAATGTACTATTGAGACTCTTTTTTCTCCGATTCCCACCGGAGAAAAATATTTGTGACCCATAAATGTTAATCTCAAGAGTCTGGGTGTTTCTATGTATGTATTTAAAAGTATATAAGTATTAATATCCGTGGTCTGATACCCATAACACAAGCAGGTTATTCCTAGCTTACTTTGGGATCAGATAGCGTTGTGTGAGATGTCCGAGAAAATATTTATTATTACTATTATTATTTCACACACACTATCAAGCTCTGTACGATGATAGAATTGAAAACGAATCATTTGCATGGAGTTTCCGCCCTGTGATATAACGGTAAGGGAAACTGGGGACACTTGATCCCCCCTTTTGTTTTTTATCCCTAATTTCTATATTGAGTATCCGTTTAGTAAACCGTTGGTACTAAAATACGTGAAATTTATTTGCTTATAATTGCTGTAAGAGCCAAAGATATGAATATCTAAATTTAGTAGTTATTTGACTAAAATCAATAATAGGGAATCGTACCATGTGTCCCCTATATACGTTAGACTTGATCCCCCCGGTCTGGATGACTTGATCCTGCGGGAACAAGTCTCCCATATTTAGGGTCACATGATACATTTACTAAGGAGTTAGATAAAAAATGTCTTGTCTGTTTCTTCATTTTCGAAATCACATATTTCTTCATATATCTATCTATATCACGGTTTATTGGTAGCGCTCGTGGCCCCGCGGTTTCAGTGTTCTGTAAACGATCACTGCAGTAGCGACTTTCACTAAGAGCCAGTCCTTGGATGGGCGACCATCCATGTGATCACTATGCGACATTTATTTGAGCGTTTCCGTGCTTCGGAAGGCACGTTAAGCAGTTGATCCCGGTTGCCAGTAAAATGGCAGTCGTTAAGCCAAGTTGAAAGCCTTTTTAGGCGGCTTGAAAAATTTTAACAGCACAACTCGTTTGCTCCACCTACCATCGGTTCTCCTACAGAGATGTAGCCAGCCCACTGCCATTTCAAGACGCATGCTTCTGCGAGCTATGTCGACCACTCTAGTTCTCTAACGGAGAACATCGTTCCAGATTTTATCCCTCAGAGACATCCATAGCACAGCTCGTTCAATTGCTCGCTGTGCGACTTTAAGGGCATGGACTAGCTTTATTTTCATTCCTTGGCACCATTCTTCGGGCACCTTCTCTGGTTTTGTAGGCTCTTGGCATATTGTTCTGCATTGAATTGAAAAAAAAAAGGTTGGGGACACTTGAGCCAGGTGGATCAAATCTCCCATAATAAAGTGTACCAAGTATACCCTGAGCTATTTGAGGTTATAAACAAAAATATTTTCAAATGTCTATAATATTACCACTTTATTACGTAAAGAATTGCTAATAATATAGATAATGGCTCGTATTAAATGCATACACACTTAAAGTCCTATTTTAAATAAATGTTTAGTCACAATAAAAACTAATCAAAATTTTCTTTCTGCCGCAACAATTACTTACTCGCCCGCCATTTGCCAAAGTGTCAAATATGATAGGTTTACCATCTTTAGAAAGTTATCGTGTACCATATACAATCGATATTGCCACTATAAAACTAAAGACGGCTTATACAGGTTCTGTAAATCTTGTGTACCTAGTCTCCCGTAAGGATCAAGTATCCCCAGTTTCCCCTACTGACCTAGCAGCTCGTCTCCCGGACGGTGTACGCCAGCGCGGCCAACTGGCCCCTCGGGCAGCACGGAGCGCACGTAGTGGTGCGGACGCACCTCACGCCCCCCCTCCACGTCCACGGTGCCTTCCAGCGAGATGCCGAGTCCACCTCCTCCCCGTACCACTACGCCTACTACTATTTCCACGTCGTCACCTGTCGATGAAGATTTAACACTCATTACATCAATCAATACATATAATAAAATCGTAACAGGTCGCTGTCTGTACATGGAAGATAAATAAGAAAAAATATTATAGGGGGACTTTATGAACGCAATAGAACCCAAAACAATGATTTTTAGAATTTTTGTCTGTTTGTCTGTATGTCTGTATGTCTGTATGTCTGTTGTCTGTATGTCTGTTTGTCTGTACGGTTGTGCACGCTAATCTCAGTAACCGCTTAACCGATTGCAATGCGGTTTTCTTTATTGTGTTGAGGTTTGCTCCACTTAACATTTAGCGTTTATTTCATGTCAATCGGTTTATAAATAAAAAAGTTATAACACTTTTAAGAATCAGATATTTTTAAAATTTTAATTGTAGCGGTTTCTTTGAATGAGAGTGTAAATCTAAACTGGCGTGTTGGCTTAATCAATACATCAATATCATCAATATCAATCAATCAATATCAATCAATACATATAATAAAATCGTAACAGGTCGCTGTCTGTACATGGATAATAAATAAGAAAAATATTATAGGGGGCTTTATGAACGCAATAGAACCCAAAACAATGATTTTTAGAATTTTTGTCTATGTGTCTGTATGTCTGTTTGTCTGTACGGTTATAAATATAAATAAATAAATAAATTCTTTTATTTACCAACAATAAAAATTGGATTACATTTTCTTATATTTACAGAATTACAAGATAATTTGGTTGTGGATCTCTGGTGCCTGAATTAGGTAATAAATTACCTGTGTTACTGGTCACCAGGTTTCCACTACACACATTAATACAAAACTGCGAAAGTAGAAATGTACATTGTATTTTTGGTGTCTCAGCTAACAATTGAAAAGTGGTTGTGCACGCTAATCTCAGTAACCGCTTAACCGATTGCAATGCGGTTTTTTTTATTGTGTTGAGGTTTGCTCCACTTAACATTTAGCGTTTATTTCATGTCAATCGGTTTATAAATAAAAAAAGTTAAAACACTTTTAAGAATCAGATATGTTTAAAATTTTAACTGTAGCGGTTTCTTTGAATGAGAGTGTAAATCTAAACTGGCGTTTTGGCTTAATCAATACATCAATATCAATCAATATCAATACATGTAATAAAATCGTAACAGGTCGCTGTCTGTACATGGAAGATAAATAAGAAAAAATATTATAAGGGGGCTTTATGAACGCAATAGAACCCAAAACAATGATTTTTAGAATTTTTGTCTGTTTGTCTGTAGGGTTGTGCACGCTAATCTCAGTAACCGCTTAACCGATTGCAATGCGGTTTTTTTATTGTGTTGAGGTTTGTTCCACTTAACATTATCGTCTATTTCATATCAATCGGTTTATAAAAAAAAGTTATAACACTTTTAAGAATCAGATAAGTTTAAAATTTTAACTGTAGCGGTTTCTTTGAATGAGAGTGTAAATCTAAACTGGCGTTTTGGCTTAATCAATACATCAATATCAATCAATCAATCAATATCAATATCAATCAATACATGTAATAAAATCGTAACAGGTCGCTGTCTGTACATGGATAATAAATAAGAAAAAATATTATAGGGGGGCTTTATGAACGCAATAGAACCCAAAACAATGATTTTTAGAATTTTTGTCTCTGTGTCTGTATGTCTGTTTGTCTGTACGGTTGTGCACGCTAATCTCAGTAACCGCTTAACCGATTGCAATGCGGTTTTTTTTATTGTGTTGAGGTTTGCTCCACTTAACATTTAGCGTTTATTTCATGTCAATCGGTTTATAAATAAAAAAAGTTAAAACACTTTTAACAATCAGATATGTTTAAAATTTTAACTGTAGCGGTTTCTTTGAATGAGAGTGTAAATCTAAACTGGCGTTTGGCTTAATCAATACATCAATATCAATCAATCAATCAATATCAATACATGTAATAAAATCGTAACAGGTCGCTGTCTGTACATGGAAGATAAATAAGAAAAAATATTATAAGGGGGCTTTATGAACGCAATAGAACCCAAAACAATGATTTTTAGAATTTTTGTCTGTTTGTCTGTATGTCTGTTTGTCTGTAGGGTTGTGCACGCTAATCTCAGTAACCGCTTAACCGATTGCAATGCGGTTTTTTTATTGTGTTGAGGTTTGTTCCACTTAACATTATCGTCTATTTCATATCAATCGGTTTATAAAAAAAAGTTATAACACTTTTAAGAATCAGATATGTTTAAAATTTTAACTGTAGCGGTTTCTTTGAATGAGAGTGTAAATCTAAACTGGCGTTTTGGCTTAATCAATACATCAATATCAATCAATCAATCAATATCAATATCAATCAATACATGTAATAAAATCGTAACAGGTCGCTGTCTGTACATGGATAATAAATAAGAAAAAATATTATAGGGGGGCTTTATGAACGCAATAGAACCCAAAACAATGATTTTTAGAATTTTTGTCTCTGTGTCTGTATGTCTGTTTGTCTGTACGGTTGTGCACGCTAATCTCAGTAACCGCTTAACCGATTGCAATGCGGTTTTTTTTATTGTGTTGAGGTTTGCTCCACTTAACATTTAGCGTTTATTTCATGTCAATCGGTTTATAAATAAAAAAAGTTAAAACACTTTTAACAATCAGATATGTTTAAAATTTTAACTGTAGCGGTTTCTTTGAATGAGAGTGTAAATCTAAACTGGCGTTTTGGCTTAATCAATACATCAATATCAATCAATCAATCAATATCAATCAATACATGTAATAAAATCGTAACAGGTCGCTGTCTGTACATGGAAGATAAATAAGAAAAAATATTATAAGGGGGCTTTATGAACGCAATAGAACCCAAAACAATGATTTTTAGAATTTTTGTCTGTTTGTCTGTATGTCTGTTTGTCTGTACGGTTGCACGCTAATCTCAGTAACCGCTTAATCGATTGCGATGCGGTTTTTTTTATTGTGTTGAGGTTTGCTCCACTTAACATTTAGCGTTTATTTCATGTCAATCGGTTTATAAATAAAAAAAGTTAAAACACTTTTAAGAATCAGATATGTTTCAAATTTTAACTGTAGCGGTTTCTTTGAATGAGAGTGTAAATCTAAACTGGCGTTTTGGCTTACTCAAAACATCAATATCAATCAATCAATCAATATCAATATCAATATCATCAATACATGTAATAAAATCGTAACAGGTCGCTGTCTGTACATGGATAATAAATAAGAAAAAATATTATAGGGGGGCTTTATGAACGCAATAGAACCCAAAACAATGATTTTTAGAATTTTTGTCTCTGTGTCTGTATGTCTGTTTGTCTGTACGGTTGTGCACGCTAATCTCAGTAACCGCTTAACCGATTGCAATGCGGTTTTTTTTATTGTGTTGAGGTTTGCTCCACTTAACATTTAGCGTTTATTTCATGTCAATCGGTTTATAAATACAAAAAGTTAAAACACTTTTAAGAATCAGATATGTTTCAAATTTTAACTGTAGCGGTTTCTTTGAATGAGAGTGTAAATCTAAACTGGCGTTTTGGCTTACTCAAAACATCAATATCAATCAATCAATCAATATCAATATCAATATCATCAATACATGTAATAAAATCGTAACAGGTCGCTGTCTGTACATGGAAGATAAATAAGAAAAAATATTATAGGGAGGCTTTATGAACGCAATAGAACCCAAAACAATGAATTTTAGAATTTTTGTCTGTTTATCTGTATGTCTGTTTGTCTGTACGGTTGTTCACGCTAATCTCAGTAACCGCTTAACCGATTGCAATGCGGTTTTTTTATTGTGTTGAGGTTTGTTCCACTTAACATTTAGCGTTTATTTCATGTCAATCGGTTTATAAAAAAAAGTTATAATACTATTAAGAATCAGATACGTTTAAAATTTTAATTGTAGCGGTTTCTTTGAATGAGAGTGTAAATCTAAACTGTCATGTTGGCTTAATCAATACATCGATACATCAATATATACATACATACATACATACATATACAGGGTGAATTTTTGAAAAGGGCTTGGATGGCCAAATCCGAAACTATAAGGAATAGCGAAAAATGCTGAAAGGAGTCACGAGCCCGATTTTGATGAAACTTAAAACTTCATCATTAGATTTTTAAAAAACCCATAATCCTAGCTAGGAATCGAACTCGTTGATTTTGAAAAAAAAAACACACCCTTTATTATTACACCATACGATAGAGTCGCTGTTAAGGATCAAATTCTGCGAAATAATGATATACGGCAAATTTAAGGAAAATCTGTAATTTGAATAAAATTCATATTTCATGTACCTAAATTTTGTATCATAATTTATTTCGTTCGAAATTCCAAAAAAGATCGTAACTATTCCGTGTTTTAAATTATGCTCAGAATGATTTTTTGGAGAATATTCTAAACGGAATCAATAATATTGAAATATTGAATGCAGTACGATCCTTGAGATCTCGAATCCAGCTATTTATTGAAAAGATTTAGAACAATTAATCAGTTACCGTAAGACAAATAAAATGTATTTTGTTAAAGATGTGCTCTTTCTTTTAGTTTGCCGTATGTCATTACTTTCCAGAATATGATCCTTAATAGCAACACTATAGTATAGTGTAATAATAAAGGGTGTGTTTTTTTTATTAAAATCAATGGATTCGATTCTCGGCTAGGATTATTGGTTTTTCAAAAATCTAATGATGAGGTTTTAAGTTTCATCAAAATCGGGCTCGTGACTCCTTTCAGCATTTTTCGCTATTCCTTATAGTTTCGGATTTGGCCATCCAATCCCTTTTGAAAAATTCACCCTGTATAATAAAATCGTAACAGGTCGCTGTCTGTACATAGAAGATAAATAAGAAAAATATTATAGGGGGGCTTTATGAACGCAATAGAACCCAAAACAATGATTTTTAGAATTTTTGTCTGTTTGTCTGTATGTCTGTTTGTCTGTACGGTTGCACGCTAATCTCAGTAACCGCTTAATCGATTGCGATGCGGTTTTTTTTATTGTGTTGAGGTTTGCTCCACTTAACATTTAGCGTTTATTTCATGTCAATCGGTTTATAAATAAAAAAAGTTAAAACACTTTTAAGAATCAGATATGTTTCAAATTTTAACTGTAGCGGTTTCTTTGAATGAGAGTGTAAATCTAAACTGGCGTTTTGGCTTACTCAAAACATCAATATCAATCAATCAATCAATATCAATATCAATATCATCAATACATGTAATAAAATCGTAACAGGTCGCTGTCTGTACATGGATAATAAATAAGAAAAAATATTATAGGGGGGCTTTATGAACGCAATAGAACCCAAAACAATGATTTTTAGAATTTTTGTCTCTGTGTCTGTATGTCTGTTTGTCTGTACGGTTGTGCACGCTAATCTCAGTAACCGCTTAACCGATTGCAATGCGGTTTTTTTTATTGTGTTGAGGTTTGCTCCACTTAACATTTAGCGTTTATTTCATGTCAATCGGTTTATAAATAAAAAAAGTTAAAACACTTTTAAGAATCAGATATGTTTCAAATTTTAACTGTAGCGGTTTCTTTGAATGAGAGTGTAAATCTAAACTGGCGTTTTGGCTTACTCAAAACATCAATATCAATCAATCAATCAATATCAATATCATCAATACATGTAATAAAATCGTAACAGGTCGCTGTCTGTACATGGAAGATAAATAAGAAAAAATATTATAGGGAGGCTTTATGAACGCAATAGAACCCAAAACAATGAATTTTAGAATTTTTGTCTGTTTGTCTGTATGTCTGTTTGTCTGTACGGTTGTGCACGCTAATCTCAGTAACCGCTTAACCGATTGCAATGCGGTTTTTTTATTGTGTTGAGGTTTGTTCCACTTAACATTTAGCGTTTATTTCATGTCAATCGGTTTATAAAAAAAAGTTATAATACTATTAAGAATCAGATACGTTTAAAATTTTAATTGTAGCGGTTTCTTTGAATGAGAGTGTAAATCTAAACTGTCATGTTGGCTTAATCAATACATCGATACATCAATATATACATACATACATATATAATAAAATCGTAACAGGTCGCTGTCTGTACATAGAAGATAAATAAGAAAAATATTATAGGGGGGCTTTATGAACGCAATAGAACCCAAAACAATGATTTTTAGAATTTTTGTCTGTTTGTCTGTATGTCTGTTTGTCTGTACGGTTGCACGCTAATCTCAGTAACCGCTTAATCGATAGCGATGCGGTTTTTTTTATTGTGTTGAGGTTTGCTCCACTTAACATTTAGCGTTTATTTCATGTCAATCGATTTATAAATAAAAAAGTTATAACACTTTTAAGAATAAGATATGTTTAAAATTTTAATTGTAGCGGTTACTTTGAATGAGAGTGTAAATCTAAACTGGCGTGTTGGCTTTATCTTATTTTAAAACAATTTAGTCCACGCCTTCGGCGGGGACTGAATTGTTTTTAAAATGTCTTAATCATTAAGCTCTTTTATGATTAAGCAAACAGGGCAGTTTCACACGCTGCTTGATGAGTCTGATGAAGAAATACCTCTCCTTTCATACACCTAATGTGACGTAAACAAGGTTGCGGGGTCAGCTATCAATATCAATCAATACATATAATAAAATCATAACAAGTCGCTGTCTGTACATGGTAGAAAAATAAGAAAAAATATTATAGGGGGGCTTTATGAACGCAATAGAACCCAAAACAATGACTTTTAGAATTTTTGTCTGTTTGTCTGGACCCAAAACAATTCAGGCCACGCCTTCGGCGCGGACTGAATTGTTTCAAAATAGACTTAATCTTTAAGCTCTTTTATGATTAAGCAAACAGGGCAGTTTCACACGCTGCTTGATGAGTCTGCTGAAGAAATACCTCTCCTTTCATACACCTTATGTGACGTTAACGAAGTTGCGGGTTCAGCTAGTTATCAATATGTATCTATAATCATTATAAAAATTGCTATTTAGAGCCAACCATTTTATTCAATGAAAATCAATCAAATTAGCCTATAGCAGTCCACTACTGGACGTAGGTCTCTCCCAAACTATGTCACAAAACACGATACTGCGCCTTTTACATCCAATCACTCCTTGCGGCCTTTTGCAGGTCGTCGATCCATTTGCGGCGGGAGGTCGTCCTACCCCACGTGGACCAAGTCGCGGTCTCCACTCCAGAACTCGTTTGCTCCACCGACCACCGGTTCTCTTACAGATGTGATCAGCCCACTACCACTTCAAAACGCATACTCTGTCAGCTATGTGGACCACTCTGGTTCTCTGTCGGATGTGACTCTCAGTGAAATGCTTACACAATCATATCATAGAGTCGAGACAAGCTCCCGTGTTTACAGCTGGGTGTCATGGATGCTTAATACGACTTTCGTCTTGTACAAATGTCCATGTCTATTTTTAATGACATTGTTGTACAGCAAGAAAAAGGAACTAAAAATATTCTAACTTGTTCAACACATCTTCGAGCCGCTATATAGCAATTGATGCTGGTATATTACCTAATATAGATTGCCATTTCCTCCTGATAGCGTCCTTTTGTTCCGGAGTGCGGGGCATTTCGAAAGGTGGATGCGATCGAGTGAGCGCCGGCGGTGGGGGCGAAACGCTCAATACCTCCTCGACTGCGCTCTCTACGCTTACACTGGAAACCACAAAAGTATGTAAGGTTAATATATCACGAGTGTGTTCTTATAGCTCTTTGGGAAGGGAAATTTCTCTTCCCAAAGAGGTGAGCGAACATTTTCGTAACATTAATATTATCATTATGAGACTCGAAATTAAGAAAGCTTATGAATATAAAATAGCCAAGTAATATTCCTTAACCAGTTAAAACTACAATCAATTCTGTAAAAAAAATATCAAAACATAAATGTCTTTCAGAGACCTTAAAACATTTGACTCAGTTTTTTTTATGCCTCTAAGGTGGCAGACAAGGGTAGCCCATGAACGTTTGCAACACCAGAGGCGCTACAGTAGGCGTTTGGGAAAACCGAGGCTGGGAGATCATTCCACAATTTAAGCGATTGCGGAAGGAAGCCCCTATCGGATCTAACCGTGCTTGAATGCTCCGGACGCAAGGTGTGAGGATGAACCATCCTGTCTGTGGTACGATGATAGAACATAGCCGTAGGCATCACAAAATAAACAGGTTCTTTATACTACAACCTCCCGGGCCCCTTTGTTGTGTCGCTTGGTCACATAATCTTAAAATATTTTTTAATTAGTGACCGACCGAAGTTTCGGTTTCGGTTTCGGTTTCGGCCAGTTTCGGCCAAAAAATCGAGTTTCCGCCGCAGTTTCGGTTTCGGCCAAAATGGGCCGAAACCTTCGGCCGGGCCGAAACTCACGTGTTTATGAATTTTGAGTGCCTGACACTGCTTGTGACGTGGTTGGGGTCAGCCCTACCAGTTAATATGTTATTAACCGAAGATTTACAGATTTTCAAAGGACTTCCAATCAATAGTTATAATAATACAATTATTACGGAATCCTAAAAAGGTGATCTAAGGACATTACATAACCCTACCCCTTTGTTGTCGGTTCCGTTAACTTCGTTGGTCGTTTGTCTCTCTGTCAGCAGGCTGTAACTCATTCACCGTGATAGTTAGACAGTTTTTTACAGATGATGTATTTCTGTCGCCGCTATAGAACAAACAATAGAAATAGACAAATAATTAATATTAAAGGGGCCTCCCACAACAACAACAAACGTGATTTTTTGCCGCTTTTCTTGAACGGAACCCTTAGTGCGCTAGTCCGGCTCACTGTCGTCCAGTTTTAGTTATACACTTCTAGAATGTAACCAAAACCAGCCAAGAGCTAGTAGCAGGGCACCGTGTGGTTTTAGTCGGTAGAAGTTTGCAATAGCATCTATGAGTAATTCCACACGTAAAAGAAAGTCATCTTTAGGTGGAGATATTTTTGAAATGAACACTTGAGAAGATTTATACCGTTGATTGATGGCACTTGGTGGAACTTGTTGCACCTATTGAAAAAATAACCAGTCAAATGAACACTTGAGAACATTTATACCGTTGATTGATGGCACTTGGTGGAACTTGTTGCACCTATTGCAAAAATGACCGGTCAAGTATTTGGAACTCTCGCACGGAGGGCTCAAAGCGGCTGCGGGACCCTATTAACGAGACATGAGGCCTAGCCATCCGTCTGTCTATTAGTCACGAGGTTGTATCGCTGGAACCGTGCCAGATAGAGGCCTAAAATTTTTACTGTACAGTAGTCCTACCGACTAAAAACCACGCGTATCCTACCTAACAGCCTACAGTTGGGACCCCGAGTATGCCCTCGAAATGATGCATACTGCGGTCACGTCTTTGGGTTGTTGTTCAGTTGTTATCCCGCTTCTTGAGCGGAGCGTGGATGAATCTCTCACGTCATGCTATCGTCTAAGTCCTGCTTCTGTGAAGACGGTAAGCAGCCACGTCACCGTCCTCAGGCCTCCGGTCATGGAGGCTGATAGTATGGGGCACCACCGCAGACTGTGGAACTCGGGTGGCAGAGTTCTCTCCCGCTTCCTCCCCGCCGTCTCTTTTACAAGCATGACCTGCTCATAGGAAGAGGCCTATGGCCCCGCTCCAGTGCCTCTTTGCGCCATTTTAAACAACGATGCAAGGGCCCTTGCTTCCAGGTTCCATAGAGGGTCCTGGCTAGAAGACATACCGCCTCAACTGAGATCACCCTGACAGCCGTCGCCTTCTGCGGGCTAAGCAATCTAGCCGCATTGTTGGCCATCAGGATCTCCGCCCATACGGGGGCCCCGTATAGGGCCAGGCTCCGTACGATCCCAAGGTACAGTCTCCTGAAGGGAGCGTTGGGTCTCCTGATATTAGGCAACAACCGCGAGAGTGCGGCTGATGCACCCTTCCTCAGCTATGGGACTAAACGTCGGAAGTGGTATCCGAAGTTCGACCGGCTATCGAGTACGAGCTCCAGATACGTCATTGAGAGCTCGATGCCGATGCTGACGCCCCTTATATGTAAGCTGAATCCCGCAGGTGGCCTCAGGGCTGCGTCTCGGTGCGTTGCTCCGCGCGCTGTAATGAGGGTCTCGTCGTAACACGTTACACCGACACCTCTGAGCAACGGACCACGCAGCACCCAATCGTAACCGATGTTCCACAGAAGCGGTCCTAAGACCGATCACTATGGAACACCGAACGACACATCTCGTGGACCCAGCCCTAGCCAGCTCGGGTAAATTATGGCCCTCTCGGAAAGATAGGCCCCCACAATTCGACGGATGTATGGAGGCATTCCATGGTAAATAAGCGCCTTCCAAGCGCAGTTTCAGGGCAAGGTGCTGAAAGCGTTGGCGATGTCAAGAGACACTGCCACCACCACTTCACCCTGTTCTGATGCCGATAATAAAAAATACCTACTAAAATCAGAAAAAATCATTCACACAAGAATCGTAATTTTTGTAAGGGTGCGGAATCCGACTCGCACTTGGCTGGGTTTTTTTTTTTATCAATATGAACACGTGAGTTTCGGTTTCGGCCGAAACTGACCCTGGGGCCGAAAGTTCGGTTTCGGTTTCGGTTTCGGCCGGAATAGTAGTTTTCGATACAAGTGTGGGATCTCTGTTATTACAACGAGTTACGACAGGTGTTGACCCGAGCCGAAGGCGAGGGTAGACAGTCGGAACGAGTTTAAATAACAGTCCCGCACGTTGTATTGAACAACTATTTTTAATACAGTTGCGAAAAAATTAAGCAATTTTATAAAATAATAAAAACACAATAAACCTGAATATCCAAAATGGCGCCAACCGTAAAAGAATATGTACCTTTTTAAGCAGAGACTATGGCAGTGCACTTCATACAGCCAACTTTTTTTTATATTCATAAATTTAATTAGGCCGATGCTAATATTATTTTATGCTTAAATTATAATTAAAGTTACTTTTAATCTGATAGTGAAACAAGTAAGTATCTTTTTTTAGAAATATTTGCATGAATCACAGACATTATTTTCACAATTGGGAAAGAAAACGCACGAGTGCGGGAATGGTAAAGAAAAAGCACGAGTGTGTAATAGCCCACATCCCGAACGCTAAACGTCCCTGTAATACGCCACTTTTTGAGCAACTGTATTAAAAAACCAGTTTCGGTCGGACACTATTTTTAATACAGTTGCTCAAAAAGTGGCGTATTACAGGGACGTATAGCGTTCGGGATGTGGGCTATTACACACTCGTGCTTTTTCTTTACCATTGCCGCACTCGTGCGTTTTCTTTCCCAATTGTCAAAATAATGTCTGTGATTCATAATATTTCTAAAAAAGATACTAAATTGTTTCAATATCAGATTTAAAATCTAAGAATTAATTAATATAAGTATCGGCCAAATTAAATTCATAAATATAAAAAAAGTTGGCTGTATGAAGTGCACTGCCATAGTCTCTGCTTAGGAAGGTATATATTCTTTTACGGTTGGCGCCATTTTGGATTTTCAGGTGTATTGAGTTTTTATCAATACATATAATAAAATCGTAACAGGTCGCTGTCTGTACATGGAAGATAAATAAGAAAAAATATTATAGGGGGGCTTTATGAACGCAATAGAACCCAAAACAATTATTTTTAGAATTTTTGTCTGTTTGTCTGTATGTCTGTATGTCTGTATGTCTGTATATCTGTTTGTCTGTACGGTTGTGCACGCTAATCTCAGTAACCGCTCAACCGATTGCAATGCGGTTTTTTTTATTGTGTTGAGGTTTGCTCCAGTTAACATTTAGCGTTTGTTTTATGAAAATCGGTTTAGAAATAAAAGAGTTATAACACTTTTAAGAATCAGATATTTTGAAAATTTTAATTGTAGGGGTTTCTTTGAATGTGAGTGAACTTAAACTGGCGTGTTGGCTTAATCATAAAAGAGCTTAATGATTAAGACTATTTTTAAACAATTCAGTCCGCGCCGAAGGCGTGGACTGAATTGTTTTAAAATAGACTTAATCATTAAGCTCTTTTATGATTAAGCAAACAGGGCAGTTTCAGACGCTGCTTGATGACTCTGATGAAGAAATACCTTTCCTTTCATACACCTTATGTGACGTAAACGAAGTTGCGGGTTCAGCTAGTTATTTTATAAAATTGCTTAATTTTTTCGCAACTGTATTAAAAATAGTTGTTCAATACAACGTGTGGGACTGTTATTTAAACTCGTTCCGACTGTCTACCCTCGCCTTCGGCTCGGGCCAACACCTGTCGTAACTCGTTGTAATAACAGAAATCCCACACTTGTATCGAAAACTACTATTAACTCATTATGTGGCTCGACTAGTTACAACATACGTACGAGTTCTGTAGATGCGTCATCTGTATGTCGTGTTCGGGCGACGTGCCGGGGTCGGGCCGGTGCATGTGCAGGAAGGGGTTGTGGACCGGTACTGTCGAGGTGGCGGACTCTCCCGCCGCTATCGCCTGCTGGAGTTGTTCGAACTTCGGCCCGCGGAGATATCTGTTGGACAAGTCAGAGTTAATAAGCTTTACTAGAATATCAGAGCGCTCATGAAGCGCTCGTGGCCCCGCGGACTCAGTGTTCTGTAAACGATCACTGTAGTAAGCAACATCTACTATGGCCGGTGACATTTGTTTGAGAGCGTTTCCGTGCTTTGGAAGGCATGTTAAACGGTTGGTCCCGGTTGCCAGTAACGTGGCAGTCGTTAAGCCAAGTTGAAAGCCTTTATGGGCTTGAAAATTTTCAACAGTGGGCCGTCACACCATGCGCCAGTTCATAACAACACGGCAATACGGCTCACCACCTATTACGTTGGACAATAATCTAAAAGGTGAAATGTGGGCTTTTAATATGCCTCTGCCTACCCCTTCGGGGATAAAAGGCGTGATCATCATGTATGTATGTATGTATATAAAAAATCGGAGAGTGAAGCGTGAGGCGGCATGGGGTACATCAGGGTATGAGGTCACTGTGTCAGATCAGTGCAGATCTTTATACCGCATTGTAAATGCATTATTTTTACACCACGTCAACATATACGTAGCAGCTGTATGTTGATAGAACAGGCAGGGGTTTGAGCTGCTCAATCCCTTGGACTTATTCAGCATGTTGGGTTATTATGATGTCATGTGATGGTAGCACTAAGCTAGCTTTTTGCAAAGCACCGTTCTAAGAACGTCATGGGTGAAATCGTGGCGCATAAATTGCTAATAGCGTTAAATAGGACAAAATCGTTGATATTGTCCTCAGTGCCAATGGACAATTATGTGTTTATGACAAAACTGATGCCGAGAATAGAAGAAAATCGTATGAACACTCATACTTATAGAATTCGGGACTTCACGCGAAACACTATTTACTTACATTCACCGACATTTCGAGCACGTTGCAATAGTATGTAAAATTCGGTGAATGTAAGTAAATAGTATTTCGCGTGAAGTCCCGAATTCTATAAGTATGAGTGTTATAAACCGCGATAGTTTAAAAATAACAAAATCGTATGAAAGCGAGAAAAGTGTTTGAGAATTTTACCTTGACAGGAAATAGACAGATTGTAATTGTCACCAATACTTCCTGCACCCTGATTAAACCATTACAATAGTACATGACAGTGATATTCTCCTCTTGGAGGTTGGTAGATCCGAAGTGGAATATTAGACTGTCTCATATTAGACTTGAGTCTTACTTACCGGCAAAATGGATCCTACAACAGGTTTTAATTTTTTTTTTTAATTATTATAATTACCTTTCGAGTTCCAAAGTGACAATATTCCCACTCTGCTTGAGCGCATCAACGGCCCGTTGGTTAGACTTGCCAGCCAACGAGACGCCATCCACGGCGACGATACGATCGTTGACGCGAACCTTCCCGCTCAGAGCGGCCGCACTGCCAGGGGTCACGGACTTCACGAATATGCCCGATAGTTCTTCTTTTTCGCATACGTAACCTGGGAAAAAAAAAAATGTAGTTATAGCAAAGATTATTGGACGAAATGGGCAGCAGAACAGGCGGTCGGATCGTCCGCTCGGCATGGCCAGCGTCCCCCACAAGAAAATAATAGCAAAGATTATAATAGTATTACATACAGATAGGCAACTCCTTGCCCCGCACTGACTAAAATTCCCCACCCCCGCCAGTCGAGCCACAGCTGTCATTATAGTGTAGTAGGTGACAGAATTAAATACGGATTATTTGTAGGGAGTTTCCGCCCCGCGGTTACAGGTAGGTATGCATTACATTTGGGAGGAGCCACATTTGCCTCACCGGTAAAATCAATGAATGATTTGCAATAAAATCACCCTAAGCACACGTTTTCTCATAGTAATTGTTGGAGGGTTATTATTTACTAGTCCATTCTCATCCTTCTTCAGCTGTACAGTGAACAGTTCGACTTCGAGCTATTCCGCGTCCGATTCGGGCAGCGGAGTGATGGACCGATCAAAGACGAATCTCGACGCGCCAGTATCGTGTGATACCGGCATTTATATATAGATATGAAATTATAAACAACCATAATTACCTGCGATAGTAATGCCAAGTCCATTCTCATCCTTCTTCAGCTGCACAGTGAACCGGTCGACTTCGGGCGATTCGGCGTCAGACTCGGGCGGAGGAGTGATGGACCGATCGAAGACGAATCTCGATGCCGCAGTGTTGTGTGATACCGGCACTGGCTGTGTGTAGAACACTTGCTCGAAGCCAGCCTCGAGTAAGTAGCGATCTAGTGCTTCTGGTTCCGATAGAAGCCTGGATATCACACATAGATATTAGAACGATAATAAGAGAGGGAGAGGAACCTACCACACATTATCGATCCTTTAGCTTTTGCTGCTTAGGAAAAGCTGAAGGAAAAGAAAGCAGTATTGGGCTCATTATCTGGAGGGTAAAGGTACCTTTTACCAGTCTTTTTACTTATGGAAATCATCATGGGTGCTATGCGGGACTCCTACCGACTTAAAAGCACATGGTGCCCTACAAATTGCCTGCGGTTGGGAGTCACGGGTAAGCCATCAGAAGCATGTCCAAGGGTTCCCGCAAGATTTTGGCTACCAACTACTCTCCTAGGGGTTCATCTGTCCTACATCACTTTCCTCCGTCTCTTGGATTAAAGGTTGCATGCGCGTATCGTAAATACGTCTCTAAATGATTTCATTAAAGAGTTGATCACAAGCAACTGCTAGACAAGCACAAGGTTTGTTTTCAAGTCAAAGTCAGGAGCAAATATAAATTAACTTGAACATAAGTGTGTATTTCAAATTGGACTTTTTAATTTTGTCTTCATGTTAAGCCCGCTGGATGAAAAGTCACGGGCGTTGTTTTTTCTGGCGAAGATTCACTCCACTGTATGAGAATGGCAACATAATTTATTTTTAATTTTAAAAAAATGTCTATCTACTAGACTACTATCAGAAATCTTACCTGGCCGGCACGATAGGCGCGGGGTGATTCACATGACCAGTGTGAGTATGAATAGAAGGCGCAGCGGGATCAGCGGCCCGGGCGACCACTAGTCGCACGCGAGAACCCGACGCACGCAGTACCCCCGCCACTTGCTCTGATCCCATCTCCATTAAATGAGCCTGCAATGACGGCACACCAGAATATGTTAGATAAAACATAGAGCAATAATATCATTCAGTTAAGTTAAAAGAGAATACACATTTATGGTATTACACATTTGACCAAGAGGTTTTTCCCCGTCAGCTCCGATATATGTATTAATCCAAAATTGACGTAACTAAATAGCGAGTAATGTTGCGTCCATATTTGTAACATATTTACGGCACATTTCGTCGAATATGTATATCGTAGCTGCAGTTTTCAACGTTATCGACACACAGGTCTGATACGGTAATGGCGAAATATCCCGTAAAAATTTTACAAATGTGGACGCAGCATAACAGCGGCAGTGCTCTGTCTAGCTGAGCGTTTTAAACTGTTGAAAACATGTTTAAAACGGACTGTGGATTTAGTTCCCAAATTTTCGAGCATTGCTTTGTCTTCTTAAAATGCATGCTTTTACAAAAGAAAAAGTAAACATAATTTATAGCTATACTCAGTTTGAGGATAGAGAGCATTGTGAACCTATGTGTGCCAAAACTAAATAAACTGTACTTACATCTCCTATTTGCAGAATATGATCTCCAGACTTCAAACGACCGTCTCTGTCAGCGACTCCGCCAGCTAATATAGTTTTTACTATTACGCCGCTAGTTCTAGCACCAATGATACCTGTAAAATCCGTAGATTGACATTTTAATATTCTAAGTATTATAGGAGTTCGTTTTGAATTCACGCACTTTCATACTATAGATATAAAATAGCGTATGTCGTATCAGAAGTTCTAGGAAAGGCTACTAACTAATCAAATCAACCTATAGCAGTCCACTGCTGGAGGTGGTTCTCTCCTAATTTACGCTATTATACATGCTCCTGCGCCTTCCATAGTTTCAAAAACGGGGGAAATTTGTTTCTTTTGAGAGTTTCAGCTGCGTGTGCTGCGTAAATGGTTAAAGATATATTATGTACGTAAAAATCGGGTCATTGCAAAATCCTTTCTAGTAAAAAGTTAAAACATGATATAAATACACCTCTCTCTTTCTATCTATGTAACGCCTCTTATTCTGTCTCTGTCTTATGAAACAAACGAAGTAGCGCGGGTCATCTAGTAAAAATATAAAATTGTAATTACCAAATCCAAGTCCAGTGCCATCGTTGACGAGATTGATTATCTCCACCTGAGCCCAATCACTTGCTACAATGTTATGACCAGATGCAAGGGAATCGTCATTTCTTGTCAGATCCAATAGACCTCGATTCTATAAAAAAAAAGGGGCTGTCTGTAAAACTGGTTTACGGAGGATAATTTTACATGGTTTCGTCAGAAAACATAAACGTAATCGGCCGATGGAGTGGAAAAGAGATAGATATGTCACAAGTCGAACTACTGCTCCAATCTCTCTATTGCTTGTTCCACGGTCTCACTTGCATGCTTGACTTAGGTGGAACGTGACGTGTTTTCGTGTGTGCAGCCTGTGTCTATCGATTTGCAAGACGAAAAAAAACACGTAAAATCAGAGAAATATATTATTCAGCATGAGAATGTAGCGTAACTTAATCTTTATTGCTACAGCACCATCGAACGGGACCAACCAAACTGGTGTGTTGTGGATGTATGTATTTAGGGGAAACTGTTGTTTAATGAGAGGTTTAGTTTGCACAAGTCACTAAATATACATTGTCTTAATGGCAATTTGGCTATGCAATAGATGACTGAAGTCAAAAGCTCCAAAGTTGGGTAGCATCCAACTTCTTAAATAATTGATTCCATCATTCAAGATTTTACACAGATGAGGGTTTACCTGTTTAGGAGACATATTAGAATCAACAGAACCACTATCAAGGCCCAGAATGCGTTCATTGTCAGAACTGGACCCAAACTCTAAACTCTGTGGAGGTGATACTTGGGGTACTCGCTGTTCCTCCTCTCCTTCATGTCCACCATATAGGTTTCTTGTTTGAAGGGCAAGGTCGCCTAAAAGTCATTTAGGTCATCAATAGAAAGAAATAAACAAACTCTACGAACATACACATAAGTACTAGGTACAAAGGTACTTTAAAAATCAAAATTTATCACAACTATAATATAACTGGTTTAAGACCGCCTGAAGGTTAAAAGTTAAAAAATTAAATTTAGTTTTACTGTTTAACGTATAAAGTACTAGAAACACTGATTTGAAGAAAAATAATTTTACAACTGTTTCATTTACCAAAATAAACATTGTTACAAAATTATTATCGTAAAACATAACATCTATTATTAACCTGCTGGAGTAATATCAAAGTCCCCAGGAATGATTGAGGGATGGTGAGCAACTTGAGTAGCCAGCAATCCCACAGAATCATGAAGTGTTGCTATACTTTTCAGTATGGGACTCTCCAATAAATTGATTAGCATATTCAAGTCATCATTTGTAGCAGCCTGCAAAGAAAACACAATTCCTAAATACTCAATCAATTTTCTCCAACTGTGCAACTGAGTATGAAGTATTTCTCAATTCATTTTATTTTGGTTTTACTCAGTCTATCAATAATATTTAACTGCCCATGGTTATAGAACCTAACTGACAAACAAGAAACTCGGTGGAAAGGGTCTGGGTGTATTTTTATTGTGTCTGGGTGTATTTAAGCTTTAACCACCAACCACCACCAGTCTCACAGATCACAATGAATATTTTCAAATTAAAATATTTCAATTATTGCGTGTTTTCAGGCAGTGTGCGTCTTTGTACCTTTTCTAAGCAATTAAAAGTACTGCACTAACGTTTGACTAGTATACAATGTCCCTGCGTTTAGTCTGGGTAAGTAAAAATATTTACCTAGTCAGTTTTTTTTTTTAATTTATTGAAAGCTTTGGCATTTAAGCCATCAGCTTAAGAAAGCAGTGAAATATTTAGTCAGCAATCTCAGTGACTGCATGTAGGTGGTTGCATGACATTTTTGTGTTCTATCTTAGTTTTAACATCAAAATGAATAAAGACAATTAAATTAATTAAAGTATTACTGCAGCAAGAGATGTCAGTTGGAGCTGTTTGAGGAGAACATATCAGATGAGGGTTGTAGTAATGTGGACCCTCGATCGTGCAATTTGCTCAATCGACAGTGACTATATAAAAGGCATTTAAGTTTCCAATTTTTATGAAATTTGATTATTTTTAGATTAAAAACAATGCATTTCCCCTTTTTTGAGACTCTGCGTGTGTGCTTATTATTATTTAACTTCTATAAAAAAAAATTGTCAACCCCTAACTCGAAGGCAGTTAAAGTAAAACTGAGCCTTTATCTTTGTTTTCTGAGTCACAAAGACATGGAAACCACTTTGTATACTTATGATTTTATCTATTTTAAAATTTAATATAATGGCTGACTAGTACCTAAATGGATAGATAATTAATTTGGAATTGTTCTGCATTGTAGTCTACCTTGTAGCAATAGTGAAATATTCAGATTTTCATAACTTTAAATGTTCATTTGTGATGCTTAGGTTGATACATTTTAGGGGCATAAAAATAGCACTAAACTATTGAGACATCTTAATGTTACAGCTGTCAGCAGTATCTGTAGATTAAAAAAGGTGGATCTTTGTTACAATATGATCATAAAGATCTGCACTATGACACTCTTACTTAGGCATATAATCAAATGCAAAGGAAACAATTATTGTAGTGATTTTCATTTAGTAAGTCTAGTCAAAATTACCTTTAACTTGGGATCATCACTCTGATCCACGGCAGCTTTTACGCTTTCTAATTGTTGCAAAGCGTTTGATATATTCATTCCTAAATGCATACTAGAAACAGACATAACACTGTTAACGCTTATCTTCAGAAGAACTTAGATTTTTCAAACATTACCAGGTTATTGTATGAAACCAAAATCGTACTTTATGTACTATTATTGAACGCAAATGCATTCAAAACATTGACAAAGAAAACTTGCGCGCTTGCTAAATATCGTTTAGCTAGAAAGTTATTCACGAAACATAAAATCCTTTCCTTTCCTTCAATTTTTATAAATAAAAATACCAACGAACGAAAAAGATACGTCATGCAAAGTATGTAATGACATTGATAAGAAGAATGACAAATCAACAATTATTTTTGACATATTTGTGGCTTGGTTCCTAGGCAACGCAGGTATTTATCTAAAGCCAAGAAAAAGACGAGATGGACTTGTGGGTTTATTTTTATAATGACTTCTGGGCAGAGAATCATGCCAATCAGTGGAAAACAAAGTCCTTATTTATAAAACAATACTATAGTCAGAGATGTGTTAAGTAGGTAGATAGTGTCTGAACGACAGCAAAGCGTCCAAAATTTTAAGCGCTAACTGTTGGCGGATAAGTGCCGATCCGCCATTTAGTGCACATTCTGTTGTCAAGGGATAAGCTTGTGTCACGTGACAAAATTTTATTGTTTAAAATGTCGAATTGTGCAACAAAAGTGTGTCGAAATTACAGAAAATATTTAAAAACAGCCAGGAATGTTTGTAAGTAACTCGAAACTTATCACAATTTTATGAAATATATTTATTTACGCATGTCTAATTTCTTCGACTCCATCTTGACATTTTTGTTGGTGTTGCCAGTTTCCAATTCAGAATTCCCCAAATTAAATAAGTAAAGAATAGGCTTGTGTCCTAAATTTCAAAAAGCATTTAATTTTGTAGCTTTATGTCTATATGATCACAAAAATGTAATATTTTGACTTAAAACAATCATTTACATAGTTAATTTTGTGATTTAAAAAATGAATTTCAATTTGTATCGAAAACGCTCATGGCTCCTCGTGTGACGTCACTTGATGCCAAACAAACCAAAAAGAAAATGTGTATTTTTTATGAGTCCTTTCAATGATTTGTTTTTAAAAGTTTTAGTACAAAAAGAAACGTTTAGGGGTTTTAATCATATTTAGGGGAATCTGGAGAATTTGAAGTTGGGTTTTAGAGGAACATTCCGTAAGATTTGGCATCACTTTGGCATATGGTCTCAGTAACCAAAGCCAGTATAAATTAATTGAAAAAAAAATTGCCACTGGCATCACTGTTTGACAGATGTTTGACAATGTTATGTTAGCGTTCGTCTGCTTTCCATATTAATTTAAAATGAATCCGTCGTATTACAAGTGTTGTGTAGTGCCTGAATGAAATGAAATCTATTGTATTTTATTAAAATGTACCTATGAGAATCTAAATAATAATACACAAGATGACACGACTTGTGACACAAGATGTCAAGACTCGAGACTGCCAGAGTGCGTCAAACGTAAAAAAGCAAACTGTGACGTCACACTATCTAGTAGAGGTGTTTCATGTCACGTGACTGATTGCTTATTTTTTCCAATCTTATTTTCTAAAAATAATAGTAATCCTTAATTTGTGTACCAATTTATATTACTTTTTGTTATTTATATATTGGACATAGTCGTTAGAAACACACATCAATTAGATTTATTCTTAGTGGACACAAGCCTAATAATTTGGAAACGGTCAAGTGTGAGTCGAGAATAGTGAAAATCGACCTATACTTGTTCGGACTCAGTAACGAGAAACTTGGCATACTTTAAATTAAGGAAATCATTTAAAAAATAGCTAAATGTGAGTTATAAATGGTGAAATCTGTACAAATGTTCTTAAGCTGAAGGGTTTGTTCGTTTGTTTGAACGCTAGGATCTCGGGAACTACTAGTTGGATTTCAAAAAGTCTTTTACGTTTCGTTAGTTCATTTATGGAGTTCATACCACTAGACTTGGGTAGGTACAGTTCGTACTGCTTAAGGTGCTCCCTCACCGGGAGCATTCGCCTGTAATGTAACAAATTAGATTTGACTCGAGCATTACGTTACGATGCTACCTCCCTGACCGACGAGCGTTCGCATGTAATGTAACATTTATAGATTCGACTCGAGCATTACGTTACGATGCTACTTCCCTGACTGACTCGAGCATTCGCGTGTAATGTAACATTTATAGATTCGACTCGAGCATTACGTTACGATGCTACCTCCCTGACCGACACGATCATTCGCGTGTAATGTAACATTTATTATAGACTAGCTGATGCCCGCAGCTTCGCCTGCGTGAAATTTTGTTCTCTTTTCCGCGTCTCATGGGAACTTATTCCCGGGATAAAACTTGTATCATTTCAGACTATAATCTATCTCTGTAGGTGATTACATGATAATTTTGCAATCCAATATGGCCGCTGCGCCGCAATCACAAAATTTCATGATGGGTATCGTTTAAGGGGGTTTTTGGTATGCTGAGTACGAATTTCGGGTTACTCCATATGGCCGCCGCGCCGAAATCACAAAATTTCATGATGGGTGTCGTTTAAGGGGTTTTTTGGTATGCTGAGTACGAATTTCGGGTTAATTTAGAGATCCAATATGGCCGCCGCCCCAAAATCACAAAATTTCATGATGGGTATCGTTTAAGGGGTTTTTTGGTATGCTGAGTACGAATTTCGGGTTAATTTAGAGATCCAATATGGCCGCCGCGCCGAAATCACAAAATTACATGATGGGTATCGTTTAAGGGGTTTTTTGGTATGCTGAGTACGAATTTCGGGTTAATTTAGAGATCCAATATGGCCGCCGCCCCAAAATCACAAAATTTCATGATGGGTATCGTTTAAGGGGTTTTTTGGTATGCTGAGTACGAATTTCGGGTTAATTTAGAGATCCAATATGGCCGCCGCGCCGAAATCACAAAATTTCATGATGGGTATCGTTTAAGGGTTTTTTTGGTATGCTGAGTACGAATTTCGGGTTAATTTAGAGATCCAATATGGCCGCCGCCCCAAAATCACAAAATTTCATGATGGGTATCGTTTAAAGGGTTTTTTGGTATGCTGAGTACGAATTTCAAGATAATTTTGCAAAATTAACCCTAAATTCGTACTCAGCATATCAAAATTCCATTTATACGATATGCGACATGAAATTTTACAACGGTGGCGAGGCAGCCATATTGGATTGCAAAATTTACCTGAAATTCGTATTTGGCATACCAAAAAACCCCATTAACGATATACAACATGAAATTTCACAACAGTGGCACGGCGGCCATTTTGAATGGCAAACGTTAACCTGAAATTCGTACTCAGCATACCAAAACACCCCTTAAACGATACCTATCATGAAATTTTGTGATAACGGCGCGGCGGCCATATTGGATCTCTAAATTAACCCGAAATTCGTACTCAGCATACCAAAAAACCCCTTATACGGTATCAACATGAAATTTTACAACGGTGGCGCGGCGGCCATTTTGTATTGCAAAATTGACCTTAAATTCGTACTCAGCCTACCAAAAAACCCCTTAAACGATACCCATCATGAAATTTTGTTATAACGGCGCGGCGGCCATATTGGATCTCTAAATTGACCCGAAATTCGTACTCAGCATATCAAAAAACCCCTTAAACGATACCCATCATGAAATTTTGTGATAACGGCGCGGCGGCCATATTGGATCTCTAAATTAACCTTAAATTCGTATTCAGCATACTAAAAAACCCCTTAAACGATACCCATCATGAAATTTTGTGATAACGGCGCGGCGGCCATATTGGTTCTCTAAATTAACCCGAAATTCGTACTCGGCATACCAAAAAACCCCTTAAACGATACCCATCATGAAAGTTTGTGATAACGGCGCGGCGGCCATATTGGATCTCTAAATTAACCCGAAATTCGTACTCAGCATACCAAAAAACCCCTTATACGGTATCAACATGAAATTTTACAACGGTGGCGCGGCGGCCATCTTGTATTGCAAAATTGACCTTAAATTCGTACTCAGCCTACCAAAAAACCCCTTAAACGATACCCATCATGAAATTTTGTGATAACGGCGCGGCGGCCATATTGGATCTCTAAATTGACCCGAAATTCGTACTCAGCATATCAAAAAACCCCTTAAACGATACCCATCATGAAATTTTGTGATAACGGCGCGGCGGCCATATTTGATCTCTAAATTAACCTTAAATTCGTATTCAGCATACTAAAAAACCCCTTAAACGATACCCATCATGAAATTTTGTGATAACGGCGCGGCGGCCATATTGGTTCTCTAAATTAACCCGAAGTTCGTACTCGGCATACCAAAAAACCCCTTAAACGATACCCATCATGAAAGTTTGTGATAACGGCGCGGCGGCCATATTGGATCTCTAAATTAACCCGAAATTCGAACTCAGCATAAAACAATAACAAAACTTTAGCATGAATAATTTCCCGAAAAAATGGGAAGTGTCTTTATCCGGCGTCACTACACACTGACGCAAGGCGTATGTAAGGGCGAGCGCCCACCGCTTTGCGATCCGATGCGTTCCGATCCGTTTGCCGTGCCGCAACGCAAACGCAAGTATGGGTGCGCACACTGCTGCAAAAGAATCGCACGTTTTGCCAGCACTTTTTTTTTTTAATTGTTTTGTGGCTTGGTTATTTAGACCCGAAAATGTTTTGATGGGAATCGATTGGTTATGGGAATTTCAACTTTTTAATCGATGTTTAACGCTATTTAAGAGACTTCGCCGTCCATCTGTCTGTCTGTCCATCACGAGGCTGTATCTCATGAACGTAGATAGCTAGAGAGTGGATTTTTTTTACAGATTATGTGTTTCTTTTGGCACTAAACAATAAAAAATACTAAAAACAGCTTATTTATATTAATATTTAAGGTCTCCGATCTCCAATACTGCAAACATTTTTGACGTTTTTTGGAACGGAACTCAAGTAAGATTAAAACCACTTCTCATGCTCCGATTGAGCTTAAACTTGGAATACTTATTTAACTGCAATGACAATACTATAAGATGGTATGCTGGACCTGGTGTGAAGGTAAAATCTCAAGGTCGTCATAGTATCAACTTCTCAACAAAAAAAAGTCCAAGCCTCTAAGGGGTTTTTCCGTATACTGAGTACGAATTACATGAAAATTCGGTAATCCAATATGGCTGAAGCGCTGCAATTACAAAATTTCATGATGGATATAGTTTTAGGGTTTTTTTTAGTACGCTGAGTACGAATTACATGATAATTTAGCATTACAATATGGCCGCCGGGCTGTAAATACAAAATTTCATGATGGGTATCGTTTTAGGGGTTTTTTAGTACGCTGAGTACGAATTACATGATAATTTTGCAATCCAATATGGCCACCGGGCTGTAATTACAAAATTTCATGATGGGTATCGTTTAAGGGGTTTTTCGTATGCCGAGTACGAATTACATTATAAAATTGCAATCCAATATGGCCGTCGCGCCGTAATAACAAAATTTAATGATGCGTATCGTTTTAGGGGTTTTTTAGTATGCTGAGTACGAATTACATGACAACTTTGTAATGCAATATGGCCGCCGCACTGTAATTACAAAATTTCATGATAGGTATGGTTTAAAGGTTTTTTTTTGTATGCTGAGTACGAATTACATGATAATTTTGCATTCCAATATGGCCGCTGCGCCGTAATCACAAACCTTCATGATGGGCATCGTTTAAGGGGTTTTTTGGCATGCTGTGTACGAATCACGTGTCAATTTTGCAATACAATATGGCCACTGCGCCGTAATCACAAAATTTCATGATGGGTATCGTTTAAGGGGTTTTTTGGTATGCTAATTATAAATTAAATGGTAATTTAGCGATCCAATATGGCCGCCGCGCCGCAATAACAAAATTTCATGATGCATATCGTTTTAGGGGTTTTTTAGTATGCTGAGTACGAATTACATGACAATTTTGTAATCCAATATGGCCGCCGCACTGTAATTACAAAATTGCATGATGGATATGGTTTAAAGGGTTTTTTAGTGTGCTGAGTACAAATTACATTATGAAATTGCAATCCAATATGGCCGTCGCGCCGTAATAACAAAATTTCATGATGCATATCGTTTTAGGGGTTTTTCAGTATGCTGAGTACGAATTACATGACAATTTTGTAATCCAATATGGCCGCCGCACTGTAATTACAAAATTGCATGATGGATATGGTTTAAAGGGTTTTTTAGTGTGCTGAGTACAAATTACATTATGAAATTGCAATCCAATATGGCCGTCGCGCCGTAATCACAAAATTTCATGATGCATATCGTTTTAGGGGTTTTTTAGTATGCTGAGTACGAATTACATGACAATTTTGTAATCCAATATGGCCGCCGCACTGTAATTATAAAATTTCATGATAAGTATGGTTTAAAGCGTTTTTTAGTATGCTGAGTACGAATTACATGATAATTTTGCAGTCCAATATGGCCGCTGCGCCGTAATCACAAAACTTCATGATGGGTATCGTTTAAGGGGTTTTTTGGTATGCTGTGTACGAATCACGTGTCAATTTTGCAATCCAATATGGCCGCTGCGCCGTAATCACAAAATTTCATGATGGGTATCGTTTAAGGGGTTTTTTGGTATGCTAATTACAAATTCAATGGTAATTTAGCGATTCAATATGGCCGCCGCACCGTAATATAAAAAAATCATACTGGGTATCGTTTAAGGGGTTTTTTCGTATGCTGAGTACGAATTACATAATAGTAGGATCTCGGACTCTGCCTGGGCGACACGACGTGGAGGAGAAGAGACGGCAACTTGTGGCGGATCTTGACCGGGACCTGGGTCACATTGCCCAATGGGGTTCAGACAACCTGGTCGAGTTCAATGCCGGGAAAGCACAGGTGTGTGCGTTTACAGCTAAGAAGTCCCCATTCCCACCCCTACCCTCTCTTCAGAACATTACGGTTCCACTAAAGGACAACCTGGAGATCCTCGGTATAGACGACCGGCGTGAGCTCAATCACAAAAACTACATAGAGAGTTGTATTGGGCTGGCCTCGCGCAAAATAGGAGTCCTAAATAAGGGTAGATGGTACTTCACGCCACATCAGAGATGTCTAGTGTACAAGACGCAGATTCGCTCCTGCGTCGAATACTGTTCTCACCTTTGGGATGACTCTGCGAGGTACTTGCTGGACGCCCTTGACGCTATGCAGAGACGTGCTATCCGAATAATTGGTTGTCCTGAGGTGACGGGAGGCCTAGAACCGTTGGCGCAGCGAAGAACCATAGCGTCCTTGGCTGCCTTCTAACGAATGTATCACGGCGAATGTACTGTGTAGCTCTTCAACCTGATCCCACCCTCTCCTTTCCGATCCCGAACAACGCGTACCGGGCAGAGATGCCACTCATACACAGTGGAGAGAATCTTCGCCAGAACAGAGCGTTTCAAAAGATCGTTCCTATGCCGAATTATAAAAACCTGGAACGACCTGCCCGCAGACGTGTTTCCCTTATCTTACAACCCCGGGGTCTGTAAAAGGAGCGTGCTCATCACAAGGCTGCTAACTTGAGGACCACTGTCAGAAGTGGCCCTTATTCGCTAGATGCGCCACGGCTTTCCATCAGGCTAGTGGCGACGTCAATTTGGCGAGTTAAATATAAAAAAAAAACAAAAGTATTTTTAATTTAAGTTGTTTGATATGTTATGTCAGTAAGTTCAGAACTTTTAACTTACCTACTTATCATGTTTGTGAAAAAAAAAGTAGTTACATAGAATTTTTTGTTTAAATGCGATTTTTGATACATTTGAACCTTTTTTGAAATCTCTGGTGAACAATAAGCTTTTACTCACTAAAACCACACGTGCCCGATCACTGCACGGTCAGAAACCATGGATAGGCCCTCAAATGGCTTTGCCAGGATTACCATTGCGGCCTCTCCTAAGGGGTTAGAGTCTTTTCCTTTGACTGCCTCTGTGGCGCAGTCGATAGTGATACCGCCTGCGGCGCTGGAGGTCGTGGGTTCGATTCCCACCGGAGACAAATATTTGTGTGGCCCATAAATGTTTGTCTCAAGAGTCAGGGTGTTTCTATGTATTTATAATATGCATGCATTTAAAAAGTATATAAGTATTAATATCCGTGGTCTGGTACCCATAATACAAGCAGGTTACTCCTAGCTTACTTTGGCATCAGATAGCATTGTGTGAAATGTCCGTGAATATTTATATTTATTTACTTATATTTTATATTATTATTTTATGTCTTTAGGGGTTGTTCCGGTGTTATCTCGCTTCTTGAGACGATCGGCGCGCGTAAAACTTTCACGTCAAGCTGCTTTATTGAACCTGCTTTTGTAAGCAGAAGGTGAGCGGTGGTGGACGGTGAGCAGCCCCCTCGCCGTCCTAAGGCCCCCGGTCATGAAGGCCGATAGTCTTGGGCGCAGAGAAGTCTACGGCGCCTTCATCGCAGACTGTGGAGGTCGGGTGGGTGATGGCCTGATTGAAACTTTTTCCCACCCTGGTGGGACCTCGATTTTTCGAGACGCAGGTTTCCAGCGCCTCCATGCGACATTTAAACAATGAGTCGAGAGGCCTCGCTTCTAGGTTCCAAGGAGGGGTCCCAACTTGGAGATATTCCATGCAGTATCCTCTTATTAGTCTGACGGCTCCTCGTTCCCCTTACTTGGGAACCTAATACGAGAATGCCGCTGTTCGACCCCCCTCCCTTTCAGTTTTGAGATCACACTTTGGTAATGGTGTCCGAAATTCCATCCGCTAATAAGTACGAGCCCCAGATACTTCATCAAGGGCTCGATACCGATACCGCTCTTACAATGTCAGTAAAAGCACAAAGTCTCAGATTTGGGAGAGGCGACGACTAAACCCAACCGTCATAGAAGACTTCCAACGATAAAGCTATTCGGAGAATAAGCCCTCTGAAGCAGTCGTTAGATGCTGCGTTCCGATTTACGCCAATATTAAGATGGGCCACTATCAAAGGCCAGAGATGGCCCACGGGCCACTGTTCGAATATAGCGGCCTTAATCGATACCCATCATGAAATTTTGTTATTACAGCGCGTTTGCTACTTTTGAATAGCAAAACTATTATGTAATTCGTACTCAGCATACGAAAAAACCCCTTAAACGATATCCGGTATGATATTTTTATATTACGGTGCGGCGGCCATATTGGATCGCTAAATTACCATTGAAATTGTTATTAGCATACCAAAAAACCCCTTAAACGATACCCATCATGAAATTTTGTGATTACGGCGCAGCGGCCATATTGGATTGCAAAATTGACACGTGATTCGTACACAGCATACCAAAAAACCCTTTAAACGATACCCGTCATGAAGTTTTGTGATTACGGCGCAGCGGCCATATTGGACTGCAAAATTATCATGTAATTCGTACTCAGCATACTAAAAAACGCTTTAAACCATACTTATCATGAAATTTTGTAATTACAGTGCGGCGGCCATATTGGATTACAAAATTGTCATGTAATTCGTACTCAGCATACTAAAAAACCCCTAAAACGATATGCATCATGAAATTTTGTTATTACGGCGCGACGGCCATATTGGATTGCAATTTCATAATGTAATTTGTACTCAGCACACTAAAAAACCCTTTAAACCATATCCATAATGGAATTTTGTAATTACAGTGCGGCGGCCATATTGGATTACAAAATTGTCATGTAATTCGTACTCAGCATACCAAAAAACCCCTAAAACGATGTGCATCATGAAATTTTGTTATTACGGCGCGGCGGCCATATTGGATCGCTAAATTACTATTGAATTTGTAATAAGCATACCAAAAAACCCCTTAAACGATACCCATCATGAAATTTTGTTATTACGGCGCAGTGGCCATATTGGATTGCAAAATTGACTTGTGATTCGTACACGGCATACCAAAAAACCCCTTAAACGATAACCATCATGAAATTTTGTGATTACGGCGCAGTGGCCATATTGGATTGCAAAATTGACTTGTGATTCGTACACGGCATACCAAAAAACCCCTTAAACGATACCCATCATGAAGTTTTGTGATTACGGCGCAGCGGCCATATTGGACTGCAAAATTATCATGTAATTCGTACTCAGCATACTAAAAAACCCTTTAAACCATACCTATCATGAATTTTTTAAATAAAGTGCGGCGGCCATATTGGATTACAAAATTGTCATAAAATTCTTACTCAGCATACTAAAAAAACCCTAAAACGATACGCATCATGAAATTTTGTTATTACGGCGCGACGGCCATATTGGATTGCAATTTTATAATGTAATTCTTACTCAGCATACGAAAAACCCTTAAAACGATGCCCGTCATGAAATTTTGTAATTACGGCGCGGCGGCCATATTGGATTACAAATTATTATGTTCGTAATTGGTGCTCAGCATACTAAAAACTCTTAACTGATCCATTACCCATCACCCGTCACACATCAGATGACCCATCATATGATCATCCATCACCTATCAACCTTCACCTGTAAAATTTCCGCTACATCTATATGCTTGTCTGCCATTTTAGTAGTATTTTAAAAAAAGAAATCGGCTAAGTGTGAGTCGCACCCGCGCACAGGGGGTACCGTTCCGTACGACCATTCTAAAGCCCAAATACCGCTTATCCTTTTTTAATTACTATTGTGACCTTCATCAGGACTTGGCACCATCATCAGACTTGGCTTACCAAATTTTATATTTTTGCCTTGTACGCATCAACACGATTCTAAGGAGCCCAAACACTGCGAATTTATTTTTATAATTAGTATGGTGAATTTCACCAGGACTTGGCTCCATCATCGGACTTGGTTGACTAAATATGATGTATTTGCCATGTACGCATCAAGACCATTCTATAGAGCCCAAACACTTATATGTCTGTATATTTAGTTATTTTCATGATCTTCACTTTGACTTGGCTCCATCATCACACTTGGTTTACCATCCTCCATGATCTTTTTACCATGTACGCATCTAGACCATTCAAAAACCCTGGGTTTATCTTTTTTAATTAGTATGGCGACCTTCACCAGAACTGGACTTCATCATCAGACTTGGTTCACCATACCCTATGATATATTTGCCAAGTACACAAAAACACCTGTCTAAACGTCAAAACGCTATGGGATTATCTTGTTTCGTTGAGAAGATTGGTACTATGGCGACCTTCAGGGTTCGCCTTTACACCAGTTCTAAAATACCGTCATATTGTACTCTCCCCGAAACTACAGATGTATTTTAAATTTCAGCTCATCGGAGCATGAAAAGTGGGTCAAATCTTACTTGCAAAATTTGTACCCTACAAACCTACACACATACATACCAAGTTAAATAAATGAATTTTCATAGTTGATTATACATTTTTTTCTTAACTTACCAATCGTATAAAATAATTTCCTCGCTATATAAGTATTTGTAATATAAAATCCTTGAAATCAAATTAAACCAACTAACTATACTGTTTGCAGACATGGACATTGCTACGTCAAAGCCAATTATTAAAAAAAAAAAGTCGCCGCAGCCCGCCGCCGCCGCAAGATTTGCGGCAGTCGTACGATTTTTTATCAGCAGTGTGCGCACTTCTATGAATCTCTATGTGTTACAGATTTGCGGCAAACGCAACGCACCGGAACGCAAAGCGGTGGGCGCTCGCCCTAAGGGCGAGCGCCCACTGCTTTGCGATCCGGTGCGTTTGTTGTATTTGACAGCTTTTTCTTTTTTAATTTGGCATGGCTTCAAATTGAGAACATTGGTGAATGAACTAAAAACTGGATTCATAAAGGTCGCCTTACACGCTTATTTAGCCGGATCACGAGGACCACGAGGGACAACTGACTGTTTCTCGTGGTCCTATTACGAAAACGGATGTCAATATTTTAATCTTGATGTTTTTGCTTATATACACTTTTTCAATAGGTATAACATTAAATTTTAAAATAAAACAAATAAGGAAGTCAGTCTTCATTTAACTTATCGATTTTAATTTTTTGTCAATCTTCATTTGTTTTTCCAATTTTCACATGTTTCACTGATCTTCATTTGTTTTGAAAATTAGCGCATACCTAGTTATATACAGAATGTAGATAAAAAGTAGGGACCACGAGGGAGAACTGCTTTCTCGTGGTCCCACTATTTCGTCACACTAATGGTACCACGAGAAAACATGGGTAAATGTGTGTGCAACTGTACAAGGTTCGTGGTATGATCGTGAAGTTAGAGCCGGAGGTGGTTTTTGGACGCGAACTCGAAGACATGAATTTGGTGTATAAGTTGTGTGCATTAAGTTGCTCTAGCTATAAACTTAATGCATATTTAGCCACCAGATGACATTATTTTATCTACAGACTGTCGGATATGGTCTGGAAGCGAACCAAATCCGTGAGTCACTCGAACCAAATCCAAAAAGTATTGTGTTACAGATACAGGTTTTTGTGACAAATAAAGCTACCGATGTTGACGAGTATTGAATTTGTCTCTTCTATTAAGTAAGTACCAACCTATTCCTACCCTCTGTTCAGGACCTTACGGTTCCACTAAAGCATAACCTGGACAGGACACCCTTGACATGAGCTCAATATGAGCGTAGGCTCAATTGTAAAAAACTATATTGAGAGATTGCGGAACGCGAGCCTAATGCTCGCCTTGCGGAAATTAGGGTTTAAGGGGCCCCACTAACAACAAGACTCAGGGGCCTTAGTGACCTCACCGGCACGCGGTACACCTTCCGAACAACGGACGACGCTCCGCGTATTTAGGTACCCACATGGTGGCCTAGGCTCCCATGTGGTACAAGGTGGTACAATATTGGTCCGGGGGGTACCACCGTGCAGTTGTGAAAAGCCCCCCAAGTAACCCAGCCCCGGTTGGGTTGCGTTCGGGGTTCAGCAGCTGCACAGCCTGGCCCGGGGCGATGTTTGATGCAGCAGGTGGGGACCAGTAGGCGGTACGTGGTGCCTAGTGTGGCTGACGGATGTTGACCCCCCGGCCAGGGAGACCCGTAGAAACGGTCTTGCCGCTGGCTGCCCGTGGCATATTATAGGGGCCTAACAGGGACTAACCACCCTGGGAGGCTGCCCTACCAGGCCACGCATTATCCCGATGTGGTCCGTCGTGCGGGATGGTGACCGGAAGGGGACCCGGCGGCCATACCCTTCCGTCCGGCGGGTCGACTTCCTTCTAAACACACAGTCATAGATAAAGCTAAGCCCCTACGACTTGTCACTCACTGCTGCAGCAAATGTCGCTCCGTCTTCACGTCTCCCTTTAACCCAATCATGGCAGCGCAAAATAAAAATAGAGGTTTCACAGCGGCTGCTGCGACGATTCCCCAAAACGCACTATTCGAGGTGGAATTCGCTAACATCCGCGGACTCCAAGCCAACCTCGACGCCGTCTTTCACCATCAAGAGACGGCACGGTCTGCTGTGATGTTCCTAACGGAGACGCAAACACGCCGCCCTGCCGATCAGTCGTACCTTTGTCGTGACTTCAATGGTCACCACACTGAGTAGCTGGGGTCCCTCAAGACTGATCCTGCGGGACAGGCCGCCCACGCGTTCGCTCTCTCCCATGGTTTGACCCAAATGGTACTCGGGATTACGCGCATACCGGACAGGTCAGACCATGGACCCGCCCTTCTGGACTTACTGCTGACGAGTAATCCAGTACGAGAATACTTTGCAACCATCCCGTGAATTTAGCGCTGCTTTGCAGAGAGGGCTTCATCGGAAAGCGCCTCTGCTGTTGCTGGTGAGATAACATTAGGTATGGAATACTACATTCCATACACTGATGTCGCCAGCATCCGCAAAGCCCGCCCCTGGTTCGCGGGTGAGTGTGCCGTAGCCTTTCAGCCAACACAGGCGGCTTACCGCACCTGGATCAGGGCTCGGGCTGTGCGCAACCCGAATGTGGCTCACCTCAAGGCAGCGTACAACATAGCCACTCGGTCGAGTAAGAGAGCTATCAGGAGAGCGGACGCCCAGCGCGTCACGCGGCTTGGTCAGGAGCTCACGTCACATCCGACGGGCAGCCGTGGATACTGGCAACTGTCCAAAGCCGTGCAGGCCAACTTTTGCAAGCCCTCGCTGCCGCCGCTGCGCTATCCTGACGGATCAGTGGCTCACAAAGCCCAAGAGAAAGCTGAAATGCTGGCCAATCTCTTTTCGGCTAGCTCCCGGGTCGATGACTGTGGCAAGCAACCTCTCACTTTCGCAGACTGTGGAACCACGATGCCGGATATTCATATCCAGCAATGCGATGTGCGGGGTGCGCGGCAGCAGAGATGCCACGCATACACAGTGGAGAGAATTTTCGCTAGAACCCAGCGTTTTAAAAGACGTTCCTCTGTCGAACTATAAAAACATGGAACGACCTGCCCGCTCACGTTTTTCCCTCATCTTACAATCCCGGGTTCTTGAAGAGGAACGTGAAGACGCACATCACAGGGCCGCCAACTTGAGGGCCACTGTCTAAAGTCTTAAGGACTGTGACACTGGCCCCCACTCGGTAGATGCACCACGGCTTACCATCAGGTTGGTGGCGACGTCAATTTGGCGAGCTAAATAAAAAAAAAAAGGAATCTTAATTAAGGTGAGGCGGTTCTACGCGCCGCATCAGAGATATTTGCCTGCGTCGGAAAATGTTTTCACCTTTGGAATGACACCGCGAGGTACTTACTCGTCACGCTAGGTGCTATGCAGAGATGTGCTGTCCAATACGATTGATGGTCCTGATGTGATGTAAAAGCCCCACGAACACTTTTACACACATTTACCCGGTGTTTTCTCGTGGTACCACTAGTGTGACAAAATAGTGGGACCACGAGAAGTGTCGAGAGTTTTCTGTTCTACTAAGTATGTCCTGTTTTCAAAACAAATGACGATCGACAAAACAAATGAAGATCTTTAAACAAAGAATGACAAAACAAATCAAGATCAGTGGAACATGTGAAGATCAGAGAAAAAAAATTAAGAATTACAAAAATTTATATCAATAAAATAATGAGCACCGACTTTTTTAGTTATTAAATATTAAATTTTAAAATAGTGGGACCACGCAAAACACCGACAAGGGTTGATTTATTCGATGTCCACCTCGCGATTCTCACGAAAGTGTGAAACGGCATTATGCCGGCTAAATAAGCGTGTAAAGCGACCTTAATGAATCCAGTTTTTAGTTCATTCACCAATGATCGCCCTTAGGGCGAGCGCCCACTGCTTTGCGATCCGGTGCGTTTGCGTTTTTTCTTTTTTAATTTGGCCTGGCTATAAACTGAGATCATTGGTGAATGAACTAAAAACTGGATTCATTAAGGTCGCTTTACACGCTAATTTAGCTGGCATAATGCCGTTTCACACTTTCGTGAGAATCGCGAGGTGGATATCGAATAAATGTCGGTGTTTTGCGTGGTCCCACTATTTTGAACCACTAGTGGGACCACGAGGGAGAACTGTTTCTCGTGTCGTGGTCTCACTACGATATCGGATGTCAACTGTTTGGTCCTGATGTTACCTGCTTATATACTCTTTTTAGATAGGTATAAAATTTAATTAAATTTTAAAATTTAATATTAAATAACTAAAAAAGTCGGTGTTCATTATTTTATTGATATAAATTATTGTAATTCTTAATTTTTTTTCTCTGATCTTCACATGTTCCACTGATCTTGATTTGTTTTGTCATTCTTTTTTTAAAGATCTTCATTTGTTTTGTCGATCGTAATTTGTTTTGAAAACAGGACATACTTAGTAGAACAGAAAACTCTCGAAACTTCTCGTGGTCCCACTATTTTGTCACACTAGTGGTACCACGAGAAAATACCGGGTAAATGTGTGTAAAAGTGTTCGTGGGGCTTTTACATCACATCAGGACCATCAATCGTATTGGACAGCACATCTCTGCATAGCACCTAGCGTGACGAGTAAGTACCTCGCGGTGTCATTCCAAAGGTGAAAACATTTTCCGACGCAGGCAAATATCTCTGATGCGGCGCGTAGAACCGCCTCACCTTAATTAAGATTCCTTTTTTTTTTATTTAGCTCGCCAAATTGACGTCGCCACCAACCTGATGGTAAGCCGTGGTGCATCTAGCGATTGGGGGCCAGTGTCACAGTCCTTAAGACTTTAGACAGTGGCCCTCAAGTTGGCTGCCCTGTGATGTGCGTCTTCACGTTCCTCTTCAAGAACCCGGGATTGTAAGATGAGGGAAAAACGTGAGCGGGCAGGTCGTTCCATGTTTTTATAGTTCGACAGAGGAACGTCTTTTAAAACGCTGGGTTCTAGCGAAAATTCTCTCCACTGTGTATGAGTGGCATCTCTGCTGCCGCGCACCCCGCACATCGCATTGCTGGATATGAATATCCGGCATCGTGGTTCCACAGTCTGCGAAAGTGAGAGGTTGCTTGCCGATCGTCCCGGGAGCTAGTCGAAAAGAGATTGGCCAACATTTCAGCTTTCTCTTGGGCTTTGTGAGCCACTGATCCGTCAGGATAGCGCAGCGGTGGCAGCGAGGGCTTGCAAAAGTTGGCCTGCACGGCTTTGGCCAGTTGCCAGTATCCACGGCTGCCCGTCGGATGTGACGTGAGCTCCTGACCAAGCCGCGTGGGACGCGCTAGGCGTCCGCTCTCCTGATAGCTCTCTTACTCGACCGAGTGGCTATGTTGTACGCTGCCTTGAGGTGAGCCACATTCGGGTTGCGCACAGCCCGAGCCCTGATCTAGGTGCGGTAAGCCGCCTGTGTTGGCTGAAAGGCTACGGCACACTCACCCGCGAACCAGGGGCGGGCTTTGCGGATGCTGGCGACATCAGTGTATGGAATGTAGTATTCCATACCTAATGTTATCTCACCAGCAACAGCAGAGGCGCTTTCCGATGAAGCCCTCTCTGCAAAGCAGCGCTAAATCCACGGGATGGTTGCAAAGTATTCTCGTACTGGATTACTCGTCAGCAGTAAGTCCAGAAGGGCGGGTCCATGGTCTGACCTGTCCGGTATGCGCGTAATCCCGAGTACCATTTGGGTCAGACCATGGGAGAGAGCGAACGCGTGGGCGGCCTGTCCCGCAGGATCAGTCTTGAGGGACCCCAGCTACTCAGTGTGGTGACCATTGAAGTCACGACAAAGGTACGACTGATCGGCAGGGCGGCGTGTTTGCGTCTCCGTTAGGAACATCACAGCAGGCCGTGCCGTCTCTTGATGGTGAAAGACGGCGTCGCGGTTGGCTTGGAGTCCGCGGATGTTAGCGAATTCCACCTCGAATAGTGCGTTTTGGGGAATGGTCGCAGCGGCCGCTGTGAAACCTCTATTTTTATTTTGCGCTGCCATGATTGGGTTAAAGGGAGACGTGAAGACGGAGCGACATTTGCTGCAGCAGTGAGTTACAAGTCGTAGGGGCTTAGCTTTATCTATGACTGTGTGTTTAGAAGGAAGTCGACCCGCCGGACGGAAGGGTATGGCCGCCGGGTCCCCTTCCGGTCACCATTCCGCACGACGGACCACATCGGGATAATGCGTGGCCTGGTAGGGCAGCCTCCCAGGGTGGTTAGTCCCTGTTAGGCCCCTATAATATGCCACGGGCAGCCAGCGGCAAGACCGTTTCTACGGGTCTCCCTGGCCGGGGGGTCAACATCCGTCAGCCACACTAGGCACCACGTACCGCCTACTGGTCCCCCCCTGCTGCATCAAACATCACCCCGGGCCAGGCTGTGCAGCTGCTGAACCCCGAACGCAACCCAACCGGGGCTGGGTTACTTGGGGGGCTTTTCACAACTGCACGGTGGTACCCCCCGGACCAATATTGTACCACCTTGTACCACATGGGAGCCTAGGCCACCATGTGGGTACCTAAATACGCGGAGCGTCGTCCGTTGTTCGGAAGGTGCACCGCGTGCCGGTGAGGTCACTAGGGCCCCTGAGTCTTGTTGTTAGTGGGGCCCCTTAAACCCTAATTTCCGCAAGGCGAGCATTAGGCTCGCGTTCCGCAATCTCTCAATATAGTTTTTTACAATTGAGCCTACGCTCATATTGAGCTCATGCCAAGGGTGTTCTATCCAGGTTATGCTTTAGTGGTACCGTAAGGTCCTGAACAGAGGGTAGGAATTGGTTGGTACTTACTTAATAGAAGAGACAAATTCAATACTCGTCAACATCGGTAGCTTTATTTGTCACAAAAACCTGTATCTGTAACACAATACACGCACTGATTTGGTTCGAGCGACTCACGGATTTGGTTCGCTTCCAGACCATATCCGACAGTCTGTAGATAAAATAATGTCATCTGGTGGCTAAATATGCATTAAGTTGATAGCTAGAGCAACTTAATGCACACAACTTATACACCAAATTCATGTCTTCGAGTTCGCGTCCAAAAACCACCTCCGGCTCTAACTTCACGATCATACCACGAATCTTGTACAGTTGCACACACATTTACCCATGTTTTCTCGTGGTACCATTAGTGTGACGAAATAGTGGGACCACGAGAAAGCAGTTCTCCCTCGTGGTCCCTACTTTTTATCTACATTCTGTATATAACTAGGTATGCGCTAATTTTCAAAACAAATGAGGATCAGTGAAACATGTGAAAATTGGAAAAACAAATGGAGATTGACAAAAAATTAAAATCGATAAATTAAATGAAGACTGACTTCCTTATTTGTTTTATTTTAAAATTTAATGTTATACCTATTGAAAAAGTGTATATAAGCAAAAACATCAAGATTAAAATATTGACATCCGTTTTCGTAATAGGACCACGAGAAACAGTCAGTTGTCCCTCGTGGTCCTCGTGATCCGGCTAAATAAGCGTGTAAGGCGACCTTTATGAATCCAGTTTTTAGTTCATTCACCAATGTTCTCAATTTGAAGCCATGCCAAATTAAAAAAGAAAAAGCTGTCAAATACAACAAACGCACCGGATCGCAAAGCAGTGGGCGCTCGCCCTTAGGGCGAGCGCCCACTGCTTTGCGATCCGGTGCGTTTGCGATTTTTCTTTTTTAATTTGGCCTGGCTATAAACTGAGATCATTGGTGAATGAACTAAAAACTGGATTCATTAAGGTCGCTTTACACGCTTATTTAGCCGGCATAATGCCGTTTCACACTTTCGTGAGAATCGCGAGGTGGATATCGAATAAATGGCGGTGTTTTGCGTGGTCCCACTATTTTGAACTACCACTAGTGGGACCACGAGGGAGAACTGTTTCTCGTGTCGTGGTCTCACTACGATATCGGATGTCAACTGTTTGGTCCTGATGTTACCTGCTTATATACTCCTTTTAGATAGGTATAAAATTAAATTTTAATATTAAATAGCTAAAAAAGTCGGTGTTCATTATTTTATAGATTTAAATTTTTGTAATTCTTCATTATTTTTCTCTGATCTTCACATGTTCCACTGATCTTGATTTGTTTTGTCATTCTCTGTTTAAAGATCTTTATTTGTTTTGTCGATCGTCATTTGTTTTGAAAACAGGACATACTTAGTAGAACAGAAAACTGCTTTCTCGTGGTCCCACTATTTTGTCACACTAGTGGTACCACGAGAAAACAACGGGTAAATGTGTGTAAAAGTGTTCGTGGGGTTTTAAATCACATCAGGACCATCAATCGTATTGGACAGCACATCTCTGCATAGCACCTAGCTTGACGAGTAAGTACCTCGCGGAGTCATTCCAAAGGTGAAAACATTTTCCGACACAAACAAATATCTCTGATGCGGCGCGAAGAACCACCTCACCTTAATTAAGTTTCCTTTTTTTTATTAAGCTCGCCAACTTGACGTCGCCACCAACCTGATGGTAAGCCGTGGTGCATCGAGCGATTGGGGGCCAGTCTTACAGTCCTTAAGACTTTCGACAGTGGCCCTCAAGTTGGCGGCCCTGTGATGTGCCTCTTCACGTTCCTCTTCAAGAACCCGGGATTGTAAGATGAGGGAAAAACGTGAGCGGGCAGGTCGTTCCATGTTTTTATAGTTCGACAGAGGAACGTCTCTTAAAACGCTGGGTTCTAGCGAAAATTCTCTCCACTGTGTATGAGTGGCATCTCTGCTGCCGCGCACCCCGCACATCACATTGCTGGATAACAATATCCGGCATTGTGGTTCCACAGTCTGCGAAAGTGAGAGGTTGCTTGCCACAGTCATCGACCCGGGAGCTAGCCGGAAAGAGATTGGCCAGCATTTCAGCTTTCTCTTGGGCTTTGTGAGCCAGTGATCCGTCAGGATATCGCAGCGGCGGCAGCGAGGGCTTGCAAAAATTGGCCTGCACGGCTTTGGCCAGTTGCCAGTATCCATGGCTGCTCTTCGGATGTGACGTGAGCTCCTGACCAAGCCGGTGACGCGCTGGGCGTCCGCTCTCCTGATAGCTCTCTTACTCGACCTAGTGGCTCTGTTGTACGCTGCCTTGACGCGAGCCACATTCGGGTTGCGCACAGCCCGAGCCAGGGCTCGGGCTGTGCGCAACCCGAATGTGGCTCGCTGTGGCTGCAAAGTATTCTGCGTCTCCGTTAGGAACATCACAGCGGGCCGTGCCGTCTCTAGATGGTGAAAGACGGCGTCGAGGTTGGCTTGGAGTCCGCGGATGTTAGCGAATTCCACCTCGAATAGTGCGTTCTGGATCAGGATCCAGGTGCGGTAAGCTGCCTGTTTTGGCTGAAAGGCTACGGCACACTCACCCGCGAACCAGAGGCGGGCTTTGCGGATGCTGGCGACATCAGTGTATGGAATATTCCATTCCTAATGTTATCTCACCAGCAACAGCAGAGGCGCTTTCCGATGAAGCCCTCCCTGCAAAGCAGCGCTAAATCCACGGGATGGCTGCAAAGTATTCTCGTACTGGATTACTCGTCAGCAGTAAGTCCAGGAGGGCGGGTCCATGGTCTGACCTGTCCGGTATGCGCGTAATCCCGTGTACCATTTGGGTCAGACCATGGGAGAGAGCGAACGCGTGGACGGCCCGTCCCGCAGGATCAGTCTTGAGGGACCCCAGCTACTCAGTGTGGTGACCATTGAAGTCCCCCAGAAAAACCAACTCCGCGTCCGGGAACCGCACCTGCACGCCATCAGCCCTCTCGCTGAGGTGCTGATACAGCCTCGTTATCTCAGCTGTCCCTGTGTGGGGTCGATAGAAACACACGTAGATCTGACTCATAGAGCCGTGATCTACGTGCAGCCAAAAGACGGAGAAGGAAGGGTTCTCAAGGCAGCGCAGCCGGTGACAGCAAACATCCGCCCTAACGAACGCGCACACCCCGACTTTATCTCGAAATAGTTCCTCGATGATATAGCCGGTAACAAAGGTACGACTGATCGGCAGGGCGGCGTATTTGCGTCTCCGTTAGGAACATCACAACGGGCCGTGCCGTCTCTAGATGGTGAAAGACGGCGTCGAGGTTGGCTTGGAGTCCGCGGATGTTAGCGAATTCCACCTCGAATAGTGCGTTTTGGGGAATGGTCGCAGCGGCCGCTGTGAAACCTCTATTTTTATTTTGCGCTGCCATGATTGGGTTAAAGGGAGACGTGAAGACGGAGCGACATTTGCTGCAGCAGTGAGTGACAAGGCGTAGGGGCTTAGCTTTATCTATGACTGTGTGTTTAGAAGAAAGTCGACCCGCCGGACGGAAGGGCCCCCGTACCCCCCCGAGTATGGCCGCCGGGTCCCCTTCCGGTCACCATCCGACACGACGGACCACATCGGGATAATTGCGCGGCCTGGTAGGGCAGCCTCCCAGGGTGGTTAGGTTAGGTTAGGTTAGGCCCCTATAATATGCCACGGGCAGCTAGCGGCAAGACCGTTTCTACGGGTCTCCCTAGCCGGGGGGTCAACATCCGTCAGCCACACTAGGCACCACGTACCGCCTACTGGTCCCCCCCTGCTGCATCAAACATCGCCCCGGGCCAGGCTGTGCAGCTGCTGAACCCCGAACGCAACCCAACCGGGGCTGGGTTACTTGGGGGGGTTTTCACAACTGCACGGTGGTACCCCCCGGACCAATATTGTACGACCTTGTACCACATGGGAGCCTAGGCCACCATGTGAGTACCTAAATACGCGGAGCCTCGTCCGTTGTTCGGAAGGTGCACCGCGTGCAGGTGAGGTCACTAGGGCCCCTGAGTCTTGTTGTTAGTGGGGCCCCTTAAACCCTAATTTCCGCAAGGCGAGCATTAGGCTCGCGTTCCGCAATCTCTCAATATAGTTTTTTACAATTGAGCCTACGCTCATATTGAGCTCATGCCAAGGGTGTCCTGTCCAGGTTATGCTTTAGTGGAACCGTAAGGTCCTGAACAGAGGGTAGGAATTGGTAGGTACTTACTTAATATAAGAGACAAATTCAATACTCGCCAACATCGGTAGCTTTATTTGTCACAAAAACCTGTATCTGTAACACAATACACGCACTGATTTGGTTCGAGGGACTCACGGATTTGGTTCGCTTCCAGACCATATCCGACAGTCTGTAGATAAAAAAAAATTGCGTGTACTTAGTGTACACACGTAAGAAGTGAAACTTCTTCATAAACTTAATTTTCACCTCACCTTAAATTAAGTCAAAAAGTACAAAAGTCCAAAAGTCCAAAAGTCCAAAAGTCCAAAAGTCCAAAAGTCCAAAAGTCCAAAAGTCCAAAAGTCCAAAAGTCCAAAAGTCCAAAAGTCCAAAAGTCCAAAAGTCCAAAAGTCCAAAAGTCCAAAAGTCCAAAAGTCCAAAGTCCAAAAGTCCAAAAGGCCAAAAGTCCAAAAGTCCCAAAGTCCCAAAGTCCCAAGGTCTCAAGGTCCCAAAGTCCCAAAGTCCCAAAGTCCCAAAGTCCCAAAGTCCCAAAGTCCCAAAGTCCCAAAGTCCCAAAGTCCCAAAGGCCCAAAGGCCAAAAGTCCAAAAGTCCCAAAATCCCAAAGTCCCAAAGTCCCAAAGTCCCAAACTCCCAAACTCCCAAACTCCCAAACTCCCAAACTCCCAAACTCCCCAACTCCCAAAGTCCCAAAGTCCCAAAGTCCCAAAGTCCCAAAGTCCCAAAGTCCCAAAGTCCCAAAGTCCCAAAGTCCCAAAGTTCCAAAGACCCAAAGTACCAAGGTCCCATCTAAAAGTCCAAAAGTCCCAAAGGCCAAAAGTCCCAAAGTCCCAAAGTCCCAAAGTCCCAAAGTCCCAAAGTCCCAAAGTCCCAAAGTCCCAAAGTCCCAAAGTCCCAAAGTCCCAAAGTCCCAAAATCCCAAAGTCCCAAAGTCCCAAAGTCTAAAAGTCTAAAAGTCCAAAACTCCAAAAGTCCCAAAGACCCAAAGTACCAAGGTCCCATCCAAAAGTCCAAAAGCCCAAAAGTCCAAAAGTCCCAAAGTCCCAATGTCCCAAAGTTCCAAAGTCTCAAAGACCCAAAGTACCAAGATCCCATCCAAAAGTCCAAAAGTCCCAAAGTCCCAAAGGCCAAAAGTCCAAAAGTCCCAAAGTTCCAAAGTCCCAAAGACCCAAAGTACCAAGGTCCCATCCAAAAGTCCAAAAGTCCAAAAGTTCAAAAGTTCAAAAGTTCAAAAGTTCAAAAGTTCAAAAGTTCAAAAGTTCAAAAGTCCCAAAGTCTCAAAGTTCCAAAGTACCAAAGACCCAAAGTACCAATGTCCCATCCAAAAGTCCAAAAGCCCAAAAGTCCAAAAACCCTTAAATGACATGCTATCCCTGGATAAAGTACTCTTAATTCGAATCCACCGTGGTGAGGAACAGAACAAAGATGGCGCGTAACCAAAAATCGTGACGTGACGTGACGTGACGCAAATTTTTTTCCAACGCCGATAAAGAAGTTTCACTTCAATAATGTCATCTGGTGGCCAAATATGCATTAAGTTGATAGCTAGAGCAACTTAATGCACACAATTTATACACCAAATTCATGTCTTCGAATTCGCGTCCAAAAACCACCTCCGACTCTAACTTCACGATCATACCACGAACACTTGTACAGCTGCACACACATTTACCCATGTTTTCTCGTGGTACCATTAGTGTAACGAAATAGTGGCACCACGAGAAAGCAGTTCTCCCTCGTGGTCCCTACTTTTTATCTACATTCTGTATATAACTAGGTATGCGCTAATTTTTAAAACAAATGAAGATCAGTGAAACATGTGAAAATTGGAAAAACAAATGAAGATTGACAAAAAATTAAAATCGATAAATTAAATGAAGACTGACTTCCTTGTTTTATTGACTGACTTGTTTTATTTTAAAATTTAATGTTGTACCTATCGAAAAAGTGTATATAAGCAAAAAACATCAAGATTAAAATATTGACATCCGTTTTCGTAATAGGACCACGAGAAACAGTCAGTTGTCCCTCTCGTGGTCCTCGTGATCCGTCTAAATAAGCGTGTAAGGCGACCTTTATGAATCCAGTTTTTAGTTCATTTACCAATGTTCTCAATTTGAAGCCATGCCAAATTAAAAAAGAAAAAGCTGTCAAATACAACAAACGCACCGGATCGCAAAGCAGTGGGCGCTCGCCCTAAGACAGCACGCTCACGCACACAATCATGCGTTAGTACGGCAGTTTTTGTTGCAGTGATCACGAGGCGAGAGGGTTTCTAGGTAGTTAGTATTCTTAGACTATAGTATAGCCAATCTGGACCTACAGCATTCAGGTTCGGGGTTCAGTAAAGAAATTGAATAATAAATAAATAAAATAAATATACTCGGACACTTCACACAACGCTACCTGATCCCAAAGTAAGCTATGAATAACCTGCTTGTGTTATGGGTATCAGACCACGGATATTAATACTTATATACTTTTAAATACATACATATTATACATAGAAACACCCAGACTCTTGAGACAAACATTTATGGGTCACACAAATATTTGTCTCCGGTGGGAATCGAACCCACGACCTCCAGCGCCACAGGCGGTATCACTACCGACTGCGCCACAGAGGCAGACAACCTAAATACCTACCTATTTTGCAGAAGTTCCAAAATGGCATGTTTAAATCAATAATAAGTAGGTACTACATGGGTCACAAGGTTAGACGAAGTTCGCGAGTACTAAGACTTGAACATTCTCACCACAATAGATGAAATAGAAAAATAAACATATTTTAGACTGACTCACTGATCGCTACTGAGGGAAAGTTTCACCTTGTGGTACTGGTAAGTACGCTCAGACTATTCATGGTTGTAGAAAGAGTTCATGGTGCTCATTATTTTTTCTAAGCTTAAACTGGGATTTTGCTAAATCTCCCGACCCTATACGAATCATTCGAGTCGATGCTTGATAAATTGTTCTGTCGCCTAATCAAACAGTGTTGCAACTTGCAAACAAACGTTTTTAAGCTGCGATGACCATCGGTCCTTCTGGTGGGCCGTATGCTTGTCTGCTACCTTAGTGGTATTAAAAAAAACAATTTACGCAGCCACTGAAGAGGGGCTAAGTAAGGGTAAGGGGGCGCCCTGCTGTTATAGCTTAGCAAACTCGTACGCGCACCTCCCATAGAGCGCACGAGGGGTCGGGAGACGTAGCTGATCACGAACAACACGAGTTAAGATACGAATTTATCAGTAGATTATGGTAACACAATATCACGGTACTCGTGATGAACTAACAGACCGACTGAATATTATATTGTCCCGTTTTTTACCCTTTGGGTACACTAAAAATATAGGGAGCGAAGTGCGAGTCGGACTCGCAAGCGCTGGGTTCCGTACCCAAAAACGACATTTTACCTCACAGTTTTTTTTTGGTTCTGGTAGCTCGCGAGGTCTAGGTACTCTTTGCAGAAGTACTTGTAATATCTATATATATAAAAATGTTGTGTGCGTTTAAGTATCTATTTAAAACTCAAAATTTACTGAATCGACTGAGCTCAAAATTGGACACGATATACAATAGGATTCAGAGATGGTTTTAGGCTTCTTTATACACTTTTATCATAACAGCAATAAGAATAAAATAGCTTTAAAAAGTGATTTTACTAATAGATGGCGCTGATCGTTTTTTTTAAAATTATATTCTGCCAGCTTCAGAACAAAATATTATAAACAACCTATTTAGAAGGTACCTACCCACTGATCTGTATTATTACCACACTGGATAGGTGGCTGTCAAACTAAAGTTATGCCTTCTTAATTCTCGCCATTGTGGCGCTGAAATCAGCAGCGCTGGTTCAGAGAACTAAAATTAGTGATGTGCCAAACTTTCTTGAACTGACGCGTATCGATAGATTTAATTTGAAATGAAAACATTTTTAGTATATACACTCATTTGCAAAAAAAACGGGCGGTTTTGATTTTCATTCATCTTTAAAAAGATACAATACCAAAAAGGTATATACTTTAAGGTAAATAAAGGTATATAAGGTGTTCGCGATGAACAAAAGAAAAGATTTTTTATGCTGGTTGAAATTGTTTTATTTGGTTTCGTAGGTAGAAATTACAGCAAGATGGTGTGCAGTCTGTAGGCGTGACGGTTGTGTGTAATTGAATGAGTAGTGATTGGATATGCGTATGTGACAGGTAGGTGACGTAGGTGTGTAAAGCGAATGATTTATGGAAAGTATGACTCGATATAAGCTAAGTACGCTTAGTTAGGCGATTAATGTGTAGTAGTGTTGACAAAGCGCAAATCGGCGTCAACATAAGGTATATATGTATATTTCATATTCTTCAGTTAATTTGATGCATTTATCATTGTCCATTTCACCACGAAGTGAGCGTATATATATATCATGCGCCATAGAAATAGAAAGGGAGTTATGTGTAAAAAAAAAATTATTAATCATTTATTTATTTTACACTTTATTGTAAAACTATGGTACACTAGCGGACGGTATACTATTTATTAACCGGGAAGTTCTTGTGTAATGCTTATAATAACATTTAACATCAAAATGATTAGAACACAGACGATCGCTTGAATTTGGACTCCCATGTTGCCAAGCCATGCACTTCTGATTTTTGGATCAGTTGGAAATCTGCAATAAAATAAACATACATCAATAGAGTAAAAAACATTATGTAGTAAGTATTACCCACACAAGTTAATGTCAGAATATAAGTTAAATAAATATTACTAATAAGATTTTGTTTGGTTGATACCATTATTATATATTGAAGCGCTCGTGGCCCCGCGGACTCAGTGTTCTGTAAATAATCACTGCAGTAAGCAACTTTCACTATCGCCAGTCCTTGGATGGGTGACCATTCTGGTGACCATTCTGGTGACCACTTTGACACATTTATTTGAGCGTTTCCGTTCTTCGGAAGGCACGTTAATCAGTTGGTCCCGGTTGTCAGTAAAATGGCAGTCGTTAAGCCATGTTGAAGGCCTTTTGGGCGGCTTGAAAAATTTCAACAGCGCTTGTCCATCTCAACACGGCAATACAGCTCACCAATTGTTACGTGGGACAAATTCTAAAATGGTGAAATGTGGGCATATAGTATGCCTCTGCCTACCCCTTCGGGGATGAAGGCGTGACCATATGTAATGTCAAATGATACCATTATTAGACATATTTCTTATAAAGAAAAGTTTTCGATCACATCAGACCATGATCAAGTTTATCGATACGACAACATGGACATCACTAAACGAAATTAAAATCCTATTTTTGTGCTTAAAAATAATTTAATCTCACCTATATATTATTCTTATACATATTTTGTAAATAATCAAGCATTTTACATGTAGGTCAGGCTGATTTAATGATAAAAATTACAAAAATTCAACTTACCTGTGAAATCTAATGTTGCTCCCATTTTGAAGCTAATTTTGCAAAACACACATTTCACCATGTCTATTGCTTTTTTTGTTGAAGCAAAGAGGTTTTGGTTTATTGTTAAATTCTCATTGCATATTGATAGAAAAATAAATGGTTTTTGAATTTGGTAATATCATGTAGGTATGAAGACTTGAGAATGTCAATGGTGTAAGAAAAAATATGTTTAAGATTTTTCTTTGATATAATTATTATTGTGTTGTTGTAAATATTCACGTATTCAATGTCATTGTTAAACTGAAATATGTATATCCTTGCTTGAGCACCCAGGAGTGTGGTGCAAAATAAATACGTATTATAACTATATGTATTTCCTCTGTGCAACCTTCAACAAGGTCCTCCAACGAGAATCTCCATCAGGTTATGGTAAGCCAGCATTAAAGGAATTACTATCACAATGTTTAACACTGGGAATAGAAATTCAGCTGTAAGCACAGTAAGCTCGAGTGAAAGAGCTAGTTCGTCCCAAGGAAGTAACATGAGTTCAGTACTACCAGCTATAGAGAAATTAGACGGCAATACTGATTACAATACGTGGAAGTTCATGATGGAACTTTATCTGATCCATGAAGATTTATGGACATTTACAATGACAACACCGGATGCTAGTGATGTGCCAGGTTTAAAAATGGATCAAAAGGCAAGAGCAAAAATTTGTTTGATGGTAAAACCACATTGTCTGGTCCATGTGCGTCATGCAAAGAGTGCTAAGGATGCATGGGAAAGCCTGAAGGGTGCCTTTGAGGATAAGGGTCTAAATAATAGATGCAGGCTACTTTCTAAACTGGTCAATATTAAATTGGAACAATTCTCCACAGTACGTGATTATGTGACAGCCATGATGACGGTAGCGCAACAGCTGTATGATTTAGGCAAAGAAGTGGATGACGAACTTCTTGCTACCTTAATGTTACAAGGGTTGACAGAGACATTCCAACCCATGAGACTGGCAATAGAAAATACAAATATAGTTTTGACAACAGATTACATTAGAGCTAAGCTGTTTCAAATGGAAGACGCATATCAAGCAGGTTCTAGTACTGCGAGCAACGCTTTACAAGCAAAAAATAAATATCTAAAACCAAAGCAGAGAAATGCTGTGAGAACTAAACAAATAAAATGTTTTTTTTGCGATGGACTACACAAAGCCAGGGAATGTCCGAGAAATCCAAAGACAAAGAAAGATGCTTTGACGTCATTGGCGATGGCAACTGCAGGGAAACAAGGACATGGAGAGTGGATTCTTGACTCTGGAGCTTCTAACCATATGACGAATAGAAGAGATTGGTTAACGGACTTTAAGGTGTTAGATAAAAAAATAGAGATAGCTTGTGCAAATGGAGAAACAGTATATGGTGTAGCTATTGGTAATGTTGTTAATAGAGAGATGGACGTGTCAATTAGAGATGTATTGTACGTACCTGGGTTATCAGCTAATCTATTAAGTGTGAGCACGATAGTAAGTAGAAATCTAAGTATATTTTTTGATAAAACTGGTTTTAAGATAATGAAAGCGGATGGATGCTGTGTAACTGGAGATGTTTCGCATGCAGGTGCTGTAGAGAATGGTGTGTATAAGATTCAATACTGTTCACAGGAGGTGGCATTAACTTCAGCTATTTCCGATACTACGATGCTGTGGCATAGGCGAATGGGACACCTTGGTATACGAAACCTTCAATTATTAAAAAGTAAGATGGCACAAGGGGTAAGTTTTTCCGATACCATATCTAAGCTTGAGTGTGAAGCCTGTGTTATGGGAAAACAAACAAAGAATCCATTTAAAAGGGTTTCAGGTGCTAACAGAGCAAAAAATGTCTTAGAACTAGTTCACACAGATGTGTGTGGTCCAATGAGTGAAAGTTCTTATGCGGGTTATAGATATTTTCTGACTTTCATTGATGACCTAACTCGAAAAACCTTTGTTTATTTTTTAAGAAATAAAGGAGAGGTTTTTGACAAATTTTCGGAATTTGTGAAATTGACAGAACGTCAAACTGGTAAACAGTTGAGAATTATCCGGTCTGATAATGGCAAAGAGTTTGTCAATAAGAGGATGGATGAATTCTGCAAAGCAAGGGGCATTCGTCATCAGCTGACAGTTGAATATACTCCCGAGCAAAACGGTGTAGCAGAACGTGCAAACAGAACTATTACTGAAAAAGCTAGAACTATGCTGGAAGAAGCTGGTTTAGGTAAGAAACTGTGGGCAGAGGCAGTTAGTACTGCAGTTTATTTAAAAAATAGATCGCCCACTGTTGCTTTAAAAAGTAAGGTTCCAGAGGAGGCCTGGACTGGTAGAAAAGTAGATCTTAGCTCCATCAGAGTTTTTGGATGCAAGGCTTTTCTTCACATTCCAGATCAAAAGCGCAGAAAATGGGACTGTAAGAGTAAAGCTTTAGTTCATGTTGGCTACTGCGAAGAAACAAAAGGTTATCGCTTAGTTGATCCAGCAACTGGCGAGCTGCGTAAAGGCAGAGATGTTGTGTTCTTCGAGAGTCAAATGTATGAAAGCAAAGAAGGTACACCTTTAGATCAAGCTGTTCCATTGACAGAAACGGTCAGTGAACTGGATGAAGTTTCAGAGACAAATCAGAAGGAACAAAGTCCAGTACATTTTGAAATTCAGGTAGATTCTGAGTCCAGAAACTTAGTGGCTGGACATGAGGTTGTAGAAGGTGACGATGACGAGTGGGCAACATCTGATGAAAGAGAGGAGTCAGAAGTTGAAGATGCCAAGTCAGATCATGATGATGGTCAGTCGGGTAGAAGATACCCTCAGCGTCAAAGGACTGCTAAACAATTTCCAGATTTTGTTACCTATCAAGCTACTACTATGTCCGAAGATCCTTTATCGGTCAAGGATGCATTGTCCAGAGAGGATGGAGCAAAGTGGTAAGTCGCAATTGAGGAGGAGCTGGAAGCTCTTAAGAAAAATAAAACGTGGACACTTGTAAAGCCACCACAGTCTAGCAACATCGTTGATTCTAAATGGATATTTAGAATCAAAGAAGAGATGGGGGGAAAGATTAGATATAAAGCACGACTTGTTGCAAGAGGCTTCAGTCAATGCAGAGGCATTGATTATTTTGATACGTTTTCACCAGTAGTCAGACACAGTTCTTTAAGAGTTTTAATAGCTTTGGCGACTCGATTGGGATTACAAATTGATCAAATGGATGTGAAAACGGCATTTTTAAATGGTGATCTGTCCGAAGTTGTTTATATGAAACAACCAGAAGGATTTGAAGTAAAAGGCAAGGAAGATTACGTCTGTCTGTTACAAAAATCACTTTACGGACTCAAGCAGGCTCCGAGAGCATGGAATGCCAAGCTTCATTCCGTACTAATGTGTTATAATTTTAAGAGATCATAAAATGAACCATGCGTCTATATACAATCCAAGGATGGTAAAATAATCATCATTGCAGTATATGTAGATGACATTCTGATTTTTTGGAATAATGAAAAAGAAATGATCAAGGTGAAGAGTCACCTGAAATCACACTTTGATATGAAAGATCTTGGTAAAGCAGAGTTAATGCTTGGAATCCAAATTGAACAAGATCATAAGGGAATTAAGCTACATCAAGAGAAATATGTAGATAAAGTCTTGAGAGCTTTTCATATGGTAGACTGCAAGCCAGTAGTCACGCCGGCAGTACCAGGACAAAGATTAGAGAAGCCTGTACATAGCTGACGACCAGATATGAATATTCCATATCGATCATTAATAGGTTCGCTTATGTACTTGGCAGTGTGTACAAGACCAGATATAGCTCATGTGGTTAATTACTTAAGTCAGTTCAATGAGTGTAACGAGGAGCAACATTGGATTGCTGCTAAGCGAGTACTACGGTATCTGAAAGGTACAAAGAGTTTTGGCTTGAGATACATCAGACAAAAACCGCTAGATTTGATAGAGGCTTTCGCTGATGCTGATTATGCTGGAGATAGCGATCGTCGTTCATATTCTGGCTCAGTATTCCTTATTCAAGGAGGAGCTGTTTCGTGGCAGAGTACTAAACAGCGGACAGTGGCTCTTAGCACTGCTGAGGCAGAATACGTGTCACTATCTGAGGCAGCTAAAGAAGCTGTATTCCTCAGAAGGTTTATAGCAGAGGTGATTGGTGAGGATATAGAGAAGGCAATTACAATTTTTTCAGATAGCCAGTCAGCCATTGCTATTGCCAACAATCCGGTGCATCATCAACGTACCAAACATGTTGATATCAGATATCATTTTGTGCGGAATGCTGTTGAATCTGATATCATAAAATTGGAGTATCGACAAACTGAGAGAATGGTAGCCGATGCTTTAACGAAACCGCTACCTAAAGGCAAATTTGAATGGTGCGTTAATGGTATGGGTTTAGGAGTGTGAAAGGTTCTAGTGAATGGTCATAATATGAATGAGATATAACGGAGGAGTGTTGAAGCAAAGAGGTTTTGGTTTATTGTTAAATTCTCATTGCATATTGATAGAAAAAGAAATGGTTTTTGAATTTGGTAATATCATGTATGAAGACTTGAGAATGTCAATGGTGTAAGAAAAAATATGTTTAAGATTTTTCTTTGATATAATTATTATTGTGTTGTTGTAAATATTCACGTATTCAATGTCATTGTTAAACTGAAATATGTATATCCTTGCTTGAGCACCCAGGAGTGTGGTGCAAAATAAATACGTATTATAACTATATGTATTTCCTCTGTGCAACCTTCAACAAGGTCCTCCAACGAGAATCTCCATCATTTTTGTAACCACACAAAGCCTCACTACTTATTGTACGTCTGTGACTAAACTGCACAAAAGTCCCTAGATTACAAAATAATTCGTAATTCCCGGCGCGATACGGGAAGTCATTTGCATGATACGTCAGATTTAGTTCCTTGAACCAACTCTAGAGGCGTTTCAAATCGGCACAAATAATTCGCTGTCATTTGTATGAGACAGCACAGCCAATCCAGTGGTAATAATACAGATCAGTGTACCTACCAGATTAATGTTTTTTAAGAGAAGTTTGATTGCGGCCTCCTTGCATTCAGAATAATAAAAGAGAGTACTTACCTAATATAGAGGTCAGATAATATCTGACCTCTATATTAGGTAAGTACTACCAAAAAGTTCAAAAATAACATGCAAAACATATTATGTTTTGCATGTTATTTTTGAACTTTTTGGACATTCGGAATTTTGGAGTTTTGGACTTTAGACTTTTGCAATTTTGCAATTTTGGAGTTTTGGAGATAGGGAGTTTTGGACTTTTAGAATTTTAGACTTTGGAGTTTTGAACTTTGGACTTTTGGCCTATTGGACTTTTGAACTTTCGGAGTTTTGGGCTTTTGACCTTTTGGACTTTTGGAGTTGGAGTTTAGGAGTTGTAGAGTTTTGGACTTTGGACTCTTGGAGCTTTGAACATTTGGACTTTGGACTTTTGGACTATTATACTTATGTAGTTTTGGAATTTTGGAGCTTGGACTTTAGACTTTGGACTTTTGGAATTTTGGAGTTTTGGAGTTTTGGAGTTATGGAGATTTGGACTTTTGGACTTTTAGAATTTGAGACTTTTAGACTTTAGAGTTTTGAACTTTTGGACTATTGGACTATTGGACTTTGGACTTTTAGACTTTGTAGTTTTGGACTTTGGGCTTTTGGGAGTTATGGAGATTTGGACTTTTGGACTTTTAGAATTTGAGACTTTTAGACTTTGGAGTTTTGAACTTTTGGACTTTGGACTTTTGGACTATTGGACTTCGGACTTTTAGACTTTTAGACCTTGTAGTTTTGGACTTTGTGCTTTTGTACTATTGGGCTTTTGGACTTTTTGAGTTTTTCACTTTGAACTTTTGAACTTTTGGACTACTAACTCCTATGTATATTTCATGGTATTTCTTTCAAAAAATAAGGTCACGAAGAAGTTCACTTCTTACGTGTGTACAATAGTACACGCACACATTTTTTTTAAATGTACCCATTATTTAGTTTGTTACCTACTCATTTCTCATAGGTAGGTACATAAAACCACCCTAGAAAAGTCGCAGCGAAGCGTGGCAGGGTACCGCTAGTTAGTAATAGTAATAATAGTAATTAGTAATATTAGTAGGGATATACTCAACTTCTATGTCGGTATTTTTTTTTTGCCATAATGAAGCCACATTACTAGCGTGTAAAATAGGCTAATAGGTCCCAGAGACGATCATGCCTTGCAATTGTCAATCACGTAAAATATGAATGGAAGTTGCTTCAGTGTGCGTGATTGCTTTGCATGTGTGTGTGCATCGACGTATATGTGCACATGAAATTCTACGTTATTGACAATCGCCAATTGATCATGTCGGGACCCCTTAAGTATACTATATGCCTGTATTCCCACGGAAACAAAAACTACGTACGCAGGTGAAACCACATGATGTAAACTGATATTAAAATAACTTCCTTAAAAACATTACCTTCCTTTCTTCGGCAGTTCGGGTAAAAAAGGCTGTTGACGTCGCTTTTATAATAAGATCTACATGGAGTAGCAGGCCAAATTTTATACGCCTTCTCTGTAATATTTGTATATTTCAGAGATAGCTTATAAAATTTTGCCTGTAGGTACATAATTTAATATTATAATTTAACAGTAAAATCATTTAAATTATATCTACATTAAAATTAATAAAGACAATACCTTTCGATTCCCACGGGAGACAAATATTTGTGGGACCCATAAATGTTTGTCTCAAGAGTCTGGGTGTTTTTATGTAGGTATAATATGTATGTATTTAAAAGTATATACCTAAGTATTAATATCCGTGGTCTGATACCCATAACACAAGCAGGTTATTCCTAGCTTACTTTGGGATCAGATAGCGTTGTGATTGTGAGAGATGTCCGTGAATATTTATTTATTTTTATTTATTATTATACCTATTAAGAGAATTTGTCAACTATAGCATATTCTACCGACATGTTTTAGTCATGAAAAGATTTAATCCTAGGTACCACATACCTACGTAGCTATAATACAGGGCGTCCCACGGCTATGCTACATAGAGGGAAAGTATCTTAAATATTGTAGATGGAACAATTCACTGGAAGAAGACATTATTTTAATTTAAAAAACAATTTAAACTGCATTCATAGATTTTTAAATACTTACATAGTTGAGCCGGGAATCGAACCCGCTACACGCAAAAAATAATTATCCTGTAGCTTTATCATACCGATCGAAAGGTTTCACAATAAGGATTTCTTTTTGCTAAGTAATAGGTTTTTTTTTACGTGTGGAAATCCTACATGGATGCCATGCCGGACTCCTACCGACCAAAACCACACGATGCCCTACAACTGTCTACGGCCGGGAGTCCCGGGTAAGCCCTTGGAAGGATGTCCCAGGGCTCTCGGCAGACTTTGGCGAACACTTCAACCTCGCCTATGGGGTTCGGGTGCCATCCTGCGTCTGGAGAGTCGGTTCGGGTGTTAACCCGCTACTTGGGGAAGGGGGGGGGGGGAGTTGGGTACTGTCCCACCACTATCACCACTATGAGGGACAAAGAGATATTCGCCATCGTCTTGGAAGTAATAGGTATATATTATATTATATTTTAACATTTTTAATACAAAACGCACACGATTATCAACATCTTAGTCGTATCTCAAAAGTTAGCGGTTTTGAGTTTATTACACGTCCAGATAATAGATTTTTTTCTCTACAAACTGATAAAACAATTTTATTCATACGTCAACTATTCACCGGTTATTGGTGTCAAAAGTCTTTCTACACTATTCATTCCCTCGCCCGCGCGACCCAGTAATATAGTCACATTTTGATTTAATTTAGTCGCCGCTCGCTGTTCGCCTGGACTGCACGTCATTTTGTGTTTTATTTCACGTTAAGACACGGAATCGAAAACAATGTTGACAAATGTAAGTAATTTAAAGTGTATTATCTTATAGTTGATACTATATGGCTGATTTTTTTCACGACATTATAGTCTAATAAGTTTCATTTCAAGTTATAACTGTCTTAAAGTACACATCATTTTTTACGTAACTTTAACCATTTACACAGCGTACGCATCAATAGCTCTCAGAGGGTACAAAAATTTCCCGTTTTCGAAACATTATTCATGGCTGCTCCGCTCCTAATCGTCTTAGCATGATGTTATATAGTATATAACCGTCCTCAATAAATGAACTATTGACTTATTAAAGAAGTTTTGAAATCCAACATGTATTCTCTGAGATCCTAGCGTTCAAACAAACAAATTCTTTAGCTTTATAATATTAGTATAAAAATTCAAAATTTATGGTGTGAAGTATGGATATTTTAAGAACTCGTTGGGTAATAATAACATACATTTTTCTAAATTATAGCACCATGAACCAAGACCAAGACAGTAATCCCGTCTCTCCCACAAGTCCTCAACACCGCTGGCGCTGACACCTCCCCATAAAAGTTCGACAATTTGCACAAGTGTTGTAAAGTGATATAACGCATAACGTAGAGAAACGTGACTCTTTCATTTTTCGAAAAACTCCAGAGACATTTCTAGTAAAGTCACATTGCTTTATTAGAGAACACTGACTTTGGTTAGGGCTGCTGTACTTGACTGAACTTAGAGGACGAGGGACCATAAAAGTTAATACAAGAATTGGCAGTATGATTTTAAATACCTTCGCCTGCCTTTTGGACGAACAAAGCAACAACAAAAATCCTGTCACACTGTCAAGTAGTGTTGCCGCAATATCGATAGTTTGACTATCGATAGTTGACCTCGAAAATAATCTATAATATCGATTGGTCTATCGATAGTATCGATATTTTCGATAGTACCGATAGTATCGAAGTTCAATATCAAATTTACTATCGATATTATTAATACTATCGATAGTATTATATAACAATTTTTAATACTATCGGTAGTATCGATACTATCTATATTTTTGCGCAATCTATAGCAGCCTGTGATTCAATAGTATTATTTTTATGCACCGTACGTATGTATTTATTTTTTTGTACCGTGGTCTTCTTACGAAATTGCCCTCCTATGGACTGCCCGAGAGTTTATGCGGATGGGTGTCCAGCTTTTTGGCCGGCAGAAGCATAAGGGCCGTCGTTGACGGCAGCTGTTCTGACTGCATGGCCATAAACGCTGGAGTACCACAAGGCTCAGTGTTGTCCCCTACTTTGTTTCTGCTGCATATCAATGACATGTTGTCTAATTGACGGCATTCATTGTTATGCGGACAACAGTACGGGTGACACTTATTACGCGGGCCGTCCCGGTATCTCTCGGGTTGCAGTGGAAGAAAGCCGTGAACAACTTATGTCTGAAATCAAGGCTACTCTCACTACAGTGTCCGATTGGGGTGAACAAAATCTTGTCCAATTCAACCCTACCAAGACACAAGTTTGTGTGTTCACCGCAAAAAAAAACCCATTCACTGTGGCGCCGCCATTTCAGGGCACATCTCTCACCATCTCTTAAAGTATAGGGATACTTGGTGTTGACATCTCCAGTGACGTGCAGTTCCGCAGTCACTTGGAGGGCAAGGCTAAGCTGGCGTCCAGGAAGCTCGGAGTGCTCAGCAGGGAAATAAGAAGAAAGAAAGAAAGAAAATAATTTTTATTTTAGATCACGGCGCACATAGACCAAACAACATTAACCTTTTATAAAAAATAATAAAAACAGAGAAAAACAATGTACTGTACAGGGCGCGGCGGTACTTTACTGCGGCGCAAACACTGCTTCTTTATAAGTCGCAAGTGCGGCCATCAAGACCGCCAGTCGAGCGACCGTGACAGAAACCGTATTGCCAGTCACTGAGCAGGTCGTGTTTTTCAAGGTACCTCAGATAAAAGGAACAACCTAAGATAAAAGGGAGGTAACAGCTATAGGCCTGTAATTGGCCGGGTCGGTTCTATCACCCTTCTTGGGTAAAGGATGCACGTGCGCGATCTTCCACGAAGCTGAGACTTTTTCATAGAATATGAAAGTATGAAAAGACGAGTATGTAAGCGCCGGACACAACTCAAGACCAAACTACCACCGCAGGTATGCCATCTGGCCCACTCGACTTATGAACGGGATCACGGATTGAAGCTCCCGCCTTACGTCCCGCTGACTAAATTTAATTTCTGGAATGGAAGTGCAACACCAGGGTATGCCAGTCTTCGAAGAACCCACGTCGTTCATATTCGAGTTGGAGGTAGAGAGAGCACCCAAAAGGTCGGCTTTCTCCTTGGCACTCTGAGCCAGTCTACCATCCGGTTTAATTAGGGGTGGCAAACCCGACCGACAATTGTTTCTCTAGGCAGTTTTGGCAAGCGACCACAATTCACGACTCCCAGAAAGGCAGTCCACCAGTCCGTATCATCGCTGTGATACCAGTTCAAACACGCGTACTAGTAGATCCGATCCGATCCGATCCCTGTCTTCAAGGTACATATTATACAAACACACCCCAGCTTTTCACCTAAAGCTGTACTCCAGCTTGTAGCCAAGGAACATTAAGTCCGGGCAGGAGATTTGCGTCTCCGTCAAAATAAATAGGATCGGCTGCGCAGATTCCAGGTGGTGGTGGACTACGTTGATGTTCTTGTGTATGTCTCTGATGTGACAAAAGTCCATTTGAAGTGTGGACGACAATGCCTCTGTAAAACGTTTCATATTTTTCTTTTTCCTTGCCATGGTGTTGAGAAAACGGGAATTTAAGAAGGGTGTGTACCGGTGGCGCAAGATACAAAGTGAGGTTACTGCACTCCCAAAAGCCGGCACGTGTGATGCGGTAGATTGGCATGGCGTACGAAAGGGCCTCCAGTCCCCTCTAATGCAGTGGCCGCGTCCACTCCGGTTATCCTCCTCCGGCACGACCACAGCACCAGGGACTTTACACAGGCTGCTGTTTCAGCTCCTGGGTCGGAGATAAATTAATTCTCAGGTTTGGGTCCCGTGCAGCTTGCGGGGGCCCTGTGGTCAACCGTTTCACCGGGTTTCCCTGAAAGCAGACAAGCCTCTGGTCTCACCATCACCCGCATATAACCACCCCAATGAGCTCTGGAACCCTGCTCACCGACGGAGAACACAACCCAACACGAAGCCCGGTTACTATTACCGCTGTCTTCTGCAGAGCGGAGGTACTGCGCCAGGCGGGCTGCTCAAAGAAGGGATTACCGTTATGCCCTCCCTTCTAATGTGGCCTTTTAGTTAATTCCAAAGATATTTGATTTAAGGGAGCTAATTGGAAAAGCAAAATTTACTGTGCCCAAAGGGTGTTGCGTTAGCTCCGTGAAGAAGTAACGCTTATCCCCTCATCCCTGAGGGGTTCTGGTCTGGAGTAAGACATAGGCTATTTAGATAGAAAGAAAGAAAAACAATTTATTTCTGCCAGCTGCAGTAACAAAAGCGTACATTCCAAAAAACAAAAAGAAAGAGATATTTATTAGCTTAGCCTAGCTCTCAATAGAGCTCTTCAACCTAATCCTGTCCTCCCATTTTCGATCCTGAAATTATGCATGCCAGCCAAATGTAGGTAACGCTCTTACAGCGGAGAGTACTTCGCCAGAACTGAGCGATTCAAAAGATCGTTCCTCTGTGGATCTATAAAAGTTTGAAACGACCTGCTCGCGCACGTACTTCTCTCCTCTTACAATCCCGGGTTCTTCAAGCGGAGCGTCAAAAGGAACATCACAGGGTCGCCAACTTGAGGACCACTGTCAGAAGTCTTACGGACTGTGAGAATGGCCCGCAATCGTTAAATGTCGCTATGGCTTCCATCAGTCAATTTGATGAGCTTAATAAAAAAGCATTTTTATCCCGGGAAAACGTTTCCATGGGAAGCGGGAACGGTAACAGGAATTCACGAAGGTGGAACCGCGGACATTGTCTAACTTGCTAGTTTGCTATAACCTTTTATGGGGTTCCGTAGAATAAACCATATTTGCTTGGTGTTCCGTAACCTTAAAAGTTTAGGAAGCCCTGTTTTAGACTACAGACTCCAACCAATACTATTGAAGGAAAGGTCACTATCGATAAAACAAAACTATCGATATTATCGATACTATCGACACTATCGATTGTCATTGCAATGTTCAGCATCAATAGTATTAATACTATCGATATTATCGATAGTACATTGAGTATTGAAAAACGATTCTATCGATTCTATCGATAGTATTACAGTGTGTCGATAGTATTTATACTAATGGTGCTATCGATACAATCGATAGTATCGACACTATCGATACTATCGATAGAACTATCGATAGGCTAACAATAGTCGACTATCGATAGCCTATCGATATAATATCAATAGTCAACTATCGAGCGGCAACACTACTGTCAAGTGTCTGTCTGTCAGTCAGAAGTGTCAGTGTGAGTCAGGAGAAAAAACTGTTTACTTTTGAAACTTTAGAATAATTTCAAATTATTATATTACTTCTAATTAAAATACTATTGAACTTCAAGTCCGCGAGTGAGGTGATCAAATAAATTGACTATCGTTTATCGTATAATGGCAGATCGTTTAGACGATGTAATTGATTTATCTGAATCTTTTATTCGCGCCGATCATCACGCACTGACTAACCATGTGATTGATTTGGATGCCGATGAATCTGTAATAATTCAATTAGACGATTCTGTTGGTAAATATGACCCCATTATTTATCATTTGTATGAAGTATTCATTGACCATCACACACTTCTTTTCCTAGCTGTAGAAATTTGTGCAATCCTGTACATAAATTTGTGCATGAATGAGTGAAATTGTGGGTAGGGTATTTAAGTTAACTTTATTTTAAAAAAATCTATTGTTTTTAGATATAGCTCAAGAAACTGGTTCAGATGCGTCAACTCCTAATATAATTGACCTAGCTAAGGTTCTACTCATAAAAAATAGCAAGAAAAAGCCCCCTTTGGAAGATATTTGCCAGAAGTATAAGGTATGTACTCTAATGATTACTATTCCATATAATATATATATATCACTAGCTGTGCCTCATGGCTTTGCCTATGACAACAATGAACCTGAAGACATGACTGTATTTACAATAATGTATGGAAAAATGCCGCAGTTTTTGAACGAGGGAGCTGACTACTAAAAAATGCCAAGTGATTAAAAATGTTGTTAATGGCAAACAAACCTATTTAAATCAGTTCATTGCTCTCAGGGTTTTATCAATTACTGAAGCAGCAGAAACCCTGTTGCTATTTTTTGAGGAGTTGCTGTCAACCATTATTTTACCACATTAATGTTGAATGTCCCTTGCAGATTCTTGGTGATTAAGATTAGATGTGCTTGCATATCCATCACACAATTTCTATTGATTTTAACTAAACTTCTATTGGATCATCAGTTTGGCAAAGATGTTTAGTAAACATTACTATCAGAAATTTTGTAAATAGGTGACATAGGGTACCTATTTGTTAAGTTTTGTGACAAATGCTGTTTAATAAGCAGTAGGGTTATTTTTTTTGACAAGATTACATCATTAAATTCATGAATGTCAGCTGCACGCATAAAAAAAGTCACGTTCTGTCTGAGCTTAGCATGCCAGCAAGAGTGTGGAACAAGCGATAGAGAGCATGAACGGCCTAAGCATTTATGTTTTCATAAGATATTAACAAGAAACATTACCATCTTTATTTTTTCATAACATAAAAATGAAAATATCTTTATTCATATAGGTCACAGAGCAACACTTACGAACATCAAGTTATCTGATTTTACATTTAAATGCCAGATTTGCAAGGCAAACCCTGAGAAATATCCTGTAAAGAAAATAGTCAGTGACACTTTTCAAATAGTGTAGCTAGTCGTTTTGTAATACAAAAAAAATAACAATTTAATCTTCGTATGGGACATTTAATAATGCGCCTAGTTAATTAAAGTGAGGCGCAAGCAACTCCATTTCTCTGCATCGTCCAAGTAGTCATCAATAGTCCATCCATTTTATAGACTACTAGCTGATGCCCGCAGCTTCGCCCGCGATGGCGCTGTATGTGAAATTTTGCTGAATTTTTTTGCTATAAACCTCACGGAGCCCAAGACCTTTCCAACGAATGCAAAACCCTGGAAATCGGTTCGTGCGTTCTAAAGTTATAGCGTCAGGAAGGAAAACCCGACTTATTTTTATATAATAGATAATTTAATGCATCTACCTTTCCATGTTTCTGTTGTTTCAGACTGAACAGAAAAATCTGAAAGTAGCTGATAAGGTACCACCTAGAGAAGAACAGGCCAAATTTGGTGAATGCCCAGTATGTTTTGATCCATTAGGTCGAAACCCTTTAGCTTCAACTATATGTGGACATATCTACTGTATGAAGTGTATTGAGAGATATTTAACATTTGACAAACGATGCCCTACGTGTCGGCAGAGTTTAAAGGGAAAATCTTCATATCATCCACTGTATTTAAACAGATAACAAAAGTTTCTAAGGTTAAGGGAAAATATTATACTGACAGACTTTGGAAACGCCTATAAAATAGATTTCTTCCAGTATGACATGTTGGATTAGGCAGGGTGTACATTATACATGCACCAATAATTTCAACTGGGTCAGGGTTATGTGAAATAAGCCATTTCATGAAAAATTTGGATTCTATTTGTACATAATGAGATTAAGTTATAGTTACCACAAAAATATTTTAACAATTCCAAAAGGTTGGGCAACAAAAGGACGTTAAGCGACGGATGTAGTAATTGCGACTTTGGAAACGCCTATAAAATAGATTTCTTTCAGTATGAAATGTTGGATTAGGCAGGGTGTACATTATACATGCACCAATAATTTCAACTGGGTCAGGGTTATGTGAAATAAGCCATTTCATGAAAAATTTGGATTCTATTTGTACATAATGAGATTAAGTTATAGTTACGACAAAAATATTATAACAATTTCAAAAGGTTGGGCAACAAAAGGACATTAAGCGACGGGTGTAGTAACTGCTACTGACAATACTCAGGCCAGAATGGTTAGCTCTAAGGGGCCCCAGTAAAATAATTGTAGTCAAGGCTCACATAGTGATCAATGGAATAATAGGAAACAAGGAATTTATCTTCAGAATCTGTTGGCTAAACACTATAAACTGTGGAAAGAGTGATGTGAGATGTATAAACAATGTAAAATAAATTTTAATGTTTTATGAACTGCCTTTCTTATCATCCTCTATAAGTGTGTGTGTAAGCGTGCCCCTCTTGGAGCCTGCTTTGACAGACGGGAAAGTCTCAGTATGGCGCCAGGTCTCGATAAAGTCCTAGATCGTATCACTCTATAAAACTAAATAAGGATAATATTTAAGGGAGCTCCCATACAGCGAACATGACACAATTTGGTACGGGACCTTGCGTGCGCGAATTCAGCTCCGCACTTGATCCTTTCTTGTCCTACGTTAATTAATAAGAATTATGATTATTGTTTTGACTTCCAACAGAATATAAAATTCTTTTGGAAGTCTATAAGTAGGACTGAAGAGACTACCTCACAATTTAGGCATACCAAAAACAGTTTCGTGATAGGAGAGGATAGTGCACTAAAAAGGTGGAAGGAATATTTTTAAAAAGAGGATCTTCAAGGGATATGTCGGAAATTAATGAACTTGATAAAGAAAGCCGCTTAAATAGGTAGGTATAGAAGAATTGTGGAAGCATTGAACAGTATGAAATTAGGAAAGCCTGCTGGAATTGATAACATTTCTGGCGATGCTGAAAGCGGGACGTGACGTGGTAGCGCGCCAGCTGTACCGTCTTTTTAAACCTTCGGTTGCGAAGTCGCGGAGTGACAGAAGAATGGTGTAAATCTGTCATAGTGCCGCGGTACAGGTAATGGGACGCAGAAAGAGTGCAAAATCTACCGCGGTAGATTTTGCACTCTTGCTGCGTCTTAGTGTCGATGTCGGAGGCAAATTGTACCTATACGAAAGTGTTAATAAAAAGAGTGATGAATGAAATTGAAGGACATTGTGGGATGTACAAATTGTACAAGCAGTATTTAGGAAAGGAAGGAAATGCACGGATCAGATCTTATCCATAAGATGCCTACCCGAAAAGTCCGTTGCATCTTCGTAGACTTGGAAAAGGACTATGACAGAGTGGTGAGGAATGAACTGTAGTCAACACTGTTGTCCATGTATGGAGTGAGTAACAAGTTGATACGAGTATTGAAATCTCTTTATAAAGGCTCCAGTGCTCGTGTAAGGATAAATGGAGCTGGCAAAGACTTATCAAAAGGAAGGGAATGCACGGATCAGATCTTATCCATAAGATGCCTACCTGAAAAGTCCGTTGCATCTTCATAAACTTGGAAAAGGACAGAGTGGTGAGGAATGAACTATAGTCAACACTGTTGCCTATTTAAGGAGTGAGTAACAAGTTGATACGAGTGTTGAAATCTCTTTAGAAAGGCTCTAGTGCTTGTGTAAGGATAAATGGAGCTGGCAAAGACTTAAGACTTATCAAAAAGGTGAGAGACAAGGCTGTGTAGCGTGACCGTGGTTGTTTATCCTATACCTACATGGATAGTTGCTTGAAAGAACTGCAAGAGTGCGCATATGGATAAAATATGAATGAGCTAACCGTCAAATGCCTCTTATACGCCGACGATCAGGCAATACTAGCATAATTGGCGGCGGTGTTGCAGTAGATGGTTATTATTATGCACGCTTAAAAGTAGAGGAATAAATCTTAATGTAAACAAGAAAAAAGTAAAGGTTTTTGAAGAGAGAAAAAGTGTGTAACAGGTGAAAGATTTCGAAATTTGCAAGAGATGGAAAGTGCAAATATGATATTGTAAGAAGAGTTTTGGCAGGAAATCAAATGAATAGAGCCATTCACACCTTTATGACGTATCTAAAAAGAAAATAATCGCTGTACATAGAGGGGTGCTTGTCCCTACTGCATGCATGCCACACTCAACTTTAACTCCATGCATGGTAGTTAAACTTGGGTGTGGCAGAAGATGCATGAAAGTAAAGAAGGATGACCAGGTGACTATGGAAGCTCGTATCACTATGAAGTTTGCTGTGTCTCTATAAAAATGTCTGCATCCTGATGATATTATGCTATATTTTAAGAAATAATAATAAACTATTATATTTAGCACCGGATTTCGTGGCAAATCGTGCATCAAATTAGGTCTTGAATACCCTAATTGTACGCACTTTTCCCATGGAGGGTTAAAAAATACCTAATAATTAGCCCCATTGACATCGAATTATTAAATGTGAGCACTTAATAATTGGTTACCGTTGTGGTATTAATTAATCATCATCATCATCTAAGCGTTGTTCCTGACACAGATGGTTACTCATTCCAATTCACTTAGGTACTCGGAATTAGCATTCCCCTTACCTTTCTTACATGGTCAGAGTGGAAAGACAGTACAGTACTAGGGTTCCACAATCTTCAGGGTTCAGGTCAACATCAACTGCGTGTGGTGTACTTGCTGACCAACCGAGGCTTTGGTGCAGATGCTCCTTGCGATGTTGCAAGAACAAACTGCAGAATCCTTGATGCTCCATCTACTATCAAGTCGTAACACAGGTGCTTAATGAATATTAGTAAAGTGCAGTTAGATAATGAAAACAGCATAAGTAAAAGCATATCAACTACCGGTGAGCGACTCTGGCATTGCTTGCACCCACAAAACTTACTGTAACACAGCTTCAATGAGGATTGATATTTTAATTAATAAATAATAGAATAATACAATAAAGATATTTTATTTTTGGAATAAAGCCTATTGTGACCTGAGTAGTTGAAAACATTTTCCAATGCAAGCAAATATTTAATAAAATACTTCATGTAACCCGACCGGACAGCGACAACGTAAAATAGACTTAAATAAAGGAGAGTGAAAGGAGGGAGCCTGCCACACACCCTCGGTGTGTCAATCCTAATGGTCACAATAGCAAATGTTACCCTTATGATGGTAAGAGGCCCCATACACCTACAATAATATTGATTCTAATAACATTGCATCAATATTTATTTCCGTCCAAGTATATGTCTGTTCAAACATCAATATTACCCCAACAATCATCTCTAATGATCAATATTATATTATTGTACGTGTATGGAGCCTCTAAGGAAGGCCAAACCAAACTCCTGATGGAAAGGATTATCAAAAGCTATAGGAATAACAAAGCATTTTACCATAACTACTAGTATATTAAATTGGAGAGCATATTTTAAAAATTATGTCGAAAATAACACGGTATGCCCGCCCGAATACCGAGTCCGTTGGGAATGTATGCAAACTATAATTATTTAAGGAATGATTACGGGATTAACAGAGGCGGCAGGTAGGTGTTAAACCAATTATTATCTTAATAATAGAATATCTTATGATAGCTACTATCATAAGATATTCTGTTACATAGTTAATATACAGAATTTCTTAACTAATATAAACACAGTTATATTACAGAGTATCTTAAGGTACTGTCATAATCAACAGAGTCAAATAGCAGTGCATTGGGTACTAGTCTCTTAATCAACAGAGTAAGTATAAATTATAAGTAAAAATAAAACAGTCTTGCATTAGCCGGAATGTAAATTCTATGACGGCTCAGCGCTTCTCTCTGTTACATAGTTAATATACAGAGTTTCTTAACTAATATAAACACAGTTATATGACAGAGTATCTTAAGGTACTGTCATAATCAACAGAGTCAAATAGCAGTGCATTGGGTACTAGTCTCTTAATCAACAGAGTAAGTATAAATTATAAGTAAAAATAAAACAGTCTTGCATTAGCCGGAATGTAAATTCTATGACGGCTCAGCGCTTCTCTCTGTTACATAGTTAATATACAGAGTTTCTTAACTAATATAAACACAGTTATATGACAGAGTATCTTAAGGTACTGTCATAATCAACAGAGTCAAATAGCAGTGCATTGGGTACTAGTCTCTTAATCAACAGAGTAAGTATAAATTATAAGTAAAAATAAAACAGTCTTGCATTAGCCGGAATGTAAATTCTATGACGGCTCAGCACTTCTCACATATCTTTGGGCACTAACATATGTTCCATATTGTCACAGTTTCGAAACATGCAATGTCTTGTACAGTTACACATTTATATGTTTGAATTTATTTTTGGTTCCTGATGCCTTACTTGTGGCTGGTACAAAGGTTCTGGCGGTAATGGTAGTGGTGGTGATGGTAGTGATGCTGGTAGTGAAGGTTCAGATGCTGCAGTTGCACTGTCTTCTACCACATTCATGAACCAAATGCTCGGCTTCGTGAAGAGAATGCCGTTGTACAGCCCTTCTAGCTCTCATCCAACATGCTTCACTAGCTTTCTCCAGGTGAGGACCCTGAAAGGAAAAGATATGCTACATTATATGAATTGTTTTAAAGATTATTATTTCATACATAAATATTATTAGAAATTCTCACAAAACATCATCTAGCCCAAATAAAGCTGACTGAATAATAAACTCCAAAAACATCAAATATTTAAGGTTTGTAGAAGACGGGACCAATATCAAAAGATCCAGTGTCCAGGATCCCCAATTAAAGATCATGGATCCATGACCCAAGATTCATGGATCAAGGGTCTATTTTAATAACAGGACAGGACCATTTTTAACAGCATACATAGAAATTATAAGTATGTCTATTGATGCTCTTACATCAAGGCTCCAAACAGCTTACTAGCTAGATATAGTGTGTGAGTTTTGAAGAGTGCATGTTCACGGTGTAAAACAACTGGTTTTACACCGTGAACATGCATTGTGAAAATAGTCATACTATGAAATTAACAAAGCTGACTTTCTGTGAGTACATTAGAAATAACCGATACAGCTATACAGTTGATTATACTAAATTAACTGTAAGTACATACCAAGTGTGGATATATCTCGGTAAGCAGTAAGTTCCTTTCATCACAATCTAGTGGCACTCTTACTGATTTTGTCCGTAGGTAGATTTGCCACAGAAATAACAGATACTTCTATGTCCGAATGCTGGGGCTTCTCCCAGCCCAGTTTCAAGAGCAGCTTGCATCGATTCATAGCACTTTATGCATATGTTATTGTCACGTGATACCTACAACACAAACAGTTTCCATGTGTCAAATTATTCTTATGCAATGCACTCGCAGTTCCTGGGATGCATTTATATCACTGCATTTGTCTAATCTGCATTAAAACAGCTGACTCACACAACATCATATTTGCTACACCTTTGCTTTTTAACTATGATATTTTGTAATATAAATACATAATTATAATCATTACCCTCGAATCTAGTGCTATCTGTAAATGATCTATTGCAGCAGTAAACATTAAAATCGTTCAGTAGTTTTTAGGATCTTGTTCATTAATTAATATACAAATATTTACTGATTCAGTATGTATCACAGTTTTAGTACCTTTTTCACATAAACCCAACATGTATTGTCAAAAAGTGTCTTCTAGGATTGCCAGTAGACCTGGTAAGTTTCAGTGAGAGGCATAACTTATTTTATTTAAAAGCATAATAGGCACATACATACCTATTATACTTTTGATAATCTTCTAATCTGAAGCACACGGTGCCATTTTTAAAACATCATCTCTTTTAGGAACTCCGCTTTGATCACAATAGATCAGTAATGGTCGCAGTGAAACTAGCTTAGGTAGTTGTGCTAGAAAGATTGAACGAAAAATGCGTGCCACCACGGTCGCCAAAGCGCGAGAACGATCGGGCAGATGGCCGCCCTGGTTGCCGTGGCCCTTGAACAACTTGGTCGAGCCCCTGACTAAACAGTCAGCACATTTTTTATTTTTTATGTTATTCACATGTTGGTTGGTAGTAATAAAATAAATACTCACCAGCGTTGGCAAAATCCATGACGGTAATGCAGTGTAACTTAAGTCATTTAAATCCAATAATGACTGCTACTGGCGGAGCGGAGTTATCAATTAAGCGAACAAAAAACACAGCGACGCATTGTAATACAATAAATTAAAAGTTATAACATAAAAAGTACACTCTTTTCACAGCTAAAATCATAAATTCCAAGTACTTTTACTACTAATAAAAGCAATATCTTTATCAACGAAACGGAGTACCGAAATTACCGAATACAATATGGCGGCCGGGCAGCCGAGCCGGCCCGTTTGACGATTTAGTACTGTTATTTAGGGATGCCAACTAAAACTAAATCGATAAAATCAATCGATAGTTTATTTCAAATTAATATAGATTTTTGAAATTATGATTATACCTTAATATATTTTATGATTGCTTTACTTATGTAATTACTTACTATATTTAATCGTAAACATCATCAATCAGATGCGGTGATCAGAACAAGCGTGTACCACATAACTGTGGCCTATGTACTCATTTCTTTAAAACACAAGTTTAGACCGTAATATTCGTACTAAAATATGTGTTTTATTGCACTAATCAATTTGGACGATGCCATTTTTGGGCAAGTCCATTAGCATCGCTCTCGCTCAAGCGCGTACAATATTTCTTTTTTCAATTAATTTATACCGACTTTGGTTATTTAGACCTTAAGCCAAATCTAGATTCCATAATTATATAATATCAGCAGCGTATTCGTGTAGGTCCAAGTTTGAACTAAGTTCTACTCTAGTATAGCGGTGGTACTTTACTAGAATCAAGAGCTTACAAATTAAGGGTGCCTTCAAATTAGAGGCGTGAGGAAGCGCTGCAGTGGTGCCACAGTGGTGAGCTAGACGCGCCACTGCAGCGCTTCTTCACGCCTCTAATTTGAAGGCGCCCTAATACTTATAGATACGTAGACGCAACAGCTATCTGGAACACAGCTCGCGCCACATAACTTTGAGTTTATGAATTTCGTTCGGTCGCGCAGCAATTATGCACGATTAGGTATCACAGGGTGAACTACTGAGCAGCTGAGTCGGGAGGTGCGCCCCTCCCGCCTCAGCAGGTAGAATAAATATATTTGCGAATGGTAATCATAGATATAATATATAGTAAAAGCAATATAAGACAATATCGACGTATATTAAAATGTATCGATTATAGATTTTAATCGATTCATTTATTGTTGAATTATTTATTTTAAGAATATGCCTTACATGTTGGCAACACTGGTCAACAGCCGCCATATTATTAATAGTCGGGGCGGATTCGGCGGGAAACTTTCAGACAAGCATTACATTGTGTTTTAATAATTTTTCAAAACTAGTGTAATTTTGAGTGTTTATGTGTAATTTATGGTGGATTATTAAACATAAAGGTTCGACAACGTGCAAAAGTGTTGGAAAGTGATAAAGCACAGTGAAACGCGAGTTTTTAGGTTTGTCTAGAGTACAGAGTTTGTATAGAGTACAGAGAGTAGTTATAAATGGTAAACAGTCAAATGGTTCTGCTGTAACAATGGGGGTGCCTCAGGGTTCAATTCTGGGACCTTTTCTATTTTTAGTGTACATAAATGATCTCCCTCACCTTATAAGAGACGATCACGAGGTAGTTTTGTTTGCTGATGACACATCTTTAATATTTAAAGTTGAACGTGGACAACGCGATCTTGACGAAGTAAACAATGCCCTCTCTAGGGTAGTCCACTGGTTTAACGCTAATAATTTATTGTTAAACGAAACTAAAACAAAATGTATAAGATTCACCTTGCCAAATGTTAGGCTCGTTAACACCAGTATTAGGATTAGGGATGATCAAGTAGAATTGGTCGATGAAACTGTCTTTCTGGGCATAAAGTTAGACTCCAACTTGCAGTGGGGGCCTCATATCGAGAAAGTCTCGGGCAGACTGAGCTCTGCAGCCTATGCCGTTAAAAAGATCCGACAACTGACAGACATTAGAACAGCGCGTCTTGTCTACTTTAGCTACTTCCACAGTGTCATGACCTATGGCCTACTATTATGGGGTAACGCTGCCGACATCGAATGTATCTTTGTGTTGCAGAAAAGGGCTGTCCGGGCTATCTATGGTATGGGGTTTCGGGAGTCATTAAGAGAAAAGTTTAAGGATATCAACATCCTTACTGTGTATTCACAGTACATATATGAAAACTTATTATATACTCATAAAAATAACAGTAAATTTATTAAAAATAGTGATATCCATAACCTAAACTTAAGAAATAAGAATAAATTGGCTGTACCTAGATTTAGGCTTAATAAAATAAGCAATTCTTTTGCGGGTAATTGTATTCGAATGTACAATACATTGCCGACAGCCATAACAGGTTTGTCAGTTAATAAATTTAAAAAACTAGTAAAGCTTAAATTGTGCCAGAAAGCTTATTATAGCATTAAAGACTTTCTAGAAGACAAGACTGCCTGGCAGTGACACGAATTGCTCCTTTCTGCATTTAAAAAAAAAACTGTATTAGATACTAAGATGAATAAGAGGGACCGGACTGAGTTTCTTGGGGTGTTCTTCTCAGTCTGTAGCATTTCCGAACCCCCGGTAGAGTCACAAAAATTTTGACAAACCTAAATAATTTTTTAAAAATTTCAAAGGGAATAAATTTTATTTTATTTTATTTTATTTTTTATTTTGTCGACGAATTCCACAGCAAGCCCTAGTAAGGTACCACCGCCTTACTAGAGTAGAACGTAGTCCAAACTTGGACATACATGAATACGCTGCTCATATGAAGAATCATAATATGAAAATGATTTATATTATTTTCACAATGAAATTAACTTGACTTTGGCATACTCTCAAACCGAGAAAGTCCAAGAACAAGAAGAAAAAAAAAAAAAAAAAATAGTCGGGGCGGAAAATGCAATAAAAACTATTAAATGTTTTTGTGATTTCCCACGGTGAAACGATGTTTTATTGTTAAATTAAATCGTAAAAGACATTTATCTACTCTGATACTATAATACAAAGATTATAAAATTGAAATCAATACTATTATGACAAACATTACGCACAGGCCAAAAAAAAAGTTTTATTACGATACAGGTCTTGTATGGACACCTATAACATAATAAAACTTTTTAATCATTACGATACACCATAAACAATCTCCAGTTGGAAAAGAAGTTTGAACCTCTACTTTAAAAAAAAATTGTGTCTCCAGAGTAGCGAAAAATCCTAAATCTATGGTCTCCGCAGCCTAAAAAAAAAGAAACACGCATGCGCAATCGATGTTTGCGCCTTGGCGCCAACATTTTACATTTAAATTAAACAAAGTTTGGTTTTGTTAGTAAAATAAATTAGTTTTTGTGTAAAAACATGTCTTAAAGCGAGGATGGTGGTAATTGTACACCACCAGACATTCTGGAAACTGGAATTCTCAAACATGACCATCAACCTGTTACCGGCGAAATCAAGGAGCAACTATATATCACAAAATGAAATCAGGTATTATAGTATGAGAGTAGATAAAGTAGTGTATGACACTGTACATAACTTGGTCTTATAACACTCGTGTGATACTATAAAAAAACTCGCCTACGGCTCGTTTTTTTAAAACACACTCGTGTTATAAGAACCCTCATTATGCAACAGTGTCATAAACTACTATTACAGAAATTAACACAATTTTCGATTTAAAACACGCTTTCATTTTAAGTGATTCCATAAAAAAACAATCCCCTTTAATGCCGTGGAAATAAGAAGTATGCGAAGTATAGCTGGAGTGACATTGATGCATAAAAGAAGGAATAGTGTTATGGGAATATTGCGGCATAACAGGATATGTAGTAACTAAGACAGAAAATGGGATGCTGAGATGGTTCGGACATGTGGAGAGAATGGATGAAAATAGACAGACGAAACAGATTTATGAAGTGAATGGGCAAACTGTCGAGTAGTTTCCGTTCCCGTGGAAATGCGGTATTAAAATATGGCCTATGTCACTATGGGATAGCGTAGCTTCTCAATAGTTAAAGAATTTTTCAAATCGGTTTAGTAGTGTCAGAGCCTGTTCAATGCAAACAATTTAGATGACAAAACAATTCTTTCCTCTATAAAATGTTAGTAAAGATATGAGTACGAAATCACTGGTCACAACGAGACAGTTCCATATTTCATTGTGGGGGACGATCCGACTGCATGTGGCAGAACATGCAGTCGGATCGTCACCACAATGAAATATGGAACTAGCTCATTTCATCCAAAAGGATTGCTCCGGGTGTGGTGGCTACCCTACGCATGGTCATCCGGCAATGCCTGCTGAAAGAGAGCGCGACAGTAGTCACAGTAGTGTAGGTACCTACAATATTTTTTAAAGGAAATAACTGAAAACTGGCTTTACAGATAAGTAAATTATTTATTTAATACTTAAAATCATGAAACGTTTTTATTTGAAGTATTCTTGATCAAGAAGGCCATACCGTGTGTACGAAAATGTTTTTCTAAATCTTCTGGGCCGTTGAATTCCTCCCGACAAATACTGCATTGATTCTCCTGAAGAGGATCATCTGTTATTTCAGTGGTGTTCTGATTCTTCAATAGAGCATTTTCATTAAAACATTGTTTATTTTTAATGTAATCCTCGACGTCTGTAATATTATGTTCAATCACTAAATGTTTGGAAAATGACGGCTTTACAACAAAGCTTTGTCCGCATTCCATACATTGGTAAGCCATGCAAGGATCTCGATGAGATAATATATGCTCTTCAAATATCGATTTTTGCTCGTACCTGCCGCCACACATATTACACTCATGCACTTCGTCTTTCTCATTGTGTGTAGAAGGCGACAAAGATTGCAATTCACTTACTGTGTTCGGAGATGTTGACGATCTATTCAGTTTTCTTTTGGGCACTTTCTGTAAGGTTTTATTTGATTTCGGCCTACCACACGTCCTTCGATGCAAATATTTTTTAATATCTATCCGATTAAGTAATACTTCAGCATCCAAACATCTGTGTGTGCTATGTCTTTCAGCATAATGTTTTTTAACTTCATCCCAGCCTTGCGCTATTTTCTCTAGACATAAAGGACATTTTATATGTTCATCGGTATCGGTTTCTGATACTTCATGAGTTACGTCAGACTCCATTGTAGAGGTGCATTGGAAAGGACATTCCTTGGGCAGTACTTTTATATCACCATATTTGCACTTGTAGGTAAAACTTCTCTTGCATTTTTCACAGCGTTTTACCACACGATACACTGCATTTTTTTTGTTTTGGGACTCATTCCCTACACGGACATTCATTATTTCATTTAAAGCACCTTCTATTAAATTACTCTTATTATGCTGCTTAATGAAATGGGTTAACAAATTAGAAACTTCTTGGAAAGCTGCACCGCAGGCCCAGCATGGAAAAACGTGGGTTCCTTTATGAGTATCCATATGCTGATCATTAAATTTGGAGTTTTGAAGGATGTACCGGCCCGGACATAATTGGCATTGATAAAAAGTTAAAGGTTTAACATAAGCTGTATGTCCTCGTAAATGATTTTCCATTGTTGATTCGCTAAAGCAAGCCACGACACAATGAGGGCACTTATAAACCGCTTTGAGATGAAATTTAGACATATGCTGTTTAGATTCACTGGGATGAAAAAGGATACAGTCCGGTACCGAACATTTAAGTCTAGCTGTTGCACGCATCATTTTAAATCCTTCACAATCGTGGTTATACGGATACTGGACATTTTTAACAATTAAACTAATGCCGCATTCTGTGCAAATAAATGGGGGCCACTTCAGATGAACTCTTATGTGAGTTTTGAATGCGCAAACACTTGGTAATGCAAACAAACAAACTGGACAGGCAAAAACTTCATTGGTATACGGCAAGAAATGACTAGCCCGATCTTTGTATGCGATGCCTGTTATTGTTATGTCCTCTTTACATTCATAACATATGATAGGCGAAGATGAAGGATACACCGTTGGTGTTGCTTTTGCTGAAGTACTGGGTAAGTTTATCTTCGTTTTAAATTGACTTAAAGGCAAAGACTCGACCTTTAAATCTGCCACATTAATTGTAGCAGTCCTGAATGCATGAGATCTTATATGACTAAGTAAATTACACCTGTTATTGAAGATTTTCAGTGTGCAGCAGTGCCGGCACATGTAAGATATTACCACCGATTGGCGATTGACGTGATCATGGTAACTTGACTCCAACATGAATCTGAAAAAAAAAATGCTTATTAAGTATGATGCGATAAGTAACAGTACTTGTACCTAGGTTAATGTAAATCCTTACAATTCATACATATGTTGTAAATGTGAAAGTGTGTCACATACATACCTACATTTTACAGAGTAACATTACGATGTATAATAAATAGGTAAATCCCAAATCAAATTGCATAGATGCAAAAGCTTTAAGACGAATTATGATAGACATCATAACGAGTAAGGGCCTTCGCTAAGTGAAGCCTGCGCACGCGGCAGACACCTGCCTCGCTTGCCTGTACTGGAAAAAAATCCCATGCTTGTACCTAGGTAGGTAGGTACTTGACGACCTCTTTGGTCTAGAGGTGGTAAAGTGTGACGGCGAATCAAGTATTCCCACCACGGGACAAACATTAATGCGATGCGGGCACTGTTCCGCTCAAATAGATTGCAGACCGCATTAGTCAGCACATCATTGAATAGGATGCGCGGTTTGCCAGAAGATGTAAGTTCGAGTCCTAGTTCAAGACCGATATATATTTATTCAATTAAATTTAAAAATCGGCCAAGTGCGAGTCGGACTCTCGCACGAAGGGTACCGTTGTTCCGTATCAAAACACGGCAAAAAGTCACGTTTGTTGTTTAACCCACTTAATTATCTTTATTCTAGTATGTATATAGATTTATAAAAGTATATTATTCTAGATATATTTTTATTGTTGCGGCAACAGAAATACATCATCTGTGAAAATTTCAGCCATCTAACTATTACGGTTCCTGAGATACAGCCTCATGGCGGATAAACGGATAGTAGAGCCTTAGTAATAAATAGGGTCCGGATTTTACCCTCTGGGTACCTACCCATACAAAGACAAGTTACTTAGGTACATCGCTGAGAATAAACCATTGGAGACATTTGAGAAACATGATGCCTAAGAGCACAAAATAATAATACCACTAACATGAATTTCTTTGAACACAAATTCAATTAAGTAGGTAATTATAGTAAATAGAATAGGTTCGGAGTTTGTGTTTTATTGTGTATTTAGAGTTATACCTATAGGTAAGCATGTGTATCAGTTGTCTAGATCCTATAGAACAAGCTTAATTTGGGCTAGGTGGTGTTGTGATATCCCAGAATATTTGTTTACTTATGCCAAATTTTATATGATGTAGGTATGTATTTGGTCACGCCTTTATCTCCGAAGGGGTAGGCAGAGGCATATTATATGCCTACCTAGGGCATATTAAGAGGCATATACTTATGTAGGTATATAAATTTTATAATCATTATAAAATTTTAATTGGTGACATGTAATAATATTAACAATCGAGAGATAATGTACCTACTTTCACATTGATTGTATTACCTAGTTTTATTATATTACCGGCAATCTGTATAATTCAATTATTTTATACAATACCTAGGCAATGTATAGAATACTTACCAGGCAATGTATGAAATGTTTTGAATATTATTCTTCATTTCATACTTTAGATAGGTTATAAACTTTGTTATGGACCGAGTGATTAGTCGGTCATTAGGTATTCATAATGCCTAAGAGTAGGCAATGTTATATTATATTAAATATTCAATTAATCATATTGGCCAGGAATTATACATACTTAATGTCCATCGCCTATTGGGCATCGTAATAATAGTAAGGACCACCACTGAAGCGGAAATAGATAAGCCGACGGGTCATGGGTGACTGCATACATACATACGTACATACATATGGTCACGCCTTTATCCCCGAAGGGGTAGGCAGAGGCATATTATATGCCCACATTTCACCTTTTGTATAATTTGTCCCACGTAATAGGTGGTGAGCCGTATTGCCGTGTTTAAATGGACAGGCGCAGATTGTGACTGCCTGCTGTTGAAATAAAGCCTTCAACTTAGCTTGACGACTGCCATTTTACTGGCAACCGGGACCAACGGCTTAACGTGCCTTTGATTGGTCAGCGTGTGGTACGCGTTTATTTCCCTTCCCGCACCCTGCAATGCAACTTATTATCAAATTGGCCACTTGCCTTAGGTACCACGTATAATGCCCGGTCAATGTGACAAATAATTTGACTGCCTCAGTGGCGTAGTCGGTAGTGATACCGCCTGCGGCGCTATAGGTTGTGGGTTCGATTCCCACCGGAGACAAATATTTGTGTGACCCATAAATGTTTGTCTTAAGAGTCTGGGTGTTTCTATGTATAATATGTATACTGGGTGTTTCTTTTAGGGTGTCAAGCCGCCACTAGCTGGTAGCAGGGTTCCATACCTATCGATTTAACCCCCATGTATGTTCTACGATTTTTTGTAGTTTTCAAGATATAATTTTTTTTCGTTATTTTTCCACGTGGCTTTAAATAGGTAATTACAACTTCTTTTTGGTTCGACTTTTCTTGGATATTTTTTTATTATTATAATGCCTATTGATTGCAGTATTATGGACAAATAATCTCCTTTCTAACTTTGATACAAGATGTAAAAATTTTAATCGATAATAAAAAAATAGGGAATTATGCAGAACATTATATCTCGAAAACTACAAAAAATCGTAGAACATACATGGGGGTTAAATCGATAGGTATGGAACCCTGCTACCAGCTAGTGGCGGCTTGACACCCTAAAAGAAACACCGTGTACCTATATTTAAAAGTATATACCTAAGTAATAATATCCGTGATCTGATACCCATAACACAAGCAGGTTATTCCTAGCTTACTTTGGGATCAGATAGCGTTGTGTGAAATGACCGTGAATATTTATTTATTTAATAATAAAGTTAAGACAAGAATTAATAACTTTGACCAATGTAGCTGGTCATTATGCAAAATGTCCGGGCATTGTACATAATGCCCACATTAAATACTTTGCCCAAATAGCTGGACCATGGGCAATGTGTAACATAAATAGATCTATATGAGATTTAATTTGTATTTTTTTTATATTTGTGGACATTCTCACATAACATCATCTAGCCCATTAATTAAGCTAAATATTATTACCTAGCAACATTAAAACAATCTCGCGACAGCGGCACGCTCGCAAAAGGCGAGCGAGCGTGCTGCTGCTGTCGCCACTGAAAGAGCGCGATAATCAGTTGCAACCTTACCTAACCCTTGTCATATACAGCAGGCAAGCCCCCTCCTTCCTTGCTCTCATATTCGGTACTTACTGTATACTGTATAGAATACCTATATCATCATCAATATCAATATCAATATCAATACATATAATAAAATCGTAACAGGTCGCTGTCTGTACATGAATGATAAATGAGAAAAAATATATGAACGCAATAGAATCCAAAACAATTTTTGCAATTTTTGTCTGTATGTCTGTTTGTCTGTACGTTTGTGCATGCTAATCTCGGCAACCGCTTAACCGATTGCAATGCGGTTTTCTTTATTGTGTTAAGGTTAGCTCCGCTTAACATTTAGTGTTTATTTCATGTCAATCAGTTTATAAATAAAAAAGTTATATCACTTTAAAGAATCATACATAGACTTATGAATCTAAAAGTGGGTAAATCTAAACTGGCGTGTTGGCTTAATCATAAAAGAGCTTAATGATTAAGGTTATTTAAAAAAAAAATCAGTCCGCGCCAAAGGCGTGGACTGAATTGGTTTAGAATAGACTTAATCTTTAAGTTTTTTATGATTAAGCCAACAGGGCAGTTTCACACGCTGCTTGATGAGTCTGATGACTTAAACGAAGTTGCGGGCTCAGCTAGTATTATATTATAAAATAAATAATATTTCATACATTACCTAGGTACTGTATAAAATACCTCAATATACATATTGCCGGTGGCATTAAAGACTAGATTAGATTATATCTTTATTTTATTAAAGAGGTTAAATAAACAGAGTCATCAAGTTCTTACCTAAGGTCCCATACTCAATAACTATGCAGATAAACTTGGCAAAAGTGCCTCTCTTAACTGGGACTTAAATAGGTACAATGGCAGTCGTTCGCTTACTTAAATTATGAATAAAACTTACTTGTCTCCGCAATCAGTACATCCATAGACTCTGTGCTGGTTTGTAGTTTTTATTGCATAGTTAGGAATAGCTTTGGTAAATAGCAAGTTTTTTATACTGAGCTTATCAGATACTGCATCCATTATGGTATATTATTTCTGAAAGGAAGTTCACAATTGGTTGCAGCTTCATTAATCTTAAAAGTGGTCTAAAAAGTTAGTTTTATTGGGTCTATGTATTACTTACTAATACTATCATTTGAAAATGGAATGAAACTATAATGTAAAGGAGTCAAGAATGCAATAATTAGGCAGGTTCCTAGTCATTAAAAACACAACTCAAACAGAATACCTAATGAGCACTAACTTGTACCAGGTAATTTATATTTATGTAAAGCTATAGGTACTAGTAAATGTCGAGTACGACTACAAGATAGATATGCCAGAAGAAAGCTAGGATTAAATGCACTCAACCACTCAACAACTATCAGGGGACCATAATTCATTGTACTCGACACGTAACTGAACAGTTATGGCAGAATCTTTTTACCACGGTATTCATACAAGCCCTATTTTTTTAAATAATACCTAAGAGATAATCGATTACGTAGGTACTTACCTCTCATGCCAAGTTCCATATAAATATTTTAAAATTATGGAATTATAATCATATTCACTTGACAGACGGACACATTGAAGTTAAAAACGCCCTCTGGCGACAACTTTTTATAAAAGTATAGCCATTCGTAAAAAATGTTTGGTGCTGCCAGTGAATTGAGGGTTGGACCATCTCTATTTGGTAGGTAAGTTTTATTTCGATACACACGATACTTTTCTATACTTATTCTTCATTTTCCATATTTTTACCTGTATCATACAAAGACACTGTAGATATCGAATGATTTATTGACGTTCTATCGAAAAATGTGACCATTTTAGTGACCGTCAAAATTATTAATTTATTATTAGTACATACCTAGTGCAGTGCCCTAAGTAAGTACTAACTTGATTAAATGGTCATGAAGAAATTAGTCAAATTGAAATTAAGTAGGTAGGTATATATTTTATTATAGGTACCTACTTAGGTAACATGCGACTTACACCATCAAGATTTGGGAACGTTTATGAATTAAAACCAATGGAGACGTGATCGAAAGTGTTTTTTTTTATAAATAGTAAGTAGGTACCTAGACATATATTATAAAATGTGTGAATGTTCACTTCAATGTAATTTAAGATTATTTTCTCCCTTTCTTACAGGATTAGGTTTATGACGTTACCCGTTTTATATCAACGAATTACCAGTAAAGAAAATCTGGTCATAAAAATGGGAAATGGGTTCTCAAATAAGAGCGTACTTAGGTACTTACCATGCATGTGCTGATATTATTTTTTGGTATCGTATCAGCCAAAGACATGGACAAATTACGTTTTTTTAGCTTTTGATTGTGGCACCGACCGAGGATAAGTAGGTACCTACGTTGTTTAGTTATTGCTCAGGAATACTTAACTTCCATGCCTTCATGGGTGTCGGGAGCCCTGGGGTTAGCCTCCCGAGGGCCTAACCGGGACTCCCGGGTGTAGGCATCTGCCTATCGTGCAGGGCCCTTCCCTCTGGAAGGGCACCGTGTTGACTTAGTCGGTAGGTTTCCGGCATAGCATAATACTACATAATTATTACACCTACCTATACCTATAGGTAGGTAGGTAGGTTGTACCTATGATTATTACGGATACGGAGTAATGGGCTAGCGACACGATCAATTGGCACTTGTCATGCCTCGTTATATAGGAATGGAAGTTGCTTCAGTGTGCGTGATTTCTTTGCATCTGTGTGTGCATCGACGTGTATGTACACATGATATTTAATGTGCATGACAAGTGCAGTTTGACCGTGTCGCTTCGCTAGCCCTTAATAGCAGAGTTTAATATTAGGTATAATAGGTATATATTTCTAATTCTACTATGGTAATAGCACAGTATATATATGTTGTTTAATCAGTATTGTAGCTCCCTACAAACGGTCGAAGCGCAAGCTATACCTACGATTCTCGTTTTCGGCAGGCCTTTCAGCACGCAAGCAGCGTCCGCAGTCGAGATTGTGCCGAGTAGACGAATGGACGCGGTGTGTCTTTTTTTAAATAGTAACCGCGCGTGTTTTATTTACTAAAAAAATTTAAAATGACAACTAGAGTCTATTGTGCTTGTTTTGGTTGCATGAATTCGTCAATAACGCACCCAGAGATAACGTTTTTTAGATTACCTGGAAACTCCGAAAGGTAAGACTATAAATTGATTTTACTAAGTACTAATTGGTACTATACTACTAGTTGACTAAAGTTAAACAAAGTAATTGACACGAGTGAACTAGGTAGTTACATAAAGTAGGTATGTTTGTGTTTAAAGCTAGACTTGTGCTTGCTCAGTCAGTGAACGGTGCGATCCAATATAGTACAATATCCAAAATAAAAAAACTAGTTCAGAACTGTAGTACGTATAGGTAGTTCATTTAGTTCCGTTGTCAGTTCGTAGTTATTTAATTGAGAGCAATGATTTAGGTATGTTTCAAGAGTATTCATTTCTTTGTGGATGACCGATGTTACAGTACACTTTAGCACCGTATGACTTTGATTGACAGCATTTTTGTTACCTTTGATTTTTATTACACGCCTAGAGACAAATATGAACTTCCAAAATTTAACACAACTTGACAATGTACGAAAAGTACTAGTGTACTAGAGACTGACTAGTACTTTCAAATCGAAAAATAGTTTTAATTTTGTAAATCAAAAATTTAACGCAATGATTATAAAGACTAGAATTCCGTGATTCTATCACTGACGAAACATGTGATGAGCCGATTATTATTGTCTACGCCGCCTACTCGTTTTCAAATTTCTATACCCATCTCACTCAATCGTTAGTAGATAACGGGCGCTGCGCCGCCACGCCGCCGCCCCGCGCCGCCATCCGTTGCGGGGATATTATATTATTACTCACAAAGTATTTTTTTTGTTTAAATAAAAAAGGTACATATTTACTTGAAATGAAAGCCGGTTGTCAGTAAAACGACAATCCTGAAGGCTACGTCCGCACAGGCAGGCGGCTTGCTTGGCGCCTAGAGCCTAGTGGCTTGCATTCTGACTACTTGCTAGGTTACACGGTGGCCGCACAGAAAGGTGGTTTGCGTGGTGGGTCGCTAGGTGCCTTGGTCATTTGCTTGCCGACACGTTGACGAGATGCCACTTTCTAAAGTAGCTCTATACTGCTCTATATTGGGTTCATACATATGATCACGCCTTTTATCCACGAAGGGGTAGACAGAGGCATATTAGATGCCCACATTTCACCTTTGAGATTTTGTCCCACGTGGTGAGCCGTATTGCCATTTTGATATGGACAGGCGCAGGTTGTGACTGCCAGCTGTTAAAATATTTCAAGCCGCTTGGCTTACTGCCTCGACTGCCATTTTACTGGCAACCGGGACCAAGGGCTTAACGTGCTTTCCGAAGCACGGAAACGCTCACAAATAAATGTCACAAAGTGGTCACGAGACGGTCACCCATCCTTGACCGGCCACAGTAAATGTTGCTTACGACAGTGATAGTTTACAGAACACTGAGTCCGCGGGGCCACGAGCGGTTCATATTGGGTTCATGACATAAATAAGTCACGGTCAAGTCATGGGGATTTCTATGTTCTATATAGGCAATTGCATAATTTTCACCAAAAAAAATTACGAAGATTTGCGTATGACCAGAGAAACATTTGATCTACCTACTTTTCAGTAAAGTTAAAAAAAATGAACTCATTCGGATACTAATCTTAGAAAAAGCATATCAGCCGAAGGACGACTAGTCGTTACATTGAGGTAAGTAAGTGAAACTCTAAATAGGTACCTACATATTATTTTTATCTATGATGCGATTAATATTTCGTACCTACCTATATTTTTTTTCTTCAAAATGCCTCGCGCCTGGCGACAAAAAACCAACATGTTTGTTTACTTGGATACACGCTAAGCTACTATAACTACTATAACAAAGCGCCAAGCGCGCAGTGCGGCCGGTCGCGAACATTCAAGTATGTTCGTTTTACTAAGCTACTCGCTAGGTGACTCGCTAGGCTCTAGGCACCAAGCAAGCCGCCTGACTGTGCGGACGTAACCTACAAATTGAAGGCCTTGTGGGCGGATTGAAAAAAAAACAACTGCATTAGGCTCACTATCTATTACGCGTACGTAAAACTATAAGGTAAAATGTGGGCGTATACTATGCCTCTGCCTGCACCTTCCGTGACAATATGAATGGATGTACCTATGTACCTACATATTTACAATCGCAATACTAAATAGAAAGTCAAAGTAGGCACAAATTATTATGATGCTGTAGGTGGGCAGCCCTATCGCATGCTTACGTACCGCGCGGCTGTAGGCATTTATTTCTAAAATCCGGCCGAGTCAAACTACAGTATACAGTGGTAATAGTCCCTTTACTACGATGCGGTGTAGGTACCTATTTAATCATCACCGATATTTTCATTTACATACCTACACACAAATGTAGTCACGCCTTTATCTTCAAAAAGGGGTAGGCAAAGGTATAGTAAAGGTCCAAATTTCACCTCCTTTTTTATCCCACTAAGGTGACAGACAAGCTTACGGTCCACCTAAATCCGAGGTGCTACATAGGTACACACTGCTGACCCAGGCGCAGGCTGTGACGGACGATCCAATGTTAAAACATGTGACACGGGACATTCACTTTAGGCACTCTGGCGGGCGGTGATTCACATTCACTCATGCATTCAAACACACACACGGTCACCCATCCAAGGACCAGCTATAGCGAAAGTTGCTTACTGCAGTGATCGTTTGCACTACACTTAATCTGCGCGGCTACGATTTACATTTAGCATATTACACCACCACCATCTGACCATCGATATTTTTATCCTTTGTATGACCATATGTTATCAGTCATTTGTAAAACTGATATGGACTGCGTCTCGACAATGCATTCCACGAGGATGTCGCACTTCCTACGTCCCGGGCCTTAAGAATGAATCCGCCAAGCTGTTCGACGAATACCAGTCTCTGCACAGCGAAAACCCCTTCTCGGCAGAAGCAATACAGAAGGGAGAGCAACTTATGCATGCCGTAGCTGAGGGTCGCAGGGACAAGTGGATGCAACTGGTTGCTAATGTCGACATGACACATACCAGCAAAAAGGCATGGGGAGCTGTGAGGAGACTCACCGATGACCCACCAGCCGCTGTCAACCCCGGTCAAGTGACGCCAGACCAAGTGGCACACCAACTTCTCCTAAATGGAAAGCCACAATACCGCTTACCCAAGATCCCAAAACACCGAAAGTCATCTCAGTATGTTAACGAAATTAGTCAGCCCTTTACACTTCAAGAAATTACAGACACTATAAAAATATTGAAAACGGGTAAAGCGGCAGGTGTGGACGATATCACCGTCGACCAAATAAAACATTTTGGTCCCGGAGTGGTGTCCTGGCTTCTTGCTCTCTTTAACAACTGCCTAAAATTCCTTAGGATACCAAAACAGTGGCGAAGAGCAAAGGTCATAGCGCTCCTCAAGCCTGGCAAGAGTCCCAATGACCCTAAAAATTACCGCCCCATTTCACTGCTGTGCCACACCTTCAAGATGTTCGAGAGGATGTTACTGGCCCGCCTAACACCAATACTGGAGAATAATCTCATAGCCGAACAGGCCGGATTTAGACCCGGTAAATCGTGCACCAGCCAAATCTTGAACCTCACACAGCACATACAGTTTGTCTATAAAGTCGTGAAATTAAATGAGGGCGCTGCTGAATGCATGTATGCAACCCTATATAGTACGACCAAAATGATTTTGATACGAGGAGTTCGTTCCGAGTAAAATCTTACTAATATTATAAATGCGACAGTTTGTGAGTGTGGATGTTTATTACTCTTACACGCTCGAACGGTTAAAGGGATCTGGCTGAAATTTGGTACAGGGATACATTATAATCTGGAATAACCATGGCTACTTTTTATTCCGGGAATAAGTTCTTACGGGAAGCGGGAACGGGAACAATACAAATATTATAAATGCGAAAGCTTATGAGTGTGGATGTGAGACTCTTTCACGCTCGAACAGTTGAACTGATCTGGCTGAAATTTGGTACAGGGATACATTATAGTCTGGAATAACACATAGGCTACTTTTCATCCCGGGAATAAGTTCCTAACGAGAACAAATTCGACACGGTCGAAGCTGCGGGCATCAGCTAGTGAGTTAATAAATAAAACACATTATACATTTTTAATTTTGTTTCTGTTTTATTGAATCAGATCCAGAATAAAGTTATTGAACCAGATCCAGAAGCCCCGGTCTAATAGCGTCTTACAACCCACCAGCAGGTGCCTAGCAGTCCCAATTGCTTTGCCACAATCATGTAATTACATGTTTTATCTGTAACTTTCCCCCATCTGACAAGGATTTTTTTGGCGCAGTGCTCAAATATTAAAATCGTCTATTTCTTTCTTTGCCGACCTTTTCTGTGTTTACCAGGAGTTTCAAACTTTCCTTCATTATTAAAACCTTCGTTAACTATTCGCCTAACTGTACTCTCTGATTTTCCTGAAAAGAGTAAAAAAAGAAAATTAATTACCTAGTGGAAACCAACTATTGACATAAAGCAATTAATTGAAAATAAAAATTGGTAGAAAACCAGATTGAACTGAGTATCAAAAATGTAGGTCGTACTATAAAATAACCATGTTGTTCTAACCACTGACTTACATTATAGGTAGATTGTAAGTTTGATTCTAACCTAAAAATATGTAAACAATGCCTTTTTTTGGAACGAAGTTCCTTATCGCGCGTTGTGAAAGGGGGCTAGACGGAAAAAATTCTTACGAAAAATGGTCACGACACTTTTTTAACCGACTTCAAAAAAGGAGGTTACTCAATTCGGCCGTTTATATGTTTATGGAGGGTAGAGGTACCTCTACCCTCCTTTAATATGGGGGTAATATGGGTGGGGGGGATTTAATATGGGGGGAGGGAGGGAGAGGGGGGGGAAGGGGGTGGAAAGGGGTTGGGGGTTTGTTTTTGTTTTTGTTTTTGTTTTTGTTTTTGTTTTTGTTTTTGTTTTTGTTTTTGTTTTTGTTTTTGTTTTTGTTTTTGTTTTTGTTTTTGTTTTTGTTTTTGTTTTTGTTTTTGTTTTTGTTTTTGTTTTTGTTTTTGTTTTTGTTTTTGTTTTTGTTTTTGTTTTTGTTTTTGTTTTTGTTTTTGTTTTTGTTTTTGTTTTTGTTTTTGTTTTTGTTTTTGTTTTTGTTTTTGTTTTTGTTTTTGTTTTTGTTTTTGTTTTTGTTTTTGTTTTTGTTTTTGTTTTTGTTTTTGTTTTTGTTTTTGTTTTTGTTTTTGTTTTTGTTTTTGTTTTTGTTTTTGTTTTTGTTTTTGTTTTTGTTTTTGTTTTTGTTTTTGTTTTTGTTTTTGTTTTTGTTTTTGTTTTTGTTTTTGTTTTTGTTTTTGTTTTTGTTTTTGTTTTTGTTTTTGTTTTTGTTTTTGTTTTTGTTTTTGTTTTTGTTTTTGTTTTTGTTTTTGTTTTTGTTTTTGTTTTTGTTTTTGTTTTTGTTTTTGTTTTTGTTTTTGTTTTTGTTTTTGTTTTTGTTTTTGTTTTTGTTTTTGTTTTTGTTTTTGTTTTTGTTTTTGTTTTTGTTTTTGTTTTTGTTTTTGTTTTTGTTTTTGTTTTTGTTTTTGTTTTTGTTTTTGTTTTTGTTTTTGTTTTTGTTTTTGTTTTTGTTTTTGTTTTTGTTTTTGTTTTTGTTTTTGTTTTTGTTTTTGTTTTTGTTTTTGTTTTTGTTTTTGTTTTTGTTTTTGTTTTTGTTTTTGTTTTTGTTTTTGTTTTTGTTTTTGTTTTTGTTTTTGTTTTTGTTTTTGTTTTTGTTTTTGTTTTTGTTTTTGTTTTTGTTTTTGTTTTTGTTTTTGTTTTTGTTTTTGTTTTTGTTTTTGTTTTTGTTTTTGTTTTTGTTTTTGTTTTTGTTTTTGTTTTTGTTTTTGTTTTTGTTTTTGTTTTTGTTTTTGTTTTTGTTTTTGTTTTTGTTTTTGTTTTTGTTTTTGTTTTTGTTTTTGTTTTTGTTTTTGTTTTTGTTTTTGTTTTTGTTTTTGTTTTTGTTTTTGTTTTTGTTTTTGTTTTTGTTTTTGTTTTTGTTTTTGTTTTTGTTTTTGTTTTTGTTTTTGTTTTTGTTTTTGTTTTTGTTTTTGTTTTTGTTTTTGTTTTTGTTTTTGTTTTTGTTTTTGTTTTTGTTTTTGTTTTTGTTTTTGTTTTTGTTTTTGTTTTTGTTTTTGTTTTTGTTTTTGTTTTTGTTTTTGTTTTTGTTTTTGTTTTTGTTTTTGTTTTTGTTTTTGTTTTTGTTTTTGTTTTTGTTTTTGTTTTTGTTTTTGTTTTTGTTTTTGTTTTTGTTTTTGTTTTTGTTTTTGTTTTTGTTTTTGTTTTTGTTTTTGTTTTTGTTTTTGTTTTTGTTTTTGTTTTTGTTTTTGTTTTTGTTTTTGTTTTTGTTTTTGTTTTTGTTTTTGTTTTTGTTTTTGTTTTTGTTTTTGTTTTTGTTTTTGTTTTTGTTTTTGTTTTTGTTTTTGTTTTTGTTTTTGTTTTTGTTTTTGTTTTTGTTTTTGTTTTTGTTTTTGTTTTTGTTTTTGTTTTTGTTTTTGTTTTTGTTTTTGTTTTTGTTTTTGTTTTTGTTTTTGTTTTTGTTTTTGTTTTTGTTTTTGTTTTTGTTTTTGTTTTTGTTTTTGTTTTTGTTTTTGTTTTTGTTTTTGTTTTTGTTTTTGTTTTTGTTTTTGTTTTTGTTTTTGTTTTTGTTTTTGTTTTTGTTTTTGTTTTTGTTTTTGTTTTTGTTTTTGTTTTTGTTTTTGTTTTTGTTTTTGTTTTTGTTTTTGTTTTTGTTTTTGTTTTTGTTTTTGTTTTTGTTTTTGTTTTTGTTTTTGTTTTTGTTTTTGTTTTTGTTTTTGTTTTTGTTTTTGTTTTTGTTTTTGTTTTTGTTTTTGTTTTTGTTTTTGTTTTTGTTTTTGTTTTTGTTTTTGTTTTTGTTTTTGTTTTTGTTTTTGTTTTTGTTTTTGTTTTTGTTTTTGTTTTTGTTTTTGTTTTTGTTTTTGTTTTTGTTTTTGTTTTTGTTTTTGTTTTTGTTTTTGTTTTTGTTTTTGTTTTTGTTTTTGTTTTTGTTTTTGTTTTTGTTTTTGTTTTTGTTTTTGTTTTTGTTTTTGTTTTTGTTTTTGTTTTTGTTTTTGTTTTTGTTTTTGTTTTTGTTTTTGTTTTTGTTTTTGTTTTTGTTTTTGTTTTTGTTTTTGTTTTTGTTTTTGTTTTTGTTTTTGTTTTTGTTTTTGTTTTTGTTTTTGTTTTTGTTTTTGTTTTTGTTTTTGTTTTTGTTTTTGTTTTTGTTTTTGTTTTTGTTTTTGTACAATAAAATTTTAAAATTACAATAAATTTAAAATTTTATTACAATTCCTGCACTAATTCATTGAAAGGAACTTCGTTCCATTCGGGTGTCCCTTGACACATCTCAAGTTTTTTTTGTCTCCAAATCGTAAATTCAGTGAATTTGTAACTTCAGACAGATTCAAAACAAACAATAACACGGTTACATACCTACCAAAGATGCTTTTCGCTCATAAACATCCTCAAAATCGCACAACAATTGTCCAGCTTAGTACTCCGCGAAACATCACTGGAAAACTTTAAAAATCACTTCCTGCGCACCACTCCGATTTTCTTTACTCATTTCTCAAACCTTTATGCGTAGTTTGATCTCAATTTGTTGCAGTTTAATCCAAACATTAAAGTTACGTAAGAGAGTAAACGAAATTCGACGATAGCATTGACAACTGACGTACATATGTTTTTTTTTTTTTTTTAATAGTTATGGCTTGGTTACAAGACCTTTAAGCCATGTCTTTATTTATTATTATTTAAAGTTATATCTTCATTTTGCTTAAATAAGTCACAGTCCTCGTCCTCTAAGTCCAGTCAAAGTCAAGTACAGCCCTAAGTCAAAGTCAGTCTACCTTCAGAAAAGCGGTGGATAAATTTCTGAAAGTTTCTTTGGATTTTTTTGTCAGAAACTGCAAAGTTGCGATTCACTGCGTTTTATCACTTCACTGCAAAGTTGCGATTCACTGCGTTTTATCACTTCCCAACACTAGTGCACGTTGTCGAACGTTTATGTTTAAGAATCCACCATTATTACACACAAAGCACTCGAAAAAACACTAATTTTGCAAATTTATAAAACGATGCGATACGATTCCTTCCAAATCCCGCCAAAAAAGCCCGTACATATGTTTCGTGTTGCCAGTGTTGCCACACACAACTATTTTTAGTTCCTCAAACATTCATGTCACGACTTTATAGACAAACTGTAGAAGATGGCTTTGAAATTAAAAAAATAACCGGTGTTGTGTTTTAGTGGTGGTTAATATATCATAAAGCAACATTATAAAGCATGCTTTATATACATAGCATATAGCAAATGCTATGACGGCTGTCAGTTATTGCTAAATGCTATCTACGATTTACAAAACGCGCATAGCAGGCGTGCGCCGTCGTCGCAGTGCGCAGCACCGGAATATCGCGTGCGCGGTTTATTAGCATTTCGCAATAAAGCACGGTATTCAATCGTTACACGGTAACGATTGCTGTCGGTCGTTCGGCGTGTTTTAGTCGCACTTTGAATTTACGTTGTCGGACGGTTTAGGTAATAATAAGTATAGGTAGTTTATCGGAACTACTGTAAATACATTATTGTGTTTGTCGTTGATTTATTACAATATCATACATTCACCAAAATTTTAAGGAGGTACCTACGCCAATTTTTTTTACGCTCATGACATTTTATTTCATCACTAGCGGACGTCACACGGTTTCACCCGCGTAGCTCCCATTCCCGTGGGAATATGGGAATAAAAATAGCCTTTGTTCACCGGGAATAATGTAGGCTGCAGATTCCCAACAGTGAAATAATTTTTCAAATCGGTTTAGTAGTTTCGACGCGTATTCGATGCAAACAAACAATCAAATTTTTCTTCTTTATAGTAATAGTATAGATAATAATAGTAATTGGTAGTATAGATTTATTAGTAAATGCATCAATTAAAGACCGTTCTAAGCCTGTAAAGTACAAGAGAAATTTCATTTCATTGAATTTTACATACATAATTGTCACGCCTTTTATCCCCGAAGGGGTAGGCAGAGGCATATTATACGCCCACATTTCATCTTTAAGATTTTGTCCCACGTAATAGTAGGTGAGCCGTAATGCCGTGTTGAAATGGACAGGCGCGGTTGTAACTGTATGCTGACGAAATTTTTTAAGCTGCCTCATAAAGGCCTTCAACCTGACTTAACGACTGCCACAATGGCAACCGGGCCCAACGGCTTAACGTGCCTTCCGAAGCACGGAAACGATCAAATAAATGTCACAAAGTGGTCACATGGATGGGTGGTTCTAGTATTTGAAAGAAAGAGAAAGAAGAAAAAAAAGGAAAAGGCCTCATGACGGACAGACAGACAAACAGTTCCGTTTTTCAGCTTTAGGTACGAAACTCTAATAAAAAGCACGCTGTCAATATTTTAAGAGTTGCGATTTAATATTAACACATTCCGTTCGATCGTGTTGTTGTATGCCCACATAAATAAAGCATGCTATAAAATCGCACGAAATACAGCATGCTATAAAAATAAAGCATAAAGCATCTAGCAAGTTATTGCTTTATAGCAACTTTGAACATTACTATTGTGTTTGTCGACCTGTCAGCGGCATACGATACAGTTATCATCAAACGGCTCCTAGCCAAAGTACTTGGGATGACCAATGACATGGACTTCATTAAAATCCTGGCGGAACTCCTCACAAACCGCAGATTCCAAGTGCATATGCAGAACAGGAAAAGCCGATGGCGCGTTCTAAAAAATGGACTACCGCAGGGAAGTGTCTTGGCTCCGGCACTCTTTAACATCTACACAAATGACCAGCCAATAACTACGAGCACAAAACACTTTTTATACGCGGACGACCTAGCGTTGGCTGCTCAGACGGATATCTTTGAGGAGGCCGAAATGAAACTGGGGGCGGCATTAGAAAACCTTGACCTATATTATAAGGAGAATGGGCTTCGACCTAATCCTTTAAAAACTCAATCGTGCGCTTTCCACTTACGTAATCGGGAAGCAAACCGACCCCTTAAGATCTCATGGCGAGGAGTCGACATTGAGCACTGCCCAAAGCCGCGCTATCTCGGCGTTACCCTTGATCGCGCTCTCACATTAAAAACCCACTGCATCAACACCAAACAAAAAGTGGCGAGCAGGAATAACCTGGTGCAATGATTAATATCCACGTCCTGGGGAGCGGCGCCACATGTTGTCAGGACAACCGGCCTCGCTCTCTCCTTTTCAGCAGGTGAGTTTGCGTGCCCAGTGTGGCACCGCTCTACGCATGCGAAGGAGGTTGATACTGCCCTAAATGACACATGCCGCATTATAACGGGTTGCCTTAAGCCTACTCCCCTAAACAGACTGTATCCACTTGCCGGCATCGCTCCACCTAGCGTGCGGCGACAGGTTGCATGTGAGATTGAGAAGGGAAAGCAGGAGAATGATGCGCGGCACCCACTCTTCCAACATGTCATACCAAGCTCCTGCCTTAAAAGCAGAAGGAGCTTCCTCCGATGTACCACTGCTGTGGTGGGTCAACCCGAGTCCGTTCGGATCCAGAGGTGGCTCATGGAAAGGGCACCCCCTCCAGACAACATCCAGCCTGCTGAGAGCCTACCACCCGGGCTTGAGCTAAAATGGGCCACCTGGAAGTCCCTAAATAGGTTGAGGTCCCAGGTCGGCTGCGGTAGGGCGAACCGGGTAAGATGGGGTTACCTGGATCCCGGGGGTGGGGGCTGTGACTGTGGTGCACCTCTGCAGTCGATGGACCACCTACTCTCGTGTTCGCTGTGCCCCTACACCTGCACAATTGCGGATCTGAACCAAGCGACGGAACGCGCAGTCAATCTTGCCGAGTTTTGGGCTGGGCTTATCTAGCTTAAAATTTTAATTGTTGCCATTGACACGAAGAAGAAGAAGAACCATCTGTATTTGTATGACGGCAATACGGCTCACCACATAATACGTGGGACAAATTATACAAAGGTGAAATGTGGGCATATAATATGCCTCTGCCTACCCCTTCGGGGATAAAGGCGTGACCATATGTATGTATGTATGTGTGACCATCTGGCAGGACTATAATCTGGGTATGAAATGGTTAAGGGAATAATAATTATGACACGATCCTCAATGAAGACATTAGTTTATTTACCTATCGAATCCTGAATCGTAGAAAATCAATATAAACCTACCTGTTATGCGCATTCAAAGGACTGCACTTCTTCCAAACTACTAATTTGGAGCCAAGGGTCTGCTTGAATGGGCTGCTAGGAGCATCTGTTAGATTTTGTTCTCGGCAGTCTTCAGAGGGTCCGCTGTCTGACCTACCATCCTCTAAGGGGGGACCTTAGAGGGTTTGGCGGTGGCACGCCACAAATTCAATCGGTAGCGCATTTGGAGCCAGGGTTCTGCTTGAATGGGCTGCTAGGAGCATCTGTTAGATTTTGTTCTCGGCAGTTTTCAGAGGGACCGCTGTCTGACCTACCATCCTCTAAGGGGGGACCTTAGAGGGTTTGGGGGTGGCACGCCACAAATTCAATCGGTGTAGCGCGAGTGTAGCGGCTCTAGTGTTGCAAACGTCCATAGGCTATGGTGGCCACTTTCCATCAGGTGGCCCATAGGTTTGTCTGCCTCCTCAGTGGTATAAAAAAACAATCACGTCTTTTGGTCAGAGCAGGTGAAGTTGGCTTGGGCTCAGAGAAACTTGCTTGCGCCAAAACACCTAATTCACGACATTAGAAATCTATAAATGCCTGAAAGTACCTAGGTATTTACTTAATTACCTTTATTTACATCACTGAATTTATATGAAATAGACTGAAAATTCCCATTTTATCCAAGAATTCAATTTGAATCTACTACTGCATATGTCTTGTAGCCAGTTATCAGTTTGGATGTAGTAGTAAGTACCTACTCATGCATATAACTGCATTAACACTGCTAAGTGTTAACTGTCTACAAATTTGCAGTCCACCCCTATGGTTGCCGGATATGCAATCAGATTAGTCAGCAATGCAGTTGGTAATGCATATGAAATAATCATAATGGATCTGGTATAGGTACCTACAGTTCAAATGGGTTATGCAGTCACTGAGTGCTTACCATTATAACAGTTATTCCAGAAATCTCCCTAACCTTGAGGCAATCTTCAAAAAAATAACAATAGTAGCATGAAGATATAACAATATAATCTTTGGTTTATAAATTTTTGCTTAGATACTAAATATGGCACAATAGAAAATATTATTCATTAGGAACCCAAGTTATAATCACAATTTCATTGTTAATAACAGGTAAAATATTTCTAAAAGCCTATAAATTAGTACTTTAATAGTACTTCTAAAAATGATTAATAGTTGTTACCAATAAAATTGATTAAAGTGTAAAAATGCAGTATAAAAGGCACATTTTGTCAGTCTTTGCGTAAGATATATTAGGTTATACTGAGTTAGGTTTCTGATCATCTTTTTTGTCCTGATGAAACAAACTGAGTAGCTCTTTTTCATATTTGTCACGAGTTGCATAATAAGTAACATCAGACCTCTGACTCTCAATTTTCTTATCAACAAGTTTATCATAAAACTTTACATTTGACAGCATATCTTCATCAGTTGGCATTATTAACAAATAGGTTTTAACAACCTCTACAGCATCTTCTAGCCTTTCAAGATGATAGTAAGAAATTTGTAAATGATTTAGAATGTCAGCTAGAAACTCTACTCCAGAATTGTATTTCAACAGTTTTAATTTATCTTGACACTGTTGACGACAATATAATAAGGATACCATGTTGTTAGACATGGTAATTACAAACTCTGAAGACCATTCTTGCCCAGGTTGACGCTCACATTCCACACGGCATTGATTTTCAGATCCAATATAGTTCTTAATTACTTCCTCAAAGCTGGCAACAGTTTCGGCCCAATTATTTTTATTGTAGGACTTTATTCCAAGATTATAAAGAAGAACATAATCATCACCTTCAAGATCTATCACTTCAGTGGTATCTACCTCTGGTTGTTCCAAGTAAAATTGTACATTACCTCTCATAACATCATCTTCGGGGTGTGCTACAAAATATGTGTAAGCCGCTGAAGCAGCTTTTTGGAACATACGCATTTGATAGTAGCACATGTGTAGGTACTCATAAGGCTTTTTAGCATGCATTTTACTTAGCACATATTCATCAGGTATGTTTTTCAAGTTTATTCCTTGGAGTCCAAAATTTTGACACTGGTTGATGCAATTTCTTCTGTTAAAATATGTTTCATAAATCTTAAGGTCTTCAATATCATCTTTTACAAGCCGTTCAAATGTCTTAGCACTACATTTTTGTCGACAATTAATCACCACAGACCTGAGAAGCTTGTATATGTGTAGTGATTCTTCAAACTTTTCAATGCACCTTGACCATCTTTCCTCTGAATAAGCTTTAACTCCTTTTTCAAATGTCTTGTCCAGTGACATGGGAGTGAGACACGTAGTACACTTTAAAATCCAAACAAATAAAAACATGTGAATAAAGTAGTTCATTGTTAACGACTGTCTTTGTTCTATAATTAGATGAACTATTAGATTTATTTCATAAAAAATACACTATAACTTTTCACATTAAATGCAAGTGTTTAAAGTTTGGTAATTTGATGGGGTAGCCTAGTCTGACTGGGTGCTGAGTGTCGTTTTGACACAAATTGTATGACCTAATTCAACTTCAGGAAGTTGTCGTGTGTGTTCACTGGCTTTTAGTTGATTACTGTGAACGTGTCCGCATGACCCCGATAACCCCGAAAAATGTGGTCGCCTCTAGCTAGGAACAATTTCCTAGCGATTCTCACCATCACCTAATGTATTTAGCTATGGTTCTCTGGTTACTCTGGTAACTAACTAGTCCTGGTAGCTTGACTTGAATTTTATTAACAAGAACGCTTACCAAGGAATATTTAAATTAAGTACATACCTACATAAGCAATTTGTGGTTGACATTTTGTTACTGCATCTACTAGCTGGCACTGGATCTTCATTCATTTCGTTCTTTTGAAATGCACGTGTTAATTAGGTAATGATTCATTCAATAATTAATCCTCGTTTCATGTTATTCGTAATTCGTAGAAATTTACAAATGTGTACACAATGTGTACATCAATAATCGAGCGATGACAATTCGAGTTTGCCGCCGCTTTGCTCTTGCCTCTTTGTTTTTCTTTTTAGTTTTTTTTTCTGAACGGGCTTAAGTCACAGTCCATGCTGCCATGTCATTTTTTTAAATTTTTTGACTTTCTCGGCTTGAGAGTATGCCAAAGTCAGATTTTATGTCGAAAATTATCAATCATTTTGATTTTGAGATTCTTCTAGTAGAATAAAACATATTTGTTTGGTGTTCCGTAACCTTAAAAGTTTAGGCAGCCCTGTTCTAAACAACAGCGTATTCATGTATGTCCAAGTTTGGACTAAGTTCTACTCCAGTTAAGTGGTGTTACTTTAATGGAATTTGTCGACATACATACATACATAACATCACGCCTGTCTCCCAACGGGGTAGGCAGAGACCATGACTTTCCACTTGCTACGATCCTGGCAGACAACTTTCGCTTCTTCAACTTTCATAAGTGTCTTCATACAATCATGCTCTTCGGTTAAGGATAGGTACTCTTGACCTGGCCTTTTCTCAGAAGATTATCGATTTGATCGACATGAGTATGCCGAGGTCAACCCCTACCAGTTTGCCCATTCACTCTCGCCTCATAAATCTGTTTCGTCAGCCTATTTTCATTCATTCTCTCCACATTGTAATAATAATAAATTGTTGAACATGTTCAAACTATCTGAGCATCTCTTTCTCTATCTTAGTCACTACATCTTTTGTCATGCCGCAATGTTCCCTTATCACACTATTCTTTACTTTTACTTTATCCATCAATGTCACTCCAGCTATACTTCGCAAACTTCTCATTTCCACTGCATTAATTTTACTTTCATGCTTCTCCTGCCACACCCAACTTTCACTACCATGCATAATTGTAGGGACAAGCACTCCTCTATGTACCTACAGCGATCCTTGCCTTTTTAGACACGTTCTGCTGCTCATAAAGGTGTGAATGGGTCCATTCACTTGATTTCCTGTCAAAACTCTTCTTTTAATTTCATAGACCCACTTCCCATCTCTTGCAAATTTTGAACCCAAATATACAAACTCTTTCACCTGTTCCACGCTCTTTTCTTCGATCAATATCGAGCAACTTAGTCATACATTCCTCTCTTTCAAAAACCATTACTTTTGTCTTGCTTACATTACCATTCATTCCTCTACTTTTAAGAGCATAGTTCATTATATTAACGATCAACTGCAACTCCTCCGCCGATGATGCCAGAATTACCTGATCACCAGTCCACAGGAGGTATTTGACGGTTAGCTCATTCATTTTTAATCCATACGCGCACTCTTTTTTTTTTTTTAGTTCTTTCAAGCAACTGTCCATGTATAGGTTGAACAGCCATGGTGACGCTACACAGCCTTGTCTTACACCTTTTTCGATGGGAAAAAAGTCTGTGTAAGCTCCATTGATCCTGACACAAGCACTCGATTCATGTAGATTTCTTTTTTTTTTTTATACCATTAAGGTGGCAGACAAACATACGGCCCACCAGTAGAACTGGTGGTCACCGCAGCCTATGAACGTTTGCAACACCAGAGGCGCCACACTCGCGCTGCCGACCCTGTAAAAACCTTCTTAGACCCCTTTTGAAGAACCCCATACTGTAGGCGTTTGGGAAAACCGAGGCAGGAAGATCATTCCACAACCTAAGCGTGCGCGGAAGAAATCCCCTATCGGATCTAACCGTGCTCGAACGCTCCGGACGTAGGGTGTGAGGATGAAATCCCAGTCTATGGCGAGCGGTGCGATGATAGAACGTAGCCGTGGGCATCATGTCAAACAATTCCTCAGAGCCAAATAATACAGATCAGTGCTCAGAGCACATACCATTGTACAGGCGGTAGAACATGCATAAGGAGGCAAAGTCTCTCCTGTCGCAAAGAGGTTCAACACCACCTGTCAGTAAAGGATCGTTGACAACTCTCACAGCTCGCCTCTGCACCGAGTCAAATGGACGAAGCTGATATTCAGGTGCCCCCGCCCAGAGGGGACAGCAGTACTCCATGTGTGGCCGCACTTGCGACTTATAGAGAAGCAGTGTTTGCGCCGCAGTAAAGTACCGCCGCGTCCTGTTGAGCACACCGAGCTTCTTGGACGCTGGCTTGGCCATGTCCTCCAAATGACTGCGGAACTGAACGTCACTGGAGATGTCAACACCAAGGATCCCTATACTTTAGAGATGGAAAGAGATGTGCCCTGGAATTGTGGCGCTACAGTAATTGAGGCTTTCTAAGCGGTGAAGAAACACGCCTGTGTCTTGGAGGGGTTGAACTGGACAAGATTTTGTCTACCCCAATCGGACACTCTAGTAAGAGTAGCCTCGATTTCAGACACAAGCTGTTCACGACTTTCTTCCACTGCGTCCCGAGAGATACCGGGGCGGCCTGTGTGACAAGTGTCCCCCGTACTGTCATGTCGTCTGCATAACAATGAATGCCGTCAATAGACAACATGTCATTGACATGCAGCAGAAACAGAGTCTTACGTAGTATTGTATTCTCTTTGAAACAGAGTAGGGGACAACACTGAGCCTTGCGGTACTCCAGCGTTAATGGCCATGCAGTCAGAACAGCTGCCGTCGACAACAGCCCTGATGCTTCTGCCGGCCAAAAAGCTGGATACCCATCACCATAATCTCTCGGTCAGTCCGTAGGAGGGCAATTTATTAAGAAGACCACGGTGCCAGACCAGTGACGGATTAAGACTACTTGATGCCCTAAGCAATCCATGCCTATAGGCCCCCCTATCCGTATGTCAACTAGAATCCGTCTTTAAATCTTTACCGCCTAAAAAATTAGTCTTTTGTAAAATAAGATGATGAGATGTAACGTACTTTAGAAGTGGAGTAGGTGTGACAACAATAAAAACCTGTAATTTAATTGTTTATTGAAATGCGCCTTGCGGCTTTTCCGAGCATTGAATTCAAGCAGATAGTATTAACGCCTAACGTAAGACTCCGCAAGCTGATAAGACGTGACCTCAGACGGCATAACACAAGCGTCGTCGAGGCTGCGAACGAGCAGAACAGGGGTACCAAGGTCTTTGCCCAACAGCTTGGAAGACCCCGTCTGGTGAAATTAAAGACAGCGGGTGGCAATACCGTGACATCAAGGCTCAAGATTCTTGAGGAAATTGAGAGCTTTTACAAAGATCTGTATGCATCACGGACAAAAAGACCAATGGGTCGTACTGATTGTGACCACCAAGCCCCACTAACGCGCCACTATACCGAGGACACTCCGGACATCGACCAGGACGAGATCAGGGCCGCTCTAGGTCAACTAAAGAACAGCAAATCCCCTGGGGACGACGAAATTACGACTGAGCTTCTAAGGGCAATGGAGACTCCGGTGCTCAAAGAGCTAGCGAGTCTCTTTAATTGCGTCCTCCAACAGAGACAAACACCTAAAACATGGAGCGGGAGTGCGGTGGCTCTGTTTTTAAGAAAAGGGAAAAGACCTTGCTGAAGTACTACAGACCCATCTCAATCCCTGAGCCATGTTTACAAGTTGTTCTCGAGAGTAGTCACAAACCACTTCGCCGGAAAGCTCGACGAGTTTCAGCCAAGGGAGCAAGCCGGATTTCGAAAAGACTTCAGTACCGTTGACCACATCCATACCTACTGTTCGGCAGATTGTACAGAATACTAATGAGTACAATCAGTCGCTGTGTATGACTTTTGTGAATTACGAGAAGGCCTTCGACTCTGTCGAAACCAGTCAGTAAGATCAGGGCAGTCCTGGACGCTCTGCAGCTATGTCGTGTCGACTGGCGATATATCGAGGTGTTAAGATGCTTGCACGACACCGCTACCATGACCATCCAGCTGGAAAACTATAAAACCAACTCTATAGAACTGCGTAGAGGTGTGAGACAAGGTGATGTTATATAGCCTAAGCTCTTCACCAATGCGCTTGAGGTCGTATTCAAGACGCTGCTGAACTGTAAAGGGTTGGGTGTGAACATCAACGGCGTGCGCATCTCGCACCTTCGGTTTGCCGACGACATTTTCATAGTAGCGGAGACGCTGGAACAGTTAGGCGGAATGCTGCACAGTCTAAATGGAGCGTCTCGACGTATTGGTCTTGGTATGAATTTGGATAAAACTAAGGTCATGTTCAATGAACACGTCACACCGGGACCAATCTGCGTCGCAGCGAGCTATGGAACGAGCAATGCTTGGAGTGTCTTTGAGGGATAACCTTCGGAAAGAGGATATCCGGCAGAAAACTAAAGTGGTCGATATAGCTCGCAGAATAAGCACTTTAAAGTGGCAGTGGGTCGGCCACATCAGCAAAATAACCGATGCCTGATGGAGCAAGCGAGTTCTGGAGTGGAGACCGCGACTTGGTAAACGTAGCGTAGGACGTCCACCCGCCAGATGGACCGACGATCTGGAAAAGGTCGCAGGCTGGGACTGGGTACGGAAGGCGCAGGTCCGTGTGTTGTGGCGTTAATTGGTAAAGACCTACGTCCACGAGTGGACTGCCATAGGCTGATTTGATGATAAACCTTCAGCTTCGAATGGTTTGAGTAAATTTACATAACCAAAATTATTACTTAATGAAACAAATAGTTATGATATTTTGACTTTGGACATTATCAAAACAAAACAAAATAAAACATTACGTACCCAAGCGAACACAATATTATGAACAGAACTTGAATGAATAGTTTTGCGGAGGCGCCAGGCTTGGGACCCGCGGGGAAGGAGTGGTTTGTGATTCGCTGATCGCAATTCCGGGACATTCGAATTGTCGAATGCACTATATGTGCGAGGCCGCATTTGCGTTTTACCGCGGCGGTTTCTAACCTCAAAATGTCATCAAACTGTCAAAATCAATGAAATCAAGTCAATGTTTTGACATTTTGAGGTTAAAAACCGCCGCGATAACCGCAAGTGCGGCCTCGCCCTAACGGGCAGTGAGTGGGCTAGCGGGAGTGGGGTTATGACTCTAGGTCGGACTCTATGTCAACTTAAAACGCGCAAATTTTCAAATTAGTCCTATAAAACTTTTTGGTGTTGTTTTTGGCGACGTGAGAGTGAGACGTGATGCCCTAAGGACGGACGTTTTTTGTGCTTCTTCTGGTGCCCCCTCAGTCGTGATGCCCTAGGCAATTGCTTAATTTGATTAAGGGTTAATCCGTCACTGTGCCAGACCCGGTCAAAGGCTTTAGAAATGTCGAGGCTCACTGCTAGAGCCTTGCCCTTACTCTCGATAGCCGTCGCCCATCGGTGTGTGAGGCACACGAGAAGATCGCCCGTCGAGCGACCGTGACGGAAACCGTACTGCCGGTCACTGAGCAGGATTTCAATGTTCGTATCAAGTTGCTGTTCACCACTCCATACATGGACTGTGTTGACCACAGTTCATTCCTTACCACTCTGTCGCAGGCCTTTTCCAAGTCCACGAAGATGCAATAGACTTTTTGGCGTTTTGCCTAAAACTTTTCAGCTAGGCATCTTAATAAAAAGACCAGTCCGTGCATCCCACTGATCTGTATTATATATTACAGATCAGTGGTGCATCCCCTTCCTTTCATACGACACTGAGCAAGCTTATGTCGCGGTAGTTTTTGCACTCTTGCTGTGACCTTTTGCCTTTGTACTTGCACTATGATAGATTTGCACCATTCTTCTGGTACTCTGCCATTTCGCCAGCAAAGATTAAAAAGGCGGTACAGCTGACAAGCTACCACGCCACGACCCGCTTTCAGCATCTCGACAGAAATTCTATCAATCCCAGCAGCCTTTCCTAATTTCATACTATTCAACGCTTCTACAATTTCTTCCATAATTAAGTGACTTTCATTATCAAGTTCATTCATTTCCGAGATATGAGTCTCCCGTTGCATATCCTCTTTTTCAAATAAACTTTTAAAATATTCCTTCCACCTTTTTTACACACATTCCTCTCCTATCACAAAACTGCCATCACGATTTCTGATTTGTTTAAATTACGAGGTTGTCCGTTCAGTTCTCATTCTTTTTTGGAAGTCATCAGATAACCTGTATGAAAATCATCCTCATCATTCTCTCACTTACTTTTTATCACTTCTTTCGCAACACGCTTCTTCCTTTTATACTCATCCTATGCCATTTTGCTTCCTCATCTGTTGCCTTCTGCATTCTTTCGTGGGCTATTGTAGCCAGCCAGTTTAACCATGCTTGCTTCTTATCAGAGAAAACTTTTAAAACTTCTGCACACATACTATTTACCCGACATCCTTGTCTCCATTTGCTTATCCCACATACTTCCACAGCAACTTCAACGAGACCTTCCTTAATCAGCTTCCATAATTCTTCAATCTCACATATTTCCTCAAAATTTTCAAATTTCTCGCTCAATTTACTTACAAATTCCTCTTTCACGCTTATATCTTTTAAATTTTAGATTTTAATACGCTCCAGTACAATAATGGGTTTATGCGCACGATGCCGCCACCGCTGAAACAGACCTCTTACTCGGCTAATTACCAAGAAGTGATCTGTGTCAATCCCGGCACCGCTTATGTTACAGACATAACTTGGTCTTATAACACTCGTGTGATACTATAAAAAAACTCTCCTACGGCTCGTTTTTTAAAAACACACTCGTGTTATAAAATAAAAGTTAATGTAAATATATTATTTAAAATTAAAAAATTAATAATAATTCATTTTGGAAAAAATCCTTAATACGCAACAGTATCATAAACTACTATTATTGTATGGATTGACTGTTGCATGATTGGTGCCTTTTGTAGGGGATAATATTGTTTTTAGGGTTCCGTAGCCAAATGGCAAAAACGGAACCCTTATAGATTCGTCATGTATGTCTGTCTGTCTGTCCATCCGTGTGTCACAGCCACTTTTCTCCGAAACTATAAGGCCTATGCTGCTGAAACGTGGTTAGTAAACGTATTCTGTGAACCGCATCAAGATTTTTATATAAAACTAGAAAAAAGCAGTTAACTTTGGGGGTCCCCATACTCAGAACTGAAACTCAAAAATTTTTTTTCATCATACCCTACCTCATACCATACCATACCATACACATCATACCATAGTGTGGGGTATCTATAGATAGGTCTTCAAAATTGCTATTGAGGTTCCTAACATTTTTTTTTCTAAATTGAATAGTTTGCGCAAGAGACACTTCCAAAGTGGAAAAATGTGTGTCCCCCCCCCCTCTAACTTCTAAACTAAGAGAATGATAAATCTAAACAAAATATATGATGTACATTGGTACATTGCCATAAAATCTACCAAGGAAAATTGGTTTGAACGAGATCGAGTTGGTAGTTTTTTTTTAATACGTCATAAACCGCTATTTTCGCCTAGAAAAATCACTACCACTGCGAACCAAGCAGTGGCGTAGCTATCATAGGGTATAGTTTTTAGTCAGGAATAACACATAGGCTACTTTTTTATCTGTAACGGGAATTAATTTTACGCGGGCGAAGCTGCGGCCATCTGCTAGTATTTAATATATGTAATTATGTATTAATTTTTGAGTAAATAGTGACGCTTTGTTCCGTAGTTCCAACCGAAAAATTCTAAATCTATGGTTCCAACACTATCAATAAGCCTTTTTAAGTTTTAGCCTAGATTACCTTTAGAGGGTAGAATTCAGGAATCAAGGAATCATAAAGTATATTGTTTAAGAGTCTGGTTGTTTCTATGTATAATATGTATGCATTTAAAAGTATATAAGTATTAATATCCGTGGTCTGATACCCATAACACAAGCAGGTTATTCCTAGCTTACTTTGGGATTAGATAGCGTTGTGTGAAATGTCCGTGATATTTATTATTTATTAAGTGAAAAAATGTACATCAGAATATATTAAAAGAGAGTGGCGCCACTTGAGCACCATATTTAAATCAATAAATAATTTATCTACCTAAATTTAACTCTAAGTACAAATTCTTTAACAACAATTCTTGAACAATACATTATTTTGTACTGCGCAGTAGTTGGAATATTTAATAAATTAATGAATTTGGTACGCTATTTGAAAACTACCCTTTGTCTACACCAGAGCGTTCTGGAAGATATTTGAACGCAATACCTACCTACTATAACACAGCTGGGTAGTTCTTCAAATTTTCTCGAAGATTCTCCTGAACTCTGGCGTTAGCCAGATTAATTTTGGAGTACCCACATTTAAAGTAATTTTATAATTATACAACTACGTTAATTTAGATGGGTTTGTCTTGTCGAGGTTCATTTCAGTTAGTCAGTTCTACGCATTTCTTCGCTTACGTTTTAATATTTTCGCTAAAGATTGGTGGTGTATTGCGAATAGTGTACGAATTATTCAGGATGGGGACTTATCTTACACTTAACGTTTTAGGTTGCGAACGTGCACAAATATATACGGACACATTATTAAAATAAGGTAAGTTGGTAAGTAGGTTATAGTTAAATTCGACATGTAATAATCTATACGAATCTATAGGGTATCGGTTTTTGCGACGCATACGTTACCTACAGATAAAATGTGCGGTTTCACACACGACAACCAAGTCAATGTTCCCTCCGCATTGTTAGGGCTCCGTACACAAAGGTTAAGAAACGGGTCTCAATTCCTGAGACTTCGCTGTCCGTCTGTCTGTCTATCCGTCACGAGGCTGTAGGTATCTCGTGGATAGTGATAGTTAGAAAGCTGATTTTTTTACAAATATTGTGTTTTTATTGATTCTGATATGTATCCAGTCGCCGGCGTTGGTGGTGGACTCGGCAAGGATCTTAGGATTATTTCCGATGCCGTCCATTAGCCACCAGGTGGTGCTCCAGGCCTTAATGCTTGATTTAGGTAAACGAGGACACGAGCTGGTCGTGATAACTCCGAACCCTGCCCTGCCGAAAAACCAAACAACATCTTTTTAAACTTTAAGTTTTAATTCAATGTTTCGTTTACAGGATTCACAGACGTATTTAAACAACTCTTCGCGTGTGTTTGTGTATGTGAGCTACGTGCGACCGTCCCTGATGGATCAGGATTTTTTGGAACAATTTTTAAATGCGTTTAGAGCACTGCCTTATGAAATTTTATGGAAATTCGACGGAATACAGAAATGGTTTCCGCTAAGAGATTTATTAGGTACGTATTTTTCTTTAGCTGTTAAGTGCATCTTTATTAATTTAGTAGCTGACCTCACAAAGAGGGCTTAAGTGGTTACTTACCCTATGCAAATTCTCACCAATGGGTGAGTTTCCCCGTTTTTAGATCGTTAGTGGTATATTTACCCACAGGGTGAGTGATTTTAGTACTTCAAAATTAAGAGGTAGTCAAATGAACCTATCAATAGTTTAACGTGGTTTCCGAACACTTTCTTGCTATTACGTGCCTATATTTTTCCAGTGCATCTGGTCGATTAATAAGACAAATAAAATCATGATCAAAAATGTCCATTTATTTTAAGTGATTACGGTTTAGGTTCATAATCTCCTAGTTTAGTGTTCATAACTGCATAGGGTAAGTAACCACCTAAGCCGGACGTGTATATTATTGTCATGTTTCTCGTCGCGTGGATGTAGATTCCGTCGCTAATATTGTTTTATCTTAGAATTTATTTATTATTATACATTGAGGACTTTTTTAAACTAACTACACAAAGAACCATGGGCAAAAATGTATGGACCTTGGTCCAATATATCAACAGCGTTAAAACCTATACTAAATAAAAGCATTTGAAGAGTAGGAATATTTAATACTACAACATCAAGCCGAAATTGAGCGCGAACATGGTGTTTAAAACCTAACCTTATTAAATTATTTTAATAAAAATGGTCGCAATTGATCATAGTTTCGCGTGGTACTTAGAGACGATGTTAACGAGATTACCTATATATTACATCATTTTTAGGGTTCCGTATTATATTATATCATTTTAGGGTTCCGTATTTTTGCACCAAAGCAAATGGGTTTATTTTTTTATGTAAAAAAACAACAAATATTACATTGTACATTTATTAACAGTTTTGTATTAGGAACTACAGTGGAAGCCGCATATTATCTCCTCTAAATATTCCTCCTATTTGTCGTAGCGTGATGATATATAGCCTATAGCCATCCTTATTAATTCACTATTGAACTGTTATAGAGTTTTTGAAATCTAACTATTAATTCCTGAGATCTTATGTTCGAACAAACACACTCTTTAGCTTAACAATATTCTAGTAGGTATTAATTAGTTAAGAAATTAAAAATACATTCTACAGATTATCTACGAAGCGCTTGTGGCCCCGCGAACTCAGTGTTCTGTAAACGATCACTGCAGTAAGCAACTTTCACTATTGCCGGTCCATGGATGGGTGACCATCCATGTGATCACTTTGTGACATTGATTTGAGTGTTTCCGTGCTTCGGAAGGCACGTTAAGCCGTTGGTCCCGGTTGCCAGTAAAATGGCAGTCCATAAGCTAAGTTGAAGGCTTTATTTCAACAGCAGGCAGTCACAACCTGCGCCTGTCCATTTAAACACGGCAATACGGCTCACCACCTATTACGTGAGACAAATTATAAAAAAAAAGGTGAAATGTTGGCATATAATATGCCTCTGCCTACCCCTTCGGGGATAAAGGCGTGACCATATGTAAGTATGTATGTAGATTATCTACGGAAAAAAATACAATCAAAATTGCCGACTGCCTCGTTGTTCTGGAGGCGACTAAAGTGCGACTGCCGATCACGAGGTGTTGGGTTCGATTCCCACCGGAGACAGAAATATGTGCATAAGCATTTGTCTCGATAGTCTGTGAGTTTCTATGTATTTTATTAAGTATGTAAGTTATTAAAAAAAGTCTACACGTTATTGATATCCGTGATCTGATACCCATAACACAAGCAGGTTTATCCTAGCTTACTTTAGGATCAGATAGCATTGTGGAAAAATGTTCGTATATTACTAATATTGGGTGTAACAATATCGACTCTCCAAATTTCGTCACGTGACGTAGCATCAGTCAAGAAACATTACAAATATGAAGAAAAAAAAATCACATGAATACTTCTTAAACCGTAAATCCGTTTTAAAGGTCCTAAAAAGTTTCATTATCACCCTTTCTATCGCTACTGAGCGGCAGTAGAAAGCGACAACGACAGCCAGACGGGTGCTCCGTGTTTGTTTTGCCACGGCGACCATGTTACCTCGACTTTTAGTTCAAATTTATTTCTTCGTGTCTGTTTGTTTGTTTGTTTATTTGTTCGGGGTTGGAGCAAAAATTTGTAGTTTGATCATAATAAAATTGTACTATCAGGATTTTGTAGGTATTGTTTCAATTATATATTGCTCTATGTTTCATCAAAACCGGTTCAGTGAAAATGATAATAGGTACAGCTTGACCTATATTTTACTAGAAGCTCTATGCATTGGACAGGTCAAAGTAGATTGGTTATTAAATTAGTTAGAATCCCCTCGCGTACCTACGCAGTCACGGACAAAAGCTAGTAAATAATATAGGTATACAATTATACTACTATTTACATCTGTCCAATCATATACTCACTCATGTAAACAAACATTCATCCGAATTTAATTGACAGTGAAAAGAAATCAAAATTAAAAATTTTGAAAAGATTTTTTTTTTTACTTTTTAGAGAGCAATATATTTTTAACTATTTGGAGGTATTTTTTTAATGTTAAGTCGGGGGTTCTTAAATCACTTTATGCTTTTTTTCAATTACTTTTTAACCATCGTGAGTATTTTCAAAATTTTAATTTCATTTTATTTTTCGTCACCGCTGGTGAGTAGTCACTCTAACACATAGGTGTTAATACATAGGTGCTAATAACATGCACCAATCAAACCTGAACCCATAACTGAAAACTGCGTCAAAATCCGACTAGTAGTTTCGTAGTAAAATAACAATATACCTATATTTGCAGAAACAAGTAAACAAACAAACATCCTCTCACCACAAACAAAATCGCATATTATACCGTCTCCGTTTCGTTGTCGGTAAATGAAAACAGCATCAAAATTGATTTTCATCAGCTGTGGCGCCCCCTGGTGAGTTGTCACCGTAACATCTATCTAAGAACATGTACCAATCAATCCCAGACACATAACTGTAACATACATACATACATATAGTCACGCCTTTATCCCCGAAGGGGTAGACAGAGGCGTAGTATACGCCCACATTTCACCTTATAGTTTTATGTCCCACGTAATAGGGGGTGATCCTATTGCCGTGTTGAAATGGACTGTAAACTGCATTAAAATCGGACTAGCAGTTTAGGAGAAAAGTGGCAACATTGATTTTTCATCACAAATAATGCTTGCTGCAGCGCCCGCTGGTGAGTTATCACTGTAACACCTATCTAAGAACATGCACCAATCAAACCCAAACCCATTACTGAAAACTATATCAAAATCGAACCAGTAGTTTTTGAGAACGGTGGCGACATTGATTTTCACAAATAATGTTCGCTGCAGCGCCCCCTGGTGAGTTGTCACCGTGACACTTATCTAAAAACTTGCACCAATCAAACCTGAACCCATAACTAGAAACTGTATTAAAATCCGACCAGTAGTTTTGGAGAAAAATGGCAATATTTGTTTGCACAAACAAACAAACAATCATCCTCACCACCCCAACGCATATACCGTCTCCGTTCCGTCGTGGATAAAAATGTAGGAGGTTCTCAATTAGACTGTTTTTTTTTTTTTAGATAGTGAGTAAGCTTTACAATAAAACATATTTTATCCTAAAGACAAAACTTTACTTCATAATATTAGCAAAATCCTAAAAAAAATAATCCAACAGTTTAAAGATGAATGCATAAGAAATAATTTACAGCAGCTAACTGGTGACCGCACAACACATTATTTCCTATGGAATGTGACAAAGAAACTCAAAAGGCCAATCACACAAATTCCCCCTATTAGAGACAGCAATGGAAAATGGGCAATAAGCAACGAGCAAAAAGCACACAGATTTGCACAGCACCTTGCAAAAAACTTTCAGCCCTACAGACACCAGGCTGAAAAGCTAACGTGTCTCAACGAAATACAGGATCAAAGAATTAAACTCGTCACGCCAAAGGAAGTGATGAAAGATATTCAAAATAACATTAGCTCTAAAAAATCGCCAGGATATGATCTCATCACAGGGTAAATTCTTGCCATCATCAATATTAAGGGTACTTCACCTCCAACTACCGTCTTTAAATTCCATTTTGTACACAGGGCGTCCCACGTCTATGCCACATGGAGGGAAAGTACCTTAAATATTGTAGATGGAATATTTAACTGAAAGAAGACATTATTTTAATGTTAATAATAAATTAATCTGCATTCATAGATTTTTAAATAATTACATGATTGAGCCAGGAATTGAACCCGCTACACGAGAAAAAATAATTACCCTGTAGCTTTATCGTACCGATCGAAGGCTGTGTCATAACGATAATTTTTTGTTAACAACATAGTGTCAGAAATAAAAGGAAAACCGCCAAAGAGAAAAATAACAGGGATATCGTAGACATGAAGGTCCTAATAAGCACATGTTTTTGGAAGATAAATTAAAATAGTTTCAATATAGTCTATTGTACCTGTATGTCAACGTTAGGTACGTCAGTTTAATAAAATATCACAATTTAATAAAAACATATTTATTACATAACTAATACACTTTGATCCTAAGCAGGTATTATATCCATTCGTAATGTCCTACAATAATTCGGTTCTTGTAGGCAACTGGAGCGAAGAAAGACTCAAGAACGAGGTACCTATTTAACCTCAAATTATCTATAGTAAATAATAAATAAATATTTGTGGACACATACACACACAATATCATCTAGCCCAAATTAAGCTAATATAAGCTTGTGCTATGGAATCTAGACGACTGAAATACATGCTTATATATTTCTAAATACATAGGTACATATTATAAACTCCCAAACTCCGAAACAAACATTTGTGGATCACACAAATATTTGGACCGACCCAGGAATCGAACCCAGGACCTCCAGCGCCGCAGGCGGCATCCCTACCGACTACGCCATAGAGGCAGTCAATACATCTGTACCTACTTATATTATCACTGCACTGTCTCCGGGTGACTGGCTCTACATAGTACACAGTTCGCGTATTCCCAATAATTGGTAATTATGCCTGTTTGTTGCAGTATGAATTTAAGCTGTTCCTAAGGAAGCGTGACAGGCGAGAATTATTACTTCAGAGATCGCGAACATTATTCAGTAATTTACTGAAAGAGGTATTTGTATTTTATCTTAAGTAACAATATCAAAATTAGGTAGGTATTTAGTTAATATCGTTATCATTAGGCAAGTGGTAATGGTCCTGTGTTATATAGGTAATGATTACTTACACCACTGTAATGTAATCTTATTTTACAAACTTAATAGCAACCCTATCGTATGATGTAATAATATAGGGTGTGTTCTTTTTCAAAATCAATGGGTTCGATTCCCAGCTAGGATTATTGGTTTTTCAAAAATCTAACGATGAGGTTTTAAGTTTCATCAAAATCGGGCTCGTGACTCCTTTGAGCATTTTTCGCTATTCCTTATGTGTAGTTTCGGATTTGGCCATCCAATCCCTTTTGAAAAATTCATTCTGTATAGACAAACCTGTTGTTATTGTTGAGGTTATGTGAGATTATCAACAAAAATATAAAAAATATTACTCCCCGAAGGGGTAGACAGAGGTTATAATATTTTACCTAGGATTTTTTTAGTTTAGTGTAAAATTACCATAAAATCATAATCCGCGCGCAACGAGTAGTATCCGGAACTATGTCAAAGCAAATGGAATATGGCAGATTTTCGAACCTTTTTGCTAACGCTATACCTACTTGAAATCTATCAAGACTTTTAATAGTTCCAACTAATTATAAATCTATTTTAGTGAAGAAATCAAGTCACAGGACGAATTTCGGTGAGAGCATTGCTTTTGCAAAGAGATTTTCAACAATTAAACAGAAAGACTCTACTATACAGTACGGTACCCTCCGTGCTGGTGCTCGACTCGCACTTGGCTGGTTTTTTATGATCTTGTTTTGAGTTTTATCTGAATTAATTGAATGACTTTCATGTGATTTCCTATTACAGAGACCTCTTGCGATAAGTGGAACTTTCGTACAATTCGGATTTAACGTCCAATTAGTCGCGTCAGATATGCCAGGTATGTCCATACTGCCCAAATATACTAAAATTATTTTAAGTGTAAACATACCTACAGTTTCAGACAACTCAGACGACCTCTGTTACCCCTTTCAAGAATCCTGTGGGTATTCTTCCGAGGGCTTACCCGGGGCTCTCAACCTTAGGCAGTAGGGAACGTGTTGGTGTTTAGTCCGTATAAGTCAGTTCATATAAGTCATTCAGTTTATGACAGCATCCATGTCGGATTTTCTACTCGTAAAAAAAGAGGTAGGTAACGAGTTCAAGGTTCGTTTCAAACCAATATGGATAATGTGTAATTTATTACTATAGCGTGTCGTAGGGTGAGACGATATTATACTTGTGTAGTCTTTTATTGTATCTTGCTTACCGACTAACTTATTCTATCAAAACCGCGGTTTATATCCTAATACAATATTAGGAATGCAAAGAGGGGATGTTATCTCTGGTGTCACGCATCCTAAGATCGCGACACCAGATAAATTTCTGCTAACTATACAATACTATTTATTATCAATTTATCTAAGTGCTATGGCGAAAGACGTGACTGAATGTTTTACATAAATATTTCCTCTTATCAATCACGTCCGAATACCGCCATAGAACTCCCCCTTTTTAAAAACTATCATTTACACAAAAAAATCAGTAAATATCTAATAACAATTTGTAAAAAATATCTGTAAAACAATATAACACTCAACAGTTAAATATATTATTATCTATAGTTACTTATTATATATATTAAATCGAACTGTCGGGCGTGATATTCGGCCGGAACGCGTTATCATGCTCTTCTTTTCTTTATTTGTCCCTTGGTCACGTTCCCAACTGTTTGCTTCGTCTTCACGAATTTTTAGTTCCTCTGAATTGTTGATAAGATATGCTGGCTTGAGACGATCGATTGAAATGGTAATTTCTTTATCATCACGTTTGATCGTAAATACCTTATCACCCCGTCTGGTTACTAGGTATGGGCCTTCATACGGAGGTGTGAGACTTGGACGTAATCTATCACATCTTAAAAACACATGTATACAGTCCTTTAATCTTGGGTGAACAAAAACGTTTCTTACCGTACTTTCTCGTTTTGGAATGGACGTTACGCGGCTGATATTTTCTTTTATCTCTTGTAAGAATTCGGGATACGTCTTGCTGTTTTCTTCGCTGAAAAAACTTGCTGGTAGCTTTATTGTAGTCCCATATACTAGTTCGGCGGCGCAGCAACCAGTATCTTGTCGATAACTGGAGCGTAAACCTAATAGAACTGAGGGCAATTCCTGTGTCCAATTCTTCGTATTTGTTCTGGCTACCAGTGCCATTTTCATCGTCCTGTGGAGTCGTTCGACTTTAGAATTAGATTGTGGATGATACGGAGTTGTTCGAAGTTTCTCTACTCCGATAAATTTTGCAAGTTCTCGAAATAACTCGGACTCAAACTGCCTTCCCTGATTGGAAGTGATATAATCCGGGCATCCAAAACGTACGATCCACCCTTCGTACACAATTTTTGCCACAGTCTCCGCTGTGATCTCTGATACCGGGAAAGCTTCTGGCCATGACGTACATCGATCTATCATAGTAATCAAGTACTGTTTATTTTGCGATGTAGGTAATTTACCGACGATGTCTATATGCACGTGTGAAAAACGCTTTGTAGCCAAATATTTCCCAGTTGGCGAGACAGTGTGTCGATGCACTTTAGAACGCTGACATTGTATGCATGATTCACTCCATTTGTTTATATCCGCATTCATTTTCGTCCATATATAGTTTTTCGTAATTAACTCTCTTGTGCCCTTTTTTCCAGGGTGACTGAGGTTATGAAAACTATCAAAAATTTTCTTCCTAAATTGTTGTGTAAGGTACGGACGTGCAACTCCCGTTGATATATCGCAATATACTTCATTGTTTACCTCTTTCGTTCGAACGAGCGCTATATCTAACGACTTGTTTCGCATTAATTGTTGAAGTTCGATGTCGTTTTCTTGTGATTTTCGTAACTCCGAAAAATCAATAAGCGTAGGGAGTGAAATAGTTTCCACCACCCTGGACAATGCGTCTGCGACCACGTTATCTTGTCCGCTTATATGACGGATGTCGGTGCAAAATTGCGATATGTAATCCAAATGTCTTATTCTTCTTGGAGTGTCGTCAATGCCAAGTTTCTTGTCAAAAGCATAAATTAATGGCTTATGATCTGTATAAATAGTAAAATTACAGCCTTCAATTAAACTTCGAAAATGTTTTACCGCCATATATATTCCCAATAGCTCTCTGTCGTATGTAGAGTACTTCGTTTGAGCATCGGAAAGCGACTTTGAAAAATAAGCGATCGGTTTCCATTCTTGTTCAACTTTCTGTTGAAGAACCGCTCCTGCGCATTTTAAGCTAACAACTGTCATCAATGCTATCTGCGCTTTAGGATCCGGATAAACCACGTTTGTGACGTCCCGCAAATCCTGATTACATTGCTGAAAAGCTTTTTGTGATTCGGCGTTCCACTTTATCAAAGAGTTATCATTTTTCTTTGTATTTTTTAAGTATTTATTAAGTGGCGCTTGACGATCGGCGGCGTGGGCTATTAAATGTCTGTAAAAAATCATGCCCAGAAAACGACGGAGTTCCTTGACTGTCTTCGGCTTTGGGTAATCACTGATAGCCTGTGCTTTTTCTTGTGTCGGTTTCATTCCCTGGCTCGTTATATGATAACCAAGGAAGTCTAACTCTTCTCTGACAAATTCGCACTTGCTCAAATTAAGTGTAATCCCATTTTTGCTCAGCCGTTCGAATACTATCTCTATATGTTTGAGATTTTCTTCTTTGCTTTTGGATGCTATTAATATATCGTCCACGAATACAAATACAAAGTCCAGATCTCTGAATATGGCATCCATAAACCTTTGAAAAGAACAGCCTGAGTTCCGAAGACCAAAGAGCATCTTTAAAAAATGCACCAGGGCAAAGGGTAATATCACAGCGTTTTTTTCGGGTTCAGCAACTGGTATGCAATAATATGCTTTCTTAATATCAATTTTGCGGAAGATACTTTTTCCACTGGTTATGTATGAAAAATCCAATAATCTTGGCAATGGATATCTATCAGGAACTGTAATCTTATTTAATGCGCGGTAATCACCGCAGAGCCTCCATTCACCATTTTTAGGGTTTCGTAGCCAAATGGCAAAAACGGAACCCTTATAGATTCGTCATGTCTGTGTGTCTGTCCGTCCGTGTGTCACAGCCACTTTTCTCCGAAACTATACGGCCTATTGAAACTTGGTAACTAGATGTATTCTGTGAACCGCATTAAGATTCTTATATAACACTAGAAAAAAAGCAGTAAATTTTGGGGGTCCCTATACTCAGAACTGAAACTCAAAATTTTTTTTTCATCAAACCCATACGTGTGGGGTATTTATAGATAGGTCTTGCAAAGTGCTGCTGAGGTTTCTAACATCATTTTTTTCTAAAGTGAATAGTTTGCGCAAGAGGGACTTCCAAAGTCGAAAAATGAGTGTCCCCCCCCCCTATAACTGCTAAACTAAGAGAGTGATAAACTAAAAAAAAAATATGATGTACATTGCCATAAAAACTACCAACAAAAATTAGTTTGAACGAGGTAGAGCTGGTAGTTTTTTTTAATACGTCATAAACAGCAATTTTCGGTTAGAAAAATCACTACCACTGCGAACGTGTTAAAACATCAATCAAAGTTACAACGAACTATAAGAACTTTTATATTATGTTACTAGCTGCTACGAAACCCTTCATGGGCGAGTCCAACTCGCACTTGGCTGTTTTTATTTTTTACCATGTGCATTTGACTAGCCCATGGACTGCTGGAGGGTTCACATATACCCATGTCTATTAAATCTTGAATCTCCTTTCTAGCCCCTTTATATTTTTCAGGCGGATGTGGGCGAGCTCGAGCACTTACTGGAGGTCCATTTGTGATAATGTGGTGCTGAACATTATGTTGAACCGGCGTTTTTCGGGAAGTTGGTTTAGTGATATCTTCATATTTTTCTAACAGACGCCTAATTGAATCAGGTAAACCGCTGTCTATTGAGCGAATCGTAGGATCGTGGTCCTATTTATCCTGGCAGGCGTTTGGAGGTCTGTTATTTTATCAACCAATCTTTTTCCTGCTATATCTACCAATAACTGGTAATGCTCCAGAAAATCAGCTCCCAATATTGGCATTTTAACATCAGCTATGATGAATGTCCAACTAAAGGATCGCCGTAGACCCAAATCTAAGGTCATCGTGTTTTCGCCGTATGTATCTATGACTGTGCCGTTTGCCGCATAGAGTTTAAAATCGCTCGTTTTCTCTTTGCTATTTATAGGCTTCGTAATCACCGAAATACTTGCCCCCGTATCTACCAAAAATCTGTAACCACTTTTGCAGTCGGTTATCGTAAGGCGTTTAGACGGTTGTATAGCACAGAGATCCGCCCCATTCTGTGCTAGTTTTAGTTTTCCGGCTGCTGTACGTTATTTTTCCAGGCACACGGCTTGTGGCATTTGTAAGCTTTGTGTTTATATTTCTGATGATAACCACATATTCTAGCCGGTGAATAACCACGCGATCTTGACCTAGACCTAGACCGTGCAAAATGCTGACGATTGAAATTGCGTCGACTCGACACCTGTGCGTCACGTAATGCAGCGATTTCTATATGCAATTCAGCAATTTGTGACGTCAAGTGCGTTATAATGCTGATATCGAATTTGCCAGCTGATTGAGGAATGCTATGCACTCGCATATTTTCGTGAATGCGATCGGCAATTTCACTTAATTTTTCCAGTGACAACTGTTCGGTCACTGCCAATACTGTGGTAACGGCTGGAAGAAGTTGTCTGATCCACGAGAATCGTATTGTGTCATCATTTATTTTGCCGCTTCCCGCTTCTCTCATTTTTCTCAATAATTGAGATGGTTTTTGATCCCCTATATCCATCTCTGAGATCAATTTGTGGAAGCGCAGTTGCTCACTTTCTTCGTAGCAACTAATTGAGCCGTTCCTTTATAGCTGCATATTTACTTTCCGCAGGAGGGCTTGTTAAAATGTCGCTTACTTGATGAACGACCTCCTTCGGAAGTTTCGCCACCACCGCGTTGTATTTATAGTCGTCGCCCTGTTTCTGTGGGGCGACTATGGCTTCAAATTGCGAAAACCATAAGCGTGGGGAATCTCTCCAAAACTCTGGCAGCCGCTCGACGATGGAAATTGCTGCGACTACATCGGTGCAGGGATCGATTGATGTGTCGCTGGAACCGGCGATATTTAGGCTCTTCATTGGTGTGATAGGTGCCATTCTACCTAATTTTTACACCAGCCGTTTAGTGCTTCTTGAAACTTTCGACCCGGTGAGACCCGCTTGTGGGAGGCCAGGGAAAATATGCACTTTTTCTCGCTCGTTGGTTCCTTTCTTCTTGTTCAGAAGGAGTCGGTAAAATTCTTCAGACGTCGAGGATGCTTCTGCTGCCTTTTTTCTACGTCGGGGTCACCAATTTATAGCGTGTCGTAGGGAGAGACGAAATTATACTTGTGTAGTCTTTTATTGTATCTTGCTTACCGACTAACTTATTCTATCAAAACCGCGGTTTATATAATACAATATTAGGAATGCAAAGAGGGGATGTTATCTCTGGTGTCACGCATCCTAAGATCGCGACACCAGATAAATTTCTGCTAACTATACAATACTGTTAATTATCAATTTATCTAAGTGCTATGGCGAAAGACGTGACTGAATGTTTACATAAATATTTCCTCTTATCAATCACGTCCGAATACCGCCATAATTACTTTATAAAAACTAGCGGACTTCACACGGTTTCACCCGCGTAATTCCCGTTCCCGTGGGTACGGGAACGGAAATTAAATATAGCCTATGTTCACCGCAAAGAGTGTAGCTTCCCAACAGTAAAAGAATTTTTCAAATCGCTCCATTAGTTTGGAAGCCTATTCGATGCAAACAAACAATCAAATCTTTCCTCTTTATAATATTAGTATCAGATTAAAACACCCTTTTTTTAACGTGAGGGAAAATCCTTCATGGACTCCTACTGACTAAAAAACCTCACGTAAAGCCCAACAGTCTATGGTTGGGAGTCCCGGGCGAGCCCTCGGAAGAATGTCCCAGGACAATAAGATTAAAACACCCTATACTTTACTGAGACTCCGCTGCCCGTTACCAAACTGGAGGTCTCTCATGAACCTTGATAGCTAGACACTTAAAATTATCACAAAATAATGATCTAGTCCCCATTTTTCTTGCCGCTATAACAACAAATAAGTACTAGTAGTAGAATAAAATTGATCTTATTCATCTTACTCTTATTTTAATCTTATTTTATCTATCTTATTTTACCGGTACATCTGGTGGGGCCGTATGCTTGTCTGCCACTGTAGTGGTATAAAAAAAATAAAAAAAAAACAAGTTTTTGGTAGTTGATTCTATTAATACCTTGTGTGATAGCAATTTACAATTGTAAATTTTATGTCAGCCAAACCTGCGACACCTGGTGTGAAGCAACAATACGGTCTAGCTCTTTCAATATTGGTGAGAGAGCGTCAAGTCGACTACATGCAAAACATATGTGACGGATGTCTGATGACCTTATCTCCTATCACTACACCCTGTTGTCGGAATACTTTCGTTATTCTCAGGTATGTTATAGGTCCAGACATTCAATTTAGCTCGTAGGAATCCGGCATAGCTGCTATGGATTTTCTCACGAAAAAAACTGGCAAAGTGAGAGTCGAACACGCGCACAGAGGGTTCCGTAGCAAAAAATGGTAAACAATCACGTTTAATGTATGGGAGCCTCAATTCATACCCCCTTTTTTCTGATTTTAGTATTTGCAACAGAAATACATCATCAGTGAAAATTTCAGCTCTCTAGTTATCGTAGTTCTTGAAATACAGCATCGTGACGAACAGGCAGACAAACAGACAGACAGACGGACAATGAAGGCTCATGAATAGGTTCCCGTTTTTACACTTCGGGTATGTAACCGTAAAAAGGTACAGTCGTTGGTAGCTACTATTATTGTTTATTGGTGACTATACATCTTAAAACATCAAAGAGGCCAGTTCTCTTCAGAAAGCGCAGTTCGGTCCAGGTCCCTGTAGTATTGTAAACTTCATTGTTGACATTGACTGCTTCGGTGTGACTGCCGCTTTGAGGTTCCGGGTCAAAACTCAGGTTGAAACCATTGATCTTCAAAAAGTCGGAACAAATATTTGTATGATTCAAAAAAAAAGTTTTAGTTCGCAGCATGGATGGTTTCTATGTAAAGCGGATGATCGTTTCAGGACTAGTGTCCCCGCTATCCACACCCTGGAAAAAGATACCTTTATGTTTATCAGTTGTCCAGATTTCATGGCACGTCCTATTATTTGGCTTAATATGACGTTGCTTGACAAACTATCAAATAATTATTATTTACTAGATGACGCTGGCTTCGCCCGCGTGAAATTCAGTACTCCTTCCCGCTTCCCGTGGGAACATATTCCCGGGATGGAAATGTGAAATTCCAGATTATAAGCTATCTCTGTACGAAATATTACCCCAATCCAGCGTGATTGAGTAACAAACATCCAAACATCTACACAATCCTTCACATTTATAATATTGGTAGGATTTGTTTTTACTTCTAAACTAATTCTATATAAGGACAGATTTTAATGTTAGTTTCTTTGAATTGAACAGGTTTTTAACCGATGAACCGATTTTAAAATTGTTTCACCAATACAAAACGTTTCATGATTACAGTGTATACGGCGATGACCTCCGTGGGAAACTAAATTACGGCGATGAATTTCTTCTCAGAGCTGAAAATTATGGAGATCCAAAGGTTACTTCTTCTTATATATATAAAAATGAATCGCAAAATGTGTTGGTAAGAGCATAACTTCAGAACGGGTGGACCGATTTCACTAATTCTTTTTTGTTGTGTAAGGTATTATCAGGAGAAGGTTCTTATGGAAGAAAAAATATTGTATTCCCACGGGAACGAGAACTACGCGGGTGAAACCGCGTGACGTCCTCTAGTTTACTATATAATTATCTAAAGGTGCCGTGGTTCTAAACTAAAGCAGTCTATAAAATATTGTAAGAATTTGCTAATGATTCCCATTCTGATGTATATGTCAAGAAATAAGGGTTGAATTACTTGGTTAAGGAATGTTAAGCTATCTAAAGAAATATAAATACCTACTTAGTAATAGTACCTACACAAGTGACTGTTCATCTGTGGGTACACTGGGGACTCAGTGATGATATAACAGTCGTTTTTGTTTGGTGGCCGTGGGTCTGTTGGGAGTCCTGGTACATTCTTCCTAGGGCTTACCCGGAGCTCCCAACCATAGGCTGTTGGGCGTTACTTGAAGTTTTTTAGTCGGTAGGAGTCCGGCATAGCATCCATGATGGATTTTCCCTCACGTTAAAAAAAAACAGTCGTTTTTGTACTTTTTATTTAAGTAGATGAACTGAACGACCTCAAAAAAGTGCCATGATGTAAATATCTTTCTTAATGCTGTTTAAGTTACATGTTTTTATTTATACTAGACTTAACTAGAGGGTGTAGTGCAGGACATTGTATTGTGGTGTAGTTTCGAACTGATTTGATTGATTGTGTAGTACTGTATACTTGTTGAGAAAAAAAAATCCCTAAATATGTACATCTTTAGGGATTTTTTTTTCTCAATACCTTGTGAATTAATATTTTCCATTTTATCCATATCTATGAAAATAATTTTCAAAACCCCGATATTGACGAACGACCTTTCAGTGAACTGGCTGCAAGTTCACCTATTCTGTTGCATTTTCTAAGTTTCCGGTTAGTAATTTTAGTTTAAGAGAACTGTCTACTGTAATTTACAGTGACGTCTAAGATACCCAGATACCCAGATTTTGAAGCGCTCGTGGCCCCGCGGACTCAGTGTTCTGTAAACGATCACTGCAGTAAGCAACATTTACTATGGCCGGACATGGATGGGTGACCACCACGTGGACCACTTTGTGACATTTATTTACGAGCGTTTCCGTGCTTCGGAAGGCACGATAAGCCGTTGGTCCCGGTTGTCGGTAAAATGACAGTCGTTAAGCCAAGTTGAAGACCTTACGGGCGGCTTGAAAAATTTCAACTGCGGCAACTATTTAGTAATCTGTGACTGCGGGTCGTCACAACCTGCGCCCGGGTCGGCAGCGCGTGTGTAACGCCTCTGGTGTTGCAACGTCTATAGGCTACGGTTACCAACCTTCCGGTGGGCCGTAAGCTTGTCTGCCACCTAAGTAGTATATAAAAAAAAAAACTCTAGAGGAGGTGTATCTGGGTATCTTAGACGTCAGGTTGGAAGTGAAAACTCAAAACAGCCAGTTTCACCAAACAGTGCTTAAAGTTACATCCTCGATTTATTCACAGTGTTCAGACAGGCGAATTCTGACAATTAATGTATGTATTTCTGTCCAGGCAGCACCGTTGTACGTGAGGTACAGTCCAGCTGGTACACCAGAGCCCGCGGACCGTATGCCCATTCGCCTAAGCGCTGTCAAAGACAGTAATTGTCGATTCACTGCGACACCTTTGTTGCCTTGCGATCGTCTTGAAGGCTTCGGAAGCCCTGTGAAGGTGACTAATAAATTTTCTTAAAATATGTCAACATTGATTCCTTAGAAAAACCCACTAAAGAACTGCTCCAATCCAAACTTTGAGGGATATTATTATGAAGAAATTTGTCCATGTATTTCATAAACAGAGCATAGAAAATGAATGCTTTAGAAGATATGAGATCTTGGTCGTAGGTAACTAAAGACAAAAGAGCATTATAGTTCTTTCTTTAAATGTAAAGAAGGTTCGTCACATTTGCTTGCAAAAATTCGCAAGAGCCACATTTTCGCCACTGGACGACAGATGGCATTAGTAGCTGTTCTTAACAAATGTTTTTCAACATTTTTGATTATTTGATGTCTCCGACTCAATCTATAGATTTTTAATATTTAAAGCAATTAGTATGCTAACTTTTTCATAATATTTTTATTATAAAGTGAAAAAAGACAACTTGGCCCAGACGGGACTTGAACCCGCAACCTTTGCCTACTACCTACAATAAGGTGAAGAATTTCAACTTGTATCAGTACGGCTCCCGTAGTTCAATTGGTTAGAGCATTGCCCTGGATTAGGCAAAGGTTGCGGGTTCAAGTCCCGTCTGGGCCAAGTTGTCTTTCTTACGTAGATTAGTATCTACCTAATGAATTATGTAGGTACCTAAAATAATTATGGGGGTTCTATTATACCTACTACATAATTAGGATAGGTACCTACTTTTTGAGCAATAGAGAAATAAAGCTTAAATGACAGAAATGGATCTTTATTGACACAACTATTGCATGTTTTCAGACGGGCGCTAGATTGATCATTAAGAATTGTATTGCAGACAAGAGTCTGTGTGTCATGAATCAGCAATGGATTCAAACCTTCTTTGGTGCGGTAAGTTTAACTTTTATGTTTTAGATGCATATGAAATCTTTGGACCTTTTCCTCATTACATACAATTAGACAAAAATACTACTAGCTGTCAAAATGTGCACAAGCTGTCATACTCGTTGGTTAAATCGCATAAAAACACCAAACCGAAAATGGTCAACAAATAAACGAACGATGCATATCACCCACCATGTTCAGTGTCGAGAAATTGAAGCTTTTACCAATCTTAGAATTATCATATTATCATCTAGAGACAACGAAAAAGTAGCCTACGTGTTATTCCAGACTGTAATTTGTTTCTTTTACCAATGGAGAACATTCACTCACCATACATTTCTGGGCTAATTTTGAAAGTGCCGGCCAACAAAAATAAACTTAATATTCTAATAGAGCACAAGAAAACAAACATTTTTCATTATTAGACCAAAGCCCTAGGTCTACTCTGAGAGATAATATTCAACATCAAAAGTATGTGAAAAAAATCCTAATTATTGCAATATTCTGTCGTAATTGCGAGTCAGAATGTAAAAAAAGATCTCAGTTACAGTGTACTCTCCAACTACAGGGCAGTATGTTGGCCTAGCCCAAGCCAGAGCCAGCTACATTGCGGCTAAGGAGCGCGAGCTCGAACTCCAGGTGGGAAAGAGCTCGCGCGGGCCGCATTTGAAGCCAAAGAGGAGGAGCGTCGGCGGCGTGAGGAGATGCGGCTCTCCTTCCTCCGCGAATCCCCGAGCAGCTGTCGAATGCGGTATTGTAGGTGGTGGAGTCGATCAAGACGATCGCCTTTAAATCCTCCCGCCTGAAGGGCGAGAGCATCCAGGGCCTGCGGAGTGCCGCCGGGTCCATAATGGAGCACATGAGGGAGATGGCCTCCTTTACGTGTAAAGATGAGGTTCTCCGCCTGAAGGGCGAACTCACGGCGGCGGGCCGAAATGGAAGAAATGAGGCGCTGGTTGAGCACCGCTCCATCAAAGTCGCTGGGGTGCTCGCGCAGAGAGGTGCTGTTTCTCATCGACGCGCGCAACGTTGGCATAGAGGATCAGCTGCTCCCGGCGCCTCGGCTGCTTCCTCCCCTTGTGGTGCATGGCCGATGCTCCAGCATCCGGCGATACGTCTGTCGGCCCTTCAACGGGCCCTTTTGTTGGCGCTTCTGCGCCCACGCGCTCTAAGCACAAGCCTGCTGGTGCTACTGCCGCCGCGCCTTTGTCTCCCGTCCCCTCCACGTCTGTGTCGGAGATGATGGAACCGGTCGTGGCCGCTCCGTTGGCCTCATCTTTTTCTCCCCCAACTCAGGGGAAGAAGAAGAACAAGAGGAAGAAGAGGAGCGCTGCGGCGCGTGAGGTCGAGGCAACGCGCAGAGAGCGCCAGGCTGCATCAACTTCAGTCTCAGCCCTTGCCCGAGGCGTGGAATAATGTCACAAAGCGGCCGAAGACGAAACCAACGTCCGCCAGTGCGCCCGCTAAGGCACCCGCGAGTCCTGTCCGAAATAAGGGCGACCCGAATCTCCGCGCGTCGCGAACTGCAGTAGTAGTTATCACGCTGAAGCGAGAAGCGGAGGCTGAAAACTTGCCGAGGCTGAGAGGTCAATCGACCTCAAAAACCTCGGCATCGACGACCTACGTTTCCGCACGGCGGCCACCGAAGGACGTGTTTTGGAGAAAGCGGGTGCAGAGAGAGGCGCCAAGGCAGACGCATTGGTGCCCAAGCTTCGAGAATCCCTCGGCAACGATGCACTGCATATCCACTGATGCACTCTTAACTGCTTACTATGGCATCGTAGAATCCCATCTGCGATATGGAGTTATATTTTGGGGAAATTTGACAGAAAAAGAAACGGCCTTTAAAGCTCAAAAGAGATGCATACGGTCAATGTTTAAATTAAAATCTACCCAGAGCTGTATGCCTTATTTTAAGAATATAAACTTTTAGCACTGCCATGTTTGTATGTTTTTGAGGTTGCTGTGTTTGTGAAAGCTAACCCTAATCGTTTTGAGCGCTTAGCTGACACAATCCCTAGAAATAGACGTGACAATACTAAGCTAGGTCTCCAAAGAGCCAATACCACATTGATGCGTAAGAGTATATTTTGCATGGCTCCTACCATATAATTATAATAAATTGCCAGTCTATTGTAAGGAGTTATCATTACATTTATTTAAAAAACAGCTTCGTAGTTTCCTGGCAAGTAAAGCCTACTACAGCATCAATTATTTTTTGAAAGAAAAAAGTAGTGCGTTTACTTCAATGTATAAATAATAATAACCTATGTACATAATTATAATAAATTGAAGATGTGTAATGTACCTAATGTAAATTTGTAGCTGTATTTGATGCGACGATATTGTACCTATAATGTTTTTAGTTCAGATTTTGACCTAAACCATCTTTTGCTTGCCTAATGGTAAAATATAGCTGAACAATTTTTATGTAACACCATCCTTTGTACCTAGCCATATTTGCAAAATAAAGTTTCTTATCTTATCTTATCTTATCTTAACGACGTCCGTGTCACCAGGCCGGTGAAGTGCACGGAGTTGCGCATCTCCGGTGTCGGTGACGCTGCAACAAAAGTGGTCGTGGCGCGGGTGATTGCGGAAGTTGGGGGCAGTGTCGACGTTGGCGAGACTGCTTGCCAGGCAGGAAAGGAAGGCACGGTGGGGGTCAGGTGCCCGGTCGCGGCAGCCAAGCTCATCACTGATGGCCACCCGATTACAATTGGCTGGACCTGCGTCCGTGCGGTGCTGTTGGTCGTGTTTCCGCGGCCTGAATGTCGGGCACGTGGGCACGTGGGGGCCAGGTGTGCTGCGGGAGTCGACCGCAGTACCCTGTGTTTCCGTTGCTGGCAGCCCGGCCACAGAGCAGCCGGCTGTAACGCAAATCCGCACTGCCCCGTTTGTGCGGCGGCGGGTGAGGCCGTTGCGCACCGCATCGGCACCAAAGCCTGCCTGGTGGCATCTTAAAAACGGCGTAAAGACCGTAAAACCTAATTGGACTACCATAACTGTATCAATAGTAGTAATTATATAATAGTTTAGACAAAAACAAGGCCGTTTTACGTCTACGCTCGTCACACTTTACACTAAATATTTATCACTAAATAAAATCTTAAGAAATCGATTTAAAACTTTGGTGTAGTAATAAAAATTGCTTACAATGTTGTGTTCTATCAAAATCAAGCACGTTTTTTCGTGGCCGGCTAAATAAAAATTAGCCCAATCTGAACGATCGCCTTTCAGCTAAAGCCGTTCAGCTGTTAGAGCATGAAAGAGTAACAAACATTTACACTCACAAATTTTCACATTATAGTCGCCTCGCTGTAACAAGGTGCGTATGACAGTTGGCAGTATGACGTTGATATCTATCAGTACCACATTACTAGGGATGTGTCGATATGCAATTCATGTTTAGAATCCTACGATAAACGAGATAAATCACGTTCTGTTTGTTATTGTTATGAAAATTATTGCTATATTTATTTTTGAATTAACTAAACAGCTTAAAAAACCGGCCAAGTGAGCAGAGGTCTCCGTACCGAAAAACGACAAAAAATACGTTTGTTGTATGGGAGCCCTCTTAAATATTTTTTTTTTGTTTTTAGTATTTGTTATTATAGCGGTAACAAAAACACATAATCTGTGAAAATTTCATCTCTCTAGCTATCACCGTTCATAAGGTACAGCCTATCAAAAGACCGGGTAACTTCGCAAGAAAAAAAAGAAGGTAACCGAGAAGAGGAAAAATATTAATAATAATAACTCAATAATATACTTTTTACAATAAAAGTTGGAACTACGGACAATATACGTTTTGTTTTATCAAAATATCGACTATCCATCGTAGATGTATATAATCCCATCACTAAAGACATCTTTGGTGTTACGTTATACTCAATAATTTGTTAAATTTTTCTTCCAAATTCATTTTATTTGTAGACTAGAATATTCTGGTTGAGTTTAATTTTATATACAACAGTGATTAACGATTTAATATATTATGAATGGGATGTAGCTGAAATACTAAGTTCATAATTGTAATTCACGGCAACTATCAAGAGTAAAACGAAACGCGATCGCCAACTGTCATACGCACCATGCTACACCGAGATGACTATAATAATATTAGTATGATTGTTCTGTTTTCATTCTTAGGGATTTTTTTAATGTTAGGAATATCCGTCTTGGATGTAATGCTCTCTCGTGAGCTCGTGGAAACGTGTCCTACGCCTAAACCTCTCCACGTAGTGTTCAACTCCTCCCTTGGACAAGGGAGGGTCCTGGGGGTGGGAATTTTCCTACATCTGGTTCTGTGGCGTTTGGGGCTGTCAGCCTCACGCCGCTCCGACGCGGTCGCCCCAGCCATGTGAGATGACCGGCTACCCGGTCAAGGCCCGGCTGGGGCCGTCCAGCGACAAGGAGCAGCGGAGTTTGTGGCCCGGTGTCTAGTCGGATGTAATGCCGGACTCTCACCGACTAAAAACCAACACGTTCCCTACCTACTGCCTATCCCCGGGTAAGCCCTCGGAAGGATATCCTCAGGATTCATGCTTGGGGGTAACATGCAGAGTATTTTGCAGGAGTGCGGAGTCACTTGCCGAAACTACGTCGATATCCATGGAAGATTTACTGCAGAGAACATATTTACTATGGTTAGCGATGTTGAGACCAAGGCAAAGAAATAAAATTATTGTACCTAATTATTTTCCAAATTTTACTAAGTTTGTATTGCTTATTTTGTAATTTTATAAATTTTATTCAATAGAAGAAAAATGTATTTTTGTGAAAATATTTACGAAATTAAAGTTAACAGATCTATATAAGAGCCTGATTTTTATTTTGTTTATAAATTGTAGCATCTTCATCAAATGGCCGACAGAGTGAGTGTAGAACCTCTGATGTTGCAAACGTCCATGGGCTACGATGACCAATTTCCATCAAGTATGCTTTACTGCCTCCTTATTTAATAATAGCTGATGCCCGCAGCTTCGTCCGCGTTAAATTTGTTCCCGTTCCCGTGGGAACTTATTCCCGGGATAAAAGTGGCCTATGTGTTATTCCTGACTATAATGTATCCCTGTACCAAATTTCAGCCGAATCCGTTCAGCCGTTAGAGATTGAAAAAGTAACAAACATCTACACATCCTCACTTACAAACTTTCGCATTTATAATATTGGTATTTATTATTTATTTATTTGACTTGCAGCATAAATATAATTGTACAAAGACGGTGATGTAGAGATAAGTTGGGAGTACCTCAGCGGTTTAAAAGTCCTTACAAAGTTTAGAATAGTTTCCCTACATCTTCTATTTACTGAAATAACCTGGGAGCTTACAAATTATTGCCAGTACAGGTTTCATAGTAACCTCTTCATCCATTATTCCGAGTCAACTATAAACTGAGTAATAAATGGGTTGGGCCACTCCTATTTTTTATCTGCCTATTTTAGCTAAGAAGGCAAAGTAAATTTTCATATCCTTCAATTTTTTTTATAACACATTTGCTCGTAAAGAGTCTCTTATTTGACCCATTTCACTAACGTAATGTATCTCATTACGGCCTAGTCCGGTAATGTAAAGTAAAACGGACGATTGCGTCTAAAACGAACGGTTCCTTTTTAAATCTTAGCAAAGAGTTTTTATGTCAGAAAAGTGGTGAACATTTTATGAATAAAATTAACTTTGGGAGATAAAATATAATAAAATAAACATGTAATTGTTTAATTTAATTAATTTTGACAATAAATTACAACCATTTATGTGAAACCAATACAAACAATATTAATTACTTTATTAATAATACTAGCTGTTTTTGTGCATTTGCCTCTTAAGAAATAAGAAAAAAAGAAAGCGTTGTGAACAAGTAAAATTCCGCGCGCTTTATTATCGCTATTTTTTGCTACGTTTTTTTGTTAGTTTATGAATGTCCCCGTTTTATTTATTTCCTTGTTTCCTCGCAAATATGTTATAATTTTTTTTATAACACATTTGCTCATAAAGGGTCTCTTATTTGACCAATTTCACTAACGTAATGTATCTCATTACGGCCTAGTCCGGTAATGTAAAGTAAAACGGACGATTCCGTCTTAAACGAACGGTACTTTTTTTAAATCTTAGCAAAGAGTTTTTATGTCAGAAAAGTGGTGAACATTTTATGAATAAAATTAACTTTGGGAGATAAAATATAATAAAATAAACATGTAATTGTTTAATTTAATTAATTTTGACAATAAATTACAACCATTTATGTGAAACCAATACAAACAATATTAATTTACTTTATTAATAATACTGGCTGTTTTTGTGCCTTTGCCTCTTAAGAAATAAGAAAAAAAGAAAGCGTTGTGAACAAGCAAAATTCCGCGCGCTTTATTATCGCTATTTTTTGCTACGTTTTTTTGTTAGTTTATGAATGTCCCCGTTTTATTTATTTCCTTGTTTCCTCGCAAATATGTTATAAAACGTCGTATGACACACGTTCGCTTTGATAATTACAGCCTCTGCTTTCTTGTAGCCCTCGCCTGCGGCTCGGGCTAGCAATAACGCCTCGGCTGTAATTATCCGCTTCGGCCGCCTAGGAAACCGGAGTTTGGTAACTGGTTTCCATTAAGGATTTTTTAATACGTCTACGTAACTGGTTACCATGAAGGATTTTTTAATACTGCTAAGTAACTGGTTACCAAGCAGTACTTTTCTTAGGTAACTTAAGTCTTCTATGAAACTGACGACGAAAGGAGAAAGAGTTAGAAGGTACCGTAAAACGGGGTGAATAGGGACAAATCCCAACTTTAAGAACAATTTTAAGATAGTTGTTGATATATATTTTGCTTTATCGGAATCAAAAGGATTCAGTCTTGGTGGTATCTTTGTTATCCAATTTAAAACTATGCAATTAGCATTACAGTTTAAACGAAAAAAGCACAAATAGATGCTATCCCTATTCACCTGAAAATTGAGGTTAATAGGGACGAAAATAATGTCAATAGAGAAATTTGCTAGGGCTGTCACTACTTGGTTGTAATAATGAATTTACACATCTATTTATTTTGTTTGAATTTCTTAACAGATCCATACGAATATTTTAAATGCGAAAGTAGGTAACTCTTGCTTTATCGCGTAAACTACTGAACCGATCTTGATAAAAGTTGGTGCAAAGGTAGAATAAAGGTAGGTAGGTGGTACATAGCTCTATGTAATGCTTCCTATCTCATGTTCCCCACATTCTGTCTCTTTTTACTGTTGTTTAATAAATTTTCAAATTAAAACATCGCTAAAAAGTTATCACTTCAAAAAACACTGCATTAGTAATTAAATAAAAGTTTTAGAAAAAAATATCATTAATTCTTACAAATTCTTACCTACATAGACATTATATAAAAAAGAATGTTTTATAACTGTTTAGTGACAACCCTGCAAAGCCATACCTATTCATATTTAAGTCATTCCTATTCAAGTTATTCTCATCCCAATTGACCTCTCTTTCGTTGTTAATCATATATAAGGCATCCCCATTCACCTCAAAGACAACAGATTTTACATGGTATTTCTAAATTAACAAAAACAATAAAATAAATTAACAACTGAGACTTACCTTTAATATATATGGTGGCCCAAACACTAAATAACGTTTGTAAGTCACAGTCGTCTTTTATTAATATCAAATTAATTTATGAAAGCAAAGTTTCTAACACGAAAATAATTACTGCCACTGGAAGTTATTTTCAATAACGATTTTTGACGGTTAGCAGCTAATGTCATGCATATTCAGTGTTGCCATGTATTCTTTCAACATTCTACTATTTCACCACAAAAAATTAGAGAATTTGTAATGAATTTAGAATTAATATTGAGCGTCGAAAAACTTTCCTGGTTATATCCCTATTCACCTCTCAATCCCTATTCACCCCAATTTACGGTAGTTACTTTCTTTTTGTCACTATAAACGGTTAAATTGAAAACAATAAGTTAAAGTATGACGAATAGGAGGCCGATAGTCTTGGACGATGACAAGTTTGCGGTAGCTAGACTGCGGAACTCGGGTGTGGAGTGAGAGTTCTATCACGCTTCCTCCCCGCCGGCGCCGCCTCTTTCACGAGCATGACTTACTCGCAGAAAGACGCGGAGGGCGTTTACAAAGAACTTGGGGACAATCAGTTCGATTTTGGCAAACAAGGGAGATACTGTTTGCTGTTCAGGTTCCGGTCCAGAAGTGTAAAATTAAAAATAACTCCAATATACAGCAGAATGTCTATCTTTGCTTTGTTAATTATGAAAAGGCTTTCGATCGAGTGTTGCATGGTCGACTAATAGATTTACTGGAGGATATTGGCCTCGACGATAGAGATCGCCATTTTACCCGGAGCGTGTACTGGAATCGGAAGTCAGAGTAGAAGGAGACGAAACCAATGCTGTTTCTGTGCAAAAAGGTGTGAGACAGGGCTGCATTCTGTCACCGGTTCTCTTTTATTTGTATTCAGTAGCTATAATATTCGACTGCCTCTGTGGCGCGGTCGGTAGTGATACCGCCTGCGGCGCTGGAGGTCGCGGGTTCGATTCCCACCGGAGACAAATATTTGTGTGACCCATTAATGTTTGTCTCAAGAGTCTGGGTGTTTCTATGTATAACATGTATGTATTTAAAAAGTATATAAGTATTAATATCCGTGGTCTGATACCCATAATACAAGCAGGTTATTCCTAGCTTACTTTGGGATCAGATAGCGTTGTGTGAAATGTTCGTAAATATTTATTTATTTATTTATTAATAACAGAAGCTTTACATTATCTCGATTGCGTAGTAAAGATAAACAGCAGTAGTTCTAACAATTTCCGCTATGCCACATTTTTGATAGCATGTACACTTGTAAAGTGTCCGAATTGCAACAAACGGGGGATAGACTAAAGCTAATCAGTCAAAGGTTTGGTCTGAAGATAAAGACAAAATATATGATTATATCTAGGAAAGACGATGTTAATCTACTTTATAAATTGTAAAAGCTGTGAATGATAAAACATAAAACAAAAATTAAAAATAACTCTCCAACTAAGACAGGTTTTTCACAAGAGAACAAATTAAAACCAGCAGTAACTTGTGGATGGGCCGATCTTTTAGGTTCCGTACCCGTGGGGTAAAAACGGGACCCTATTACCTAGACTCTGCCGCCCATCTGTCGGTCGATCTGTCTGCCACCAGGCTGTATCTCATGAATCGTACAAGCTAGACAGTTGTCATTTTCTCTGATGATGCCTTTCTGTTGCCACTATACTTAATAACTATTTGATGGAAACCAGTTACATAGACAAACTATAAACTCCTACATGGTAACCAGTTACGTAGAAGTATTAAAAAATCCTTCATGGTAACCAGTTACGTAGACGTATTAAAAAATCCTTAATGGAAACCAGTTACCAAACTCCGGTTTCCTAGGCGGCCGATCAACTTACCGAACTTGTATCATAATGTACTATTACGGCATTGTTTGGAGTGCAATGTTCCAAATTAATGAAACTGTATTAAATTATTATTATTTATACCTAGAAAGGTATAGGATCCTATTATGCAATACCCCACAGACACAATACACGTAATTTTATGCCAACTATTACAGTAACCATCGTTGGCAATATCAGTGTAATTTCGTTTTCTTGTGACATTTATTATAACGAATACCTACCTATCTACAAAATGGTGTAACATTTTGGTTATGTGCGTAGTTAACATTCTTCTTCCTCCATTTAGCGCCTAAACTGGTCATAGTACCTACCCTTGGCCTTTAGTAGACCCAACTACAATCGTTAGCGGTAGGTGCCCGTCCCTGTGGTTTGTGTGGCGAATCACCTAATGGCCGACAGAAGGATCCACACGAGTTGTTTGAATGTGTACTAACTATTATTAGGTACTAATAGTAAACCGTAAAATGTATTAAGATTATTTTTTAAAAAGCAATTAGTATGCTAACTGATCATAAATTTAAAATATGAAAAAAGAATTGGTTTCGAGCAGGATTCGAACCTGCGTCTTCGGCGATCCGTGCCGACGCGTTATCCACTCCGCCACCGAAACCTACTCGGAACCAACCAAATTTTCCACCTTATTATACGTCTTGGGGCGACGTAGGCACCAGGTAGATGGTGCCTACGTCGCAGTAAGAAGTAGGTTTCGGTGGCGGAGTGGATAACGCGTCGGCACCAAAGACTTCTATATAAAGAGGTAGACCTGCCCTACGCACCAATTTTTGAAGCGTATAAACTGAGCTAGTTAGCGCGGTTGCGCGCAATTCGCGCTGACACTATGTCACTGTCGTATCTCCCACGATTTAACAACAAAAGTGTATTTTTAACGTAGAAAAGTACATAATTATCGTCATAAAGTGCTTAAGACTTGGTAGTTTACGAAGGAGTACAAATTTATTTGGTAAGTATGCACAATTTATGCGTAATTAATTATTTTTCATCAATTTTATGATTATTCGTTATCGTATTAACCCACCAAATTGTACAGGCCTAACTAATCTGACGACCCCAATGCTTTTGTTGTACTTCGTTTTTTGACAGCATAATACTTGCTGAATATGCCAAGCGAGCGTCGAGGCACGGGGATTCCCCGAATAGTTATAGTTCTACGCAAGTACGGTTTGCAGGAAAATTCACATCAAATGTTAAAATTCATGGTCTTCCTTTTATTTCTGACACTATGTTAGTTAGCAAAAAATAATCCTTATGATGAAGCCTTTCGATCGGTATGATAAAGCTACGGATTAATTATTTTTTCTCGTGTAGCGTAACCATGTAATAATTTAAAAATCTATGAATGCAGTTTAAGTTATTTTTTTAATTAAAATAATGTCTTCTTTCATTAAAATGTTCCATCTACAATATTTAAGGTACTTTCCCTCCATGTGGCATTGCCGTGGGACATCCTATATAATAGTAGTAATAATTGCATTGATTTTTAAATAAACTAGGATTTGTCATTAATTTATTCCTGAATAATATAATAAGTTCTGTTGTTCAAATGAGAGATCCGCCTTGAAAGTGGTTATAGAATATTACACACATTTAGTGTACATTTCTTTTCATTAGTTCCAGTCTTCTTTGTGGCAGGCAGAGCCTCTCCTTGTGGCCTTAATTAAATTTAATTATATGAAGATGACTGATTACTTATTAAATTGGGATTTTATTTAGCATAATCATAAACGATGTTCCTAAAAGTAAATTAGGCGATGGTTTTCCTTAAAAACGTATAGGTATTATGTTTGTTGAACTATGGAATTGTTAGACAAACTATTTTGAAAATAGTTATTCGTTCAGTAAAGTAGTTCTGCAAACACCATTAAACAGTACATTTAATTTGATTTATTTGGTGTACATAATTAGTGTTCAAGTCAGTATTTTTAGTTTGGCTTTGAAATATTTTGCTTGGAAAAGGGGAATATTCAGATATCGATTAAAATACATGCCTTAATTAAATAAGTATATAATCAGTTTTTTAAGTTTATATTTAAATATGAACATCATTGGTAAATTTTGCATTTTATACCTTTATACCTACTTAACATTTTTCTGCAGTCAGTACGTGTGATACAGAATCGTAAAACTTCGAGAGTATTCGGTGGTAGTCGGCTTGTAATTGGAGTCCATATGCCTTTTCTTTTACTCTTGTTCTATTTGTATATTGCTATTGCAGTTACAATTACGTAAATATAGTTTATTAGTGAGTGTAGTTTTAGCAATGTGTGTGTATGAGGATTGCTTTTATGCTTTCGTTTCTTATAGTAGAGCGTATCTACCTCATTTTATATAGAAATCTTTGGTCGGCACATCGTCAAAGACGCAGGTTCGAATCCTGCTCGAAACCAATTCTTTTTCCATATTTAAAATTTATGATCGTAAAATGTATGTGAATAAATTATCGGTCTTGAGCAAGACTCGGAACCTGCGTCTTCTGGCAAACCAAACCAGACGCCTTTCTAACCATTCCGTCACCGAGACTCTACTTGCCAACAAATGCAATTATATTTTGACATGAAATTTTTTATCTAGTACCTATTCTCACTAGTGGCTTTTTTAAAATTTATACTAATAGGTACTAAATCTAGGAGTTAAGTGAGCTTTAGATGATTTTCCTCGGTGGCACAGTATGCGACTACTGTTGCTGGGATCTTGGCGTAACATTTTATACTTAATGCCAGAATGATGATGATGAATGAAACCTACTTGATTTAAAATTATAGCGATGTCTAGCTTAGAGAGACCATTGTCACAATAAGAAAGGACCGCTATAACAGTTTTCACAAGTTGGTACTTCTTCACGCTTTGCTTGAAAATTGCGAGGTTGTAACAGATTACAAAAATGTGCGACGGCACGTCCATTTTCCATGGTTCTACAGAGCTGCAGAGAAATGATCTTTGGAATTTGGTTACACTCGGTTCTTGCTAATATTCTCCCCATAGTTAGGCATAAGAGTGGTACCTCTGCCTTGTACAGGAGGAGTGGGTGGGACTTAGATGAGGAGATCGGATTAGTCCGTTAATCCACCCATAAAAATCCACCCCTTGGGTGGATTTCCGGAATTATATATTATTAATCAAAATAGTCCGGTAATCACCCACGAAAATCCACTCAAGGGGTGGATTTCCGGAATTATATATTATTAATCCAATTAGTCCGTTAATCCACCCATGAAATGGGTGGATTTCGAAGATGGACAAAACACATGGAGATCAGCAAAACAGATGAATCGAAAGAAACAAATGAAGATCGTCAAAACAAATGACGGTCGGATAAACAAATGACGATCGAAAATCAAATGAAGACCGGCAAAACAAATGAAGATCGTCAAAACAAATTACGGTTGAATAAACAAATGACGATCGAAAAAACAAGTGAAGATCGACAAAACAAATAACGGTCGGATAAACAAATGAAGATTGACAAAACAAATGAAGATCGACAAAACAAATGAAGATCGACAAAACAAATGACGGTCGAATAAACAAATGAAGATCGAGAAAATACATGACGGTCAGATAAACAAATAACGATCGAAAAAACAAATGAAGATCATCAAAATAAATGAAGATCGAAAAACAAATGAAAACCGATAAAACATAATAATATGCAAATTAATAAAACAAAAGACCTAAGTATGAGCTTTGAGTTTTGTGTTTTGGGTTTTGAGTTCTGAGTTCTGACTTTTGAGCTTCCAGCCTCGTTGATTTTTGAGGGTCAAAAATTACTTGCAGATATACTTTGTTATATAGATGCGTGTGCCATTCAAAAAAATAGGTGCAAGCAAATCTCGACCTTAATTCTCTAAAAATGTTCTTTTAGGCGTTAACAGACATCACTGATCATGACTATGTAAAAAATAAATAAATATTATGCATGTTCATAAGATCGAGAATTGCTAGCACCTATTTTTTTCAATGGCAAACGCAGCTAGATTTCTTCTATCTATATATATAAAAATCAATGCCACTTTTCGTTGTAATTTTATAACTCAAGAACGGGCTCACCTATCCAAACCAAATGTTTAGACTTTGTTCGGACTGTTTAGTAGATGGTTTATGTGAAGTTTGCACAAAATCGGTCAAGCGGTTCTTCATTTATCACGCAAACGAAGTTGCGCGGGTCAGCTAGTTTTATATATATATTTTATTCTATTTTCCTTTTTGTGATCGTTATTTGTTTTGCCAATCTTCATTTGTTTTTGATCGAATCGAATAAACAAATGACGATCATTTGTTTATTCGACCGTCATTTGTTTTGACGATCTTCATTTGTTTTGCCGATCTTCATTTGATTTTTCGATCGTCATTTGTTTATCCGACCGTCATTTGTTTTGACTATCTTCATTTATTTTGCAGATCTTCATTTGTTTTTTCGATCGTCATTTGTTTATCCGACCGTCATTTGTTTTGACGATCTTCATTTGTTCTGCTGATCTTCATTTGTTTTTTTACCGTCATTTGTTTTGACAATCTTCATTTGTTCTGCCGATCTCCATTTGTTTTTTCGACCGTCATTTGTTTTGACGATCTTCATTTGTTTTGCCGATCTTCATTTGTTTTTTCGACCTTCATTTGTTGTTTTTTATCTTTTTTATTTATCATGAATAGATCCGGAAATCCACCCCTTGGGTGGAATTCCGGACATACCATAACACGTAACTCCGGTTATCCACCCCATTGGGTGGATTTTTTGGGGTGGATTACCGGAATAATCCAGGAGATCTTCGGAACACAACGTTATCTATAAAGGTGTGTTCCGAAGATCTCTTCTTCTACCGGATCTACCAAATAGATTCGGTAGATCCGGGAGAAGTAGATTGCACAAAACAACGCGACCACCTCTGATCGCGTTGCTCTATGGTAGGGTAGAACGAACGCAACCAATGAATAAAAATATTTACGTAATCCGTTCAGAGTTATTTTACTTCTAGCACTTAGGTTGCCTACTTTGAGTGCTGTGTTACCACAATAAGTTCTTGTTTCTCCCATGTACTGCACTGCAACCTTTAGTCGAAACTTACTTCTTTATTTGCTGGCGGTTTTTTTTTTGTTGACGCGGGGAACGCATTTACGCGCCTTCATCCCAGCTGCGGGGGCAGCTGGGATGGTGTGTGGGACTCCCGGCCCGGTCCGGAATGGACCGTCCTACCCACTAAACCCCGCGGTGTTCCTCCTCACCCTTTAGCCGGGCCGAGGGATATCAAAAGATTATTCACGTCGACCCGGCTAGGGGCGCCCCGTTTATTCGGGGCTCTCCTCGGGGGAGCCAGATGGGCGGCTCCCCAAAGCTCCCTAAGGAGCTGAAGTCCACGCCTGCACCGCTCTCGAGCGCCCCTCTGTAATAGAGGAGACAGAGAGCGGCTGGCGCAGGCGTGCGCTAATGGGCACCCCTGGAACACGTATAAGGTGCCCACCGCCATGTGACCGTTGGTGGGCGGGGTCCCCCGACCTTACGCCCACGGTCAAGAAACAATCGGGGGCGCGCAGTAACTCCTCACCGCGGCGCCCCCGAACTGCACGGCAGAGCGGGAGCATTATCGGTTACTCCCGCTCCCCCGCACAGTGCACCTCCCGCTTTGCCGCCATCACCTCGTCAACTGGCGAGGTGACAGCGGCCCAGCACTGTTGCCGCCGGTCGCGCCGTTACTCACGGCCGGCAGCCCGAACTGCATGGCAGGGCGGAGAGTGACGTCACGGACGTTGAACGCGACGAAGTGTCATTCAACAGCTGATCATATAAAAAATATAAACAAGTGTTACTGAAACAATTTAATCATCAAACTTGTGACAGTAGTAAAATAACAATGATGTGAAGTGTTTTATAGTGAAAGTGGCCTATAAAATACATCTGGGCCCAATTTAAAGAAATTCGACGACAATAACTTCTTAAGACTACCCGTTATTGTAAATATAGCATAGCGGGATCAGTGTAGTGGTGTTTCATTTAGTGGATCATATAATATACAGTGCGGGGTGACTTTCGGCAAAGACATTGTAAATTAGAAGCCTGAAATTTCAGTGTCGATACTTCAAAAATAGATCTGGGAACTTTTTAATGTAACAGCGCCATCTGTGTCAACCAATAAGAACTACTGATCTAGCTGCATACATATTGTTGTTTTTTAGCGCCATCTGTCGATCCAAATCGTAAACATATTTGTAAACAAATAAGGGCTATATAAAATTACTGCAATGGTTAAATGCACACTTTGTGGGAAGTTCTTACCTACAAAGGGAAAAGACGGATCTGGCTCTCAGGGGTGCAAGTGTCGTATCGTAAAACCGTCTCAAAATAAGAACAAAAGCCCAAGGAGGAGTCCTAGCGATGGTTATGAGGATGCGGCAGAAACATTGCGGGAGGCGCATCAACAATCAGCAGCAAATACGCCGACCGGGCTTGATGTCGCGGAGGAAATGCGGCTGTTTAGAGCGGAGCTACGGGAGATGAGAGAGGAACTGACACGGGAAATCAGGGACTTACGTCGAGAGGTCGGGGATCTTCGAAGTAGCATAACAGCTTGCGAAAACCGGATGCAGAGGTTGGAGGACAGGGTCAAGGAACTCGAAGGTGGAAGGGCGAATGCTGAGGACTTGGAGAAATCAGTATCACTATTGAAAATGGAGCTTAATGACCGGGACCAGGAGCTCCTGGCATCCGACATTGAGATCTCTAACCTACCAGAGGAGAGAGGTGAGAACGCCTTGCACCTCGTCGAATCGGTGGCTAGGAAGCTGGGGGTGCAGCTGGAAGCGAGAGATGTCGTGTTCGCAGAGAGAGTAGGTCCACCGACCGGTCAGGGAGACACGGCCGCGGCGCGTCGCCCGCGCCCTCTGGTGGTGCGCCTGGCGCGGCGCGTGCTGCGGGACGAGCTGCTGCGGAGCGCGCGCGTGAGGCGCGGCGCCACCAGCGCCGACCTAGGCTTGCGCGCGCCTGAGCGCCGCTTCTACATCAACGAGAGGCTAAACAGACAAAATAAGAGGTTATTTTATCAGGTACGTCAAGCGGCGAGCCACCTCCGTTGGAAGTATGTGTGGACGAGGCGCGGTAGAATTCTGACTAGGCAGGACGAGGGCAAGCCGACACACAGTATCCGGACTGAGGCTGACGTGCGGCGTGTTTTTGGACCTGATGCTCTTCACGTGCCCACTGGTTGACGAAAATTGCGTTATTGGAAACATTTTTATTTATCTTAAATTATTTAATATTACCACTGTTTACTTATTCTTGATTTCATTTGGCTGTACAATCTGTAACATAATTTTAAAGTTGAACCTACATAATCGCTACTTTTATATTTATCATTGTATAGACACCACATGTGTTATTGTGGAACCTGTTTTTGAGAATAAAATGCAAAAGCTGTGTTGCTATGTTTCACATGCTGACAATGGATATTCATGTCACATTGCCAGAAATAGATGCAGTGCATACTTATACTTATGCTTATACTTATACTTATACATTCATATTATTATATTATTAACTTACAGATACTATTGCTTATTCATTGGTATTGCTGTGTTACTCAGGATTAGGTACATAAGGATTTTTCTGCAGAGATTTGACAGGATATTGTTGTTGGTATTGAGTCACAGTGCCAACAATGAGTGCACGGCATGCTTAAGCACACATATATTATTAATTTGCATATTTTATTGTTGCTTATTTATTGATATTGCTAAGTTAATCGGGATTAGGCACATTAGTCCTTGTAAATGTTTTAAAGGTGCACTAGAAGTATTAATATGGAATTTAACGTATTTGGCTGAGAATATATGTAGTATAATACATAAAAATGCATAACAATCGAAGCAAAAGTTTGAAGGGCGGGTTGTTCAATGCGGGTTCACTCGGTACAGGTCATGAAGAGTTTGTGGTAGCTATGGGGACCTTGGCTGTAGATATCATGGCGATAAATGAGTCCTGGATACATGAGGGCGAAGAAGAGCGCGCGCCGAGAGTGCCAGGCTACAGCCTCAGATACACACCGCGCCCCCCACATATAGCCAGCAGGGGAGGGGGAGTTGGGTTTTATATACGACGCGGAATACATGCACGCATCGAGCAACACCCGGTTTCTGCTAATGTAGAACAGACGTGGCTGAGACTTAGCAGAAACTCGCAGTCTATCTTGATTGGCACTGCATACAGACCACCACACGATAATGTCAACAATTTCATAGATGCATTAACTGACTCAATCTCCTCCTTCTCTGGGGCTGATAAGATTGTACTCCTGGGTGACTTCAATGTTGACCAACTAGACCAGACAGAATACAAATGGAGGTTGTTTGACTCCTTCCTGGTTAGCACTGGCTTGGTCAACTTCGTGACTGAACCCACCCACTTCACTGATCACAGTGCGAAGGCTATTGATCTGATCTGTACAGATGCTAGGGCGTATAATGTCTCAGTTCTGCACATTCCGGAGCTAGGACGACATGCTATTGTCTCTGCAGTGATAGACTTTAAGGTGGAGAGGCCGAGACCTGAGTGGGTTGTGTGCAGGGCTATGCAAGACATTTTGCTTGATAAATTTGAAGAGGACCTTGATGCGATATGCTGGCAGTCTGTTATGGGTTTGGGACATGTGGATTGCATGGTGCAGGCTTTCAATAATAACATAATCACTTTATTTGATCTCCATGCTCCAGTGAAAAGAACTTTAATAAAAAATAACAGCTACCCATGGATCACTAGCACAGTAAGGGATATGATGCGTCTCCGAGACAAATATCATAAAAGAGCAAAAGCAACTAAACGGGAAGCACATATTCATCTATATCATGACCTCAGGAGTACAGTGAGGACTGCGATAGAGAGTGAGAAACGTGCATATTTCAACACACAAATCAACAACAATATCCAACACCCCAAGCAGCTGTGGAGTAAGCTTAAGTCTACCATACTAACAAATAATAAAAATAATTATGAGTTGCCAGCCCTCTGCGGGAGTCCAGATAACTTAAATCAGCACTTTCTGGACATACCGGGGGACGTGGAAGTAAGTGTGTCTGATCTAACCTTCTTTGAGTTTAACAGGTTCGGTAATGGTAGCTTTCAGATGCGGACAGTTGAGGAAGGTGACATTCTAAAAATAATAAGAAGTCTTAAATCAAATGCGATGGGAGACGATGAAATATCTTTGGATATGTTGAAAATGACTCTTCCCCAGACCCTCACTGTGATAACTCACATTATAAATACTTCGATCAGTACATCAACCTTTCCTAGATCTTGGAGGACTGCAAAGGTAAGACCAATACCTAAACTGCCAAATCCATCTGGCCCTAAGGACCTACGACCGATCAGCTTGCTGCCATGCCTTTCAAAGATTGTGGAAAAGGTTGTTAGCAATCAACTGGTAGCATACCTGGAAAACTCAAATATTCTGCCGGTTGTGCAGTCTGGTTTTAGAAGAAATCATAGTACGTCTACAGCCTTATTAGACGTAGTGGATAATGTGTTGCAGGCACGAGACCAGGGCATGAGCACAGTGCTCACCCTACTTGATTTCTCCCGTGCTTTCGACAGTATAAATGTTTCATTGCTTCTATCTAAGCTAACTTATTATGGATGCAGTATAGATGTAGTCAAGTGGTTTGATAGTTACCTGAGCAATAGGTACCAATTTGTCCAAGTAAAGGATAATAAAACGGGCTGTATGGTAGATTCTGCACATCGCCGGGTCACCAGGGGCGTTCCACAGGGCTCAATCCTTGGCCCATTGCTCTACGTTCTCTATAGTGCTGATGTTACCAATAGAATCAGTAAATGCAGGTTCCATCTTTATGCTGACGATCTCCAGCTGTATCGATCCTTTCCTCCATCTGAGACCTTGGAATTTATAAATGAGATTAATGAGGACTTGAATAGCATTGCAGAGTGGTCAAGGCGCAATTGTCTGGTTTTGAATCCAGATAAGTCGAAATTTATGATCATGGGCACAAGACAACAAATAGAAAATACAAGCCAGCATCAACTAAATATAAATATAAACGGATGTATTGTAAAGCAGGTTAAAGAGGCTCGAAATCTGGGAGTAGTATTTGATCAGCAGTTGCAATTTGAAACACATATTCTGCAAGCAGTCCGAAATTGTTTCTACAGGTTGAAGGTGATATACAGAATTCGCCCATACATCAGTGTCGGCATAAGAAAGCTACTATGTGAATCTCTCATACTTTCGAAGCTCAATTATGCGGATACTGTGTATGGGAACTGCCTGCTGAGTAGAACGGAACGGGTCATTCAACGAGTGCAGAATGCCTGTGCACGGTTTTGTTTTAGAATACCGCCGCGAACGCATGTAACACCTTTTTTGAACAACGGCAACATAATGAAAATGGCTGAGCGCAGGGAGTTGCATTTCGCAACCTTGCTTTTTGGTGTAGTTTTGAGACACAGGCCCAGGTACTTATTCGAAAAGCTATCTTGGTCGAGAAACTACAACAGGTATGGCACAAGGGCATCAGCTTACCTTATGTTAATACCGAGGTATAAAACTTCATCGTATCGAAGGAGCTTTACTGTCAGAGCATGTCATATATGGAATGACCTGCCACCGCCAATTCGTGCTCTGAACACAATATATTCATTCAGAAACAAGTTCCGACAACATCTCCTTCATAAACAACTTAATGGTTAATGGTTATACTTACTCTGGGTGGCGCACGCTAGGCTATGTAGCGGTAGAATAGAATAGGGATCGTTACTCTTCTATTAAATTCGGTAGGATACGTTTTGCCCGGGTTGCCTGCCGCTGCCGTCTTGGGTCCGGTCTGATGAATGTAATTCTTTTTTCTCGCGCGCCTTGCTTGTCAGGTGTCCTCATGATTTATCGCCATACAAACACTTATATTCACATAAACGTTCGAGAAATAGTCACAAGGAACACAATTGTACATGATTACAGCACTCTTACACACATACAGTGCATTTTTTATTCATAATATTGTGTAACAGTATTATAAAAACAACATAGTTATCAATCGTCGGCCATTTTAATGTAAGCTGCGCAAATGCAAAGTTGTTTACATTGTAAGTACAAACAAGTGGTTTTAAAATAGGTTTTGGCTTGGCTACATTACGCCAATGCCACAGACTAAAAAATACTAGAGTGGAATGAGCAATATCTGCCAGTGGCCGGCTGCCCAGTGAGGTGACTTTATTTATTTGCATTAGAAATAGTTTATGTTCTAATCGTTTAAAATTAATACTTTTTATTTTTTGTTGTAGCTTTTAATTAGTTTTCGGTTTTATTTAGTATTGTTTTCTGCACGTTTAGAATTTTATTTTGTTTTTATTGTGTGACCTCTGTGTGGGCGTGCGTTCGTGGCGTCACTAGCGGCGCCATCTGAAAACCAGCGCTGCGCATGCCTGCTCATTACCCACTACTAATAACAAATGGTGGGTGGGTGGACTGGGTAGGTATGTGCGGCATTTATGCTGAGATGGTGGCCATATTTGGGGGTTCGCACGGTGTATTTTGTTTCTTTCTATCTAGTTTAAGATTTATTTATGTTTATATTCATTGTGCGTGTCCTAAATAAAATATTTTTCTTTCTTTCTTTCTTTCATCTACCTAAACTCCCGCCCCCCACGCAGTGCCTCTCCCACTTTGCCGCCATCGTCTCGCCAGCAAAGGAGGCGAAGCGACGGCGACCCATCATTGCTGCTGCCGGCCGTGAATAACGGCACGGCCGGCAGCAACACACACCACCGAGCAACCCACAGGTGGGTTACTCCCGCCTCGGCCGGAATTAGCCAGAGTAGCACAACTCCCCCACAGAGGAAGGGGAGTGGTCGCTACTCCGTTGCCCAGGATGCACCACGAGGAGGATCCGACCCATTGGGGTCCTTAAGATGTTAGTAGGACCCCGCATCCCTATTTGCTGGCGGTTATCTGAGATGTGGACTTCCGTGTAAGTAGGCAGTAGCAACTTCGCCTTCGTTAGTGACAATAGTTATTTTTTTAGATATTTATAAAAAAAGTTTTAAATACAATCGTATAGTAACAGGAGCACTGCTTAATAACATTAAAAAATAATAACATGAAGAACCAACACTTCGTGCTAACGGTTGGATGTTATCTCCACTAATATTCGGTAAAATGTCATAAGCTGGCACTCATAGAGCGACTTTCCTGCAATGCCAACACACAGAAAACGATAGACAAGCTGCATAAGCTGTCAGTCAGAGGTAAAATAACTGTGGACGGTGACTATATTCTTCAAATCCATGAGTAAAACCTCAACACGAAGTGTAGATGTAGCGAAAAATCCTAAACCTATGGTGTAGATTTCATAAGGGATTCCTTAAACAATGCGCGTAACCAGGCAAGTTTTTCGAGAAGATATAAAATAAACCAGGGGTTATATAAAGCTCCCTGGATAAATGAAAACATAAATAAAATGTGTAAAAACCGGAATCGAATATTTAGTGCTTGGAAAAAAAGTCCAAATAATCTTGAATTACGACTTGAATATAATAAATTACGTAATAAAATTCATAAAACATTAGAAAACTGTAGAAACTCCTATTATATAAATACTATTAATAATAATATCAGTAATATTTAAAAAACCTATCAGATTCTAAATCACATGTTAGGACGCATAACCTTATCTGTCGATGAAGGCATTCATAGAGCATTTGAATCGCAAGGTCTTACAAAAAAAGATCTGGCAAATGGGTTCGCTAAGGAATTTGATCAAGCGGTCAAAGTAATTATTCCACAATGTAAGACTCAATTGCTAGATATCAATACATTTCAAGAGCCAGTAAATTCTAGTATACGATTCCAGAAGGCTACGAGGAACAACATTGATAAAATAATAAAAACATTAAAAGTCAACAAAGCTCCAGGTAGGGATTCTGTTTTGGCTTCTGACATTAAAATGGCAAAGCTTGGAGTTTCTCAGGCAATAGCGAACCTCATTAACTGCAGTGTCGAAACTGGCCAGTATCCAAACGCATTAAAATCCGGATGCATTAGACCGATCTTTAAGAAAGGTCATAGCAATGTTTATGGCAATTATCGCCCTATTACTATTCTTTCAACCATCGATGTAATAGTCGAAAAGTATATTTGTGATCAGGTGAGAAATTTTTATAATGAGAGGGAAATTATTTACAATAACCAATTCGGATTTCAACGGGGAAAGGGTGCTAATGATGTTCTCTCAAAATTTACAGATCAAGTCAACGAGTCGATGAACGAGAGAAAGCATACCCTGGCACTCTTCATTGACTTCTCCCGTGCCTTCGATACACTTAATCACAACACGCTCTTAAATAAGCTAGACACTTGTGGAATACGGGGACCGATACAAAAATGGTTTGAAAACTACCTTTCGGGCCGCGCATTTACTGTTAGAGTCGACGATGCGCTAAGCGATGCCGTTGCCGTTACCGAGGGCACGGCACAAGGGTCGGTGGTCGGACCTCTTCACTTCCTGACATACGTGAATGATATGAGCAACTGTGTTGAACAGAGCACCTGTTATCAATTTGCTGATGATACGTGTCTCCTAGATCAAGCATATGATTATTTACAATCAGATTTTTATACCCTTAGCACATGGTGTCATGATGCAGGCCTTGTTCTTAATGCAAACAAAACCAAGTTACTACATATCAGGTCACCGTACATGAAACCTTCACCATCCAACAAACATATAATAGCTCACGATCACGCATGCTTACATAGCTTCAATAGTGGTAGTTGCGGTTGTCCAGCCATTGAACTTGTAGCCTCCCATACATATTTGGGCCTTACTATTGACGACAAACTAAACTGGAAGCTCCACATCGATAAAGTCTGTAATAAACTGAGATGTTTTCTGGCAAACATTAAGGCCCTTCGTACACTAGGCTACGCAAATCTTCGATACCCAAAGATTTTGGTCTCTAAGCGACTACCGCAATACAAATTCAAAGAGGTTCGTACACAGACATGCGTCGCCGACATTTTGTTCATTCGTCGCCGACGCCAGTCGCGCGCTACCTGCCGGTCGAGATCGTCGCTACTAATGTCGCTGCGATTTCCAAGATGGCAGAACAATTGACATAAATATTCAATTTGAATTTAGTATTTTTTTATACCACTAAGGTGGCAGACAAGCATACGGCCCACCAGGACCGGTGGTCACCGCTGCCTATGAACGTTTGCAACACGAAAGGAGCGACTCTCGCGCTGCCGACCCTGTAAAAACCTTCTAAGACCCCTTTTGAAGAACCCCATACTTTAGGCGTTTGGAAAAACCGAGGCAGGGAGATCATTCCACAACCTAAGCGTGCGTGGAAGAAAGCCCCTATCGGATCTAACCGTGCTCGAACGCTCCGGACGTAGAGTGTGAGGATGAAATCCCTGTCTGTGGCGAGCGGTGCGATGATAGAACGTAACTGTGGGCATCATATCAAATAAGTCCTCAGGACACACACCATTGTACAGGCGGTAGAACACGCATAAGGAGGCAAAGTCTCTCCAGTCGCGAAGAGGTTCCACTTCACCTGTAAGCATAGGATCGTTGACAACTCTCACGGCTCGCCTTTGCACCGAGTCAAATGGACGAGGCTGATATTCTGGTGCCCCCGCCCAGAGGTGACAGCAGTACTCCATGTGCGGCCGCACTTGCGACTTATACAGAAGCAGTGTTTGCGCTGCAGTAAAGTACCGCCGCGCTCTGCTGAGCACACCGAGCTTCTTGGACGCCGGCTTAGCCTCGTCCACCAAATAACTCCGGAATTGAACCTCTCTGGAAATGTCAACGCCAAGGATCCCAATGCTTTCAGAGATAGTGAGAGATGTGCCCTGGAATTATGGCGGTACAGTAAATGGGGTTTTCTTAGCAGTGAATATACACGCTTGTGTCTTGGAAGGGTTAAACTGGACAAGTATCTGTTTGCTGTAATTTTTTTGTAGCTACAAACAGTCTGCACTTTACATTTTTTTTTTATGTGGTTGAACGCAGTATTTCCTATTACGACGATTTCTTCGCTTTCGGTAAAGATAGTAAGCCAAAATCATAGTTTCATCGTCACTTATGTCAGACATTTCGTAAATTAAATTAGTCTGAGACGTGTTGTCGCTTTGTCTACAGTGACTGAATAGACAAAATCGCGTCTTGAGATATCTCGTGTGTACGGTTCGTGCGCTACCAAATATTCGCGACATAAGTTGACAACATTAGTATCGAAGATTTGCGTAGCCTAGTGTACGAAGGGCCTAAGATTTTAAATCGTAGTATCCCATAAAACGTTAAATTATTACTCTATAACTCGCTAGCTGAGTCTCATATTCTCTATGGACTCACCAGCTACGGACGGACTTACAAGACTGACACAAATAAAATATATAGATTACAACTAAAAATATTAAAAACAATAACATCTCCTCAGATCAAATCCCAATACTCTGATGATGAAATAGGTCTTTTTAAACATTGTAAAGTTTTACCCATTCACCTTAAGATAACATATAATTTGCTAAAAGAAAATTATTTTAAATATAATTCGGGTGAAAAAGTGAATCACCCTGTATACACACGAGCAGTGTCACGGAACCGGTTGCAAACGGCAACCGCTGTTAACATTTTCGGTGAGAGAACCACACGATACATAGTACCACGTTTAATTAATAAACTACCCCCAGATATGAATAAACGATTAAACAAAAAAAAACATTAAGTATATTTTAAAGGGATTCTTTTTGAAAAACATGCCTCAGTCATGTATATAATTTTATTTCTTCTTCATCCTTGCTTGATTCATAGTACACGTCACTGTTCTGCGTCCGTGTCGTAGGGTAATTATTTTAAGTTACCTACGATAGGCATAATGAAAATAGTTTTATTTTGTTGTGTGTATGAGTGTTAGAACAACTTATGTATATTTAGAGATAATTTTGAAAGGCAATTGGTATGCTGACTCAATCACTTATGTATATTTAATTGTTTTTATCGACTTCGCTTGCAGTAGCGTCTGTTGCATTTTCTACAAACCTCTGTGGTTTACAAATGCAATATGTATGGTTATAGTATAATGATTTTGTGAAATGGTAAATAAAAAAAAATAAAAAAAAAAGATAGTGTGTCACTTTTGACGTTAGGTGGTGTTTTTCCTATTCTTACGTAGTATTGTATTCTCTTTGTTTCCTATAGTCAAACACTTACGCATTTTGTATTCTTACTATTAATTTACTTCAATAACTTTTACATTTAAAATGAACAACGACAAAGGAATTGTATATTGTAACCGAGTTCGTCTCGGTAATTGGTATGAGGCGCTTACTTTGGAAGAGGTAGGTTCTAGTTACTTGTACCTACTCATTTCGATTTGATAGTGGGTGTACGCAATAATACCTACATACTCTTCTTCTAAGTGGGTGTAGAGTTCAGGCAGAATAAGTTTTCGTTCTATATTCAATAAATGCAAAGCTTTGTCATCAAAGAAGCTCACTAGAATAATAGGTATGTTTTATATTTTGAGCTTTTCACTTCGATGAGTCACCCCAAGAAATTTTATAGTCGCTAGGGCTGCGACGGTACCCTACCCATAACCCGGTGTGTGTATGTGAGGCCGCATTCGAGCATCCGAGCCAGCATTAGCTGCAAGTGGTACAGGACCTGCTGAATAACAAATGTGGCGAAAATCATACTAAACCTAATAAATAAATTACTATGTTTTCGAAACTCAGTACAAGCTCAACAAATTCTTGGAGCAAATGAAGAAAGGTGATCTAATGCTTGCAAGGTACCGCAACATGACCGAAAATCTTAAAAAGCCTACCACGCTGACTCAGACTTCAGGTGCCATTACATTTGGCTCTAAGATCTCCTTGTTAGCTCCACATGCACCGGGTATGTATTATTCAGGGATAAATAATTAAGACTAAGCTACTGATCTCAAGAGAACTCTATAGTAATGCAGCCTAGCTGCGTTAATATAGTTTGTAGCATTTATTTTCTATAGATGCAGTATTCAGTATGTGAAAGCAGCCTAATCGAGTTATCTTTTTTTTAATCTGTTGTCAGTGGTGACATTTCTGCTGTCAGAATGACAGGATGTCATAAGGATCAGTGACGAATCGTTTTTGCATTCAATGAAAGCAGGTTTTGCATGAAATTCGAGACGATTCCACGTGAGAGAGGGGATAAAGCCCTGATACAAAGTTCCAGGTCTCTTTTTACGATCGGCTAAGGACGAGGGAAATTGATATTACTCTGAGTGGCACGCCTCAATTTTTCTTTGGAGGTTGTAAGTTGCAACCTGAGGACCTGTTAAGGAATTAGTCTGAGTTTACTTATTCTCCTCGGAAGGAGTTGGACTCTGTGTCAACCTACACCCGGGATACCGGTAAGTGTCATTTCTTGTTTGCTAAGCGGTTCGAATTTCATCGGTCGCGATGTCAGTTATTTCATTTGTCGTTTACTTGTCATAACAGGGTTTTTTACTACGGGGAAAAGCGGCCCGTCCGCGGTTAGCAAAACCACACCCAATGACACGTGGACTACATGAGCGAGGTGTTTTGAGAGGAACCAGCCGCCTCCACGTGGCATTCTCGTGCTGTGCTGCTCTCAACTTGACTCAAGGCCAGTAATTGTCACCCAATTATACCTAAGTGTAGTTAGCTGCTTACCCGTTTTACCTGCTCACGCGGCAGTAGTCTATTGAGTAGTATTAGTATCTAAGCCCTGACTATATTTCTGTGTACCTATGATATTTGTGACTACCAGTGAATAAGCTCTCTGTGTGTCTCTGTGTATCTCTGTGTACTTAATAAATATATGTGTGTACACCCTATTGTCTGTCTTCGTTAGAGCCCTAGCCTACCCTTGCACACACACTGGAAACTCAGAAATAAGGCGCCCTGGGATAGAGTTCTCTGCATAGCTACCTCACGCTAGTTGGTGAGTAACACTGAACATCATTGTGTTATAAGTTGATATTAGGCAAATGCTGAAATCCAAATGCCAAACTTCTCCTTTGATTTTTGGGTTCCGTACAAAAAGGTAAAAACGAAGCCCTGTTTCTGAGACTCAGTTGTTCGTTTGTATGTTTGTCTCTTTGTATGTGTGTCTCACTGCAGGTAGGTATCTCATGATAGTAACAGTTGAAATGATGGATTTCTGTTGCCGCTATAACAACAAAAATACTCCACACAGAAAATAAGGCCGGCTCTCATACAATAAACGTATCTACTTATTCTTTTGCCGTGTTTCTGGTGCGGAACCCTAGGCCTACGTGTGCGAATTCAATTCGCACTTGACCGGTTTTTACTTCTAAACACTTTCAGCGTATGTATTATCATGCAGAGTCTGATCCACTTAATAACATCTGAACATTATAGCTACGGACCCACCCGTCGAAGGTAAAACTGGTCTCCTGCTTGGTGGGCGAATATCTTCAAACCAGATAGCATACTCTCAAGATCTGGAGGACGGGTTCACTGTAGTTGCGGTGCCAGATACGATACCTCAAGAAAGAAATACGTTCATAGTCACAAGTGCAGACTACTGTGACCGCACAGGCGAACAGTTAAAATATAACCAAGAGTTTCTTCTGATGTTGTCAGCTTCTCAGAAAAAGAAGGTGAATACGTGATCTAGATATTTATTTTTAGCTGGTAGAAATCCCTACGGATAATATACCTAACCTTATAAACTATAATTAGAGCTAGAACTAGAGCTCAGAATAACTCTTCGGAAGAATGTCTCAAATGTGTTCAGCAGACTTTGGCTCTCACCGCAGCCTCGCCTGCAGTTACTTCTTTGGGAGTTGATTTGGGTACTTCACTACATTCTGGGGCATGAGAATTTCGTGAATATCAATCTCGATAAACTATCAAGACCTCTGCCAATAAATTACGCCACAATACACTGTCCTACTCCTTCCGCATCCAATAACTAGCTGCAACCTTTGTGACTATTTAAGAATTTAATATCTAGTTTGCCATTCTCTTGTCCCTTATTATCATTGGAATAGGTAGAAAGCTACGATCTCTTATGGAGGTGATTACATACTAGTAGAGTAACATCAAAGATGATCGTTATTGGATACTCAAACGTGTTTCAGCCTTTATACATTAGATACGACCCGGATCCTATTCCGGGTTTGTGCGGCTCATTCCCTTTGTATCTGAGTCAAAATGCGGTGTCAAATACACGCTGGAGAATATTGCCTGTACAGAGCCCTAATATCACCAGGTTCGAACAAGAAGGCCTTGCTTTAATGGTGGGTATATATAATACTCTCAGGTAATCTATACTTATAATAAAACTGTTGAGGGTCGAGAGTCTGTACATGGGAGATATTTTGAAAATTTTAATGGTAGGGCGTTCTCTAATCGATACTGAAGCCGAAAATGTAATTTAAAATTTTCATGTCTGTCTGTCTGTCTGTCTGTATCCCGAATAAGTATCACGCCGAAACTACTGAATCGATTTGAATGAAACTTGGCACAATCAGAGCTTATAATCCGAGGAAGGTTCTAGGATACTTTGATCCTGATATTTTGCGTGGTTCCTTTGGGAGAGGGGATGAAAGACAAAACGGTTTTTCAGTTGTAACTTCTCAACGCGTGGTCCGATTTCAAATATTGTTTTAGTGTTGGAAAGGGAGTACTTGAAGAATCATTTGACACAAGTTTCGATGTTGAAGGTTTTGTAGTTCAGGAATTAGAGACATCTCAACTTTCGCAAAACCTAGATTTCAATGGTTCCTTTGAATGTAAGGGTTATTCTAAACGGACGTGTTGGCTTAATCATAAAAGAGCTTAATGATTAAGGCTATTGTAAAATAATTCAGTCTTAATTGTTCTCTCCTTTCGCGAACCTTATGTGACGTAAACGAAGTTGCGAGGGTCAGCATAAATAAATATATCGCTACTGCGCAAAAATTTGATAGTCAGGTTTGTTTTCTATTGATTTCCCTAATTTTAGTTATAGTGCACGTATGCATCAGGTTGTTAAACATTGACACAGAAAATATCACGGGTGTAACTTTTTTCACGAGTTTATATCTATATATTTGTACTATTTTTCCTTTGATATTTTTATGGTGTTGGTCATTCTGGTTTTCAAATATACTTGTAAACTTGTAGTTGTGTACCTAGTATTATAGTCACATGGAATGTTCTACTACCTAATGAGGTTGGTACTCAGTTTTCTGTCTGTGAACCAGAATAAAGATTTCAAAGGAATATTTTCATTTTTCAGGTTAATACCGACATTGTGGTAAATCATTGTGCGACAAATCTTAATTTGGGCGTCAATACCGGGAACTGGTCAATGGGATTTTACGGACAAGTTAGTATTCATACGAAAAAAGGATATTTATTCTTGTGAGCAGTCAAAAATGTAATTAACTAGGTATATGGTGAAATTAAGACGTTTAGTACCTATGCCTCTGCCTACTCCTTCTATATGTTGAGACTTCGCGTGGAGTTTCTGTTCCTTCCCCTATTCCATGTAACACATTAAGGAAAAACTGGCGAGGTTGAATGTATTACATTAATGTATTACATAACCTTAAAGACTTTATAAATAAGTGACTAGTGAACGGTACGTGGCCGTGGTTCCACCGGCCTACCTTTCATTCCCGTGGGAATACGGGAGTAAAAATAGCTTATGTCACCCAACGACAGTGTAGCTTCCCAAAAGTGAAAGAATTTTGAAATTAGTTCAGTTATTTCGGAGCCTATTCGATGCAAAACAAATCTAGTTTAATATAAGTATGGATATAGTAGTAGGTACCTAATGCCGTCTTGCGAATGAATCGTCTGAGGAACTCCACTTCCGCTACAGTCTCTTCAGTTCATAATGTTGCGGATGCAAGCGAGACAGACAGAGATAATAAAGCAGGGGGGAGGCGAATAAATGTTATTTTCGTTAGTAGATACCTCCTCACCCCAAGTTGTGTAATATTATGTAACAACTACTGCGATAATTATCTTTGGTAATTATAATCTTAAAAATATTTTAGACTATAAAAGCATACTTATTATTTTTTACTGATGGGTACAAAAGTAGTTAGTTTAATCCGGTGATACTTTATGTTTTAACCCCCGACGGAAACCCGGACGGGGTGTTATAAGTTTAACGTGTGTGTGGGCATGTGTGTGTGTGTGTGTGTGTGTGTTTGTAAGTCTGTCTCTGGCATCGTAGCTCCCAAATGGGTGAACCGATTTTGATTCTGTTTATTTTGTTTGAAAGATGGGTTAGGGGAGAGTGTTCTTAGCTATGTTTTATAAAAATCGGTTAAGCCATTTCAAAGATATGAGGGGTGAAAGTGGTGATGAAAAATTGAATGTGTTCAAATATACCCGTGTTGGGTTTCAAATGAAAGGTCATAACTTATACATCACGATGCCGCAAGTTTTATGAAAATCGGTTTAGCCGTTTTATGAAAATCGAAAAGATATGAGGAGTGGAATGTATTTCTAATTCTGTAACCACGCAATTCGCATTAGCTCGGAATAATTTTTGATAGACTATACGTATGTTGATATTAAAAAAAACCCCTATACAATCCCTATAAAAAGCATGAAATAAAAAATTAAATAAAAAATTTAAAAAACCCCCGACTCACAAAAACTGAACGTTTAGGTATAGAGCGGTCCCCCCGACGAGACCAACTGTTAGTTAAAAATATGAATACCTAAATAATATAGCTACCAATAATAATAAAGGTTCAATACTTAGGGTAGATAGGTCATAATATAATAGTTATTTTTTTACTTTTTACAGGTTTTTTTATTGTTCTTTTTTGTGAGTCGGGGATTTATAAAATTTTTATTTTTTTTGTTTGTTATCAGTTATTCTATCAATTTGAGCTATTGTATAAGGGGCGCGTCCGTAAGATGCACAAAAGACATTTATGATTTTCGGAAACATTCAAGAACTCACTTCATTAAAATAATAAATTAACACCGTGTGCTTTTTACAAAATAATTATTTACTTCCGAACAAACCTCTGAAAATCATCGAAATTTACCTTTGTCAATCTGATTACTCCTGCTATTTCGATGATTTTTAACAATTTTGAGAGGTGTTTTTTTCTAATGTAAATAATTATTTTGTAAAAAGCACACGATATTAATGTGGTCTCATCTATTAAGAATTTAAGGTTCCATTTTAGTGTCATTTAATGAAGCGAGTTCTTGAACATTATTTTTGAATATATTAAAGAAAAATGTTACGATCATATGCTTTTAAAAACCACACACCCAAATACCACAATAATCCTTGAAACATCCATAACTGACCATAAAGCGGTTGTCTTAACAATATCTAAAGTTAAAATTATGAGTGAAACAAATAACAAAACCTCTATCAACTACGAGTTAATTAAATCTGACCTAGAAAAAACAGTCTTTAGCGATATCTATACAATATTGGACGCAAATGAGTCCATACAGGTAGTTTCTACAAGAATAGCATCGACTGTGACAAAACACACAAAACTAGTCAATACACCAAAAAGGCTTAGAACTATCAAACCATGGATGACTAATGGACTACTAAAGTGTATTAAAAATCGAGACAGGATGCATATAAAAGCCCGAAAGTGCCCTGATAATGTTATTCTCAAAGTCACCTATACTCGCTATCGCAACTTTTGCAACAACCTGCTCCGCAAATTGAAACATGCTCACGAAAAAAGCGAACTAGAAAAGGCAAGAGGTCGCCCTAACGTCCTCTGGAAAGTGATTAAAGAAATCACAAATAGTAAGAAAACAGGTAGCAGCCCATCTCAATTACTTGCAACCTATGAGGATGACAAAAAATCAATAAACGAAGTATGCCACTACTTCAGTAATATTGGTCAGAACATGGCAGAGAGATTGATACCAACGGGCGAAATTTGCAACAATAACCAAAGACCAAATTCTTTAGTAACAAATCCCTCACAGTCACTACCAAACTCGCTTGTCTTGTTAGCGGTTGATGAGGCGGAGGTGGATTCATGTATACAGCAACTACGAACAGATTGTGCGACAGGCTGGGATGGTATCCCAGCCCTAGTGCTGAAACAAAACCGTAACATATTGGCTCCTCTGCTCTGTCACATCTACAACAATTGCTTGAAGACTGGGGTATTTCCAGACGTCTTTAAAAAAGCGCTGGTTCATCCGATCCATAAGGGAGGGAGCAGAAATAGTGTCAAAAACTATAGACCAATATCAGTGCTACCATGCCTCTCCAAAATACTGGAAACCGTACTAAACAGACGTCTAAAGTCCTATTTAAATAATTTTAAAATCATAGCTGACAACCAGTACGGATTCAGGACAAGCGTTTTCCACAGAAGATGCAGTACTAGATCTGACACAGTTGGTAGCGAAAAACTTGGATCGTAGTATAAAGTGCCTGGGAATATTTCTGGACCTCTCCAAGGCATTTGACATGGTTTCTGTTCCCTTACTAAAAGCGAAAATGGAACGGATGGGATGAGTGCGGGGTTTGGCTTTGAAAATGTTTAAGGACTACCTCAAAAACCGCAAACAAATAGTAAAAATAAACTCCTTATTTAGTGATGAGAATTCGGTAAATTTCGGTGTTCCACAGGGGGGAATACTCTCTCCCACCCTGTTTCAAATATATGTGAATGATCTGTGCAAATTGAATCTTCCAAATGCAAAGATATTTGCTTATGCAGATGACACAGCAATTGTCGTCCACGGCCAAAACTGGGAGTCTGTAAAAGTGAATGCGGAATTAGCCCTTGCCAAAGTTATGGAATGGTTAAAAGTCAACCTTCTAACATTGAACGTCGAGAAAACAGCCTATATCCCCTTTTCATTAAGTAAAATCGGCAAACCCGTGGACACTTTTAAAATAACCGCACACTCATACATAAACCCGCATCAAACTTGCGCCTGCACTTCTCTTAGAAGGTCCAGTACCATAAAGTACCTAGGAGTACAAATTGATGAAGGCCTGACTTGGAACAGTCATATAGAAACGCTTACAAATAGAATCATGAGATTGACATACATATTTAAAGCACTCAGAAACTCAGCTAGCTTGCATATTCTAAAAATGGCATACCTAGCGCTTTGTCAATCGATTATAGGATACTGCATCACATCTTGGGGTGGCGCTTACAAGACCAGTTTCATAAGGGTTGAGAGCGGTACTTAAAGTAATGATGAAGAAACCATACCGCTACCCAACTACACAGTTGTATGCAGATGGTAAAATTCTCACAGTCCGTCAACTCTACGTGCTCAAGTCAGCTATGAGAGAACACAGCAAGCTAGGCATATCGAACCCCAACAAACGCAGTAATCTTCCCGCAAGTGTAACACACAAAACCTCGTTTGCAAAACACCAATTTTACGCTCTAAGCCCATACATATACAAAAAACTTAATAAAAATCTGGAATTACGAAACCTAAACAACTATACAGCCTAACAAAAAATTACAGAGTGGCTTCTAAAACAAAATTACGAAAATACCGAGTTACTAGTGACTTTCATTGCATAAGGATGAATACACAGGCAATATCTTTCCCCTCCCATACACATCACTCTGGCACACGCATACACCCACGCACATGGAAACACCCACACACACACACACACACACACACACACACACACACACACACACACACACACAACCCCCCCCCCACTCACACACACACACACACAAAGCATGCACGTGGTACACTCACTGAAGACAGGAACTACTAGCTGAACAATGTGTGTAATGTAAAGAAAGATCGATAGATCATTGCTGCTTATGGAACAGGTTAATCCTAGTGTAAGCAGCAAGGCTCACCATATTGTGACAGAAGCTGTTCTTCTTGGTACTCCTGAACTCCAAAGTACAGGCTGTTGCCGACTTTGAACTTCAGGTGAACCAAATATTACCTAACTTAAGTGCACCATGTACCAAATAGTTATAAGACTAGCTCCTAAGTTTTTTGAAATAAAGATTATTATTATTATTAAAATATTTCCGAAATCCTAAGTGCATTTTTTTCGGACGCGCCCCTTAAAGTTATATCATAATAGGATGAAGAACATTTACATATGCTAATTAATGTACTTGTTGTAAATTTTTCATTGAAGTTCGAATCTAAAATGTAATAAAGATCTGACGATGTTGAATTCTAATAAAGTGATTGTCGACAGGTTTGCGCCCCTTTAATGAAAACTTGCCTCGACGTGTATGGACGAGAGTTGCCAAATAATGTCTGGCAGGTCTATATTCCTATGATGGGCACTGAAAAACCAGACGATTAAAGCTACTGTTGCAACGTTTTTCAAATTTCAAGTGATTTCGTGTAGATTTTTTTGTTCACCTTGGTTGGTATTCTATAATAATTGTTTATTAGGTAGCTAGCAATAAAAGATTAAATATACGCGTAGTCAAAGATAATAATTAATATTGCTCTTATTTTATACTAGCTGTGTCCGCGTGGAATGTAATAAAAAGTTGTTTATTTAGTTTTTTTTTGTTTTTGACATTTTATTTCTAAAATAAAAGAATTTTTATAAAATAAAAGTAGCCTAAGTTACTCCTTATTACATAAGCTTTTTGCCACTGAAAATTCCATCCAAATCGGTCTAGCCGTTCCAGAGATTAGCCGGAACAAACAGACAGACAGACAGAGAAAATTTTTAAAAATATATTTTTGGTATGTGTAGCGTATATACATTCATATGCATGTAGTAGAAAGCGGTTATTTTAATATTACAAACAGACACTCCAATTTCAATTTATTTGTATAGATATTTATTACTAGCTGTTCCCCGCGGTTTCGACCGCGTAGAAGTCGATATCGTGTAAAATCATAACTCTCCTTTTGCACAGTCGGTTAAAAAGTAGTCTATGTCCAGGCAAGGACATAGACTACTTTAGGCAATCGAACTATCTCTACACCAAATTTCACCTCAATCACGCCAGCCGTTTAGGCGTGAAAGCGAACAGACAGACAGAGTTACTTTCGCATTTATAATATTAGTAGGGATCTAATGGTCGGGTCACTGTCCACTTATAGAGGTTTTCCCGTACCCATTTCCATGAGTTTGTTCCTGGAATAAAAAGTAAGTACCCTAAGTCTTTTTGAAGTCCTATTCTATCTCTGCACCAAATTTCATAAGAATAGAATCCTTTCAGAGGTCCACTCGTTAAAACTTAACAAACAGACAAACTTTCTTTCTCATGTCTTTGTTAATAGGGATTACTAATAAAATGTCAGTTATGTTTCCTGACTCTCCTTTCGCTCGACGATTTTGTAATAAGTAAATAGTTTAGAGTCTGCCTACAGCGACAAGTCTGCAGTCGGCTAGAAGCAACCATCGCGTCAAGTTAGCGTTCTCTGCCAGACACGTTTGTGTAAGCTTAGGTTATTTCTACGACAAGCACGTTGCGACGTGGCGCTCTCGGTCCTTTGTCCTGACGCATCAAAGGAAAGTGAATAATAATCCGATTAAATGGAAACTCTTATGAAGTTGGAAGTTCGTTTGAGTCGAAGTTATATTGTCTAGGTTCAAATTAGAAGTTTGTTGACGTAGAAGATTTTATGATTATTACAAAGTTACTGATGCCCGCGTCCGAATCTTCGTATGCGTGTAGTGTCTGTTCGAGAATAGGTATTTATTATTTAGCCGTTGGAAAAATCTGAGCTTTTTTATGATGTCACTAGATGGCGCCCGCGGTTCCATCCGCTTGGAAACAAAATTAGCTTAATTCATCGTTCTTTATAATATCTAAACCACTACAACTACATCCTATCTGCAACTACAGTTCACTACTTTTAGTTAGGTTTCCGTGATCTAACTCTCATACTGGAACTTGTTGGAGGTTATTTATAGATTTGTTTAACGGATTGACCTGATTCTTGTATAGTTTTCTCTGAAAACTTTTCTTTGCTCAGAGCGATATCGGACGTCCTGTGCAAGGCCGGCCTACAGCTGTCAATTATTTTCCTTCTAAGCCTTATTAATTTTGAGTGCTATTACAAGTTTTCGTCTCACTGCACCTGTTTATTATGCTTAAGAATATTCGACGTTTATTTTTCTTTGAGTTAGTTGAGAATTTTCGAGAGTCTTTGATAAGACTTCCAGGGAGTCTTTATAAATAAAAATTTGCCGATGACTAATTTTAAAAATAATATTAGGAGGTATATAGGTATGTAGGTACAGATTGTACAGTGAGTATGTCAACATTAAGTTTGATGTCATTCTATTCAAATCAAAATAAAATATCGTTTTCTTTCCATGTTGCAGAAATGTTAAAATATTAAAAGCCTACATTACTTCAAAAGACCGCTTTAAATCCTTCGTCCTGGTTGTAACGCCACCGTCTATAAAACGGAGACGTCGTTACAGGGCGTTACAAGCTTGAAAAATTCAATTGGTCTGGTGTTAGGTGACAGGGTTCTGGGTATATTGCACGGTGAATTTCAAAATCAGAATACATACTGAATTTTAAAACAGTCGTGATGAAAAAGAATAATGGGGGTTATACATTGCAGAAGCTTAATTATTCACACCATAGGTACTATATTATCTAGAATGTCTTTATAGCCGTTTTTGAGGACCAATGGACAACTTAGGTACTACTCAGGTACTCAGGTTACATCTAGTAAGGTAGCTTGATGAATAAATTGAGCCATCCCTATAACTTGCTTCATCTGCTTCTAGTGCATACCTAGTTACTATTCTAGACTATAGTAGATCATCTCATTTCAACGAAGTTACAATTTGAACCTTTGCCAATACCCATTTAGTTCGTCTGCAGTTACTCCACTTCATCCAAACCATGTCGCTGTATAACGGCAAAAATATCGCAGAAAGGTCGACTTCGTATTATCCTCATGGTAACCACATGATACACCCTGGTCCTAGGTTTGCCCACTGTAGAGATTGAATCAGTTATAAGTTTATTGGATTAGTTTTTTAAGCTATTGCATAGCTTCTATCGCGGGCCTTGCGTGGAGACCGAATCCAGAAATTGTGTCACGAAAACGAGTCACACTCTCGGCTACCTTCGGCCACGTTCGTGTATCTAGCACTTCATAAATTTTTTGTTTACGTCAATTATGAACTCTGCAGTCGTTATATATTATTATATTATGTCAAATAATCCAAAAATTGATGCTTGTACCCAGAATCGATCTTGCGCCTTCTGCGTACCGATCCGCGTCTTAACCACTCGACCAAAGTTGAATTAAGAATGCTGGTCGAATTTACAGTTCTTAATGTGAAATGACAATTTCGATGCTGTCAATTACATTAGTTGCTGTCAATTTACTTCGTCTAAATAAAAATTCGACTATAGGTGTATAGGTATTCATCATCTATGTACAAAAGTGAACTGTACTCGTATAATTTGTGTAAAAAGTGTTTTAAATATGAATAAACAAAGTGCATTTATTAATGAAGAAAGTCACGAAAAATAGTGAAAGGAAATGAGTGAGTGCTCTATATACATACATTTTATTATTATTATCACCAATGCAGTATTATTTTTTGTTTTGTTAATTTATAATACTGCTATAAAGGTAACCAAACCCGGGAGTACGTTACCATGGGAAGCGGGAAGAAAATTTCACGCTGACGTAGCTGCGAGCGCCATCTATCCCATACCTATGTACTTTAAACGTGTCATAAAAGTCATAACAATACCATAAATGCACATTTCAAAGAATGTCTATTATTACCATAATTTTTTTAAAAATAGTTTTTAAGTAGATAAGAAGAAACCTATTGTTTTATCTTTTAACTAGCTGACCCTCGCAACTTTGTTTACGTCACACAAGGTCTATGAAATTAGAGGTATTTATTAATCATACTTATCAAGTAGCGTGTGAATCTGCCCTGTTTGCTTAATCAAAATAGAGCTTAATGGTTAAAGCTATTCCTCAGTATAGAATTTTCCTCAGTATAAACAATTTACATACAAACACCGGCGTGTTAGAATTTTATTACATGTCTCAATGTAGTAGACGTAACGTGTATAAAATGACATCTATCAAATGTCATCAATATTCTGAAAAAGAAATTAAAAATAGAGTTCACAAACTCTTTTGAAAATACATACTGTACCTACCTTAAAGGATCGTTATGAAGATAACAGGATAGTTAACAACCATCCATAGAAAATAGATGGTATAATGCTGAATACCGCAAAGAACAATCGGCGCGGCATAGAATGGGGCCAATACTGATATCCTTGAGGATTTAAATGATGCCGATGTCCTGTGCCTGCTGAGGCACACACCGCACACACACGCCGTCATGCATGTCTGCAGGACAACGTGCAGAACAACGAGCGCCGCTGAAATGCTCAATCACGTGACGTCTGACCGGCAATCGCTAACTCGCCTGCTGTTCATCGCGTTTATGGTACGAAATAAGACGTCCGTTCAATTATCGGCTGATATTGGCCTGTTTTAAGAGCTTATGGTAGGCCACCAGGATGAGGCCGCGAATGGCTGGACTGAAATTAAAATCGACAGACGCAAGAGATGTGGTGGAGGCAATAATTCACGTACCTCGGGAGTGTCGTGTCAGAAACTGATGGGATAGAAGAGTAGTTACCCTACATCATTTCGAGTCTCGCCAAGGCCAGAACAACCTTTACACAGCGCCCCGTAGACAGTTGCGAAAATAGACACGAAGAGTGAAACTCAAAAGTAAACGTTAAAACTGTACTGCTAACTGCTATACGGATGCGAGACATGAAAGGTCACTAAAGTAAAGACATTTCGCCTTTTGGGCTTTTGGACTTTTGGAATTTGGTTTTATGGACTTTTGGACTTTTGAACTTTTGGACTTTTGGACTTTTGAACTTTTGGACTTTTCCAAAAGTCCAAAAGTCCAAAAGTCCAAAAGTCCAAAAGTCCAAAAGTCCAAAAGTCCAAAAGTCCAAAAGTCCAAAAGTCCGAAAGTACAAAAGTACAAAAGTCCAAAAGGCCAAAAGTCCAAAAGTCCAAAAGGCCAATAGGCCAAAATTCCAAAAGCCCAAATGTCCACAGTCAAGTAGGTACTTGGTACTTTACTTTGTTGAACATAGGCCTTAAAATCTTACTTCTTACTAATATTATAAATGCGAAAGTTTGTGAGTGTGGATGTTTGTTACTCTTGCACGCTCAAACCGCTGAACGGATCGGGCTGAAATTTGGTACAAAGATACATTATAGTCTGGAATAACACATAGGCTACCTTTTATCCCGGGAATAACTTCCCGCGGTAACAAATTTTACGCGGGCGAAGCTGCGGGCATCAGCTAGTATTCTTATCTAGAAATAATTATACTAGCATAGTTGGTAAAAAATGCTATGTAATAGCTTTACCGCGGCAGTCCCCGAGTGCCACACGTCTTTTTTTTGGATGTTTGACACTGGTATGCAATGCAGGTCCGTTTACCAGTGAGCACTATTAGTAATAGTCTTGGGTCTCTTATGTACTACTTTTAAGAGTCAACTAATAGTTTAAATGGCGAGAGTGTAACACACACAAACATCCATATTGACTACGGTAGCCATTTTCAATTAGACGTATCGTATTCTTCTTTTCTTATACTACTGTATAAAGATGTGAGTAAGTACAGCAAAAGAATATGAGTGCGAACACATTTTATTACGTAGCTCATAAATAACACGAAACCTACAACAGGCAGGCGGTGACCACAGACGGTTTTCAAATAATGTTCAATAAACGACCGCATTGTTAGACTCAGCTCGTTGCTAACTGCGACCTCACTGCCCTCATGTTATTGAATTTTCTTAGCCCTAGCGTGAATTTTCCAATAAGTCAAGTGCTTTGTTGCTTGAATAACGTGGTTTCTAAAGCCGACGTGTATAAGTCGATGAGTTAGTGTGGTTTGTTAGTTAAACGATCTATGAAAGTACTCGCTTAAAACAAGTGTAGGATCGTGTGTGTTTATTAGGGTCACAAGAACAAACCCTTTTCTTTAAAGAGCCTTTTTTTATTTTATGCGTGGTTGATCCGACGTGGATACTATGCCGAACTCTCACCGACTAAACAAGCATGTTCCCTACCTACTGCCTACTGTTGGGAGCCCCGGGTCCCCGGCCCTCGGAAGGATATCCCCAGGACTTAGTTGATATAGGGCAGGATCTATATTCTGATCTGATACGAATACCGTAGATTTTTTAAAAACATTTTGGAGCGATAGATAATTCTGAACCTTTATAAAATCAGACAGAACAGAACAACAGAAACTAGGAAAAAACCTGTTTATTACATTATTAATAATCTGCACCAGGTCAATAAGTTGTCATGCACCACAATAAGTCGATTATGGTGTAAGAAAACCAGCCAATTGCGATTCGGACTTACACATAAAAGGTTCCGTGCCAAAAATAAAAGAAATCACGTCCGCTGTATGAGAGCCCTTTCTTTCTTTTTCTGTTTCTTAACTGTACATCATCTGTGAAAATTTCAGCTCTCTAGCTATCACCGTGCAGAAGATACAGCCCCGTGACATACAGACAGACCGACAGCGGAGTCACAGTAATAGGGTTCCATATTTACACTTTTGGGTACGGAACCCTAAAAAACGACTCCCCAGCGGACTCCTAAGAGATTATATATCATTGATTTATAAAAACTCCCATTAAGTTTACGAGACCGGGTTTTGCCGTCTTTATCTTGAGCATAAACCTATTCTCTGATCCGCTTACGGAATACCCCCGTCACGAGCTTAGCTAATGGAATAAAGTATACGTCTTGTGAAACTTGTTATTGTGAGTATTTATCGACTTTTAGGATAACAATAATAAATTGGCTAGTTTAACTACAAATAGGTGTTAGACTACGGTCATAACAGCAGTGTTTTTAAATAGGTTTGAAAAATCCTTATCTTTTCAAAACTTTACATTCAATATTAATTATATTTCAAAACCGCTACCGTAATCTCATACTTAATTTACACTAAAAGGTAACTTTCATTGCCTAATTCACGAATTTCGAACCACAGATACAGATTCGTCTCCAAGTTTTGCATACAGATAACTTATTATGACTTATGTATCTTAATGTTTGAAAACTCGCTCCTGAGGGCACGTATGGGTTCCAAGTAACTTAAAGGCAATGCCGCAGATATATATTATACAGATAATCAAACCCTACTAAATTATTTACAGTAAGCTCCGGAGTAAAAGCGAACTACAAAATTACAGCATTTGGTGTTGCTTTTGTTTGTAATCTGTCATTTATGTGGGTACATAAACCATGTTGATAGTGCTCTATATTCATTAATCAAGCTGAAATTATGTCGCTTACGCCTGAAGAATGCACCAGAATACTTACAATGCTGGAAACCGGCCGGAGTCAGCGCGATACAGCCAGGACTGTCGGTGTGTCGCTGTCAACAGTACAAAGAGTTCTCCGACGTTACGAAGAAACTGGTTCTAACCTACGCAGACCAGGAACGGGCAGAACCAGGTGTACCACAGCACGAGAAGACCGATACTTGGTGAACACCATGCTTCGAAATCGCTTTCTCACAGGAACTGAACTCACCAATCAGTTTCGACGCCTCGGAGGAAGTAACCCAAGTGCATGGACAGTAAGACGTCGGCTTGCTGAATCTAACTTAAAACCCCTTAGACCTGCAAACGGCCCTAAACTGGAGCGTGGGCATCGTATTTCGAGACTAAGGTATGCCCAGAGCCACGTAAATTGGAGTATTGAAGATTGGTCAAAAGTTATGTTCTCCGACGAATCAAAATTTATGCTCTACAAGCACGATGGAAGACACAGAGTGTATCGAAGACCAGGGGAAAGATTCAAGCAAGCATGCATCGAAGAAAAAGTAGCCTACGGTGGTGGGTCTGTACTTGTGTGGGCCGGAATTTCTTCTGAAAGTCGCACAGAGCTGGTGATCATAGAAAACGGCTCTTTAACTAGCGTAAGATATGTGGAAGAAATCCTCAATGATCACGTTGGTCCATTTATGGTCAATTTAGGTGAGGATGCTATATTTATGCATGACAATGCCCGACCTCATACAGGTAGGATTGTGAATGACTACCTTCAAGAGATGAACATTACTCGTATGGAGTGGCCAGCGCGCAGCCCGGATATCAACCCGATCGAGCATGCTTGGGACGAGCTAGGCAGATGCGTAAAACAACGAAACCCTCCCCCAATCACGCTTCGTGAGCTCAAAATTGCTCTCACAGAGGAATGGGAGAATATTCCCCAAAATCGTATAAGGAACTTGGTGTACAGCATGCCAAACCGCGTAAACGCAGTAATGGAAGCACGAGGAGGCAATACGAAGTATTAAAATTCAAGAAAATCGTAATAAAGTTAAAAAATTTCATGTTTCCTATTTTTGTTTTAAGGAGAGATCGGCAGTTTTTTCTTTATGTAATTTTGTGTTAATAAAATGTATGGTGACTCATATTTTTTAAGCTATTGCATAGCTTCTATCGCGGGCCTTGCATGGAGACCGAATCCAGAAATTCTGTCACGAAAACGAATCACACTCTCGGCTGCCTTCGGCCACGTTCGTGTATCTTTCAAACAATGTAGTAAACAAACAGATTGGATCTCGACTCTCCATAATTACTTACATTTAAATATCAATCCTGATCATATTCGTTTTAAGGAACCATAGTTAGATTTATGCGGCCATTTCGACACTAATTTACCTTTAGAATATAGAATAAATTCATGAAAAATACTTCGATGATAAAAATTTAAACCTGTCATTCTTGCTTGTCATTAAATTATTTTTTCTCAGTCTTGTTTGTCTTTGGCATAGTGTTGTTTACAGGTTGTACTCGCTTATTGATTATGAAAAGAGGTTTAATCATAATCAGTTTGGCAACAATTAGTTTAATAGTATAATAAATTATTTAAAAATGAACTTTAACTTTAAATAATTATAATCGGTAATCGTAAAACAGTACTGTGTGAGTGTGTATTGTTCAGAAGTTCTGCGAGGTTTTTCTATTATCTCTAATTAGGTATATCAACGACTTTGCTTCAAGTACTTTGGCTTTTGGACATTTTCTTTGCGATCTAATTAAAACTTTTTAATATTTACTCATATAATTTCTTAGTATGCATACATACGGAGAATTTAAAACGGCAGTAACTGAGTGATTAAAACCAATGGAATATGAATCTGTGGAAGACCTTCTACAAGTTCTTTAAAATCAACTCACATAAACATACATGCAACACACCCACATACACCCACACACACACACACACACACACACACACACACACACACACACTCACACACACACACTCACTCACACACACACTCACACACACTCACACACACTCACACACACTCACGCACACTCACACACGCACACACACACACACACACACACACACACACACACACACACACACACACACACAGACACAGACACACACACACACACACACAGAGAGAGACACACATACACACAGACACACACACAGACACTCATACACACATACACACACACACACGCACGCACACACACGAAAGCCTAAGCATGCTTTAAGATTTTGTATTGGTTTTGTTTCATATTTTATCGTTTTCTCTATGTAAAATTATTATAAGTTTATAAGTTAGTAGGAAACAATTTTAATATTTTAATAGTTCTGTGTAAACATATTGTCAAGTGTCAATATTTTGGGGGAGAACACTGATATCTGCAACACAGTTTGTACTAGCGCAGGTATCAGGGAATTCCAATTTCATGTATGTACACAATTAATGGCAATAAAGAATTTATCTATTTATTTATACATATTATACTTAGAAAACATCAAATCTTCGAAACAAATATTGGTAGATCCCACGATTTTTTGGCCTGCCCGGGAATCGAACCCAGGACCCCAGCGCGACAGTCAGTTATATTACCGAATGCCACCGAGGCAGGCAAATAAGAATCTGGAGGGTACAGATATTTTTCTTGTCTTACATCCAAATTTCCTCCAATGAGGAGTTCGATTCGTCAATCCTATCCTGGTTATCCGTAACTGTTGTACGTTAGGATTGAAGAATCGAGGATGGGTACCTCTGAAGAAAGCCAATAACACCAGGATATTTTATAATTATTTTAAAGTTTTTAGGTATATTAAAAAAAACAAGCCTTGCCGTGTACCTGCGATACGTCTCGTCTCGTCTGCTTACTGAAAAGTGTTGCAGAATTTAAGCAAATACTTTTGGGTCTTTGGGACTTTTGGGACTTTTGGGACTATTGGGACTATTGGGACTTTTGGTACGACTTTTAAGTCCAAAAAGTCCAAAAGTCCAAAAGTCCAAAAGTCCAAAGTAAAAAGTCCAAAGTCCAAAAGTCCAAAAAACCAAAGTCCAAAAGTCCAAAAGTCCAAAAGTCCAAAAGTCCAAAAGTCCAAAAGTCCAAAAGTCCAAAAGTCCAAAAGTCCAAAAGTCCAAAAGTCCAAAAGTCCAAAAGTCCAAAAGTTCAAAAGTCCAAAAGTCCAAAAGTCCAAAAGTCCAAAAGTCCAAAAGTCCAAAAGTAAAAAAGTACAAAAGTTAAAAGTACAAAAGTCCAAAAATCCAAAAGTCCGAAAGTCCAAAAGTACAAAAGTCCAAAAGTCCAAAAGTCCAAAAGTCCAAAAGTCCAAAAGTCCAAAAGTCCAAAAGTCCAAAAGTCCAAAAGTCCAAAAGTCCAAAAGTCCAAAAGTCCAAAAGTCCAAAAGTCCAAAAGTCCAAAAGTCCAAAAGTCCAAAAGTACAAAAGTCCAAAGTCCAAAAGTCCAAAAGTCCAAAAGTCCAAAAGTCCAAAAGTCCAAAAGTCCAAAAGTCCAAAAGTCCAAAAGTCCAAAAGTCCAAAAGTCCAAAAGTTCAAAAGTCCAAAAGTCCAAAAGTCCAAAAGTCCAAAAGTCCAAAAGTCCAAAAGTCCAAAAGTCCAAAAGTCCAAAAGTCCAAAAGTCCAAAAGTCCAAAAGTCCAAAAGTCCAAAAGTCCAAAAGTCCAAAAGTCCAAAAGTCCAAAAGTCCAAAAGTCCAAAAGTCCAAAAGTCCAAAAGTCCAAAAGTCCAAAAGTCCAAAAGTCCAAAAGTCCAAAAGTCCAAAAGTCCAAAAGTCCAAAAGTCCAAAAGTCCAAAAGTCCAAAAGTCCAAAAGTCCAAAAGTCCAAAAGTCCAAAAGTCCAAAAGTCCAAAAGTCCAAAAGTCCAAAAGTCCAAAAGTCCAAAAGTCCAAAAGTCCAAAAGTAAAAAAGTACAAAAGTTAAAAGTACAAAAGTCCAAAAATCCAAAAGTCCGAAAGTCCAAAAGTACAAAAGTCCAAAAGTCCAAAAGTCCAAAAGTCCAAAAGTCCAAAAGTCCAAAAGTCCAAAAGTCCAAAAGTCCAAAAGTCCAAAAGTCCAAAAGTCCAAAAGTCCAAAAGTCCAAAAGTCCAAAAGTACAAAAGTCCAAAGTCCAAAAGTCCAAAAGTCCAAAAGTCCAAAAGTCCAAAAGTCCAAAAGTCCAAAAGTCCAAAAGTCCAAAAGTCCAAAAGTCCAAAAGTCCAAAAGTCCAAAAGTCCAAAAGTCCAAAAGTCCAAAAGTTCAAAAGTCCAAAAGTCCAAAAGTCCAAATGTCCAAAAGTCCAAAAGTCCAAAAGTCCAAAAGTCCAAAAGTCCAAAAGTCCAAAAGTCCAAAAGTCCAGAAGTCCAAAAGTCCAAAAGTCCAAAAGTCCAAAAGTCCAAAAGTCCAAATGTCCAAAAGTCCAAAAGTCCAAAAGTCCAAAAGTCCAAAAGTCCAAAAGTCCAAAAGTCCAAAAGTCCAAAAGTCCAAAAGTCCAAAAGTCCAAAAGTCCAAAAGTCCAAAAGTCCAAAAGTCCAAAAGTCCAAAAGTCCAAAAGTCCAAAAGTCCAAAAGTCCAAAAGTCCAAAAGTCCAAAAGTCCAAAAGTCCAAAAGTCCAAAAGTCCAAAAGTCCAAAAGTCCAAAAGTCCAAAAGTCCAAAAGTCCAAAAGTCCAAAAGTCCAAAAGTCCAAAAGTCCAAAAGTCCAAAAGTCCAAAAGTCGAAAAGTCCAAAAGTCCAAAAGTCCAAAAGTCCAAAAGTCCAAAAGTCCAAAAGTCCAAAAGTCCAAAAGTCCAAAAGTCCAAAAGTCCAAAAGTCCAAAAGTCCAAAAGTCCAAAAGTCCAAAGTCCAAAAGTCCAAAAGTCCAAAAGTCCAAAAGTCCAAAAGTCCAAAAGTCCAAAAGTCCAAAAGTCCAAAAGTCCAAAAGTCCAAAAGTCCAAAAGTCCAAAAGTCCAAAAGTCCAAAAGTCCAAAAGTCCAAAAGTCCAAAAGTCCAAAAGTCCAAAAGTCCAAAAGTCCAAAAGTCCAAAAGTCCAAAAGTCCAAAAGTCCAAAAGTCCAAAAGTCCAAAAGTCCAAGAGTCCAAAAGTCCAAAAGTCCACAAGTCCACAAGTCCACAAGTCCAAAAGTCCTAAAGTCCAAAAGTCCAAAAGTCCAAAAGTCCAAAAGTTCAAAAGTCCAAAAGCCCAAATGTCAACAGTCAAGTAGGTACTTGGTACTTTACTTTGTTGAACATAGGCCTTAAAATCTTACTTATCTTACTAATATTATAAATGCGAAAGTTTGTGAGTGTGGACGTTTGTTACTCTTTCACGCTCAAACCGCTGAACGGATCGGGCTGAAATTTGGTACAGAGATACATTATAGTCTGGAATAACACATAGGCTACCTTTTATCCCGGGAATAACTTCCCGCGGGAACAAATTTTACGCGAGCGAAGCAGCGGGCATCTGCTAGGTATTCTTATATAGAAATAATTATACTAGCATAGTTGATAAAAAATGCTATGTAATAGCTTTACCGCGGCAGTCCCCGAGTGCCACACGTCTTTTTTTACTTTCATTTAAGGAGTATTACATTGTCTATTAAATACAATTTATTGCATTAACCTATCATTTTTAGTTTCCGAGATTTTTAACATTCTTTAAGTGACCCGGATTCATTGCTCTCGAGTGTAGTTCTTGCAGGGTTTCAAACCTTCATGGGCTACGGTGACGACATTACGTTAGGTAAGTGTGCCGTAATCTTGTCTGCCACATTAGTAGTATAAAAAGATCCTATACCATCGGATGCAGGGACGGGAACAGAATTTACAGACCGGCAGAGCAGAGCCGCGGACACCAATTAGTTTTAGGTAATAAAATGTCGCAAAGGTAGATTTTCAATTTCATTTTAAACCAATGACATTACAGGAAATGGGGTGTTCACAGTATCAGGTACTATTTGTTGCACAGTTTTCAATCGCAGTCGGAGATGAGATGCGTCCGGTTCCGGGCATAAAGCGACTACTTTGTGCTCGCCACGATATAGAACATTAAACGTCCTATGTGCATTTCATATTTACCTGTACAAAACTACTAAACAAAATTCTTGCAACTGATTTTTTTATAATTAGATTGATAACTTTAGTGAATGAGTTATTTTGCTTGAAATCTGCAGTGGGGAGGCAACTCAGTATGACGCTCTTTTATTATTGTCGTTAACTTTTTCTATAATATTTGTTATGCGTTTGAAGTGTTAAACGTGGAGGATATAATATCACCAATATCCAGCTTAGATTTGGTGACATTTTCAAAATCAGAATAGGCATGCTTCGCACAGCATGAGAAGCCGTAGGTCCTTGGTTTCTGCCCGTTTCAACACTGTAATGGGTTCACCACTTGCGTGGGGCAAAATACAACTGATGATATATGGTCGTAAAGATGACGCTGCTAACCTCTCTGGACTCTCGAGAAGTAGGTGTGATGTATGTAGGTATCTATAATTACTATAACGTAAGATTCCAAACATTCGATAAAAAAAGTTTTATTACGTACTCGTACTCTTATTACGTACAGTATCAATTTACATAGCAGCGCAGGCAACCGTGTATTTTTGCCTGTTATATTAACAACAAAATTGAGTTCAATTATTATCAGATTAAGAACGAAACGACAAAGGCTTTGTACCTCCAGATCTATTATTGCCTACAGCCTCCCCTATTATCCGTATTGTCGGATATACAAACTTTATTATTACGTCTTCAGATAGCAAAGGGAAGCGTTTTTAAGAGATTTGTAAAGGAGACTATCTCTTTGTTACTGTAAACACGTTAAGAAACGAGCGTTGTTTCATCTTGTAGGGGTTCTTTTATATAATGTTATGAAGGAATAATCAATACATATAATAAAATCGTAACAGGTCGCTGTCTGTACATGGAAGATAAATAAGAAAAAATATTATAGGGGGGCTTTATGAACGCAATAGAACCCAAAACAATGATTTTTAGAATTTTTGTCTGTTTGTCTGTATGTCTGTATGTCTGTATGTCTGTATATCTGTATATCTGTTTGTCTGTACGGTTGTGCACGCTAATCTCAGTAACCGCTCAACCGATTGCAATGCGGTTTTTTTATTGTGTTGAGGTTTGCTCCAGTTAACATTTAGCGTTTGTTTTATGTAAATCGGTTTAGAAATAAAAGAGTTATAACACTTTTAAGAATCAGATATTATGAAAATTTTAATTGTAAGGGTTTCTTTGAATGTGAGTGAACCTAAACTGGCGTGTTGGCTTAATCATAAAAGAGCTTAATGATTAAGACTATTTTTAAACAATTCAGTCCGCGCCGAAGGCGTGGACTGAATTGTTTTAAAATAGACTTAATCATTAAGCTCTTTTATGATTAAGCAAACAGGGCAGTTTCAGACGCTGCTTGATGACTCTGATGAAGAAATACCTTTCCTTTCATACACCTTATGTGACGTAAACGAAGTTGCGGGCTCCGCTAGTATTCAAATAGATTTCTGATAAAATCTATGATTCCTGACTGGTACTATGGTCTGTCCAACCGTTTATTTTACTTTTGACAGCGGCCTGAGAAAGGTAACTGTTCTATTATTCGTTAAGGGGAACATTGAAACACGTGGTACAAGAAATTTATAAACTGCCTAATTATATTGATCAACGTTAATTATAACCCATTAAAAGAAACAAAAGTAAAATGAAATAACATAATAAAATAAAAAGTAAAATCAACGGTTTGACACATCAATCACCCACACGAGTCATTGGCCTTACAGTTCTATAATGACCAGACGAGTTTTTTCCAGCTTTTATTATTCTATTTTGCCAAGTTGTGACTCTATTTCTGGGAATAAGATTTACCATAGATATGGGAAGGTATCAGATAGCTATTTTCGATCCGGTCCTGATTCATTTCCCGGATATCGTCGTTATTCAAGCAAATAGGCTGAATGAGTTCACATTCTCGTTCGCCGAGCGCCTGCCTGGCGGCAAACTTCTGAACACTACGTATTTGCCAAATAGGATAGCTCTGGTTATGATCGTTGCGGCTATCGGGACGACGAAAACTTCTATTTACTGTATTGGAGCTAATCCTGACATCACTTTTTTATTTAGTTTGAAAATATGTACCTTCGTATAAGAAAATGTTTTAGATAAGAGAGAGTAGCGAATTTATTTATTTACTAGCTGTTCCCCGCAGCTTCGACCACGTAGAAGTCGTTATCGCCTAAAATCATAACCCTTCTTTTGCGCAGTCGATAAAAAAGTAGCCTATGCACTTTCTAGGGCCCCGAACTATTCTAATACCAGATTTCCTCTCAATCGCTCCAGTCGTTTAGGCGTGAAAGCGTAACAGACAGATAGATACTTTCGTATTTATAATATTAGTAGGGACGTAGGGATTAAGATCTAGACAGTAGTTTAAAAATAGCATAGGTAGGGTCAAGTGTTCAACAATGAAACAGTGGTACACAATAAAACATAGTAATATTTCCAAAACGCGACGTTGGCAGTTAGTGCAATATATCGCGTAAGGACACTCAATAGATACCACCGGCGTATCCCAGTTTGCGGCGGCACCGCGTGAGAAAAGACGCGTCTGCGGCTCATTTATACTATTTTCGTCAAAAATTGAAGTATTTCTGGCTATCTTTAAAGATTTTTCATTATTTAATGGTTAGGAATATTATATTTTTTATGATTATCCTGCATTCTACATGTTTTGTAGATTATTTTGGCATATTTCATTTGTTTCAAAGTTACAATTTTGTGAACATAAATTAAAAGTTAGTTAGATAAACCCTAGGTAGTCAACAATGAAACAGTTTAACAATGGACACAATGAAACACTGTTTTATAGATTTTTATTGGTTGATATTGTGAAACCTTATCTATTAAAATTTGTTTTAATTTTAAGATGGCGCGTAACAAAGCTGTAAAAAGGACGAGGGGCGTATTGCTTACCAAATGGCAAAAATTAACAATATTCGATATTCTGTTAGCTGGGAAAATGGCTGGAATCGAATGTTTACGGTCTTATAAATCAGGGCATGCATAACTGTCATTAAAAAAGCCTGAAGCATGCAGCATGGCACGTCGTGCCACTGCATTTAACGTAGAAACGGACTGCTCTTTATTTAATAACTACCTACATTAAACAAAATTTGAATTAGGCACAGTTTATTTCTGGTGTTTCATTGTTGAATATATGGTGTTTCATTGTGTACGCCTATATGGACACAATGACACAAATCCCATTTCTTAGTTTTTATTTCTTTGTCGATTCAAATCGCTTTATTTAAAAAAATCTATAAATGACATTCGATACCCAATCATATTGACTACATGCCTGTAAAATTATAGACTTCTATCAGCAAAAACATGAGATGTACGAGGCTATGAACTTTTAGTGTTTCATTGTTGAACACTTGACCCTACATATCTTGAAACATAAACGAATATTAAAACGGCACTTTAATTGGTCCACTTCTGTTAGAACATCCAGACATCCACACATATTCAAAAACTTTCTTATTTATAATATTAGTAAGATTAAAGTTTTAACCTTCTTTAACGTAGGGATATCCCCACGAAAGTGCCATATTTTGTGCATCAATATTGCAAACTAGATAAAAACATAATGACTAATTAACATTTAACCTAAACGGATTATGTAGATGACTATTCATTAGCAAGTTCTATATTCATGAGATATTAGGGTTGACAGTGTGTGTGTGGTATCACCGGTGTTGCCAACGTCAATAGATTAAGATTACCACTTTCTATCAAGAGGGCCATATACTTGTTTGCCACCTTAGTGGTAAAAAAAAAAATTATAAAAGCGAAAGTTTGTGAGTGTGGATGTGTGGATGTTTGTTACTCTTTCACGCTTTAACGGCTGAACGGATCTGGTTGAAATTTAGTACAGGGATAGATTATAGTCCGAAATAACACATAGGCTTTATTTTATTCCGGGGAACAGATCCTACGGAAAGCCTCATTAGGTAAAATAAAACTTGTGAGTATATCTATACTACCTAATATTATAAAGAGGAAAGATTTGATTGTTTGTTTGTTTGCATCGAACATACTCCGAAACTACACAATCGATTTAAAAGGTTCTTTCACTGTTGGAAAGCTACACTGTCCCCGGGTGACATAGGCTATATTTTATTCTCGTATTACCACGAGAAGAGGTACGGCGCTGGTGAAACCTCGGAACTTTCGCTAGTAAAATATAAGGTAGCATAACTAATGGAATCAAGCGTTTCATGGCGGAAATCTATCCTAGAATGATTATAAAGGAGGGGAGGGAGATGAACCCACCTCAAACCCTTGACTTGTCAATCCTAACGTACAATATTTAAGAATAACCACAACTAATTGTAAGGGAGGAATGACGAACCGAACTGAATTTTGGATGTTGGATAGGAAAATTACCTGTACCCTCCAGATTGTTAATAATGAGCACTACTCCTACTCCGCTTAACAACGTGACTAATAAGCCAACACGTGTTTCGTCTACACCCGCGGCATCTTCAGGACTGCATGACGGCAAATATTTTTGCTGCCACCAGGACTGGTTATCTTTAACTGTTGTACGTTAGGATTGACGAATCGAGGGTGTGAGACGGGTTCCTCTCGCTCCCCTCCTTTATTATCGTTACATAATCTTTTAAATAATCTCATAAATACTTTTTGGAGGCAGCTAAAAAATTTTTACGAAAAAAAATTCTGCTACATAAAAACTCTTTTAAGAAGTAAACAGCTGAAACACGTTCCATAAAATATGTCAATTTTCAATTTCAATTTCAATTTATTTCAATTTATTTATTTATTGTTTGTCACAGGTTTGTTACATAGATGTTATAAATTAAAATATATGATTCCTTCCGTAACATGCCTTACTGGCGTACAACAATATTTTGATGTTAATTACATTAAAATTATAATAATTTGAAAGATTTATAAAATGTCATATATATACAAATGTCAATAACCTACATTATTCTAAAATCAAATTACACTACCATACTTTACTGGCGTGAAACAATGTATCTTTTTCAGAATGTCAGTTAATAAAATAAATGTCAATAAGTATTAAAATCTAAAAAGCAAATTACATAATTATTAAATTACATTACAGGTATGAAATTTTATTAATAGTACTAAAGTGTCATAAATTCTTATCATTAATGTATTCGTCAATCGAATAATATGACTTAACAATTAAAAGTTCTCGTAGTCTGTCTTTGAATACATTGATAGATTCAGACGATTTGATATAGTCTGGCAGTTTATTATATAGTTTTGCACTCATTCCAAAGACACTATTTCTAAATTGTTGAGTCCTACATCTGTCTATGTGTAATCTACTTCTATGTCTTTCACTTGATAGCGTTTTATATTTCTTTATATTTTGTCTAACAACTATTAAGGCTTTATAAATATACATAGAAGGCAAGGTAAGTATTCTCAATCTACCGAATGACGGTTTGCACGAATCAGTTTGTTTAAGACCACATATGCTCCTGATGCACTTCTTTTGGGCCTTAAAGGCATTGTCTTTATGAACTGAGTTACCCCAAAACAAGATACCATATCTGAGTATTGAACCAACACTTGCAATGTCTAAGAACCTCCGCTAGAAAACTTGAAAACGGCATTCAATATAGCTCATTCGTTTAACCGCCACGTAAAACACGTAAGCATACAGACATGGCCATTTGAACACCAGTCTTTTGACTTGAATGTTTCAAAAATGCCTTTAATAAAAGTAAACGATGTGACCTTTTTCCGTCCTAAATAAATAACAGCTACGACGTAGGCGACGTAGAATGTAACAACCGGTCTTTGAAACCCGACCTTCATTTGGCCTAGTCCTTCATAGCACTACCTACAGTAGCTACCTACAGTAGCTACCTACAGTAGCTACGTACGGACGGTATGAAAATAAAAAGCTAAACATTTTATAAAACATTTTTTTACGAACCTCCGATAGGAAACCAGAAAATCATATTACAATTGGCTCACCAGTTTAACAGCCACAAGGCGTCACGCGACACACAACGTCCAAACTTATATCCCTCTTTTTACGTCGGAGGTTAAAAAGAAAATAATAAAAAAAAGAAAAACGTATTTGATAAAAGTAAATGACGCACCTTATTTATATTACGCAGAGAATGCTTTATAGAAAATAACAACCGTTTACGTCTTTGAAAACCGACCTCTGTTTGCCGTAGACCTTCGTAGCACTGCCTACAGTAGCTACGGTGAACTACGACAAATGGAGTGGGTCGAAAATTGTTGCTGTGCAAAGTACTACAAATTGTGATTTGTAGTACTTTGCAAAACAACAATTTTACTCAGAGAATACAAGTAGCTACTGTAGGCAGTCAGACGGATAATTATCAGTTATGGGGCCTGTCTGAAAAATTGACGAAAAAGGAGTACAAACAAAATAATACAAATGAAATCAATTTTTGTCGGCTTATGTAGACGAAAAGTGATATACAAATTTTTTTTAGTTTGTCAGATCTACATACCATAGCACAAGCTTTTCAGAGTTTGTTAGTTATTAGATACTACTTTGAGCAGTAAAACAACATCAATGTACTCACAGTTCGTACATCTCAAACTTTCGGAGACTTATGCGGCGACGGTTGAAGGAGGCAATTATGTCTAAGTAATGGACGTCGACCCTAGAAGTGCATTTGATTAAGTCGATCGGACATGGCGACCCAATGAGACTATCAACTGGTTATTGAACCGACATCTGTAATGTAAATTTGAATGAATGAGAGAGAGAGAGAGAGTCTCATTGGCTGTATTTACTGTTTATCATGTGATTAAATGTGATTAAAAAGCTTTCGGAAAATTTTCACACTCATTTTTAGTAATGGTATTATTACTGCTACCTTTGTTTTTAAATGGCCATTTTGTTATTTGAACTAATAAGTAGCTAGATGATACACGCGGCATTGCCTGTTTGAAATTCGGCACCCATTCCCGCTTCCCGTGGGAACATATTCCCGGGATGAACAGTAGCCTTTGTGTTATTCTAGACTATAAGCTATCTCGGCACCAAATTTCTGCTCAATCCGTTAAGCCGTTAGAGCGTGATTGAGTAACAAACATCCAAATATCTTTAAAAACTTTCACATTTATAAAATTAGTAGGAAGTAGGATATTAACCTAAAGTAAAGATTATAACTAAAGACAGTCTTGTCTTTATGTAATCTCAGGTAAAAAAAATACTGTATCATTGTAATAGAAATTCATAACCTGCCAACCGCCAACATTTCACTTAATAAACAGAGATTCTTTATAAACAAAAATATCTTAAATATACCGCAAAGCCTTGATAGAACTGAAAATAAAAATATAATTTTCCGCTAGAGTTCATCTACGTAAATAGCCGACCATCCCGCTAAAGAGCAGACTGGCATCTCGTGACGCCACCGAGTGTTCTTCATTATGTTGATATCTGGGGACCAACCAACCGCTTAATGTGCTTTAATTTTTTTTTCTATTTATACTTTCTTTCATCCACAGCCGTATAGTATTGACCTGTTACTTTCTTCCTCTTTTAATAAAAAAATGAACCTAAACTGGGGTTGGACTTGACCCACGTGGTAACAGTTGCTCACAGATATATGCATACGGATCGTACATTTAAAATTTTGTGAAATTATAGAGATCATTTTGAGAAAGAATAGTTTGCCAACTAAATCAAAATTTAATGTGAAATCATGTTCCTCTCTTGGATCGAGTATACTATAATCGAAAAAGACTAATTTTAATATTATCCTTGATCAAAGAGAAACGTGACACCAATTTTTCAATAACATTTGGATATTTACATTTATTTAAATATGCCTACAAATATATTTCACTTACGTAATTTTTAGATGTTCAAAATATATTAAGCAAAAACATCAAAGCTACTTTATTTTTATTAAATTCCTTAAGTCTGTGATTAAATTTTCTTCATCGCGTTTTATACTTGGCTGGAGCGAAGTGTTTGTAGTAAATTTTGATGGTATAGCTTCTGTTGTCTGCCTTTTGTACAGTTCTGGGCGACATTCTTGCTTGAAGGGGCTTTTTATGACTATTTAATCCCGGTAGCAAAGTATTTATTTGGCTAGTATTAGCTTTGTAAATGTTAAGTATTTTAATCCATGTAAAATTTAAGCTTAGGAAACTTTCTTAAACATATTTTACTTTATCAAAATTTCGGAATTGGCTAGAAATCACATACAGAGAGAATAATTGTACCTACTCTTAATACTGTAGTATTCAAATACTAATTTCCTTATTACTATAATTGTTTTTTTTTATTTCAGACGAATTGTTAACATATCAGTAGGTATGTAGATTACTATATTAACAAGTCTATAATAGGTGGACCTGTATGTTTCTAAAAGTGTCATGAAAATTGGCAGCTGTATGTTGTTTTGATGACAATACAATGATATAGTAATTATAAGATACTATAAGACGTCACGCGGTTTCACCCGCGTAGTTCCCGTTCCCGTGGGAATACGGGAATAAAATATAGCCTATGTTCACTGCAAAGAGTGTAGCTTTCCAACAGTGAAAGAATTTTTCAAATCGGTCCAGTAGTTCCGGAGCCTATTCGCTACAAACAAACAAAAAAACAAATCTTTCCTCTTTATAATATTAGTATAGATAAACTGGAAATTCATGATGAGCTGTGTTTGAATATGTTAGAAAAGTCTTGTAATGAACTTTAACCACGATTAAGTTTTAAGGTTATAAAGCGTGTTTTTCTAGTTGACTAATAATTTATTTAAAAATTTCATTCGACTTCTGTAGTCTCAAATTATAGTTATTTCAAAGTTCATTCATATTCCTGACAGAAAGGTTTGTCTATTATTGCACACCTACAATTGATTGTACCTATTCGTTTTCCGTTCCGAGAGTAATGAATGTAAATTGTATTTATGAGAAGTAACCGTCTACCAGCGTCTGTGAAGTTGTAACTGCACAAAGGGCGTCAAAGACGGCGAGTAGATAAACAAGTTGCAATAAGTTCTACGGCGAGTCTGACATTTACTCACTGTGCACCTGCTGGCTGCTCATCGTCTCGCTAAATGCCATTATTGCACTAAGAACAGTTGTCTGAAAAACTTGACTTCGTGCTTTTAATACAAACTTGAATGCCCTCAGCTACTTCTCAAATGGTTGAACAATAAAAGTTTTGTTTAGCTTTATTTGTTTCATGGAGGTATTGTAAGGTATAATTGAAATATTACAATTATGTATATACAATTGAGGTGGCAGACCAACATAAGCTAATGCTTGCTTTGCCTTGTCCAAGCTTTTACAATACAAATGCATTAGAGGGGTTACGAGAGCTTCAAAATATGTGGAGTAGTTCTAATACACAGTTTCTGGGCTTATTAATAATAGTAGTCGTGGCATACAATTGTAATTTTAAATTGCGATGACAATTTACAGTACATCATTGTAGTATAAATAAGAAATTAATGATTAAATCCTAATGGATAAAAAACATAAGTATAAAAAATAATCATTATACATTATTATAACGCCAAATAAAATTAAAATACATCAAGCGTACCAGTGAAATTGCTCTGGGTTATGATAGGCAAAAACGATTTGGTTGAGCCCTTTCATGGATTTTTGGATCACCTCATAACACAACTGTCTAATGCACGAGATTTTATATTTGGGTAATTTCGCAGGTTGTTGAGCAAAACAATTCCAAACATCTACGTAATCTTTAAAAATATAAATGGAGAAATATATTAATGGAGGAGCTTATGCGAGAAATAACGCCACGTGTTTTTAAAAGCTTTGTTTATTCACTGCATCGATTTCAAAATTTTATAGAAAATAAAGCACTATAAAAAGTGCATAGCACTATTTCGACGCGAGGCTTATATAGGACGCAGATAAATTTCAAAAGTTTCACAATACATTTCAAAGTTACGTAGTGGCTAAATGCTTTAAGATTTGAAAAGAAAGTTAAATGGGGTTCACCACATAGAGCAACACTACCTCCGTCCTGCATCGCTCTATGTGTTGATTATAATAAAAGTACTAGCTAGAACCACGTAAAGAATTTTACCAGTAAATAAATGTAAAAGTTTGAATATCATTAAGGATTTTTTTCAGGTACAGTACCTGACAATCTGCTTCGCTTGTTATAAATAAAAGGATTGGAGTAGCAGTCCCTACCTATCTGACTAGCTTTAGACACCCTAGCCATAATTATCTGTGTAACGGGTAACTTCTAAAACAGCTTGGCTTTTCCACAGAAGATAAAGAAAAGCATATTATTTTCTAGTTTTAAATATTCTTTAATATTACAATGTAGTTATTGGTTAATAAAAACACTAGCCTAAGTCACGTGGTTTCTCTCGCGTAGCTCCCATTCCCGCGGGTATATGGGAATAAAATATAGCCTATGTTGCTCAGGGTGAATGTAGCTTTCCAATGGTGAAAGAGTTTTTCAGAATCGGCACCGTGGTTTTTGAGTTTATTCAATAGAACATACGCACACACAAAAATACAAATATTTCCTCTTTATAATATTAGTGTTAGGTAGATAATACGTTATGTAACAAAATACTGTAATTAAAACAGTACATGATATTGACAAGTTTTCATAAAATTTATATTGAAAATGAAATCAAAGTCTCTAGTAATCAATCAAACAAAGGCAACTGCTTTCAATGTTGTACAGTCAGTTAAAATTTCAATTTCGTGTTTCATTAGCGAAGGGCCTCTGTAATTTGAAGCCTTTTCTGTCCATTTTGTACATTTATTCCATTGCTGGTTATTTGAATTTCTACGTATTTCGTTGGGTTTAGAATTATAATCAATTCTATATGAATTTAATTTGGTGTTTATAAGTTGGAATTTGTTACGACCATCAAATATAATCGTTTACGTCACATAAGTTGTATAAGGGGAGAGGTATTTTTTCATCAGACTCTTATGATCGTATAAACCTGCCCTGTTTGATTAATCATAAAAGAGCTTAAAGATTAAGTTATCAAGCTTTTTATATTAAGTAAAGACGCCAGTTTAGATTTACCCTTACATTCAAAGGAACCCCTGAATACAGTTTTATCATATGGATATAGATACTGATTATTGTATTGCAGCAGGTCTTTTTCTAGCAGTGACTAGTCATAGACATTTCCGAATTCCATGTCCTGAGTACTTCTTTCTATAGCAATAGTTGTAAATTGCTAGCGATTTGATTAGGAGGTAGGTAGGCACTTGTCAATGACACTGATTGTAACTTTTGTGACGAACCATGACACTTACCGGTTGCCGGGTAGCCGGTCGCCGGTCAAAATTACGCCGGTACGTGTAAAAGCTATAGTACTACCCGGCACCGGTTACCCTGCAACCGGCACGTGTGAAAAAGGTGTAATACAGCAAAACTTACCATCGGCAACTTTTTTGAAGCATTCATAAATAGTAGATTGTACTACAAGTGCATAAAAGAAGCCATTTTATACGAGACGTTTATCCGCCCGAGCCAAAGGCGAGGGTGGATATTAAGTCGAGGATAAAATGGGTTTTATGATCGAGTTATACACTCTGCTTTTCACTTCGATTGCAAGGAAATAAAACAGTGATATTGTAAATAAAAGTCTTTAATTAAAATTAAAAGTAACATTTGAACAATTTTCAATTTGAACAATGTCTTTTTTCAAGTTTTTTTAAATGATTCTACATGAAGCATTAGGCATGGGTAACGAGACCTATACTGCCTAATCATAAGTTCATTTTATAATATTTTTTCACTCATAATACTATCTGATTTTTAATGTTTCTTAATTTATATAGAACACAGAAAGTACAAATTAAATGTAACAAAAAAAAACAAGTTATTTAATAGCGTTTTATTATGTTTGGTTCATAGAGTAACACGATCTTCATGGTACCGTCTCTACGGTCTAGTATGGCCATATTGTTTTAGAAGAAGAAAAAGAACTTTATGCACTAGAGCATAAAATGTTGTTTTAGTCCGCATACACCCAGCTTAAACAAGAACTTTACGAGCATAAGAAGTGAAAACACTGTTTCGATCTTGAAAATCAACATTCACTATTTGCAGATGTTTCTAACATTTTTCTAACCGGTGAATGGAGCGCCAGATATTGTGCAGATCGGAATATCGTACATTCTACGTACTGCACCATCGAGGTAGTCAATTAATTAATCTTGTACATAATTCAATGGTCGGTGCGCTCGACATAAAATCGATGAAGTCCGTACGACTACCGTTGTTGACTTTCTCTAATTGAAATCAAACTGCAATGAACTAATGAATAGAAACTGCTTTTTAATTACGTTACTAGTGTACTCTCATTAAAATTGTATCTTTTGTAATCTATATATGAACGCCCAAGGCTTCGCGCGTTTATATACAGCAGGGTATAACTATTTCGTGGTCCCACGTTAGATTTTTGATTTATTTCTATCAAGTTTTCGTATCTAACACGGGCAAAAATGGAATCCTTGAGGATCACTTGTGTTTCTGAATGTCTCTTATTTACGATCAATTTGATCTAAATCTATAGAACCTTACTATTATTATAAATCCGCACGTTTGTGTTATGATCTCTTCACACTCAAACGGCTGAACTGATCTGGTTAAAATTTATTACAGGGCTAGATTTTAGTCTATGCTACTTCTTTTCTAGGCTTGAGAAGTCGCTCCCTCGAATAAAAAGTAGGCTAGTTTTTAACTCTGGATTAAGCTTTTCTAGGTCCAACGGAACTATAATATTATATTACATTACATTACATGTTATAACTTATTATCTTATCGTTGTTACTTAAGTACTATAAAAATAGCTATAAAGCTATCAACTTTAGTACTTATCAGTAATTTACGCACTATTAAAGCCATTTAACTATAACTATGATAACAAGAACTTTTGAAAATGGTCGTTAAAAGTCACATCTCAACTGACTAAACAACACAATTAGAAAAGGAAATGTTTTGCTAGATGACCTTATAAAAGCTATTGGAACCTGAATTTGATTTAGAAAAGTAAGCTGTATAAAGAAAAAACAATTTCAGTAGATCCGTTCAGCTGTAAGAGCGTGAAAAAGTAACAATCATCCAGACATCCTGACATCTACACTCGAAAGTTTATAAATCTTATCAACTTCTTACTAATATTATAAATGCGAAAGTTTGTGAGTGTGGATGTTTGTCACTCTTTCACGCTCGAACGGCTAGACGGATGGGGCTGAAATTTAGTACGGATATACATTATAGTCTGGAATAACACATAGGCTACTTTTTATCCCGGGAATAGGTTCCCACGGGAAGCAGAAATTTTTACGCAGGCGAAGCTGCGGGCATCAGCTAGTAATATTATAAAGGCGAAAGTTTGTGAGTGTGGATGTTTGTTACTCTTTCACGCTCAAACCGCTGAACGGATCGAGCTGAAATTTGGAATATGGCATACATTATAGTCTGGAATAACACAGAAACTCCATACAAATGGTTAGTTTTCAATTCTGCCACCAACACTTAAAAACGTGTTATGTTTGTACATAGCTTAAATGTGTGTGTGACCACTAATGTTAAACAAACGTTCACTCAAAATACCCTCCAACTCTATAAAGGGTGGGGAAGCTTGCTTAGTGTGGGACAGGGAGTTGGCTATCTGTTTGTAATACTATTATATTATCTTCGATATGAGTAAGACGTTGATCCAATGGCACATTGACAGCAATAAAGAAAAAGGATGAAGTATAATTATTTTCGAAACGAGAGTTTAAAAACACTTTCAAAACAGTAATCATTTATTGAGATGCTATATCGCAAACTGATATAAAATAATGCGGTTAGATAGATTTTTCTTTCTTATTAATGAGACTCGCGCGTTGTCGCCAGCGATCCACGTTCGTTATTGTCTCATTTATTATACGTCTCGAGATCTCAAGTCTTTCGAACTTATTGCGTCTACCTCAGAACATGAATAAGTCATACCCTTCGTTATAAGAATTGCTGTTCCTAAATAATTCTTTCGTGAATATTGCTTCGAATAAACTCAAAAATCATCTTAACCACTTCAAATCAACCCGAAATTATAATATTCGTTACCTGTTTTTTGGTACTTGAAATGTTTGCAATTAAAAGACCGGTATTTTGTAACAAAATATATTTTATAATGAATAGAAAATTGAGAAGTACTGATATTTTCATTCCATACTTTTTTAACAATTTAAGTAAAATAGAAGGACTCAGATAACTATGATGTTGTCCAGAATAATTATCATTGTGTGGTCTTCAAGTTAAGACTTCGTAAAATTTTGAGGTCCAGGGTTCAAAGAGGAATAATCGTGTATTGGAAACATCTACAATATAGCCAATAAGCATAGTATTACATACAGGTCAGTAACCAGATTGTTATAATCTCAGCGTGAGTCTGAAAGAAAGCGAAACGCCCGCCCCGACTATATGCGGATTTTGTTTTATATTATAGGCAGCCAACATAGGTTATGTTTTACGCGTGTATCTTGTACGCACGGAATATTTATAAAGAAAAAAAAAATAAACGTTATCATTATATATTGGTGAAGCATGACAATGGCAAGAAACTTGTATAAGTATGTTTTTTTGAGTATATTAAAAAAATAGAGTTTTCAGAATTTGTGCAATAGCTGCAACATGACCCGCTTTTGTATATATTTGAATACAGTTCTTGTAAAACAAACGAGACTGTGACTACGTTACAGATTTACGAACAACTATGAAGTACCCAAACTTAGCCTCAAGGCGTAGTGATACTATTACAAGATGTTAAATTGAATATTTTAAAGCAAACTATGTCCGTCTTGTATTTAGGTATGCAAATTAAAATCTGAATTCAAGATATTCGCCATTTTCTTCAGCAATCAAGTTACTATAGAATGTTCTTTCTTATCGTAAATTAAATACAGAAATACTCGATTAAATACATGGATTTCATTGAATTCCTAGTTCAATAAGTGCTTTAAGACATAATTTAAGTTTGGATAAAAGAGAAGTTTGTCTATTCAGAGTGCACTTTAGCCGTTATCCTTTTCATTCCTAGTCTAGCCTTTGGTTGTGAGAAAATTCCTTTTTTAAAATAATTATCTACAAAATTGATCCCGAATACAGTTACTATTTCAAAAGTGTTCTTTTGTAGGCCTTATGTTAAATAATTATCTCTTGTTAAGTTTATACGTATTAGGTTAGGCATTCACGTCATCGTCTAATTACTTAAATGGATATATTTTTAACACGTCTTCTCAACCAGTATAAAAACTGGAAATTATCTATACTTTAAGCTAGATAATCTGGCTCACTAACAATAGTCGGCTATTAGTGTAAACCTGCTGGATTATTGTACTTAAGGTTAACAGACAAGTCACAGTAGTATCCGATAACATCAGTTTGTAATCCAGGGGTAAGTGGACTTAATTAGTTATTTGACTTTCTGCCAACGATAATATGTACCTACATTTTTGTTACACATACAATACAATACAACTACGGTTGATCGAATTTTGAATCGGTCTGTTCTATGCTGGACCTCTCTTAATTACAATTGAAGAGATCGATTGGTCTGTACCAAATTGAGTAAACGGGTTGGCACAGGATTTTGCGTCACTACTTTGATAACACTTTAAGGACTCTCTTTTCTATATCTCATTTTGTTCTCTCGACTACGGTGACAGAGTTATGAATCAGTCTATTCTATGCTGGACTTCTCTTAATTTTAATTTGAGAGATTGATTAGTCTGTATCAAATTGTGCAAACGAGTTGGTACAAGATTTTGTGTCACTACTTTAACAACACATCAAGGACTCTCTCAGCCATATTACTGACTGCCTCTGTGGCGCAGTCGGTAGTGATACCGCCTGCGGCGCTGGAGGTCGTGGGTTCGATTCCCACCGGAGACAAATATTTGTGTGACCCATAAATGTTTGTCTCAAGAGTCTGGGTGTTTTTATGTATAATATGTATGTATTTAAATGTATATAAGTATTAATATCCGTGGTCTGATACCCTTAACACAAACAGGTTATTCCTAGCTTACTTTGGGATCAGATAGCGTTGTGTGAGATGTTCGTGAATATTTATTATTTATTATTATTATTATATCTCATTTTCCTTTCTCGACTGGAGCACTCCTGGCGCTATCTTTATTTATGACTGTCTGGAGCACTGCTTCCATCCAAGGTATCTTGGTGTGACATTGGACAGGACTCTAAGCTTTAAAACCCACTGCCTGAATACTAAGGCCAAGGTAGGGGCCCCAAACAACCTGCTCCATCGCCTGACAGGCACGGCCTGGGGGGCAGAGCCTTGCATCCTTCGCACAACTGCACTGGCTTTATTTTTTGCTGCGGGTGAGTATGCGTGTCCTGTGTGGTACTAATCGGCTCATGCCAGGCAGGTGGATGTTGCTCTGAACGATGCCTGCCGTATCATTAGCGGCTGTTTAAAGCCCACTCCTCTCACTATGCTCTACCCACTGGCGGGCATCGCACCACCTTCTACGCGACGAATTGCTGCTAGCAGACTGGAAAAGGCAAAACAAGAAACCGACTCCCGACATTGCCTATACGGACACCAACCACCCAGAGCCCGCTTAAAAAGCCGCAAGAGCTTCATCCACAAAACGAAAGCCGCACATGAACACCCTTTAGCGATGAGAACCTCACTTTGGAAAGAGAAATTCTCACCACCGACTGGTTTTCTACAGCCGCCGGAGAAACTACCTCCAGGACATGATCTCCAATGGCCGGTATGGAGGTCTCTCAATCGCTTACGCACTCTGGTAGGCCGGTCGAGACAAAATTTATGCAGGTGGGGAATGCGAGACCCAGGCTTAACCGCATGTAAATGCGGAGCCCAAGTTCAATCCATGTCACACTTGCTTTCATGTCCCCTGTGTCCAACCTCTTGCACTAAAAAGGACCTTAACGAAGCTACTGGCAGTGCGATTAAGATGGCAGAATTTTATGCCCAAACTATCTGAAAGTCGATAAAGAGTGAATCATTGGCACGAAAGAAGAAGATGACCCTAGGTAACAGCTATCACGGGATCAAGACGGTACAGGGTGTCAGATACCTTGCTCATTACAACAAACCTCGAATTTCTTTCTACCTACATAAAAAGAAGTTTATTTGTCTTTTTCATAGTTTGGGCGATAATCACACAAACGGTACCTGTTGTTAATTTTGAGGGAATAAAATTAATTTCAAAAACATTAATTTAATAAATAGTTCGGAACAAAAAATAATTATATCGATAAAACCCTTAGACTTATATACAAGGTACATATGAAACCTTTGAAATTATAATATGTACCTTGCTTTTCCCTATACAGACATCTAAACGATATTTATTTCAATTTCAGTAATTAATTCACATTCCAAACGTCGCCACCCCAATTCATCGCGAGGAACCGATCCATTGCGTAGAGAAGGAAAAATCGAAATGAAACCCGGTTGTCAGTAAAATGACAATCGTTAGGGCGCTTTTATTGTCATGCGTGTTTTCGCGCGCATGCGGGCCGGTCGGCCATGTTTTCATTATCATGCACGCGCAACGCGGGTGAGACGGTACGGTGATGCGGGCGCGGGCCCAGCCAGCATGCGCACGAAAACACGCATGACATTAAAAACGCTCTTAAGCCTAGTTAAAGGCCCAATGGGTGACTTAACAAAATTCAACTGCGGGTCGTCACGACCTGCACCTATCCATCTCCATCCAACTGGTAGTTCACCACCTATTACGTGGGACATAAAACTATAAGGTAAAATGTGGGCGTATTCTATGCCTCTGCCTACTCTTCGGTATAAAGCCGTGACTATATGTATGCATATTATAAGTTAAAACACCTCTCCTATTTCGTCGGGGGTTAAACACACCTAGAATTAATTAAGATCAAAGCTTATATTAGTGTCGTATCGTGACTGACACTTATGTAGGTATACGTATTGTCAGTCAGTAACAATATAATTATGTAAATCGAGAATACAGTTGTTTGATTCAATTGAATTTTCTCAATCATGTGACAGCAATGATTAACGGTACATTCCGGTTGAACTCACGGGCGGACGTGATGAATGTCACCCTTTACCCTTTAGTTACCTTTTTTATATGTACTTCCCTCGGGCCAACCAGACTGGCGAGATTCGGTTACCTACATGTAAATTACAGGCATTGTATTACGTCTAAGTATATAACAAAGGGAAGTAATTTATTACAGCTTTGAAAAAATATCCTCACAACGGTTATTTTTCTTTTTGTAATGATTTTACTTTTTGTGTATGGAGTTTCATATTTATTCAACAAATGTTTTGTCTGTGGTAAATTCTGAGAGGGAATTTTCCGCCGTAGCGTGGTGTGGAGGTACGTGAGGTGAGGTCACCTCTTGAAAAGAACCTGCGTTACTGTATGTTACTAACCTGTCAACTTAGAAATTATTATTTTTAATCTGGACCCTTTTTTATGCTTATTCTCGGCTGTACGTAGCCAGGGAACCTGGTGTACCCTCGAAAGGAAATTCCAGTAACCCTCACCAGCCATTTCCGTCAAGCTGTGGCGACTCCTCGCTATTATTTTCGTGAGGACCGCGCCACCATCTATGTCGAGGAGGCGCGCGCTTCTACCCGACGCACCTTTCCCGACGAGCCTGTTTCTGCTAGGGCGAGAGCATGAAGCAAATTGCTCCATTGGCGAGAGCTAGCCCAGTGTGTTGCCCTCAGAATCAAGCTTATGCAGGACGGAGATAATTCTGAGATCTCTGGCATCTTCTCCGCCGCCTCCTTTGCGAATATCACCACATCGCAAAACAAGGTGGTGGAGTTACATGAACTTTTGCTGCTGACCGTAACCTGGACCATGGTTTGCAGCGTAAGATGTCTTGGTTCTGCTGCCACTACGAGGCCGCGTCGCTGCTCCTCCACTCTGAGCACTCTGTTCAATATATCGTCATGTGTGTTATGATTTTTAAGCATTGCATCTTATGGGGTGCTGGGTAGGACAACCTCCACGTGGTGCATCCTGGTAACGTGGACGACGATGTGGACTTCGCCTGAGGCGCACGTCGTCGCCCACGGCCAATAGTCCACCAAGGAGGGGGGGCCTTTATGGCCGGTTTGGAGTTCTCCACATGCGCTCTGTTATGCAGAGCGTACTTAGTGGAGAACTCCCAGGGCGACGAGTACTTCGCCACTGAGTGATCAGTGGCGAAGTACACGGTTCCATAGGAACCATCGTTCGGCCGAGCCGTAACCCCGTCTGGCAACAGACGGGCACGGTGGCTCTTTGGAGTTGCGAGGAAGAAAACCTCTTTAAAAAATTACCCCGAAACTCACGCTCTGACGCCCGGCTATTTGTTGCATCGCTGGGGGGAACTCAGTGCCTAGGGCGTCACTCCCACATTCCCACCCTTCCCATCCTCACATCCTCTCCCAACTTCCCCACTCCCAACCTTACGTCGGCGGACGCAAAACGCAAAAACAACTATGGAGCAAAACACTACGATAGTAACTACCCAGGAGCGCACCCGGACAGTGTCCGGGGAATCGCTTGGCATGTCTCGGCATGTCGACCCCCGCCAGGGTTCATCCCAGGTGGTATATGGGAGGGGTCACCATAGTCCAGGCCCAGGGGTGTGCCTCAAAACCACCCCCAGTGACGCGGAGGTCGCGTCAACCCGTGCCGGCTCCGAGATGGAGTCGGCAGTTGATATGGGTACCGAGACCGAGGGTACCCTCGGTCTCCATGCCGAAGAAGCGAGGCGGAAGAGACCTAGGTCAAGCGGACCAGGCAAAGGCCTGTTCCGTCGGCCTGGGTCCGAATCTTCCACCAGCGAGGAGGAAGGTAGCCTTCCTAGGAAGGTAGCTGCTACCACCGCGGGTAGAGGTCGGAAAGCCGACCTCTACAGAGCGAGAGGGAGGGTGGCAGAGCCGCCGGCGATTGTGCCCCCGCTGCCAAGCGGGAGGGTCACGGAGGTGCCGGCGGCGAAGGAAATAATGGCGGCTTTTGCCCGCATCACTGGCGCCGTAAAGGGCGCCAAGAATGTTGCGGGCAAAAAGAAAGTAGTGACGGAAGCCGTCACAGGGGCGACGAAGGCGCTGGAGGAGCTCCTTGAGAGGAGCGTCTCCAGCGAGGAGGGGAAGCTCCGGGCTCGGGTTGCGAGCCTGGAGAAGGAGCTTGCCGACTCCCGCAAGCAGCAAGAGCTGATGCGGGAGGAAATCGGCAAGCTTACGCAGCTCGTCCAGGGGGCCGGGGAGGCTCGGGGTGTTAAAACCCCCGCTCCCCGTGCACCTAAGGCGACCCCGACGATGGTCCAACTGCTGGAGACCATCGAGCGCCGCCTCGGCGTTCTCGAGGACCGGGCATACCGCCCGCCGCTGGCGGCACCCGCCGTCGCGTCGTACGCGACGACGGCTGCACCCAGTGGGGCTCCCGGTCTTCAGCGGAAGGCCTCCGCCCCCAAGAAGACGGCACCTGGTGTAGGTGGCAACCTCGCCTCCACCAGCAAAGCCAGTGCTCCCGTTGCACCCCTGACTCCCTCAAGAGAGGGGGTTTGGGAGGTGGCGGGAGCAAAGAAGAAGGCGGCTAAGGCCGCCAGAAAGGCGGCGAAGGCCGCCAAGAAGACGGCGAAGGTCGCCGCAAAAGCGGCAAAGGCCGCCGCGGCGAAGGCGCCAAAGAGGCTCCGCGCTCCTCGCTCCACTGCCGTCGTCATCACGGTGACGGCAGAGGGCAAGGCGAAGGGCGTGGGGTACGCCGAGGTCCTGAGGCAGGCGAAAGCCTCAGTCGACCTCAAGGCCCTCGACATTGAGGGAGGTCTCCGGTGCAAGGTGACGCGCACCGGAGCACGCCTCCTCGAGGTCTCTGGCGCCACCAGCGGCCCCAAAGCTGATGCCCTAGCGGCAAAGCTGAGGGCGTCGCTGGACACGGGCGACGTCCGCGTCACCAGACCCAACAAATGCGCGAGTCTGCGCATTTCGGGTCTGGATGACGCGGCCACGACGGAGGAGATAATCTCCGCCGTCGTGGAGGCGAGCGGCTGCCCGCGCGATCAGGTGAGGTCAGGCGAAATCCGCTTTGGCCCCACCGGTCACGGTTCGGCAGTCGTGAGCTGCCCTGTCGCGGCGGCTCAAAAAGTCGCGGACGGACGGAGCCTTCTAATTGGGGGCTTCCTGAGGGCGCAGGTGCATCTCCTGCAGCCCCGCGAAGACAGGTGCTTTAGGTGCCTGGTCGTGGGGCATGTGGGGGTGCAGTGTGCGGCGGAAGTCACCGTAGGAGATCGGTGCTTCCGCTGTAGTCAGCCCGGTCACAAGGCCCTTGCCTGTGACGCTCCGCCACGCTGTTATAAATGCGTGGCGGAGGGCAAGGAGGCCGACCACCGGGCGGGCAGCAAAGCCTGCGCTGCCTCAAGGCCGAAGCCCCGTCCGTCCGCACGGGGGGGTGAGGCTGTGGGTGCAAGTTCGCGGCAGGGTGCGGAAATGGACGTCCATTAATGGACACCCATGTCCGCATCCTGCAGGTGAATCTGAACCACTGCACTGGTGCTCAGGACCTTCTGTACCAGAGCATCAGGCAGTGGTCCATTAACATCGTCGTCGTCGCCGAGCCGTACTGGGTTCACCCGGGAAGCCCGGTGGATCTGGACGGCGTGGCGACCATTTTTGGGGGGACCGGCGCGGACGACTCGCGCCTGGCGGTCATCGCCAGAGGCCCGGGTTGTGTCGCGGCGGAATACGAGGGTGTGGCTGTCGTGGCCGTTTACATCTCGCCGAGCCTCGACCAGCATCAGTTTGAGCTATGGCTCCCTGAGCTGGACGTCGTTCTCGCTGCATGCCGACCTCGCCCTGTCCTGGTCTTGGGAGACTTCAATGCCTGGTCTCAGGCTTGGGGCTCCCGGGAAACCAGAGACAGGGGAAGGATACTGGAGGACTGGGTCACTACACGTGGCCTAGTCATCCTGAACCGGGGGAATGTCGCAACCTGGACGCGGCGGGGGCTCAGCTCGGTCATAGACGTTTCGTTTGCGACCCCTGAGATCGCCCGCCGTGTCCAGGGATGGCGCGTGGTGGAGGAGGAGGAGACGTCATCAGATCACCGATATATTCGGTTTGACGTCTCCCCTCCACCTAACCTGCCGCCAGCAATTGCGAATCCCCCGGAACCGCGTTGGGCACTCCATCGCCTTGATCACACTCGCTCTCCTGGAGGCGGCCATCGTGCAGTCCTGGATTCCGACAGCGGACAGGCCTGCCGATGTTGATACCGAGGTGGAGTGGTTCGGGAGAGCCATGTCGCACATCTGTGATGCGGCGATGCCCAGGGCTAGGCCCAGACCGGCGAGGAAACAGGTGTACTGGTGGACGCCGGAAATCGCGCAGTTGCGCGCGGATTGCGTTACCGCGCGCCGCCGGTACACCAGGTTTCGCCGGAGGCGTCGCCGCCCAGACGATGCGTCAGCCCGAGAGACGGAGCTCTACGATGGGTACAAGGGGGCCAAGAGGGCCCTCCAGACCGCCATCAAGCGGTCCAAAAAATTGGGCCGCGAAGAGCTGATGGAGACTCTGGAGCGGAACCCATGGGGGCGCCCGTACCTCATGGTAAGAGGCAAATTACGCCCTAAGGCGCCCCCACTAACCCAGAGTCTCCAGCCGGAGCGGCTTGAGGGGGTCCTGGACTCCTTATTCCCGTCGAGAGCGGAGGAACACGTTCCTCCGCGCATGGCTCCGTCTCAGGCGCCCAACGCGGAAGGCAGCGAGAACGACGTGCCCGTAGTCACCGAGGGTGAGTTAGGGGCGGCTGTCCTGCGGCTTAAATCCCGCAGAAACACCGCCCCTGGACCCGACGGCATTCCAGGCCGTGCATGGGTCCTGGCTCTCGAGGAGCTTGGGCCTCGACTTATGGGTCTTTATAGCGCATGCCTCGAAAAAGGCCAGTTTCCCAAGGTCTGGAAGACAGGGAAACTGGTCTTGATTCGAAAGGCGGGGCGGCCGGCAAATTCCCTATCAGGGTACCGGCCGATCGTGTTGCTCGACGAGGTGTGCAAGCTCTTTGAGCGCATTATTGCACAACGCCTCGTCGGGCACCTCACACGCGTGGGGCCTGATCTGGCGGATAGTCAGTTTGGCTTCCGTCAGGGACGCTCCACCGTGGATGCGATCATGCGCATTAGAGGCCTGACGGAGGAAGCAGTCTCACAGGGTGAGGTGGTGGTGGCGGTGTCCCTCGACATCGCCAACGCATTCAACACCTTGCCCTGGAGCTGCGTCAGGGAGGCGCTTATCTATCATGGAGTGCCTCCCTACCTCCGTCGAATTGTCGGGGCTTATCTCTCCGAGAGAGCCATAACTTACCCGAGCTGGCTAGGGCCGGGTCGGCGAGATGTGTCGTGCGGTGTTCCACAGGGATCGGTGTTAGGACCGCTCCTGTGGAACATCGGTTACGACTGGGTGCTGCGTGGTCCGTTGCTCAGAGGGGACGGCGTAACGTGTTACGCCGACGACACCCTCGTTACGGCGCGGGGAGCAACGCACCGTGACGCAGCACTTAAGGCCACGGCAGGGGTTGCTCAGGTCGTAGGTCGGATTCGGCGACTGGGTCTCGAGGTCGCCCTTCACAAATCCGAGGCTCTGTGCTTCCACGGACCTCGGATGGGGCCACCTGCGGGATCCAGCCTACAGGTAGGGGGCGTCAGCATCGGCATCGAGCCCTCGATGAAGTATCTGGGGCTCGTACTCGATGGCCGGTGGAACTTCGGACATCACTTCCGAAGTTTGGTCCCAAAACTGAGAGGAGCATCGGCCGCACTCGCGCGGTTGATGCCCAACATCAGGGGACCCAACGCTCCCTACAGGAGGCTGTACCTGGGGATCGTGCGAAGCATGGCCCTGTACGGGGCTCCCGTATGGGCGGAGACCCTGACGGCCAGGAATGAGGCTCGACTGCTGAGCCCGCAGAGAGTGATGGCCGTCAGGGTAATAAGAGGATACCGCACGATCTCCGGTGAGGCGGCATGTCTCCTAGCCGGGACCCCTCCATGGGACCTGGAAGCGAGAGCCCTTGCGTCACTGTTCAGATGGCGCAAGGAGGCGCTGGAGCGGGGCCAAAGGCCTGCGTCTCGAGAAATCGAGGCCCAGCGGACCCTGCTCCACCAGGAAACCCTGGAGATATGGAAGATGCGACTTGAGCAACCAAAGGGGGGATTCGCCACAATCGCGGCCGTCAGACCGGTCATGGACGAGTGGCTGGAGAGAAGACACGGTGCTCTCTCCTACCGGTTGACACAGATGCTTGCCGGGCACGGTAGCTTCGGTAGGTATCTGTGGCGAAAACACCGGGAAACCACGGCCGAATGTCAGCACTGCGAGGACCGCAGCGATGACACGGCGCTCCATACGCTGGTGGAGTGCGCGGCGTGGGCACAACAGCGACAGGTCCTCGTAGTGGGTCTGGGCGTGGACACTCTCTCGCTTGAGGCCATGGTGCGAGCCATGCTCTCCAGCGGGAGTAAGTGGGACTGCGCCGCCTCTTTCTGCGAGCAGGTCATGCTCGCGAAGGAGGCGGCGGGCCGGGTGCGGGAGAGAACTCTCCCTCCCGAGTTCCGCAGTCGGCGCCCTGGGCGCCGCCGACGTGTCTTCGCCGAGGACTATCGGCCTCCATGACCGGGGGTCTGAGGACGGTGAGAGGGCCGCTCACCGTCCTTACAGAAGCAGGCCCATGACGGCAGCGTGACGTGAGCACTCATGCACGCCCCCCCTTAGAAGCGGAGTCACACCCGAAATCCCCCATAGACGCGGGATTGCACCCGAACCACCCCCTGGGCGAGGCCGCATTGGCGGCCGTAGGTCTGTTGGGAGTCACGGGACATCCTTCCTGAGGGCTTACCCGGGGCTCTCAACCATAGGCTGTTGGGCGTTACGTGAGGTTTTTTAGTCGGTAAGAGTCCGGCATAGCATCCTACGAGGATTTTCCCTCACGTTAAAAAAAAAAAAAAAAAAAAAAAGCATTGCATCTTATTTATAAGGAGTAAATGTTGTTAATTAAGCCAGTGAATTTGCCTCCATAAAAGTAGGATCTTACTTTATCCAAATATTTATTTTCTTAGCTTTGACCTTCACGAGATCATGGCTCGCACTATGGTCTCCAGCGAGCCCAATCAGTTATTAATCAATGACAGTCAATGTTATTCTTTCGAACTTTATAAGTTAGCTCTTTGCATTACTTTGAGATATGAAACAACAAATAAACAAACTTAATTTCGCCACCTATATCATTACCCCAAAGCAAACATTTTCAGTAATATTTTTATACGACAAGTCTATTGCAAGTGATAACATGAGTACCTACTTTCTGTTAATGATTTTAGGTCGAACTGTTTCAATAATTGTAGAGGTAGTTTGGAGTTATAAATTGTTCTCAAACGGGCAATATATCACTTCTATGTTTTTGTATGACCCCGTATAAACTACTCAAAAGTTAATAACCATAGTGCATTTGGTAATAATAGTTTGCTTTATTAAAATCCTGTGAGTAATGTTTTGTATAGTGATTAGGGCTTCGCCTTGCAGCTTAGGAAGTCATATATCATAATGTGTGACATTTTTATATGCCATATAATAAACGGGGAAGGGCGCGAAATGTTTCAATAATAATACGTACCACATAAGGAGACTAAAGATTATGATTAAATGAGTGGGAGGCTACGAAACAGTGTACAACTATTAGTGAAATATACTAATAAATATAAATATTTTCACGGACATTTCACACGACGCTATCTGATCCCAAAGTAAGCTAGAAATAACCTGCTTGTGTTATGGGTATTAATACTTATAGACCACGGATAATAACCCTTATATACTTTTAAAAAATACATAGAAACACCCAGACTCTTGAGACAAACATTTATGGGTCACACAAATATTTGTCTCCGGTGGGAATCGAACCCACGACCTCCAGCGCCGCAGGCGGTATCACTACCGACTGCGCCACAGAGGCAGGCAAAACTTATACTTTCCCTCATTTAAGTTCAAAGAATGTTTGTGAACTGTTTTAAGAAATATATCCTGAAAAATATTAGTATTTATGGGGGCTTCTATACCATAGAAATATTACATCATGTTGTTAAAGTGGCAACAGAACAAAAAAATGAGCTTTCTCAGATGATGTTATTCTGTTGCCGCTCTAACAACAAATAAAACCCAGATTACGAAATAAACTTTTGAAAATTACACAAATATATGATTTGTGCACCGAAACAATCGTAAAAACTATGTACTTGATATGCATGTATCTGAACAACTGACTTACATTCCTCAATAAATTATATTACTTATTTTGTACAGTTTTCTACCAATATCTAAATTTCAAGCATCATAGCATCGAAGTTCCTGTTGTACAGAAAGTTTTTTCACTTTGGAGTTTTGTATTTGTCAAGAACTGCCCCGGTTGGAATTCCCGTTTGCAAACCCTTTTAACAAGCCATCTGTTAAATAAAAGAATCCTTTCTTCCTTTCATTTTTTATTTATTTATTTACTGTTTATGTATAAGTACACAGTAAATACAATCATGCCTTACCAAATAGGCCGAAATACATGCGACCAATTAAACTACTGTAGAATTTTCAACAGCCAGGATAGAGTTACCTAGCAAGAAATGATAATATTGTCTCATAATCCGGTTACAAACTAAAATATATCTAAAGTACGATTTTTAATTCGAGTCAGTAAAATGACATTTTCAGTGTTGCGGGTTTCTTGTCACAAATAAATAGTGATGTGGTTGAATCGAGGTTTACAATTAAGTCAACAACAAGTTAGTCGAGATTATATTTTTTATTCAATATCAAACAGTAATTAAATATTACATAAAACCACATTATATCGTATTTCAACCCATTCAAACAATGCAGTAAACAAACAATTTGGATCTCGATTGCTCCAAAATTATTTAGCTACATTTAAATATAATCACTTCTCTAGGAACCATAGTTTGTTTTATACAAACATTTCACACCAATTTACCTTGAAAATAATTTCATGAAAAATACTTTGATGACAAAAAATTAAAACTGTCCTTAAATTATTTTTTTCTACGACCATGTGGTTATTTTGCATAATACATAACCACAAGTCATATCTTCTTAAGCTTTTTTATCAGCTTTTATAATAATGTAATAGCAAGCTTTAATATGCTGGTAAGGTCCATATTTCTCCAATCATATTATATCGACTGCCTGTGGCGCAGTCGGTAGTGATACCGCTTGCGGCGCTGGAGGTCGTGGGTTCGATTCCTACTGGAGACAAATATTTGTGTGACCCATGTTTGTCTCGAGAGTCTGGGTCTTACTATGTTATAATATGTATGTATTTAAAAAAAAAATAAGTATTAATATCCGTGGTCTGATACCCATAACACAAGCAGGTTATTCCTAGCTTACTTTGGGATCAGATAGCGTTGTGTGAAATGTCCGTGAATATTAATATTTATTTTATTTTATTTTATATAGGCACATTTAAACAAATCAGCCTATATTAGTCCACTGCTGGACGTAGGCCTCTCCTAAATCACGCCACAACACACGGTCCTGCGCCTTCTGCATCCAGTCAGTCCCTGCGACCTTAATCGGGGACAGCGGAAGTGCCGGGAACTGGGGGCCGTTGCTTTGTATGACTTATCATATTTGGGAGGGTTTCATTGGCCTTACTGTACCAAGCTGGCCAAACGGGTTGGTACAGGGTTTCATTTCGAGTATTCCTTCTCTACGCCACGACCTCGTCCGTTAATCGGCAGGTGCACCACTGGCAGGTGAGGCTGGCTTGGACCCCGGGGATGCTGGTAGGACCCCATCGCACCCCACATAAAATACGTATTGTAAATATGTAATAGATATTACATATAATAAATAAATAAATAAATATTCTTGGACATTTCACACAACGCTATCTGATCCCAAAGTAAGCTAGGAATCACCTGCTTGTGTTATGGGTATCAGACCACGGATATTAATACTTATATACTTTTTAAATACATACATATAATATATAGAAACACCCAGACTCTTGAAACAAATATTTATGGGTCACACAAATATTTGTCTCCGGTGGGAATCGAACCCACGACCTCCAGGCGGTATTACTACCGACTGCGCCACAGAGGCAGTCGTATTATAGTCGTAAATTTTATATTTACAATATAAAATTATAATTCTATAAAAAAACACTTTCACACCTAATAAAATAAAAAATGTCTAAGTCTATTGATTGTCGAACATCACTGTTGTAGCGGGTCACCCTTTTTTGTATCAGTGACAGTTGCACTTGTCATTTTACTGACTGAGATTAAAAATCCGACTTTACAATGAATTTAATTATTATCAAAATATATATAGATCGACAAAAAAAATGAAAAGCAAATCAAGGTGGTTATGAAACAGTTACCAAAACAGAACTTCAACATCTTCGTTTATAACTTGGTTACGAGATAAAATGACATTTTGTTTCTTTCGTTACTTTCTTTTGTTTCTTTAGTTACATAACACGGGTACAATGGCAGCTGAAAGGCTTAGTCCGACCACTTTTATTTATAAGTACCTATACGAAATTGTTGAAAGTATAATGTCCATATGTCTCCGATAAGGGTCCTTATAAATTACGCAAACGTGCTCTGTAAAATAACGACACGATAGAACCTTTGAAGGTATTGCTTACTTATCATTATTTAAAGGACTCATAGTATACATATATTCACTTTGTGATTAAGTATTCAAATTGGAATAGAAACTCAACACGTCCATTGGAACGAAAGCTACGTTACGTTGTTTGAATGAACTTTGAAACGGCTCCGAATAGGTTTGATTGATTTGGAGAAACTTTAGCAATATATTTGCGGTAACTAACATACCCACCTCATTATGCCGTTCGTTTTATTCCTCTTCGGTATATTCTGGTGCTATTATTTAACGAAATAGATGAGAGAGGATATTGCTTTCTTTTTTTTTTTAACGTGAGGAAAATTCTACATGGATGCTATGACAAACTCTTACCGAGTAAAAATCACACGTTTTCTACCTGCTGCCTACGGTTGGGAGCCCGGGGTAAGAACTCGAAAGGATGAACCCAGGATCTCCAACAGTAATTAGCTACCACTGCGGCCTCACCTAGGGGGTTCGGGTGCTATCCCACGTCTTTGGGGGGTTGTTCGGATGTAATCCCGTTTCTTGGGTACTTTTTGTCGGTATAAAAAGTAGCCTATGTGTTCGCGCCTACGCCATGGCAACCCCATGGCCACAACTGTCAACTGTCAACAGTGTCAATTTTTTTTGTCTATTATCTACATTGCAACAAGTTTCAAAATTCACACGAGTCACAAAGTTTTTACTAAATGTAATCTTCCTTTATTCAACAATAAAACCAAAGGTTTTGAAGATTCGAGGTTTTAATTAACTTCCATTATGTCCATGTAAACTACGAGACATAAATTCTGGCGACCGCTACAGGACATAACTTGCAATATTTTTGAGAAGTACCTACTTACCTACAACTAACAAGTCGAAGAACAAAATCTAAATTACAAATTTCAAGAAAACTGACGACTAAGCCAGCCAGGTCGGACAGCAATAGATAAGCTCTGCACCCAGCCTTAGCACTTCGTCGAAATTCAAGAAATTCAATCAATTTTCAAGAAATACTTGGTACCTACTGCCATCAAAATATCAAAACCAGCAACCAATCCATGGTTCCTGAAGCTAGGACTTTTCAGTTAAGTGCCCATTTCCTAATTACACTTGCTCCAAAGCTTCCAAAACCCATATTTTCCTTCAAAGGTTGTTGTAGTGTACTTCTCCAAGTTAATGTCAAAATTCATTCTATTTTCAAAATTTAACAAACTCATTCGATTTAAAACAAGTAAATCTTTATCCCAATAAGATATTTCACATTCTAAAAGATAGTTTTAACATTTTCACACTATAATACCACCCACATTGCTTTCAAATTATAAAAATATAACAGTAAAATTGTCAAAGTTAACTTTTAAACTAAGTGGATTGTGGTTTATTCCTATACATTTTCATGAAGTATATCTTCACATAATCATTAGTCCTATTTGACTAGGGTGACAAAGTTACTTGTCACACATACCACTTCTTATAAGTGCTTTATAAATTATAATATTCATTATCCAAGCATTATCCTTAGTCGCATCAGAAGCCCACAGCTTATGCACATTACATATCACTTTGTGCCGAACGTTTCAGCTCATACTGACAACAACAGCTCACATATCATCAAGCAGTGAGCCGCTACTATATGCTGGCACCGTGACTGTGTTGGGGGACCAGATGCCACAGAACACCGATGATGTTCAGATAAGATTTTGAATATTTTTATAACTTTATGCCTACATCCTGTTTGCATTGTTGTTTTGTTGTATAGACAACCACATTAATTCATACTAAGTACATTAGCTACTATTAGTTCCTATTATTTTAGTAAGATTTACAGTGTACTCAGTACTACAACCTGATCAGTGGATTAAATCAACCGATCCCAAGACACTTGTTCGTAGGGCTGATCAGGTTGGCCATTTACTGTAATTTGTTTTTTTTTGTGTGTACCTATTCTATTTTATAAACATTTCACAATGTCAGTGAGTGAGGATCTTAATGCAAAGCAACAACTAAAAGATTTGTTTGCTAAACGTAGCTCGGTTAAAGGACGTTTAACCAAGTTCAAAAAATATTTAGATATTGTGCATTCATCAAAATTGACTAAGTTGCAAGTTCAAGAATTGCAAATTAATGTTGATAAAATACGAGCTATGTCAAGCAAATTTGATGACTTACAGAGTCAGATTGAAGTTCTAAACTGTGATAGGATGGACTCTGAGATGGACGAGCGTGATGAGATTGAACAAATTTTCACTTCGCTCCTTGCAAGTGCTCAGCAACTTTTGATAAAACATAACCACACTTGTAACGATTCTGAGGAGCTTAATTCATCGCAGTGTCATAGCGATCGGTCATCTCACTGTCACAATATTGATTTCAAGTTGCCGCAAATACAGATTGCTAAGTTTGGTGGGGAGTATTTCCGCTGGCTTGAATTCCGAGACACTTACTTGTCACTTATTCATAATAATCAGCGCATCAAATCAGTGCATAAATTTCACTATTTGGTATCATATTTGGAAGGTGAAGCTGCACGAGTTATATCTAATTTGGAAATTTCTGATACAAATTATGAAACCGCTTGGCAATTGTTGTGTGATCGTTTTGACAACAAGCGTCAACTGGTCAATCACCATCTTAACTCATTATTGAATATCGGCTCCTTCACACGTGACACAGACAAATCACTGAGGTTTCTAGTTGATCACGTGACTAAAAACTTGCGTGCCTTATCTAGCCTAGGTCAACCTGTCCAACACTGGGACATATTAATCATACACATGCTATCAGCAAAGCTGGATAATCGCACCATAGTTAAATGGGAGGAATACCGAAACGGATTGACCGATGTTCCATCTTTAAAGGAATTTTATAAATTTTTAACTGATCGTGCAGACGTTCTAGAGACACTATATCACAATAAGGTAGATAGGTCTAAAGCTGTACAAGCGCAAACACAGCAGGTTGATAAATATACACACAATACAAATTCATTTACTTCAATTCAATCATCATCATCAACTCAACACTCAGGCTCTGTCATGTATCGCTGTGCAGTCTGTAAAGGTGACCATAGGATATATGACTGCCCTATATTTGCAAAGAAGAGTGTTCAAGAACGAAAGATCGAAGTGCAAAGGCTGCGTTTGTGTTCCAATTGTTTAAGGGCAGGCCATCATGTGCGAGATTGCAAGCTAGGCCCATGCCGTGAATGCAATCGTAGGCATAACACTTTTCTCCATGAATCCAACAAGGAAGATAGTGCAAATGTTGATAACAATTCACCAAAATTATCTGTAAACAATTCAATGAATTACAACAATAGTCAAACACAAAGTCAGATTCTATTGTCAACTGCAATGATAAATGTTACAAATCCTCAAACAAATCAATATGTCCAAGTCCGTGCTCTGCTGGACTGTGGTAGTCAAACTTCATTCATTACACAATCATTAATGAACCAACTTTCATTACAAATATGTCCAATAAATGCCATAAATATTGTTGGCATAGGCAACAACTTGGCAGGCCAAGTAAGTACAAGTTGTATTGCCCAATTAAATTCTTTGACAAATAATTACAAAATAGTACAATCGTTTTATGTTCTGAAGGAACTTACAGGTTCTATTCCCAAGCAATATATAGACATAAAACATATCAAAATACCTAAAAACATACAGCTTGCTGACCCCAAATTCAATCAACCCTCATCTATAGATGTTTTGATAGGTGCAGATCTGTTCTGGGACCTCTTGGGTTGCGACCAAATGTCATTAGGACCGGCCATGCCTAAGCTGCAAAGCTCAAAGCTAGGTTGGGTTGTTGCTGGACCAGTCGCAAATATGAACCCCAAGCAATCTTCAGTCAAAACAGTTTTATGTAATGTGTTAGCAAGTGAAGACAATGATTCTAATATTAATGAACAATTATCTAAATTTTGGGACCTTGAACAGGTTCCCGATAGACAATATCAAACCAAAATCGAAAAGGAATGTGAAGACCATTTCTATCGCAATGCATACCGTTTAGACTCTGGTAGATTCTGTGTAAGACTACCCTTAAAGGATACACCAGACTGCCTAGGGGATTCATATGCCGTTGCAAAGGCACGTCTACTTCATTTGGAAAAACGATTCCGCAAAAACCCAGACTTGAAGTCCCAATATATACATTTTATAAAAGAATATTCTGATTTAGGTCACTTAGAAGTATGTCCTACTAATATGCCATACCCCTCATACTATCTATGTCATCATGCCGTTTTCAAACAAAATAGCGAAACCACTAAGCTCCGTGTAGTCTTTGACGGCTCGCTACGCACGAGTTCGGGATTCTCACTTAACAACTTACAGTTGGTTGGACCTAATGTTCAAGACTCTCTCTTCTCCATCTTAATTCGAGCCCGCCAGTACAAGTACCTGTTGACTGGCGATATCGAAAAAATGTATCGTCAGGTCCAAATAGACGAACCGGATCGCAATTTACAACTAATATTATGGAGGAGTGACGAGTCCAGTCCAATCCAAACTCTACGTCTCAAAACTGTCACTTACGGTCTTGCAAGTGCAGCTTATTTGAGCACAAAGTGCCTATCGTTATTGGGAGATACCTGTGATGATGAACTTATAGCCACTATCATAAAACATGACTGCTACGTTGACGACTTGATCACGGGATCGAATGAATCTTCTGAATTGCTCTATATACAACGCATGATTTCATCTACTTTAAAGCTTGGTTGTTTCAACTTGCGCAAGTATAAGTCAAATTTACCAAGCGCTTTGACATCCTCTGTCATCGATAAAAATGACAATGTAAGCTTGAGCGAATCGGCAAGCACTCTTGGTCTAAATTGGAATCCTAATACAGATTGTCTTCACATATCAATTACAATACCTATAATCGATAAAACAATTACAAAGAGATCAATTCTTTCAGCATCTTTCAAAATTTTCGATCCTCTTGGCCTCTTGAGTCCTTGTATAGTTGTTCCCAAGCTATTGCTACAATCGCTATGGAAGGACAAGAGAGGCTGGGATGAACCAGTTACTTCGGACATATTAAAATTATGGAGTAATTTTGTAAACAATTTACATTTCATATCAGATCTACCAATTCCGCGACTGGTATTATGCGACTCTGCCAACAACATAGAAATCCATACTTTCAGCGACGCCTCACAAGTAGCCTATGGCGCCTGTGTGTACTTAAGGTCATCTAATTCCTCTGGAATAGTTAAGGTGAATTTGCTATGTGCCAAATCTAAAATTGCACCCATAAAGCCTACAACCATCCCACGTATGGAGCTTTGCGCCACTCTGCTGGCTGCCAAATTGACCAAGGCTGTTACCAGTGCATTGCGTTATAAAGCAGATCGTGTGATTTACTGGTGCGATTCTACTGTTACACTCAGTTGGCTTTCTGGTAATGCTGCGAAATTAAAAACTTTTGTAGCCAATAGGGTACTTGAAGTCAATGAGCTTACTGAAGGCTCATCATGGCGCTATGTGCCCACAGACCAAATCCAGCAGATTTAATCTCTAGAGGGTTGAATCCTAAAGAAATCAAAAATCACAAGCTATGGTGGTCAGGTCCCAATTTTCTATTACAGCCTAGTCATGCTTGGCCTGATCCACACAATATTTTAAACGAAGCCGATTTACCAGAAGTGAAGTCCAATTCTGCTCAAGTTCAGAGAGATGATACACACTTTCTGAAAATGACCAATTATTCATCTTTTAACAAATTAAGACGAACTTTAGCTTATATTTTTAGATTCATTCACAACACTCGCAATCCTAAAAATAAATTGATAGGTTCTATTACCGTTTCCGAATTAGATTCTGCTTTCATTCACTTATGCAAAATGTCCCAACAAGATTCCTTTCCTTCAGAATTTAACCTTCTATCAAAGGGTAAACCTTTAGGTTCGAAATGTTCTATTTTATCACTCTCACCATTCTTGGATGAGGCTGGTGTTATTAGGGTTGGCGGTAGAATCGAGCTGTCCAATTATAATTACTCTAAAAAACATCCTATACTTCTGCATGCCTCTCATCATTTAACTAAACTCTATTTCAACTATCAACACTTGCACTACCTTCATGCTGGTCCTCAGCTATTACTAGCTAGTGTTAGGGATACTGTGTGGCCCATCAATGGTAGGCATTTAGCCCGCCGCACAGTTCACAATTGTGTAACTTGTAGAAGACTGCAAGGCAAAACCATTACTCCCATTATGGGAAATCTACCTGCACAACGTGTCACACCAGACTATCCATTCAAAACTGTTGGTGTTGACTTTGCCGGCCCCTTCTTTACTCTAAATAGGAAGGGCCGTGGAGCACGTATAAACAAATCGTACCTGTGTTTGTTTGTGTGCTTTAGATACAAATGCGTACATCTGGAAGCCGTTAGTGATTTGTCTAAGGAAGCGTTTCTATTAAGCTTACGCAGATTCATCGGTAGGCGGGGCAAGCCAGCGGAGATATTCTGCGATAATGGCCGCAATTTTGTTGCCGCAGCAAAGGAAATAGGTGATTTTCTTAAGGTCAACAAGGATCATGTTAATGATTTTGCTGCGGATGAAGGCATAAGGTTTATATTTTCTCCTGCGTGCGCGCCCTCGTTCGGTGGTATCTGGGAGGCCGGGGTCAAATCCGCGAAATATCATGTTAAGCGCATTATGGGCAATGCTCATTTGACATTTGAGGAGCTATCAACTCTCTTTGTTCAAATTGAGGCAGTACTAAACAGCAGACCTCTATGTCCACTTTCACCTTCCCCAAATGACTATCATTTCCTTACCCCAGGGCACTTTCTGATAGGCCGTGCTCTCAAAGCATTACCAGGTTTCAGCATTACTCGAATCTGCCCTCTACCTACGGCGGATTCTATCCAATGATGTTGAAAGAGGGCTTTCAACGGGGGGGAAGATGTTCGCGCCTACGCCATGGCAACCCCATGGCCACAACTGTCAACTGTCAACAGTGTCAATTTTTTTTGTCTATTATCTACATTGCAACAAGTTTCAAAATTCACACGAGTCACAAAGTTTTTACTAAATGTAATCTTCCTTTATTCAACAATAAAACCAAAGGTTTTGAAGATTCGAGGTTTTAATTAACTTCCATTATGTCCATGTAAACTACGAGTGTTATTCCAAACTATAACCTATATCTGTAACAAATTTCATTTAGATCTGTTCATACGTTAGAGCGTGATTAAGAAACTTGAATCGAAACATCTTTACAATCTTTCACATTTAAAATATTAGGTATTTGGATTTGGAATAGGTTCATGCAACATGAAATAGCAGTCTACTAGTCTAAGTGAACCTTTAGACACGTCGAAGTGAAGGCGAGCTAACAGCGCCGTCAATTTTAAACTCTAGGTGCTCGTATTTCCTTTGAGACTCTTTCACGCCACACTATACGTTTGAATTATTCATATCGTCGACAAATAAGTCTAGGAATACCAGTATTTTAGACATACAGGCAGTCAGTGTATCCACTACAAAATATTACTAACATTATGGTCACGCCTTTATCTGCGAAGTGGCAGTTTTTTTAACAATCAATAATCTTTATTATGTGACTGCTACGTTGGTCTAGAGGTCGAAATATGCGACTGTGGAGCACGAGGTCGTGGGTTCGATTCCAACCAGGGTGGCCAAAAATTGGTGTGATCCAAAAGGTTTGAATCTAGTTTGTGTTTCTTTGTATGCTGAATATTTACTTTAAAAAGTAAATAAGTATTAATATCCGTGGTCCATACCCATAACAGAAGCACTTGTCTTGGGGTACGGATAGCATTGTGTGAAAAATGTCCGTGAACATTAATTATTTAACCAATTTTGAAGTTGTCTCATACAACAGGCGATGAACCATATTGCCGTATTGAAAAAAAAAGACATTTTTATTATATTTATTATTTATTTATCAGCGGCTTCCAAAAAATTAACAGCAGGCCGTTACAACCAACGCCTGTCCATTTCGAATTCTAAATTAAGGTGAAACATGCATACGACATGCCTTTGCCTACCCCTTTGGGGACAAAAGCGTGTCTATGTATGTACTACATTTGACTGATAGAGCAGACCAGTAGCCTAATGATAATTGAGTCTCATACAAAAGGGGGTTGTACTCGTATAAAGAATAACAACCGGTTGAGTTAGGGAAATCATCAATCTTAAAAAAGGACAATACAAAGGTCCATTCCGAAAACTCTTTCTACTAAATTTGTAACCGAATGATAAATAGCTAGAAAGGTTAAAACGGTCGAGTTTCCACATACCTGTTTTTTTAGGATTAGTGAGTTTTTACATAATAAAAATCTACGTCTTAAGTTCTAAAAAATAAAAAAAATGTTATGCAACAATTTGTTGAACAGTAAGTAGAGTAAGAAGCCCTCTGCACCACAAGTCTCCTTCCGCAGCGCCTTAACGGATACAGTGCTGCGCAGAGTGACATTACTCTGCTTCCTCCGCTATGTTGGAGTGGCTGTAGGGGTTCTAGCTGAGGAGGTGGCAACGTGACAGTAGTGGACATCTTCATGGGGGAAGAGATGGTGGAGCTCACGTTCGTAGCACACGCCACAGCCACCGAATAATCGAGCGGATCGTATTCTACGTGCGCGTGATAGCCATAATATAAATCTAGCTTATATGCCCTTTTTGTACATACGGACCCATAGCCACAATATTTTACGGGCGTTTTGTATTTTTTTAATAGTACATTATGATACAAGTTCGGTGAGCTGATAATTACAGCCGAGGCGTTATTGCTAGCCCGAGCCGCAGGCGAGGGCTACAAGAAAGCAGAGGCAATCAAAGCGAACGTGTGTCATACGACGTTTTATAACATATTTGCGAGGAAACAAGGAAATAAATAAAACGGGGACATTCATGAACTAATAAATCTTTAATTACTTGTTAATTACTTGGCAAGAGGCTTAGACTAGCCATTTCCGCTGCCTCTGTGAATTCTGGCGGCGTCGAATTAATGAATTCATCACTACTTAACGACATTTTTAAATAAAAACAAAAAACGTAGCATAAAATAGCGAAAAAAAATTTACTTGTTTACAAATTAGCGACGCGCGCGCTTCAGCGCTTTCTTTTTTCTTATTTCTTAAGGCAAAGGCACAAAAACAGCCAGTATTACTAATAAAGTAAATTAATATTTTTTGTTTTGGTTTCATATAAATGGTTGTAATTAATTGCCAAAATTATTTAATTCAGACGAATACATGATTATTTTATTATATTTTATCTCCCAAAGTGAATTTTATTCATAAAATGTTGACCACTTTTCTGACATAAAAACTCTTTGCTAAGATTTAAAAAAGTAACGTTCGATTTAGACGCAATCGTCCGTTTTACTTTACATTACCGGACTAGGCCGTAATGAGATACATTACGTTAGTGAAATGGGTCAAATAAGAGACTCTTTACGAGCAAATGTGTTATAAAATAATTTACAACGAATTGAGATCTTTAAATTTTACGTAGCAAGCTTGAGCTAGCCACCGTATACACGAAGTATGTAGCAAAGTGTGCAGATATTGACACTTTACTGAGGGCTACAATTTTATTGTATACCGTGAAATGCGAGTATATTTAAGTACGGTGTGGGGTGGGCCCCGTTTAGAGTTCTGTCAGAGAAGTAGAGGTCAGGTTTTCAAGCGCTCCGCGTTCACATTCTGTATTTGAACGTGCAGACCAATACGGTCAGAATGCTTCCTATAATGAGTATTTCTATGTAACATAAATCAATTGTTCCCTGTGAGGCAACGGAAAAGTGTACAAAATATCGGCATCCCAATTCATCCTGAAGGAGTCGTAAAAGGCGACTAAGGAAACACTTTCGCAGAACTATCATTTGGCTAGAGAAGAAAAATTCGAAATGAAACCCGATTGACAATTAAATGACAATTGTTAAGCTAAGTTAAAGACCTTATCGGCGGATTAAAAAAATTCAACCGTGGGTCGTCATGACCTGCACCTGTTCATTCAACACTGCAATAGGCTCACCACCTTATTACGTGGGACAAAAACTATAAGGTAAATTGTGAGCATATACGCTTGTCTGCGTGAGTGCTCTTTGTCAGACAGAATCCTTAGTCTCCTGTCTTATAGTCGTTCACAGTCACTGTGTTCACACATCTTAAGCTACGATCAGTCATGAAATGTCCTTTAATACCATTTAATAGCGTATTTCGAAAGACAAAAAAAGCCGGTGGACCTGGTTTCAACAAGTTGAACGTAAATTCAAGTTGAAGACATTACGGGTATGTAATTTTAAAAAATTCGCAGCAGTTACATAAGCAGTTTAAAGTAGAATTGTTACTGGTAAAATGTTGATTCATTAAAATTAAATGAGCTTCACAATATGACGTCACCCGCCTAATGAACTGTCATGACAATATCTAACGTTTGTGAGATTGAAGTATAATCAGTTATTTACAAGCTAAATAAGGGCGGATTCGACCAAAATCCCAGTAAGACTATACTAGAGAATAACTTGTACTTATTCTAAAAGTAAAGTGATCTGAGGGAGCGGTTCTCATTTGCTCGCTCTCTTGACGCTCCCTGCAGGTCTAACCTCCGCCTAATTCTCAAAATCCCTAGTCACAAAACTGATTTCTATCCCTATTCCTTCACTGTGCATGCGGTCAGATTGTGGAACTCACTACCGCCTAACATCAGAGACAGCAAAACTCTCACTACATTCAAAAGGAATGTCCGTGAATAATATACAGGATGTCCCACGGCTATGCCACATGGAGGGAAAGTACCTACCCTTAGAGCCCCTCGCGGCGACCGGTCGCCGCGCATAATAATCAAGCTTTTCCGTATTGCCCCGCGCGGCGACCGGTCGCCGCACCTACCCAGACGACTTTAAACTTAAATTTAGCCTTCTTACGTCCTACTTTTCTATGAACAGGTTTATTGCATGTGTAGTTTATAACATTTTCTTGTTTTTGGAATCTTATAAAATGACGTCAATGGGCCAGAATTTTTTACAAAAATCGAACAGTTGAGGTTGAGAGTGGATTGAGCATGGATGGCGTGCGTTTGTGTAGTACGTGTGTGTTTCGTGTTTTTATTATAATTAATGTGTTTGCATTATTATTTATTATTATTATACACAGTAAAATAAACAATATATCAATAATCCGGTTGGTGTTTACAGGATCGTAAAATATGGTGTGGTGGTAGAGTAATCAATGTTTTTTTTGTTGAGTGCGTGTGTACCAAGTGCGAGTGTGCGTGTGTGTTTTGTTTTTTTTATTATAAATAATGTGTTTTCATTATTGTTTATTATTATACACAGTAAAATAAACAATTTATCAATAATCCGGTTGCTGTTTGCAGAATCGTAAAATTTGGTCTGGTAAGTGAGATAATTTTTTTTTTATGGGAAATGGGAAATCTTTTTTCATTTTTAGGGTGGTGGAGCTAGGTCCTTGCGATTACCGATTTTCGATATATTTTTTTAGTGTGTTGAAGGGCAGAAGCGCGAATACGAAACATTTGTTAGATTTTTAAATATTGTTGATGGAACATTTTACAGAAAAAGACATTAGTTTAATTTAAAAAACAACTTAAACTGCATTCATAGATTTTA